>CM066032.1:1134270549-1136670549 GCA_033557465.1 Ichthyophis bannanicus
GAGCCTTTAGGACAGCGATGGCGAACCTATAGCACGCGTGCCAGCTGTGGCACGCGAAGGCCTTGCAGCTGGCACGCGGGAAGGTCCGCAAAAAAAGAAAAAGCTGGCTCTGACTGCTGCCGCAGACGCGGCAAGGGCAGAATGCAGCGTCCCGTGGGGCCCCCTCCGCCCGCTAAGCCCCTCTGCAAGAGCTTTCAGATTCGCGAGGGAGAGCGTCTCCCTCGCGTCTCTTTTAAGCCCGCAGGGGCTAATGGGAAATTTCCCATCAGCCCCTTTAGACGCGAGGGACTGATGGGAAATTTCCCATTAGCCCCTGCGGGCTTAACAGAGACGCGAGGGAGATGCTCTCCCTCGCGAATCTGAAAACCCTTGCAGAGGGGCTTAGCGGGCGGAGGGGGCCCCGCGGGACATTGCAATCTGCCGCGGCAGCAGCCAGAGCCTGCTTTTTTTTTTTTTAAATTTGCCAGAGGGGGGGGGGGGTTAGGACTGCTAATGGGCAGGGGGGAGTTAGGACTGCTAATCGGGAGGGGGAGGGGACTGCTAATGGGCAGGGGGAGGGGGGGGTTAGGACTGCTAATGGGCAGGGGGGGTTAGGACTGCTAATAGGGAGGGGGAGGGGACTGCTAATGGGCAGGGGGAGGGGGGGGTTAGGACTGCTAATGGGCTAGGGGGGGTTAGGACTGCTAATGGGCAGGGGGGGCGGGCGGGGGGAGTAGGACTGCTAATGGGCAGGGGGGGGTTAGGACTGCTAATGGGCGGGTGGGCGGGGGGGGGTTAGGACTGCTAATGGGCGGGCGGGCGGCGGGGGGGGTTAGGACTGCTAATGGGCGGGCGGGCGGGCGGGCGGGGGGGGGTTAGGACTGCTAATGAGCGGGCAGGCGGGGGGGTTAGGACTGCTAATGGGCGGGCGGGCGGGCGGGGGGGGGTTAGGACTGCTAATGGGCGGGCGGGCGGGGGGGGGTTAGGACTGCTAATGGGCAGGGGGGGTTAGGACTGCTAATGGGCGGGCGGGCGGGCGGGTGGGGGGGGGTAGGACTGCTAATGGGCTGTGGGCTGATGGGGGCTGTCTGGAAATGGGGTGATGGGGTTTAGGACTGGTAATGGGTTATAGGGGGGGCTTAAACTGAAAATGGGGTGATGGGGGTTTAGGACTGGAAGTGGGTTGATGGGGGGGCTAGGACTGGTATTGGGTTGGGGGGTTGCTAGGACTGGAAATGGGCTGATGGGGGGCTAGGACTGGAAATGGGCTGATGCAGGGACTAGAAGGGAATGGATGCTGGGTGAGGCTGGAACTAGAAGGGAGCTGATGTTGGGGGAGGATTAGAATGGGATGGGGCTGGGAGAGTAAAATGGAGAGGGGAAAAATATTTTGTGTGGGAGGGATAAAAAATCTACAATTGGCCGGGTATTGGGAGAGTAAGTGGGGATTGAGGATGGAGGGGTAAAATTTGAGTGGATGAAATAGGAATGAGGAAAGAGCAAAAGGAGAAAGATTAGTATGTTAAAGCGGATGTAGAGAGAGAGAATGGAAAAAAAAACTAGAAGAGAGAAGAAAGGACAAATGGACAGCAGATGATGGAGAGTTAGCAGAAAACATGAAGAAACCAGAAGAAAGTGGCTGGAGCAATTGCAACTGTGTAACTGAGCTGAGGTATTCTGTTTATGTAATTCCTTTTTGACATTGCCACTTGTTCTCTTTCCCCAGTAGGTCATGTATTGTTATTGTCTGAAATGTATTGGTTTAATATTTGCAGTGTTGCCTTTTGATAGGTATGGTGTGGTGCTTTGTGAGTCCTGGTAGTGCTGTTAGGATACGGCGGGTTTGCTATTGGTTCTAAATGGGCAGTGTTTGTAGTAGTTCCTAATGTGCCTGGCGGTTGGCACTGGATTATAGTAATGTAGAAATCTTTTAGTCTGTCTTTATCCATACACTCATTAAGAGACATGTTTACTAAAAGTTAGTGTATGTTAGCATTATGCAAATATTTATGCAAATTGACGTGCTGGCACTTTGAGGAAATTCTTTGGTTTTGTGCGGCAGTTTGGGCACTCGGGCTCAAAAAGGTTAGCCATCACTGCTTTAGGATATATATAGAGTGAATGAACATTATTATTTGACAAACTTTATCACTCTAAGAGAAGACCAAATTGATCTGTATTCCTTCACAGCATGTGGGAGGTGGAGAGCCATAGACCTGTGTAACTGATCTGTGAAATGACATTCTAGTCTGCATATACACCTTCTGGGGACCCAGATGTGAGTGCCACTGTAAACCATGTAGTGTCAGGCACTCATTGTAGAGGTGACAGTATCTGCATGCATGTACCATGAGAGCACAGGTACTGTATGTGTAGTGTATGTACATACATCTAAACACCATGTCCCCCCTGCAGATACGGTGGTGGCAACCACTGTGGTTTCCTGAGCCCCTGTGAGAATGGCCCTAAAAGTCAGGCCCGACGATACTGAATGAGGTCATGTACCGCTTGTGGCAATAATCATAGAGACCAGGGGTTGGGAGTGCCTATGATGTGAAGATCATACAGGTCCATGGGGTCGTCCAACCATACCGGAATGGACAGAGTTGGATCCTGAGCACTGCTGTACAGATGTTGGTATGGACAGTGCCAGGTTCTGAGGGTCAACCCCATTAGGACAACCCAGTTGAAGGGGGACAGGTAGCCAGTACAGGGAATGATGTCAGGATGTGGAGACAAGCGACACATACAAGAGGTATGCAGCTGATGCTGCGTGCCACATATGGACCATGTTGAGCCATCTCTGGGGGGGGTAGGGGCATGACACATGTGGGCCCGCATCCCAAGCAATGCATGGGACAGCAGGCATCACTGTGATGGTGGAAGGATAGACCCAATGACAGTGCTGTGAGATGCAGTCCGCTGAAGGCTATGTATGCAGCATACAGTAGCATGCACTGGTTGTCCACAGCCATCTGGGAAAAGCATAGTGCAGACACGAGGGATGTGTCGGATGAACACCATGACAGTACCAGCTGAATAAGTATCCCTCTGCTAAAGGCATGTGCCACACAGCGGCAGTGGTGTGAGCCGGGACTGGTAGTGGCGAGTGTCCTCTGCCCTATAGTCAGTTGAACTACATGTGCATCAGGCTCACCATGGGGATGGGTACTGGTCTATGTGCAGGGAGTGCATACACTGCCAGAGGTGTGTGTGTGGCCCTGTTAACCATGGAGCTATGGTTCAACGACCTTGCATGCAATACCAGACACATGTGTGGATGACCCCTGTGCTGACACATGAACAGGTCACATGGTAGTCAAACTGTTCTATGACAGTCACTACCATTTCCTCTGAGGGGCCCCACACTCAATGGCACAGGCATCTCTGCACAACATGGTAACAGGACATGGCCCATGTGGGGGCTGACACAGGAGAGTGAGCTGCTAGGGCCAATGTGCATGTGGCTGACCTTGGGTTACACAGAACACTTGACTGATGATGTCCCTTTGCATCCCTCACATGGCCATCCCAGTGGATGACTCACTGCCTCCAGCACCAGATGAGCCTGAGGCAGAGGAGGAAGGGGAGGAGGATGAGGATACCAGAGAGGCAGAGGTGGTGGAGGAGGCAACAGTGCCAGAGGAGACTGCGGATGCTTGTGCATCTATGATGGGGGACAGGCATGTGTGGCAACACAGAAAACCACCCTGTCTACTCGAGTCCACACCTTGACATGCCATCAAGCACTGCCTTGGCAACAGACACAGGAACTGCCACACTGATACTCCTTTTCAGCCCCTTGTCAGTGTCAGACAGCAGTAATGACAGGCACATGACACTGACCCTGATGGCACTTCCACACGCAGGAATAGCAGCATGGACAGACAGCCCTGGATTGGTGGGGGCATGGTCCCCAGACAGCAGTGGCCAGGGGAAGACACATCACTAGCAGGAGCCCATGCACCCATGTGTTGTGACCAAGGTGTGCCACATGCTGGAACACAAGGGGTGGGACAGTCCTGTGAGGACCCTGGCCACATGTTCTCTTGAGGAGGGTGAGCTGGAGGAGGGCACATGGGTGACATGCAGTGGTGATGACTGTGCAGGCAAGGGGTCCCTTAAGGAGGGTGAGGTGAGGGAGATGGTGAGCAGAGGTAGGGTTCATCAAGGACAGTTGCAGAACAGCAAAGGGGAACCCCAGGATGGCCACCCTGAGGATGGCAGAGAGGGTGAAGGCCACCGGTTTTGTATGGGGCTGGGTCATGAGGTGGGTATAGTGGGCATGGCTGTTGGTGTGTATGGAACTGGGTATGTCTCCCTTGGGGATAGAGGTGTGTGTGCAGGTCAGGCTGTGTCTGCATCCATGGATGTGTATGTGTCATGTGAGGGGATGGTGATTTTGTGGAGGTATGTGTCCCAGATGTGGAGGGTGGCATGTGTGAGGAGTGTGGAGGCGAAAGAGGGTATGTGTGCACATAGTGTAGGTGGTGGATTGGGTGCACCTGTATGTGTGGGTGTGCAAGAGGGGGAGCACATGACAATTCCTGAGAGTGGGGTGGTTGGTGTGGATGAGCGTGCACATGGTGTGGGAGGTGTAGTGCATGAGGCTGTGTGTGTGGATGTGCATGGGGATGTGTGTGTGCCAGTGGGGGAGGGTGCCATGCATCCCAGTGTGATTGTGGGTATTGGCAGGCATGGCAGGGGTGTGAGCATGCATCCAGGAGTGGAGGTGGACATTGTGGAGAGGGGTGGGGGACATAGTGGCTGCCAGTGGGTGGGTGGAGAGCCCTGGTGTGGGTGCCCAGGGGTCTGTTGGGCACAGAGGTTGCAATGTGGTGGCCAGGCCAGGAGACCAACAGCAGCATGTGGGCATTGGGGAGGGAGGGAAGCCCCACACCACCTGCAGGAACTCTGTTGCCCCTGGTCACCATAGTGCAGCAGTTGGCATGCATGCATGCTGATCTGCAAGCTCTGACAGGGAGGTCATGTGCCTCAGGCAACACCGCAGGGGAAGGCAGCAACATCAGGATGGTAGGGGAGGGGGACATGGCTGGAGTTAGGTATGTAAACACTGTGCACAGTGGACAGCTGTGGCAGGGTCCACATTGTATGGGCACACAGTGGCCATATGTGCATGGCACAGTTGCCCAATGCAAATGCACCATGAGCCATGGACCACATTGTGATGATGCATGCAGTATGTGCATTGTTTGTTTGCCCTGGTTGGCACATGTAGGCGCCTGTTGTGCCGTGGTTCACAATGTTACCTTGTGCATTATGTTTTGCTATCGTTTGTCTAATAAAGCTAGTCACATGTTTACTGTTGCAGCATGTGTCATATATGCCAACAGTACAGATATGTGCATCATGTAAATTTTAATCAGTCACACTGTGATAGGGTGACAGCGTTACCCTCACTAAAGCATGTTTGTCCATGCCTCACTGTGTATAGCCATATGTGCCCCACATGACAATGTTGCACAGTGCACATGTTCACATGCTGTCATCCCATGTGGTGATCTCCAATAGCCATCCTACCAGCATCAGGCATACTCAGGCAAAGTGGGTGAGCAGAAGGTTCATCAATGCAGCTTGACCCCTCCTGTTGGCTGCACCCAGATAGGCATGCAGTGGCACACCATCATCCTCCTCTGCAGGTCACTGGTCCGCACCCACAGGCATCGGCTGTCTCTGCTGCAGTGTGTAGTTGTGGAGCATGCTAGGACTGTCTGGCAGACCTTGACTGGGTTGTAGAGCAGCTCCCCTCTGGACCAGTCCAGGCAGTGGAGCCTTCTCTTAAGCTGGCCAAATGTGCGCTCAATGATGCTGTGTGTCCACTGGTACGCACGGTTGTACCTTTCCTCTGCAGCTGTACATGGGTGGACAGTGGGGGACATCAGCCACTCACATAGAGGGTATCCATGATCACCTATAGGAAGGGGGAAAATAGGTCAGTTAGATCATCATGTGTGTTGGGTCATTATGTGCCTGGCCAGTACAATGCTCACACTGTGACACGCACATGGTATGGGTGTGCATGACCCTGTACACATTGCACTTACCATGCTGTGTCCCACGTCAGCATAGGCAGGCACTGGCTGACCACACACTATTCACAAGTGCGTATCTATTCTCATGATGAGCCCTGGGACATGCACCTTCCACCAACCCCATACAGCTGGCCACAGGGCCCTTTTCTGTCCCCCTCAGCACTGACTACCCTCACGCTATCCACAGTTATGTCACGATTAGATTACTGTAACTCCATTTTTGCTGGTATCACCAAAGTTCAATTCCAATGATTGCAACTTATCCAGAACACTGCAGCCAGAATCATCTCCCACTCCTCCGGCAGAGATCACATTACCCCCTTACTGTTTCTCCTGCACTGGCTCCCGGTCGATTACCACATTAAATTCAAGATATTATCTCTAGTTCACCAAGTCCTTTACACTCATACACCACAATACCTTGCTGATCTTCTTCATTTCCACACCCCTGCTCGCAGTCTTCGCTCCCTTCATGTTAATCGACTCCACCTCCCCCACTGTCTCGTGCACACCTACAATCTACCTGGCACTTTGCCTCTTTCATCCATGGTCCGGCTCTTTGGAACTCTGCCCACTTCACTATGTTTAGAAGAAAACTACACCACCTTTAGGTCGCTACTCAAAACCCACTTCTTCACCTCTGCATACAACCTTCTGGCTGCACCCAGCTGACCTGGTTTATTTATGTTTATCTATGTCCTGTCTTTCTCCCGCCTTACATCTTGTTTTATGTCCTACTACTTCTCTACTTTCCTGTCCCAATTTTCTAGTTCTTTTCTTGCTACAGGGCCTTGTGCCCGCTCCAGTTTGACTTTGTATATGTGAACCGCCCTGATGTAACAAAGGGCGGTATATCAAATTTAAATAAACATAAACAGTTGGCTCCAGGGGCGGCTCAAGGCAGTCTGCTGCCTGATGCGAAGAATGAGATGGCGCCCCCCCCCCACCACCTTAGAGGGGGGTGGGGCTTTTTCAGAAATCCAATCAGAGACTGAACCAAATCAAAAAGCCGATTAGATTATATGGAGGAAATGCAAGATGTTTGCACACAGGGCCGTATCAAACTGTAATCGCGCCTTGTGCGACTTGCAACTCAGATGCATGCCCCCTTCTCCCCCCATACCTCCATCCAGCGCTGCCTGCTCTTTCCCTGCTGCTGCCGCCCTCTGTTTTTTTCATAGCGGCGCCGGCAGCAGGGAAAGAGCAGGAAGCGCTGGACAGAGGTATGGGGAGGAGCATGGGGGCATGCACCCAATCTGAAAGGCGCCGGCACTCTAAGCAGATCTGTCCCTCCCTGCTCTGACATCGTGTCAGAGGAGGGAGGGACCAGACCTGCTTAAAGTGCTGCGAAAAGGCTTTGGGGCGCATTTTAACTGTCTGCTATTGTCCTGCCAGCGGCAGCAGGGCAACAGCAGAGAGCCGAAATGTGCCCCCTTTGCGCCCTGTGTGGCTGCACTGCTTGCACAGGGCTAGGTACAGTCCTGTTTGCACACCAAGGAACTAAAAGACAGCAAGAATCAATAGCACAGTTTATAAAACTAAATTATAACCCATTTTTATTTTGTTATAAACTGTGTTATGGTTCTCCCTTTTTCTTTTTCAACCTATATTTTGCATCCACAGTAGGTGCAGAGCAGAGCCAGGACATTCACCCACAGAACTCAATATTTAAAAAAACAAATCTGATTCTGATCATCTCACTAACAACAACAACAACCACTATTCTCCAGTACCAGTACCAGGCATATTGTGAACTAATAAAAAAACCCTACAACAAAAACATACCATACCATATCAGCACAAACTTCCAAAAGTCACATAAGGAGCCCATCCAAAAAAAGTGTCACTGTAAATACTACAGTGGGCCCTGGAACATCCATACACCTATTTGAAAAGCTGAATAAGTCAAATTACTACAGTATAGTATAGATCTTTATATACAAACTGCATGTTAACAGAACACCTGACCTCAGTCACACACGCACATCGACCCTCACCAAGTACAGAAGAAGTAACCACAATCTAAAGTAAAAATAAAAATATGTAGAAAAAATTTATACTGAAACCCCAAGAAGCTAGAGTCCACATGCAGTGCAACATCAGATAAATAAGAGATGCAGTTCTCCAATACTGTGTAAAATATAAAAATAGCACAAAGTCCAATCACCAAAATTAAATAAAAGTATTTTTTCTACCTTTGTTGTCTGACCATTTTATTCTCTGATCATGCTGGTCCCGATCTGAGGCTTCTGCTTTCCTGTCTTCTTAGCTCTCTTTCTGTGGTCTATGGTCCATGGTCCATCTGCCATTTCTTATCTCTTCTTTTGTTTTCTTCACTTCCTTCCATCAGCCCATTTCCAGTTCCAGTAACCCTCCCCAGTATCAGTCCCCTTTCCAGTCCTCCCCTCCCAGTACCTTCCAATGTCAACCACCTTGCATTCCCATGACTGCCGCTTGTGTCCATTCCCTACCCAGTCCCCCTCCTTTCCCACTGTCCAGCCCCTTCTAGTCCAAATACCATCCCAGGTATCAGCTCAGGTTCACTCTCAGTGCCATCTCCCAGTCAGCTGCCTTCCAGCCATCCTACCCTCTGTCCATCTCCCTTCCAGTGCCATTCACATGTCAGCTCCCTTCCAGCCTCCTCCCTATTACCCAGCCACCTACCACTTCCATTCCCAAGTGTCAGCTCCCTTCCAGTCCCCCTTCGGTACATAGAAACATAGAAATATGACGACAGAAAAAGACAACATGGCCTATCTAGTCTGTCCTTCCATAACAACTACAACAGTCCCCTTTTTACCTTTAGAGATCCTCTGTGTTTGTCCCATGCTTTTTTAAATTCAGTTACTGTCCTCATCTCTACCACCTCCACTGGGAGACTATTCCATGGATCCACTACTCTTTCCGTAAAGAAATATTTCCGCATATCACTCCTGAATCTATCTCCCTTCACCCTCATCCCATGTCCCTCGTAGCAGAACTTGCTTTCAATTGAAAGAGGCTCTCTCCCTGAACATTTATGCCACGGAGGTATTTAAACATCTCAATCATATCACCTCTATTCCGCCTTTCCTCTAAGGTGTACATATTAAGATCCTTCGGTCTGTCCTCATATGCTTTATAATGAAGACCACTAATCATTTTAGTAGCCACCCTCTGCACCGACTCCATCCTGTTCACATCCTTTTGAAGGTGCGGTCTCCAGAATTGCACACTCTACTCCAAATGAGGTCGCACCAAAGACTTATACAGAGGCATTATCACCTCCTTTTTTTTGCTAGCCATTCCTCTCCGTATGCACCCAAGCATCCTTCTAGCTTTTGCCGTTGCCTTTTCTACCTGTTTAGCTACTTTAAGATCATCAGACACAACCACGCCTAGGTCCCGCTCTTCTTTAGTGGACAAAAGTACTTCACTCCCTATACTATCTTGCTCCCTTGGATTGCTGCAGCCCAAATGCATGACCTTACATTTTTTAACATTAAATCCCAGCTGACATTCCAGGTGTCAGCTCCTTTCCAGCCCCCTCCTTCCCTTCCTGCCCCATCCTTTCCCTGGCAGACCCTCTCAGTATCCGCTCCCTTCTAGTCCTATTCTACCATCCCCCCACATCAGCCCATTTGTAGCCCTAGACCCTAGTTTTCTTCCAGCACTCTCCTCCCCTCTCCTATTAGCCCATTTCCTGTCCCAGCCCATTTCTAGTCCTATCCCCTTTATCAGCCCACCCCAGTCCTAGCCCCCCAATCAGTCCATTACCAGTTTTAACCCTCCAATAAGTCCATTTTCAGTCCTAGCACCCCAATCAGCCCATTTCCTGTCCTAGTCTCTCCCCATAGCCCATTACCAGTCCTAACCCCCCATCAGCCCATTTCCAGTTCTAAACCCCCATCAGTCCATTTCCAGTTCTAGCCCTCCCCCGATAGCCCATTACCAGTCCTAGCCCCCTCTGATCAGCCCATTTCCAGTCCTAAACCCCCAACAGTCCATTACCAGTCCTAGCCCCCTCCGATCAGCCCATTTCCAGTCCTAAGCCCCCATCAGCCCATTTCCAGTTCTACCCCCCCCCTCCGATAGCCCATTACCAGTCCTAACCCCCCTCCTGATCAGTCCATTTCCAGTTCTAAAACCCCATCAGTCAATTTCCAGTCCTAACCCCCCCATAGCCCATTACCAGTCCTAGCCCACTCCCAATCAGCCCATTTCCAGTATTAACCCCCCCATAACCCATTACCAGTCCTAACCCCCCCATCAGCCCATTTCCAGTTCTAACCCCCCCCCCCAGAGCCCATTACCAGTCCTAGCCCCCTCATGATCAGTCCATTTCCAGTTCTAAACCCCATCAGTCGATTTCCAGTACTACCCCCCATCAGCCCATTTCCAGTTCTAAACCCCCCAAATCAGCCCAGTTCCTGTCCTACCCTCCCATCAGCCCAGTTCCAGTCCTAGACCCCTCCCCCCAACCCAGGGAAATTGAAAAAATAATAAACCTCCGGCATAAGAAGCAACTGCCGCTGCTGCTCCAGCAGCAGCAGAGGCAGAATGAGGAGCCCCGCGGCCGCCCGCCCCCCCCCCTCGGAGAGCCTGCTGGTTTCCCCTCTTCGCCGGCTCCGCTTTGCAGAGCCGTGGCGAAGGGACAGTGTTTCCCTTTCACGTGGCTCTGTTAAAGCTGAGCCCGAGGTGCTGATGGGAAACAGGATTTCCTGTTTCCCATCAGTGCCGTGGGCTCAGCTTTAACAGAGCCGCGGTTAAGGGGAAACACTGTCCCTTCCCCGCGGCTCTGCAAAGCGGAGCCGGCGAAACCAGGGGAAACAGAGGGGAAACCAGCAGGCTCTCTGGGGGGGGGGGGGGGGGGGGCGGGCGGCCGCAGGGCTCCTCATTCTGTCGCTGCCGCCACTGGAGCAGCAGCAGCAGCTGCTTCTTACGCTGGAGTTTTGGGTTTTTTTATTTTGAAGGCCGAGTGAGGTGGTCTTTTTGGGGGAAGTTTTGCCACCCCCAAAAAGCTGCCACCTGAGGCCACCGCCTCACTTGGTCTCATTATAGAGCTGCCCCTGGTTGGCTCTAATGGCATCCCTGCAACACCCCTGATTTTGCCAGGATGGACATGCAGCAATGCCCACAATGGGGGTGGTCCCATGGACATGCCACAGGGGGCACCAGCTACATATGCGCCACCTGCCCTCCCTGCCCATGGGTAATGTGGGTGCCAAGACCTCCATGGTACACTCACCGAATAGCCAGCCACCATGTATGTCACCCTGCTCAAACGCATCATGTATGCCTGACTTTCTAAGGATATATGCATCATGGCAGGATGCTGGATATCTGGCAATGACATCCATGAACCATGACTGTGCTTCACACACCACTTGCATGTTCATGGAGTGGTACCCCTTTCGGTTGTGGTATGTTGCCTCATGTGCACATGGTGGAGGTAGGGCCATATGGGTGTAGTCGATGTCCCAAGGACAGCAGGGAACCCAGCCACATCATGTAATTCCTACATGACCATCCGCTGCTGTTGTTGATCCCTTGGCATGCTGATGTCCTAAGACACCGGGACACAGCTGCCTGGCTGAGGCCTGCATCCACTGCTATGACAGTTTGGAATGAGCCAGTCCCCAAGTATGGCCAGTGTCGTGGTCACTTAGACATGGACCGGTATGGCAGAGTGTGGATATGAGTGGGAGGACAGATCTGCATCCAGCTCCAGGCAGAGGTCATATATCACAGTTCTGTCAAAGCAGTACTGAGCCACACATTGCTCGTCGGTGAGGTGCATGTGATGCGTAAGCTGCCTGGGAATCCTGGAATATAGATGACGGTGGGCAGTAGCTCAATGGTGGCAACAAACTGTGTCCAGCAGCAACAGTGACAGAAAGGAATTCAGCATCTCTCAGGACTCCATGTTGATGGGAAGGCAGTGTATATAGAACCTACAAAGAAGCATGAGTAGTGTGGTTAGGTGGCATCGGCAATGGTGGTTCCCCATGCACCTTGTGTGTAGCATGGCCCAGGGGGGTAACTTGTTTTCCTGGCCACACACATTGTCAACGGCACTATGTATATGTATTGTGGTAGTGCCAGTGGATAGCACCCTTGGGGTGGTGCACACTTCCCTAGACATGTGTAGGTGGCCATTGGTGAGGTGTCATGTGTACTGTAGCATGGGTGTGGCTGTGTGGTTGTGCGCCACAGTGACACAGGTATCCCTCCCCCCACAGTACCTCTTTGGCATCCAGTGATCCCACACCCTGTGTATCGTATTCAAGGCCATGTCTCCCCTAGTATTCCCCCCATTCACATTGATTTGCAGCTGGACCTTGCCATGCATATATGTGGTGCCTTGGGTCATGGGCAGGGCAATGTCTGCTGCAAAGGGTACCTGTGGGAGAGCAGCAGTGTCTGCCATGCACATTTCCAGCAAGACATGTGGCACCATGCTCCGCCTGACCCCTTCAGTGGCCTCAGTCCTGGGTTGGACATGTACCATGCAGGTCTCAGAACAAGTGTCCATGGGGCTTTGCCTGTGCACATAGTGTCTGTGGGGAGACCCCAATTACCGGATGTCTGTCTTGCACATGCATATCATATGCACAGACGTCACACACACACACACACACACACACACACACACACACACAATATTTGGCAAGCCATTGGGATCACTGGACAGCCTGTGGGTCCCATTGTTGTGGTTTGCACACAGTTCTCCCAGGATGGGGATTGAACTTGGGACTCTTCCAGAATATGGCTGTGTTGTTCCCCACTGTGCTACAGCAGCACTATGGACACTGAAAGCTGCAGCAGGGCCTGTGTGTGCCACAGAGGTGTCCTGCTGCCCTTGCTACAGTGACAAACGTGCACATCAGGTACATGTCTGCAGGTTGCCATGTGCTCCGTGTTTGCCTGCCAGCCCATGAACAGGGTACACGTTGCTGGCTTTGGGACACACATGTGTTGGTACTGCTGTGTTCCTGCATGTGTGTGCCCTGGCCAGATGATGTCTGGATGACAGAGTGGCCCCGACAGGTTCCTGCACTATACAGCTGGCCACAGGGCCCCACGGATACATGCCCCACAATACTTAAGCCCAATCCATTGTGTCACCTACCTTCTCTGACTCAGTTGGCCTGCTTCGCAGATGGGATGGGTTGCTGAACCTTCCCCAGCGCATGGAGTGCCCCTCAGAGAGTGCACCGGGAGACGTCTGCACCCTTTATATGGTGCTGCTGCAGCACGTACAATGCTCTTGTATGTTCACATGCCAAACATCCATTTGCACATATATTTGCATACCGTATTGTCAGACGGCTGCCTGAGTGAGAATGTTCACAGTCTTGGCAAGTGCATATATCAATATGATTTGCAAGGGATTGTGGGAAATGCAGTCCATTCCCACCAGACACAGCTGCTCACAATAATTAATTGTGCTTGAGTGTAAAGCCAATAAGATATTTATTTATGGGGTTATTTCTCCCAACACAGATATGCTTGGTAGCACATAAAACAGGATACTTGCTTTCAGTGTTAAACTTAGAAAAACAAAATCAGGAAAACAACAGTTGAACTTGTCAGGCAATCAAAGCAAAAGAATAAAGACCTGGTTGGTAACAAACTGGTCTTTTCTGTAGGCTTTAGCTAATATTTTCTTAGCAGTGTTTCAAACAACAAGCAAAACCCACAAAGAAGGGAAAAACTGTTCTTTCCAGGTTAACTTCTTATATCTTCACACATAGATTCAGAAGTGATTCCCTCAGAGCTCACAAGCAATTAGGTAAGGCTCAATTGCTAGCAGTTATCCAGCTGAAACCCCTTAGCTGGCTTAATTTCTACTGCATGGCTCAAAATCTTACTTCAGGAGCTTTTCTGAGTAGATTAAAGAACAAGTTTGTATTTCTTTGTGATGTTTGATGTACTTTGTAACAGAAAATTACCAAAGGAGTTTAGACAGAGAGCAATCCATATATTCACAGCCTGTATCTAAGACCGCTCCCCCTTCCTCAACAATCATTGGTTCAATATCATGGATTGGCACAGAGGAATTTCTCAGTGGAGCACTTTCAGGAGAATACTTGTTTCCCTGCTGTCTTTCAAGGTTATAGCTAGGGCATAGATCAGTGTTCATACCTGAGCTTCCATTGCTGTTAGAGTTCCTCTCTAAATAGCCTGGCCAGTATGTAGTCCAGTTCTTATGTCCAGCCTTCCAATCCAGATCCCTGGACACTGTATCTCTCTTCACATACCTTCTGGCACGGGTCTTAGAGTCCCTTCCACGTGCAGCCGTCTCCCTCACAGGTACCGTCTGGAGATTCCTAGCTCTGCAGCACCATTCCTCTGGCTTTCCCCAGTCCAATGGTGTATGCTGGCCTTTTGAATGTCTCCCAGTATACGTACTGCCCTGGACTCCTTTAGACCTCCCAAATGCTTTTCTCTTCTTTCTTCCAAAGGGTTTCTTGCCCTCTCTGTCCGTCCGTTCTGGCTTCTGCTTCTGATGATCCTCCAGATGATGAAGACCTCCAAGCTGAGGATATCCAAGCTGATTCTGAGGATGAAGATAATTCTCTGTAGAATAAACTCTACCTTTATTCTGCTTTGATGAGTGCTCCACCTTAGCACAGCGCAGCTGTGCTGAATCAGACCCTGCCCTTTGAGATGAGTGCTTAGGGATTACCTCATAGCCCTCCTGATTGAACACACGTTTCCCCACTTCAGCTCCTCTAATGGCTGTTGGAAACCTGGTGCATTCTGGGACTGGTAGTCTTTTATGGGAAAATTCTGTTTTCTTATTTCTACCAGAACCGACAGGTTGCTTGTTCAGAGTCACTTCACCTTTTCTATAGCTCCTTCCTGAGCTATGATAAGCTTCCTTATCACATAATTCAGAGAGATTGCACGTACACGGAGCTGTACATCTCTGCATGCCTGTACGTGCGTCTTGCTTTCAGACATGCCCACAACCTTCTTTCTCCTGGGACCTAGTGTTTGCAGCCTTCTGTGCATCATGCCTCCCAAGGTGGTTTCCCGCAAGGCAAATTTCTCACATGGGGAGCTCTTCCTCCTCATAGAAGAGGTTCTGGGGGACTACTCCATGCTGATAGGCACAGAGGCGATCAAGCTCAGTGCCAGCGCTGGTGACAGGCCATATGCCATCACCTCAATACTGTGTATCACAACAATAGGCACATTGAGGATACGAAGAGGAAATGGTGGCAAGTATGCAGGGGCATCTGCCTGAGAACCTGCAATTTGGGATTCAATGGCCATGGGACACATTTGATGAAGCAGGAACAGAGGGTGTTAACAACAGTGGATCCCTCAGCCATGGAGAGGGTCAGTGGCATGGATATATCACGTGGCAGCCAAGCCCAAGGTAGGTGCATGCACGTGGTCACCAGTCAGTGCACACTGTTTCAGCATCATTCTAACAGGTTCAGGTTTGTAGTATCATCCACCACCATGTGAGCTGGGCACTTTCATCAACACTGGGTGTGCAATGTCCATGGTTGCACACTTTGCGCTGTGCGTGCACTCAGTACAGCATGACTGTCTGCCTCTTTGGGGGTGGGTCTGCTGTTGCTTGTCTGCCATTTCTACTGTGACACCGAAGTTCTGCCCTATACCTTTAAAACACAGAAAGCTGCTGAGTTTGGCACAGATTCTGACAGGAAGGGAGATCAAAAGCTTCACAGTTACCATAGGCAACCAAAGCAGGCTGAGACACGAGGTCTGAGGGCACGCCTAGCCAACAAACACTCCCCAGGTAATGAAGAGAACAGTTTGCACATGTGCAGGAAAATGCCCCTAACCATGTATAAGAAACGTGGTAGGCAAACAGAGTTAGATCGAGGAAGAGAGCTGGTAGGAGATCCAGCTGGAGTTGCAGTGAGAGAGGCTGAGTTGGATTCATGTGCTGATTCTGACGGTGGTTTTGGAGACTCAGAAGTTGAGAGTGATTTGGAAGCTTGGCAAGTAAGGGAAGACTTGCAGCTCTCTAACAGAAGGTCAGAATACTCTCAGCCTAATGCTGTTTCATTTGAGTCTTGGAATAGAAAACCAAGCAGGGCTTTGAAAAGAGACAGAAAGCCGTTTACCAGCAGAGGGATTAACTGCAGGAAACCCTCACCTGTGACGCAGGAAGAATTTCCCAGACACAGAGGTCAGTGGGGAGAACGGAGAGCAGCTGGTAAGGAACTCTGTATTACTGAAAGGCAGAATGGCCTAAGATATTTATAACCTTGGGAAAAGGAAAGTAAAGTGATTGAGGACATATGTATGAGTGAAGAAGATGATTGCATGTATTTAAAGCCTGGCAGAAAACTGCCAAGAGAGAGACCCATTAGAAACAGAACGAGGCAGTTTTACAAACTATCTGATAATTATTTGCCATACTGTGGAGAGAGTGGTGAAGAGAAGCTAGGGCCTGATTGGAGAAGGTTCCAGACTCTCTGCCCTAAAGAAGATAAGATAGTTGATGAACCGATGTGCACGGAGCAAAGTGAATGCTTTCCCTATGTTGAGGACATGGACTGTTTCTTTATTAATAACTGATGAAACTTCTCTACGCTAGTAGAAGATAAGTGTACCTGGGAGAAGGATAAACGTGCACAGAGGGAACTGCCAACATTATTACCTGATTTCTGTTTGTTATAATTAGTGGTTCTGTTCAAGCAAGAAGCTGTGTTTTCCTTTCACCTTTTGTTTTTGCCAGAAGCATGGCTGCCTCTTAAGTTTGGTATTTTTGTACTGTTTTGAAAATCCAGCAAGCCCCGGGAGGGGAATAAATCCTTATTTAAACCTGACCACTCCGTCTCAACTACACTTTCTTTCATAGAAGGGTCAGGCCCAGCAGTGTGCCTAGCTATCCACTACTAGTTCAGCCACTCCTGGTGACACTACCTTTCACATTTGTTCATGCTGTCTCTCAGTGGGTTTGTGCGTGTGTGCTGGCAGGTGTTTCTTTACTTGCTGCTCTGTGGGGCGTGCTCACTTACACCATCCTCCTTTCCACAGGTGGCGATGCAGTGGGTGGGTATCTGGGTTTCCCCACAGACCCTCTTCCTGTGTCAGGTGCATCCAATACTACAGGGGGTGCTCCCGCACGTGTGGTGCAGGACGGGATTACCCCATCAGCAAATGAGAAGCAGCAACTGGCCACTACTTACTGTGGTGGTGATGACAGTATACCTTCACCATTTCCTGGGCCACCAGCTGCAATGCAGGCACGGCATCACCGGGACAGAAACAACATTTGCTTTACTATGCGACTCCTACTATGTGCTGAATGTCTGCTGGCCTACAACAAGGAACAGGCTGGGAAGGAGCGCAGTAAACTGGGATCATGAAGCACACACTGGCACTACATGAACGCCTGCTCAAAGCAGCTGAGAGACTGAACACATCAGTGTGCAGGCTGAACCACAATATAGAGATCCTTCATGGGCAGGGCAACTGGGCTGGGGAGTCCCTTCAGCACAACAGCACGCAGCAATGGCATCCAGTGGCAGCCAGCCATCAAAGACATAGGGCACACAGGCATATTAATCTTCTCCTACTCCTACTCTGCCTGCTGGCACAGGCACACCGGTAGATGGCGCACTTGCATCTCAGCTCAGGGTCACTACTCGCTCCTCCTCTCGGGCTGCCTCTGTCACTGCTCCAGTCAACATTGGCTACACTCAGGTTTTGGCACCTGTCCCTCATGGTGCAGGGCCAGCAATGGTCTTCCCACCTTTCCCTGATGCACAGGAAGGTTCCAGTGGTGACAGTAGCAACTCCAGCTTTTTGGGCACAGATCAGGACACTATGGACCATGGCATGGGGGCTGCAGCTGCATTGGGGCCTTCAGGGAGGGGGAGGGCACAGGGATGATCACGGGAGCGCGGGGAGCCAATGTGGATGTTAGGACATATGATTTTCACAGAGGTGGTGGGGATGCCTCTGTGTGTTCATTTGGTGGTGGAGGGTGTTGTGTGGCAGGGGGTGGGGGGTCTGCAGGTCTGTGGGTGCACATGGGCAATATTTCCTGCACTGTGTGGTGTGGTATGGCTGCTGCAGTCAGCCTGTCATTGTGTTGACAGCAAAATAAACATGTTGCATATTACACATCCTGTCGCCACAGTCAGTTTGTCCATCATTTAGTGGGCTCATGCTCAGTCACACATATTTGCACTTGCATAAGGTGATGGGGGCATGACACATGCCCTCAAGCCACTGGTTCCATCGCATTCCTATGCTTGCACTCTACAGCTACGCCAGTACAGCCTTTGTGTTGGCTGCTGCTTTTTCTAAGTCCTGTCCTTATTCGTGCCTTCTGCTGGTCTAAGTTGCACATTTATATTCCCTTTCCCAAATGTACACGGTCACACATGGAATCTCAGTTACATGTTCGGTACTGCAGGCATGCTCCACCACGCCTCTGTTTTATATGTTCTAGGTAATACATCTATATGGCATATACATTCATGTATCAGTGTGTATAGAATGACGGTTTGCATATGACTTATTCATGGTTCAGGATGACCCCCAAAGTGTTTTTGGTTAGATGTGTGGGTGCAGAGTGCTTTGAGTAATGTGGCTAACTCTTCGGCCTTGTTGTGAGGGGCTCTGTAAGTTAGGCAGTTGATAAGGAGTGTGTTTGATATTGTGAGGATGTCTTTGCCGTGTGTTGAGATTGTGTCTATGGTGTTAAAGTTGAGGTTTTTGTTTGTAAGTATGCAGATGCCCCCTCCTCTGCTGGCACTTCGGGGACAATTGTGGATGTTATGTGAGGTAGTGTTGAGCTGGTTGAGTAAGACATTTTCATTTTCTGTGAACCATGTTTCAGTGATGCACATGATATCTATGGTTTGATCAGTAATGTAGTTGGAAAGGGTTTGTATTTTGTTGCGGGCAGAGCGTGAATTTACTAAGGCACATCTTATGGTGTCAATGGGATGTGAGTGCCTCATGTGTGTGAGGGGTAGATTAGGGGAGAACTTGGTTTCAATTGTGATGAAATTCCCCGGCCTTCTGTGGAGGGCCATAACCTGGGTGATTTTGGCCTCATATTGTGGATTATGGGGATTGGGTGGAGGTAGTGTGAGAATGCTGCATTTCTGGAGAGTAATAGGGTGGACAGACCCAGCAGAGTGAGCCAGAAGTATGTGGCTGGCATGCTTGCTATTGAGAGTAGTGATCAGAGGCTTGGGGAGGGGGGGGGGGATTGATGGCAGTTCTCATTGGAACATTTTGCTGGGTTGTAGGTTGCGTTTGGCCAACACCCAGGGTATGTCTATGGGTCTTTTCTGTGGTCCACTCTTAAGAGCCATGCCTAAGTGCCCTTTGGTAAGGCCCGTCATGCACGGGCCCACCAGACGCCGGTACGCCAAAGAGATCCACAGATATTTGTAGCCGGAGCCGGTGCAGAGCAAGCACAATGCAGCAGCAGGGTGGAGCTTACCACCGGCTCACAGACACTGCTTCCTTGTGCTTCCTGGGTGCCGCTATGGAGGAGATCGTGCATGGATTGGTGCTTCGGAGGTCTGTGAGATGTTCTGGTGCGGCCAATGCTGTGATAGCCATACTACGGTAGCAAAATTACCGTAGACCAGGGGTACTGGAAATGGCTTTGATAATTGTAACTGTAGGGGCTGGCCTAAAAAATCTAAATAAAGTGGGTGCATTCAGCTTCAAGGTAAGTACAATCTTTTGGTCACCTCTTCCCATAGATCAGCCAACTACTTCACACAAAAATTTGCTACCCATGCAAATATGCTAGATAGAAAACTTTCATAAGAAAATTTGTTCCTAGAACAGCAAAAGAAGGATATTGGAAAATCAGTATATGAAAATGCATTACTTGTTGGCTTAAAAAATTGTAAATAACTAAGGGCTTGGTATTCGAAAGGCATTTACACGGTTTACTGCCCAGTAAACCATGTAAATGTCTGTCTTAGATCGGGATTTTCAATGATACTTACACGGTTGGTGCCATTAAATATCCCCTTCTAACCCAACTACATGCCCCGATGCTTTGTGGTTAGCATTAGGGCATTTTGGGGGAATTCTGGGGTGGAATGGAGGCAGAGACTGTCGCTAACCGAATAGCAGCAATATTGCACCACAACCCGGTTAGCGATCGGCAGGCAAAACTAGGCGTAGCAAAAGCTGGCCTAGCTTTACCCGTGGAAGCTAGGATATTCAATGCCATCGCTGTGACGCTGAATATCTGGGTTAAGGGTCAGCAGGCAGGGCTAAGCGCCATAGCGGCCTATAACCTGCCTAATTCAATATCGGGACCTAATAGATTTGCACACTTTTGTATCACAGCAGTATATTATTTATGAATTTGCATAAACTATTGTGCAGAAGTTTACTACCATGGGACTTTTACTCTGAACAATATCGGTGTCTCTGAACACCGATTTTATACTGAGCAATATTACCAGCAAAATGATTGTTGTCGTATGCCATATACAATTCCATCATATGTGCATCCATTCATTCCAGCACTGTTCCTCTGCCTTTTTATTAATAACTCATTTCATCAAAGCCCAGAAAATGCTACGGGAGCGGGGGAGGTGCTCCACTCACAAAACAGACATAAATTCCTCCTCAGCACTGAGCACAGACCTCTTATATCTCCTTCAAGTAGGCGTTAAAGTTCCAGCTCTTCTGCTCACTTCTCTGCATCTGGCCCAAATAGCTAATTGCTTGATTATCATGTAGAATAGTGCAATCCATTGGGTTGTAGAGCCATGCTGTGCTAGCATTCTGTTTGGAAACTACATATGCTTGGTGGTGCAGTTCGCTAAAATAGCCTGCCCTCTGGTGATGTCATTGAGGGGCATTCAGGATGCTACTTGAGACTTGTGATAAGGAAGCTTATCATAGCTCAGGAAGGAGCTATAGGAAAGGTGAAGTGACTGAACAAGCAACCTGTCAGTTCTGGTAGAAATAAGAAAACAGAATTTTCCCATAAAAGACTACCAGTCCCAGAATGCACCAGGTTTCCAACAGCCATTAGAGGAGCTGAAGTGGGGAAATGTGTGTTCAATCATGAGGGCTATGAGGTAATCCCTAAGCACTCATCTCAAAGGGCAGGGCCTGATTCAGCACAGCTGCGCTGTGTTAGGGTGGAGCACTCATCAAAGCAGAATAAAGGTAGAGTTTATTCTACAGAGAATTATCCTCATCATCATCATCTTCGTGATCAACTTGGATATCCTCATCCTCAGTTTCATCTGAAGGATCATCAGAAGCAGAAGCCAGAGCGGACGGACAGAGAGGGCAAGAAACCCTTTGGAAGAAAGAAGAGAAAAGCCTTTGAGAGGTCTAGAAGAGTCCGGAGCAGTACGTATACTGGGAGGCCTTCCAAGGGCCAGCATACACCATTGGACTGGGGAAAGCCAGAGGAATGGTGCTGCAGAGCTAGGAATCTCCAGACGGTACCTGTGAGGGAGATGGCTGCACGTGGAAGGGACCCTAAGACCCGTGCCAGAAGGTATGTGAAGAGAGATCCAGTGTCCAGGGATCTGGATTGGAAGGCTGGACATAGGAACTGGACTACATACTGGCCAGGCTATATAGAGAGGAACTCTAACAGCAATGGAAGCTCAGGTATGAACACTGATCTATGCCCTAGCTATAACCTTGAAAGACAGCAGGGAAACAAGTATTCTCCTGAAAGTGCTCCATTGAGAAATTCATCTGTGCCAATCCATGATATTGAACCCATAATTGTTGAAGAAGAGGGAGAGATAGCAGATGAATGATGTGTTTACATGGATTTCTCTCTGTCTAAACTCCTTTGGTGATTTTCTGATATAAAATACAGCAACCATCACAAAGAAATACAAACTTGTTCTTTAATCTACTCAGAAAAGCTCCTGAGTAGGATTTTTAGCCACGCAGTAGAAAGCAAGCCAGCTAAGGGGTTTCAGCTGGGTAACTGCTAGCAATTGAGCCTTACCTAATTGCTTGTGAGCTCTGAGGGAATCACTTCTGAATCTATGTGGGAAGATATAAGAAGTTAACCTGAAAAGAACAGTTTTTCTCTTCTTTGTGGATTCTGTTTGTTGTTTGATACACTGCTAAGAAAATATTAGCTAAAGGCTACAGAAAAGACCAGTTTGTTACCAACCAGGTCTTTATTCTTTTGCTTTGATTGTCTGACAAGTTCAAATGTTGTTTTCCTGATTTTGTTTTTCCAAGTTTAACACTGAAAGCAAGTGACCTGATTTATGTGCTACCAAGCATATCTGTGTTGGGAGAAATAACCCCATAAATAAATATCTTATTGGCTTTACACTTGAGCACAACTAAATTATTGTGAGCAGCTGTGTCAGGTGTGAATGGACTGCATTGCCCACAATCCCTTGCAAATCATATTGACATATGCACTTGCCAAGACTGTGAACATTCTCACCCAGGCAGCCGTCTGACAAATGGCGTAGTTTTTCGGATTGCTTTTGCACAAAGGGATTTACTTGCTAAGGATTACAACTAAAGTTCAAGTTTAAAGCTGGAAAAAAAGATTTTCCCTCAGCTGCACTTTGGAGGAGAAGTGGAGATTCCAGGTAGCTGTCCCAGGAGGAAAAGACTCTGTGCAGAGCTGGATTCATCACTGGCATAAGGTAACAAGTACCTAGGCATGTCTAGTGGTGGATGGGAGTAAGGCTCAGGGGTAATTGAAAAAAGAAGTAGAAAAAACACCTGTTTGGAAGGTGGTGCACTTTGTTTTGTTTCTTTGTTTCTTGCAGGGATCAAGATGGATCCGAGGGAGATGGCTAGCTGGATGGCAGCCCAGTTTAGCAGGCAACAGGAGCTAGCACAGCAGGCTCAGGACACTGCTATGAAAGCCTTAATGGACCAGCAGAGGCCAGTGCTTGATCTGGTGCAAGCCCTAGTTAAGCTGCAGAACCAAAGTGGAACAGATGCAAGACCAGCAGTAAATACTGGTACACCACATGTGGACAGTGTGGGACTCAATCAAGGAATTGGGGCATTTAGTTTTGGGAAGCTAACTCCAGATGATAATGTTGATGATTTTCTAGAGTCTTTTGAAAGAGTGGCACAAGCATTAGCATGGCCAGAGACCCAGTGGGCAGTAAGGCTGGCAGCCTCATTAACTGGAGAGGCGCTTGCAGCTTATAGAGCAATGCCAGCAGCCCAGGCTTTGAAATATAAGGATGTAAAGGCTGCTATTAGAGATCGCCTAGGGTTGTCTATTTCAGAGTATAGGCGAATGTTTAGAGCTACTACATTAAGAGTGGGTGAAACACCCAGGGCTCTGAGTCAGAGAATCAGAGGTTTAGCTGTAAAATGGTTGGAGCCTGAGCAAAAGACGGTAGAAATGTTATTAGACATTGTTATGCTTGAACAATTTATGTCTGCAGTGCCTAAAGATTTGCACACTTTCCTTATACAGCAAAATTGCCAAAATCTTGGAGAGGCAACCATGCTAGCAGAGAGATTCTTGGAAGCCACGCAGGCTTGCCATAGAATGGGTGGCCCTCTGAAGATTGGTGCTGAGGCAAGATGTGCTGTATCAGAAAAGAAAATAATTAAAAATGTTTCTGAAAATGAATGTACTGTATCAAACCAGATGACACAGTGGAGTAGAAAGAAATGTTTCAAATGTGGAAAATGGGGACATTTAGATAAGGGATGCAAGACACACACTAGCTTAATGGGTGTGGATTTAAAACAGCCCAAAGAAGGATTTCTTTTGATGGTTGATGTGCAAGGAATTACCACAAATGCTTTGTTAGACTCTGGGGCAGACCAGAGTATGATGTCAAAAAGGCTTTGGAAGAGGATAGAGGCCCAAGAAGGATTTGTGCCTAGAACCCCTGAAAGCCAAGTTCACATCAGATGCATTCATGGTGCTGCAACATCATATCCCACCTATAGGCTAAAGGTTAAGTGCCTGGGGGAACAAGAGGAAGTCCTGTTAGCAGTGGTGCCTAGGCTACCCTTTGATTTGGTTCTAGGAAGAGACTGACCAAGATTTAAGCAGGGTCTAGTGGAAGGGCTAGGAAAGAAGGAGGGAGAAGGATTAATGGAAATAGCTCCCGGGCCTTTCTTTGGAAGTCCTCAGTCCCTAGCTAAAAAGATGGTTAAGCTTCCAGAAGGCCAAACTATAGGTAATAAGAGGGGCCTTGTATCCACCCGCTCGCAGGCTAAGGTAGAGAGCCAGCAGAAGGAGGAGGGGGAGCAGGCGGAGTTATTAGGAGACTTACCCTCTCATGATGATTTAATAACTCCATCATCTGGTAAAGTAAGAAAGTTGAAAGCACAAAAGCGGCGTGAGAGACTTTGCAGAGCACAGGGTAGGGCTGAGATGTTAGCTGGTCAAAGTTTACCCTGGGTGCCAGCTGAGTTAGTGGCAAAGTTTCCTAACTTTCCACAAGAGCAGCGAGCTGATCAAGCTCTCACCCGAGCTTTTAAGTATGCTCAGGAGGTCAGGGAGGAGTTGCCCAGATTCAGACTAGATAATGAAATATTATATAGAGAGAGTCAGGACCCCAGAAATGGGACCATACGTAAACAATTGGTGGTACCCACAACTTTCAAAGGGCTAGTACTTAGATTAGCACATAATCATCCAGTGGGAGGTCATAAAGGGATGCAAGGAACGCTGGATCAAATACTTGTGCGTTTTTACTGGCCAGGTATTTTCAAAGAAACTGCCCAGTTTTGTGCTGCATGTCCAGCGTGTCAGAGAGTTACAGCAGCTCACCCACCGGTGGTGCCATTGATTCCCATGCCAATTATCACAGACCCAATTGGTCGCATTGCCATGGATATTGTAGGCCCATTAGTCAAAACGCCCCGAGGTTTCCAATACATCCTAGTTATGGTAGATCAGGCAACAAGGTTTCCCTGGGCCATACCATTGAGGAATGTTTCTACAAAAACAATAGCTTTAGAGCTAGTAAAATTGTTTTGTGAAGTGGGATTCCCAAGAGAGATATTGACTGACCGAGGGTCCAATTTTGTATCCAAATATTTGGCCCAGGTCTGGGATGCCTTTGGCATTCATCATGTGAAAACCTCAGCCTACCATCCACAATCAAACGGTTTGGTGGAGAGATTCAACCAAACTCTCAAACAAATGTTGAGAAGGGGGTTAGCAGGAGAGGTAAAAGAATGGGATATGTTATTGCCCTTTGCCTTATATGCCTGCAGGGAAAGAATTCAGGTGTCCCTAGGTGTAACTCCATATGAATTGATGTATGGTAGGGCTCCACGGGGTTTGTTAGATATTTTGAGGGAACAATGGATTGATCCTGAACCAGGAAGTCAGGATGTGCCACAGTTTCTACGTGACTTGAGAGCACGTTTGAAAAGGACCTCGCAGGTTGCTGAGAGGAACCTGCAGGACAGTCAAGTTCGCCAGAAAGGGTGGTATGATAGGAAGGCCAAAAGCCGCCAATTAAGCATGGGTGAAAAGGTTTTGGTTCAAGTAACAGGTACAGCCCCAAAATTTGAAGTACAGTGGAAAGGGCCATGGAAGGTTGTTAAACAAGTGAGCCCAGTGTCTTATATGGTAGAAAATGCAAGAGGGCGTAGGCAGACCTACCATATTAATGTACTTAAGTCTTGGAAGGAGAGGCCTGTAAATAATAATGACCCTGAAGCCAGTCAGGAAGTAAGTGAGCTTCAAAAAGATAACACTCTCGTAGGTATTACGGACTGTAGAGAAGACGTTTCACCAGTTAAACCAGTCCGTAATAACTTAAGCAGGGGGGTATGTGATAAGGAAGCTTATCATAGCTCAGGAAGGAGCTATAGAAAAGGTGAAGTGACTCTGAACAAGCAACCTGTCAGTTCTGGTAGAAATAAGAAAACAGAATTTTCCCATAAAAGACTACCAGTCCCAGAATGCACCAGGTTTCCAACAGCCATTAGAGGAGCTGAAGTGGGGAAACGTGTGTTCAATCAGGAGGGCTATGAGGTAATCCCTAAGCACTCATCTCAAAGGGCAGGGCCTGATTCAGCACAGCTGCGCTGTGTTAGGGTGGAGCACTCATCAAAGCAGAATAAAGGTAGAGTTTATTCTACAGAGAATTATCATCATCATCATCATCTTCATGATCAACTTGGATATCCTCATCCTCAGTTTCATCTGAAGGATCATCAGAAGCAGAAGCCAGAGCGGACGGACAGAGAGGGCAAGAAACCCTTTGGAAGAAAGAAGAGAAAAGCCTTTGAGAGGTCTAGAAGAGTCCGGAGTAGTACGTATACTGGGAGGCCTTCCAAGGGCCAGCATACACCATTGGACTGGGGAAAGCCAGAGGAATGGTGCTGCAGAGCTAGGAATCTCCAGACGGTACCTGTGAGGGAGACGGCTGCACGTGGAAGGGACCCTAAGACCCGTGCCAGAAGGTATGTGAAGAGAGATCCAGTGTCCAGGGATCTGGATTGGAAGGCTGGACATAGGAACTGGACTACATACTGGCCAGGCTATATAGAGAGGAACTCTAACAGCAATGGAAGCTCAGGTATGAACACTGATCTATGCCCTAGCTATAACCTTGAAAGACAGCAGGGAAACAAGTATTCTCCTGAAAGTGCTCCATTGAGAAATTCATCTGTGCCAATCCATGATATTGAACCCATGATTGTTGAAGAAGAGGGAGAGATAGCAGATGAAAGATGTGTTTACATGGATTGCTCTCTGTCTAAACTCCTTTGGTGATTTTCTGTTATAAAATACAGCAACCATCACAAAGAAATACAAACTTGTTCTTTAATCTACTCAGAAAAGCTCCTGAGTAGGATTTTTAGCCACGCAGTAGAAAGCAAGCCAGCTAAGGGGTTTCAGCTGGGTAACTGCTAGCAATTGAGCCTTACCTAATTGCTTGTGAGCTCTGAGGGAATCACTTCTGAATCTATGTGGGAAGATATAAGAAGTTAACCTGAAAAGAACAGTTTTTCTCTTCTTTGTGGATTCTGTTTGTTGTTTGATACACTGCTAAGAAAATATTAGCTAAAGGCTACAGAAAAGACCAGTTTGTTACCAACCAGGTCTTTATTCTTTTGCTTTGATTGTCTGACAAGTTCAAATGTTGTTTTCCTGATTTTGTTTTTCCAAGTTTAACACTGAAAGCAAGTAACCCGATTTATGTGCTACCAAGCATATCTATGTTGGGAGAAATAACCCCATAAATAAATATCTTATTGGGTTTACACTTGAGCACAACTAAATTATTGTGAGCAGCTGTGACAGGTGTGAATGGACTGCATTGCCCACAATCCCTTGCAAATCATATTGACATATGCACTTGCCAAGACTGTGAACATTCTCACCCAGGCAGCCGTCTGACAGACCGCACAGCTTTTCTGCAGCTGCGGTCGTGTACCCGATGGGGCACACAATCAAAGGGGCACAACCCTTTGGTGCCCCTTCAGGGCCCCTGCAGGGTTAGAACCCCAGTTAGCCACTGGATATGCCCCTTGTGGGGGGGGGGGGGAAGGAAAATTAAGAACAAGTCAGTGCAGAACTTATGTGTGGCGGGAACATCAACGCCTAAAATATTAGCTGGGCCTATGGATCATTTTGTGAGTATTGACAGATGCCAAAGTGGAAATAAATGAGTCTGTGGGACCTTTCTTCCTCGACTCCTTTGGCGGCATCCACTAGCCCTATAGTTAGGACTCCGCCTCCTAACCCTGGATCAGTGCAGGCAATAATGGACAAGAGTCATTTGGCTGCCCTAATGGGCCCTGGTGTAGGCAAAGAAGGATCTTCACTGGTGGGTCCACCACTTGGTATCCCTGGATGCTCTCTTGGGAGTGTAATTCCCTTGAAGTCATCAGGTCAGTTTCCACTTGCTACTGAAGCTTCCGCTGGAGAGGTTACACTGGAGAGAAGTAACTAAAACTAATTCCCTTTTGCAGGGATTTATGGATAACCCATAGCTTTTTCTGAACAGGTAATATGTAAGAGTCAAATTGTGGATGGAATAATTTCCTCTGTTACTCAGCAAGAGGAGGAGCAGGTTGGGTCCCTCTAGTTTGTTGGCTCGCTGGGCTTGAAAGATTCCTATGCTTTATAAAATGTTCTTTGTTCTAAGAATCTTCAGCTGTTACATTTTCCTTTAACTCGTTTACTGTCTCCTTTAATTCTGTTCCATAAATACTGCAAGAAGGTGCTGTTGATATTGGAACCTGAGAAGATTGCAATCTCTCAGTTATATTACCTTCCAGTTCACTTTGTCATTCAGAGTGGCAAGGTGGCATTGGTGGAAAAAGTGACACCAGATCAAGATTTAACTAATTTCTTGGAAACATCAGATGATGTTATTACTACCCATGCCACTTTGGTGGTCACTGACTTCAGAGATAGATAATTGCTTTTTTTGAGATGCGAAGAGAGAGATCATTAGAAAAAGAAATCATGCCTGGCAAAGCTGAAGGTCAACGCAAAAGAGGAAGGCCAGCAATGAGATGGATCAATACAATAACAGCAATTACAGATGCCAGTCTGGCAACAATGAGCCACCTGACTGAAGACCGAACACAATTTAGGACAACTATCCAGAGGGTCGCCATGAGTCGACACCTACTTGACGGCACTTAACATCAACATTTTCGCAGAACGAATTTCCCCTTCTGTGGCCAAAAAATTGCTGTTTTTCTGGATATGTCAAAAGCAAAGAAAGTCCTTCCTGCAGCTGAAACCTAGGGTTCTAGCTGCTGGGGGGACTTTCTTTCTTTGATTTCTTTGTAAATGTTTAGTTTCTATTGCTGGGATTAGGCATGTTTTTAATGATTCTTTACAGCAGTAGTTCTCAAACCACTCCTCTGGGACCCCCAGGCCAGTCAGGTTTTCAGGATATCCACAATGAATATGCATGAGATAGATCTGCATGCACTGCTTCCATTGTATGCAGATCTATCTCATGCATATTCATTATGGATATCCTGAAATCCTGACTGGCCTGGGGGTCCCAGAAAACTGGGTTGAGAATCTCTGCTTTACAGTTTGAGAGCTTTCTTAATAGTAAGTAGGGCTTGGTGTGCTCCGAATCTATTTGGGTTGTCAAATTTTCTTTTTATTGGATGCAGTTGAAACTACTATGGTTTGATGTATTTGTTTGTGGATTCTGCGACCTTATTGGGGCACCCCTCGTATTGTGGGCTATGGAACAGGATTTGGTTGTGTATTTTATGCTACGGATAAGTGAATTGGATTTATATACTCCAGTAATTTATTTTCTCTTTCTTTGGTTAATTTGGGGTTTTTTTGTATTAATATGCTTAATTTGATAAACGTATAAGTAAAATTTTAAATAAATATTAAATGAATAAAAGATTATTGTGCAATCTGAATGGATTTATATGGGCTGCGCGCTAGCATTGGCTCTGGCATCTGTGCTGTGATTACCGTCGCACCAATCCCTTTTCTGCATTGCAGCATGACATTTGTGCATAAAAACTATGTGCGCATGTCATGCTACTCATGCATAGACAGTGCACTAACATTTCTGCATTGGTCCAAAATGCTTAATTCCTTATCGTCCCTCCAGTCCAGTCCTGAACCTCTGGGGTTGTGTACCTCTCACAGCAGCTTGGAGACTGAGAAACTTCACTTTTGTGATGTCACTGGTATATATCCACAGGAAGCTCCTCTTCACACCAGTTATCTCAGTCTGCAAGCAGCTGGAGGACCAGTGATCCCAGAGGCTTAGGGCTCACTTGAGGAACCATTAAGGAAGCGATAGGATAGGGAGAAGTAGATTAGTTTATTTTTGGCTATTTAAAAAAAAAAAAATTAGTGAAAAAAAAAGGAGAGAACAATTACTCCCTCCCCCCCTCTCCTCCCTCCGAGCTCACCTTCAGTTTCAGGGACTTCTCAGCCAGCTGAGGGAGCAACAGCGATCGGCAGTTGGGCTCTGGTTGCAGCAGGGAGCCTCTGGTGACAGTCCCAAGTCTGCGGGGCAAGGACCGGCTGCATCGGCACTCAGACGCTTGCAGAGGGTTTGCCTGCTATCGTGCTGAGGCCGAGGGCAGAGAGAGAGAGAGCTGGGCTTCTCTACGGCGACAGCAATTTGGGCTTCTCGGCAGCGGTCCAACACTCTAGCCGGTGTTGGGAGCAGCCGCGCAGGCACGGCAGAGCGAGGAGGCTCTCCCGACGGTAAGGAGGCAGTGCGGTTACCTGGAGTTGGGGGGGAAACGATCAGAGGTGCCGCGTAGAGCGAGTAGGCCACGCGGGAAACAGCCAGTGCTGCATATTAGACTTCCTAAGGGGCTGTAGCAGGAACAAAGCTTCATTTTCGGGTCCTTTCTTCACAGTTAGCAGGGGGACCTCTTCAGGAAGCTTATTCACTGTTTTGCTAAAAAATAAAAAAAATTAACTGGAGGTGCCTGCAGTGAGGGGCTCAGACCATTTGGATTTATTGGAACTGGCCTGGACTGGAGTCCTGTGCGGGGGACGCTAGCGGAATGCCTGCCAAACAGCTATGCTTAATCTGCGGTGCTCGCAGGGGGTCAGTCTCAGAGACAGGGGTCTGCAGAGGCTGCACGCAGGAAGCTTCAGCAACGGAGCAGACCTTAGAAACAGGTGGGGAAGGTCAGGTCGGGGGCGAGTCATGAGTCGGTGGCAGGGACTTCGTCCTCTCAGGATCCTCCGCTCTCCCAATCAGCTTTACCTGGGGGGGCTGGCGGCGATTTTTCCCCCAGAATTTGTGTCCCTTATTCAACAGGTGTTCGGGGGTCCTCAGGGAAATGCTGTTGGGTCTGCGGCAGCGGTGGACCTGGGGACAAAGAGGCCAGGTACTCCATTGGGCACGGGGTGCCAGGGGTGGTGGCTAAGAAGCTCAGAGCAGATAAAGAGTTCTCGGAGCTGTCGGTGGCCTCAGAAGGTCATCACTCTGAGGGTGGAGATCCAGACTTGGACTTTGACGAGGCGTTAGAGGAAGGCGAGATAGTGGAGCATGAGGACCAAGCGAGGGTGGTTTGGGTGTTTCGCAGAGAAGAGTTGCCTACCCTGATATCAGAGACCATCAAGGCCCTAAATATGCCGGCAGTGGTGCCGGCAGAGGATTCAGCCTTGGAGGACCCTTTATTACAAGCTTTTAGAAAGACAAAGAAGGCCTTTCTGTTCACAGAGTCTTCCGAGAAATGATTCAGCAGGAATGGGATATGCCGAAGGCAGTTCTCAAGGGGGCCAGAGTTATGAATCGGCTTTATCCTTTAATAGATCAGGATCAAGAGTTGTTTAAGTCTTCGAGAGTAGATGCGGCCGCCTCGGCGGTGACCAAGAAGACCATCATTCTGGTTGAGGGAAGTGCGGCCCTCAAGGATACCCAGGATCGGAAGTTAGACACCTTGTTGAAACAGGTATTTGAGGTGAATGCGCTCTCATTACAAGCTTCAATTTGTGGTGCATGGGTAGCGAGAGCTTCCCTTCGCTGGTCACAGCGGCTCCAGGGTGAACTGGAGGAGGGGGCGACCGATGAAGCCTTAAGATTGGAATCCAGTCAGCTTATTTGGCCGATATTCATTATGATCTTATCCGAGGTTTGGCGAAGAGCATGGCCTTGGTGATAGCGGCCAGGCGCTACCTGTGGCTGCGCAATTGGGTGGCGGACAGCTCGTCCAAGGCCAGGTTAAGTAAACTTCCGTTTAGAGGGAAGTTACTTTTTGGAGAAGATTTGGAGAAGCTGGTAAAGGATTTGGGAGAGTCCAAGGGCGGTAGGTTGCCAGAGGACAAACAGAGGCAGAGTCGAACGACTCCGCTGCCTAAGGGTCAGCAGAGAGATTTTCGTCTTTTATCGTTCTCCCTGGTTCCGACAGGGCCAGAGAGGGCGCTTTCCTTACAGGGGCCAGAGCTTTCGCGGATTCTGGGGAGTGGGAAGAGGTTTTCAGGCCTCTTCCACCGTGATCCCAAAGAAGTCCCAATGAAGTCAGGAGGACCCAAGTTGGGCTGGTGCCCTAGGAGGCCGGTTGCGGGAGTTTTACCCAGTTTGGGTCCAGATTACTTCAGATCAGTGGGTTCTGGAGGTAATTCGGGAAGGTTATGCACTGGAGTTTCAATGTCCCGTGCTGGATACCTTTGTGCAGTCTCCATGCAGAGCGCGCGTCAAGTGCGTGGCAGTATGGGAGACTGTACAATGGTTGCTGGACCTCAGGGCTATAGTCCCAGTCCCAGTGGACCAGTGCGGCTCTGGTCAATACTCCATATATTTCATTGTTCCAAAGAAGGAAGACACCTTTCGACCAATTGTAGATCTCAAACGAGTAAATCGCTGTCTCCGAGTGTCTCACTTTCGGATTGAGACGCTGAAGTCAGTCATCGTGGCGGTAAGAGCTGGAGAGTTTCTTACGTCGCTAGACCTTTCCGAGGTGTATCTATATATTCCAATTCGGAAGGAGCATCAGGAATTCTTCAGGTCTGCAGTGCCAATGGGCCATTACCAGTTTCTGGCGTTAGCATTTGGTCTGGCCACAGCACCCCGGACATTCACCAAGGTGATGGTGGTGGTAGCGGCGGCCTTGCGCAGCGAAGGGGTTCTGGTGCATCCATATCTAGGCGATTGGTTAATCAGAGCAAAGTCGACGGGAGAGAGCGAGTTGGCTACGGCTCGTGTGGTCGTGCTCCTTCAAAGTCTCGGTTGGGTGGTCAATCGGGAGAAAAGCCAGTTGATTCCATCGCAGCATCTAGATTATCTGGGGGCCTGTTTCAATATGAAAGTGGGAAGGATCTTTCTTCCAAAACACAGAGCAGAAGGATTGAGGACGCTTGTGCTCGAATTTTTCTACAGGTCCCACCCAAGGGCGTGGCATTATTTACAGTTACTCGGGACAATGGCAGCAACAATCAAACTGGTTCCGTGGGCAAGAGCCCATATGAGACCATTGCAGAGGGCTTTGCTCAGACGCTGGTCACATCAAAGGGATCAGTTGTTGCAGAGGCTGCCCTGTCCGCCGGAGGCGGGTCAAGTGTTGCGCTGGTGGTTGCGTCCGGAATGCCTAGAGAAGGGGATGCACTGGAAGCTCCGGCGTGGATATCCCTGACGACAGATGCCAGTCTTTTCAGCTGGGGTGCCCATTGTCAGGGTCGGTTCACGCAAGGACAATGGACGGAGATGGAAAGAGGTTGGTCGATAAACCGACTGGAGCTCCGGGCGGTGACGTTAGTGCTCCAAGTATTTCAGCCTCATCTTCAAGGGGAAGCGATTCAGGTGTTCTCCGACAATGCGATGGCAGTGGCTTAAATCAACCGACAAGGAAGCACCAGCAGTGTCACGTTGGAGGAAGAGGCCGAGGGGCTGCTAGACTGGGCCAAAGTTCATCTAGTGGCGCTGTCGGTAGCACATGTAGCAGGTGTGGAGAATATGGAAGCCGATTTCTTGAGTCGTACAAAGGTAGATCCGGGGGGGGGTGGATTCTTCATCCAGAGGTGTTCGAATGGTTGGTGCAGCGCTGGGGGACACTGGTGATGGATCTGATGGCAACATTTCAGTCCGCAAAGGTCGAATGCTTCTTCAGCAGAAGACGGGAACGAATGTCGGAAAGTCTAGATGCTCTCATACAGGCATGGCCAGAGGATCAACTCCTGTACATGTTTCCGCCGTGGGTGTTGATAGGTCGAGTAGTGCAGCAAATAGAAGGTCACAGAGGTCTGGTAGTATTGATCACCCCGGATTGGCCAAGAAGGTGGTGGAGAAGCCCTGGCGTCTTACCGATTGGAGGGACCTGTTACCTCAGGATCCTCTGCTGATGCCTCAGGTGGCTCAATTCTCGCTTACGGCTTGGCTATTGAAAGGGCAAGGTTGAGAACGCGAGGCTATTCGACAGAGGTGATTTTGACATTGTTGAAGACTCGGCGGTGATCTACCTCCTTAGCATATGTCCGAATATGGCATATACTTGAGGCTTGGTGTCGGGACAGAGATTTGGAGGCATTAAGAGCTTCGGTGCCTCAAATTTTGATGTTCTTGCAGGATGGTTTTCAGAAGGGCCTGGCGGCATCGTCCCTGAAGGTGCAGTTGGCAGCGCTCTCCTGCTATAGGTGTAAGGTAAGAGGGGAGACGCTGGGGAGCTATGCGGATGCTAAGCAGTTTTTAAGGGCTGTGACCCTCTTGAGACCTCCTAGTAGGCGGCTAGTTCCAGCGTGGAATCTCTCCGTGGTGTTGGAGGCGCTGAGCCACAAGCCCTTTGAGCCTTTGTCTAGGGCAGGGGTCTGCAACCTTTAAGACATAAAGAGCCACTTGGACCCGTTTCCGAAGGGAAAAAAAAAACTGGGAGCCGCAAAACCATTGCGACATTTAAAACAAATCTAACACTGCATATATTGTTTCTTACCTTAATGCTATATACGACCCCCTACTTTTCCTGTTAAAATATAGGTGTTTGGCCTATACTCGCCGTATAAGACTACCCCTCTTCCTTCGCACACCAAAAAAAATACGCCAGAAAATATAACAACAAGAAGTAACAATATTTGATTTCAAAATTATGATGATTTGTAGTCAAATCACTAATATGAAATAAAATTATTTTTTCTACCTTTGTTGTCTGACCAATTTATTCTTTGATCATGCTGGTCCCGATCTGAGGCTTCTGCTTTCCTGTCTTCTCTTAGCTCTCTTTCTGTGGTCTATGGTCCATCTGCCAGTTCTTATCTCTTCTTTCGTTTTCCTTCACTTCTTTCCATCAGGCCTATTTCCAGTCCCAGTAACCCTCCCCAATATCAGCCCCTTTCCAGTCCTCACTCCCAGTACCTTCCAATGTCAACTTGCATTCCCATGATTGCCACTGGTGTCCATTTCCTTCCAGTCCCCCTCCTTCCCCACTGACCGTCCCTTCTAGTACAAATACCATGGCAGCCCCTCTCAGATCCAGTTCCATTCTCCCATCCCCTCATATCAGCCCATTTGTAGCCTTAGCCCCCAGTTATCTTCCAGGGCCAGCAGCTCTATCCTCCCCCTCCCCACAATCAGCCCATGCCCAGTCAAAGCCCCCCAATCAGCTCGCTTCCAGTGCTAATCCCCCCTCAACCCCATTACCAGTGCTAGCCTCCCCTAATCAGCCCAATACCAGTCCTACCCCCCATCAGCTCATTACCAGTCCTAGCCTCCCCTAATCAGCTCATTTCCAGTGCTCGTCCCCTCAACCCCATTACCAGTGCTCCATCCCTCCATGTCAGCCCCCTCCCTCCCTCCCTCCCTCCCTCCATCCATATCAGCTCCCTCCCTCCATGTCAGCCCGCCTCCCCAATCCCTCCATGTCAGCCCCCTCCATGTCAGCCCCCCTCCCTCCATGTCAGCCCCTCCATCCCTCCATGTCAGCCCCCTCCCTCCATACATATCAGCTCCCTCCCTCCATGTCAGCCCCCCTCCCTCCATCCATCCATCCATATCAGCTCCCTCCCTCCATGTCAGCCCCCCTCCCTCCATGTCAGCCCCCTCCATCCCTCCATGTCAGCCCCCCTCCCTCCATCCATTCATATCTGCTCCCTCCCTCCATGTCAGCCCCCTCCATCCCTCCATGTCAGCCCCCTCCCTCCCTCCATCCATTCATGTCAGCCCCCCTCCCTCCATGTCAGCCCCCTCCATCCCTCCATGTCAGCCCCCCTCCCTCCATCCATTCATATCTGCTCCTCCCTCCATGTCAGCCCCCTCCATCCCTCCATGTCAGCCCCCCTCGATCCATCCCTCCATGTCAGCCCCCTCCATCCCTCCATGTCAGCCCCCCTCCCTCCATTCATTCATATCTGCTCACTCCCTCCATGTCAGCCCCCCTCCCTCCATGTCACCCCCTCCATCCCTCCATGTCAGCCCCCTCCATCCCTCCATGTCCGCCCCCCTCCCTCCATCCATTCATATCTGCTCCCTCCCTCCATGTCAGCCCCCATCCCTCCATGTCAGCCCCCCTCCCTCCATCCATCCATATCAGCTCCCTCCCTTCATGTCAGCCCCCCTCCCTCCATGTCAGCCCCCCTCCCTCCATCCATTCATATCTGCTCCCTCCCTCCATGTCAGCCCCCCCCCACCAATCATATCTGTCCCTCCATGTCAGCTCCCTCCCTTCTTCTGCAGCCGCGGCTCCCTGCCTCTTACGGAACCGCGGCTGTGCTTTTAAAATCATCTCGGAGCCCTTCCTGTCTTGACGGGCTCCGTGCAGCATTGTCCCGCCTCCAAAACTTCCTTTAGAGGCGGGACAATGCTGCACGGAGCCCGTCAAGACAGGAAGGGCTCCGAGATGATTTTAAAAGCACAGCCGCGGTTCCCTAAGAGACAGGGAACCGCGGCTGCAGAAGAAGGGAGGGAGCTGACATGGAGGGAGCCCATAACGCGACGTTTAAAGCGGGCAGTGTGCTCCGGAGCCGCGGCAAAGGTGAGAAAGAGCCGCATGCGGCTCCGGAGCCGCGGGTTGCCGACCCCTGGTCTAGGGCAACGCTAAAGCATCTCACTCTCAAAGTCATGTTCCTGGTGGCTATTTGTTCGGCCCGGAGGATATCAGAATTGCAAGCGCTTTCCTGTAGGGAGCCTTTTCTATCTTTTCAGGGCTCGAAAGTAGTTTTATGGACAGTGCCGTCCTTTTTGCCCAAAGTGGTTTCAGCGTTTCATATGAGTCAAGTGGTCTCCTTGCCGGTATTCCATGAGGGCAAGGAGGGAGCTTCGTCGGAACGCTTACATCGGTTGGATGTCCGTCGAGCCTTGAAGAAATATATGGCTCGAATGGCTGCGTTCCGCAAATCGGACAGGTTGTTTGTGTTGTTTGGTGGAGCTCAGAAGGGTGAGATGGCGTCAAAAGCGTCCATTGCCAGATGGCTTAGAGAAGCGATAGCATCAGCTTATCTGTTGAAGGGCAGAACGGTGCCAGAAGGTCTACGAGCGCATTCCACTAGAGCACAAGCAGCGTTGTGGGTGGAACACGTGCTGGTGTCAGTGGAAGACATTTGTAAAGCAGCGACCTGGTTGTCTCTGAATGCGTTTGTCAAGCATTACTGGCTGCATGTCCAGGCGGGAAGGGATACCTGTTTTGGATCGGCGGTGCTTCAGGCTGGTTTAGCGGGTCCCTCCCAATGAATTTGTTGGTACTGCTCTGTTACATCTCCAGAGGTTCGGGACTGGACTGGAGGGACAATAAAGAAGATTAAATTAGACTTACCTGCTAATTGTAGTTCCTTGAGGAACTCCAATCCAGTCCCATATCCCGCCCAGTTTTTTGTCTAATGGAGGCTGGCCTGAAGCAGGAGCATTTCAAACAGGTAAGATAACAGATTGGCGGTGAGGGGTCGGATCCATATGGGCAGTATCTCTAGGGGGAAGATTATTGTAAAGTCCACATTCTCCATACAGAGGGGAGGTAGGACCTGTGCCTTTCTGAGTTAGTTTCGTAAGAAGAGTGCAACAGTGACACCACACGGTTAGTTCTTAATGTTCTATTTGGTTAATTGTTCAGGCAGTTACAAGAGGTGTTTTAATTATGTAGAGACAGTTGTTACTTAATTGTTGCTCCGGTGAGTCTGCTTTGTCATTAGGTTGCTGGTGTGAAGAGGAGCTTCCTGTGGATATCACAAAAGTGAAGTTTCTCAGTCTCCAAGCTGCTTTGAGAGGTACACAACCCCAGAGGTTCGGGACTGGACTGGAGTTCCTCAAGGAACTACAATTAGCAGGTAAGTCTAATTTAACCATTTTGGAATTTCAGCTTGTTCCCAGACATCAGGCACATTTTTTACACATTGCCGCCTCTGTGAGATCCTATGTAGTTTAGCACCTCAGACGTTCGCAGTTCTGTATAGACATGAAAGAGACAGTCCCTGCTCATCAGAGCTTACAATCTTGTCAAGACAGACAACATAGTAGGTGTAGACATGGGATACATCTAGGGGGAATGGCAAGGAAACACAAAGGAGATCAGGTGAGTCAAGATCTGAATGTCTACAGCTACTGTGCTGTCTGTCTTGATGAGATTGTAAGCTCTGATGAGTAGGGACTGTCTTTTACATGTGTCTGTGCAGCACTGCGTATGTCTTGTAGCGCTATACAAATGTTCAGTAGTAGTAGTAGAGGTAGCTATCAAGTGGCAAGTTTAAGACAAGAAAAGAAGGTACTTCTTTAATCTTTGCAAACTCATTGCTAAAGGATGCTGTGGGAGACAAGAGGTACAACAGGATTTAAAAACGTGAATATACAAATCTGTGACTAATAGCATGATCATAAACTGTTGAAGGTAATAGTCTTGAAAGTCCCTATTGGTTCAATGCTGTAAACTGACAGGACACCATAGAGCAGCGATGGCGAACCTATGGCACGCGTGCCAGCTGTGGCACGCGAAGGCCTTGCAGCTGGCACGCGGGCCATAGGTCCGCAAAAAAAAGAAAAAAGCTGTCTCTGACTGCTGCCGCGGACGCGGCAAGGGCAGAATGCAGCGTCCCGCGGGGCCCCCTCCGCCCGCTAAGCCCCTCTGCAAGAGCTTTCAGATTCGCGAGGGAGAGCGTCTCCCTCGCGTCTCTGTTAAGCCCGCAGGGGCTAATGGGAAATTTCCCATCAGCCCTTTGGGACTGATGGGAAATTTCCCATTAGCCCCTGCGGGCTTAACAGAGACGCGAGGGAGACGCTCTCCCTCGCGAATCTGAAAGCCCTTGCAGAGGGGCTTAGCGGGCGGAGGGGGCCCCGCGGGACATTGTAATCTGCCGCGGCAGCAGCCAGAGCCTGCTTTTTTTTAAAAAAAAATTTGCCGGGGGGGGGGGGGGGGTTTAGGACTGCTAATGGGCAGGAGGAGGGGGGGGGGGTTAGGACTGCTAATGGGCAGGAGGGGGGTTAGGACTGCTAATGGGCAGGAGGGGGGGGTTAGGACTGCTAATGGGCAGGAGGGGGGGTTAGGACTGCTAATGGGCAGGAGGGGGGGTGTTAGGACTGCTAATGGGCAGGAGGGGGGGGGTTAGGACTGCTAATGGGCAGGAGGGGGGGGTTAGGACTGCTAATGGGCAGGAGGGGGGGTTAGGACTGCTAATGGGCAGGAGGGGGGGGTTAGGACTGCTAATGGGCAGGAGGGGGGGGTTAGGACAGATAGTGGGCAGGAGGGGGGGGGTTAGGACTGCTAATGGGCAGGAGGGGGGGTGTTAGGACTGCTAATGGGCAGGAGGGGGGGTGTTAGGACTGCTAATGGGTGGGGCGGGGCGGGGGGGGGGGTTTAGGACTGCTAATGGGCAGGGGGGGGTTAGGAATGCTAATGGGCAGGAGGGGGGGGGTAGGAAAGGAAATGGGCAGGAGGGGGGGGGGTTAGGACTGCTAATGGGCAGGAGGGGGGGTGTTAGGACTGCTAATGGGCGGGGGGGGTTAGGACTGCTAATGGGCTGGGGGGGTTAGGACTGCTAATGAGCGAGTGGGCGGGGGGGGGGGTAGGACTGCTAATGGGCTGTGGGCTGATGGGGGCTGTCTGGAAATGGGGTGATGGGGGTTTAGGGCTGGAAGTGAGTTGATGGGGGGGGGCTAGGACTGGTATTGGGTTGGGGGGTTGCTAGGACTGGAAATGGGCTGATGCAGGGACTAGAAGGGAATGGATGCTGGGTGAGGCTGGAACTAGAAGGGAGCTGATGTTGGGGGAGGATTAGAATGGGATGGGGCTGGGAGAGTAAAATGGAGAGGGGAAAAATATTTTGTGTGGGAGGGATAAAAAATCTACAATTGGCCGGGTATTGGGAGAGTAAGTGGGGATTGAGGATGGAGGGGTAAAATTTGAGTGGATGAAATAGGAATGAGGAAAGAGCAAAAGGAGAAAGATTAGTATGTTAAAGCGGATGTAGAGAGAGAGAATGGAAAAAAAAACTAGAAGAGAGAAGAAAGGACAAATGGACAGCAGATGATGGAGAGTTAGCAGAAAACATGAAGAAACCAGAAGAAAGTGGCTGGAGCAATTGCAACTGAGCTGAGGTATTCTGTTTATGTAATTCCTTTTTGACATTGCCACTTGTTCTCTTTCCCCAGTAGGTCATGTATTGTTATTGTCTGAAATGTATTGGTTTAATATTTGCAGTGTTGCCTTTTGATAGGTATGGTGTGGTGCTTTGTGAGTCCTGGTAGTGCTGTCAGGATACGGCGGGTTTGCTATTGGTTCTAAATGGGCAGTGTTTGTAGTAGTTCCTAATGTGCCTGGCGGTTGGCACTGGATTATAGTAATGTAGAAATCTTTTAGTCTGTCTTTATCCATACACTCATTAAGAGACATGTTTACTAAAAGTTAGTGTATGTTAGCATTATGCAAATATTTATGCAAATTGACGTGCTGGCACTTTGAGGAAATTCTTTGGTTTTGTGCGGCAGTTTGGGCACTCGGGCTCAAAAAGGTTAGCCATCACTGCCATAGAGGCTGGACAGCTCTACACCTGCTTTATTTTCCCTCTCAGATTCAGATAACTTTATTGGCATAACGATATTAACAAGAGAAATTTACATGTGGTGCATGTAATATATTTAAAAAGGGAAAGGAAGGAAGGAGATCATTTACAATGTAATAGTAACAACAGTAAAATACTGATAATGTACAGAGCAGTGGGCAGTAACACCAATAATTTCTAGTTTCTGGTATTTGGTCTGTATTGTTCTTTAGTCAAGGTACATTTTCTTGCCTGGTAGCAGTTTCTGTTTCTTCTTCTCACCTCATAAATTTGTTTACAACTCCTCCCATGTTGTAATCACAATTAGATTAAATTTAATTTCTTGCATGCTTTTTACATGTTAAAAAAGTGCGCGCTTTTTGCTATCAGATATTCCAGCGCTATATTAACTCTCCTGCACTTTATTATTGTTCATTCCTGGAGGTCCGGATGTAGGATTTGGGAATCGGGGAGGAGACTAGCACTTTGCAAGCAGTTCTCTGCGCGAGCAGGTAGCACTAGTCGGGAGTCTCCTTGCTGTTGCCCGATGTATTGGTGGGGGGAACCGGCCTGGCCGCTGCTGCATGAGGGGGACCCGCAGGGGTTGCACCAGTTGCCGCAGGGGGAGCGGGTGCAGGAGGTGGCAAGCAGCGGCCGCCACTGCCTCTTTCTGCTGGAGGATGGCACCGTGTCCTCCTGCGGCGACAACCAGCGAGGGCAACTGGGCAGGAGGAGCCGAGACGGCGGAGCCCAAACAGGTGAGTGGCAACCGCAAAGTCTGCCTTTTGCGGTGACCTGCGTTTCTGGCATAGGGCTTCCATGATGGGAGGGGAGTGATGCTAAAGGGGGGGGGGGGGCTGGGAATGGGGGGAGTGGTTGAGAGCCCCTAAAGGATGAGGAAGTGTGGGTGGGGGATCCCCGAGGATAGGAGCCTCTGGGACAGAAGGGAGTGTGATTGCGAGCCTCCGGGGACGAGACAAGATCGACGAGGCTTTTCTTGCTTCCCTCGTTCTTCTCGGGCTCTCGGTTTCGTTTCCTCATCTCGGAGCTCTGCACACTTTCAGTTTCGGTTGGCGGTGGGCTGTAAAAAGCTCCCGCACCACAAGAGCCTTTTATCACCTGCGTAAAGCTCGATATAGCGCACTTAGTCACTGGGTGAAACATTGCCAGGAGACTGGGAGACAACACCTCAAAATAAAGTCTTTGATCTGCCTCTACATCCCTGTTGTGCCCTATGGAAAACAATTTGGTTATATTCAGTGCGTTTCTTCTAGGAAAACAGCAGCTCTACTCGTATGCAGTGATCGTTCATTCATACATGAGGACCATAGGTCAGTTTTAGCAGCCAATGAAAACGTGCTAGTACTCCCTACCACCGGGTACCACTTGAAAACCAGCCCTGATTGTATTCAAGCACTGCTATTACTCGTTTTTTAAAAAATAACAGCAGCTACGGGTACCAGTCTGTCAACAATGAGCCGCCTGACTCTGTAGCAGCAGAGCGCAGACAAACCAATAGTACCAGGAGTCTGTTCAGAAGGTCCAAATCATTTATTTGTGCACAAGTCTCAAGCAAAGTCAATTTCAAAATGGCTGAGCAAAGTTTTCTGGCAATACAACAGCTTTTATAGACTTTTACTCCATTCTAGGTATAGAAAAACATTTCATTGGTCTCGGTACTCTCCCGTACCTCCCGTACCCCTTCTATTGGTGCCGGTACTGATATGATTATCCAATTATGTTCCTCCAGTGGGCTCAGCACCTGCTTACCCCCCTTCTAGTCCCAATTACAATGGCCAGTTCATCAACTTGTTACTTTCATACTTCCAAGGCCATTGAGCCAATTTGTGCATGTAGGGGAGCAGGGCTCTGCAACTCATCTGTCAGCAGTCCCAATTAAATCCCTTGCAGATGTACTTTTCTTATCAGTAACTTTTAAACATATTTTTCTGTATTTTTCCATCTTCCAGTTCTGCTTGTCTAAGCTAATTCAATACTTTTACTGAGTTCTAATCCTACAATAGCAGCATGTTGGGGGATGTGTAATTCCTATGAGCCTCTTCACAGGCTTCATTTACAGGTCAAGCTAGTTAGGCCTGCCTGCTTATGTCAGACACTGTGGATCACAGGCCTTCACCTGCCACATTCCCCCCTTTGATTAATCTCACCCTATTACTTAATAAGGTGTGAGAATTAAATCACTTCAAAATAGTTATGCTAGGGTTCTCGAATTCCGACCATATGTAGGAGGCTTTGGTTGGTACAAGGCCATAATCTTAGTAGCGGTCTTCCGCTCCACTGTACTTTCAATAGCATTATGAATAGAACGCATACAACATGGGATTAAACATGGTAATAACAAAATAACAGCAACAAGTATTAGTACTAATATAAGGAAAGTTTTAAATCCTCCCAGCCATGAGAAAAGGTTAGCAAACCAGTTAGGGAATTTCAATGAGTGCCAAGTTTGCACTGGCACATAAGCATGTCTTTGCATATCTTTAGCAATTTCTTCAACTACTTGACCCTTATCATCGCGGCTGAATCGGCATCTCCCTGCAGCCCCAGAGCTCTCCCAGGAGGGATTGAGCTCTCTTCAAGGACCGCACCGCCCAGCTGAGAGTTGGCTGTCCAATCGGGGCAGCCCCGGGCTCCTTTAAAAGAGCGCGGCTGAATCGGCATCTCCCTGCAGCCCCAGAGCTCTCCCAGGAGGGATTGAGCTCTCTTCAAGGACCGCACCGCCCAGCTGAGAGTTGGCTGTCCAATCGGGGCAGCCCCGGGCTCCTTTAAAAGAGCGCGGCTGAATCGGCATCTCCCTGCAGCCCCAGAGCTCTCCCAGGAGGGATTGAGCTCTCTTCAAGGACCGCACCGCCCAGCTGAGAGTTGGCTGTCCAATCGGGGCAGCCCCGGGCTCCTTTAAAAGAGCGCGGCTGAATCGGCATCTCCCTGCAGCCCCAGAGCTCTCCCAGGAGGGATTGAGCTCTCTTCAAGGACCGCACCGCCCAGCTGAGAGTTGGCTGTCCAATCGGGGCAGACCCGGGCTCCTTTAAAACAGACCATCTGTAGGCGTGTCTGCGCCGGCGTGCCTGCACCGGAGGGCCTCGCCAGAGGGCCCTTTGGCGTGGCCCTTAGGCGGTGGCACAACGATTGAACACAGAACTGTGAAAACTACAAACTGCAAGTATTTCTGAATGCCATTTGACCTTGTAAGGCTCTGCACAATTACATAACTCCTCTTTTATTACATTCTTACATGCAACGGTGTCATACCCTATTATTGTTGCCAGTAATTCATCCTTACTCAATTGTGTTTAAAGTATCATTACTGTTGGCAGTATTTATTCTATTACTGTGGCCAGTAACTCAGCCCTACCAAATTGTGTTAACTTATTATTACTGTTGGCAGTATTTTACTCCCACTTAGCGGTGTTAAAGTGTTAGAGGGTGCCTGCAAGTCCATGCCCACACAACTGTGTCACACCTCATTACTGTTGTCAGTATTTCACCCTTACCCAAAAAGTGTGTAAATTATTATTACTGTTGCCAGTATATTATTCTATTCTGTTTAGTTCTTTGCTGGATGTTACTTGGTGTCATCTACTGACAATTGTAACATTGTCCCATTATCTGCTGACTGACACATTGCCTCATTGTTTATTCGATGCTGTGCTGTTCCTGTCTTATATGCTGCCACATTGTTCCAAATACCTACTCATAGTCAGACAGTAAGTTTTATACACTGCTGCTAGCTAATACAGTAGTCAATACTGGTCCCACTAATTACCCAGCAACAAACAGCTCACATATTATTTCACAAAGACATCACAAAATGCACCCATTTCTAGCCTTGGCATGTCTACACCTGGCCTCCTGGCTCCCCCTTACATCCCATGCCTTTCACACAAGCACCAACCACATCCCAATACTCCACAGTGATGGGAAAAGATGGACGGAGAATCACCAACACCCCCCAAGAGAACCCAACGACACGCCTTATTCACATCTATTACACATCTCACTTCAACATCTCAAGAAGTCACATTTGGACCGTCAGCAACACCATCATGCCCTGAAATGTGCACTCATCAACGCAAGGTCAATACGTACAAAATGGCCAATAATTACCGATCTGGTCTCGACCCATGATCTTGATATCATCATGGTCACAGAAACCTGGCTATCAGAATGCGACAATGCCATCATCAACCAGTTGTTACCCACAGGTTTCTCAGTCTACACATGCCATCGAACCAATCAGAGAGGAGGAGGAACACTCATCCTGGCCAAAACTTGCCTAGGCTTCCAGATGTGCAACGCAACCAGCACAGTCCACCTGGACTCCCTCACCATAACAAATGACACCTGCACGATCAACCTACTGTACCGAGCACCAACACCATCTTCAGAAGACCTTGCAACGATAATGGGCCTCACCTGCAACTCAAACAGACCTCGATCCCAGAACTGGATCCTAGGTGATTTCAACCTGCCTACGCTACAGGAATCTCAAGCCTCTGCTTTCCTAGAAGCGTTACAAGAGCTAGGTTACGATCAACTAGTCAATAATCCCACCCACGTCAAGGGAAACAAACTTGACTTGATCTTTGCCCCACAGACAGATAAAGATACCACCCAACCAATGCCACCAACCGTAACTCCTGTACCATGGTCTGACCATAGTCTGCTCCAATTCCAGATACCTATTAAAACACACAATAAAAACTCCAACAAAGCCAACTCTGTCCACGAAACCTCTTTGAAGCGCTTCCGCCCCTTTGATAAAGAAGAGCTTCGAGAGAAGATCCTCCCACTCCTCAACAACATACCACATGACCTAGACAAAATGGTGTCCACCTGGGACGAGAGCCTCAAGACCATCGCATGCATACCAGCCACACATAAAAAAACAACAAAGAAACGAGTGCACGCACCATGGTATACCAAAGACCTCCGAGATTCACTCAAGTGCCTGCGCAGGCTTGAGAGAAGATGGCGTCGGTCTCACTCTACTGAAGCACAAGATACTTAAATGGCTCACCTAAGAGCACACCGTGACGAATTATCAAAAAAGCGAAAACAATATCATTCTGACATCTTGAAGCGGTCACTAAACAAGCCCCACGACCTCTTCAATATAGTGAAATCTCTCATAAGAGAACCTCCCGCAGACCAGTCACAGATGCCACACCCTCAGGCATACTCCAACTACTTACAGTCAAAAATGATCCAGACTACTGCATCTGCAACCAACTACCTACAACCTGAAGTGACCCAGGCTGGTGCAACTCCGAGCTCCGCTGAAAACAGCTCTCAACATAACTTGCCCCAACCATCACCGCTATCCAAATTTGAAAAAATATCACGCAGAGAGATTGAAGACATTATCGCTGCTATCAACCCCACTACTGCACCCAATGACCCATGCCCTGCTTTATGGATAAAGGAGTTACGATGTGACTTAAGCCAATATCTGAGCGAAATAATAAACCAATCCCTTACAACCGGATCGTTTCCACAAAGTCTGAAACAAACATCAATCAGACCGCTGCTAAAAAATAACAAGATGGACCCAACGAAAGTGGAATCATACAGACCAATTTCAAGTATCCCCATGCTTGCCAAAATAATTGAAAAGTTAGTACAGCGCCAAATCCAACAGCATATTGATACTGAAGCCCCACTCGATCCTGCCCAACATGGGTTCAGAGAAGCGCATGGGGTGGAAACCCTCCTCACCAACCTATTTGATCACCTAGTCTCTGGAACCGACAAAATTCATCAAGGATTCGCCCTCATATTCCTTGACATAGCAGCGGCCTTCGACTCGGTTAGCCACGAGATCCTCATACAACGCCTCAGCGAGAAAGGAATTCAGGGAACAGCCCTAAAGTGGTGCAAGTCATACTTGACTAATAGATGGCAACATGTAAGGTCAGGCTCTACAACCTCGGAACCATTTTTACAAAACCAGGGTGTACCACAGGGCTCGTCACTATCTGCATTGATGTTTAACATCTACATGCAGCCCATATGTGCCCTAGCACGTGCATTCAAGGTCAACTGTCTAGCCTACGCTGACGACATCCTTCTATACATCCCATTCAGGACCAACCAACCAGACCTCTCCCCTCTAACAAGATGTTTTGAGGCAGTAGCAGAATGGTTCAGCACACAAAACATGAGAATCAACTACAACAAAACAGATGTCCTTTTCATCTCAAGGAACCAGGACTTCACCCCTCCACTCTCTTTAAAAATCGGCAACACAGAACTAAAAACCAAACCCACCATCCGCTACCTTGGCGTTACACTGGATCAACAAATGGATCTGAAAACCCACATAAAAAACACAGTAAAAACAGTATATATGAAAATAAGGACCTTAAAACATCTCCGACCGCTACTTGACTTCAGCGACTACCGATCGATCTACCAGGCATTAATATTACCACATTTCGACTATGCCAACGTAATTCTTCACGGTCTACCTCAAGCAACGCAAGCCCCTCTCCAGCTTGCAATGAACACTGCTGCAAGAGTACTAACAGGGGCCTCACGGAGAGATCACATAACGCCAGTACTGATGAACCTCCATTGGTTACCGGTTCAAGCAAGAACCCTGCATAAAGTTCTAACCTTAACCTTCAAAGCCTCAAACACTTTGACCCCCACAACTATCAGCAAGATGATACATAAGGTACCACCGAACAGAAGCAGAAGACCCATGATGCAAAACACCCTAGAGGTCCCAAAAGTAATGACGACATGCACAAAAGCAACAACAAATAGGGCCTTTACAATCTATGCTCCCAGAGCATGGGATGCTCTCCCCACCTCTATTCGAAACATCACTCACCTAACCCAATTCAGGAAGGCATTAAAGCAGCACCTGTTCACCACATACTACCCTGAATCCAGCATTAGTAAGCATACTTATTGCCCCTCAGACCATCACTCACCCCAACTAAACAAGCAGACTCAGCATGAAAAAGGATAACCAACCGATCTCTAAGAAGTACCCTCTGAACTAGAATTCAGACTCCCAGTGTAAATAAGATGTAGATATGTTCTGGCTGAAATCAGGTACCAGTGTAATACAATGTTAATAATTACACAATATACATAGTTTCCCCCCAGTTATTTCCAAGTTGATCTTCCTGTTTATTGTAAATACAACTCAAAGTGCCTGTGTTGTATAGTTGATGTTAAATGTAAACCGCTCTGATCTAAAATAGAGCGGTATAGAAGAACTGTTAAATAAATAAATAAATAAATAAATCTATTTTTAAACAACAATTAGTTAAATTCAGCTTACCACATACTCCTCCTTCAGCTGCTAACAAATAATCAAGTGCTAAGCGATTCTGATATATAGCAGTGCGCATCTGAGTACTTTGTCTAGCTAAAAGTGTAAGAGCTTGGCTAGTTTCATTGGTTATTATTTCAACTACTGCTTGTAAGCGGATAATACGATTAATCATATAGACTGGGGTTCGATATCCATACATTCCATCATCATTCCAAGTGGCAGGCCCATAATACTCAATGATTCTTTCTGGTGGCCAATCATCACCCTGCCACTTCTCCCAATTGCCTACCTGGAGGGGTGATCTCTTCTGTCTCAAGGCTCTTTTGTGTCGGTGGGTAGTATATACTGGGTATCCTAATTGTTCTCCATGTTCATTGTTTAAAAGAAAGAAAGAGGGTCTGATGGTCCCTAAGACACATGCTCCTCCCCAGTGTGGCGGGAGTTGTGCATATGCTCGGTTTCCACAGATCCAATATAGGCCAGGTGGGGCTTGCCAGGCATGGGCTTTGGCAAGATTAGTCCATAAATCAGCAAGTTCAGGAAATCTGGCTAATGGGTTAGGAGGTTCAGGGTGTTTGATTCCTGACCACCATGACGTCTTTTTGGTGGTGGCATTATAGAATTTCTGGCTAAGACACACCAGCTGTCCTACCTGTTGGGTGAACTGAGGTCCAGTTCTGGTATAGCAAAGACGTCCAACAATTGAGTGCGCTAACACCCATTCGCTAGTAGTCTTGTGTAATTCAGTCTGATTGTAAGTCAGAGAATAATTTAGTTCTTGTGCTTCCCATGGCCACTGGTCTCCCATTTGGGTTCCGCCACAGAAATAACAATTTGAGATTTTAAGACTAGATACTACTGCTCCAGCTAATTCTAAAAATAAATTCTGAGAAGGATGAGGGATTTCAAACTTATTTACATGCATGGCCTCATAGAAGGTATTATGAATATGATATTTAGATGACTTGTGGGCTTGGGTATTCAATCTGATATACACAATGGTTCCCGGATCTACTGCTCCACCAGCAATACGTAAACCAAACTTGTATCCTTGTTTCCATGCATTGGGATTGTGTATCTGCAAGTGTAAGGGGTTACAAGCATCTTTCTGACATTTATCATTTGTTGTCGACTTGGTTAAAGTGGCCATTCGTTTATCTATCTTTTCGTCAACTATACCATTATTCCATGTAGCATAAAAAACACATTCCCAATCCGGGCAATAGTAATCTGCTTCAGGGGCAGTACTATAGCCTGGTTCTTTTTTATCTGTACACTTTCTCCATCCTATGGCACCTTCTGGGCACATATACTTATGGTCATTTCGATACGCTTTTTCCCAGGTACCACAGGTGGAGCGACTATCTCTGTTTATGACATTACATGCATCAAAATTCAAAACAGCAGGTCTAGTAATGTCCTTAAGTGGTGGCGTAGCAGCTATTATAGGTCCATCTGCATCCTTCCATCGTATTTCCAACGTGTAATAGGATGGATTCTGATGCGGATTATAACATACTCTAGATTTACCATTGGTGCAAACATTTAGTTCAGTGGTGTTATAAATACACCGAGTCACTTTTCCAGTGCAGGTATAATAAGAATGGTAAATCAAAGTCTGAGTTACTTTTAGTCCAGTTCGAGTAGAAGTAATGCAAGCAGTGCATGGAGGTAAAGCATAAGTCAGTTCAAAACCTTCACAGAAGGCAACCAGGGCAAAGCAAAGGCAAAGATACATGTTGATTGGAGTTCTTCTGAATCCTCAGCTTGCAGATCTTGACCACGACGTTCTTTTCTTCGTCCCGTTCGCTAATGAAGCAATTCAATGGGTGCTGAGTGTTGATTGAAGATCCTCAAGTTGTCCATCACACCTCAACCAACTTAGCAATTTCATTTGGCTTTTTTGAAGTATGGCTAATCAATATAGTATCAAAGTAGTGTGCAAAATCGCACGCAAATTGGGTTTGTTGAAACAAAACTGTTGCTGCATAGAAAACAGCAATCCTCTTCGAAAGACTTGGCTACTGCAAGGCACTGTGACAAAGTGTCTAAGTTGCTGGTTGCCGTCTCAGAGTAACTCGCAAGGGTGCATCAAGATGCTGCTCTGCTGTCCACTGCTCAGGTTCAGGATCAGCGGCGGGCTTGACTCTGCTGTGGTGGATCCAGGCGTCGATTTCTGCTACCTTAACTGCAGTTGGGGTAGACAGGATGACGGTGTATGGTCCCTTCCAATGGGGTTCCAACGGTGTCTTCTTCCAATCTTTGATCCACACCGAGGTACCAGGCTGGTAGGGATGTAGAGGTTCCGTCAAGTTGATAGGCAACTGGTCTTGGATCCACGCATGAAGAGTCTGCAGAACAAAACTAAGAGCTAGGAGTTCTTGCCTGGTTATTTCTGAACCAATTTGGGCTAAACTTCCTTTAATTCCCTGCACTATTGGTGGGGGTTTACCATACAGAACTTCAAAAGGGGAAAATCCTGTTGATTTTACAGGAGCTGAGCGTATTCTGAGTAAAGCTATTGGGAGCACTTGGGGCCACTTTAGGTGTGTCTCCTGACAAAGCTTAGACATTTGGGCTTTTAGGGTACGATTTATTCGCTCAACTTTCCCTGAACTCTGGGGTCTATATGCAGTGTGGAGCTTCCATTGTATCTGCAAAGCTTTTGCTAACTGTTGAGTAATCTGGGAGACAAATGAGGGGCCATTGTCTGACCCTATTACAGCTGGAATTCCAAACCTAGGGACAATCTCTCTCATTAAAACTTTGGTAACTTCTCGGGCTTTCTCAGTTCTGGTTGGGAAGGCTTCTACCCACCCAGAGAAAGTACAGACTAATACTAATAGGTAATGATATCCATTGGCTTTAGGCATTTCGATAAAATCAATTTGGAGGTTGTGCATGGGGGTTACACCTCCTGACTGAACTCGGGGTGCCGTTATAAGGCCTTGCTTGGCATTATTTTTGGCACAAGTTAGACATTGACGTGCTACTGAAGCTGATATGGTTGTCAATAGAGTAATGTAAAAATGTGGTCTGAGTGCTTTTTCCATAGCACTTTTCCCATAGTGAGTGGCTTCGTGAAAGGCTTTGACAAAAGATGGTCCTAACAGTTCAGGAATTACTATTCGTCCAGGGGGTTGACTGCCCTCTGCTGGTGGCAGCTCAATCCATCCATCTTTCAGTACTCCATCTTCCTTGTTACAATAGTAATCTAATTCTTTGGTGGTATATCGTGGTGTCCATAAATTTAAGGGTACTGGAAACAATGCTGCTTGCATTGGCATAGCTTGTGGTGCAATTTGTCCCGTCATAGCTGCTTGTCGTGCTGAGGCATCTGCAAACCTATTTCCTCGGGCAACTTCTCCTTTTCCTGCTTGATGTCCTCTGCAATGCATGACAGCTACACGAGTTGGGGCCCAAACTGCATCAAGTAACATCAGTATCTCGGGACCATACTTGACTGACTTTCCTCCGGATGTGATGAGCCCTCGTTCTTTATAGAGAGCTCCATGGGCATGTAGAGTAGTGAAGGCATATTTGGAATCTGTATATACATTTAGCACAAGTTTCGCTCCTAATAATAATGCTCTGGTGAGTGCTATCAATTCGGCTTTCTGAGCTGATGTGCCTGAGGCTAAAGCTGATGACTCAACTACTTCATGTTGAGTGACAACTGCATATCCGGCACAGCGTCGTCCATCGAGGATGAGACTGCTCCCATCAACATAATAGACTTGGTCAGGGTTGTCTATGGGCACATCTGTCAGGTCAGGTCGACTGGAGAACACAGTGTCCATGACTTCGATACAGTCATGTTCTGGGAGTTCTTCACTAATGGGTATCAAGGTGGCTGGATTCAAGGCGTGACTCACTTCTAGTTGTATCTGTGGGTTTTCGCATAACATGCTCTGGTATTTCAACATTCGGGAATTGGTGAGCCAATAATTTGCTTTTTATTCCATGAGGGCAAGGACTGCATGTGGCACAGTGACTCGTATGTTCTGTCCTAATGTGAGCTTGTCTGCTTCACTCACTAATAATGCTGTAGCTGCAACTGCTCTCAGGCATGGTGGCCATCCTTTGGCCACAGTGTCCAACTGTTTCGATAGATATGCTACAGGTCGCTCCCAATTTCCCAATTTCTGAGTCAACATGCCTAAGGCATTTCCCTGTGCTTCATGTACAAACAAGTGGAAAGGCTTGTGAACATCTGGTAGTCCAAGTGCTGGTGATGACATCAATTCTTCCTTTAACTTCTTGAAGGCTGTATCCTGCTCAAGTCCCCACTCCAGTGGCGACTTCTCTTCTCCTTTTGTGGCTTCATACAGTGGTTTGGCAATTTGGGCAAAGTTGGGTATCCAGATTCGGCAATATCCTGCCGCTCCCAGAAAGGCTCTGACTTGCTTTCTGGTTGTTGGGGTTGGAATTCTACATACTGCTTCTTTTCTTTCTCTGCCTAATCTTCGGCTTCCTTGGGTTATACGAAAACCCAAGTATTTCACTTCTTTTTGGCATAGTTGTGCTTTTGCTCTGGAAACTTTGTATCCAGCTTCATCTAGTAACTGCAAGAGGTCTTTGGTGGCTTGTATACATTCACTTTCTGATACGGCAGCTATCAGCAGATCGTCCACGTATTGGAGAAGCACTCTCTTCCCCGGGGCCACTGGATAACTTGAAAGGTCTTGATTCAGTGCAGCACTAAAGATGGTAGGCGAATTCTTGAATCCTTGGGGTAATCGTGTCCATGTGAGTTGGCCCCCTCTTCCAGAGATGGGGTCCTGCCATTCAAATGCAAACAATATTTGACTTACAGGGGCTAATCTTATGCAAAAGAATGCATCTTTTAGATCTAGTACGGTGAAATGGGTAGCTTCAGCAGGTATCAGTCCTAGAAGAGTGTAAGGATTGGGTACAACTGGATGTATAGTTTCAACTGCATCATTCACTCTCCTTAGGTCTTGCACTGGACGGTAATCATCTGTCCCAGGTTTCTTTACTGGCAAAAGTGGAGTGTTCCATGGGGATTGACATACTTTTAGTAGGCCATATTCGAGCAATCTTTGCAAGTGGCGATGAATGCCTTCAATTGCAGCTCTTGGGAGAGGGTACTGTTTGACGTGTACTGGTGTAGCACTAGGCTTAAGGGTTACAATTACTGGGGCTATATGTTTGGCTAGGCCTGGAGGACTGCCTTCTGCCCATACTCCAGGTGGTGCATGAATGTTCTTTAAAGTTTGTTCGAAATAAGTGTCTTGGACAGAGTCATCAATGTAATACCTCCATTCTTCTTCTCGGGGAACTGTCAGCAGCATTATTCCTGCTGGTTTGACTTGGGGATTTACTGTCATTTGCATTTCTCCTTTTTCAGAGAAAGATATTTGTGCTTGAAGTTTGGCTAGCATATCTCGTCCCAGTAGTGGCACTGGACATTCGGGCATGTAAAGGAATTGATGAGTTATTTGCTGTCCTCCTAGACTGCATATACGATTCTGAAGAAAAGATTTTGTAGCTTTGGCACCAGTTGCTCCTATGATGGTGACTGCTTTTGTAGAAAATGGGGCTATCTTCTTGTCTATTACTGAATGTTCTGCTCCAGTATCAACCATAAAGTTCATAACTTGGTTTCCTATTTGTATTCCGACCATAGGCTCCTGGAGACCTAAAGCAAACTCGGAGCCCGGTCTGTCCTAGTCCACGTCATTTTCATCATGGATTGTCGTAGTCAATGCTTGAATAGCTCCACCTCTTTCTCGCTGGAATTGTTCTCGATTGGCTCCTCCACGGTTTCGAGGACGGCCTCGTCTTTCTTCTCGCCACTGATGATTGTTTTCGTCATCCTGCTGGGCGTCTTCGAGTTGCGGGCATGCATCTCTCCAATGTCCTTCTTCTCTGCAATAGGCGCATTGGTTTCCGCCTAGCTGCTGGGGCCGGCCTCCACCTCGGCTCCGCCCCCTTCCTCTGCTCTGTCGACTAAGGGTACCTCCCCTTTTCTGTTCAACTATGGCCGCAGCCAAAAAATCAGCTTTCTTCTTCATCTTTCGATCACATTTTCTCTGCCTTTCATTATCATGATTCACATACACTTTATGAGCGACTTCCAGTAACTGAGTTGTATTCATGCCCGCAAACCCTTCTAATTTTTGTAATTTACGTCTAATGTCTGGTTGAGACTGGTTTACAAAAGCAGAATTCACCATACATAAACTTCTTGGTGCCTCAGGATCATAGGGAGTATACATTCTGTATGCTTCAGTTAATCTTTCATGAAATTCTGCAGGGCTCTCATCTATTCCTTGGATAACTCCTGCAACTTTGGAAAGGTTCATAGCTTTCTGGCCCCCCCTTTTCAGACCTTGTAAAAAGCCTTGGCGAAAACGGGCTAGGGCTGTGGATCCTTGCTCTGTATTTAGATCCCATCGGGGGTCTTCATTCGGGAATTCTCTCTGGGCCGCTTCCCGATGGTCTATTCTGTTCGTCCCTGGTCCCGGAGCTACAGGGTTATCCGCCAGCCAATCAATGGCTGCTTTTCTAATTCGTGCTCGCTCCTCTGTCGTGAATAGAGTGGTCAGGAACTGGCGGCAATCTGCCCAAGTGGGTTGGTGGGTTTCCATAATAGTATTCACTAATTATGTAAGTTCTAAGGGTTTATCGGTATAGGAGGCATAATGTGTCCTCCAATTTAACAAATCAGTTGTGGAGAAAGGGACATACACATAACTCAGGGGTCCCGCTACCACCTCATCATTATCATTCTTTACGGGCACCCCTGGGACTTGCCGTAAGGGCATCATCTTGGCAGTAGATATCTTTTGGGATCTAAGGGATATTTTCGTAACTGTCTTGTCAGGGGTCACCTTCTTCTTTTCTACATGTTTCACTTTGGATGTGCTTTTCACTGGCAAACTAGCGCTGGCTACCATTTTTACACTGTCAGTATCACTTATGGAAGTTTCAGTGTCTAATTGCTCTATTTCGGTATCTGACTCTCCTTTCTCTGTCCCGGACGATTCACCTTCAAACAAAAAGGGTTCATCTTCCTGCTCTTTGGGTGATAGCTCTGGGGTGGGGTCCCGCCTCGGCTGTCTCGGGGTTTCTGGGGCGGGACGCCGGACAGCTCTTACTGGGCCTGGGGTTCGAGGCTGTCGGGGAATCATTTCTGGGGAATCAGGATCTACCAGGATGGGCTTCTTCCTGGACTTCTTATCCTGCCCTTCCGTTCTAGGCTGTTCTGTTTTCTGACTACAATCTGTCTTAGCTAACATTATTCTGCACTGTTCTTCATAACAGCGCTGCGCCCAAGGGGGCGGATCTTCACAAATACTTAACCAGGAATCTATATAGGGGTACTGATCGGGGTGCGCTATCCGCACTCTACGGTGTACTAACTGGATAATTTCTACATTAAAAGTTCCCTCTCGGGGCCAGGTAGGGTCTAAATCGGGCCACTCCCTAGTAAACAAAATTTGTAAACGGGCTGCTGTCATTTTAATACCATAATCTCCAGAATATCCCTCTTTAAAGTGAGCGATCATACATTCTAATGGAGTGTTCCTAGTAGACCCCGCCCCTCCCATTTCGATGTGTGCGCGCAACAACAGACAAAAGGGAAAAGGAGGGCGGACCGTGGGTGAGGGGTCCTCACGGCCCTGGAAACGTATAAGGAGAACAAATAACAAGACAAGACGACAATCGCTTCCCCCTTTTTGCGACCTGAACGCGGTCGCCCGGTCAGGAAGTGCGCTACTCAGGGGTCCGCCTTCACTTGGTCCGTGCTGCCAGACCTCTCATCCACACTTCATTCACACAATCATGCTATCAATGTATCCCAGAATGCATTCGTTTCTATCTATTCTGACTAGTCTTATTCAATTTCCAAAATACAAAAAGATGGGGGTTTCGCCCTGCGAATACTCATGCGGGGTTACTCGGCCCGTCTTTGAGAGATGATCAGGCTCTCTTACCAATTTCCAAATTCCAAGTTCAAATGGCAGCACTGCTCTTTCTTATCTGTCTAGACATAACAAATCAAAACTCTACTCACCGGATCCGGTCCTCAAACTTCCCAAGCAGGCGCATGAGTTGGACCTCGGAATCCCCTCACTCGGGTTCGAGGCGTTGGCTCCAGCCGGGCTCGACACCCGCCGAGGTCCGACCAGCTCCCTCCGATGCAAGGGACCGGCGGCGCCAGGGAGCAGCCCCCGTCGGAAGGGCGCGATCCCGGCAGGACCAAGCCTATAGAGGCGGAAAGTCGTGGTATATTGCCCTATATACACTCTGATTCCACAACTTCCCGGCCAACGCACCAAGAATATGTAGCAGCAGAGCGCAGACAAACCAATAATACCAGGAGTCTGTTCAGAAGGTCCAAATCATTTATTTGTGCACAAGTCTCAAGCAAAGTCAATTTCAAAATGGCTGAGCAAAGTTTTCTGGCAATACAACAGCTTTTATAGACTTTTACTCCATTCTAGGTATAGAAAAACATTTCATTGGTCTCGGTACTCTCCCGTACCTCCCGTACCCCTTCTATTGGTGCCGGTACTGATATGATTATCCAATTATGTTCCTCCAGTGGGCTCAGCACCTGCTTACCCCCCTTCTAGTCCCAATTACAATGGCCAGTTCATCAACTTGTTACTTTCATACTTCCAAGGCCATTGAGCCAATTTGTGCGTGTAGGGGAGCAGGGCTCTGCAACTCATCTGTCAGCAGTCCCAATTAAATCCCTTGCAGATGTACTTTTCTTATCAGTAACTTTTAAACATATTTTTCTGTATTTTTCCATCTTCCAGTTCTGCTTGTCTAAGATAATTCAATACTTTTACTGAGTTCTAATCCTACAATAGCAGCATGTTGGGGGACGTGTAATTCCTATGAGCCTCTTCACAGGCTTCATTTACAGGTCAAGCTAGTTAGGCCTGCCTGCTTATGTCAGACACTGTGGATCACAGGCCTTCACCTGCCACAACTCAAGACCAAACACAATTTAGGTTAGCTATCCGGAGGGTCGCCATGAGTCGACTCTGACTCGACGGCACTTAACAACAACATGCTGCAGGCTGCAGCTTTGCTGGTTCTTTCTCCTTAATTTGAAAAAAAATAGGATGTATTCAGATTTAGATGACTTTATTGGATAAAAAAGTGTGACATCCGTGTTAGTCCACTATAATGGTAGGTCAATAAAAAGAGAAACAAAAAGGAAATAAGGTGATGCCTTTTTATTGGACTAAGTTAATGCAGATGGCTTTGGAAGGTTAAAACCTTCTTCCTTAGGTCAGGACAGTATAAGCAACAAATGATGATAGAAAAATATATGGGGGAGTCAGTTCCATAGATGGGAAAGGGGGGGGGGGGGAGGCGGGGAAGGGGAATGGATGGCTACCAGGCTCTAAATATTTGTATTTCTAGTGTGACACCAGTACATGTATTTTGTTAAATCCTGTTCCTTTTCGGTCATCCAGTTTAGTCTATACTTCTGGGTAGTGCACCTCCTCCTGCAGCCTGGAGATTGGGCATGTCCAAAAACGTGACATCACTGCCTGTAGCTCCCCTGCTCTCCCAGCAACCGCCAGTGTGTCCAGTCTCCAGGCAGCAGGAGGATGTGTGAGCCTAGTGATGGGCTCACTTTAGGGCTAGTTTAAGGAGCAGTTAGAGTTTTTGGGTTATTTTCCGATTTTTTATTTTTGCATTTGAATTTATTTGGGGTCTATACCTTTAAAAAAAAAAAAAAAAAAAAGAAGAGGCAAGGATTTCTTCTGCCGGTCCCTACGGGTCTCTCATTCTTATGAGTCTGTCAGTTTTCAGTGCGGTTCAGATCTCTCTACCCTTGCAAGTGCAGGGGAGAGCTCTGTAATCCGCAACGGGGCACTACTTATTTCCTTCAGCGCCGGGTCTCCACCTTGCTACTGAAGTGAAGGCAGATAGACCGCTAGCACTGCCGGTGGCTCTGTGCTTATCCCACGGACAGCGGGGGCGCGGAGGCTCAATTCCCGCGGTGACCCTGGATAATCCGCTTGGCTGCAGCGAGGTAAGCAGAGGACCTGGCGGGCCGCGCTTGCGGCGATTTCTTTTCTTGGTGCCTTGCCGCTTTTAGCGTGGTTTTCCTTTTTGGCGCCATTTTCCCTCGCTATCGGCGGTGGCCATTTTGGCCTTGTGGGAGCTGCGTGCTGCACGCTGATTGACTTCGGTGAGTCTGCAAGAACTGGGGAACAGGTTACCTTTTTAGTGTTTGTTATTTTCCTTTGTTATTTTCCTTTTGAGCTATTAGCTGCTCGTTTGGGCACGGGGCTATAGCAAGTTTTTCCTGTTCAGGGTCTCGGTTTTCCCTTTCTTTTTTGCTTCAAGGAAGGGTGTTTTTGGGCTGTGTGCTGTTTGTTTTGGCCCAGGTCTGCAAGAACTTTACAACAACAACAAAAAAAAATACAAGAAACAATAAAAAGGAAAGAAGGGCCAGAGGACAGGGTAGGAGTCTTTCCTGTCTTTTATTGTATGGCGGTCCGCTTGCAGTGTGTAGTGTGTGGCGGCCGTAGAGGCACTGTCTCTGAGTCAGGGGTTTGCCGAGGGTGTTCGGCAGTATCTCCTTCTCTGGAACCCCAGATGGAGGTTCAGTCAGCCGAGACTCAGGACGTGGTACCTTCGGGGGATATGAGAACATAAGATATGCCATACTGGGTCAGACCAAGGTCCATCAAGCTCAGTATTCTGTTTCCAGCAGTGGCCAATCTAGGTCATATGTACCTAGCAGTTTCCCCAAGAGACACAAGTTCCACAATGCTTGTACTGGGTCAAGCATTGATATCTTCGGTCACTTCTTAATAATGATTTATGGACCTTTCCTCCAGGAACTTGTCCAAACCTTTTTTAAAACCCAGCTACACTAACAGCCTTTACTACATCCTCCAGTAACAAATTCCAGAGTTTGATTACACGTTGAGTGAAAAAATATTTTCTTTTATTAGTCTTAAATAGTTTACCCTGTAGCTTCATTGCATGTCCCCTAGTCTTTCTATATTCTGATAACGTAAACAATCGATCTACGTTTACCCGTTCCACTCCGTTCATTAATTTATAGACTTCTATCATATCTCCCCTCAGCCGTCTCTTTTCCAGGTTAAAGAGCCCTAACCTTTTTAGCCTTTCTTCATAGGAGTATCCTTCCATCCCCTTTACCATTTTGGTGGCTCTTCTCTGAACCTTTTCTAAAATCGCTATATCCTTTTTAAGATACGGCGACCAGAATTGCACACAATATTCAAGGTGCGGTCTCACCATGGAACGATATAGAGGCATTATAATATCTTTTGTTTTATTTTCCATTCCTTTCCTTATCATACCTAGCATTCTATTTGCTCTCTTGGCCGCCGCTGCACACTGGGCCGAGGGTTTTAACATGGTATCCACAATGACGCCTAAATCTTTTTCCTGGGTGGTGGTTCCTAATGTGGAACCTTGCATCGTGTAACCATAGTTTGGGTTGTTCTTCCCTAGGTGCATAACCTTGCACTTGTCCACATTAAATTTCATCTGCCATTTTGATGCCCAGTCTTCCAATTTATCAAGATCCTCTTGCAATTTTTCACAATCCTCTTAGGTTTTAACAACTTTAAATAGTTTTGTGTCATCTGCAAATTTGATCACCTCACTCGTTATTCCACTTTCCAGGTCATTTATGAATATGTAAAAAAGCAGCGGACCCAGCACAGATCCCTGGGGTACACCACTATTCACCTTTCTCCATTGGGAAAATTGGCCATTTAGCCCTACCCTCTGCTTTCTATCTTTTAACCAGTTCCTGATCCACAATAGTACACTGCCTCCTATCCCATGACTCTTTAGTTTTGCCAAAAGTCTCTGATGAGGGACCTTGTCAAAGGCTTTCTGAAAGTCCAGATACACAATATCAACCGACTCACCTTTGTCCACCTGTTTATTCACTCCTTCAAAAAAACATAACAGATTAGTAAGACAAGATCTTCCTTGTCTAAAGCCATGTTGGCTGTCTCCCATTAGGTTGTGACTATCTACATGCTGAGTAATTTTATTCTTTATGATGTTTTCTACCATTTTTCCTGGTGCTGACGTCAGGCTCACCGGTCTGTAGTTTCCCGGATCACCCCTGGAACCCTTTTAAAAATTGGTGTTACATTGGCGATCCTCCAATCTTCAGGTATTAGAGATGATTTTAATGATAGTTCACAGATTACTGATAGCAGATCTGCAATCTCATATTTCAGTTCTTTCAACACCCTTAGATGTATACCATCCGGCCCAGGTGATTTGCTACTCTTCAGTTTATCTAATAGTTGTAAGACATCTTCCCGATGTATCGATATTTCCTTCAATTCTTCCGCACCTTTAAATACCACTTCAGTCATGGGTAACATCCCTACATCTTCCACAGTAAAGACCGAAGCAAAGAATTCATTCAGTCTCTCCGCTATCGCCTTGTCGCCTCTTAGTGCTCCTTTAACCCCTTTATCATCTAATGGACCAACTGACTCTCTCACAGGTTTTTTGCTATGAATGTACTTGAAAAGGTCTTTATTTCGCGTTTTTGCTTCCGCAGCAAGCTTCTTCTCAAATTCTCTCTTTGCCTGCCTTATCAATGCCTTGCATTTAACTTGCCAGTGCTTGTGCTGTTTCCAGGTTTCGTCATTTGGCTCTTTTTTCCATTTCCTGAAAGATGCTTTTTTGGCAACAACAGCCTCTTTGACCTCACCTTTAAACCATGCTGGCAGTTTTTTGGACTTCCTTCCACTTTTCTTAAGGCATGGAATACAGCTGGTCTGGGCTTCCAAGATAGTATTTTTCAACAACACCCAAGCTTGATGTACGTCTTTAACCTTTGCAACTGCTCCTTTTAGTTTTTTCTTAACTGTTTTCCTCATTTTATCATAGTCTCCCTTTCGAAAGTTAAAAGGTAATACTGTGGATTTCCTTACTATCCCTCCTCCACTAATTAAATCAAAGGCGATCATGCTATGATCACTATTGCCAGGTGGCCCCAACACCCTTATCTCTTGCATTAGATCTGGTGTTCTACTAAGGACTAGGTCTAATATGGCTTCCCCTCTGGTCGGTTCATGAACCAGCTGCTCCAAGAAGCAGTCATTTATTTCATCTAGGAACTTTATCTCCCTAGCATGTCCTGACGTGACACTGACCCAGTCGATACCGGGGTAATTGAAATCACCCATTATTATTACTGCGCTGTAACTTTTGTTAGCTTCCTTGATTTCTTTGAGCATTTCATCATCCATTTGGTCATTCTGGCCAGGTGCTCGATAGTACACCCCCACTGCCATTGCCTTCCCCCTTTTATATGGAATTTTAATCCATATGGATTCTACAGCAGATTTTGTTTCCTGCAAAACTTTAATCCTTTCTGAGTCAATGCCCTCTCTAACATAGAGCGCAACCCCTCCACCAATTTGATCAGCTCTATCACTACGATATAGTTTGTACCCCAGTTATCACATTGTCCCACTGGTTGTCCTCCTTCCACCATGTCTCTGATATTCCAATCATATCTAACCTTTCATTTAGTGCTATATATTCTAACTCTCCCATCTTATTCTTTAGACTTCTAGCATTTTCATACAAGCATTTTAGAGAATGTATTTTATTCATGTTAATTTGGCTATTGTCAGACATGGGTAAATTGGGATCTTTAAGCTCTGTCTGCTCCATACTCGAGGGCATTTGGGCTACTTTATTCCTGCGCCCCAGCCTTCCCCCGTACAGGTCTCACAGGAAAGGCAACCTGGGGCGCCTCTGTCAGGAGCAGAGCAGCAGCTCAGTGGTTTCTCTCCGGATTTTATTTTGCTTATGCACGAGGCATTCTGTAGACAACGGCAGGGTAGAGTGCCGGCTTCCTTGCCGTGCTTCTCGCCGTCTCCGCACGCCTTGGCGGTGGAGGTGGTCCCTCTGGTCCGCCAAAGAGAGCCAACGTTCGGGATTCTTCTCCTCCAGAGGTTGAGTGGTCGGACTCCGCGGAGCATGAGGCGGAGTTTGGGGCTGGTAATGAGGAGTTGGAGGAGGGGGAGATCAGGAGCTAGAATATCTAGGGGTATGGTTCGATACTCGAGTGGGGAGAGTGTTTCTTCCGGTCCGGAGAGTGCAGGGTCTGCAGGCGCTTCTTCGGCGGTTCCTAGCATCTCCAGCTCCCTCGGCTTGGCGTCACCTGCAGGTTCTGGGAACTATGGCGGCGACGTTGGAGGCGGTGCCCTGGGCCAAATTTCATATGCGCCGGTTGCAGGCAGCTCTGCTACGTCGCTGGTCCCACCAGCAGGACTCGCTGAATGCATGGCTTCCCTGTTCGGCTGTGGTCAAGAGGTCACTTCTGTGGTGGCTGCGTCCCGGATCCCTATCCACAGGGATGAGTCTAGAGCTACCGGAATGGCTCCCGCTCTTTGCAGATGCGAGTTTGGCGGGCTGGGGAGCGCATTGTGGGGAGCTCTTCACGCAGGGCCTTTGGTCGGGCCGGGAGGCTTCGTGGTCAGTCAACAGGTTGGAGCTTCGAGCAGTGTTTCTAGCGCTTCAGGCATTCGAGTCCACCATGAGGGGAAGAGCAGTACGGGTGCTGTCCGACAATTCGGCAACAGTGGCATACATCAATCGACAGGGCGGCACCGGAAGTCTAGCCATGGAGGCAGAGGCGGAACAGCTCTTTCGGTGGGTGGAAACTCGACTGGAGGCGTTATCGGTGGCGCACCTTGCCGGGAAGGACAATGTGACGGCGCATTTTCTCAGCAGAGTACAGGTGGACGCCGGAGAGTGGGAGTTGCATCACGAGGTGTTCAATCAAATAGTCCAAAGATGGGGGACGCCAATCATGGATCTCATGGCGACCTTTCAATCGACGAAGGTGAGCCGGTTTTTCAGCAGACGTCGGGAAAGGATGTCGGAGGGGATTGACGCTCTGATGCAGCCCTGGCCAACGTCGGGTCTTCTCTATGTCTTTCCTCCATGGGCGCTCATCGGCAGAGTGGTGCAAAGGATCGAGGCTCATCGAGGAAGTGTGTTGTTGGTAGCTCCGGATTGGCCACGACGTCCTGGGTACGTAGATCTATTGGGCTCCTCAGCGGGGATCCGTGGAGATTACCGGCGACGGAGGATCTATTACGGCAAGGACCGCTACGGATGTGGATCGATTCTTGCTTACGGTCTGGCCATTGAGCGGGCGAGGCTGAAGAAGAAAGGTTATTCGGCAGCGGTAATATCCACTTTGCTTAAGGTGAGGAAAAGGTCTACTTCCTTAGCGTATGTTCGCATTTGGCGGATATTTGAAGATTGGTGTTCCAGACGTCAAATCTGAGCTGCGTCTGCGGCGGTACCGGTGATGCTCAGGTTTTTGCAAGATGGTTTTGATAAGGGTCTGGCGGCTAGCTCCCTGAAGGTTCAGCTGGCGGCTTTGGCGTGCTATAGGGGCAAGGTACAGTGGGTGGCGCTGGGGGCGCACCCGGATGTGCTGCGCTTTCTGAAGGCGGTATCCAATCTTCGCCCGGCTCGTCGAGCCTTGGTTCCCTCGTGGGATCTCAACTTGGTATTGGAAGCGTTAGCGAAGGAACCTTTTGAACCTTTACGCACGGCGTCGGTAAAGGATTTAACGCTGAAAATTTGGTGGCTATTTGCTCTGCGAGACAGATTTCGGAGCTTCAGGCGTTATCTTGTCGGGAGCCGTTCTTGTCTTTCTTTGAGGAGAAGGTGGTTCTGCGGCCTGTTCTGTCTTTCTTACCGAAGGTAATTTCTCCGTTTCACTTAAATCAAACGGTATCGTTGCCAGTTCTGGGTTCGCTGGCAGAGGGGGGAGCGAACCCAGCTCCAAATCCTCTGGCTGGCTCTGCCCTTCTCCCAGAGGTTTCCAATGAAGCTCCCTTGACTCCCCGGGTACCTTCTTTGCATGGTTCTCCAGAGGAGGGCCGTGTGCAAAAAGTCTGCAGAGGCCTCTTTCCTTTGGGACAAAGGAGGGCCATGTGCAAAAAGTTTGCAGAGGCCTTTTTCCTTTGGGATCCACCCTTATTAGCATATTAATGGCTTTTATTCTTGCTAGTGTTGAGTCATTCTGGCTACACCCTGCCATTCCTTTTGTTTCATTAATCACTGTAGCTTTCAGCACTGTAGTCTTCAGGGCTTATGAATACTTTGTATCACCAGCTTTGTTTGGCCTGTTTAACTTGTCCAGGCTTGCCCAACTTGCTCAGGCCTGTTCAATCTGTTCAGGCCTGACTTAGCTTTTCTTAGCCGGGTCCATTTTCTGTGCACTTCTGTTCAGAGTATGGTTCCCTGGCTTTACTCTTGTTGTGCTGGGCTCTGGGTACTCATTTTCTTAGCCCACGTGTTTTTTTCGTGCCATCATGATGTATTACAGCCTCAGGCAAGGATGTAGCCATACTAGACATACCTATCAGCCAATTTCCCTTCATTCTCCAATTTTTCTTTTTCTTTTCTTGTGAATGGGGTAAAGGTAATCCCACTAAGGGCAATGAACAACAACCATTTGAGACAAAGAGAGGTCATCAAAAGGCAGCTTCTGGTACTGTTCCCTAGATACAATGTACATGGTTTTAGTGTTCTGCAATATCATTCTTTTACAGCAGGCAAGCAAAATGGAAAATACACAACAGGCAATAATTCCAAAACAAGCTATAGTTAAAAGCGTAATAAAGAAGGCTTTAAGACCTCCTCCTAAACTAGCAAACCATGACGTAATACTTCCCCAAATATTATCAAGCTGAAGCCCCCCCTTAAAATCATCAATATGTAATTCTGAGAGATGTTTTATCTTGCTCATTGCATCTAGCACAAATACCGTATGGTTAGCGATGACAGTACAGCAATTAGTGGTATTAATAAAAGTACAAGTTCCGCCTTCAGCAGCGAGGAGCAAATCAAGAGCCTGTCTATTCTGCAAAGTCATTTGGTTATTTTGTTCTAAGGATTCAGCTAAGCGAGATATGGATTCAGTAACAGCTTTCATCTGAATATGTAATAAGCATTGCAAACGGCGGATGGACATACCTAGTTCAGCAGTAAGAGCAGGGGTAGCAAAGGGAATCCAAGCAGTAGCACTAAGGGCATCTAAACGAGTTTTAGTCATAGGATAAGTGGAATTGATGTATTCGAATGAGGCCTGAATGGCATCATCCTCTGCAACAGAGGAGTCCCAAGGACTTGAGTTGGCTGACAGACTGCGCTTCAATCTGTGCAGAGGGGAGTGGGCAGCAGGGTGATGGGTAACATTAAGGGGTATCAAGACAGAAAAAGGAGAAACTTTGACCAAAGCACAGGGTAATAGGGAGAGGTTGACTACCTGAAACAGAGTTTCCCCACACAACCAATAATGGCCCCCCCACAGCAAAGAGGTTTGTGGCAGGTGTCCATATTTATTTATTTATTTATTTATTTCAGTGCTTTTTTATACCGCCCCTTCCAGAGATCAGGGGCGGTTTACAAGGAACTTAAACAACAATATAGCAGAACAATGCGGTTCATATTATGCCCATCAAACCACTTAACAGGAGAATTACCCGTGATAGATGACTTAAAACCCCTCCTTAAATTGGACATCGGGAGATAGCATGAAGTAAATGGAGATTCATTCTGGGAACCCGTTGTCAGCATAGCTGAACCATCGTGGTAAATGGGACCAACCCCCACATACCAGCGGAAGTCAGATCCATTAAGCACTAGTGGGCTCTCCGTAATATTTCTCCAATCATTTAGCATCTTGGAAAGGTCCATATTACCGGTTTGATTATACCATTTTATCGTGACTGAATTACTAGCAAAATGAAAAGACCCATTAACCACATTATACGACAGGTTACACCTGTGTGAAAAAGCAACGGATGCATTTGTTATCAAACATAGATCAAATACCATATTTGGGTCAGCATATACACGCAAAGGGTCATGTGTCATATTCATCATATGCCACGTTTGGGAACAATTAAAAACTTCATAACAACTGGCAGAAAAATTATCATTGTCTACACAAGCAAGTTGTCCTGCATACTCATTTAAGGGAACCTTTGAAACATGTACCGGAGCATATGATACACCCTTTGGCAGAGGAGTACAGATAATGCAGTCTGAAATGTTCATCAGGGAAACAATGTGTAATACTGATTGCTTCCATGTGTTCAGAGAGCCTTCAGGTAAAATCCGGGGTACTCGAGATATCGCCTGGTTAGTCTGGTTCTGTCCTAGGAGGAACAAAGCGAGCTGTCCATCTGGGTGTAGACACTCAATAAGAAGGACGATAATGACTGAGATTCCCAAAAGGATACACAAGGGTGCCCATGGGGCAGGGTTGGTAGTGATCATCCTTGGCACTAATGATGCAGGGGTGTAAGGAGAACACGTTAGTCTTGTAAGGGGAAGGAAGTTGGTTAATCAGATGAGACAGGTGGAGCCGCTTTTAGATGGCTGACATGTATCCAAGTGTCAGTATCATTAAGTCTGGCAGCAAAAGGGGAAGCAGCAGTGACAATGTGGGGTCCTGAAAAAGTAGGGCAGTCCCAGGATGCACGAACACAATTTCTTTTATAGACAGTAGTCCCTACAGGAAAACAAGGTAACAAGGATGGACTGGATACAGACTGTGTGACTGCTACACAATCAGCAATTTCTTGGAGCGCAATCCGGAGTCCTGCAAGGTAAGAGGAGAGACTATTGGACCACACAGGACCGATTGTCCTGATTATCATCTGTCCTAGGCTTACCATCATGTATTTTGCTGTTATTTTTCTTCTGATTACGTGTATTAGGTCTATCCTGCTTAGGGCCTTTTTTGCCTGGGTTGCCTTGACAATCCTGACCATCTTGGCCATCATTATCCTCCCCATCATCACTGTCCTGTAACCCGGGGTCATCCGGATTCGGCATCCCCGTCTCAGGCTCAGTGAGTTGTGAGGGAACTTCCTTCCCAGTCCCACTGAGCTGTTGCAGTGCTTTCTGCTTATGCTCATGGAAGGATTGTTTTTCAGCTATTAAATCCTCCTCTGCTTTCTTTAATGCAGCCTCACGCTTAGCATATCCCTTGGGGTCGAAAGCTGGGGTTTTTGATTCTTCTAGATGAACCTGACCAGAAACCTTAATCCAGGTTCCACTTTCCTCATTAGAGGTGTCTTTTAAAGCTTCAATTATTTCTTGGTCCGAGATCGTGGGATCGTGAACCAATTTTCCTGGGGTGGATTTGGGAAGTGATGGATAGAGGGGCCGTGAGGACTCCTGTTTAACCTTAGGGGTCACTACAGGATCGGAGTAACCAATGGCTGCCATAGTTTTACTTTCAGCTGCCCAATAAGGAGGTGGAGATGCAGGGGCAGATGGCAGGGGCTCTGGGCCGGCCTGCATCCACAGAGAAATATGTTGCAAATGTTCCAATTGGGCTTTGCCACATTTTTTAAATAAAATATGATCTCTAATTCTGGTCAAAATGAGCGGATCGAACGACCCTCCTGCTGGCCAAGCAAGTGAGGGTGTTTTCTTCGTCCATTTTTCCATTGTTTAGAACAATTTTTTATTGAGGCTTCCAGTAGGGGGTTCTGTTTAACAAGGCTATCTATGGGGTTAGGACTGGACTCAGTCCCTTTTTTATTACCTAATCCCTTCTTGGATTTATTTTGGAACATTTTCTAGACTGTCCCTTTCCCTGCAATCAGTAGACCTGGTGTTTTTCACTGTTTGGGGACACAGGGGCGATTTGTTAATAACTTCACTTTTTACTGATAGAGTATCAAACCTCTTTATCTACAGAGGTGTGAAATTAGAAATCCAGGACTCATACAGACATGCAATCCTTGCGCTTCATCCAAACCCAGCCAATCCCCTCACGGGGGTATGGAAACGTGGATAGGGACACACACCCGCTTCGTACCAATGTACGTACAGTCTCAAGCATACACCAATCAATCCTGGAGTTTTAAAGACCTAATGTCTGGGCAAACTTTCAAACTTTCTTTCCCTAATATTACAACTAAACACAGAGACACTCTAACAATTTTCTACACAACAAAACAACATTAGTTACATAAAATACATATGCATATGTGTAAATTTCGTACTCACCCACCAATCAGATAGGGTAAGTCTTCTGTCCGTGTTTGTAGGCAGGTAATGCAGCAATACTCACCACTGTAGGGTGTCCACCAGAGCTCTCTTCGTCCCTCAGGACGGTATTCTCATCTCCTGAACCCGGCAAGAGGAATCCTCATCTTCTGGACCGGCAGAAGGAATCCTCATCTTTTGAACCAGCAAAAGGAATCCTCATCCTCTATTAGGATGGTATCCACATCTCCTGTTTTTTGCACAATTTAAAACAGGAGGTATCCTCTCTGACAAAAATGCAGGCAAGCCAAAACTGCAGTCAGAGGAATCCTTGGGCAATTTAGAAAAAAATTTAGGAGTTCTAAAACTCAGGAGACCGGGTTTCAGGCACCAATTGTGGGCCTGGTTTTCCCACAAAAGTTCCTCAAATATCACCAATATTTCCAATTGCCTGGGCACATGGGAGTCGTGCACCAGAAAATAAAAAGAACTCAGATCACAATTATTTGTCAGTAAAAATAACTCTTTTATGTGGCATAAGCAAAAGCTGTAAGCACAGATACACAAGTGTCTATCTGAGGGATCTGAGTACAAGCAGCGTTCCCTATCTCCACAGTGATGAGACAGAGAAGGCCACCCTGAGCTCTGTAATTGCATCCTTATATACTCTATACCCTCTGTAGCAACTCATACACAAGAGTTTTGTTCCGTGTGCAAAAGTTGCTATACTGTCTGTAAAAGGTTGTAGGGCCTGTAGAGGCCTCCTTCCTTTGGGACAAAGGAGGGCCATGTGCAAAAAGTTTGCAGAGGCCTCTTTCCTTTGGGATCCACCCTTATTAGCATATTAATGGCTTTTATTCTTGCTAGTGTTGAGTCATTCTGGCTACACCCTGCCATTCCTTTTGTTTCATTAATTACTGTAGCTTTCAGCACTGTAGTCTTCAGGGCTTATGAATACTTTGTATCACCAGCTTTGTTTGGCCTGTTTAACTTGTCCAGGCTTGCCCAACTTGCTCAGGCCTGTTCAATCTGTTCAGGCCTGACTTAGCTTTTCTTAGCTTTTCTTAGCCGGGTCCATTTTCTGTGCACTTCTGTTCAGAGTATGGTTCCCTGGCTTTACTCTTGTTGTGCTGAGCTCTGGGTACTCATTTTCTTAGCCCACGTGTTTTTTTCGTGCCATCATGATGTATTACAGCCTCAGGCAAGGATTTATTTATTTTATTTTTATTTAGACAGTATTGTATACCGCCTTATCCTTCAATCAAAGCGGTCACAAAACAATTGGGGGATACATTTAACACGCAGGGATATGAGACACATACATTAATACTTACAGGGAACATGGGCAATGGAGGGTTAAGTGGCTTGCCCAAGACCACAAGGAGCATCTGTGGGACTAGAAACCCCAGTCCTTCCGGCCCAAGGTTGCTGTCCTCTAGTGGGATATGTATGGGTGTAGCCATACTAGACATACCTATCAGCCAATTTCCCTTCACCTCTGAAGTCAGACTCCTCTCTGTCCTCCTCTGCTGCTTCCTCTCCCTTGAGTTCACTCTCTGGCAGTTTATATGAGTGCTTTCCCCTTCGGCTTCCTGGCCCCACCCCCAGCTGTCCCTCGTGAGCAGGGTTGGTAACCATGGAGCTGGGGTGTGTCTCCTTGCTACCTGCTTTCTGTGGAGAGTTTTTTTCTAATTCAGAAGTTTTAACCCTTAAACTTCTGGTTCTTTTCCTACTATCTGGGGAAAATGCCTGTTTTTCCCTCTTTCTCTATTCTCTCTGCATTCCGCGCCATCACAATGTGCAGCAACAGCATAGTGCTCAGGTATGAAAGGGCACTATGGCGAGGCTGCAAATGGGGCATGGGGGCTGCAGGCGGGACATGCAGTGGGGCAGCTGGGGCTAGGAAGATGCCTAGGTTGCACATGGGAACGCGGAAACTGGAAATCAGCCAGACAGCAACTGATCAAGGTCAAACATTCCCATGAGTCCATGTCCCACAGTGTCCCATACAGGGGACATTACCCAGCAGGTACCCCAAAGGGCACATGACATTGGCAGGTGGTGCCGGGGGGAAGCGTGGATGCCTATGTAAGCACCCCTACCCCAAAACCCACACCCTAGGCAGCCGCCTACCTGCACACTGGATGGCCTGAGACTGCGCACCACCAGCACAAGGGCATGTCAGCATGGTGGGGGAGGAGTGCTGGTGGTGGAGGGGGCAATGGAAGCTGCCCACAGCAGACCAAGGCCAAGCCCTGTTCAGGTGGGTGGCATGCAGTACAACAGACAAGGTCTGTCTGATGAACAGTCATGGTATCCCCAGGGACCAACATATCTCTGCAGCAGCAGTATGGTGCAGTACACACAGCCAGTGTATCCTGGGGCAGAAGGTCACATGTTCAAGTCCCAGCTGTGGCCCCTACAGACCATATCCTTACATTTTACCCTACATAGCACATACAACATAAACGTGTGCATTCCCTAGCATCAGCCAACAGGGGCACAAACACCCATATCCACAGGCTCCACTATCCAAAGCCTCATGGAAAGTCAGGCTCCTGGGCCCGGCATGGAGCAGCACTTACCACCAAAGCACTACTACTAGCACTTGTATACCTTAGCAATGCCTGAACTGTGCTCAGGACTAGTGTGGCGGGCAGGGCTGCCAACCACCCCTATCTTTGCACAATGCTGAAATAGGAGTGGGAGTGTGTGTATGTCTATCCATTGTTTTGTGGCTGCCTACTCCTCACTGGGCCCACAATGCTTGCACTGTTTCTAGCGTTAGTCTGCCAGTATGCATAATGAGGAGCAAGGTATTGTGGGTATGGTCCGGGCAGGGCGGACTGGGCCGGATGCATCTGCGCAGGGTGTGGGGCAATGGCTGGGACATTGTAGTGCCCAACCACCACCTGCATGGACAGGGTGGCCACAGCATGTCGTGCTGGGAGGGCACTCTCACCCTGACGGAGCAGTGACCATGGCATGGCTAGGTTCCCACAGAGTGCTATACAGTTTTTTTTTCAGGTGATATCTGTGTGTTCATTGTTCTGGGACCCAAACACTGAGATACCTGCTTGGTGTCTGTGCTTACATCCCACCTATGGGTGGACATAGTTCCTCTGGGGATATGCACTATGGACTGGCTAGCAGACTGTCTGCAGTTAGCATGTGTATGGTTGGAACGCCTTGCAGGGTGCAGCAGGTGCAGACTGACTGTGCCCTCTGCTGGTGAATGTCAGATCATGGTGGGGGGCAGCTGAGCTTTTCCAGGCCTACTGCCTGTCTGCCAGTGCGTGTATGATACGTACAGATCTGCATCAACTGCCCTGGACGGTGCCCTTTCACCAGCAGGATTGGGGTTGATGGTCCCACAGCCCTTCATCATGCCCCTCTACTGCCTCCATTGCAAAGATGTAGAGTGTTGGTCAGTTGGGGGCAGAGCCTGTCCACCACCTTGACCCAGACATGGCAGGTTGGTAGGTGGTGCTACATAATCCACCCCCCCCCCCCCCCGCTCTTATGACAATTGACCATGGCAACCACACTGGATATGCGTAACTTGGGTGGCTCCTGGTCTCCAAGGGCTAGATGTGACTGGGGAATACAGATGGACACAGGAGTATCTTAGGTGTGGCTGCAAGAAATATCTGTCACACACTGGCAATGATAGGGCCCTGCAGCAATGCCTATCTCAAGCAACCCGGGTACTGCGGACCTGGTGCTGGCCACCCCACCTCACCCTCAGGGTGAACACAGTACCGGCACAATGGCATGGTGTGTGGCTACTCTGTGCCAGTATCACGCATGGTCAGTTCCTCCTACCACGCTGAGGTTCTGGAGAGCTGCATACCCCATCTGGTGATCAGATGTAGACTGCTGTTCTGCATGTGCAGTGCATAATGGGTACTGGTGGGCAGACAGTTTGTGTGGTGACCTGCAGTCTTTCTGTAGCCAGCCATTGCTGAAAGAGATGCCATAGTGGTATAGCCCGCTGGTTAATACAATGACATCCTAGGCAGAGGTCATGGGTTCAATCCCTCCATGATCTCATTTTAGTAGGCCTGTCCGAGGCAAGTCCTTTTCATTCCTGTGACAGTCATATCTCTGCAGATCTGTGCTGCCAGCACATAATACCCTCATCACAGTTGCCAGCCATCCTTCTGTCTGTCTATCTGCGTCTGTCAGCTGTGTAGTGTCCTGTCTTCATGTGCTGGCTGCTACCCCATGTCCTACACTGGTACCCTTTTCTACATTGCGGCTCTCCGTGCTTGCCTCCCCTGTGTCTGCTCTGCATGGCACTACTACTCCTCTGTCCTCCTATCATTGCAAATGTCTTGCCACCTCTACCTCCACTGGCGGACACATATTCCCATCCTCTTCCACCCACTGTCATTGTAGCACTTTACATTGCCAACACCCTGTGCATTGGTACAGCTGCCTCCAATATGTTTGTCCATTTTGATGGCTGCCATATCGGCTGCATGCAGATTTGACAGGTCCAACAGCTCCCACCTCTACTTCCTTCCATCACTTGTCCATTGCCTTTCCTTGGTGCTCTGTGCAGTGTTAGGGTTATAGCAGTTTTTTGCCCTTACATTTCATGCTTGTCAACTTGGGGCACCTTACTGCCCTTGGGCACCATATCTTGGGTCACCTTAACATCCTTAGGGCACCTTGTATGGCACCATAGGTTAAGGCACCTTATAAGGCACCTTATAAGGTGCCTTAACCTGAGGCGCTTTATAAGGCGCCTTATGAGGCGCCTTATAAGGCGCCCTACAGGGCACCTTATACAGCGCCTTCAGCCTTGTAATGTGCTGTCAGTTTCAATATGTATTGTCCGTTTAACGCGCGATACCTGGCAAGGCACACTTTACTGCGCGTTACACAGCCATTGCTACCTCAACGCCGATATGCCCACTTCCTTATATGGCATTGCTCATGTTAGCGCTGCACTTTTCGCCAGTAACGTTATCGCGGTTTAGTAAACAAACCCCTAGGTAGCATATTTTGCTCCAAAATGCAGTCCTCCAACTTCATGATTCCTTTATTATATTCCAGGCTCCCAGTTTCTGAGGCTCCACAACATTATGGAATCTCCAACCAGTGGCGGCACGAGGGTTTCTACCGCCCTAGGCAGGCCCTATGTGCCGCCACCCACCCCCCAAAAGACTGCACCTCCGTCCAGCCTGCCATGCCGCCCCCATCTTGTGCTGAAACGGCAGTGGCTGAACTGCCGTTTCAGTGTTGCCTCAGGCCTTAAAGTGCTCCTGCGCATGTGTGCACATGGCCTGGCACTCCTGCCCCCCTCTGATGCAGCTTTCTTGGAGGGAGGGCAGAAGTGGCAGGCTGGAACTGCAGACGTTTTAAAGCCTGCCATGGCACTGAAGCAGCAGCTGCCAATTCCTGGGGGGCTGGGTTAGCGATACCATCCACTAGATGACTGATGTAAGAGGCCCCTGATGGACCCTTACCTGCTTCGTTGCTACAGTGGACTAAAACAAATAATAAAAAAGAACAATTTGCCTTACAAAGGTAAAGTTTTATTATATTTTATTCTCTGTTATAACAGGGGTCACACTGCAATGAAATACAAACATGCGACCTCCTTCTGGAGGAAGTACAGACTTTTTATACCTTTTCTAAGCTAGGAACATGCATAGGGAGTAAGGGAGTGAAAGGGGAGGGAAAATGTCCCATAGCTTTCCCCTGGTCACAATTTAGTCTATTGCTAACAGGCAATTTCTCTGAAGGTGGTAGATAGACAGGAAAAAGGGTGGTGGTGGTGGTGGTGGGAGAGATGTTTATGCAAGGGATTTGTTTTTCAAGGGAACCTTCTTCTCAGGAACCTTTAAGATAAGGTTGACTATGGACCACTCACTGGTAGTTTGAACATAATTGTCTTTGTTTGTGAAGGCCAGTTATGTCTCTAGCCTATTATCTTCAAGGAGGGGGAAGAAAGGGGGAATGAGGCATATCTTACATTCAGGTCTGAGCTGAGAAAGTTTGCTTTATAGCTAAAATGAATCAGGCTCTATGTTTCTCTATTTTTTGTAATTTAATTTATTTAACAGCTTTTTTATGCCGCTTTATCCTTCAGTTAAATCGGTTTACACTGAAACATAACATTTACAATGAACAGGGAAGTCAATGTTAACTTTTCTATATATAATTGTGGGGTAACTATGTACAGTTTTATATAAGGCATATACCGTATGTACAGTTTTATATAAGGGATATGAGGCAGGGGAGGTTGAGGCTGTTTAGGAAGAGGAGTTGAAGGGGAGAGGAGGGAACAGATCAGGTTATGTTAGAGGGTAGCATTCTCTGAAAATATAGGTTGTAAAGGGCTTTCCTGAAGGAAGTTGCATCGGATGTATTTCTTAGGCTTTCTGGGATAGAGTTCCATAGTAGCGGTGCGTAGAGAGAGAATGCTCTATTAGATGTAGTGGCGTTGGTTCTTGTGTACATCGGTGGAGTCTGTAGCATGTTCCTTGAGATGGATCGTCACCCTCTGTTGTCAGGTGTGATCTGGATCAGGGTTTGTAGGTGTGCTGGTGCAGAGTCATTGAGGATTTTGAATGTTATGAGGATGGATTTGAATTTTATGTTCTATCATGGAGAGCCAATGTAATTGTTTGAGGAGAGGAGTGATGTGTTCTGATCTCTTTGTGTTGAGGAAGATTCTTGCTGCCGTGTTGAGTGCAAGTTGGAGAAGGTGGATGGTTGAGTTTGGTATGCCCTGGAAGATGATATTACAGTAACCAAAGTGAGGGAATATAGTTGCTTGGAGGACGGAACAGAACTCATACTCTGATAAGAGTGACTTGAGATTCTTGATTGTTTTCAGCTTAAAATATATGCTCTGTGTTTTCTTTCGTATATGTGCTTTGAAGGTGAGGTGTTGGTGCAGGGTAACTCCAAGATACCATATGTTTTGTTTCACTTGGATGTGTGTTCCATTGATAGGTATGTCGGGTGGTGGCATGAAGGTAGTGTCTCTAGTGATGAACACAGCCTCGGTCTTCTTGAGATTTATGTTCAGTTTCTGACTTTTGAGCCAATGTCGGAGTTTAGAAAAACAGCTTGTTATGGGTATGATGTTGATACTTATTATGTTAATAGGTGTATAAATCATTACATCATCTGCATAGATGTGGTAAAGGATGTTGCAGGATTGCAGGACTTAACTATGGTACATAATGGTTGCAGGAAGAGGTTGAATAATGTGACGCCTTCCACCGCTCTCACCGCACTGCCCCTAGGGGTGGCACGGCAGATTGTCTCTGTTTGATCACTTATAGTGCTATTTAGTATAGACACTTGCCTAATGAGAGACGGTGGATCACCTCCTTAATTGTAGTTGTGGTTTGCTTTTGTTAGCAGTCCGAATAGAAGGAGCACAGGACAATTTATAACATAAATTGCTTTTATTTTTATTTTCTGTAAGGAAATCATTCGTGGCAAAATTCCAGAAAGGGAAAACACATTCAACCAAAAGTATAGGATTCTTCTCCAAAATGTGCAAGGTGAATTTCTTCCATAAACTTCTCAACCTTGATAGCAGTATTTTCTAGTATTTACAAACGCAGTAGAAATATCTTTGTGCATTACTCACAAACTTAGGCAATATGAAAACTTTCCTTTCCTTGCTGACTTCAAGTTTAAAACATCACTCAGAGTGCTACCTCTTAGCTTTTAAACCACTAGCTTTCCCAGCTGACGTTACAGCAGCAATAAAACTAGCTAGGCTTTCACATGAGGTTTCTCTTATCCACTTGTCTGCTTTCTCAGCATACAATGATATCTGAACTCCTGACGTCTTCTTACTTGTTTCATACAGCATACAGGAAAAGCTTTATACATTAGACACACACAAACTGCAATCCATCGATTCAGCAGAGGACATTGATTTATCAGAGAGACAGTCCACGTCCATTTCTGTTGGAGAATTGTATGGCTCTGAACTTGGGGTAATCTCTGGTTTAACCTGTTGTATGTTCTTCAGAAGCTTACAAAGGTTTCTCCACTTTAGCTCCCGGTTCCCCTCTGTAACTGGGTTTGAACCTTTTGCTTTTCTCCCCCTTAATAGTTTCTCATCAGGAAATGCAAAAGCTTCTTGACTAGCAGTAACTCTCCTCCTAACAGGCTTTCTATAATATCTGTGTGGAGGTTCAATACTAGAACTGCTATATTCTGATTCAGAGGTACAATCCAGGCTTCTCTGCCGGTTCCTTCTATGCCCACACCCTTTGCACTTGCCTTGTAAGTAGTGGTCATTCCTTCTGGGCTTAGCAGAATTAACAGCTCTGAAATCCTGCTTCCTTCCCTGGTTTACTGGCCTTTTCCTCTGGCTCCTAGCCTGCAACCGGTCCTGCCTTTGAACAGACCTTCCTTGCAGTCTTTCTGGTGTATGAGCACATACCGTTTGATCAGTACCTGATTCCTCCTCCCACTCAGCTGATTCTTCAAAGAAACTTTGTCCTCGGGGTTTTGCTAGTTTCCCTTTAGCATTGCAATTTCCTTTGCACCGTCCTGTGCCTAGTCCTCGTGTGTGTGAAGCTCTGGAATCAACTCCCAGCTGATTCTCCAGCTCCTGTTCATCTCTCCCCTCACTTCCTGTGTGACGCAGCTTATATGTTCTGTGAACTGTTTGCTTCTCTGACCCCACCCTCTCTCTGCTTGCAGCTGTCCTAGAGGTTGGGTGTGGCTTCAAGCTAACCCTGCTTCTATGTGCCTTAGTTTCATTCTCTCTGTGGGAAATGTGCTTCTGTGATCCCATCCCCGCTTGTGGGAACAAATCTCAGAGTTTTTTCTACTTTTAAAGGGCTCTGCAGCCTTCACATCATCACATATCCCCCACCTTAAGCAATTGCCAGCTGGCGCCACAACCCGCGCACAGCTGGAAATCCTGGACAAGGCGTCCGCGTTGGTATGGAGCTTCCCTGCGCGATGCTGTACGCGAAAATCAAACTCCTGCAGGGCCATATACCAGCGAGTCAGACGCGTATTGGTATCTTTCATTTTGTGCAACCATTGTAACGGAGCGTGATCGGTCACTAACAGGAATCGACGCCCCGTTAGATAAAACCGTAAAGCCATCACCGCCCATCATATCGCCAAACATTCGCGCTCAATGGTTGAGTACTTTCGTTCAGGAGGGGTAAGCTTACGGCTTAGGAACATTACTGGATGTTCCATCCCCTCGCTTTTTTGGGACATGACCGCCCCAAGGCCCGTTTCGGAAGCGTCGGTTTGGAGAATGAAGGGCAGGCGAAAATCTACCCCCCGTAAAATCGGAGCCTCACACAGCCTATCCTTTAATGTCGTAAAAGCCTGTACTGCGGCTTCCGACCATTGCAGTTGTGTAGGGGCATTTTTTTTCAACATTTCAGTAAGAGCGGCCGCCTCTGTCGCGAAATGCGGAATAAAACGGCGATAATAGCCGACCAAACCCAAATAACTCCGAAGTTGCTTCTTAGTCTGGGGCCTTGGGAACATCTTCACGCTCTCAACTTTATTTAAGAGCGGTTTTACAATACCTCGGCCGACCAAGTGGCCCAGATACTTTACTTCAGTCGCGCCGAACATGCATTTATCCGGGTTGAGCGTGAGACCGGCTTGTCTCAGGGCTTCCAAGACTGCCTTGATCTGCATCAAATGCTCATCCCACCGTGTGCTGTGGATGACAATATCATCCATATATGCAGTGGCATACGACTGGTGAGGGCGAAGGACCAAGTCAACGAGTCGTTGGCACGTCGCAGCGGCCCCATGAAGACCAAAGGGCATCCGGCGAAATTGGAACAATCCAATTGGAGAGCTGAAGGCCGTTTTCTGGCGAGATTCCCTGGTGAGGGGAATCTGCCAGTACCCTTTGGTCATGTCGAGGGTGGTCAAATAAGTGGCGCGTCCCAAACGATCTAAAAGCTCCTCTATGCGTGGCATAGGGTAGGTGTCAAACCTGGAAATATCGTTGACCTTGCGAAAATCTATGCAAAAACGCAACGAGCCATCAGGTTTCGGCACCAAAACTATTGGATTGTTCCAGGGGCTTTTAGATTCTTCTATTACTCCTAACCGTAACATTTCCTGGACTTGCCTGATGACTTCGGCTTGCTTGGCCTCTGGAAGTCTGTAAGGACGTTGGCGAACAACTTCACCATATGGGGTGACTATTTCATGAGCTACCATGCTCGTCTCCCCTGGTACAGAAGTAAGGACATCCGAAAATCCACTCAGTAGCTTAGACAGTGCCTCCTGCTGAGTCCATGAGAGATCTTCCCCCATCCGAAGCACCGGCTCCGCTTTCCCCTCTGGGAGTTGCGGGCCCAAGTCCTCTTCGTCCTTTTCAACCCGGCTGGCTGTCAACCCCTTTATCTCAGCGATCCCTGTAGAGCCAAAACCACCCGAACCCCGAGCCGAAGGAGCTAATTCATCTACCTCCTCTAGGGGTGGGAACCCTACCCTTTCGCAAATGAATTGCGCAATGCGATCCCCGATGTTCACACGGAAATCCTCGTGCGAGAAGTTGAACAAGAGTACCTTTAGAGACCCCCGGTAATCCGGGTCTACAACCCCTGCCCCAACATCAATAAAATGTTTATGGGCTAACCCCGACCGAGGGGCAATTCGGCCATAACAGCCTAATGGTAGCTCAACTTGGAGGCCTGTCTCAATCAGAGCCTTCCCCTGTCGCGGCACTACCATGTCCACGGCACTGCATAGATCAACCCCTGCAGCTTGTTCTGATGCCCGTCTGGGTATCGTAGCATCAGGGGTGGTCCTACAGACCTTCAGTACAAACCTTGGCTTTGGGGTTAACTCTCCGCTCCGTAGTTCCTTATTATGGCTACTTTTCTTTGTAGTTCCAAACAAGGGAGCGGGTAAAAAACTGAGACGCCCTCGCTCTTTCCTTAGAGGCCCACCCCCAGTACGTGTAGTGATCATATTTTTACTTTCTCCTAGTCTGGGGTCAACTACCTTGCCTACCTTGGGTAAGGTCTTCTCCCTGACTGTGGTATTCATAACAGCCCTATTCTTAACTAGCATGGGGTCAGCTACCTTGCCTACCTTGGGCAAGGTCTTCTCCTCAGCTAAATCAACTTGCGGAAAGGTAGCGAGTGGGTAGTTTTCCACCTGCAACTCCTTAGCCAGACCTTTCCGAAATTGCGGCCAATCTCGGCCTAAGACTACTTCGTGTGGAAGCCTTGGTACAATGGCCACTTGCACTTGTTTCTTGAGACCCACTCCCTCTATAACCACCGGGTGTATAGGGTAGGTAGAGGCTGCGCCATGGACGCACCGGATCCGAATATGATCCCCAGAGCTTGGCAGCGAGGGTTTTTCTTTTGCCTCAATCTGTTGCCAGAGCTTCCGGGAGATCATAGACTGATTCGCCCCTGAATCTAAGAGTGCCTCAGTTGGTATTCCTTCTACCTCCACCCTCAGTAGGAATCCCTCCCTTGTATCTCGGTGCTGGGTAGTGATTAAAGCCTTCCGGGCCTTACAGTCCCTTTTCACGTGTCCCACTTCTCCACACGAAAAACACTTTCTTAACACATTTCTCTTATACAGTTTCACATTACTATCTGCAAATTCATCCAGCTTAGCTTTCCTTTCTAGTAACTCCACTTTGTTTTTAAAGATGCCTTCTTTCTCCAGGCTCAACTTATTGGCCTCCAGAAAGCGGTCTGTTAAAGCAATTGCTTCTTGCGTGTTCTTACAGCTTTGGAGTACTAGAAAGGTATGCACGCTGCTCGGTACTGCTTCCATGAACTGTTCAAGAATTATTGTGTCTAAGATAGCCTCTATATCTCTACCTTCAGGCATCAACCATTTATAAACCAAATTCTTTACGCGGTAATATAATGCCTGAGGTGTTTCCTCTGACCTCAATTTACATGACCGTAGCTGCCTACGGTAGACCGCTGGATTTAGACCCAAACGATCCTTTACCGCTTGTTTCACATCTTCATAGCTTGTAACTAAACTAGCAGGCATGGCACGGTAAGCTGCTAAGGCTTCGCCTGTAAGCGAGGCAGCAAATCTTAGCGCCCACTGTTCTTTAGGCCATTTTGCTAGAATAGCTATACGCTCAAAAGACTCAATGTAGTCGTCTACATCGTCATCCTTTGTTAGACGACCTCCTGCAAAAATCCCAGTCCCTGACCAGTCCCAGTCCCGACAATCTGCCCCTGCACCTGGCATAGTCCTGGCAGCATCGTCCTTTTTTCCTTGGGCCTCAAGCCAACTGGACATTGCTTGTATAACTGGTGCTTGTTGTGATTGGAACAGCGCCTTCGCCTGTTCCAGGCTCCTCGTGGACAACTCTTGCTGCTGGGCTATCTGACCAGCCGCCCAGTCCAAGATGTCTCGAGACTCCATCTTCTTTCCTGTAAAAAAAAACAGAAACAAAGCACCAAGTGCGGAACCTTCCACTTCACCCTTGTCTTGGTGATTATCCCAACAGCCACCCTCTTACACCAGTGCTTATCCGGTCCAACCCTCCAGCCTACGGGTTACCTTATACTGGTGCAGAGTCTCACTTCATCAACTCCGTTGCCCTGGACTCGGGTTCCAGTGGTCACTCCGGCTTTCCTTCCGCTCCGCAGATCTTGGAAGTTGATACAGCTGCTCTCTGGGATTCTCTTTCCTGTGTTTGTAGATGACCTCTCCGTTGTCACGTGACTCCAAACGAAAAATCCAACACACTACGCCACCTGTGACGCCTTCCACCGCTCTCACCGCACTGCCCCTAGGGGTGGCACGGCAGATTGTCTCTGTTTGATCACTTATAGTGCTATTTAGTATAGACACTTGCCTAATGAGAGACGGTGGATCACCTCCTTAATTGTAGTTGTGGTTTGCTTTTGTTAGCAGTCCGAATAGAAGGAGCACAGGACAATTTATAACATAAATTGCTTTTATTTTTATTTTCTGTAAGGAAATCATTCGTGGCAAAATTCCAGAAAGGGAAAACACATTCAACCAAAAGTATAGGATTCTTCTCCAAAATGTGCAAGGTGAATTTCTTCCATAAACTTCTCAACCTTGATAGCAGTATTTTCTAGTATTTACAAACGCAGTAGAAATATCTTTGTGCATTACTCACAAACTTAGGCAATATGAAAACTTCCTTTCCTTGCTGACTTCAAGTTTAAAACATCACTCAGAGTGCTACCTCTTAGCTTTTAAACCACTAGCTTTCCCAGCTGACGTTACAGCAGCAATAAAACTAGCTAGGCTTTCACATGAGGTTTCTCTTATCCACTTGTCTGCTTTCTCAGCATACAATGATATCTGAACTCCTGACGTCTTCTTACTTGTTTCATACAGCATACAGGAAAAGCTTTATACATTAGACACACACAAACTGCAATCCATCGATTCAGCAGAGGACATTGATTTATCAGAGAGACAGTCCACGTCCATTTCTGTTGGAGAATTGTATGGCTCTGAACTTGGGGTAATCTCTGGTTTAACCTGTTGTATGTTCTTCAGAAGCTTACAAAGGTTTCTCCACTTTAGCTCCCGGTTCCCCTCTGTAACTGGGTTTGAACCTTTTGCTTTTCTCCCCCTTAATAGTTTCTCATCAGGAAATGCAAAAGCTTCTTGACTAGCAGTAACTCTCCTCCTAACAGGCTTTCTATAATATCTGTGTGGAGGTTCAATACTAGAACTGCTATATTCTGATTCAGAGGTACAATCCAGGCTTCTCTGCCGGTTCCTTCTATGCCCACACCCTTTGCACTTGCCTTGTAAGTAGTGGTCATTCCTTCTGGGCTTAGCAGAATTAACAGCTCTGAAATCCTGCTTCCTTCCCTGGTTTACTGGCCTTTTCCTCTGGCTCCTAGCCTGCAACCGGTCCTGCCTTTGAACAGACCTTCCTTGCAGTCTTTCTGGTGTATGAGCACATACCGTTTGATCAGTACCTGATTCCTCCTCCCACTCAGCTGATTCTTCAAAGAAACTTTGTCCTCGGGGTTTTGCTAGTTTCCCTTTAGCATTGCAATTTCCTTTGCACCGTCCTGTGCCTAGTCCTCGTGTGTGTGAAGCTCTGGAATCAACTCCCAGCTGATTCTCCAGCTCCTGTTCATCTCTCCCCTCACTTCCTGTGTGACGCAGCTTATATGTTCTGTGAACTGTTTGCTTCTCTGACCCCACCCTCTCTCTGCTTGCAGCTGTCCTAGAGGTTGGGTGTGGCTTCAAGCTAACCCTGCTTCTATGTGCCTTAGTTTCATTCTCTCTGTGGGAAATGTGCTTCTGTGATCCCATCCCCCGCTTGTGGGAACAAATCTCAGAGTTTTTTCTACTTTTAAAGGGCTCTGCAGCCTTCACATCATCACAATAATAAGACTGAGAGGGTCGAGTTTTGAGGGACTTCTTGGGTTTGTGTATATAGGGTTGAATTTGTCTGGTCTATTCTGACTTGCAGTTTGCAGTCTGTCAGGTAGGATTTAAACCAGGAGAGGGGGGTGTCCGAAAAACCAATGGATTGTAGTTGTTGTATTATGAGGTCATGTGGGATGGAATCGAATGCTGCTTTAATATCCAGAAATATGAGGACTAGAAAAAGGGACTGTTACTTCTGGAGAGAGATCTGCAACTGTGAGTATATACTTCTGGTAATTTTCTAAAAGGAATTCTTTGTATTAAAGCTAATGAATCTGTGAATCCACTATTTTTGTTAAATCAGTCAGGGCCTAGTAGCAGCAGTTTAAGTTTAAATTTAAAACAAAGAGGAGAACTTTCTGGTTACATTTCATACCCAGCAGAGAGCTTGTAGTTTAAATTTAATAGTCACTCAGGGCCTAGTAACAGCAAAGTACTTTTAGTTTAAATTTAAAACACAAAAGAGAGCTTTCTGGTTACATTTCGAACCCAGCAGGGAGCTTGTAGTTTACATTTAATAGTCACTCAGGGCCTAGCATCAGAAAATTACTTTTAGTTTTAAAACACAGAGGAGAACTTTCTGGTTACATTTCATACCCAGCAGAGAGCTTGTAGTTTAAATTTAATAGTCACTCAGGGCCTAGCATCAGCAAAGTACTTTTAGCTTAAATTTAAAACACAGAAAAGAGCTTTCTGGTTACATTTGTAACCCAGCAGAGAGCTTGTAGTCTAAATTTAATAGTCACTCAGTGCCTAGCATCAGCAAAGTACTTTTAGCTTAAATTTAAAACACAGAAAAGAGCTTTCTGGTTAAATTTAGAACCCAGCAGAGAGCTTGTAGTTTAAATTTCATAAGAAGTTAGAGCCTAGCAGCAGCTAAGAGCTATAATTTAAAACAAATCAGAATATAGCTTAACTCAGCAGCACAAGACAGGGTACTGTGTAGCAGCCCTCTTTTAATAAGTGTTATTTCCCTCCCGACACCCACCCACCCCTGGGATAATCGTAGCTTTATAGGTACTTACACATCTTAAGACAGGAGGTGCTCTCAGGTGAAGCTCATTACCCAAATCAGTCATACACTAAGGAACTGAGATTAGTTAGGTTTCAGGTGAACAAGCTATATTACACGTATTAGGTACAGTTTTATTAGTATAAATATCCATAGCAACCCTTAGTAAGTAAAGAACTTAGATCTAAACACAAACTTAAAACTAAGATGCAGACAGCAGTCCAGCAGCGGGATGGGGGCTTTCCAGTCTTTTGCATTGAGTGTCACATGTATGATTTTCTCCCAGTTGGTGAGAGGTCTTACGTGTGCACTAGGTGCAAGGAGCTCTTTGCTCTCAGGGAACAAGTCTGTTCTCTAGAGGCTAAAGTAGCAGACTTGGAAAGCATAAGACAGACTGAGAGGTACATAGACGAGACCTACAGGGATATAGTCCTGAAGTCCCACCTCCAGTCTGGCAGCATCCCTGTTGCCATAGAGGAGAGAGGTCACATGACAGGAGAGCATCACCCTGGTGTGGCAGGAAGTGATCCTGTAACTAGGATCTGTCCTCCAGGTGATGTAAAACCCTCTCGCACCGAGGAAGTTTCTCCAGGGCCATGTGCCCATGAGGGAAGGGTTAGGACAGCCGTTATAGTTGGTGATTCGATCATTAGGCATGTAGATAGCTGGGTGGCTGGTGGACGTGAGGATCGCCTGTTAACATGCCTGCCTGGTGCGAAGGAGCAGACCTCACGCGCCACCTAGATAAGATAGTGTTGGGGAGGAGTCTGCTGTCTTGGTACATGTCGGTACCAATGACATAGGAAAATGTGGTAGGGAGGTTCTGGAGGCTAAATTTAGGCTTTTAGGTAGGAAGTTGAAATCCAGAACTTCCAGGGTAGCATTCTCCGAAATGCTTCCTGTTCCACGCGCAGGACCCAAAAGGCAGGCAGAGCTCCGGAGCCTCAATGCGTGGATGAGACAATGGTGCAGAGTTGAGGGTTTTGGATTTGTTAGGAACTGGGGAACATTCTGGGGAAAGGAGGGGCTCTTCCGAAGGGATGGGCTTCACCTTAACCGGGATGGAACCAGGCTGCTGGCATTAACCTTTAAAAAGGAGATAGAGCAGCTTTTAAACTAGATATTAGGGGAAAGCCGACAGTCGCCCAAGAGCGGATGGTTCGGAAGAATGTATCTTTAAAGGATACTACCAAAAGCAGAGAGGTTCCACAAAAGAGTAAAGTAGCCCAAATGCCCTCAAGTATGGAGCAGACAGAGCTTAAAGATCCCAATTTACCTATGTCTAACAATAGCCAAATTAATATGAATAAAATACATTCTCTAAAATGCTTGTATGCAAATGCTAGAAGTCTAAAAAATAAGATGGGAGAGTTAGAATATATAGCATTAAATGAGAGGTTAGATATGATTGGAATATCAGAGACATGGTGGAAGGAGGACAACCAGTGGGACACTGTGATACCTGGGTACAAACTATATCGTAATGATAGAGCTGATTAAATTGGTAGAGGGGTTGCTCTCTATGTTAGAGAGGGCATTGAGTCAGAAAGGATTAAAGTTTTGCAGGAAACAAAATCTGCTGTAGAATCTATATGGATTGAAATTCCATGTAAAAGGGGGAAGGCAATGGCAGTGGGGGTGTACTATCGAGCACCTGGCCAGAATGACTAAATGGATGATGAAATGCTCAAAGAAATCAAGGAAGCTAACAAAAGCTACAGCACAGTAATAATAATGGGTGATTTCAACTACCCCGGTATCGACTGGGTCAGTGTCACGTCAGGACATGCTAGGGAGATAAAGTTCCTAGATGAAATAAATGACTGCTTCTTGGAGCAGCTGGTTCATGAACCAACAAGAGGGGAAGCCATATTAGACCTAATCCTTAGTGGAACACCAGATCTAGTGCAAGAGATAAGGTTGTTGGGGCCACTTGGCAATAGTGATCATAGCATGATTGCCTTTGATTTAATTAGTGGAGGAGGGATAGTAAGGAAATCCACAGTACTACCTTTTAACTTTCGAAAGGGAGACTATGATAAAATGAGGAAAACAGTTAAGAAAAAACTAAAAGGAGCAGTTGCAAAGGTTAAAGACGTACATCAGGCTTGGCTGTTGTTGAAAAATACTATCTTGGAAGCCCAGACCAGCTGTATTCCACGCTTTAAGAAAAGTGGAAGGAAGTCCAAAAAACTGCCAGCATGGTTTAAAGGTGAGGTCAGAGAGGCTGTTGTTGCCAAAAAAGCATCTTTCAGGAAATGGAAAAAAGAGCCAAATGACGAAACCTGGAAACAGCACAAGCACTGGCAAGTCAAATGCAAGGCATTGATAAGGCAGGCAAAGGGAGAATTTGAGAAGAAGCTTGCTGCGGAAGCAAAAACGCGAAGTAAAGACCTTTTCAAGTACATTTGTAGCAAAAAACCTGTGAGAGAGTCAGTTGGTCCATTAGATGATAAAAGGGGTTAAAGGAGCACTAAGAGGCGACAAGGCGATAGCGGAGAGACTGAATGAATTCTTTGCTTCAGTCTTTACTGAGGAAGATGTAGGGATGTTACCCATGACTGAAGTGGTATTTAAAGGTGTGGAAAAATTGAAGGAAATATCGATACATCGGGAAGATGTATTACAACTATTAGATAAGCTGTAGAGTAGCAAATCACCTGGGCCGGATGGTATACATCCAAGGGGGTTGAAAGAACTGAAATACGAGATTGCAGACCTGCTATTAGTAATCTGTGAACTATCATTAAAATCATCTCTAATACCTGAAGATTGGAGGATCGCCAATGTAACACCAATTTTTAAAAAGGGTTCCAGGGGTGATCCGGGAAACTACAGACCAGTGAGCCTGACATCAGTACCAGGAAAAATGGTAGAAACCATCATAAAGAATAAAATTACTCAGCATGTAGATAGTCATGACCTAATGGGAGACAGCCAACATGGCTTTAGACAAGGAAGATCTTGTCTTACTAATCTGTTATGTTTTTTTGAAGGAGTGAATAATCAGGTGGACAAAGGTGAGTCGGTTGATATTGTGTATCTGGACTTTCAGAAAGCCTTTGACAAGGTCCCTCATGAGAGACTTTTGGCAAAACTAAAGAGTCATGGGATAAGAGGCAGTGTACTATTGTGGATCATGAACTGGTTAAAAGATAGAAAGCAGAGGGTAGGGCTAAATGGCCAATTTTCCCAATGGAGAAAGGTGAATAGTGGTGTACCCCAGGGATCTGTGCTGGGTCCGCTGCTTTTTTACATATTCATAAATGACCTGGAAAGTGGAATAACGAGTGAGGTTATCAAATTTGCAGATGACACAAAACTATTTAAAGTTGTTAAAACCCAAGAGGATTGTGGAAAATTGCAAGAGGATCTTGATAAATTGGAAGACTGGGCATCAAAATGGCAGATGAAATTTAATGTGGACAAGTGCAAGGTTATGCACCTAGGGAAGAACAACCCAAACTATGGTTACACGATGCAAGGTTCCACATTAGGAACCACCACCCAGGAAAAAGATTTAGGCATCATTGTGGATACCATGTTAAAACCCTCGGCCCAGTGTGCAGCAGCGGCCAAGAGAGCAAATAGAATACTAGGTATGATAAGGAAAGGAATGGAAAATAAAACAAAAGATATTATAATGCCTCTATATCGTTCCATGGTGAGACCGCACCTTGAATATTGTGTGCAATTCTGGTCGCCGTATCTTAAAAAGGATATAGCGATTTTAGAAAAGGTTCAGAGAAGAGCCACCAAAATGGTAAAGGGGATGGAAGGATACTCCTATGAAGAAAGGCTAAAAAGGTTGGGGCTCTTTAACCTGGAAAAGAGACGGCTGAGGGGAGATATGATAGAAGTCTATAAATTAATGAACGGAGTGGAACGGGTAAACGTAGATCGATTGTTTACCTTATCAGAATATAGAAAGACTAGGGGACATGCAATGAAGCTACAGGGTAAACTATTTAGGACTAATAAAAGAAAATATTTTTTCACGCAACGTGTAATCAAACTCTGGAATTTGTTACCGGAGGATGTAGTAAAGGCTGTTAGTGTAGCTGGGTTTAAAAAAGGTTTGGACAAGTTCCTGGAGGAAAAGTCCATAAACCATTATTAAGAAGGGACCCAGGATATCAATTCTTGAACCAATACAAGCATTGTGGAACCTGTGTCCCTTGGGGAAACTGCTAGGTACATATGACCTAGATTGGCCACTGTTGGAAACAAAATACTGGGCTTGATGGACCTTGGTCTGACCCAGTATGGCATATCTTATGTTCTTATGTTAAAACCAGATTTGGGTTTGTTGGTGCCTTTAATAAGGTTGTCAAGTAGGCTAATCATGAATGACTGTACTCCATGTTGTGATCTGAAACCATATTGTTGGTGATCTAGTGGGTAATTCGTATCTATGTAGTCCTGGAGCTGTCTGTATACAATTTTTCCCAATACCTTGGTAAGGAATGGGAGGCTGGCTATGGGTCTGTAGGATGATGGCTGGTTGATGTCATTGAATGTCCCCTTCCTGACAGGACAGATAGAGGCTGGCTTGAGTTCAGGTGGTATGTATCTCTGAGTTAGTGATGGTTGAATGATTTTTTGCATTATTGGAATGAGTTCCTGTTTGGTTGCCTTGATCCAGCTAACTGGGCAGGGGTCGAGTGAAGAGGTGGTTGTGTTAATACTTGTGATGACATTCTCTAGATAGTCTGGTGTGATTTTTGAGAACGCGGTCCATGTGCTCTAGTATGTGGTTTTGGTTGCTTCTGTTATATCTTGGCTTGTATTATTGAGGTGTGCTGAGGTTAGGGTTTGGAAGTAGTCAGCCATTGCTTGTGGTGTGAGGTTGTTTTTTTTCTGTTAGACATGCAGGATCTTTGTCAAAGAGCTCTCGGGGGCGGTTAAGGAGCTCTGATTTATCTTGGTGTAGTAGTCTCTTTTTGCTTGGGTGGTGGCAGCTTGGTATGCTTGTAGCTTACGTTTGTACATGTCAAGGGTGTCATCTGATTTAGTGTTCCTCCATTTTCTTTCTGTGATCCGTAGACTTCATTTCAAGTCTTTTAGTAGGGGTGTGTACCAATTTGCAAGTGTTTTTTCTGGAGTGTTGGTTTTGAGTGGGTGGTTTCATTGAAGTCTTGGTTATTACTTTTTTCCAGTTGTGTATTAGGGTATCTATGTTGTGTGTATCATCAGGGCAGTTTTGCAGCTTTAGTGAGTATGCTTACTAAGAATTTTTCCTTGTCCCAGTTGTGGGACCTGCGTGTGCAGTGTTCTGAGTTGCATTGCTTGTGTTCCTTTATTTCCTGAGGTACGATTGTTGATATCATTTTGTGGTCTGACCACGGGACATCCGTGGTGGGTGTTGGGATCTGATGCTGCTTGAGTATGTTGTGTGGTAGGAAAATCATGTCAAGGGTATTGCCTTTGATATGGCTGGGTTTTTGTTAAAACAATTTTTTGTTTTTGTTAAACAATAGAGTTTTATAGAAACTAGCAAGCCTACAACTGCATCAGGAATGTTCTCTTAGCATAATTATTTCCTAAAACCTAAGAGCAGAATTTTTCCTACAACACTAATATATCCATGTTCAAACTTCTAGAAGCAGAATATTAAAACTACTGCTTATTCTAAATGACAGCTCTCTATGTGTGTCCTAGTATGCATTAGTAAAATAAATTTCGCCTAGTGGACAGGCCGGTCCTGCCTCCACCATATTTAGCTGTATGATGGATATGTTTTTAGCTTGTAAGATTAATTTCTTCGCCTGTAAATGTATTGCTGGTCTGCATTGCCAAAGAGTTCAAGTCTGGTTTCATCTGTCCACAGAACATATTCTCAGTAGGATTGTGATTTCTCAAGGTGGGCTTGGGCAAAGATCAGGTGTGCCTTTCTATGTCTTGTCTTTGAGCAGTAGGGTCCTCCTTGGCCTTCACCCATGAAGTCCTTCTTTGTTAGTGTGCGGCATATGGTGCGGGTTGAAACCACCACTCCAGATTGTTCCAGGTGAGCCTTAAGCTCTTTGGATGTTGTACGTGGTGTTTTTCCAACAGTTCGCACTAACCTTTGAAGACTTCTTGGATTAATTGTCCTTTTCCACCATGTCCTGTATGGTTCTTGATAATTTAATATACTGCAAACTGTAGACACAGGAATCTGAAGGTCTCTGGAGATGGTCTTGTACCCCTTTGATGTTTGGTGATAATGGCTTTTCTGATGGCCTCATCATTGTAAAAATGGAACAGGGATTGAATGTGGCCATTTTAAACATTAGAGCCATAATTCATTGGTCGATTCAAGTCATGTGAGTACAGACTTGATCACAGGTGCGTCTAATTTTACTGCAATGGGGATGTGGTTCTTCTGGGTCAAATTATTTATAAGAGGTGCCAATAATCATGTCTTGGCAATGTCCCAGTTTTTATACTGTTCTCTACTATTTCCTTTTTTAATTGGTCTTATTTTATTTTATTCTTTTATGTGTCAAATATGTGTGCATATATAGTCCAAAGCCAGTTCACTGGCCACTTTTTATTAGTAGATATTTGACATTAAGGGGTTGAACTACAAGAGTGCCAATAATGTTGACCACAACTGTAGTAGAAAAAGTAGGAAAAAAATCTCTAATATGGCATTTACTTCTTCAAATCCATACCCTGTCCAGTCAGGGTATGGATTTGAAGTACTTTAACTTCCATATACTAGTTTTTTTTTCAATAGCATTTTCAATGTGCAAATTACAAAGATAGCAGAAATGGTGGAGGAGTGGCCTAGTGGTTGGGGCAAGGTACTTCAGGCCGGAAGGTCGGGGGTTCAAATCCCACTAGAGGACAGCAACCTTGGGCCGGAAGGACTGGGGTTTCTAGTCCCACAGGTGCTCCTTGTGGTCTTGGGCAAGCCACTTAACCCTCCATAGCCCATGTTCCCTGTAAAATAGTTATCTCCAAGTTATAATGCCCTGTTCAATGTAATTTCAGTTTGTTCAATGTAAACCGCACTGATGCAGAATAGCGCGGTATATAAGAGAATGTAAAATAAATAAAATGCACATTTCTCGAAGCTGACAGAGAAAAATTCAAAGACTTCCTATAAAAGAGTGAGCAGGAAAAACTGTGGCTATATGTGCATTCAAGGGAAAAAGCCAACATGTTTTTACCAGTGGGAAGTCATACTTCACCAATCTTCTCAAGGTTTTGAAGGCAATAACTAAATGTGATTGGAGGAAAGCTGGTTGATGTCATACATGCAGGGCCAGTGCAAAGGTATTAGATGTCTTAGATAAACTTTAATCTTATGCCCCTCCACAAGACTTTATTAAATTTAATTGTAATCATCTCACCACCATCTCTCCCAGAACAATCCTATAAAGATGCATTTATGGATATCGCACAAATATTAAAATTAGTTTTGTAAATATTTACAGAATGAGGTAGATTTCAAGAACCCACTTACAGGGGCAAACATACTATTGTCCATTCTTCTTGCAGGTAAAAGCATACACTGATGACTCAGTTTGTGTCGCTGCAAGGACCCATTTCTTTGACTGTAGCTGCTCTTTGCTGCCTCCCTCCCCCAGTGGCTGCTCCTCAGGATTGCTGACTAGTTTGCCCAGTGGTTGGGTCAGCCCTGAGCACAGGGTGGCCAACCTGCCTCTTATGCTCCCGTCCACATAACAACTGGACATTACTGTACAGGCTGGGGCAGCCCGATGGTTGCAGCTGCCTTAAGTAGGCTCTCTGTGTTGCACCCTCTCCCCCGGCCAGCATCCATCTTCTTACCTGGTGGAGAGGGGTGGAATGGTGATTCCTCCTTGCGCTGAAGCAGTGGTTGAACTTCTGCTTCAGCACTGCATCGGACCTTAAAATGCCCGTACGCATGCACCCTCATGCCCCTCTCTGACACAACTTTCTTTTGGGGGAGCAGGAGCAGGAGGCCGTAAAGCCCACCATGGCACTGAAACAGCAGTTCACCTGCTACGTTTTGGGGGAACCATAGCACTCACTAGGATCTGCTGCCCTAGGCGACCATCTAGTTCAGTTAGTGGATGGCCCAGCCCTGTGTACAGGACAGGAGAAACCGGAGCAGCGATCACAGGCACTAGAACAAGGCAGAGTAGAGACATTCTACTCCCTGCACCATTTCTTCCCCTTCTGTTCTTGCAGTGCTGCTGGTTGAAAGAGGAAGACAGTTATTGGGCAGGGCGTGGGAAGAGAGAAAGGAAGATAGTGGTAGGGACATAATGGGAGGATTGAGAGACTGGTGAAAATAAGCTGGGGGGTACTGAGGGAAACTGAGGGGAAATATAAGATTAAGAGAGTGAAAGACTGGTAGAGTTAGGGTAGGGGAAATGAGAAAGAAAGAAAAAGAGGCTGGTGGAAGAACTGAGACTGGTGGGGATAGAGTGGGAGGACTAAGAGAGAGAGAGAGAAACCGACAGACCAGGCAGAGAATGGGAGAAAGAAAGGAAGAGACTGGTCAGACACTAGTGGGGACAGGGTGGGAGGATTGAATGACTGAGGGGACAAGATGGGGGAATTGAGAGAGAGAGAGGCTGGTAGGGAAAACTGAGACAAGTGGGGAGAGTAAGAGGATTGAGACAGATTATTTATTTAACATTTCTTATATACTGCCTTTCATGATATCAAGGTGGTTTACATTGAGCAAACTGAAATTACATTGAACAGGGCATTATAATTTGGAGATAACTATTTTACAGGGAACATGGGCAATGGAGGGTTATGTGGCTTGCCCAAGACCACAAGGATCACCTGTGGGACTAGAAGCCCCAGTCCTTCCGGCCCAAGGTTGTTGTCCTCTAGTGGGATTTGAACCCCTGACGTACCTTGCTCCAACCACTAGTCCACTCCCCCCTCTGTTAGAGTAGACAGAGTGGCTGCTTTCCACTTTGAGGGTATAGAGAAGCCAGTCTGCTCGCCTTCCATCTCGTCTAGTGCTGGAGCAGCAGCAGCAGGGTTTACAGTGCCCTCTCAGCTTCCTCATTCTAAGACATAACTGTAGCAGAGCTGTACCAGGACTCGGGCTCTGCTACTGGAGGCTGCCAGAGGGTGATGGTGCCTGGCTGGCAGGGAGCAGCTTTCAGTATGCTTGGATCCAGGGGACTACCCCGTGCATGCTAAAGCTTGGCCATACAGCATCCCTTGGGAATAAATTTACTTTTTTCCTAATCCTGGTCTGGAAGTTAGGAAACATTTTATAAATATGATGGAATATGCCCTCTGGGGTAAAAGTTTCCTTGATTTTTCTTTTCTTCATTCTGTTGAGTTTTGCTAGCATGAAACAAAACTCAACAAAACAAAAATTCCCATCCCTAAAATGTGATTTAAAGCAGCTAGAACTGTGGCTCACGTTTCCTGAAATAGCAGAGCTGACTTTGTGCCTTGTTCACATTTATAAAAGCTTCATTGTGTTCAGAAAGTCACCAGATCGTTACAGATTCCCTATATTGGTTAACGCTGTTGCCAAATATGTTATGTAACATCTAGTTATTAATCATGATAACATTTAAATTAAGACCATGTTTTTTTCCCCCAAAAGGGCAGATCCAAGCATTAGAAGCACAGAGCATTGTTCACGTGAGTTGTGGGAAAGAGCACTCACTAGCTGTGTGCAGCAGAGGACATGTCTTCGCCTGGGGAGCCGGCTCTGAAGGACAACTCGGTATTGGACAGTTTAAGGAACAGAGTTTCATGCCAAAGTAAGTGTGCAGGAGTGGCCTAGTGGTTAGAGCACTGGCTTGATGACCAGGAGACCAGGGTTTAATTACCAGTGGCATGCGTTGTGGCTTTGGGCAAGCCACTTAACCCTCCATTGCCTTGGAAGAAAGGCCTTGCAATCTACTTCCAGTAATGTCACAAAAACCAGCAGCTGCTGGGTTGCCAGGAGTCAGCATTGACTCAAAGGCACATTTTACAAGTGTGCTTAGTCAATTTTGTTGTGATTTTCAGAGTGCGGAATCAATAGTGACATGCAAAATGTTCAAAAGCATGGGAACCCATGATGCATGCATAGAGAGGAACAAGATGGAAAATGATAGCCAAAGTTTTCAGGGCTTTCAGTTTTCTAATAATTTGGCTTTGTAAATGAGATAAACTCAGTAGTGTAACTTCTAGTAAAGCAGTCCCAACAGTGCAACTGCAAAGGGATAGGGAGGGGCCTAAACAAGAAGGTGGTTCACTGTCCTAGACCAGCCAATCAGGGCTGGCAGTCTGCCCCTGAAACAGCCAGTCAGCCTTGGCAGTGATCTTAAGGCAACAGCAATAACAGGGTTTATAAGTCAGTGCATTATCACAGACCCTGTGGCAATCTCTCCCCCCACCTATTCTTAGAGGGGCTTCCTGTTGTTAGGAAGCTTGTGTGAAGGGTGGGACCACTGCAGAACTCCTGAGCAGGAGCTGATTTACTGGCCATGTGCTGATTTTCCTTCCTATTAGTGCCACTCCCAGGTCTAGGACTAGCTAAATGAAGTGAGAGGAGAACTGATGATGGGGGAAAGGACCATTAAGAGGCCGTGGGAGGTAAGAGGAACAAGACATGGGAAGTGCCACTGGTGGGGTTAAGGGTATGAGAGGACCCAGATAGGTGTAGTGGGAGGGGATAGGAGGGGGAGGACCTGAAGGGATCATAGGGGTAGTAGGGTAAGATGGAGAGGACCCAGGAGGAGAAGGATAGGGGAGAAGGAGGCACTTAAGAAGGGGACATCCCTGTTATTTAGAGGGAATCTACTGTCTTCTTCACTCCCCTCCCCATCCACACTGGGGACCCCCTCTAAAACTTTGTTTGAAAGCTTAGAATTTGAATTTTCATCATTGGATATACTGAATTAAGCCAGGCATATATAATAATCAAGCTTGAGGTCTTCATGCTATGGAATTGGGGCCATGAGAGTGATTATATCAGAATATTGATTATTATAGCAGGAAGTGAGTGAGACACATTAGGCTGAATAAACAACACTCACAGCTGAGAGCAAAGCCTGTGTTTCAAAATCTCTGAAAGAATTCTGCCATCAAATGTCCAGTGTACTAATGAGTATTTTCCGTGTTTGAACAATTTTATCCATAATGGCATTAATTTGTATGATTTGGCTTATACAATAACATCTAGTATTATCATCATCATGCTTCCTTATCTAGAAAATCTAGCTTGTGGGTGGATTTGCCCCTGCGAGGATGCGCTGCCGCTCGCTTTATGGTCGTCTGAGTCTCCCCTTCCTTTGTACGTCGTATCTTCTGAAGTGATGAATCCAGTTACAAGTTATATTTTCTGAAAGAAGACAACATTGGGGTTTTCAGTGATGGAAGGCAGTTCCTTTCCCTGCAAAGTTCAACACTGCTATAACAAAACCACAGTAGTTCTAAATATGTGCTCCTCTGGATTATGGGTAAATTGGACCAGATGAGTTTTGCACCAATGAAAAGCCCCGTTTGTGCTGAAAGAATGATGGGCCCAATATTTAAACTTATATTCAGAGCACTATCCAGATGGCAGTGCTGGGTATGGAGCCAGGGTGGAGACATGAGGGACTTGAATAGCGGTGACTTTCGTATAAGTTAGGGCAGTGCTTTTGCTGGCCTCAGTGCTATCCAGATAAGCTCTTCGGATAGCAGCTGAATACTGCTGTTAACCAGATGGTGCTGACTGGAATATCCAGATCGTCAATGCCGGCCACTATTGGGATACTAGTGCGGAATCTCTGGCAGTGGATCACCATGGGCTTAGCATCGACCTGGATGTATGTATTATCTAGGGCAGGGGTGGCCAACTCTTGGTATTGGTGCACCACAATCCAGCCTGGTTTTCATGATGTTGCTAATGAATATTCCTGAATGTATTTGCATCCACTGCCTCCCATTATATGCATATATATCCATGAATATTCATTAGGGACATCATGAAAGCCAGGCTGGATTGTGGTGCACCAGGACTGGAGTTGGCCACCCCTGATCTAGGGGCTTCCATACAAAGAGGATACTGTGCCCTGATAGTTACTGAGAAAAAGAATCACACCCACAAAATTCCTTTCTACTCTTAGCCATGAAAGAGTTAAGGCTTCCAATAATGCCTTGGATCAGAATTGTCAAAAAAGCCAGTTTCTGGGAGAGAGACTCTTGATTTATCCAATTTTTGGTTTTTTTTGGATGGTGCCAGCTGCTCTGCTGCTTACAGCTGCAATTAGCTACTAAGCTGAATTAGTGTGACTTGTGGTGGAGGGGGAGGGGCAGGAGAAGGGACATTTTTCTCAAAGCTGACCTTAGAAAGGGAGTGCTAGCTCCCAAAAGTTAGCCAAGAAATGTATTCAGTAACATCTCGTAATGCTTCTTTTTTTTTCTTTTGGGTAACTTTTACTTCCGTACATTCAAGTGGAATGACATGGCAACCACAATACTTTCTCCCCAAAACGTAGGGGCCAGTATTCACCAGTCAGCTTGAACTGAGTATTCAGCAAACCTCTCTGGTTAAGTCAGGCTGCTGAATGTACTCTGTGAAAGCTAACTCATAGCTAACTAGGATAGCTGATGGTGTGTTGTATATTAAGCAGTTCAGTTTTAACTGACTATCACTGATATTCAGCACGCTGCAGATAGTCTCACCACCCCTAGCATGCCTCTCTCTCCTACTTTTAACTGGTTCAGTTTTGCCCGTCCAAAATTTAAGCAATGTGCTGCATATTTGAAAACCCAGGATTTGTGCAGATAGCGACATGAACTGGGAGGGGAGACTGTAGCTCTCCCTGCTTGCTCTGGCTGTGTTCCTGATTGCTGTGTTCTCCAGGGACAGCAGGAATCAAGTCCTCACATATGGGTGACGTCTGTGCCGATAGAGCCCGTGTGGAGCATTTCCCAAGCTTTCAAAGAAAGTCTTTGGGACATACTACCATGCATGCATGGTCCCCTTCCCACCCAAGGGTGCCATCTTGCTCACTCTCCTTTTTTCCCATGGAGCCCAACGGATTTCTATCCTGTTTCCCCGGAAAAATCCTTGCTAATTATCCTTAAAAGTTAGCTTTCCTGGTTTGCATACCAGTTCCTCTTCCCGCCTTGAGTCGGCGCTGATCTCGGCCCCTTTTTTCCTGTTTATATCGAGGCTTGCCTTGACTGGTGTTCACGCCTTTTTTTGCCCAGGGGTCATCGACCCCATCCGGGTGTTCCCCGTGGGTTTAAGAAATGTGACCGCTGCAGTCAAACATGTTGGTGACTGACACCCATGACTGCTGCTTGCACTGCCTAGGCACGGACCATGATAGTACCTCCTGCAACCTCTGCCAGCCAATGACACCTAAGAACAATAAAGAGGTCAGTGTTGCAGAAAAAACTGTTTCCAGGTCCGACTCGGCCCCGGCCTCCCTGATGCCAAACTCCAAGCCCAGCACTTCCTGTGAGGCCCGAGCATCCTCGGAGTCCCGTGGTGGTGGCTCCTCCGAGATGACCTCAGACTCAGAGAAGAAGAAGAAGAAAATGTCCTAGAAGTTGTGATAAGGAAGCTTATCATAGTTCAGGAAGGAGCTATAAAAGAGGTGAATTGGCACTGAACAAGCAACCTGTCTTTGCTGGTAGAAATACTAAAACAGAATGTTTTCATAAAAGACTACCAGTCCCAGAATGCACCAGGTTTCAAACAGCCACTAGAAGAGCTGAAGTGGGGAAACGTGTGTTCAATCAGGAGAACTATGAGGTAATCCCCAATCACTCATCTCCAAGGGCAGGGCTTGATTCAGCACAGCTGAGCTGTGCTAGGGTGGAGTATCCCTCTAAACAAGTTAAAAGTAAAACATATTCTACACAGAATCAGTGGAGGAACTCAGAGCTCAAGGACAGAGAGAGGAAGCAGCAGCATCAACGTGGAAGGAAGAAGAGGAAAACATCTTGGAGGTCTAAAGAAGGAGCCCATAGCAGTACGTGTGTTGGGAGTCATTCCAGAGGCAAGCATACTCCATTGGACTGGAGGAAGCCAGAGGAGTGGGGTTACAGAGCCAGGAATTCCCGGACGGCACCTGTGAAGGAGACGGCTGCATTTGGAAGGGGCCCTAAGACCAGTCCAAGAAGGTATGTGAAGAGAGACCCAGTGTCCAGGGATCTTGATTGGAAGGCTGGACATAAAAGCTGGACTACTTATTGGCCAGGATATCTGGAGAGGAAACCTAACAGTAAAGGAAGCTCAGGTATGAACTCTGATCTATGCCCTAGCTCTTCATCTGGAAGACAGCAGGGAAACAGATATTATCCTGAAAGTGCTTCATTAAGGAATTCCTCTGAGCCAGACCATGATATTGATTCTATGATAGTTGAAGAAGAAGGAGATATTTTAAATGATCAGAATGAATACATGGATTGCTCTCTGTCTAGGCTGCTGTGGTAAAATACTTTCACAAATACAACAACCATCAAAAGGAAATATAACTTGTTCTTTTATCTACCCAGAAAAGTTTACAAGAAAGCTTTAGGGTAGGATTTGAGCCACGTAGAGAAAGTGAACCAGCAAAGGGGTTTGCAGCTGGCTAATTATTGGTAATTAAGCTATGCACAGTTGCACGTGAGCTCTGAAAGGAAACTACTGTTTGTGTGTGAAAATACAAGAAAGTTATCCTTGAAAAAGAACAGTTTTTGGTTACTTTTGGGTTTTGTTTTTGCTTTTGGAGCACTGCTAAAAGGTATTAGCAGGAGCCCTCAGAAAGACCTTTCTGTTCCCATCAAGGTCTTTATTGTTTGATTGATTGCTTAAGAAGTTCAGTTGCTGATATCATGATTTGTTTTTCCTAAGTACAATACTGAAAGCAAGTGTCCTTTTGTGTTACCAAGTAAATCTGTGTGGGAGAATTAACCCCAAGAATAAAGTATATTTTTCTTTGCTTACACTCGAGCAACACAACTCATTATTTTCTGAACGGCTGATTCTGGTATGAATGGACTACATTCCCCACAATCCTTTGCAAGTCATAATAGTATTTTGCCTTTGCCAAGACTGTGGACATTCACGCCCAGCGCCCCCGTTTACAAAGTCCACTGAGGTTGCACTGGAGAAACCTGGTAAAACCGCTCGGAGAGGCTCGGGTGATTCTGAGAAGTGCCCTACCAAGATCCTCAAGAAGATTTCCTCAGCTGGCGGAGACCGTGCGAAGTTCCTCAAGGCCATAGTCCTCATCGAGGATGCATTTGCAAGCGTGCCGGTGCCAGGCCAGAGATCTTCAGTGCCCATGCCGAAAGCTGCGGAGTGTTCTGGCTTGGAAACCAGAATGACGGCCTTGGAGCAGAATATCACTACTATCCTGGCCCTGCAGCAGGCAATGATGGCTGGTTCGTCCACATCATCTGCCCAATGATCGGGCCTCTGACTACGAGGGAATCCTTGGTTGTCGAGCCAAGCTCCAAGCGCCACGGCCTCAGGTAAGCTTTCAGCGCCTGTTTGAGGTCCCAGTTCCATTCCTCGGGGATCTGATCCTCCGCAGCTAGTTTTCACAACTTGGACCCCAGGTCCTCCGGAGGCCGCTGACCCTTTGGCACCGGCCTTGAGACAATGAGTCGCAGGGCCTTGAATTCATCATCACCACTCGACTCCCAAGTGGGAGAATGACAAGGCATCCCCAGAAACCAAATGGCACCGAGATATCCCCTCGGACTTGTCTCCCCTGGTGCCCCATGCCATTCACCTTCAGAGGACGTGGTCTTCCATGACTTTGTCAAGGACATGGCCAGAGCTCTGTCGGTGCAAACCAAGGCAGAGGAAGACCATCACCCTGAGGAGCTGGAGATCCTCTAATACAAGGCTCCATCCAAGGAAAGTCTAACGGTGCCCGTGCAGCCGATCTTCGAGCGGTTACTGCTCAGAATGTTAGTACCGGTGGTGAGCCGGCGCCTTGGCACCATGTACCACCTCTGGAAAGGCCCAGGTTTCCACAAACCCCAGCTCCCACATAACTCCATGGTTGTTGAGTCGATGATGCAGAAACCTAAGAGCCAAAAGACCCACTCCTCTGTTCCCCCCGGAAGGGAGGCCGGAGCCCTTGACGCCCTCAGGCACAAGTGTTACCAGGGCTCGATGCTGGGTTGCCAGATCGAAGCCTATGAGTTATATATAGGTATATACCTGAAAGCCCTAACCCAGGAGCTGTCGGGGCTTTCGACAGGCCTTGTCAGGGAGCCCCTACAACAGTTTCATTCTTTGACCTCTGGGATCAAGGATCGCTCCAAGTTCCTCTCACAAGCAGCCTACAATGGCTTCTAGTCAGTGGCTTGAGTCACAGCAGCTGGTATGCCAGGCCTGGCTGCAGTCTTCCAACCTCGAGCAATGGGTCCAAGACAAGCTGCTCAACATCCCCTGCACCAGGGAGAACCTGTTCCGCAAACCTATGGCTGACAAGGCAGCCAAGATCCCTTCCCCACAAAAAACCACCAGGGAAAAGACCCCTGTTCCAGAGGAAAAAGGGTCCCTTTGCACAGAGTCACCACTACCAACCCTTCTTAGGCCAGCAACAAGGTTCTCACCCTAAGAGGCAAGGCCATGGAGCTCAGAAGGCAAAGGCACTGAATCCCCAGGCCTCAGCCCCTACTCAAACCGGAGAGGATTTTTTGACTCCCAGGGCAGGGCCTCCCCTCTCCCGGGAGACCTTCACCAGCCCACAGAGGGGCTCCTGGCACTCTTTGCCCAAAGATCGGCCAATATCACCTCGGACCAGTGGGCAATTGGTAAGGCAGGGATATCTCCTCCAACTACAGCAGATACCACCCAGGTTCTTCCCAGGATAGATGGCATGACCCCTCCTTCATCAGACTCTTCTGCTCACAGAGCACGTAGGTCTGATCAGGGACAATGCAGTAGAGCCTGTACCCAAGCACCTATGGGGAAAAGGCTTCTACTCCAGATACTTCCTTGCCCCAAAGAGAACTGGGGGCCTCAGGCCCATACTAGACCTGCAAAACTTAAACAAACAAGTTTCTGGTGAGGGAGAAGTTCAAGATGCTCTCCCTTGGAACACTGCTGCCTTACCTCCACCAGGGAGATCGGCTGTGCTCCTGGGATCTAAAGAATGCATACATACACATCTTAATCCACCCCTCCCACAGGCAGTACATAAGGTTCATGGTAGGAGGAGGGCACTACCAGTCTGCCTTCGGTCTGGCCTCCTTGCCAAGGGTCTTTACCAAATGCCTGGCGGTGGTGGACTCCCACCTGCACCTACAAGGGGCCTTCATCTTCCCCTACCTAGTTGACTGGCTAATCAGGGGCGGCACAGCCTCAGAGACTGTCCTTCTGCAGCACCTGGGGTTCATCATCAGCTACCCCAAATCCCACTTCTCTCCAGCCAAAGCCTGGAGTTCATAGGTGCTCAGCCGGACACACTACAGATCAAAGCCGTCCTCCCCAGAAAAAGGGCAGAATGCCTCAGACAGCTAGCAGGAGAGGTGCAATGCCGCTGGTCAGTGCAAGCTCATCTCCTCCTCTGCCTGCTTGGCCATTGGCCTCTACAGTCTAGATGATGCCCTCAGCTCACTTGCCCCTGTGGACAGCCCAGTAGTGCCTCCACTCACAGTGGACTCAAGCCACAGGCAGACTACAGGACAGTATGAGGGTTGCTCGCCAACTGGCAGAATCCCTCAACTTGTGGCGGAACTTGCACAACCTCCGGGTGGGAATGCCCTTCCAGGTACCCGCGCCTCAGAGGAACCTGACCACAGATGCCTCCCTCCTGGGTTTGGGGGCACATTGTGCCACACACAGGACAGCTGGTCTCAGGAAGAATCACTGCTACAGATCAGTCTCCTGGTGCTTAGGGCAATATTCCTATGAGCGTTCCGCCACTAATTGCAACACCAGCCTGTACTGATCCAGACAGACAACCAGGTTGCCATGTTTTTTTATCAACAAGCAGGAGGGCATGGGTTCATACTCCCTCTGCCAGGAGTTGGTGGCTCTCATATTTGCATTCCGCAACAGCATGCTCCTGCAAGTGGTTTACCTCCCGTGCCAGGACAACTGCCTAGCGCACAGACTGAGCAGAGTCTTTCAGCCACACGAGTGGCGCTTGAACTCCAGGGTGACACAATGGCTCTTCCACCTCTGGGACAGGCCTGTGATGGACTTATTCACCTCTCTGGACAACATGCAGCTGCCTCGCTTCTGTTTGCGTTAGCCGCACCTGGAGAGAGTGGCGGCAGATGCTTTCCTGATCTCATAGTCCAAGGGCCTATTCTATTCATTCCCACTGACCTCGCCTGGTCACCAGGACCCTCTTCAAGGTCCAGAGAGAAAGGGCAGCAGTTATATTAATTGTCCCCAGGTGGCCCAGGCAGCCTTGGTTTCCATTGCTGCTCTCCCTGTCGGTGGCACTCCCAGTACCACTGGATTGAGTTCCAGACCTCCTATCCCAGGAGGGGGGCTCCCTCCTGCACCCCAGTCTGGCATCACTAATGCTTACAGTGTGGCTGCTGAAAGAGTAGCACGGGCCCCTTTCAATCTTCCCAGAGAAGTTGAGGAGATCCTACTGGTCTCCCGAAAGCCCTTCACCAGATGGGCTTATGCCTTCAAGTGGAGAAGGTTCTCTGCCTGGTGTGCAGAAAGGAGGGAGAACCCTTTCTCCTGCCATGTGTAATTAGTACTCCAGTACCTACTGCACCTGTCACACATCGGGCTGAAGTCTAACTCTGTGAGGGTGCATCTGGGCTCACCACCACCCTATCAAAGGAAAACCCATCTTGGGTGAGCCCCTGGTCTTCAGGTTCCTCTGGGACCTCCTGTTATCCAAGCCCCCCCCCCCATGCCCTCTTGTGGTAGAGTGGGACCTCAACACAGCTCACCAGACCGCTATTCAAGCCCCTAGCCATTTGCCACCTGCGGTACCTTTCTTGGAAGGTGATCTTCCTGGTGGCCCTGACGTCCCCTCGAAGAGTGAGTGAACTCCAGGCCCTGGTGGCATATCTACCATATACAGGGTTCTACAAGAATAGGATAGTGCACTGCATGCATTCCAAATTCCTCCCGAAGGTGGTATCACCTCATCCAAGAGGTGGTCCTCCCCACCTTTTTCCTGCGGCCTCATGCTGGCCTGGAGGAACTAGTACTTCATACACTGGATTGCAAACGGGCCCTGTTCTACTAACAGCAGACTCAGGTCCATCGCAAAGCTCCTCAGCTTTTTGTGTCTTATGACCCCAGCAGATTGGGGCTCCCTGTGATTAAGTGAACTCTGTCCATTTAGGTGAGGCAATACAGCCCGCCACCCATGAGTGAGCTGGCCTCTCTCTTGAGCACCGGATCACAGTGCATTGTGTAAGGGCGATGGCCACCTCTGTGGCCAACCTGCACTCAGTGCCAGTGACAGAGATCTGCAAGGCCACCACATGGTCTTCAATTCATACATACGTGAATTGCATGCCTTTATGAATTACTTGTCCACTGGTACTTTTACCTCAACATTACTGCTGTCTTAGAGGTCACTCCAGATACCAGTAACTCCAAAATAAAATAAAACAATCTAATAAGTTGAAATTAAAGCATTAAAATCCAATGAGATCCCAGTAATGGTGATAAAATTACTTTTTCAATGCTGACCGCTAATTTATTATAACCACTAAACTTGTTGATGTTATAACAGTGTTATCTTTCAAAAACTATGAAAAATTCTTTAGAGTAAGCATAAGTAGAGCATTATTGGAAAAACAGCGCACTTACCCAAGTGACAAAGTTGTTGAACACTCCTATGGTTAGATGTTATCACATTTATTTATTTAGTAGACAGCGAATGGCATTATAATTATTTGACTAAAGCTTTGCTGCTCAGAAATAAATGAATAAATGGCTTCCAAACTTTCAACCACATGGGAGAAGTTTTAAAACTCCCAAGGTGAAGAACGGAACCACACGCTTAAAATAATTGGAGACAGCTGTTTCGCTCAACATTGAATGCAAAAACCCCCACTTATAAGACACGTTGGTTCTTGTAAGACCAAATAACTCAGAAAAGTAACTTTAAAGAATGCTGTTATACTGTAACGGTCAAGCAGCCAACATTGTAAAAAAGTCATACAGAAAGTTACATATGTACCCGAATATGAATAATTAGCTCTTGTGGCTGCCCATAGGCACAATCACCCAGCTAAAGACCTGCCATTTCAGAGTGAGTGAATTTTCCAAGCTCTGATCGCGTGGGAGAGATTTAAAACTCCCAAATGGCAAGCGGAACTGGAAACTCGAGATAATCGAGAACAGCTCTTTCACTCAACATTAGATCTCAAAGGTCCTTTTCAATAGATACTGGTCTTTAAAAAACTATATGATACTATCAAGGGGTGATTTCAGAAAGGCGCTAGAGCACCATACCCCTCATTAATAAAAACAGTGCCGATCTTCAAACAGTTGTATGTACTACTAGATCCTGCCATTGCTGTGAAACGTCTGATGAAGATGACACTCTCAAAATATGTTGATTTTTTAAAAAAGTTACATGCCTCTAATTTATTTATTTTTATTTATTTATTTTACATCTCTTATATACCGCGCTATTACATATCAGTGCGGTTTACAATAAACAGAACAATTTACTGTGTGGACGGGTCACAGAGTATTTACATCGAACAGGGATTAGAACTTGCATCATGTCAAAGAGAGCCGCCTTCTTGAGTTTTTAAGATGTAACATGTATGTGTAGTTTGTCAAGGTGTGCTTGGAAATTCCTCTTAATCAAGTCTGTGGCACCCACCACAATAGGAAATAACTCAATATCTTTCTGCCATGTTTTCTTGGTCTCTGACTGCATTTCTTGGTACTTGAAGATCTTCTCACTCTCAACGTGATTCACAGAATAGCACTTGGGACTGACACCTCTATAATCAATGCCATTCTGGTATTCTTCTCCTTTACCCCCTGTCTGGCTTCCTTCCTAGACAGGTCGGAATGGGAATGTCCTAGGTGATCATAAACTCCTCATTTTCTGTAATTATTTTAGGGTCATGATTCCAGTGCTTTTCAGTAACAGTGATGTTGTAGTATTCACAGAGTTTCCAATGGATGAGGAGTGTTACTTTGTTGTCCTTTCTGTATAAAACTTTTCTGCCATCAGAACTTAACAGCCAGCTAAGGGGTGAGCCACTGTTTCCAGCTCTTTCTTGCCGAATCTGCATGTCTGTTTTGACAGTTTTATCAATGTGCGCTGTAAACCATCTTGTCTGTAATCTGCTGTCTTGGGCTCCAACTATCAATCTCTCATCCTTCGGTTTCAATTCACCTCTCTTTTACCATTCATGTGTTCGTTCTTGATCAACAAAGGGTTCTTGGAGTAACACTCTATATTTCCCCACAATATTTGTGTATTTGCCACTTGTTTTCTTTAGGAAGCCTTCAATGTCCTTGCTCGTCACAGAAGCAAATTTCTCCCAACTCTGAGAAGACTTAGGCATCTCATCAGTAGTGGATGGAACAGTAGAGATGATAAAACTAGTAGTAATCATCTTGATTTTATCAGCAAAGAACTTTGCTAAAAGTTGGGCAATTGGGGGTAAATTCAATCTGAAGAACTTCAGTCAAAGGCAAAGTGATGTTGTAGTATTTACAGAGTTTCCAATGTATAAGTGTGCTACTTTATTGTGCCTTTCTGTATAGAAATTTTCTGCCATCAGAACCTCACAGCCAGCTATGATGCGAGTCACTATTTCCGGCTCTTTCTTACAGAATCTACATGTGTCTGTTTTGCCAGTTTTTTCAATGCTTGCTGTGAACCATATCATTCGCAATCCACTATCCTGGGCTGTAACTAACAATCTGTCTATCATCCTTTGGTTTCAACTTGTCTCTCCTTAACCATTCATGTGTCTGTTCTTGATTGTCAAAGGGTTCCTGGAGTAAAACTTTGTATTTCCCACTGTATTTGTGCATTTGCCATTTGTTTTTCCTTGTTTGCTGATGCAATTTTTTGAAGGGTCTTTTCTCTTGCTTTGCAAATTCTGTTGCTTCCTTCCCTGTGTGTGCTTATGGATTTTCACTCATTCCCTCTAGTCATCAGAACGCTTGTCCAGTTTTGATGATGGAGACAGATTATGGACGTATATTTTCATATTTCAGCACTTTTTGCGTATTTCGATCTGATGATGCTGTTAGGTAGGCCTGGAGTCTATGATAGCAGCTCTGTATGTGTAATCAGTCTCTATGAAGCCCAGCCCTCCTTCATCTCTAGGAATGTACAGTCTTGGCATACACTGATTCTTGTAAATTAATTCATGGGCATGGAGGAGTTTTCTTGTTCACACATCCAGTTTTTCAAGATCTTTAAGAGGCCAATCCACAATCCCAAAACTGTATGAGGGTACAGGAATTGCCAGCTGATTGATGACTTGTATCTTATTCTGTGATGTTAAAGCACCGTTCAATAACAATTTTAATCTCCTGTAGTATTCTTTACTGATCTTTTCTCTCATTAATTTCTGCTTGAGTGTCATTCTTTCCTCTACTCTCACCTTCAGAGGATTGTACATAGGCTGGAGTGATCCATCTATCCCAGAAGGAGGAGCTGGCGGCATTGATTACCAGGGTCTTATCCGCTTTGAACTTGATAGATGCTTCTGGCATGAAGCAGGTGCAGAAGGTAAACCCGTTCCTTCAAGGGGTGTGAAAATCTACAACTGTCTTCGCGTTCCCAGATGTGATCAAGATATGATTCGGTCAGAGTAGGACTATCCCGACTCCCTGCTTAAAGGGTTAAGGATGTGTAAGAAGATCTTGGCTCTCCCAGAGGAGGAGTGCATTGAGTGGTTTGGAAGTCCCAAGGTGGATGTGCAGGTTACGGCGGTTACCAGATGGACCGTCATTCCTGTGGAAGGCGGATCGGCCTTAAAGGATTTTCTGGACCATAAGGTGGATTCATTGCTGAGGAGCCAGTTCACTGTGGTGGCTACTATTCTGCAGCTGGTGGTATGTACCAGCCTGATGTCTCAAGCCCTGCTCCAGTAGATTCAGTCTCTTCCACTGGATGATACTACCCCTCTTTTGGAGTTGGCTATGGCCTTCCTTTCTGATGCCATGTATGATCTGGTATGCTTGGCGGCCAGGGATGGTGCCCTGATGATGGTGTCATGGCATTGGATTAGCTGCTGCATGGGACAGCGGACTTGTCTTTCAATGCCCGGTTTGCCCAACTGGATTTTAATGGGAATCTTCTGTTTGGAGCTGATTTGGAGAAGCAGGTGAAGGAACAGGGCGAGACAAAATCTTACAGACTTCCAGAAGACAGGTCCAAGGGGCTTATTAAGTGGGCTAGTGCCCCTTTCTTGGCAGCCTCCACCCATCCACTGAGGGCATGCTGGTTGGATTCCTGGAGGTTTCGGGACTTTCGTCATTACCGACCTGGAAAACCTTCTTCCCCTCTGCTTCTGGGCATTGGGCTCCTTCTCAGTCCTTTCATGGAGCACATGGGCCCAGGGACTCAGTTCCTTCCAGAGGAAGGCCCTCCCGAACTTGGCTGGATTCCAAGGTCCGGTAGCTGGTAAGTCTCTGGCCTTGCACCCGGACATCTCATGCTTCTCCAGAGGATTCAGCATCTGTGTCCTCCCCTTTGGTCTGTGATTCTTTTCTAGGATCTGTATCTGGTGCTCAGGGCTCTGATGGCGAAGCCCTTGAGCCATTGAAGTGCACTACCTTAATGGATTTGATTCTCAAGACAGTGTTCTTGGTTGTGATTTATTCCACAAGGTAGATTTCTGAGCTACAGGCTCTGTCTTGCTGGGATCCTTGTCTGTCCTTTTTCAAAGGAGGTCATTTCCATTCAGCCTGTGCCTTCCTTTTTGCCTAACATGCTTTCTCCATTCACGTGAGCCAGGTGGTCTGCCGGCCTTTCTTCTCTGAGCAGTGTTGAGGGAAGGATAAGGATCTTCATCTTGTGAATGTCTGGAGGGTGCTTCTCTGGTACTTGGAGGTTATGGATTCCTTTTGTAAGTCCGACCATCTTTTTGTGTTGTTTGCTGGCCTGCGCATGGGTGACGCAGTGGCCAAGTCGACTTTGGGGCACTGGATTCAGGAGGCCATTGTCATGCCATATCTGTTGCCGAACTGGCTAGTTCCAGAGGGCTTGCGTGTCCATTCTGGCAGAGCATGAGCATGCTTGTGGGCGGAGCGGAGCTCAGTAGCCCCTGCAGACTTTGTTGGGCAGCAACATGGGCATCATTTTTCCCTTGTCAAGCATTTCCACTTGGATGTCCACACGTGGGCAGATATGGCCTTTGGCACAAGGAGTTTGCAAGCTGCTGTGTCTTCTTCCCACCCAGTGGTATTGTAGCGTTGGTACATCCCACTTGTCTGGACTGGTCTAGCAGGACAATATGGAAGGTGGCATTTTACTTACCAGTTAATGTCCTTTCCTTGAGTCCTGCTAGACCAGTCAAGGGCTTGGCCCTGAAGCTGTTCTTGCTCTGTTCTTCTGCTGTGGTGCTGTTTGGTCCACTATGATATTTTATACTCGGCTCTGCAGGTTCATCTTCTACTGACAACCTTCTGTTTGTGCTCTCCTGTACATCGCTCTCTGTTGTTGATTACCCTTGCAGCCCATGATTGAGGTTGTGTGAGGCTTGCCATGTTTCTTCCATATGCTTTGGGGTGAATACTGAAGGGATCTCTGGTGGCTGAGGTGAATAGAGACATATGAGTGATGTCATTGAAACTGCTGGTAGAGGAACACAACCCACTTGTCTGGACTGCTCTAGCAGGACTCAGGAAAAGGACATTAACTGGTAAGTAAAATGTTACCTTTCATGGTTCAGTTTGGCTTTCATGTGGATACAATGTCAATCAAGGCCATGTGAGCAGCATAGAATTACTGTCTTGGCTTCTTCATTTGTTCAGGACAATGTCCTGTTTAGTGAGCAGGTTTTACAGCATTCAGAGACATAACTCCATTGATATGGCCTAGGCTTCTTCCTATTCTTTACTTGCCTAGATTGTCTTCAGTTAGCACCTTTACAAGCCCCCCAGCATTTAAGATAGACCTAATAAATGTGCATTCTGTTAAAAAAGCAAGTTCCTTTATTGTTTATTATTGTTTCTAGTTTATCAGAATTTGGAAAGAATTCTATAAAAAGTTGAGAATGTCTGTCTGGGGGCAAAATAATAGCAAAAATTTAATAGAACAGGATAAAACTTGCAACACTTGGAGTGGAGGAGTGGCCTAGTGGTTGGGACGAGGTACTTCAGACCGGAAGGTCGGGGGTTCAAATCCCACTAGAGGACAGCAACCTTGGGCCGGAAGGACTGGGGTTTCTAAGTCCCACAGGTGCTCCTTGTGGTCTTGGGCAAGCCACTTAACCCTCCATAGCCCATGTTCCCTGTAAAATAGTTATCGCCAAGTTATAATGCCCTGTTCAATGTAATTTCAGTTTGTTCAATGTAAACCGCACTGATGCAGAATAGCGCGGTATATAAGAGAATGTAAATAAAATAAAAATAAATAAATAAACATGTGAAAAACTGGTAAAAAGACACATTGAGTTCAAAAATGGGCCAAATTGGACTAGGAGTTTCAGAAACATAAACTCCCCCCCCTCTCCAAAAAAGATAGCTCATTTATTTCTATGGGAAAAAAAGTTCCAGCATCTATAACATAGAAACATACATACAATGAAACATAGCAGTTAGGGAATTGCTCCAACCCCCAACTGTCCCCTTCCACAAGTGCCCCTCCATCCCGCACACTGCGCCGTCCCCAAAAAATACTCTCTCGCAATTGCCCTATTAACCTGCATAAACAAATATCTCCTCAACTGCCTCACCATCCTTTAAATTGCTCCACTCCCAAAAACTACACCCCCACAACTGCCCTACCACAATGAAACCTGCCCCATCCTAAAAAACAGCCTCCCCACACTACAAACTGTCCCCCCCAACCCCCCCCCACAACTTTCTTACCATCCCACAAACTGCCCTATCCCTAAAAAATAATCCTGCAGCTGCCCCATCCTCACAATCTACCCCCATCTGCAACTGCCCCACCATCCTGCACACTGCCCCAATCCTAAAAAATACTTCCTCCCAACTGGCATAGCTCCCCATGAACAGCCCCACCCCTAAAAAATACTCCCATAATTTGCCCAGCACCCTGAAAAATTCCCCATCCCTAGAAACTGCTCCCTGTAACTGGCTGACCACATCACTAAATGCTCCTTCATCTGCCGCACCACCTTGCAGACTGTCTCCACCCCCAAAAATTATTACCCTGCAATTGCCCTACCCCCAAAAACGTTCTCTGCAGATTCCCCACCACCTTGCAAATTGTTCCTGAAGAAAACTCCGTGATCTGGCCACAATACCACGGCTCTTTCTGGTCTCTGGTCCTCAAAACAGTGAGAAACAGGCAGAGAGTAATACAGAACACAATCACATACACAAGTGCTACTTTCTTTGAGCTCAGAGGGAAAACAATAAACGGGTCTATGGACATGAATAATTCCACGCTTATTGAATTCAAATTCTTCCTCCTAAAAAGCTCCTTTTATTACAGAAAAAGGAGAAGTAACAGTCATTTATTATAACCATGAAATAACACAAGGTGTCGCCAAAGTTCTTTTTACAGAGCAAGATCTGATTACAGTGTATTAGATGAAATTTACTTGATTATGACAAAATTATTTATAATTGCAAAGTTGCAAAAATTATGTTGTGTCAGCAGGGACTTCCAGTTGACTGTACAATGAACTATGGTTGCACAGTTCATAGCCTGTGTTTACTTTTTATGCTTGCGTTAACAGTGTTCCAGACTATATTAGAAACGGTTGCACAGAACTCATGATCATGACATCCTATTCTATTTAAGAGGAAGTAGGTGAAAAGTCAAACTTCTAAACACATTCTGTATCAAAAAATTCATCCATCTTCAATTACATATTGGGGATTGTGGTATCCCTTTATCTGTCCATTTCTACAGTTCCACCCACTATAAATATTTTCCCCACAACTAGTCCTCTCTCAAAAATTTCTCCCATTAAGTGACCCATCCCCCAAAACTCCTATGCCACTTGCTTCATCTTGTTGATACAAATTCTCACAAAAGGTACACAAAAAAATTGTAGCTGAGCCTTCAGTATAGACCTTAACACCAAAAGCAGTAGCAGCCTAAACTATTTTTTCTATTTCTACTCAAAGCATAACATACATTTCTCCTCATGCTATCACCATTAATGGAAAAACCCAGCTTGATGCCATTTTTACAAACTTCACAGTCACTGGCAAAGTTTATGAAACATACTTTGCTAACAAGCGTATCTAATATAAGATCAACTAATGAGTTACAAAATTAAGACCTCTAGATATGTCCTAGCAGCCACACATTCTTATATAAATAAAATGAAAACTAACATTTATAGCATATACCCTATCACTGCCACACAAAGGAAAACACTAGCAGACACAAAGATACAACCTACATATATACATTCCCAAACTCACAAGCAACACATGCATACACACACACACATCCACATATGCCCCATACCCAAAAACAAACAGCCAACACAGACATACATACACCCACATACATATATAGTAGGGTTGGAAAGAATTATATGAGCCATTCTCCGCATACTTTCCCTACTTTTTTACTTTTGGGATGACTGTTTAGATATGTGAAGGCACATTTAAGAAATGAAGTCCCGGTGCAATCTGGGACGTCCAGGTCAAAATGTATGCAAAAAGGCCAGCTAGATGCAAGTTTTGGCCCTTTTTTAGAAACATGTGCAAAATTTAGAACAGGAACGTCTGTCCCATGCTGCGTACACATCTCTGCCTGCTAATATGCAAGTGGAGATGTGCATCAGTATGCCAACCACAAAACAAGTGTCCTCAGCTCCCTTCATTTTTCTTTGCTGTTGTGAAAGGTATTGGGGATATCAGAGTACCTTCTTCTCTACTTCCTCCAGATGGTTTGGTGGCAGAGTGAGAGCTTTTTGGATGCCTGTTCGTACCCTGGAGCAGGAATACACATGGACATCACTGCAGATGGATTGAGACATGCTGGCCATTTCTGGAATCAGGCGCATACATGTATCTTTTATGGACTGCCCCAGCCATGCCCCCATGCGACCTATACCCGGCTTTTTAAAATAGCTCCGGGATTGTCTTTGTGTTTTGCACATTTGAATGCCCATTTTCATAAGTCCCAATCATGAATACAGTTTCTAAAATGTCCATCTTAGCGTCCAACTAAATCTTGGTTATCAGGTTCAGATCATGTAGTTTTAAATCGGTTCTGCCCCTCTGGTTAACATTAGGAACATTAAACTTATTTGGGTAAAAGAACTGTAAACCTTTTAGATACTAATAACACATTGGATCCATTTCAGACTGGGTTTCATAAGTACCATAGTACTGAAACAGCTTTTTATTTTATTTTATCGTTATTAATTTTCCAAACAAACTAAGGGGTAAATTTACTAAAGTGCAGTAAGTGTTTGAACTTACCAGATAGGGCACAAGGCAGGGAATGCAGGCCCGGTGCAACAGGAGTGTGGCAGGAAGGGAGTGGCTGTGGTGTTCCAGTCTGATCAGTAAGAATTGGGATCAGGTCTTGGGGTGGGGGGACGTAGTGACTGACATGGCATAGCTGTGAATTTTTTTGGAGAGCAGTATAGCGTTAAGTGCAGCTGTGCTGTCAGTAGTTATGGAAGCTAGTGCTTGACTGTGGTTGATACAACCACTCTCCACCCCAATTCTATCCCAATCCTGCTCATCAAATTGAGAGCAGTTAGAAAATATGCCCCTAAAGTAGCAAGCAAAAAACCTTGCAAAAGAAAAACACTAAGGGTCCAATTTTCGAAGCCCTAGTTGCATGCCATACATGTAAAAGCCGGCCTTACCCATGTAAAACCGCTATAACAGTGTAAACCACATATTCAACAAGGTGGCTTGAATAGTTGAGGCCCAGCTACCCGCACTGCACCAGGCACCGAAGCCAGGGGGCGGAACGGGCATGTCACCGTGAAACCCGCATAAAGCGGATTTCTGAAACCCGTGAGGGCCTACATTGAATGTCACTAACCATGTAGCCTTAAGTGATGACTCTCAGCGCATACGACCACTGATAGTGAGTGGTGAACCCATGCAGTGTCGGAACAGTGCACAGTAGATCTAGGGGAGTGTGAGCAGGCCTGTACCCAAATTGTGCAGACATAAAGCAACGCTGGACAGGCAGAGACACCATGTGGACCATGCACATGGTGATCCAGAGGTGGAGATGTGCTGATCAGTGGTGGTTGGGATCAGGTCTTGGGGTAGGGGAGAGATGCACAGTGGAGGATTTGACAGGCAGTGCATACCCAGCAGCAGGCAGTGGCCCAGCACCCGAGATGCAGGTACCGTGCCCCATGTGTACACAAGCCCAGGGTGAGCTACCTGCAACTGACAGAGGAGGAGGTCTACTAGAGATACAGACTGGATGGGGCAATGATAACCAAACTGTGCAGCATACTCAGTGTGGACCTGGAGCCCTCCACATCCAGAAGCCAGGCTCTGCCGGTGGCCATACAAACGGCAGCTTCCAGCATGTGATAGGGGCAACTGTTGGAATCACACAGTCCACTGCCAGGGCCCTTCTGCGGAGGATGTGCTACCTCATAGCCCTTCCCTGGACACAGCAGAAGTGGCAGGAGACCATGCAGGCATTCTACAGTGATGCTGGTTTCCCATCTGTGTTTGGATGTATAGATTGCATCCACATTGCATTGTGGGAACCATGGCTGGAGCAGAGGGCATACTGGAACAGGCATGGCTACATATTTATGAATATCGTTGTGGATGCCAACATGGACTTCATTGATGTGTGCGCCCGCTACCCAGGGTCCTGCCATGATGCATTTGTCCTCACCCAGTCCAGCCTGGGACAGGCAGCAGCCGGGGGTCAGCTTGGAAATGCATGGCTGCTAGGTAAGTGAGCACATGTGTGAGCCCCAGGACAGGACCAGAATGGATGCCTGCTGCAGTCTGATGCCATGGGTACTGCAAATAGGTGGTGATAGACGTGTACTGTATATCACAACACATGAGCACCAAAGCACACTTTCCATATCAGTCCATAGACTATACCCAATGCATGTACCAGTGCTCATGCTCACAGCACACATTGCCCCACAGGTGACCGTGGATACCCCCTGAGGACCTGGCTGCTGACCCCGGTATGCCACCCCATAAGACAGCAGGAGGAGTGTTATAATAGTGCCCGTCAGAAGACCCAGGGAGGTGTGGGCGTGCAATTGGGGTGCTGAAGAGCCACTTCCGGTGCCTTAATAGGAGCGGTGGGGAGATATTCACAGCATGCTGCATACTACACAACCTGGCACAGATGCTTGGAGTGCTGGACCCCGATCCAACTGTTGTGGAGGAGTGGGAGTCACAGAGGCAGCAGATGGTGATGGTGCAGAGTCTGGGAGTCAGCAGCAGGCCAGGGCACTGGCCCACCATACACAGGTGATACGTGACAGCTTCTGAGGCGACTGCCCCGCACCAGCACCAGGTATGGACACACACAGTCACCAATAATGTGCCCAGTACCAAGCAATATGTGCAGTGATACAATAAAGTGCCTATTACCACCCAATGTGTTCAGAGTGTTCTTTATTTCCCCCCATGTGATTCACCTGCCCCAGGGCTCCCCACTGGCCATTGGTGCTTGCTAACATGTGCATTGTGATGCAGTGGAGCATTGGCAGAGGACGTGCTGGCAGTGTCACCACCCTCCTCAGCAGGGTGGGCTGAAGGACATGGCTCAGGGCTAGCTGGTGGCTGTGCTGTTGCACTGGAAGCCCCAGCACCCAACCCCTGTGCCTGCATGAGGCCCACCAAACTGCACAGGGAGCCAGTGATAGATGCCTAGTAAGCTGCCATCTCCCTCATCAGCCGCAGGTGCCCCTCCATGTGCTGCTCCACACAAAATCTGTGGTCCTGTCATTCCTCATGCTCTGCGTCCCTGGCCTGTTCTGAAACTCAGACAGTATGCCCTCTGTGCCTGCCACCAGGCGTGCACCCTCCTGCAGTAGCTCCTGGTCTAGGTCTTCGCCTCTTGCACCCACTGGCTCCTCTAGGATGGCAAGCTGTAGCTCAGCAAGTGGGGCATCATTTGTGGCCAGCTCCCCAGTACTGGCAGTCACACTAGTCTGCCCCCCTGCCCTGGGTTGTGAACCCGAAAGCTCCTCTGCACTGGCAGGCACACTGGCAATGATGGCTGTGCTGCACCATGGCTGAGTACTGGCATCCTCAGTGGTGGATGTTGAGGCTTCCCCCGATGTATCAGTCCGAGGCTGGGAGGGTGGTGTCCCTGGCAGATCTGTGGGAGAGAAAAGGTGGCAGAGATTAGAGACATGGCATGCCAGTTCGGCATATAGGGTGGCACCCGGTCCACTACAGAACCGGCAGGTGGTGCATGGCCCACGCTGTACCCACCCCACGCAGTATCCAAGATCCGACAGACAGGCAGGCATGAGCTAGGTGGACGGAGGCATGGTGGGGACACATATATGGCTATCACAGTCATACCCGGGCTATGGGGCACCCCTACTCACCCCCGTATGCCTGTGGTGGAGCGGTCGAAGCCCACAACCCTTGAGATGGTGACCTCCTCCACAAACTGCAGCACCTGCACCTCAAGTGGGGTGAGGCTGCACTGCTGCGCAGGTGGCAGCCTGCTGTTGCTGGCTGTCTTCTCCTTTGCTGCCTGCCGGATCATGCGCCACATCTTCTTGAGGTCCTCCACATCCCGGTTGTGGTGGTGTACCACATTGACCCTGTTGACAATGTCATGCCACTCTGCCTGCTGGATGCTGGCATCCTCAGCCGTGAAAAGAATGGCGTGCTGCTGCAGGATGAGCCCCAGGGCCATAGCTGTCTCAGATGGTGTGAAGTTTGACTTCCTCATGCGCTTTTCCGCTGCCGGTGCCTTGTCAGCCATTGTGAAGCAGCAGTGTGCTAAGACGGCATTCGCCTATCCGCGTAGGTCCTCTTATGCATTCGCGGGTAGAGCACGCAGCAGGCCATGCCCCGTTCAAAGGCATATCTGGTACCCGCATAGGCCCCTGGGCACCAATGTTTTGAAAATCTGCATGACAGCTCACCACTGTAGGATGCCATAACTGCACAGTGCTGAGCAATGGCAATATAGACATGCACGGATGCCCAGACTGTGATACCCAGATAGGTCACATAACACTGTAAGCGGGCATGTGAACCGTGGCATGCATCACCCCGATGGTGTGCCTTCGTGAGGAAGGGGGCATCCTGCGTGTGTGGTACTGCTGGGACACACCCATGATGTCGCAGCTGTGTTGCGCAGGTATGGCAGAGGAGCTACCCAAGCAGACGGTCGCACCCACAGAGGTGCTACCCATGCAGGGCTCTGCTCACAACTGTCTGCATGGTAGTGGCCCTCTGCCATACCCACACAAAATGGGCATGCCCACACTTCATGCCTAAAGACCCCTGGACCCCCTCCCCTGGTTCCCTGTACCACCCATGCAGACATGACGCCCTGTCCCCAAAAAATGGACGACACAGCGTTTGCAAACATGAACCATTTTATTAAACAAATGTGCCAACATATTTACAACACTGCCAACAGTGGCAGACAATGCGCAGCTATATAATCGCTGACTGCCCCAGTGCAGGACATACATGCCTGGGGGACTGCCTGTGGTGCAGGAGGGCCCTGTTGTGCCCTGTCACTGTTGCACTGAGGGCATCCAGGTGCACAGCAATGGTCAATGCGCACCTCCTTCCTGAGGAGATGTGCCAGAGCCCAGTCACTTGATGGACAAGGGGGTGGTGGTGCAGAGGGGCTGGGTGTGGCATAGCTGGAGTGCACCCATGGGTACTGGGGTGGCTGTGGGGGCCTTCAGCTACAGGAGATGGACCATGGCCCCGCTGCGTGTCACTCCTGGCCTGTGCTGAGCCATGAGATGGGTATATGGACCCTTGGAAGGGTTGTGGGTGGGCTTGGCTGTGTGCTATGGGGTTGCCTGCTGATGGTGCCCTGTGCCACTGCCGTACCTAGGGCATTTGGTGGCTGGTTGCCTCATCCCCTCTGCTCCCTCCTCTGCTCCCTCCTCCTCTGACTCCTCTTCCTCCCCATCCTGCCCCTGGCCCTCCCAACCTTCCTCTGATTCCTCATCCTCCCTCCTCTGCCCCTGGCTCTCAGATCCCTCCTCCTCTGACTCCTCATCCTCCCCACCCTGCCCCTGGCCCTCAGATCCCTCCTCCTCTGACTCCTCATCCTCTCCACTGTGCCCCTGGCCCTCTGCTCCCTCCTCCTCTGACTCATCATCCTTCCCACCCTGCCCCTGGCCCTCAAATCTCTCCACCTCTGACTCTCAGTCCAACCACTGTGCCATGGCCCCCTTGCTGCCCTCCTCCTCTGAGGTTCCTCGGCTGTGGTGTCGCTGGACAACGACTCCTCCCCTCCATCCCTATCACTGCTCGTGGCACTGCTGCCACTCTGGTCCGGTGGTCAGTAAGTTGGGCCAGCGGTGTCCTGGGCCCCCTGGAGCCAGCTGTGGGAAAAGAGGAGGGGAGATACTGGTCCACACTGGCATGGCCCTGGGGTGGGACTGGACATCCCTCGGGGGCCCATACTTAAGAACATAAGAACATCAGATATGCCATACTGGGTCTGACTGAGGTCTATCAAGCCCTGTATCCTGTTTCCAACAGTGGCCAATCTAGGTCATACATACCTAGCAATATCCCCAAAAGACACAGGTTCCACAATGCTTGTACTGGGTCAAGCATTGATTATCCTGGGTCCCTTTTTAATAGTGGTTTATGGACCTTTCCTCCAGGAACTTGTCCAAACCTTTTTTAAACCCAGCTACACTAACAGCCCTTACTACATCCTCCGGTAACAAATTCCAGAGTTTGATTACACGTTGAGTGAAAAAATATTTTCTCTTATTTGTCTTAAATAGTTTACCCTGTAGCTTCATTGCATGTCCCCTAGTCTTTCTATATTCTGATAGCGTAAACAATTGATCCACGTTTACCTGCTCCACTCCATTCATTAATTTATAGACCTCTATCATATCTCCCCTCAGCCGTCTCTTTTCCAGGTTGAAGAGTCCCAACCTTTGTAGCCTCTCTTCATAGGAGTAGCCTTCCATCCCCTTCACCATTTTGGTGGCTCTTCTCTGTACTTTTTCTAATAATGCTATGTCCTTTTTAAGATACGGTGACCAGAACTGCACACAATATTCAAGGTGCGGTCGTACCATGGAACGATACAGAGGCATTATAATATCTTTTGTTTTATTTTCCATCCCTTTCTTTATGATACCTAGCATTCTATTTGCTTTCTTGGCTGCCGCTGCACACTGGGCAGAGGGTTTTAACATGTTATCCACGATGACTCCAAAATCTTTTTCCTGGGTGGTGGTTCCCAATGTGGAACCTTGCATTGTGTAACTATAGTGTGGGTTGTTCTTTCCTAGGTGCATAACTTTGCACTTGTCCACATTAAATTTCATCTGCCATTTGGATGCCCAGTCTTCCAATTTATCCAGAGCCTCCTGCAGTTTTCCACAATCCTCTTGGGTTTTAACAACTTTAAACAATTTTGTATCATCTGCAAATTTGATAACCTCACTTGTTTTTTCCCTTTTCCAGGTCATTTATGAATATGTCAAAAAGTAGCGGACCCAGTACAGATCCCTGGGGTACTCCACTATTCACCTTTTTCCATTGGGAATATTGTCCATTTAGCCCTACCCTCTGCTTTCTATCTTTTAACCAGTTCCCGATCCACAATAGTACACTGCCTCCTATCCCATGACTTTTTAGTTTCGCCAAAAGTCTCTGATGAGGGACCTTATCAAAAGCTTTCTGAAAGTCCAGATACGCTATATCAACCGACTCACCTTTGTCTACGTGTTTATGCACACCTTCAAAAAAACATGTCAGATTAGTAAGACAAGATCTTCCTTGTCTAAAGCCATGTTGGCTGTCTCCCATTAGGCCATGACTATCTACATGCTATGTAATTTTGTTCTTTATGATGGTTTCTACCATTTTCCCCGGTACTGACGTCAGACTCACCAGTCTGTAATTTCCCGAGTCACCCCTGGAACCCTTTTTAAAGATTGATGTTACGTTGGCGACCCTCCAATCTTCAGGTATTACAGATGATTTTAATGAAAGTTCACAGATTACCAATAGCAGGTCCGCAATTTCATATTTCAGTTCTTTCAACACTCTTGGATGTATACCATCCAGTCCAGGTGATTTGCTACTATTCAGTTTATCAAATAGTTGTAATATATCTTCCTGGTGTAGCGATATTTCTCTCAATTCCTCTGCAGTATCACCTTTAAATACCACTTCAGTCTTGGGTAACATCCCTACATCTTCCTCAGTAAAGACCGAAGCAAAGAATTCATTCAGTCTCTCTGCTATAGCCTTGTCTCCTCTTACTGCCCCTTTTACCCCTCTATCATCTAATGGCCCAACTGACTCTCTCACAGGCCTTTTGCTATGAATGTACTTGAAAAAGTCTTTATTTCGTGTTTTTGCTTCCGTAGCAAGTTCCTTCTCAAATTCTCGCTTTGCGTGCCTTATCAATGCTTTGCATTTAACTTGCCAGTGCTTGTGCTGTTTCCAGTTTTCTTCGTTTAACTCTTTTTTCCATTTCCTGAAGGATGCTTTTTTGGCAGCAACAGCCTCTCTGACCTCACCTTTAAACCATGCTGGCAGTTTTTTGGACTTTCTTCCACTTTTCTTAATGCGTGGAATACAGCTGGTCTGGGCTTCGAGGATAGTATTTTTAAATAACACCCAAGCTTGCTGTAAGTCTTTAACCTTTGCAACCGCTCCTTTTAGTTTTTTCTTAACTATATTCCTCATTTTATCATAATCTCCCTTTTGAAAGTTAAAAGGTAGTACTCTGGATTTCTTTACTATCCCTCCTCCACTAATTAAATTAAACATGATCATGCTATGATCACTATTGCCAAGTGGTCCCAACACCCTTATTTCTTGTACCAGATCTGGCGTTCCACTAAGGACTAGGTCCATTATGGCTTCCCCTCTGGTCGGTTCATGAACCAGCTGCTCCAAGAAGCAGTCATTTATTTCATCTAGAAACTTTATCTCCCTAGCTTGTCCTGCCGTAACACTGACCCAGTCGATACCAGGGTAATTGAAATCACCCATTATTACTACTCTGCTGTGACTTTTGTTAGCTTCCTTGATTTCTTTGAGCATTTCATCATCCATTTGTTCATTCTGGCCAGGCGGTGTCATGAGGCACAAGGATCAGAGCCCAGGGAGACAGAGAATGTACTTCAGAATGAATCCACTTTTGACAGGTCAAAGGAAAACATGGAGGAAGGTTGGCATAGAAACCCCAAACAAACTATGTCACACAGTACTAGGGAACGCCCAAGCCAGGAGCTAACCCATGACTCATTAGGAGAGGGGAGGCAGCTGATGAGGGGCGGAGCCCAAGCAAACGGGAAAGGCAACACATTTAAAAATCCCCTAGCAGGGAGTAGTGAAGAGAGAGGGAGGAGAAGAATTAACCAAGGACCCAGCCAAAGGAGAACCGTCTTGGGAACAGAGTGGAAGGACAAGAGAAGGGAAGGGAGTCTCAATCTCACCCAGGAAAGCTCCTCTGAAGAAGGGAGCTGTGGGAGGCACGCTGACCCAAAGAGACAGACAGTTCCACGCTGTAGGAAGCAGTGCACGGCTGGTCAGTGCACTGAGGACCTCTATTCCCCAGAAAGCAAGTAACATTGCTTTAAAACCCGGGTAAGGCAGTCTCAGCCTTATAATGCTAAGTACTCTGAAGGAAAAGTTTATTCCCCTGAAGCTGAGCTTCTGCCTGTGAGAAAACCCAGGCAAAGCAGAAAGGAAAAGTTTTACCTTGAGCCGTGTTGCAGCCAAGGGAGGTTCCTGGAAAGGAGTTTGCTGGAAGGTAGGAAAATACCACCTAATAGCAGAGCAGAGGAATCTAACCCAGTTCCTTGTACATACCAGGAGCTGTGTGAAAGAGCCAACAGTAATTATGGTAAACACCCAGGCTCCTCTAGGCTGTTGGGGGAAGGGAACCCTTTACCCTTTGCAGAGGAAGTGATTAAGCAGGGAAAAGAGTTCACCCCACGGGAAGCTGAGGAGGACGTTGATGGTATGCAGTGTGATTTTTACCAAGCTCCAGACACGGAGATGTTGATGGACTGTACATACACGCTGTCAGACAGCATACACTCTCTATGCTAGTATTGCTACATTATTATAAGAAGGAAAACAGTCCAAAGAGTGTTTGGAAGTTAAACTGTTTTCTGTGCTTTTTTGTGTTACCTTAAGAAGCTGAAGACAAGCACTGCCTAAGTTTGGTTATCCTTTTGTTTCATTGTACCAGAAGTATGGACTTTATGTTGCTGTATTTTCAAGGTTAAAATCCAACCCTGGGAAGGGAATAAATCCTATTTTTACCTTACTATCTCGTGCACAACTATTTACTTCATAAGCTACTGAACTACAATACCCAGAAGGCTTTACGAAGCCTCAAAATAGTGGTTCACAGCCTCAAGAAGAACACTTCCCCGCTCACCTTACTCACACTAAGGCCTCTGGGAGGGTGAGTGGGCGACAGCGGTCGATAGTACACTCCCACTGCCATCACCTTCCCCTTCATACATGGAATTTCAATCCATAGAGATTCTACAGCAAATTTTGTTCCCTGCAAAACTTCAATCCTTTCTGACTCAATGCCCTCTCTAACATAGAGCGCAACCCCTCCACCAATTTGATCAGTTCTATCATTACAATATAGTTTGTATCCAGGTATCACAGTGTCCCACTGGTTATCCTCCTTCCACCATGTCTTGGTAGGCATGGGTAATTTGGAATCTTTACGCTCTGTCTGCACCTTACTCAAGGGCATTTGGGCTACTATACTCTTTTTTGGAACCTCACTGCTTTTGGTAGTATCCTTCAAGGATACCTTCGTCCGAACCATGCGCTCCTGGGCGACTGTCGGCTTTCCCCTATTATCTAGTTTAAAAGCTGCTCTCTCTCCTTTTTAAAGGTTAATGCCAGCAGCCTGGTTCCATCCCGGTTAAGGTGAAGCCCATCCCTTCAGAAGAGCCCCTCCTTTCCCCAGAATATTCCCCAGTTCCTAACAAATCCAAAACCCTCATCTCTGCACCATTGTCTCATCCACGCATTGAGACTCCGGAGCTCTGCCTGCCTTTTGGGTCCTGCACGTGGAACGGGAAGCATTTCGGAGAACGCTACCCTGGAAGTTCTGGATTTCAACTTCCTACCTAAAAACCTAAATTTAGCCTCCAGAACCTCCCTACCACCTTTTCCTATGTCATTGGTACCGACATGTACCAAGACAGCAGACTCCTCCCCAGCACTATCTATGATCCTATCTAGGCGGTGCATGAGGTCCGCTACCTTTGCACCAGGCAGGCATGTTACCAGGCGATCCTCACGTCCACCAGCCACCCAGCTATCTACATTCCTAATGATTGAATCACCAACTATGACAGCTGTCCTGAATCTCCTCTCATGGGGACATGGCACTGGAGAAACGTCCTCGGTGCGAGAGGGTTTTACATCACCTGGAGGACAGGTGCTAGTTACAGGATCACTTCCTGCCACACCAGGGTGATGCTCTCCTGTCACGTGACCTCTCTCCTCCATGGCAACAGGGATGCTGCCAGACTGGAGGTGGGACGTCAGGTCTGTATCCCTGTAGGTCTCGTCCATGTACTTCTCTGTCTTTCTTATGTCTTCCAGGTCTGCTACTCTAGCCTCTAGAGAATAGACTTGTTCCCTGAGAGCAAAGAGCTCCTTGCACTTAGTGCATACGTAAGACCTCTCACCAACTGGGAGAAAATCATACATGTGACACTCAATGCAAAAGACCTGAAAGCCCCCATCTCGCTGCTGGACATTTGTCTGCATTGCTCAACCCTTCTTCAGCCCACAGGGGCCCGCCTCCCCCACAGTGCACACTGCATGTCCTCCCCTTTGCTCTCCTCCAGCCAGCTCTGTTCTCCTCCAGCCAGCTCTGTTCTCCCCCTCTCATGCTGGGCTGTGCCCTGCCGGCCCCCCCAGGTGATGGGCATGCAAGGAGGCAGCATGGACAGGTGCACAGTGTACCCCTGGGGTCACCACTGGGGTGTGTGCCCCTGTACACCCCTTCTGTGCCATGCCCCAGCCAGATGTGTGCACACCTGCATCTCTTGGGTACCAGCTGGTGCACACATGGGATAGTGGCATCAGAGAATGGCACAGCTGCCCATAGCACATTCACATCATTGCATAAAGAGAGAGTCCACCACCAGGTGGTCTGCCTGCACCAGTCTGGCAGCCATGGCTGCCACCCCCTGCATCTGCTGGGTGCCACCGTTTACCCGACTGACCTTCCTCAGCTTCCAGCCGCTCCCTGATCCGCTGGAGCTGGTTAGGTCTCCTCCAGCACTTCATGTGGAAGTGACACTTGAGGGTCAAGGGTGCGATGCATACCATATTCCCTGTGAGAGAGGTGGGGCACACATCAGCTCAGTTGGCCACTACCATATTGCCTGTTGTGCATACCTGTATCCTGTTATGGTCTTGTGACATGCCTATCCTGGGGGCAGGGGCATACCCATGGGTGGCAGGCTGGGGTGGCAGAGCCTCTTGCAGGGACAGACAGACAACACATGTGTGGTTTCTGCCACCAGTCCCTCCAGACCCCTGCACCAGGGCAGAGGGGCTGGGGGGTAGAGCAGGTGTCTGGGGCATCCACACTGGCTGCCAGAGTCCTCTGCAGTGCCCAGCCCAACCATAGCTCCCCCTACACTGGGCATTATCATTGCTGTACATGCTCTGTGGCATTGCTACCAACCACCACTAAGGGGTGCAGCACCCTCACCACCTGCTATGTGTGGGTATGCCCTCTGCTGTGGCAATCTGGGCTGGTACTTGTACCAATGCAGGGCCCATCCCTCCACCACCACCTGATAGGCACATATTGGGGCAGCCACCAGCATGTGGCTTGGCATCACAGTCCTGTCTCCCTGTGCAGACACACAGCTGTGCTTTTCAGGGTGTGTCTGCCTAGCATGGTGCTCAACCCCCCCCCCCCCCCACCTGTTGTGGCCTCCTTACCTGTGCAGGCGGAATTGGATTCCCCTCCATATGGCTGTTGTCAGCCACAGGTTTGGACGATGGCCCCCCTGGGGTAGAGGATCCCCTCATACTACAGCACTGAGTGGACAAGGCACTCACTTTCATTGGGGCTGAAGTTTGCACTTCTCCTCGCTGCCGTGCCACTGGTGTCTGTCCACCCAGCCACAGGGGGATGCAGCACAGGTAGCCCGTAGGGCCTGCATGATGGTGTCATCTATGCATGGGTATGCCGGATGGGCAATACACAGGTTCCTGAATACATGCTGTCCTGCTTCTCTGGCTGATGTTGTAGTGGTCACATCAATGGGTATCGCCTGTACCTTGGGCGCAGTGCCTGGGTTACACACCCTGCGCTTATCCGTATATGCCACGGTGGGCGCCTGGCACTGTGCTCAGCTTGTGCTGCATTTTTGTAGCTTGCCTGTTTTGATGGCGCATGACTCACGATTCAAGCACTTTTCCTGAACAGGTACCTTTCTGCAGGTATGGCCTGCCTCAGCGCCTTGTTGAATATCGGGCCCTAAGAAAATCAATTCTTCATACTAAAAAAGAACAAGTCCATCCTAAAGTAGCCCTTTTACCACAATTATAGATGAAGAGCATCCTTGAGTGGATTGCCCAATCCATCAGGTATACCTTGGAGGGTCAAGTGCTACAAGTGCTGCATGGAATTGAGACTTGCTGCATTGTCATTGATGTGTCTGGTTTCGATCGATGAATGGTTTCAGGAATAACACTTTGTATTTCCCACTATATTTCCTACTATATTCTATGAGATCCATTCCTCCTTTGGCTCAAAGAATGTATGGCCTCAGCATACACTGATTCTTATAGATTATCTCGTGGGCATGGAGAAATTTTCTTGTTCGTGCATCCAGTTTTTCAAGGTATTTAAGAGGCCAGTCTACAATTCCAAAGCTATATGAAAATACAGTAATTTCCTGCTAATTAATGGCTTGTATCTTATTTTATGATGTTAAAGCACTTTTCAATAGCAAATTTAATCTCCTGTAATATTCTTTACAGATCTTTTCTCTCAGTACTTTCTGCTTGATTGTCCCTCCTTCCTCCCCCCTAGGTATTCATATATTCCTTCCTGGTCAAGTTGGTCCTCAAGGGAGAAGTTATTGGTTTTACTCAATTTTCCTCTAAGAAAGGTTGCCTTAGCACATTTATTGAAGCTAAAAGTCATGAGACGTATCGCTTCATCAGCAAATAAGACATGGAAATGTGGGATAGCTTAAACGTCTCTGTAAGATATTGTTTAAATAGGTCTCCCAGTGATATATTTGGCAGATATGGACAGCTGAGCACCTGCAAATTTGGCCATCTCAAATCTATTTTCGCATGCTGACCTCTTTATGGCACTCATTATCTGCTTCATTAAAATATACATACGGTTTATTATTCCTTTTCAGATATGTATAATTCTGAAGATCCTGAAAAAGACCAAAGATACTCCTTGAACAAGTTCAAGAATTTATGTTAGAAAGATCTAAAAGCAAGGAGCTAAAATTGCTTGCCCACATAGTCTTTAATTTATATATCCTCTCAAACATTTATGTTGCCTAGCTTCATTTGATATGAAGTATAAAAAAGGCAGCAAGCCACATATAGAAAATGCTTGTTGGAGTTCAAAATGACACTCACACCAGATTAACAAAGTTCAAAGCGCTTAACCCCACAAAAGAATCTTTTGCCATATCTGCATTCTACCTTCTTATTTGACAAACAGTCCTATGATCCATGAGACTGCGATCTGATTCCTTACCCCTCCCTCTTAGTCCAAGGAAGTTGAACTACACTTTCCTAAAGCAATTTTAGTATGAGAGTCCTCTTAAACTTAAACCAGATCCTAAAGCTACACTAAAAACCAGATCCTCTTAAGCTTAAACCAGATTCTCTAAATCTACACTAAAAATGTTTGGCCAGTTCCCTGTCTGCCTATAGGTAATGCCCATGACCATCCTGCCCACTAGGCACTAGGCATCTGCCTAAGGCAGAAACCCTGGTGGGCGGCACAGTATGATTTTTTGAAGCAGTGGCTTTCTGCCACCACTTTGGTGCCTGCAGCACAAAAACAATGGCCTTTCACTCCTGACCCCCTCTGATGCAACTTCCTGTCCAGAGGGGGCAGGAGCGGCAGGCTATGAGTGTACATTTGGGCACTGAAGCAGCAGCATAAAACCCATTAAATAAATAAAGCTGCTGCTTTTAAATCGGGGGAGGGTCGTGCCGCTGCCACCGCTGCTCCCTATCCCCTCAAGATGAGAAGATGGATTCGGTGGGGGAGCAGTGCGGTACGATGGGAAGAGGGGGCAGCGTGATGGGAGCTTCTGCCTGGGGCAGCAGAAACCCTTGGGCCATCCCTGATTATGCCATGAGATATCTTTGACAGAACACCTAAAAATAGGGAAAAGGAAGCACAGTAGTGTCAGGTCACAGACACTATCTAGCACTATGTGTCATGACACCACTTACACTCCAAACCCCTTCACGCATGGATAGATCTTAGGTAAAGTATTGACATACTATACAAGTTCTCGGGGATGCTGTTCCTGTACCAGACCTGTCGCTATCATCAACTTCCCAAACCTTATCCCTTTCTTTTGCCTCCACAGTTACTTCTTTCAGGCAGAAATACTATGCCAGGCATTGTTGTGCAGCATGCAGCACACATCAGACCTTGCTGATTTTGGCAGGAGCAAGGAGGAAGAAGTATCCATGTGGTTAACAAGCCAAACCGGACTTTCAGCAGCCCAAAGATGAACTCCATAAAGGTCATGGAAGAGTGATGAGCTTCTATAATGCTTCTATGAAGGAAGAGGTTAACAGCCATACCAGCAAAGCAAAACCATGATCGACCACAGGTCCAGAAAATAGCAAGCTATGAAATGCTAGGAACTCCTTATGGTCTTGACAAGTCACTTAACGCACCATTGTCTCATGTACAAACTTAGACTGTAAGCTCTCCAAGAACAGGGAAATGCCTCATGTACCTGAATGTAACTCACCTTGAACTACTACTGGAAAAGCATGAGGTAAACACTAAGGGCCCAATTCCATCCTGGACATCACGACCCTCTGTGCGCCTGGTCAGAACCAGATGCACAGAGTTAGACAGGATTCTGATCCTGCGGGGCTAGACATGCCCTGTGGGATCAGAATCACAACCATGCCTGTATGTGTAGACCAGGACCCCGATCTCGATCGGCCTGCGCGTACAGGCCTAGTCCAGCTAACTCAGTCAAGGCTTCTGAATTTAGGAAGCCATTCAGGAGCTGTGATCCCCAGCCGCCTATCAGATTTTTCATTCCCTGCAGCCTGATCCCCGATCTGGCCTTCCAAGGCCAAGGTTGGCCTGCGAGGAATCTCCTCCACCCCCTCCTACCTCATCCGCTGCCCAGGTCTGCTGTCCCCTGCTGAGTAGGAGAACCTTTTCCACCTCAGAGGTGGAATAAGTTCCCTGTTCAATCTGCCGGCCCCGGACATACAGGGCCGACATTGGAATAGGCCCTGTACGTCCAGGGCTGCGGACCGCCCACTGCCTGCCCTAACCCCGCCCCTGCACTCCTCCCTTTCCTGCCCCCATCTAACATCCCCATACAAGTTAGTCGGGGTCAGCAGAGGGGCCAAATAGCAGGGATGGATGTCCTAATGGGCTGTCCATCCCCACTATTCGCGTCTCAGAATCACCCCCTAAGGGGGTGATTGTGAACCGCGTTTAGCAAGTCTGGACATCCGATCTGGATGTCCAGACCTGCTAAATGCTGCGATAGCTGTCCTGCTGACAAAGCTCCCTGCATGTACAGGTAGCTTGTGCAGGGAGCTCTGTTAGTGGGAGCTGGTGGTCCTGAGGAGGAGCGAGGGCAGGAAGTGGGAGGGTACCTGATCCTGGACCTACAGGGCCGATTCGGAGGTCTGCCCTGTATGTCTGGGGCTGGCCATGTGGATGGGGGACTTATTCTACCATGGAGGTGGAATACGTCCCACTAGATGGGGGCACTTGCAGCAGCCGGCATGGAGAAGCAAGGTGAGGGGGTGCAGGGGGTTTCCTGCAGCCCAACCTTGGCCACTGTAGGCCCAACAGGGGGTCTGGCTGTGAGGAAAGAAGAATTTGATGGCTGGGGATTGTGGCTCCATGCCATGGCAGCATCACGCCATGGCACAGCGGATCCATGCAGGAGCCAGGCGGGGCTAACCGGGTAATGGATTGGACATCCATGTGCCCAGAATCGGGGCAGAGCCTGCACATCTGGCTGGCTGCACCTGTTTCTGATCCCACAGCACATCTAGCCCCACAGGATCAGAAACGGGTGCAACTGGGCCACGTCCAGATTCTGGGTGCCTGGGCAGGCAGGGGACGTCCATATCAGAATTGGCCTCTACATAAATAAAAAATTATGAAGACATTTGTAATACCACTTGTGATGTGGTGTATGAGAAGCTCCTCATCCCCTGTACTGATATACCTCCAACCAAACTAAGGACTTGCCCCTTTAAGCACCAGAAGCCGGACTCCTTTAAGAAACCAGGCTTGAATATATCTGGGAAGGGTGTGGCTGGGGGGGGCCCTTTAACTGGTAGGGAAGAGACAGAGAGGAAGAGAGAAAAGCTCGAGGTGTTTTAGAATACAGAGTGACCATCTATGTCTAAGGAGATCCTACGGGAAGGTAGGAGCCGGGGTGTTTCCATGTTGGTCAGCAGGCTTGTGATGCTATTGCTGTGAAGTGCAGAATGAAGGAACTTTGGGGGAGGGGAGAACTGTTTCACTGCTACTGTTGTGAAGCCCAGAGTGAAGGAACTTTGGAGGAAGGGAGAATTCTTTCTCTGCTACTGCTGTAAAGCCCAGACTAAAGGAACTTTGGGGGAGGGGAGAATGTGTCTCTGCTACCACTGCTGTGCACTCCCTGGAAATAAAGTATTTTCCTTTAACCCTCCATCTGGCTCTGTGGGGGTTTGTGTCCTGACCCACTGCAGCATCCTACACCGCTCCTATCACAGTAGCGCAATAAGCTCTTGTAGAAGCTTTTGTATACTTCCCTCTTCTGCTCAGTACAGAGATACTAGATATAGTCAGGCATCCAGACAAGTATGGCTTCCAAACTGAGTTGCCACATCTGAAGATGAAGGACTGATCAGTATTAGTTATATTTCTTGCCACTCTTTAGAAGAAGATGGCAACCTGATACACAGTGCAGAACCATCATCACTTTCACCTCAGCATGAATTGCTCTAATAAAGATCTTATACACTTATATTGTCTTCCGTGGGCTTCTTCACCTTGCTTTTTACACATTCTTCTATATACACATGAGTCACAGTACCTGCTCTGTAAAGCTTACAGTCTATGCAAGACAAACATAAGAAACGGGACAAGAGATAGTTTAACCCATATGGGTGATATATAGGAGAGTAAAGGGTCAAGATCCAAAAGCAGCCTTGAAGAGATGGAATTTTAGCTTGGATTTGTAGAGGTTCTCCTGCTCAGTGAATATACACCAGCTTTTCCAAAAGGGAGAAGAGGATTGGGACCTAGCCTAAGGGACTGCCCAGCAGGGGACTAAACTGAGAGGGCAACACAGCTGGGTAAACCTAGGACTGGCTCAACTTGCCCACCTGGATGTGGAACTATGTGGTCACCCTGTCATCAGTGGTTTGATTACTGAGTCGTTATTTTCTACTAATATATCAATATGATGCAAACCCATGGAACCCTCCAGGTATGAAACATAGCAGAAAAGTACAGTACTCTGATTGCATTTCTGTTGAGGAAGATTGTACTAGCCAAAAGAGTTGGGGCAACTCTGTTGACCAATGCCCTATGCTTCCTGCTGTAATGCTCTAGCCCTGTCCCTCCTAGGCTGCCTGCATGGAAGAACAGAGGACGAATTGAGGCTGAAAGAGGAGAAATTAGAGCAGAGAAGGACTAATTTAATCTATCCCTCTCCTCTTGCCTTTTTCTTCTTCTCCTCTCCATCTTCTGCAGGGGATAGGAAGGGAGGAGGTGAGGCCGAAGCAGATAGATTAGAGCAGAGATGAGCTGCTCTGCTCACTAATTTAATTCCAGAACTCTGGTCATTTCCTTAGGACTAATGCGGAAGGGGGGGAGGGGAGAGGGGGAAAGGTGCTGGCATTAAGTATAGCAGAAAAACATCCTGTGTTTGTACCCTGCAGGTGAAACCCTGGCTATTTAACTGTGTTTTTGCAGGTATAAAATTAGTTTTATATCAATCTGCCAGTTTTACTTTGTATATGGTGTACAAACATTTGATTGGACTAATATTCAAAGAAACTTATACATTAGCAGCCACTGATAAATGCATAAATCCCCTATCCATGAATTTAAAATGGTAGTATAGGGATAGTGCCCTTCAAGAATCCCTCTAAACACTCTGGCATTAACCACATAGTTCCAGGGCGGAATTAGGATATTTTGAGGGCAGGACACCTAGCTATATACAGAGCAGCGCTGTTCAGCTGCTAACCATATAGCTATGCAATTATGAATATTCACCTGGATATTCTTGTTGCAAGACACCAGGGTTTGATTCCCACTGGCACCTTTTGTGGCCATGGGCAAGTCACTTAACCCTCCATTGCCTCGGAAGAAAGGTCTGGCAATCTACTTCTGATCACATGCTAAGAAAACCCAGGAGCTGCTGGGCCTCCAGGAGTCAGCACTGACTCAAAAGGCACCCACTGCTTTTTATGCATTCTTTTTGCTTCTTGAAAGCTTTTATTTGTATTTATTTATTTGTTTTTGAAATTCAGTTTGTTTCTATTATTTGTGATCACTTATGTTACTTTGTACCCTGCTGTGAACAAATATTGCTTTGGAGGACTAACTTATAACCATTTTAAATATATAAAATAAATATAGGTTTGGCATATTTGGAATTTTATCTGATTACCTAATGTAGGGCTTGATTTTTCTAAACCCTCTCTCTGTAGAAGCAGACAGCTTAATTTTAGCGCTAAAGCTCTAGGGCAGAATTTCCTGTTTAACACAGATACTTTGCACAACAATGCTATAAGCAAACAGCATGCAAACAAGATGTACACAAAAAGTCATCAATAAACAAAAGGAGCAAGCCAGACATATGCACACTGGCGGCTGTGTTAAGCCTGGCAGCTGTGCACATAGACTGGATTGCTTAAAAGAAGATTTAGCAGGGAACTAAAGAGTTGTCATGGAAATAGTTGGACAGAGAGAGGAGGAGGGATTGGAGGCCAGAGTGCCTTAACACTAGAAGCCCCAAAGTGCGTCTTCGAAGTTGTATACCAATGCCACTGCTAGAACCATGTCAGTCATGTTCTAAGACTTTGTTAGCAAGGTCAAGATGTTCAAATATGTGTATTGAAAATGAATGACAGATACACCACCTAGCGGGAAAATGAATTTATACCTAGAAGCCCCAAAGTACGTGAATTGACGCACTCAATTGTCTTGGATGTGTCAGTTGATGTGCTTTGGGGCTTCTAGGTATAAATTCATGTTCCCACTAGGTGGCGCATCTCAGTCACTGTTTACAGTTTTACTCCGACATCACAAACAATAAACACATGATGACGTCATGTAATGACGTCACATACTGCACTTATTTAACAAATAAGTAACTTCACATTAATTCACACCTGCATTTCATGCTAAATGCAGTCATCATGATAATGCGTCAATTGACACACTTTGGGGTTTCTAGGTAAAATTCCTTTTGGGGCTTCTAGTGTTAAGAAAGTTTAACACTTCATCTCAGATGACCAAGACAGACCCCCCCCCCCCCTCAATCACGCTCCCTCCCCCTTGAACCTCCCAACAGACTTCCAAGTGGCCCCTACCTATACCCCTTCCAAATCTAAAAAAAGTACCCTGGTGGCCCAGTGGCCCCTATTCCAAACCCCCAGAAGCCTTCAGATCTCCCCCAATACCTTAATAGTTGGTAGAAGGAGCGATGCCGACATGCTCCTGCCCCCATGCTGCCATTTTGGAAAATGGTGGCACCTGAGTTTGCATGATACAACCTTATGTGGCATACTGAGCCTAGGGGTGCATCCTGTGACACACACAGAGTCCTCTGCTACATGTTAACAGTTTATTATTTTGAAATGTTTTAGAAGATGGTGTCCCCTGGACTACATTCCTGCAGTATGGCATGGATGTGGAATCTTGGGATAATGTAACAACGGTAGAGGCTGATGGAAGTAAATATCACTGTCTTTTGATGGTTTATTGGAGATGCGAGCAAACATTTTGGTCTGAGGATCCCATTTGGAGTTGGGACCAGAATGAAGGGCCAATAAGGGACCAGGGGACTTCCCTTGAGGAGTGAGAGGTGCTGGGGGCATTCTCCCTGGAGGTTTGAGGATCTGGAGGGATAAATGGCAAATGATAATTTTTCGACCTGATGTCATTGCTGCATCTTAGGACCAAGCTCACTGCTATGAGCTGGATTAAAACCATCCATGGGACCAGATGTGATTGACAGACTGTAGTTTGCCAACCTCCTGGTTTTTAGCATACACAGACAGGTTTGCTGTATTGAGTGTTTTGTTCATGTATACCTTTATTGTCAGTGTATGATACTGTACTAAATTGGATGCTTGAAAGGTTGCAGATTTTGAGCTGGATATACTAAAAGGTGCAACTACGGCGGGACCTGTTTGCTAGTAACGCATATTAATGGTGTTAGTGCGCACAATCACGGAAGCATACTTTAGTAAATCTAGCCTTTTTTATGTAAAACTTTTGCATACAGCATAGGTTATTAACAGAAAATCAGATTTATAGTAATTATATAAGGACTATGGGCCTGATTTTCAGCAGTGGTGGCTAGCATGATTACAGCGGCTAGCTGCCAGCTCTGAACACTCAATGCCAGGGCCATATCCAGTCACCAGCATTGACCGGCCAGCTTTGCTGCTGAAGCAGGATGCTAATTGGGCAGTGGCTGTATTCAGCTACTGCCCGGTTCTTTTCAGTGTCGAAAGTCAGGACAGCCTTTTGCGTGGGCCACTGAGGGATAACCAGTCAGCAACTGGATGCTGCCCCTGACTGGGTAACCCCGGGTGTCACCCTTGGAATGCCCCAATGCTAATTGGTCAGCGTCAGAGCATATAGCGGCGGTATCTGTGTATATTCAGTGGCATTTACTGTGTTAGTGCTGCTGAATGTCACCCTTAGTGTCATTTACATGGTTTAGTGGTTAGAGTAACTGCCTACTACCCAAAAGAGCAAGGCTTCAATTCCCACTAGCGCTCCTTGGGGCAGTCACTTTACCCTCCATTACATCCTAAGAAAAGACCTGGCAAGCTACTTCCGGTGATACATTGCCAAGAAAACCCAGAGGTAGCTGGGTTGCCAGGAGTCAGCACTGACTTGACGCCACTAAAAAAAAAAGCATGTAGATGCCTTTGAATATATATCAGGCCCTATATTTATAACATTTTCTAAAATATAAATGCCTTGTTTTCTTTTTACCAAGAAGTAAAATATCTGTTCATATGCTCTTGTTTACAGGAAAATAGATGGGATATTCAGCGTGAAAATAATACAAGTAGCTTGTGGTCATTACCATTGCATTGCCCTTCTGAAAGGTAATCATTGCTATTACTTCTGTTTAAACAGCCGTTTCTGATGGGCAGGGCATTTATTTACAGTTCATGCCTTGCTTGAGTTACTGAACCTCCGTTTCAGTTGAGGTCTTAAATTGCTGCACAAAGTGCATTAAATCTCTTTGCATGACCTGTGGAAAGGAGATTACATTTTTGCAGTCTAGAGTGCATTCATTCTAGAGCGTGTAAGAGGTCTGCCTGCTAAACAAAGGGGAAGACGAGCTTTAGAAGAACGTATCAGTGACGTGTTCTGTGGCACACTGTATTGAAGGAACACAGACAAAATGTTTTGGGCCACTGGACTCAGTGATGATTTTGTGCCAGGTCACTGATCTATCTTTTTGAACTTGTTTTTTTTTCGCCCTTGCTGCTATAGTGGAAAGTGGATTCTCTGGTATTTTTTTTCTTTTGAGAAAATTATCATTGACTAAATTTTTAGGACTGTGGCTGCATCTCAAAAACAAATAAAAATTTTTTACTTTTTCCTTTGGAAATATAGCCCAAGGTGGCAATCGATTCATTTCTCACTTTTTGTAGCAGGCTTTGTTCACTGATCTATCTTTACTCCCACTTTGAAAAAGAAACTGGTCATTTCTGCCTAGCAGCTAAGACATGAACTGCTTCTTTTGAAAAGCCTATCCCAGTATGTAGAAATCAGGGCATCCCCCACTGTTAAATCTTAACCTCAGTCTTGAAAGCATCCATTCCACATGCACACTTAGTCGTTTTATAAAGTTATTTCTACATGGATGTGGGCACCAAGCACATAAATAGCCTCTTATTAAATTCCGACAGACATAAAAATACATGTTTTGGTAAGAAGCTGTGTATTTTGTTCATAGGCACGCACATGGATGGAGTTTGGGCAGAACGTAGGTGGAATAAATAAGTATGTGAATAGCTTATAAACTGCTATAATTTCCGTGTGTACCTGAAAATGATAGGCATGAACATATACACCAGTTCCAGGGCTAGTGTAAATATCTACATCCTCAATGTAAGTGATGGGTTTTATAAAGACAAGTAAGCGCCCATTTGTCTATATAAAATTGCCTTAAACTAGGTTTCTGAAACCATGCTTAAACTAGGCACTCCCTTATAGAATTACTCCCCATGGGTCCCTTTTACTAATGCTTAGTGGGGCGTCCGTGGGCCACATTACCAGCTAACTGCAGGGGGGCATGTATATTCATCCCCCTGCAGTTAGGACGTGAAAGCCAGCTCTATCATGGCAAACTTGCTGCGGGTGCAACTAATGCCACCCATTGAGGTGCCAATAATTGCACCACTACCTGAATGGAGTGTGGCTTCCATAGATGACTCATGGCCGCGCTAGCTGCACCATACTAGAAACGCTCCATTCCGCCCAGTCCCTGCCCCAATATGCGCTACCAAGGTAGCATGGGGGCCCACACTACTTTTTAGCATGGTGTCGAAACCTTGCCAAATTCTGTAGAGTGGTTTAGTAAACATGCCCAGGGCCGTACCAAGGGCTGTGCAAGCAGGAAGGCGTGCTGATGTAATCTCTGGGCTTCCAGGAAGCCTGATAAGAGCAAATTTCTGTAAACAGATAGTTGGGAGGGGGGGGGGCACCAGGTTTGTGAGTTGCATAGGGCGCATTTCTAGCTTGGTATGGTCTTGTCATGGCCTGCTATGTTCTTATGGGCATGGCAGTAGATAGTACATACCAACAACCCTTAGTGCATATTGGGGCAAGTTTACTAAAGCTTGCACCGGTAATGGACGTGTGGGTTGCGTTATCAGTACGGAAGGGCTACGCTAACTTCAGAGGGCATATGTGTCCATTCACCTGCAGTTAGCATGGTGTAAGGGCATAGCACCATGCTAATCTGCATATGGGTGCACTTAATGCCATCCACTGAGGTGCCATTACGTTCGCCTGGGCTAATGGCAGCAAGCGCAGTTAGCAAAGCTACTAATGCCCCCGCTAACTGCAAATTGCATCAACACCTACGTTGAGCCCCTGACCTGCCCAGTCCCTGCCCTATCGCGTGCTACCTGATTCATGTGGGATTTTTAGCGCAGGCCCCATGCCTTCTTATTTTGGGGGAAGGCAAAGGGTAAGAAAGTCATTGCACTGTAGAGGCAAAGGTATCAGATCACCATAAGTGCCTGCAACATTTGGGGGGATACAGCCCCTCCATACACCCCAACTACACCTATGCCCCATGTTGTTTTTTTAGTGCAGTGCTTTTACTGCATGCTCAATCCCTCACTACCAGGTAGCACACTTTAGTAAACATGCCCCCTTTAAGCATTAGTAAAAGGGGTCTAGGGTTTAGTGCCTAAGCCCTATTAGCTAATATTTCAATACCTTTTTGTTGCTGCCCCAATATCATTCAGTCTCCAGGAACAAGCAGGAATGTAGTCTTCATATATGGGTGACGTCAGTAATGACAGAACCCATGTGGGAATGCTCCCCAGCGTCCAATAGGAAAGCTTTTGGGAGCATGCCACTGCGCCTGCATAGCTGCCTTCCAGCTCTCCCTCTTTCGTTTTCTGCGAAGCTGACAAGAAGCAATTCCTGTCACCGCAGAAAATTCGTCCTTTCTTATTTTTTGTGGTCACGTCTTCCTTCCTGTCAGTGCTTTCTTTCTTTCTTAAAAAAAAAATCTTCTGTGAGGGAAAGAATTATCTCTTTCCTTCAGGCGCATTGACACCATCTTAGGCTTAGGCCTCCCCTTTTGTCACAGGCAAAATGGAAAAACCATCTAGTGGTTTTAAGAAGTGTTCCAAATGTGGCAGTACTATTTCGGCCACAGACACCCATGATTGGTGTCTAAAATGCTTAGTACTGGATCATCAACCATCAGAATGTCCTCTTTGTAGGAAGATGACAAAGAGAGACCAACAGAATCAAGCTGCAAAGCTAAGCGCCCTCTTTGCCTCTGATGCAGTATCTTTGGCATCAGCGTCATCTAGAGCTTCATCTTCTTCCCAAGGATCTTAAATATCGAAACCTAAGTCTTCATCGAAGACTGGCTGGCCCTCTAAGGGTAGATATCCTTCTAAGCATCGAGATGCCTCAGGCATTGCCCTGGAGGGGGCACACCAGCCAAACAACCTCGGCAGGAGGACCTTTCCTCAAAAGCCTTAATGGAGTCCCAGGATGCTCCTGAGGCCTCCACCTCTGGAGAGCTCCTGGTGCCACGCACAGGGATCGTTGCCCACAATTCCAGTACCAATACCCAAGCATCGGCAAGCTCCATGGATCAACATATCCTGGCCATTGAGCGGAGCTAGCGGCCTTACTGGCGGCCTCGGTATCAGTAAAACCTTTACAGTCGATTCCACAGGCATCCGTACTGGCTTCGGTACCGACACAACCTGCATTGACTTTTTTGCCACTTTCCATGCTACCACCCATGCCAGCCCTTGAATCAGTTTCCGGTACTGAGGTGCCGGCACCGCAAACCTGAACTACTGGTTTTGATTGGTTCTGAGTACATGCAGAGCTGGAACACCCTGCCCATCGATACTTTGAATCTTCGGATTCTGAATCAGTTGATACCCAGGACATGAGAACTATCCCGGAAGACCCATCTCCATCTCCACAACGTCGCATGTCCCCTCCAGAGGACATGTCTTTTCAAAACTTTATTTGCGATGTTGCTCGGTGTCTGTCTATAACAGTGACATCGGAGAAAGAGCCTAGAGCCGAAGAAATTGAAATTCTTCAGTACCCTACAGCCCTGAAGGAGGCTGCTACCTCCCTATCCATCGCATACTTCATGACCTTATAATTTGTATGTGGGAGACACCCCTTACTATCTCTCCACATACCCGACGACTCAATATCATGTACCAGGTACCAGAATGTCCTAGTTTTCCAAAGATGAAATTGCCCATCATTCTATGGTGGTGGAATTGGCAATGCATCAAATAAAGAGTGCTAAGCACATTCTTCGAACCCTCCAGGTAGGGAATCGAGAGCCCTAGATGCCTTTGGTCGATGTTGTTTTCAAGGCTCTATGTTATCAGCCAGGATCAGTTCCTACATACTCTATATGGGTATGTTCCTTAGAGAGGTGGCTAAAAATTTGACGTTAATAGCTCCTCTTCTCCCTGATGACAAGAGAGCAGATTATCTCACCCTGGTAAAACATGCTCAGAATGTTTCAAAATTTGTTAACAGGGCAACTTTTGACTGTTTTGAGTGCATCAGCAGAACTTCATCCATCTGCATCAGTGCATGCAGGATTGCTTGGCTCCAAGCATCGGATCTTGAACAATGGGTTCAAAATAAGTTGGGTAATATCCCTTGCACCGGTAAAAACCTTTTTGGCAAGGATTGGCAAGACAAGGCCTCTCAGAATCTGAGAACAGCACTCTTAATAGACTATCTAGATCTACTGCCTATCCAGCTAGGAAAAAAGCAGCAAAGAAAGCTTTTTTTAAATAATAAGAAGCATTATCCTTCTTACACCCTGCTGTAGTGTCAATGCCATGCTCCTCAGAAGAGGCAGCAGCCATCAAAGCAACAAAAGAAGGCTCAGACTCCTAAGTCACAGCCACCTCAGCAGACCCAGCCTCCTCAGGGTCTTTGACTCCTTTCTGGAAAATATAGCCTTTCTGCCTCTGGAGATTCCAGATCCCATCCACATTCATAGAAACATAGAAATATGACGACAGAAAAAGACCACATGGCCTATCTAGTCTGTCCTTCCATATCAACATGTCACTTTGCCCACAGGTGGCATCTTATCACATCAGAGCAGTTGACACTATCCATAGTACGGGAGGGGTACAAGCTTCATCTACGAAGTCTACCCCCCGGACTCCTCCAAGAGAGTTCCGCTGTCAGCCCTCTTGCATTTTCTACCATATAAGACACTGGGCTCACTTGTTTAACAACCTTCCATGGCCCTTTCCACTGTACTTCAAATTTTGGGGCAGTTCCTGCTACTTGAACCAAAACCTTTTCACCAATGCTTAATTGGCGGCTTTTGGCCTTCCTATCATACCACCCTTTCTGGCGCACTTGACTGTCCTGCAGGTTCCTCTCAGCAACCTGCGAGGTCCTTTTCAAACGTGCTCTCAGGTCACGTAGAAACTGTTGCACCTCCTGACTTCCTGGTTCAGGATCAATCCATTGTTCCCTCAAAATATCTAACAAACCCCGTGGAGCCCTACCATACATCAATTCATATGGAGTTACACCTAGGGACACCTGAATTCTTTCCCTGCAGGCATATAAGGCAAAGGGCAACAAAGGCATATAAGGCAAGGGCAACAAAGTACACAACCGCAACATCTAACAGGGCATTCAGTATCTATGCCCCAAAATGTTGGAACGCATTACCACCAGGCATCCGTGCGATTACTGACTTAACACAATTCAGAAAGGCTCTCAAATTCCATTTATTTACTCAGTACTACCAGATTAACCCAACCCCTACATAATTGCCTCTCCCTTACCTCCTCAAGTTAACATATCAACCCTATCGTACACATGTACACCCTAAATTCTCAGACTCGATCTCATTGTACATATGTAATTAGTTCAGTTTGCATTCCCTGTGTTATCCAAGTTGTAACTCCTGTTCTCTGTAAAGCATAAACATGTTATCCAAGTTGTTACTCCTGTTCTATGTGAAGCCAAGCAGTTTGTTATGGTCATTTTGTTGTATGTAAACCGCGCTGACAATAGTGCGGTATATAAGAAATTGTAATAAATAAATAAATAAATAATATCCCATTCTTTTACCTCTCCTGCTAACCCCCTTCTCAACATTTGTTTGAGAGTTTGGTTGAATCTCTCCACCAAACCGTTTGATTGTGGATGGTAGGCTGAGGTTTTCACGTGATGAATGCCAAAGGCATCCCAGACCTGGGCCAAATATTTGGATACAAAATTTGACCCTCGGTCAGTCAACACCTCCCTTGGGAATCCCACTTCACAAAACAATTTTACTAGCTCTAAAGCTATTGTTTTTGCAGAAACATTCCTCAATGGTATGGCCCAGGGAAACCTTGTTGCCTGATCTACCATAACTAGGATGTATTGGAAACCTCGGGGCGTTTTGACTAATGGGCCTACAATATCCATGGCAATGCGACCAATTGGGTCTGTGATAATTGGCATGGGAATCAATGGCACCACCGGTGGGTGAGCCGCTGTAACTCGCTGACACGCTGGACATGCAGCACAAAACTGGGCAGTTTCTTTGAAAATACCTGGCCAGTAAAAACGCATAAGTATTTGATCCAGCGTTCCTTGCATCCCTTTATGACCTCCCACTGGATGATCATGTGCTAATCTTAGTACTAGCCCTTTGAAAGTTGTGGGTACCACCAATTGTTTACGTATGGTCCCATTTCTGGGGTCCTGACTCTCTCTATATAATATTTCATTATCTAGTCTGAATCTGGGCAACTCCTCCCTGACCTCATGAGCATACTTAAAAGCTCGGGTGAGAGCTTGATCAGCTCGCTGCTCTTGTGGAAAGTAAGGAAACTTTGCCACTAACTCAGCTGGCACCCAGGGTAAACTTTGACCAGCTAACATCTCAGCCCTACCCTGTGCTCTGCAAAGTCTCTCACGCCGCTTTTGTGCTTTCAACTTTCTTACTTTACCAGATGATGGGGTTATTAAATCATCATGAGAGGGTAAGTCTCCTAATAACTCTGCCTGCTCCCCCTCCTCCTTCTGCTGGCTCTCTACCTTAGCCTGCGAGCGGGTGGATACAAGGCCCCTCTTATTCCCTATAGTTTGACCTTCTGGAAGCTTAACCATCTTTTTAGCTAGGGACTGAGGACTTCCAAAGAAAGGCCCAGGAGCTATTTCCATTATTCCTTCTCCCTCCTTCTTTCCTAGCCCTTCCACTAGACACTGCTTAAATCTTGGCCAGTCCTTTCCTAGAACCAAATCAAAGGGTAGCCTAGGCACCACTGCTAACAGGACTTCCTCTTGTTCCCCCAGGCACTTAACCTTTAGCCTACAGGTGGGATATGATGTTGCAGCACCATGAATGCATCTGATGTGAACTTGGCTTTCAGGGGTTCTAGGCACAAATCCTTCTTGGGCCTCTATTCTCTTCCAAAGCCTTTTTGACATCATACTCTGGTCTGCCCCAGAGTCTAACAAAGCATTTGTGGTAATTCCTTGCACATCAACCATCAAAAGAAATCCTTCTTTGGGCTGTTTTAAATCCACACCCATTAAGCTAGTGTGTGTCTGGCATCCCTTTTCTAAATGTTCCCATTTTCCACACTTGAAACATTTTTCTACTCCACTGTGTCATCTGCTTTGGCACAGTACATTTATTTTCAGAAACATTTTTAATTATTTTCTTTTCTGATACAGCACAGCTTGCCTCCGCACCCATCTTCAGAGGGCCACCCATTCTATGGCAAGCCTGCGTGGCTTCCAAGAATCTCTCTGCTAGCATGGTTGCCTCTCCAAGATTTTGGCAATTTTGCTGTATAAGGAAAGTGTGCAAATCTTTAGGCACCGCAGACATAAATTGTTCAAGCATAATAATGTCTAATAACATTTCTACCGTCTTTTGCTCAGGCTCCAACCATTTTACAGCTAATCCTCTGATTCTCTGACTCAGAGCCCTGGGTGTTTCACCCACTCTTAATGTAGTAGCTCTAAACATTCGCCTATACTCTGAAATAGACAACCCTAGGCGATCTCTAATAGCAGCCTTTACATCCTTATAATTCAAAGCTTGGGCTGCTGGCATTGCTCTATAAGCTGCAAGCGCCTCTCCAGTTAATGAGGCTGCCAGCCTTACTGCCCACTGGGTCTCTGGCCATGCTAATGCTTGTGCCACTCTTTCAAAAGACTCTAGAAAATCATCAACATTATCATCTGGAGTTAGCTTCCCAAAACTAAATGCCCCAATTCCTTGATTGAGTCCCACACTGTCCACATGTGGTGTACCAGTATTTACTGCTGGTCTTGCATCTGGTCCACTTTGGTTCTGCAGTTGAACTAGGGCTTGCACCAGATCAAGCACTGGCCTCTGCTGGTCCATTAAGGCTTTCATAGCAGTGTCCTGAGCCTGCTGTGCTAGCTCCTGTTGCCTGCTAAACTGGGCTGCCATCCAATCAGCTAGTTCCCTTGGATCCATCTTGATCCCTGCAAGAAAACACAAAAAACCCCCCACAGTGCACCACCTTCCAAACAGGTGTTTTTTCTACTTTTTTTTTTTTTTTCAATTACCCCTGTGCCTTACTCCCATCCACCACTAGACATGCCCAGGTACTTGTTACCTTATGTCAGTGATGAATCCAGCTCTGCACAGGGTCTTTTCTTCCTGGAACAGCTACCTGGAACAGCCACCTCTCTCCAAAGTGCAGTTGAGGGAAAATCTTTTCTTTCAGCTTTTAAGCTTGAACTGTCTTTTCCTTCAGACTTGAGTTGTAATCCTTAGCAAGTAAATCCCTTTGCGCAAAAGCAATCCGAAAAACTACGCCATTTGTCAGACGGCTGCCTGGGTGAGAATGTTCACAGTCTTGGCAAGTGCATATATCAATATGATTTGCAAGGGATTGTGGGAAATACAGTCCATTCACACCAGACACAATAATTAGTTGTGCTTGAGTGTAAAGCCAATACGATATTTATTTATGGGGTTATTTCTCCCAACACAGATATGCTTGTTAGCACATAAAACAGGATACTTGCTTTCAGTGTTAAACTTAGAAAAACAAAATCAGGAAAACAACAGATGAACTTGTCAGGCAATCGAAGCAAAAGAATAAAGACCTGGTTGGTAACAAACTGGTCTTTTCTGTAGGCTTCAGCTAATATTTTCTTAGCAGTGTTTCAAACAACAAGCAAAACCCACAAAGAAGGGAAAAACTGTTCTTTTCAGGTTAACTTCTTATATCTTCACACATAGATTCAGAAGTGATTCCCTCAGAGCTCACAAGCAATTAGGTAAGGCTCAATTGCTAGCAGTTATCCAGCTGAAACCCCTTAGCTGGCTTAATTTCTACTGCATGGCTCAAAATTCTACGCAGGAGCTTTTCTGAGTAGATTAAAGAACAAGTTTGTATTTCTTTGTGATGGTCGTTGTACTTTGTAACAGTAAATTACCAAAGGAGTTTATACAGAGAGCAATCCATATATTCACAGCCTGTATCTAAGACCGCTCCCCCTTCTTCAACAATCATGGGTTCAATATCATGGATTGGCACAGAGGAATTTCCCAATGGAGCACTCTCAGGAGAATACTTGTTTCCCTGCTGTCTTTCAAGGTTATAGCTAGGGCATAGATCAGTGTTCATACCTGAGCTTCCATTGCTGTTAGAGTTCCTCTCTAAATAGCCTGGCCAGTATGTAGTCCAGTTCTGATGTCCAGCCTTCCAATCCAGATCCCTGGACACTGGATCTCTCTTCACATACCTTCTGGCACGGGTCCTAGGGTCCCTTCCAAGTGCAGCCGTCTCCCTCACAGGTACCGTCTGGAGATTCTTAGCTCTGCAGCACCACTCCTCTGGTTTTCCCCAGTCCAATGGTGTATGCTGGCCTTTTGACTGTCTCCCAGTATACGTACTGCTCTGGACTCCTTTAGACCTCCCAAATGCTTTTCTCTTCTTTCTTCCAAAGGGTTTCTTGCCCTCTCTGTCCGTCCGCACTGGCTTCTGCTTCTGATGATCCTCCAGATGATGAAGCTGTCCAAGATGAATCTGAGGATGAGGATAATTCTCTGTAGAATAAACTCTACCTTTATTCTGCTTTGATGAGTGCTCCACCCTAGCACAGCGCAGCTGTGCTGAATCAGGTCCTGCCCTTTGAGATGAATGCTTGGGGATTACCTCATAGCCCTCCTGATTGAACACACGTTTCCCCACTTCAGCTCCTCTAATGGCTGTTGGAAACCTGGTGCATTCTGGGACTGGTAGTCTTTTATGGAAAAATTCTGTTTTCTTATTTCTACCAGAACTGACAGGTTGCTTGTTCAGAGTCACTTCACCTTTTCTATAGCTCCTTCCTGAGCTATGATAAGCTTCCTTATCACAGTACCTACTACGGGAGAAGTTCAAAATGATCTCTCTAGGAGCCCTTCTGCCCTATCTCCAGAGTCAGGATTGACTCTGTTCTCTAGATATAAAGGAGTCATATACTCATATACTTATTCACTCACAGCACAGAAAGTTCCTGTGCTTCATGTTCCAAGGGAGACATTATCAATACAGAGTCCTGCCTTTTGGCCTCTCCTCTGCCCCAAGAGTCTTCACAAAATGCATGGCGGTAGTAGCCACATTCCTAAGGACCCTCAGGATATTTGTCTTCCCTTACTTAGACGACTGGCTCATTCAAGCAAATACCTCTCTAGAGGCCATCCTTTCCCTTTTGCATACCATGCAGGTGCTGCAACACTTGGGATCTGTAATAAATCTTCCAAAGTCCCAACTGGTCCCCTCTCAAACTCTAGAGTTTATAGGGGCTCTCCTAGACACTCAGCAATCAAAGGCATTTCTGCCCCAACTCTGCTGAGCTCAACTCAGTCAGTTAGCATCTCAGGCATGCCTCAAGAACTGTCTCACTGCTCGAGAAATGCTAAAGCTTCTGGGCCATATGGCATCAACAGTACATGTTGTTCCATATGCTCATCTACATATGCGCGCAGCTCAATGGACTCTGGCTTCCCAGTGTTCTCAGGCATCGGGTCGCCTGGGAGATAAAATAATGATCTCTACCCACCTAATCTTGTCTCTCCAGTGGTGGCAATCCCAAGAAAACCTCCTGGTAGGGTCACCTTTTCAGATGCCATCACATCAATGTACCCTGACGACGGATGCATCCAGATTGGGCTGGTGAGCTCATCTGGACAATCCACTCAGGGACTCTGGTCTCATCAGGAGTCACAACTCCACATAAATCTGCTGGAGCTCAGAGCCATTCACAATGCTCTCAAAGTGTTCCAGGACCATCTTCGATTCTGCACAGTTCTAGTCCAGACTGACAATCAAGTACCCTTGAACAAGCTTTGTAGCGATTGATGAGATATGCAAAGAAGCAACTTGGTCTTCTGTCCATACTTTTGCTACTCACTATTGCCTGGTCAAGGACTCCCGTCGGGATGCCTTGTTTGGCCAAGCTGTTCTCCAGCATCTCTTTCAGACTTAGATCAACTCCAACCCTCCATCCTGGGTTTCGACACCAGACATCCTTGGAGGATACATGACCTTCTTAGTTATATCTGTGATTCCACAGCTGACTCTGAGTCATCTCTCAGCTAGGAAGTACCATATGTGAAGGCTACATTCCTGCTTGTTCCTGGAGTTAGCGTAGTTACTCACCTGTAACAGGTGATCTCCAGGTACAGCAGGAATTTAGTCTTCACAACCCACCCTCCTTCCCTAGGAGTTGTAGGTTGTCTTCTTCTTCTCCTTCTCTCCTTTTATCTCAGCTACAAACTGAACTGAGAAGGGAGAGCTGGAAAGGCAGGAAGGCAGCTACGCAGGCACAATGGCATGCTCCTAAAAGCTTTCCTATTGGACACTAGGGAGCATTCCCTTGTGGGCTCTGTCGGTACTGACGTCACCCATACATGAAGACTAAATTCCTGCTGTTCCTGGAGATCACCTGTTACAGGTGAGTAACTACGCTCTATTGTATACCAGTCATTACATACTCAAGTACCAAAATAAAGAGTTATGACAAATTGAAATCTTCCAGTTCACTGTATCACTAGTCTCTGAGCTAACGATGGGAGATAAGAGACCGTGTAATAGGGATGTCCAAAGGCAAACCATTTTCAGTTCATTTTCAGATGTTTTTTGTTACTCTTTCCCCATTTTGGACATTTTTTCCATTGTTTCAGGCATTTATTTAAATAAAATAATTAATACGCATTAGAACTTTTTATGTGGAAACCTATCACCTGATGAGGTCAGTGGCTTCAAAGATATTTTATCCTTTAAAAATGAACAGCAAAACCACCTTCAAGAATTAGCTTTTAAAAAAGACAACAAAACCCCTTTAAGAATTAGCTTTTTAAAAAAGAATATCTTTACTCTTTTGAGAGCTTTTAGGCAGAGTATTACCTTGCTTTGCAATGGTATTGCTTGATTTGCTCTTGGTGTTTCGACTGGCAAGAACAGCAAGTTTTGCCTACATTTGCATTTGCTTCTGGTGTCTGTTGGGATTTGGATGAGGGAATTTAGGTATGTTGCTGATTGGTCATGTATGGTCTTGAAGGCTAACTAAGGAGAGCCAGTATAATATTTTGAGTATTGATGTAATGTGGTCACTTTCTGTTGCACCTACTATGGTTCGAGCCGCAGTGTGTTGGGCCATCTGTAGTTGATGCAATGCGTACTTAGGAAGAAGTTGGTAGATGCTGTTGCTGAAGTCTAGATGTGGGAAGATGAGAGCCTGAAATACCGAGTGAAAGTCATATGTCATTAGTAGCAGTCAGAGATTTTGAATGATTTTTATTTTATGGTATACGCACAGCACATAACTATGTCACGGCATATTAATGTTTGTTAGGTCTTGATAGACCGCTCTTTGAGACAACAGCAGAGCAGTGTACAATATCTAAAAACAAGTTTTTAAAAACTGCAGGGCTGAAAAGAATGCCAATAAAAGCAGGAAAGAAGGGAAACATTAAAACCAATCACACATCAAAAAAGGTGTGGGGGGGAGGGGCCAAGGGGGGGGAGAAAGAGGAGAGGGGGAACAGGGGCAAACTAGGTGAACGGGACATTGTGGGCAATATTAAAGAAGTGGGTCTTCAGTAAGGATTTCAGTTTAGGAAAGGACTGTTCCAGATGGAAGGCAGAGGGGAGTGTGTTCCAGGTGGCAGGTGCAAGGAAGTAAAAGGCAGCAGACCGGGTGGTGCATCGTGTTGCGACATATTATTATATAGCTACACAACAAGTCTGAATAGTTCTTGATCACACTTTGCATTCACTATTTGTTGGTAGTCTAGAGCATTCATAGTTTCGAGAAACATGTTTTCATGGTCTCTGGGGAGTGCATTCAGGTTGAAATCCCCTAATAGTATTAGGGGTTTGTTTTGTGTGGTGGTCTTGCACACTAGTTCTAGTCCTGTGGTAAGATCGTTAGCATTGACTGATGGTGCTCTGAATAGTAGGCATATTGAAAGGCGGTTGCTTGTTAATAGAATATCAATTTAATTTGCACTTGTAGTGGTTGTGGTTTAAAAATTTAGGTTGGATTTTGCTATGATAAGAACTCCTCCTCTTTTGTTCGATCTCAGGCAGTTAAATATTGTATAGTCATCTGTTTTTAGTTGGTTAAGTAGCACAGTGTCTATTGCTGTGAGTCAAGTCTCTGTTATGCATAGGATATCTGGTTTGTTGCTTCTGAGAATGTCTGTGATGACTGGAATTTTGTTGCAACCCGAGCGTGTGTTAACTATGCATTTCAGATATTGTTTGTTATTGTGCATAGCTTTTGGGTTGTTAGGAGTGCAGTAGAAGGGTTGTATTTGTATAAGCCAGTAGGTTTTTCTGTACCATAGGTTGTGGTATGTGCTGTTGGGCTTTTGTCGTTGAGTTCTGGCTAGTATTGGGATGTATTGGGTGTTGGTTGTTAGAGCTTCTGTGGATTTGTCCAGAAGTATGATGCCTAGTAGAATGAGTATATATGATTGCCTGTTATACATTATTGCTCAGAGGCTTCTTTCAGGTTTTCTGATTAAGCTGTCTTGCCGTGGTGCCTCGCACTCCAGGGGCTGGCCGCTCTTCTCTCCCAGCTGAAGTCTCACAAGACTTCGGCAGGAAGAGAAAGGTGTCCGGCCTTGGAGTATGAATCCAGTAGTACATAAATCAGGGAGTCAGAGATCTGAAAAGACTACTTTATGAAAGTGGGTCTTAAGCTTCATGCAGAATTGGGTAAGAAAAAGGGCATTCTAATTATCTGGTAGTAGTTTGTTCTGTTGGAAAGGGGTAAAGATAGAGAAACCATGGAAGTGAGAGCAAGAGACTGAAATAGTCCAGGTTTTGGAATAAAGGAGCAGGGCAGGGGAATAAACGGAAATTAAACAGGAAAGTAAGAGGTAAGTTGTAAATAGCCTTGTACATGAAATGTTGCTGTATTAGACATTGGAACAGAATGATGTCACAGGTGAGAAGCTTAGAAACAATGGGGAAAGATTATGAATAGAAGTAAGGTCTAAAAGATAAGTAAGAGCAAGCTCATGAACATTTTGACTCAGAGATAAAGTTCTCAGAGGGATAATAAATTTGGGCCTGTTTTTTGGGAACAGGTGAAGAGACACTGCATTCTAGATACACTGAGGGCGAGAGATTTGGTGGTAGACTATAGAAAAGAGAGTAAGCAAGATCTGAAAAATATATAGAGTTAAGAAAGTGCTGAAAACTTGCAGTATTGCACAGATAATAAAAGGCATTCATTGAGATTAGAAAAATAAGATACTTCAAGGTTATAGTTGACTGCAATAATACATACTGCCACACACCCGCTCCCTGGACCTTAAGGGTTTCAGGAAGGAGTGGCCTTGGATGCCCTTCAGGATTGAGGTTGTAGTTGTGTATGTGCTCAAGCAGTAAGGCAGGCAAAGAAAATTTATTTGATGAGGTTTATTTCTCCCGCTCCGCAGTTGAAATGCAACAGACGCAAAAGAAGATACAATTGCCAAAACAAGAATGAGGAAAAACAAGGATTTTCAGTGCTGGGCTAAATGTCCTTTATCTTCTGGGGTTCACATTCAGTAGGCATGTGACCTTTGCTTTACTAAACAAATTCTGGCAAAACAACAGTGTTCTTGAGATGCAAACAAATTATGCTTTAACTTATCCACTTTTCATAAGCTTTTCCTCAATGCAAACCTTCAGGTCACTTCTGTTATATTTCTTCATATAACCATTCAAGCTTTTGCCTTAAATAACTTTCTCAATGAGACAGGTTGAACAATCCATGGGCTGGTCTTGCTCTGTGGATGGCTGAGAACAAACTAGTGGCATTTCCACTTCACAGCTGTTTTCAGGCTGTACTAACTTATAGCTAGGAATTGCTCTGCTCTCAAGAAATTCTCTGAAGTCTTTAAGAAGTAATTCAGCCTGCGTCTTTTCTGGGCTAAGCTGATAAACTGCTTCTTCTTCAGGTAAACATTTGTTTGAGTTCCTTATCTCAGGATAATTAGTAATGCTGTATCTACTAGGACAACAATTCAGCTTGCTGGAAGTATTCCTCCCCCACTTGTCTCTGAACGTAAGTGCCGGGGTTACTACTTCAGCTGTGCTTGGAGAGTGTCTAAAGAGTGCTTCAAAAGTAGAACCGTCAGGCTGCTCCTGGCTCACGTCTCTGCAATATGACTCAGCTGTTTTCTTCCTATTAGCTTCTCTGCTAAACGTTTCAGCTGGCTTGCAAGAATAGCTGGGATTGCTTAGACAATTTTCATGCTGAACCCAACTGCCACCATATTGACTGACCTTGTCCTGGCTTTTGAAATCAGCTTTCACTCTGTCTGGCTTCACACTGTAAAACTTGCTAGCTGTATCAACCCCACCGTGTACCTTGTGCTGAGGCTTCCTCCATGAGAATTCTTTGCCCCTCTGCCTTCTGTTCCACGGCTCTGCTTGGTCCTCCAGAAGCCTGGACTGTAACCTTGGGTCTCTCAGCGCTCTGGAATCCTTCTGGTCACAGAAGATTCTTTCTGCCCCTGAGTCTCCCAGGTACCTGCTTCCTGAGTCAAAATCCTTCCTTAGTGAATCACAGCTGCTTAGTGGGTCTCTCTCCAAGTCTTCCTGCTGGTCGTCTCTGTCTCCTTCTCCTTCTCTCTGTTTCTGAGTGCTTAACAAGCTCCTCGTGCCTTGCAATGCCCGCCTCCTGCTTGGGCGTGCCCAATCCGGGACTTTGCTTCTCTCCTCCCCTGAGGTGAGCTGTGTTTCCTGATTAGCCATGTGTTTTTTTCTCTCTGAAGAGAAAATCCTGCATTCTCCTGCAGTACCGGTTCTCTCCACCGGATCACTACCTGTTTCCATAGCTTCTTGAGAGGCTTCTACGTCACAATACTGAAGAGACAAGTGAGATATTCACAAGAAGAACATAGATAGGATACAGAATTACATGTGAAGACTTCAGTGTTAAAGGTAGTTGTAGGAAACTGATATAAACCACAAAGGGGTTGTTTGCTGAAACAAGTGGCTATAAAAGCACGTTTTACAAAGGATGTCCTAGTGCAATCTGGAACATCCAAGCCAGTGTCGAAATAAAAAGCCAAGCGCATCCAAGTTTGGGCATGAGTTCACAAACGTGGATGTGCTTGGTATGGACATCTGCAGGGCAGTCAGCATAGACATCCCTGGAATAGTATTCAAGACCAGAGATGTCTAACAGACACGCAGCAATGGTTCAAACACAACAGAAGTTACCCTAGCACACTACAAATCTAAGTACAATTGTGGATAGTAGCAGAGATGGTGGAGTACCATCTTCTCTACACCCTCCAAAGGTTTTACAGCCCAAATGAGCGCTTTCCTGATGCCTATTCACACTTGGAGCACGTCTGAACTTTACAGATGTCCCTGACATTTATGAAATTGAGTGGGGACGTCTAAGTCTATAGCACCACCACTCTCCCTGCCTACTTAGATGTAGATGTGCCAGGGACACCTTTAAATACCATTGGCAAAATGGCTCTGGGGATGCTTACGTGATTTGGATGTCCACGTGCCCACTGTCAGATGTCCGAATCCTGGATAAGGCTTTTAAAATGACCATCTTGGTATACATACTGTGAAATGCAAAATTACTAATTGAATCAAAGAGATGTTCCTGTTTGTGAAATGGTAGCTGAGATTAAAGCACGGCTTTCCAGACCTGTGCAGGGACCCCTCAGCTAGTTAGTGTTTTAGGATATCCGTAATGGGTATGCGCGAGATAATTTGCTTATAATGGGTCTCCAGTGCATGCATATATATCTCATAGTATGCTGGGAACTCAGTTGTCTCTGGAGTCCCCAAAATAGGTTTGGAAAGCCTTGTGTTGAAGGATAAGATGAGCTTCCAGGTGAAAGAAAATAGTTGAAGAAGACTAATGGGTCTTAACTATTCCTGTTCCCTATGTACCAGTGCTACACATAGTAGTGGTATTTTCTGTGCTATTTATGCATTTCATAAAATTAAAATAAAATACATTGACCTGCTTTTAAACAAGGATGGGCATATGGCTCTTGCACATTCTTTACCTTTTACATGCTGTGAGAGAGAGTTCTTGGTTCTGTAAATAAGATATCTAGTCTTTTTAGCCAAAAGACACATCCTTTACAATATCTTTAACAGACGTGCTTATTACATTGATTGGCATTTGACAGAACAGAGTCCTTACTTATTCACCTTCTTTTGGCACAGATGGAAGAGTTTTCACATGGGGCCAGAACAACTACGGGCAGCTGGGCCTAGGTAAAGGATTTAGCTCTCAAGCCAGCCCTCAGCGAGTAACTTCTCTGGAGGGGATTCCCTTGGCTCAGATTGCCGCCGGAGGGATGCACAGCTTTGCTCTGTCTCTTTCGGGAGCCGTGTTTGGATGGGGCAGGAACAATGCAGGCCAGCTGGGATTTAATCATGTTGGCCAAAAAGGTAACTTGCAGTTCTCTAATTCAGTGGTCATCAATATTTTTTAAGTAGGGTCTACTTTGGATCCAGTGGGGATGGTGTAGGATGGAGTTGGGGAAAGGGGAGATTTTGGGGAGATAGGGAGATTCCAGGTTTCCCCCCTCCAATGATGGAGCCAATCGTCCAGTCCCCTTGCAATAACCCACTCTTTTGTCCAACATCCTTACAATTCCCTCTTCTGTGTTCCTCTGCCTCTCCCCAGCATCCTTCATTCTCCACTCAGCCTCCTTTAGCATACACCCTCCCCTCCTCTCTCTTCTCCTGGTACCCTCTTCTTTGCCAACAGCAGCATCCCCCTCCAAGGCAAATGTAATCCCCTCCCTCCTCACTGGAGTCTGCATCTCTTGCTTTTTTGATCCTTCTTGTAGTGGTGCTTTAGGAACAATGGGGGAAACGTCCAGCGGCAGCAGCTAGTGCTTCAGCGGCTAGCCTCTACCGCTGAACTTTAAACCCGCATTTTTAGTACCGGGACCATATTCAGCCACAAACATTGAATATCCAGGTTGGCCAGAGAGCACCGCAGCTCACCGGGTAGTGTCAATATTCAACTGCTGCCCAGTTAGCTACGATGGCAAAAGTTAAGCCAACCTTTAAAGTGCTTTATTGCCACTATCTAGATAATGCAAGAATTCATTGCACTGCACAGATTTTCAGTGCCGGCTGCAGTCTGGTTAGTGGCACTGAATATCTGTAAATTTTCAACTGCTGCAGCCAACTGTGGTGTTTAAATATTGACCCAATACTTTCTTAAATGTATTTTAAATCTGCTTTTAGTTAGTTTCATGACATCTTCCCTCATCCTCATCACATTCAAAAGAGTAAATAACTTGCTGCACCCCACATATAATTTTATGAAGCTCTCTTTAAGTTCCGTCTGACACTGTTCATAATGGTCTCTACTAAACCACTGGTTCACTCCATAAATATCAAAAACCCCTATCTGAAATATCAAATGAACCACTTTTTAAATAAAGGGAATGGTCTCAGACTTCCCGACACCATGAACACTAGCTGCCGAATATCGGAAACTAGCGGTGCCTAATAGCATCAATGACCAATCCCTTAATAATATGTCCCAATAGAATGTCATTTCGTAATGGAATACAGTACGCTGTTCATAATGGAGCTATTGCAGACCTGGAATCATTTGTTTTGCCCTTTGCATTTGCTCTATCTCTTTAGAGGTCCAACAGTCAGATCTGTGCACATTTTAGATAGTACAGGGCAATTGGAATTGAGACATTGAGGTAGGGCCACCCAACAGTATTCTAGATAAGGCACTGTCAAACGTGGAGCCTTTTCTAAAATACGTATAGGGATGTACAGGAATATGTGTGTGCAGGAATGCATATGTGCAGGAATATGTGTGTGCAGGAATGCATATGTGCAGGAATATGTGTGTATTTGCAGACACATAGAGCCGGAGGAGCCCTTTTACAAATCTACATCTGGGAAACATCAATGAACTCAGCAACTTACATGTGCAAGTTGGTGGTTTGCAAACCTATATGTATAAATGCCACCAATTATATACAGAGGCCACTATTTTTAATTCTTTTCAATTTTGGAGGAGGGAATAAACAGTGATGGATTAAGGAGGATAGCCCACTTAATTCCTCTTGTATTCGATTGGTCAGAGCAAGCAGTTTTTAAAAGCCTATATGTGCCAGGAAGCCGCTACGTATAAATACCGACATGGACAATTTTGGTCATACACTACACTACCTATATGAAATCTGAAATAGATTTGTAAGTTCCATGATCCACTCAGGTGCTGTCCTCACCACCCACCTCAACATGCCCCCTTACAGCATCTACATATTATGGACATCCGCATGTAAATTTAGCCCTTTCTGAAATCGCCCTTTCCACATGCATGCCGTTTCCTCATGTAAATGCCAGATTTTCCACATGAAAATTGCAAAAAAAAAAGCTTCTAAAATAACTCACTTAAGGCATGGCTTAATAGAGTTATTTTAGCACCCCTTGTAGCCTTGGGCAAGTCACTTAACCCTCTATTGCCTCAGAAAACTCCAAGTTGTCAATGTCCCTGTTTAATGTACATTACCAAGCTTAAGTTACAAAGTAAACTGCTTTGACTAAATGATAAAGCGACATATAAAACCTGTTAAATAAAATAAATAAATAGCCGCACCATGGATCAATACATAGAAACATAAAAACACAACAGAAGAAAAAGACCACATGGCCTATCTAGTCTGCAGAAGCATTATATATTTTCAGTTTTGCTTCTGTTTCATTCTGAATAATTCTACTATTACTGCTACTACTTATCATTTATATAGCTCTATTGGGTGCATGCAGAGAGAGAGAATCCCTTATCCTCAAAACTTACAGTCTCTTCAAGGCAGACAAACAGAACAAATAGGGGACAAGGGTAATTCTGTAAGGGAAATGATTAAAACACATATGGGTGTAGACAGAAGCAGCCTTAAAGAGATTAGCTTTTTGCCTGGATTGTAATTCCTATCATTCCGTTTGCTTTCTTTGAACGCCACTACATGCTAAGCTGAGGATTTCAGCTCAATGTGCCCAGTGACTCCAAGATCCTTCTTCCTGGATATTGACTCCAAATGTGGAACCTGGCATCATGTACCTATGGTTAGGATTATGTTTCCCTCTATTCATCCTTAGCACTTGTCCACGTTAAATTTAATTTGCCATTAGGATGCCCATTTTCCTTGTCTCAATGTTTTCCAGCAATTCTCTTGAATAATTTGGCATCGTCTGCAAACTTGATTACCTGACTCATTGTTCCTTTTTTACAGATCATCTATGAATTTGTTAAACAGTGTTTCGAGTACAAGTCTCTGAAGCATGCTACTAGTCACTCCTTTCTGCTGGGAAATCTGAGCAAATGGGCTTGCTCTCTTTTTTATCTTTTAACCAGCTACCAAACCACAGGGAAGACCATAGTGAAAGTCCATTCTTGGGCAAAGTAGCATTTTAGTCACAGAAAGAGGCACTTTGATTATTGCCCAATCTATCCACTGATAAACATAAGCACTTTTTCCCCACAACTGAAGAGGTGGTCCCGTAGACAGAGAGAGAGGGCAGAGATTACTGGGCAGGTTGTTTTCCATGGAAAAATTATCTGCAGAGAAAAGAGGCATAAATCCCTGAAGTAGGGTTTTCACAGAAATGAAAGCAAAAACACTCACATAGTTTTGCTTTTATTATTACGGCAAGCCCTGCAAATTTAATTTACCCACAGAGTTTGCCAGGCCATGGGCAATTTTAGGTCAGTAGGGTATAGCCTCGTCTCCCATGACTTTTTAATTCCCTGAGGGAAATTTTCTCATGTGGGACTTTGTGAAATGACTTCTGAAAATCCAGATTGCAAACCTTAATGAATCTTGAAGGAAGATCTCTGGCTGGCTGCACCAAAATAAAGTAAACCTACAAAAGACAGAGATATTGGGGGAGATATTCAAAGGCATTTACATAGTTTAGAGAAAAAGACTTCAATACCTTAGTTTTGTCCATCACTGAAACAAAAGAAACCACAAGCGTAGCATGAGACGTAATAACATCATGTGATGATTCCAGGAAATGAGACAAATCTTAACTATCCACAATAGAGACCTGGTCAAACTCATCTTCAGTGGCCGTAGTAGTCTGCTTACCGCAAGGTAAATAATAAATATTTCTGATCTGCAATACAGCAGGATCAGAAAACAGCAAAACTTCTTTCAGATATTTATGAAAAAGAATCAATAGAGACAAATAATGGGAAATTAAGATATCTTAACTTCAGCGCTCTAGCAATATTTTCCATTAATTCCATTTGCTGATGGCAGTATAAACTATCTTTAATAGAAGCAGCAGAGGCAAACTGTAGTGCGGACAGCTGAGTTTCAAGCTTGCCAAGCTGTACATCCATACATTCTATTCTACAATCCTGATCAGCAAATTTAGCAACAGAGTCCTTAGTAAAATCCTTAAGTTCAACCAAAGTGTCCCTTAAAGCCTCCTCTGTATGCAACACCACACACCAGATGTCCTTCAGGAGTATCTCCCAGACAGTAAGATCGTCCGGCTGACTAACAATGCTAGGCATCGGCAGCTGTAACACCTTAGATAATGGAGCCTTAGACAAGGCTCCAACATGTGGGTCAGGTGGAGACTGAACAGACACTGGAGATGAAGTGGAGGCAGAAATCTTTGCAGGAGAATCCTGTCCACCCGTCAAACTCAAAAAGTCAGATGGAAGGGGTTGCATTGATCCCCCAATAGGAGAAAGAGCAACAAGAGAGTTAGAACTTAGTCATCGAAGGGGATATGGAATTGTCCACCATGACAGTATGCACCAAGTGCTTGTCCGTGGGGCCCTCAACTTTAGAGGATTTAGCCGTAGAAGCAGATGGTATTATCCTCTTCTTTCATTTTCCCATCCTCAGCAACACAAAGTCCCCGGCTCCGGCTCCTCAGTGTGCCAAAGGGGCATTACCTGCTCCCTTTGGGCACGCCTCTTCTGGCATGCGCTAGCAGGAACACACCTGCGACTGCGTCCCACGATCGGGGCTGAGATTTAAATAGCCCCTGGAGATGTCAAACAAATGTGTTGATGGTGCTTGCAGATAGGGAACAGCTGCCACACACTGAGTTCTTCACTCCTTAAACAGTCCTTTATTTGAAGCTAAACCCAACTCAGCCAAGTTTCAGCTATGTGAGCCTTTGTCAGGGGTCAAATTTCAAGTCTCGATGAAGCTCTCAAGGATAAAAAACAAATTAACAGCCAAATTATTAGGCCTTTGCTGGTTTTTCCCCCTGCTTGAGAAGCTCTGTGGAGACAATTAGGACTTGATGGTCTGGTCCCTGCAATAAGCAAAAGCTTTTCTAACTTTTGCCACTGAATGTAACAGGGCAGAGGCTGAATATCGCCGCCGGCCTGTTAGCTTCTGTGCCATGTGGCACTGCGCAGCAGACCCGGATATTCAACGCCAGTGGCCGGATATGGTCCCTGCATTGAATATCCGCGTTAACTCTTCAGCAGCAGCAGCTAGGCGCTGTACTCGCACTAGCCACAGTCGCTGAGGATCAGGGACAAAGTCTTTACTAACTGATAACTCAAAAATAGATAAAATACTGTCAAATCAGAGAAGTGATTAGCTGTATAAACCTAGTTGAAACCCTCTAGCTTACCCTTCTGAAGCTTTGGTCATTGATTTTCTTGTTTCTTCTAAGAAGCCATGGGCCTCTCTCTTCTGGTTGGCACACTGTGGCAGACTAGTATCTGCTCCTTCCTGTTCTGTGGTCTCACCTTTAGATGCTCAAACTCCTGGACCCTCCCCTCTCACTTCCTCCACAGAAGAGCTGTCCCTTCCTGTGGCTCTCATCCACTCCAGCATTCTGTCCTTTTCAACTGCTCCCCAACCCCTTCCCAAACCCTCCAAGTCCTTCAGACCTTCTCCCCTCCCCATAATTCTGCACTCAGTCTCACAGTCTTACTTACACTGCTCACCCAATCTCCTTGAACTCACTGTCCTTCTAATCATTGGCCAATTTCATAGTTCCCACTATTCCCCAAGGCAACCCCAAGTCCCTATTCACAATCTCACCCAAGCCCTGAGTCCCCACTTACACTGTCAATACCCAGTCTATCTTGGAGTCTTTCTTCTTTCTTCTTGTCCAGTCTTAGAGTCTACCCCTTCAGAGTCCCTGCTTTCCCACATACCCGTCCTCTTGCCTCTTACTCCCCTTCCCCAGCACCCATCCATTTACTTCCTTCTCCAATATTTATTAACCTTTCCTTTCCTTCTCCCTACCCCAGCATGCATTCTTATACCCCTCCCTCTTAACCTTCCCCACTCCCCACAATATCTGTCCCCTGCTCCCTTCTCACTCCCTTGATGTCTCCTTTTTCCCACTCTGAGCCCAGCATTTTCCAGCATCAGCCGCTTTCAGTCCCAAGCCCTCCTCCCTAGAATTAGCCCCCTCCAGTCCAAACCCCCCATCACCAGTGCCAGTCCCCTTCAGCTGTTTTCCAGTCCCATTCCCCAGTACCAGTCTATTTCCGGTATCGGCCCATTTCCAGTTCCCCAAACCCACTATCAGCCAATTTCCAGTCCCAGCTCCCCTCCCAGCATTAGCCCTCTCCACTGCTATCAGTCCATTTCCAGTTCCTTCCTTCCTCGTCCTGTATCAATCCCCTTCCAGTGCCAGTCAGCCACCTCTTTTCTTCTCTGTGTCCCTTTACCACGACTGTATTGTAATCAACACAGCCGCAGGAGCATTTGCATTTTGCTCTCACGGCTGTGCTGTACTCAAGCTGCTGCACTGCCTCATGCTTGTTTTCTGCATGATAAAATGCCATGGTACTGGTAGCTTGAGTACAGCACAACTGCAGGAGCAAGTGCTCCTGTGGCTGTGTTTAACATTAATACAGCGGCAGACACAGGTGGCGGGGGGAGGGAGCCAGTGAGACAGGCTTACTGCACCCTTATTCTGGTGCACCCTGAGCCAGTGCCCCACTGGCTCATCTCTTAAGCTGGTCTTCATTGAGAAGCTAAGGTCCATGATATGTAGAGGCAGACAAGCCAAGAGCTGCAGTCAACAATTGAAAAGCTGGCAGGAAAAGTTAGATGGCACAAAAAGCCCATAAGCTGTAGTCTGTACTGTGGAGGGTCAGAGCAGCTGTGATTAGGGGAATATGTTGCATTGTCTTTTTTGAACATGTGCTTTCAATTAAGTAGTGCAGTGGACTGTACAATATTTGTGAAAGTTGCTGGTTAGAAGTCCATGGTGAAGCATCTACCTGAATTTGTAAATAAAGCATGTAAATAGTAGAGCAGTGTCCTGCCTCATCTATGGAAAAGGAAAGAGATTGCTGGGTTCCTGTCCCAGACAGAGGCAACTTAAACCAGCTTTTCCGGTGCCCATACTACCCACATAACCTATCCAGATAGTGATTGAAAGTTGCTACTATCCAGATATATTCCGATCTGGATGGGCGAACAGCAGTTATTCCACCTCCAAGGTGGAATAAGCTGGCCATCCCCCCCTCCCCCAGCGATCCCTGGATGTACAGGGTCGTGACCGGATTCAGCCCTGTACATCCAGGGGTCGGTCCTGCTCATGCTCCGCTCCCTTGCCGCCCCATCCCCTGCAGCATGCACAGCGGCTCTGTGCATGCAGGGGAGCCAGAAAGCGGCATACGGTGAAGGTGGATATTCGCCCTCCTGGATCGGGCCCTTCGGGTCCATAACCTCTGTAGTTATCCGAATTAGGACTTTTGAGAATTGCCCCAAAATTCAAAAGAATTCCACCAATTCTAATCATTCATAAATGTTCTTCATACTATCCCTCCCCCATCTCATCTGAAAAACCTGATTCCATGTCCAGGCTTTTACTGCCTTTCAGAATTTAAATAATCCTTTTCTTGATGTGGTATGATCAAATTGGCACAACCATGGAAAAGCCATAGCCTTCATAATCTGCAAATGAACCTCCTCCACCAAAGAAGCACTTAAACAAAGGCCTTAGGTCAACGAAAGGGCATAGCCCAAAACATACAATTCTAAACATTCTTTCAGATAACTAGGGCCCATCCCCTGTAAGGACTTAAACACCATCATTAACAATTTAAAAATCCTTTGTTGCTCTGTCGGAAGCCAATATGGTTCTGCAAGAATTGACGTTACATGATCCCGCACCTTCCCTCAATTATTAAAAGATTAACCACAGAAATTCTTCAAATATGTCTTTGCTAGCAAAGTGGAGAGGGAGTAGCGTGAAATACTTTGAATTTAGTTTCTTATCATCTCAAGGCCACTTGGAAAAGCAGACTTGATAGCTTTCCAGTAAGCCAAGATGGTGCCAAGCAAACAATGACGAGACAAGTTCTGAAGATTTAAAACATCCTCATTAAAACAAATGGAGAATTTTCTGTTATGGTAAATCTCGTTGCTGTTTTCTACCTTGGAAGAGTTGTATTGCACAACACTTGCACTGGAACACCTCTCCAGGATGACTGGTCCTCCTTCCATTCCTGGATGATCCCTGCCGTTACCTCCAGCATGGGGATCCTGCTGTCCAAGCCCCTGAACATCCAAGAACAGGGGTAAGGGCGACGAGCCCTTTATAAAGCAACACAAACTTGACATTCAATCTTCAGCAGTAGTACAGAATTTGAGAGATTATACTGTGATAACATTGTCCTTTATTCAGCACTTGGATAACATTCCGGCAGGGATTCCTATTCAGTGCCAGTGTTGTAGTAAAAAAAAATCTGGTGATGTTACTTACACATGGGCATCGTTTCTCAAGGAATAACAAATGATACAGAACCTTTTCTAAATTAAAAATGATGTTAGGCGACACAGGATGTAAGATTGGTAGGTATGCTCCCTATGCTGGTCCATAATATTCAGATGCATGGAATAGTCTCCCAGTGAAGGTAGTAGAGACAAAAGCAATCCGAATGAAAGAAAGCATGGGACAAACATAGATCTCTGAAGGAAAAAAGGGACCATAGGAGTTAGTGGTTGGTATGGAAGGGCAGACTGGATACGCCATATGGTCTTTTTCTGCCGTCATGTTTCTCTGTTTTTACTTGGGACACAGTGACAACGCCAAGTGCCCAGATCTAGTGAAGGATCTATATCTGGCCTGAGAGAAGCTTGTGAAAAGTGAGGAAGGATTGTAAAGGCTCTTTCATTTGTATGTCTCCAGCAGAACAACTTAAGCCCTATGCAGCGGCTGCTCTTCAAACCCTTGGTGTGGTCTACATCAGCTGTGGAGATGAGCACACGGCCGTGCTCACGAGGGTAAGCACGTGACCTAATTCATCGTCTGCTCAGTGTGAGTCATTAAACCTTTGCTCAGTTTTCCAAAGATTCCCACTATATTTTGGGCCACAGTCATTACCAGTGAGGCTGCGTGAAGCTTTCTTTGTGTCCTCATTCATTCTGTCAAACACAGCCAGTGTGGAGATTTTTCAGTGTGTGATTTTGATATTAGCTTTGATTAAATGGGTTCTATGTTACAGGATGGGAGTGTGTTCACATTTGGAGATAATACCTATGGACAACTAGGACACAGTCCTACTACTGAGTCTGCGGGTCCAAAGAAGATCGATGGGATACTTGACCTAGTTTCCCAGATAGCTTGTGGAAGGTATGAGACAAGCTGCAAGTCTTCTTTCATTATAAATATCATATGCATAGAAATTAATCTCTTCTCTCCATAGATATTTGCTAGGCCATCGCATGTGTTATGCTGCAATAAGCATGTTGTAACTGATTTTGGTTCCAAAGGCTTTTTTCTTGGTATCACAGAGAAAACTGACCTTTAGAAATGCTAATCAAGAAAAAAATGAAGGAAAATGATTTGGGCATTTTCTAAATTTCCCGTGGGTCCAGAGTTTTGTAGTTATATAAATCACAGATTGCAGTACTGTCCTCTGTGTAGGGGAAAATTTGCATATTGGATAGCACTAATGGATACATGAGTTCTGTGTGTGACAGGAACATAATATGGCAGTACACACACACAGGGGCGGCCCAAAGGTGATGCAGGACCATGTGCTGAGACTCATTGCAGGGTCTCATTTGCATAGCCATTAGACCTCATCTGCATAAATTTAATTTTTTATTTTAAAATGTATATGTTGCCCATCTAAAATTTTAGGCGGCTTTCAAAAGAGCCCTTCACAAGCCTCTTTTTTGTCCTGGCAATGACTTAGCGGCATGTTTACTAAATATTAATGTGCCACTACAGCAATAGAAATAAAATAAATGGTTGTTGCTGCTCTTAAGTCACATTAACATTTGTGAATGCACATTAACTATTAGTAGACATGCCTCTTAATGATTGTCTCAGTACCATTTTCATGGGCAGTGAGGATAAAGAGACTAGCAGATTTCTACATTCCTATGCTCCAGTGCCAACTGCCAGCAAGTAATATAAACCCTGCTCATTTAGAATCCATAGCAAACCCGCTGTATCATAATAGCACTACCAGGACTCACAAAACACCATACCTACCTATCAAAAGGCAACATTGCAAATATTAAACCAATATATCTCAGAGAATACCAATATATCTCCTGCTGGGGAAAGAGAATAAGTGGCACTGTCAAATAGAAACTACATAAAGAGAATACCTCAACTCAGTTACACATGCAGATCATAGACTATAACCAAACAAAGAACAAGAGATCACAATTTAGAAATAGGAAGACAATAATTAAACTGGAAACCCCAAAAGTCAAACTTGGAATGTACAACACTGGAGAAATAAAATTATAAATTAATTTCCTGTTATACTAAACAAAACACAAAATGCTAGTGATGCAAATTTCCCCGAGTTGACATTTTCCAGTTAATAAATTCAAAATAAAATAGTTTTTTTCTATCTTTTGTTGTTTGGGCATTTTATTTTTCAGTTGCAATTGTCCCAGTTGCTTTCTTTGTGTCTTCTGCTAACTCTGTTGTCTGTTGTCCATTTATCCTTTTTTCTGTCTTCTAGTATTTTCCATTCTCTCTACATCTGCCTTTAATATACTGATCTTTCCCCTTTTAATCTTGCCTCCATGTCTTTCTTTTTCATATACTCAAATTTCACCCCTCCATCCTCAATCCCCACTTACTCTCCCAATATTCAGCCAATCATAGATTTTTCTTCCCTTCCACACAAAATATCTGTTCCACTTTCCATCCTCACTGCCCCAGCTTCTTTTTTACTCCTGCCAGTCCCAGCCCCATCCCCTTCTGGTCATCCCCCAGCATCAGCTCCCTTCTAGTTCCAGCCCTTCCCAGCATCCACTCCCTTCCAGTCACATTTGCCCATCCCCCCACATCAGCCCATTTCCAGTCCTAGTCTCCCAATATCAGTCCTTCTCTAGTCCTTCCCAGCATCTGCTCCCCTCCAATTTCAGTCCCCCATCTTCCAGCATCAGCCCTTTTCCAGTTCTAACCCCCAAGTATCATCCTCCTCCAGTCCCTCCCAGCATCAGTTCCCTTCGTCCCAGTCCCCCAACCCCAGTCCATTTTCAGTCCTAATCCCACAGTATCCGTTCTCTTCCAATCCCTCCCAGCATCGGCTCCCTTCCAGTCCCCCATCCCCCAACATCAGCCCATTTCCAGTCCTGGCCTCCCCCCCTTCCCACTCTATCCCCTAGCCCCCCCTGCTCCATTCTAGCCCCCATTTCCATTCTCGTTCTAGCTCCCAGACCCCCTCCAGCCACACACCAAAAGGGGCCCCACACCTGATTGGCTGCAGAGGGAGATGGGGTGGCCCGAAGCCTCGGTTCACCTCTGAACAGCTGCGGGAGTAAAGAGCAGCATTTGTCTTTTCTCCCGTGGCTGTGATAAAAAGGAGCCTGTCAGTGTGCTGAGTGCTAGGAGGTCAAACGGGGCACGTTGGACATGGGTGAGTTCTGTGTCTGCTGTTGGGGAGTGAGGTTATTTGCATAGATGCTTTATCCCCATTAATTTGCTGCTCTTTTCTACTTTTAATTTTGCCACGTATCGAATCATGCTTTTTGCGGAGGATTGCAGATTATAAAAAGTTTCCTAAAGTTCCACCATACACAAACCTTAGGACGAGACTGGATAGGCCATATGGTCTTTTTCTGCTGTCATGTTTCTGTTTCTGCTTGGGGCACAGTGACATCACCAAGTGCCCAGATCTACTGAAGGATCTATATCTGGCCCGAGAGAATTTTGTGAAAAAGGAGGAGGGATTATAAAATCTCTTTCATTTGTATGTCTCCACTGCTTATCCCGGGACAAGCATTGTGGAACATGTGTGCCTTTTTGGGAACCTGCCAGGTGCTTGTGACCTGGTTTGGCCACTGTTGGAAACAGGATACTGGGCTTGATGGACCTTGGTCTGACTCATGTTCTTATGTTCTTAAGCCATGGTTTGCAGCTATTTTATTTCAAGTATTTTATTTATTATTTATTTATCAATTTTTATGGACTGCTTTATCTAATAGTCAATTAGTTCTCTGTGTGCTGTGCTTTCCTGTCTAATCAATGTGTTTATACCTCAAAAAAAAAAATTTCCTGTCATGATTTGACAATTTCCAATCTGTAATCAAAAAACGCTGCTGATCGCTGGAAGTAGCGGTATACAAATGTATACTAAATAAAATAAATAAAAGAGATTTACATGGAACATTAACAACATTACATAGGAAATTCAAGGCTTTAACACAATGTGGGGGGGCTCAATATTGCCGCTGTCCGAACACCAATCAGCAAGTGTGACTAACTCAGATATTCAATGCTGGGGCTGGATATGACCCTGGCATTGAATATCCGGGTTAACTGTTCAGTGCTGGCAGCTAGCCACATTAGCAGTGCTAGCCATTGGTGCTGAATATTGGGCTCAGTGTGTTTTGTGTTCAGGATCTCCTCGTTCTGTTCTTCAGTGATTTATGTAGTATGATCTGGAGATCATCTGAAGAAAGGTTGTGCAGGATTTTGAAGGTTGTTGTTATATCAGGCCTTAACACATTTTGAGAAGATTTAGGAACCAGGCCAAAATCTTAGTAGCCAATGCTCGTGATCTCCTTGCGCTCCCCCCCCCCCCCCACCACTAATTGTCTCTCGGTGCGGGTGGATTTCCTCTTCTCTTCAGCCTGCAAGGATCCGATTTCCCATAGGCAAACAGGAGGGATCTTTGCCGTGATCATGGCCATCATGGTCTTTTCTGCCCGTGGGAGATGGAATTCATGCAGGCAGACATAAGGGATCACAGCCATCCAGGAAGGCAAGAAATATCAGGTGCCAGAGGCAAATGTCCTGTATTATATACCATACCATGTAACTTGTCCTCACTGTGAAAGTGACTGACTAGGGCCAGTGCAAGGATATCATGCACCCTAGATAAACCATGGAGTGGAGGAGGAGCCTAGTGGTTAGAACACTGGCTTGGTAACCAAGCAACCAGGGTTCAATTCCCACTAGCACTCCTTGTGGCCTTAGGCAAGTCACTTAACTCTCCATTGCCTTGGAAGAAAGGCCTGGCAATCTACTTCCATTGACACTGCCAAGAAAACCCAGGAGCTTCTGGGTCACCAGGAATCAGGATTGACTTGAAGGCACACATTGGATTGGAGGTAAACCATAAATCCTATGCCTCCCTCAACCTTCAGAAAAACAAAGAAAACTACAAGCTCCAGAGCCTTCTCATTTGCTGCCCCCACCCTCTGGAATGAACTCCCAATAACCCTATGCGTGATAAAAGACATTCATCTATTCTGAAAAGAACTTAAAACTTACCTTTTCACCAAGCATTCTGAAATCCCCTACCTCCAAAGAGCCACCCCCCAGCAGTCACAGAAACACTCTCACCAACCTCCTGAACCCACAAGTGACTAACTCAAACAAAACCACCTCTATTAGCACCCTGCATGTATTACAGAAGAAAAGTAAATAACCTCCTTAATGCACACAAGTTCCATTGTAATATATGTTTATTGTCTACTGTTCTTTGCAATATTTGATTATTGTTCTTTGTAAATAGTTCTAACAAAGCGGCATGCAATGTTACCTGTACATAGTTACAAAATACTGTTCCATGTAAAAGTATATAAAAATTGTTAAACTGTTCCCTGTAAACTGCCCTTGATCTCTGGAAGGGGCAGTATAGAAGAAAAGAATAAATAAATAAATCTAGCATCTCACCACTCCCTCTCTACTCCCCTCCCAAATAGACCGGCAATCCTCCCCCTCTCCTCCTGGCAGTCAAGCATCCTTTGTTGTCATCCCTCTATCTAGTGGTCCAGCATCTTCCCTTGGTCCTTTCACTGTGCTGTGCTGCATTGGGTGGGTCAGCAGGAATGAGCAAACAAGCTGGCAGCTAGCAAAGGAAGCATGGGGCCTCAGCCATGCACTTTCTGAAGGCTGCCGTATCCCTGCATATCCATAACAGGAAGTCTGTGTTGCAGTGGGTGGGGATACGGCTGGCCTTCACCATGCATGTGCTGAGTTCCTGTCCATGCTACTTTGTTTAACTGCCGGCTTGCCTTATCATTCATGCTGTAATGCCAGCCACTGATTCAGAGGAGGGGAATTCAGTGCTTGTCCAGACTACTGCTATTTTGCCACCCCGCAAATCTTGGCGCTCTAGGTGACCGCCTAGTTTGTCTAATGGAAGCACTGACCCTGAAAGTGGCACTTTTATAAAGATTTCATTTAAATCGCCTTCTTAAATAGAATTAGACTTTCATCTTAAAAGTTTTACTTAATTCCAGGCGCAACAGATTCAGAGGTATGATATAGATAGGTTCTCAAATAATGCATGAAAACAAATGATTCTAATCAGTTTTTTTAATGCAGTCTTATAAATCTTGAAAGCCTTTATTTTCAGGACTTCCACTTGCACCGCTAACTCCCTACTTCGCTCCTTTCACCTTTGTGCATCGTATGCCTGGAACAACCTACCTGTGTCTGTACAGCAGGCACCCTCCCTGGCCCTTTTCAAGTCCAGGTTGACAACCCACCTCTTCACTGTCGCTTTCAGATCCTGACTTCTACCCTTTGTCCTAACCTGACTCTCGTCCTTTGTCATGTCTAAAACTGTAAATGCCATACTTGTTTTGCCCAAATTATAATTGCCATACTTTGTTTTACCCCATACTTTGCTTTATCCTGAATTAAATATTGCTCCGTGTCACCATAATTGTTTTTTCCCGATCTGTCTATTGTTCTGTGTTGTCTTGACTAGATTGTAAGCTCTGACGAGCAGGGACTGTCTTTTTGTTTATATTTCTGTACAGCGCTGCGTGCGTAGCGCTATATAAATGCTAAATAGTGGTAGTAGTAGTTATTTTCTGATAGCAAATTATCCTGAAATTCCTTGGTCTAGCTTTTTCAGAGTCAATGTTGACCATAATCTGTTTCGGGGTTGCATTCCTATGTACCTTCTTACCAAGACGTGCTTGGGTCAGATGGAAACCAATGGCTGTAGATGGAGCAGAGTGAATTAACCAATGACAGGCTAGAAGTATTGCAAGCAGAGTCAAGAACCATGCAGTCCAGGAGTCAGGAATTAGGCAAGGCACTCCAGGAGTTCGGACAGAAGCAAGGAAGCATAAAAGTTAGGAATCAGACAAGTGGTCTGTTGCACCAGCAAGGCCTGTCTCTTCCTTCTGGCCTTATAGTCTGCTTCTCGTTGGATCTCTTTCTTCCTAGAACTCTCCCATAGAGGCTATATCGAGATGTGTGTGTGTGTGTATATATAAATATATAGATAGATAAATGAACAGATGGATAGATAGATATGTCTGCTAGAATTTGCACTCAAAATTCTGGGGCAATGGTCTAAATTATGCAAAATTCTGCATGCTTTGTCAGAATCACAAAATATATAGTTTTGAGTGATACTTTTTTATTAGATTATCAATATATTACATTACATATGTAATAAAAAGAAACGCAAGAAAAACAAATTAGGATACAAAGTAATTAGGCAAAAGTGAATAATTGTGGCCCACATCAAGGGGAGATAAATAACTCAAGTCACAATGATATCAAGAAAAAGAATAAGAGAGCAATAAGGCACCCAATTCTTCTCTCTTATTTAGCAGCCTTTACCCAAATACTTCCTATACCCACCCTTCAGTAGAAAAAAAAAAATAGCACATTACTGGACTTCCTTATCCAACAGGAACGTTTCCAACTGTAAAGGATCAAAGAAAATACATTTCTGCCCGTGATAATTAAATCAGATACTTACAAGAGTATCTCAAATAAAGCGATGCCCTCAAGGCTATTACGCCAGCCTTGAAGGCAAGAAAAAGCCTTACAAGGGAGCTGTGGAGCCCTAGAAACATCCGGGGAAATTGGAACTTTGGCAGCACAAACGAGCATTTCCTTATTCTTAAAATATGCTTTTAAGATAGAAAGCTATCCATTTCCAACTGAAAAAGTACAACTAAAGTTGCACAAGAAGACATCACATCCTGTGAATTCTCCATAAAAGCTGTTAAATCCACATCTTGTTGTTAATTAACACATCATACTCCTCTGCTGAATCAGATGAAACTTCCTAGATCAGTAAAACAGTTTAGAAATAAAATTAGAATCAGAATTAGAAATAAGTAAAACTTCACGCAGATATTTCCTTAAAAGAATTTCAATTTATGAACCGGAAAATTCAGAAACCTCAAGTTCTTTGATCTGGCTACATTTTCAAGACATTCTAGTTTCCGGTGAATAATTAAACTATCCTTAATAGCAGAGAATTAACCAGTTGTAAAGAAGAATATTGAGATTCCACTTCAGACAGTTCTCTAGAGAAATCCTGTATTTTCTGATCAATCTGTCTCGAGAGAGAACTGACGCAGCTGGGCCACGGTGGACACCAGAATCCTTTCTGTCGTGAATATCATCTGCCAAAAGTCAGTCAGAGACACAGAGAATCAGGGGGTCTCCTGGACACCTGTAGCAGGTAGAACCCAAGCAACAGTTTTAGGCAATAAAACATTATCCAAAGGAGGACAGGGAGAGCTCTGGTGTAGAGGTACAACATCTTCATAAACTTTAAAGATGAAGAAGGTAATACTGGTGGTAGAGCAGGCATGCGCTCGAGGGAGCTCAAAGAGACTCCCTCAAGAGACACGCTCAAGGAGATAGAACCATGCATCTTTACTTCTTCCAAGAGTTTTAAATGTTTAGCCATCAGGCCTAATTTTAATTTATCCTCACCAGTCTGCTGCTTCTTATGTTTGCCCTTAGATGGCATCAACAAACAATAAAACCATTCAAACCAGGGCCCACGTTGCTTCCCCGGTGCTCCTAAGGGGCTCCAAAGGGGCATATCCTGCCCCTTGTAGCACACACAATAGCCCTGCGTCTCCCGAGAGCATGATTTTAAAGGGTCTTGGGAATGACATTGGAGTGGTATCCCAATGAAGCCTGCAATGGGTAGGAAATGTTATTGGCTGCTTAATTCTCTCGGCACCGTGGCTGCTCATCTCTGGTTTTCCCAGTTTTGAATGATACTTAATTTAAGATGCAATACAGAAAAATAATATCACTGGAGATCGAGTTCATGACGAGGACCAGACTCTCCAAAAAGACCGCTGCCCCTCCCCAACGGAAGACTCAGGTAAAAAGTCCTTTTACCTGAGGAAGGTGGCAGCTTACAGAAACTACCCACCTTCTCAGGCCTCCCCAGCTCCCCAACAGGGTCAGCAGGCCAAAGGACATGGGCATGGCCCTCATAAGCAGAAGGCTCCAAAACCACAGGCACCAGCTCTGGCCCAGTCAGGGGGGAGTTTTGAATTCCTTGAACATAGCCTATCTACCCCAACAAAATCAGGATGTCTGACCATCTAAGCCCAGAGGTGGTTGGCCATCACCACCGACTCCTGAGCACTTCGGGTAGTCAGGGAGGGTTACCTCCTCCTCCTGACTCAGACACCTCCCCCTTATTTCCCTGGAGAGCCCCTCAGGTCTCCCCTCCACTGGGACCTTCTATTGAAAGAATTGGCAGGTCTTCTCAAGGACAAAGCAGTGGAACTGGTGCCCCACCATCTCAAGGGTGAGGGGTTCTACTCCAGATACTTCCTCATGCCAAAAAGGACAGGGGGCCTAAGGCCCATCCTCGACCTGCACAACCTCAACAAATTCCTGGTGAGGAAGAAGTTCAAGATGCTCTCCCTGGAACATTGCTGCCATACCTCCAGCAGGGAGATTGGCTCTGCTCCTTAGACCTCAAGGATGCTTATACTCACTTACTCATTCACCCCAACCACAGACTGTACCTGCGGTTTGTAGTGGGGGACAGGCATTTTCAGTACAGGGTGCTCCCCTTCAGCTTGGCCTTGGCCCCAAGAGCCTTCACAAAATTCCTGGCACTCATGGCCGCCTTCCTCCGCCTCCAAGGTGTCTTTTTCCCCTACCTGGACGACTGGCTCATAAAAAGAGGCACAGCCTCAGAGGTGCAGCAGGCCACTGCACGCACCATCCAGGTCCTGCAACACTTGGGATTTATCATAAACTACCCCAAGTCTCACCTCCTCCCGACACAGTGTCTGGAGTTCATTGGGGCAAAGCTCAACACTCTCCATTTGAAGGCTTTCTTGCCCAGGGACCGAGCCGACTGTCTCAAGACTCTGGAATGGGACATACAATACCGTCCCTCATTGCCTGCCGGCTTCTTTTGCACCTGCTCGAGCACATGACCTCCATGGTCCACATCACCCCAGATGCTCACTTCCACATGAGGGTGGCACAGTGGTGCCTCCAGGACCAGTGGTCCCAGGCCATGGGTCGTCTCCGAGACAGAATCAGTGTAACCCACCAACTGGTGGACTCCCTGGTTTGGTGGCAGTCTCTCCAGCATCTCGAAGTGGGCATGCCTTTTCAGGCCCCAAGCCTCTCAAGGGTCCTCACCATGGATGCCTCCCTGCTTGGCTAGGGAGCACACTGTGGGGAGCTCCGCACCCAGAGCAACCGGTCACCAGACGAGAGCACCCAGCAGATCAACCTCCTGGAGCTCCAAGCCATATATTTTATTTATTTATTTATTTAACAATTATTTCTATACCGCTCTTTCACAAGTATCAAGTGCGGTTTACAATGAACAGTATGTTATATGGTATGGATAGTATCATACCAAGTCATTTTACATAGAACAGATGAACTAGGTACAGATAACAGTATAAAGTTTAAACAGTAAATTATTAAACTATTATAACATATATACATAGTAAATATATACAAATTGTATCATATGTCGCGTGTGGTTGTATACTTTATATAAGCTTCAGGCACGTGGGTATATGTTGTTTGAATTGTAGTAGTTAACCTGCGTCTCTTTGTGTCGTCTGGCCAGTCTCTGATCCTTGGTTGTAATGCAATGAGAATAAATGGGTTTTCAGTTTTTTTCTAAATTCCTTTATGTCTGATAGTGAGCGAATGTTGTCAGGAAGGTTATTCCAGAGGGTAGGAGCTGAGTGTGAGAATGCTCTCATGTTGGTTTGTTTTTTTGCTTTTGTGTAGTCTTTTGGTACTGCTATAGTGTTAGTGTTTCTACTTCTTTGTGATCTTTTATCTATTTCTATCTTGATGAGTGTATTGAGTATAGTTGGTGCTAAGTTATTTATTAGTTTAAATGTTGTAAGTAATATCTTATATTTTATTCTGCTGTGGATAGGTAGCCAATGTAGTTCGGCTAATGTCGGTGTGATATGTTCAATTGAGCTTATATTCATTATTATCCTTGCTGCTATGTTCTGAGTTAGTTGTAACTTTTTAATATTTTGCTTTGTGATACCATTAAGGATTAAATTTGCAAAATCAAAGTGTGGGGTGATGATGGCTTGTATTATGGTTATGAAGTCTTGTAAGTGGATTAATGGTCTTAGTTGTTTCAAGGTCTTAAGTTTGTAGTGTATGTTTTTTGTTAGATATTTTATGTGAGAATCCATGTTAAGTTTATTGTCAAGTATCACACCCGGGTATTTTATTTCCTTTTTTATGTTGATTTCATGGTTATCAAGTGTGATGGTGCTTGGGGGTGTGTATGTTTGGTTTTTAGTAATATATAGAACGTCAGTTTTTGAGAAATTAATGTGTAAGTTCTGTTCATTGAGCCATATTGTTAGTTCTTTAAAGCACTCTGTTATCTGTTGTAGTGGAGGGTGTGGGATTTTAAATGGTATGTAGAACATTATATCGTCAGCGTAGATATGATAATGAACGCTATGACCTTTAAAGATATTGCTGATTGGCTGTAGGTAAATGTTAAACAAAAGTGCTGATAGTGCAGATCCCTGTGGGAGGCCTTGTGTTTGGTCGAATGTGTTAGATGTCTGGTTAAGAATTCTTACTGTTTGGGTTCTGTTTGATAGGTAGGATTTGAACCAGTTATGGACAGTGGATGTAATTCCTATTTGTTGAAGTCTGTTAAGCATTGTTATGTGGTTTACACTGTCAAATGCGGCAGAGATGTCGAGGAATACTAGGATGAAGGCTTGTTTTGTGTATATACTTAGCCCTGCGAGTCTTCTGCCACTACCTGTGTCACCAGCCAGTTCTGGTCCAGATGGACAACTAGGTGGTGATGTTCTACGTTAACAAACAAGGAGGTACAGGGTCTCGTATCCTTTGTCAGGAGACACTGGTCCTCTGCTCGTATGCAATCCAACAGGGTATCCTCCTGCAAACAGTGTATCTGCCAAGCCAGGACAATCTTCTGGCCGACAGGCTGAGCAGAGTCCTCCAGTCACACGACTGGCAGCTGGACCCCAGGGTAGCCAGTCAACTTTTCCAGCTCTGGGGGAAATTCGTGTTGGACCTATTTGCCAGCCAAGACAGCTTCCAGTTGCCCCGCTTTTGTTCCTGGCAGGCACACCCCTTCAGGTTGGCAGCATACGCGTTCCTTGTCTCATTTTTGGAAGGCCTCATGTACGCCTTCCCTCCCACACCACTGATCACCAAGACCTTGTTCAGGACCTTCCATGACAGAGCCTCACTCATCCTGATAGCCCCTCGGTGGCTCAGGCAAATGATGCCTTGTAAAGTACAATCGCATCCCCGGACCAGGAGGGTCTCCTCAGCCTAAGACCCCCCAGGCCTTGTATAGAGGTCCAGCCAATCCACTAAGCACTCTTCAAACCTATATATCCCATTGTTTACCACCATTCCACCACCCCTCCAACATACCTACCCAGTTCCCCTCTCCCACCTCCTTCTCTAAACCACCAGCGCACATCCGCTCCATAGTGGACCCCACCATAAAAAAAACACATGGCATTGGGACTCCCCCCCCCCCACACACACATCCCCAGCCCCTACATCCATTATAAACACACTATTCCCACACAGCCACTACCATTCATCAATAGCACCCATCGATCCTGAGTGTATTCTCCACCCATTTAATCCGCCCCCCCTCAGCAGAAACACATAATTTCCTCTTGTCTAATATGAACGTGAGAGATAGGGATGTTGCTTGGTTTGAGTAGTGATTTTTATTTTTTGCCTTTCCCTCCTGTTCTAAGGGAGAGTGTACTTGTACTTGCCTTGGTGACATCCATGTGGGGAGAGCCAAGTTCCACCTGAAGGTATCTGAGACCCTAGGTGAACCTTCAGCCAGGAATCTCCAGAGTCCAGCATTTCTACTTCCCTTCCTTACCTCTCCAGGTGGCTAGCATCTCCCTTCACAATCTCTCCAGGCATCCAGCATCACCCCTTCCATTCTCTACCAAAAGTGTCTCCCTTTCCCTACCCCCATCCCCTCAGGTTCCAACATCTTCCTTTCCCACACCCCTCCCCCCAGGTATCAAGCATCTCCCCTTCTCTTCTGTACCATGCTCAATGTCCAGCATCTCGTCTTTCTATCTATCTATCTATTGAGCCTTTATATAGCGCTGCAAACGTACGAAGCACTGTACAGACATGTAGGAGAGACAGTCCATGCTCATCAGAGCTTACAATCTAGTTAAGACAAAATACAAATTACAAATCAGGGCTTACAATCTAGTAAGACAAAGTATACAAATATTCAGGGAAAAATCTAGACAGGGCAAAAAGCACAAACACAAACACGGCATTTATAATCTAGTCAAGTCACAACACAGGAGTCAGGATCTGAAAGCAACATTGAAGAGGTGGGTTTTCAACCTGGACTTGAAGAGGGCCAGGGAGGATGCCCGGCGCACTGAGACAGGTAGACTGTTCCAAGCAAAGCGTGCAGCTAGGTGGAAGGAGCGAAGTCTGGAATTAGCAGTATGAGTGGAGGTCATAGATAGACGTAGACTGTTAGAAGAGCAAAATTCCCGAGAGGGGATGTAGGAAGAGATAAGAGATGATAGGTATTGGGGGGCTGAAGAGTGAATGCATTTATAGGTCAGGAGGAGAAGTTTGAACTGGATACGGAAACGGATGGGAAACCAGTGAAGTGACATGAGAAGAGGAGTGATGTGGGTATGGCGAGGCTGGCAGAAAATTAGTAGAGCAGCAGAATGTTGAATAGATTGAAGGGGAAAGAGGTGGTTTGCAGGGAGGCCGGCAAGGAGAAGGTTGCAGTAATCAAGGCGGGAGGTGATTAAGGAATGGATAATCATTTTAGTAGTGTCTTCAGAAAGGAAGGGGCGAATTTTGCTGATGTTGTAGAGAAAGAAACGGCATGTCTTAGCTACGAGCTGGATATGTGTGGAGAAAGAGAGAGAGGAGTCAAAGATAACCCCCAGGTTTCAGGCCGAAGAGACAGAAAGGATTACAGAGTTATCCACAGAGACTGAGAAATGGGGAGGAGGGGAGGCATTGGGGGGAAAGATAAGGAATTCAGTCTTGGCCATGTTCAATTTCAAGCGGCGTTGAGACATCCAGGTAGCTATGTCAGAAAGGCAGGCAGTGATCTTGGTCTGGATTGCTGGAGAAATTTCAGGCGTAAAGAGGTAGATTTAAGAGTCGTCAGCATAGAGATGGTAGTGAAAGCCATGGGAAGAGATAAGGGCACCAAGGGGTTGGGTATAGAGAGAGAAAAGGAGCGGTCCCAGGACGGAATCCTGGGGTACACCAACTGGGAGCGGGGTGGCAGAGGAGGAGGAGCCACCAAAACACACACTGAAAGAGCGGTGGGAGAGGTAGGAGGAGAACCAGGATAGTACAGAGCCCTTAAAGCCAAGTGAGGACAGGGTGACAAGGAGAAGGTTGTAGTCTTTCCTTCCCAACACCCCCCTCCCCAGATGCCGAGCATTTCTCCTTCCCTCTCCACATCTCAATCCTCCTGCCCCCCCCCCCCCGCCCTGATTCCCAGCATCTTGGAAACTCAAGAGGAACTGGTGCAAGATATAAGAACACCCAACAAGGCAAATCAGGATCCAGAATGTAGAAAGGAGCCAAGCACAAGGTAACACTAAAGTACAGACAAGGTTCTATACAGATCTATATACAGATTCCAGACAAGAACAAGATAGCCTCTGGAAAGAAGTAGCATCATAGAGTAGGTTAAGGCAGCCAGCCAACAAAGTGTAATCTACTGACGTCTGTTGGCTGGAAGTCAAAGGTTCACCCAGACAAGGTTCTTCTGAAAACGGAACCATCTGCAGACTGGTGGCAGAACCTCATACATAGAAAGACAGCACAGTGTGGTAGCAGCCTTTGAGTATCTGCGTGCATGCACCAAAGGCTTGTGCATCCCAACCCCTCCAAAAGGGTTGGAAGTCACAAGTAAGGGATGTACCTACTGGAGTGGTATACTGGAGTTGGGTGCCAGAGACAGTGTGGGAGCTTACAGAAGAGCTTGCTGCCTTGTCAAACTGATACTGTAAGGAGATTTCCAGACCAGCATCCTCTTGGGTTGGGTGAACCCAAAAGAGCGAGTGAGAGAGAAAGAGGCACCTGGAAGTATTTTGCAGGGTCAAGAAGAGTTGCTGTTCAGAGAGTGGTGGACAGAAGAAGAACAAGAAGGGAGTCCCATCTAAGGATTCTGTGAGTTCTGAGGAGGAGAGAAATCTTGAAGGAGCTAGAGATCTTGAGAGAAGAGGAATCAAAGGCCCAACCAGAAGAGGCCATCAAGAAAAAAAGAATACAAACTACCATCTTTTATTTTTTATTATGCTGTTATGTTCAGCCTACCATCTGTGAAAACAGTAGACTGAACTTTATTCATTATTTTGAGTTACCCAGTAGAGAGGTATTTTTATTATACAGAACTTTCTGGAGTGGACAATTGTTTTGCTAATTGAATGGGGTGCGAAAATAAAGGCTAACACGCTTTGGAATAAAGATAAGCAGTTTATTTATAAAATAAAGAAAATATAACTTGAAAGCAAGTAATTCACTTATTCACCTATAATTAGTTAGAAAAGATAACCTGAAAGCAGGTGATTACAGGAAAATGATACATCACCGACAGAGCCATGAGCTTCATCTCATGCCACACTTTGACTTAATAGATCCCAGATTCAGCCAGGCAGGAGAGAGACTTCTCAGTCGGGAGACTTCCAGGCAGCGCACGTGTCCACTCCATGGATGGGATCCCTTCCCTCCCCTGGCTGAAAAAGGCACCTAATTTATCTTGTTGCAAGAGCAACCAGTAATTTTCCATCAGGTGACATACACACAGAATAGGATCAGCTGTCCATTAAACATAATCAAGACGCTGGCTAGACGCCTGAGAATGCTCAAGGGAGGGGCATCTCCCATCCCATGGTTCAGAAGCTCAGAACTCTGACGGATGACCTTCACTTTATTTTGTATATATTTGCCAGGTGCAAAGTTCTTTTTATCATGTATACCAGTATCTCTCTGTACTAAGACTCCCTATTAGGAGTTTCATATGGTTCTATCAAAACAGTTATGCATAAAGATGTTTTTCACAAAATTGTACAGGACTCTCTCTTCCGTAAAACTGAGGTTCAATTAACCCCTAACTCGCTGCTGATGCATAATCAGTAGTCAACTTTAATTCATTTGTACTACAACAATGGATTCTTTAATGTGGCTGTGAGCCCTTAGAGAAAATGTGAGAGACTTATGGAGTGTGGCGTATTCATCTAGCAAACTAGAGCCTTGAAGAGAAATCCTATCCCCTCTCTCCCACCTCTCAGAACCTTTCAACACAAGGAGGTAAAGCGAGGTCTCTCCCTCCAAACAAATATCTGTAGGTCTCTGGAGTCACAGCACACAATGTACCCAGGAACTGTCTACATGTCATTAGTCTTCTCTTTTATATTTTTTTAATATGCATAACTCAAGTTTGAGCCATCTTGCAGCATTTGTAAGCCCTTTTGTCCCTTTTAGGAACTTCGTAGAGCTTCCATATACCTTTTTTAACATTTGGATATCTCTTTTCAGAACCCCATGCTTCAGATTTTATTTTATTTTATTTACTTGATACTGTATACTGTTAGTAATCAGATGATATCAAGTGGTATATGCTTATGTAAGAATATCAACATCCCATATTAACACCACTGAACATCTCATATTCAACCACCCTATCTTACCCTCATTAAAATTTCCCAGGAGAAATATCATACGAATCGTGCACAAAGCTTCCTCTCTGTATTACTGTTCCTCCTCAGAAAGCCATACGCAACAGCAGGCCTTGCAAATACGTATACATTTGAAGGATGATATCCTTATTCTTTGCACACCAGCATGCATTTATAGGGCCAGATTTCCTGTTAAACACAGTAGACGTGTTCCTAGGGACATCTGAGCCATCAGGGTGCCTCTGTTCCCCTCTGGTGAGCTTCTTTCCCCTCTCCCTCCCACCAGCAGAAGGAGAGAAGCAAGGGGGAAAGGGTACTAAAGATCCCTTGATTAGGGATGTGTGATTCAGAGTTCTGAGGGGTTCTGGCCTCTGGCTGAAAAAGGACTTTTGCTAGAGTAGATATGCTGCAGAGAGATGAGGGTCTAATGTACAGGGTAAAAATATGGCCAAAAGAATTTCAGAAGTTAAGAAACAAAATTTTGTTTACATTCTCTGGTCTGCATGTTGTCTCTTGGTAGCCCTTATTATGCTTTGTCCTTTATTTGACTGTGGTGGTAATGTTAATGGCTGAAGGAAGGTGAGCTTGGAAAATGTTACCCTCCCCCCTAAGAACCTTCCAGCATTTACACTTCTGCTGTCCTATATGTATTACAGATTAGATTTTTAAAATTTTTGCCACTGAGATTTTCTGCGTTGGATTTCTGACTTGCTGTGCTCTTCCCCTTCCAGTTACCACACCCTTCTCTTTATTTGTACTTCTGGTTGTCCTGTTTCTGTTGGCCGTGGACGCCTCGACCAGATTGCAACCTGTCACCAAGCTGAGTCATTGCCAAAGCAACCTGCGTGCAACTTTGACATCAGCAGCCTCATATCTGCCAACGGTAGGAAAGTTAACTGATGATGGTAGCAAGATTCCCAATTGCATTTGTAGGTTTCCTAAGATTACCACAATACTGCGAGCTCTTTGCAATCAGCATGTTGTCTGTGGAGTCCTTTCCTTATTCATGGCAGATATCCAAGTAATAAGCTATTCTGAAGTTACAATTTCAGGGTTAATATATGGAGAGCGACTAACATTTTGGCATTTTTAATGATATATTCAAATTCTAAGCATGTTGAAGCAATAGTCTCAGCTGCAGCTCATCAGAAACTGGGATCAATCATGCTATCTATAATTTGCATATCATTGTTCCTGCATCGCATAAGAAGATGAAACCGACACAGGGAAATTCAGGCGGAGCACCTTCCTTTCTCCAGAACTCCTAAGAAAATAGAAACATATGTGTTGTACTACAAGAAAAGGGCCTTCATCTGGTTCTTTTCAACATTTTTGTGTGCAATATCGCAGCAGGGCTTTCAGTTAAGACTTGCCTGCTTGCAGATGATAACCAAAATCTGCAACAGGGTAAACAGGATGTAAATTCAAACCAACATACCTTGAAATGTCTCTAGACAAGTGCTAGCTAGACGACTAAAAAGTAAGAGGAGAGAGTTAGAATATTGTATATAGCACTACATGAAGAGGCAGATATATTAGGCATCTCAGAGACTTGGTGAAAGGAGGATAACCAATGAGACTCTGTGATATCAGGGTACAAATTATATCATAGCGACAGGCTGGATCAAATTGGTCGAGGGGTGGTGCTACTGTATATGTTAAAGAGAGAATGAGGTAAAATAGAATAAAAGTTCTGCAGGAAATAAAATGCACCATTGAATCTTTATGGATAGAAATGTTGAAGTGGCAGAAAATAGTGGTAGGTGGTACACAGTACTACTCTGCGCATCTACAGAATGAGCAGACAGTTGATGAAATGTTATCATAAATTAGGTAAGCTAACACATTTTGTGATTTTATTACCCCAGGATTGATTAAGTAGGCTAGAGAGGTAAAGATCCTAGATTAAATAAAGGCCTGCTTCATGGGGCAGCTGGTTTGGGAACTAACTAGAGAAGGGGGCTATTTTACACTAGTCCTTTGGGAACACAGGTTTTATACAAGAGCTAACTGTGTTGGGACCATTTGGCACAAATGATCATAATATGATTGAATTTGACTTAATAACTGGAGTGCGGTATAAAAAGGAAATCTACTATGTCAGCATTTAATTTTCAAAAGAGAGACTGTGATAAAATGAAGAAAAACTAAAAAGAGCAACTGCAAAGGTTAAGAGTTTTCATCAGACATGGACGTTGTTTAAAAATAGAATCTTGGAATCCCAGATCAGAGGTATCCCACCCATTGAGAAAGGTGGAAGGAAGGCCAAATGACAGCCATCATGGTTAAAAGGTGAGGTAAAAAAGGCCAATAGAGCAAAAAAAAAAGAAGCATCTTTCATAAAATGGAAAAACGAACCAAATGAAGAAAATAGGAAACAACATAAACATTGACAAGTTAAATGCAAGCATTGATAAAAAAGACAAAAGAGAATTTGAAAAGAAGTTTGCCATAGAACAATGGTGTACCAAGGGCAGGGAAGCGGGTGCATCCCACCACAGATGCCGGCCGGGAGGGAGGTGCACCCCCACTGTGTCTAGGGAGGCAACGTGGCAAACTTACCATAAAGCTGGCTTGCTGAGGTGCCTAACGCACCAGGCCTGGCTTCTCTTCTCTCCTGGCTGAAGTCTCATGAATGGTAAATTTGCCACACTGCCTCTATGGGCCTGGTCAGGGGGAGTGCATTGTCACACATAGCGTGGCACAGGGAGAGCACCCACCCCAGGTGCCGAGGGTGCTGGGAACACCACTGCTATAGAAGCACAATGTTGGTGAAGGAGTCAGACCAGTAAATTATCAAGGGGTAAAAGGGAATTCAGAGAGGAAAAGGCCATAGCTGAGAAACTAAGGGGGGTTGTTACTAAAGTGCACTATTGGAAAATTGTACGCTATTTGGCTCTTAATGCATGTTAAAGGACAGTAACATTTGCCACCACAGCAGGTATTAAATAATAATGAGATGCAAAGCATGCAAATATATGCTAAACATCTCATTATTATTCAGATGAATACCACAGTTTGTAAATTACTGCAAGCAGTGTTATTCTTGGAAAATTAATGCCAGCTTGAAGCTAGAGGGTAGAGACATTTGAGTATCTCTGTGGTAAAAATGCAGGAGGCGGGCCTCTTTCAAGTGAATGGAAGTTCTGGAACAAGGAGGTCATAGGTTGAAGGTGAAAGGGGGTACACTCAGAAGTAATCTAATGAAATGTTTCTTTACAGAAAGGGTGGTGGATATATGGAGCAGCTTCCACATGGAGGTAGGGGGAGATGAGGGCAATATCTGAATTGAAATAATAGGACAAGCAGAGAGGAGATCTGAGGGAGAGGAAGGAATTCTAGAGCTAAGTAGTTCAAATGAATGGGCAGATCAGACAGGCCATATGGTGTTTATCTGCAGTTAGTTCATCGGTTTCTGTGTTACATCATGTACCTCATTTAAACAAACAAGGTAGGCTGGTAAAACAAGACAGCTGAGTGATTCTGACATTGTTAATTCAAACAATACTATATAAGTGGTGCATAAAAATTAAGCTAACCATAAACTCTCAGGGATTTGTGTTTATAGTAGGCAAATAGTAGTGAAATGGTTGGTGTTTGCCAATGTTCAGTTTCTGTTGTAGATGGGGAGGTTTATCTGCTGTCGTGCTGTTTTAAAGCAAAACACTCCAAACTGTATTCAGAGGGGCCCAAGAAAGTGTGCAAAAGGCAGATCTTGCCTGTACTCTCCATGATCTCACTCTGCTCCATCTCACCCACCCACATTTACAGCTTATATTTAGAAGTCTAGGTGCAACTTCATGAGACCTTCATGCTCTCTTCCTTCTGATGCAGTTCCTGGAAATAGAGTATCAATATATCCAGACAAGACTGTAAGGGGAAAAAGGGCAGTCGGAATTCTCATAGAAAACTGCGGTTACAAAGCAGGAAAGAGAACTATTACTACTACTAATCATTTGTATAGCGCTACAAGGCATAGGCAGCGCTGTGCATATAGTTGAAACAGCACATAAAGCACACGTCCCTTTCATCCCAGACAGCAAACTCCTTGGAATGTATGTATGGGTCTTATCAGCGGCAAGAGAGATTCAGCTGTCAAACAATGCTGACACCTAGTGTCTGGGTCAAAACTTGCAGGTTTCTGGAAAAAAGCTTGGTTCATGGACTTTTTAAGAAGTTTAATGGTAAAGATCTTACTTTCCAGAAAGAATGGCATCATCACAAGTGAGATTCATTGTAGACCTGTGAAGTGCATGTTTTGAGAGGATTTTCTATGGATATTAATATATTAGTTGGTAATTTCCAGCAACCTACATCCTAATTATAAAGTATGTTGAAAGAGACCGTTTAAAAAAAAACCTGATGCAGTCCTCATTCTTTCAGATCTGGAGGGAATTCATGTAAAAAGAATTTTTGCCGGGGGCTGTGTCAACTTTGTCAGCACTTTCGCTGAGCCTCAGGTAAGAAAGCTGCAGCGTAAATCCGTTTTCAGTTGCCTGTGGGCCCAATATTCCAAGGATGTATGCTTCAAAAGTGAAATCTTTGAATATTTGCTAGCGTTGAGGGCCTAAATTTATATTCAGCGTTTCATTAAACTTGTAAATTCAGAAGCATAAAAATGAGTCGCAACAGAGGTGTATTAGAGCAGGGAAAAAGTTAAAGCTTAGCACTGATTTTCCATGCTAGGCTCATAAAGTAGGTCCATAAATCAAGACAAATGAATGGCAGGCGCAAATTTATAAGGATAACTTTTAAGTTTTAAATTAAGTTGACTTGTCAGTTGAAAACACCAGGGGCTGATTTTCAATGTTCTTATCCGGATAGTGAACAAGGGGCTTTCCAAGGCCAGCCTGTCTGCTAGGCAGCCACCTAGGGCAGCACACCTTTGTGGGCGGCACAGCACAGCATCCGTGGCAGACCGTGTGCTTCAACACACATAGCATGTTGCTTCAGATCCGCCTTGAATATGAATTTGTACCAGAGTGGGGTCAGAAGCCACAGGCCATGTGTGCTGAAGCACATGACCTGCTGCGGGTTGCCACTGCGCCAAGCCGAGCTGCCCCCCCCCCATCCCACCAACCCTGCCGACTGAATTGGCGACAGCAGGGGGCAATGGCACAGAACGTAAGGGGGGTGGCGTGACTCTGAAGGGGAGGTGGCAGGGCACAGCTGGGGCTTCTGCCTGGGGCAGCATAAACCCTTGGGCCAACCCGGGGGCTACCCAGATAGTGCCACTGAATATCTCCACAGATTGCTCGGACATTATCTGGTTAGTGCATCACTGGCGCACTCTCTTCATTCTTTTCTCCATCCTAGGTGCTAATAAACAAACATGCACATTCCCGTTCTCCATACACCTCCCCATTCAGCCAGCAATTTTAACACAAACTCCCATCCTCTTAACCTCTTTCACAATCCCTGACTTTTCTTTCCACAAATCCCCAGCCCCTTTTATAAAATCCATCCTCAGTGATCTCCTCTTTCCCCTGATGCTGAAGAGTCTAGCAGAAAGGACAGGGCTGTGGAGATGGCTTGGCCTCTGCCTTCTTTTTCCTCTGCCCCTGCTATCAGACAGATGCTTTGAAGCACAAGGCTGTATAGTGTCTTGCATAGTTCCAGTCAGATCCTAGGTGGCAGGTGGAGGAGAACAGCCACTGCTCTCCTCCTCCTTGCAGCCCCTTCAATGCAGCAGGACGTATTTGTAAATGTGTGATCTGAGCAGCCTCTCCCAACCGCCTCCAAGACACCTCCCAGTTCCTTGCAGAAAAAGCCGAATACTGCAGCCTTGGAGAGCTGTGTAGACCAGGATCCTCAGACCAACTTGCTTAGTGCTGCTGAATATCGGCGGATGTCGCCACTGCAAGCCCTGATGTTAACTAGTTAGCACTGGGGCACTGCGGGGGCAGTCTGGGGGGGGGGGGAAGTACCCCGTGATAATGGAGCGATATTGAGCTGCTGACTGGTTATCGCTAAGAAGTGAAAATCAGGCACAGGAGAGGGCGGCGTAACTTTTGCAGATAAAGCTAATTAGGCAGCAGCTGAGTATCACCACTGCCTGCTTAGCTTCACGGCAATCCGGGTAACCCAGATGATATTAAGAGCCAGGCCTGGATGTGGCCACTGCCACTGAATATCGGGCTCTTAAGTTATGGGGATTATTCTGAACAGCGAATAGTGGGGATGTACATCCGGTTTGGACATACAACCCCCGTTATTCACTGTATGCCTATTCTACCCCTAAAGCTCCCCGCACGGACAGGGCCTTTGTGCAGGGAGCTCCAGATGGGGATGGGAGGGGGCAGCGACAGGGCGGAGAGTGGGCGGAGTGGGGGCGGGCCAGAGATGGATGTAGGACTTATTCTGCCTCGGAGGTGGAATAAGTCCCATGCGGGGCAGAGATTCAAGCATGCAGAAGTCCCAGGGAAACCAGAGGTAAGGCTCCGCTGCCCGATCCCGGCCTTGTCTTCCCCGGCCAAGGGCTAAGCGGCAGAAAAGAAGCGCGGGACTGATGTTGGGGGGTCTGTGCTGCTGCTGAGCATCCTGGTGCCATGGCGACAGGACACCACATCACCAGCGCGCCAGCAGGAGCATACGGAGGGCTAGCTGGGGAACTGCTTATATGTCCCATGCTGCGTGATCAGGGCACATCCAGCCCATCTAAGTGGCTGATTCTGCACCTGCAGGAACGTCTAGCTCCCGCGGGTGCAGAATCGGGTGCACATTAGGGCCGTCCAGATTTTGTACATCCGGATTGCCTGGACATGCCCCGATTGGAATTGGCCTCTTTACATTTATAAACATCAATGGCAGCTGCACTGCTGAATATTGCCTTGATTTTGTTTTTCACAGGGGGCAACTTTTACTAATGTAACCCTGTCTGCAGAGAGCTTGCAGAAGATCAGCAGCATTGACAGGACCTCAGTAGACAAATGGATGGCAGCAAAATATGGAAGTGAAGAGCGTCAGGAAGCAAAAAGGTTTTTTTTTCCACAATATTGCAGACCTGCTGCGCACTTGAAAACTTATGCGATGAACATTGCAAGTTTCAATATTTAGTTGTAAAGCTGAAAGAAACAAGTTGTAGGTAACATAGTTCGACTGGACTATTTTAATACATTTGTGGTTAGCTTTCAAGAGATATGATCCCTTCATCGGATCACAATAGAATGTCAAGACAGCCACAGTTTTTGTTAGAGTTTCAAGCTTGATTTTATTCAGAATTGTGATATAACAGCAGTGCCTAGCCTTCCGTGTAGCAGGTTTCATCACAAACATAAGTTCAATTATCTCAAAGGACAGTTTCATTTCTAAGTACTACTATTACTACTACTACTGAGCATTTATCTAGTGCTACAAGTCATACGCAGCGCTGCACAGACAAGTAAGAGACAGTCCCTGCTCGTCAGAGCTTACAATCTAGTCAAGACAAACACAGAAGGTGTAGGCAGGGATCAAGCAAGGGAAGGAGAAGGAGATCAGGGGAGTCAAGATCCAAAAGCAGCAGCGAAGAGGTGAGTTTTCAGCCTGGATTTGAAGAGGGTTAGAGAAGGTGCCTGGCGTACAGACGCAGGTAGTTTGTTCCAGGCGTAAGGCACAGCAAGGTGAAAAGAGCGAAGTCTGGAGTTAGCAGTGGAAGAGAAGGGCACAGATAGAAGCAGTTTGCTAGAAGAGCGGAGTTCCCGAGGGGGGTTATAAGGAGAGATAAGAGAAGAAAGGTAGTGAGGAGCCACAGAGTGAATGCATTTATAGGTCAGCAGGAGAAGTTTGAACTGGATGCGGAAATGGATAGGGAGCCAGTGAAGTGACTTGAGAAGAGGAGTAATATGGGCATGACGAGGCCGGCGGAAGATTAGTCGCGCAGCAGAGTGTTGAACAGATTGAAGGGGAGAGAGATGATTCAAAGGGAGACCAGCAAGTAGTAGGCTACAGTAGTCAAGACCGGAGGTGATTAAGGAGTGGATAAGCGTTTTAGTAGTGTGTTCAGAAAGGAAGGGGTGGATTTGCTGATGTTATAGAGAAAGAAGCGGCAGGTCTTAGCTATCAGATGGATGTGTGTGGAGAAAGAGAGAGAGGGGAGTCAAAGACAACCCCCAGATTGTGGGCTGAGGAAACAGGAAGGAGTACAGAGCTATCCACAGAGAATGAGAAAGGGGAAGAGGAGGGGAGGTTTGGGGGGGAAGGATGAGAAGTTCGGTCTTGGCCATGTTCAATTTCAAGCAGCGGTGAGACATCCAGGCAGCAATGTCAGAAAGACAGGCAGAGATCCGGGTCTGGATTGCCGGAGAGATTTCAGGTATAGAGAGGTGTCATCAGCATACAGATGGTACTGAAAGCCATGGGAAGAGATAAGCACACCAAGGGACTGGGTATAGAGAGAGAAAAGGAGCAGACCCAGGACAGATCCTTGGGGTACACCAACAGGGAGCGAGGTAGCAGAGGAGGAGGAGCCACCAGAACACACATAGAAGGAGCGATGAGAGAGATAGGAGGAGAACCAGGATAGTACAGAGCCCTTAAAACCAAGCAAGGACAGGGTATCAAGGAGAAGGTTGTGGTTAACAGTGTCAAAAGCAGCAGAGAGGTCAAGAAGGATGAGGACAGAGTAAAGGCCCTTGGATTTTGCCAGGAACAAGTCACTGGAGACTTTGGCAAGAGCCGTTTCAGTAAAGTGTAGAGGATGAAAGCCAGACTGTAAGGGATCCAGGAGGGCATGAGAGGAGAGGAAGTCAAGGCAGCGGCGGTGAACCGCACATTCAAGGAGTTTAGAAATGAAGGGAAGAGGGAGATGAGTCGATAATTAGAAGGACAGGTGAGATCAAGTGAGGATTTGTTGAGGAGAGGTGACCACAGCATGTTTGAAGTCTGCAGGGACTGTTGCAGTGGAGAGCGATAGGTTGAGAATACGAGAGATGGAAGGGACAACGGTTGAGGAGATGGGGCTTAGGAGATGGGTGGGGATAGGATCAGAGGAGCAGGTGGTGAGTTTGGAGGAAGAAAGTAGGTGTGCAGTTTCCTCTTCAGAGATCACAGGAAAGGAAGAGAGGGTAGCAGAGGTAGGGGGGAGAGTTGGGAGTGAAGAGGGGGAGGAGGGGAAGTAGTTGATTTTGTGGGGAATTGGAGGGTGATCTTGTGGATTTTGTCATGGAAATAGGCAGCCAGGGTTTGGGCAGAAAGGGAGGGAGGGATCAGAGGCGGAGGCACCTTGAGGAGAGAGCTGAGAGCAGTAAAGAGATGGCGAGGATCAGAGGCAAGTAGATATATGCAAGTTCAGTTTACATTACTCACGTAGCTGCAGTCCAAGGTCAAACGCTCTAAGTGCTGGGTTCATTTGTATCAACATGCATACGTGGCAGGTGCAACCTAAAGCCGTGAGCCATAACCCCCCCCTCCCAAATAGTAAAACATCTCCCTTTGCCTTCCCCCTTCCAGTGTCTCCCATTCCCTACTCCCTCTGGGTGTCAATCATCTCCTCTTCCCTTCAAGAGGAGATGTAGGATAGGAAGGGGGTGGGAATTAAGAGCATTGAAGACAGCAGAGCAACACTGCTGTAAGTAAGTACAGTGTCTGCTGCCCTGCTCTCCCAGCGCACCGCCACTTCACTTAATCCAAAGGTTTTCAGCAGCAGGTGGTCCCAGTAGTAGGCGACCCGAGCTCCTACCTCATTGCCGGGTCTGGCTTGCTCAGTGGTGGTTGAAGGATGATGGGAAGATACATGAAATAGGCCAAAGGCAGTTGGCAACGGGTAGTGGGGAGGCACAGAAGCAGAAGAAGTGGACCGCAGCGCCGCCCCCAAATAATGCTGTCCTAGGTGGCGCTGATTATGCCTAGTGTTAGCACTGACCCTGCGTGCACAGATACAACTTACTTCAAATAGCCACATTTCACAGATCTCCCACTGGGTTCTCTGCACAGCTCAGCAGCCCTTAAATTTCTGAAAACAAATGTGATTTCCAGAGATTCTTTTAGTAGGTCCTGAAGACCAGTCCAGTTTGTCAAGATTATGGTTGAAGTTTTAGCTTCATACTTAGTGCAGTCCCCTTTGGCTTTCTCAACTTATTACAGCCACCCAGTGACTCTTAAGGCCTCAGCCACTGGTTCAAGGTCAGGTAGAGCAGTTTTGCTCTTACACAGAATGAGCTAGAGGTATAATTGCCTGAATATACAAGTAAATTACAGATTGTACTGCAATACTGGTGTTTGTTTTTAAAGTAGAAAAGTAAAGGATGGAGGATGGGGAATAGGGGCGAAGTGTTTGCACAGAGGTGAGAAAAGTGAAAGAGGCAAACAGCTGACTTTGGGACTCATTTACTAAAGTAATAATATATTATTGGGTCCTGTTTAATGTGATATTCATCTCAGGGCTTTTCTAAATACTTCATTAAGGGGCATGTTTACTAAACCCTGTTCTGCAAATGCTCGTGTGGGCTACTTTACCAGCACGGGCGGGGGGGGGGGGGCCTGCACTAACTGCAAGGGGTGTGTGTATCTGTCCCCCTGCAGTTAGTGCGGGCCCAAGTGCTCCCATGTTAAGGGCCAAAAGTGCAGTTAGCATGAGCTAATAATGCTCACGCTAGCCGCAACTTGCTTTCACTGTCTCCATTCCACCCCTGGCCCGCTCAGTCCCATCCCATGCAGGCAACCTGGGTAGCGCACCTTAATAAATATCCCCCTAAATGCACTCTTGTCACAATCACTGGCTGACCTAGCACTCTCATGAGTGGAGCACAGGAAAACCTCGGGTTAACTGGTGCTATTTTGATTATTGGAGGAAATGGTGGGGATCACTCCTACCCACAAGCAGGGCCAGCCCATCCACTAGGAGAGCTAGGCAGCCACCTAGGGCTGCTGACCTGGGTGGGTGGTTTTGTGCTACTACTTTGTTGCCTGCGGCAGGCCATGTGCTGCAGCACACATGACCTACTGCTCCTGATCTCCCTCCAATGCAACTTACTGTCGGAGGGGGGCTCAGAAGTGGCAGGCTAGGTGTGCTTTTAAAATAAACACTGCTGCCTCCCCTCCCCCCCTTCCCAAGATGGAATCAGCAGCAGTAGAAGTAGATTGGGGATCCTCAGGACAGCTGGCCTGTATTTAGAAGGATGGAAGGGGGACCTCGTGGCATGCATCTCCAATGTCATCTACAGGTGGAGGATGGGAGATGGAACCTCAGAGTACACAATCATTTCTCCAGGAACAAGTAGGAAGTCAGTCCTCACATATGGTGACGTCGGCACCAATGGAGCCTGTGCGGAACATTTCCCCAGCTTTCAAAGAAAGCCTTTGGGATATGCTACCACGCATGCGTGGTCCTGTTCCTGCCCAAGGGTGCCATCTTGCTCTGTCTCCTTTTTTCTGTGAAACCCAATGGATGTCTGTCCTGTTTCCCTGGAAAATCCTTGCTAATTATCCTTTAAAAAGTTAGTTTCCCGATTTGTGTACTGCTTCCTCTTCCTGCCTCAAGCTGGCGCTGGTACCAGCGCTGTTCTCGGCTCCTCTTGTCTTTTTAGATCAAGGCTCGCCTCAAATGGTTTTCGCTCCCTTTTTTGCCCAGGGGTTGTCGATCTCATCTGGGTGTTTTCCCCACCATGTCCCCCTGTGGTTTTTAAAAATGAGATAGCTGAAGTCAAACCATGTTGATCACCAACACTCTTGACTGCTGCCTTTGCTGCCTAGGCTCGGACCATGACAGCACCTCCTGCAACCTGTGCCAGGCCATGACACCTAAGACCAATAAAAAGAGGTCAGGGTTGCAGGAAAAACTGTTCCCCAGGTCCAACTCGGCACTGGCCTCCCTGACGCCAATCTCCAAGCCCAGCACTTCGTGAGGCCCGAGGGCCCTCGGAGTCCCGCGGCAGCAGCTCCTCTTAGAAGACCCCGCATCCCAAGAGAAAGAAGAAAAAAAATCCTTGAAGTCCGCAGAGGTTGCACCAGAGAAACCTGGTAAAACTGCCCGGAGGGTCTCAGGCAGCTCTGAGAACTGCCCTACCAAGGTCCTCAGGAAGGATTCCTTGGCCGGTGGAGACCATGCGAGGTTCTTTGAGACCGTAGTCCTTGTCGAGGATGCACTCATGAGAGTGCTGGCACCTGGTCCATGATTCTCGGTGCACACGCCAAAAGCTGCAGAGCCTTCTGGCCTGGAAACCAGAATGGCAGCCTTGGAGCAGAGCATCACTGCTATCCTGGCCCTAAAGCAGGCAGTAATGGCTGGTTCATCTGCATCATCTGCCCCAATGACCAGGCCCCCGACTGCGAGTGAGTCTCCAATCGTTGAGCCAAACTCCAAGCACCATCGGCCTCGGGTAAGCCCTTGGCACCATTCGAGGTCCCGTTCCTCCCTGGCCAGTTTCTATGACTCAGACCCCAGGTCCTCCTGAGGTCACTGGCCACTCGGCGCCGGCCTCAACATAATGAGTCGCAAGGCCTTGGATTCATCATCACCTCTCAACTCCGAGTGGGAGACCGACAACGAGGCATCACCAGAAACCAAATGGCACTGAGATATTCCCTCGGATCCATCTCCCCCAGTGCCATTCTCCTCCAGAAGATGTGGCCTTCCACATCTTTGTCAAGGATATGGCCAGAGCCCTTTTGGTGCAAACCGAGGCAAAGGAAGATGCACATACCGTGGAACTGGAGATTCTTCAGTACGAGTCTCCACCCAAGGAAACTCTCATGGTGCCTGTGCAGCTGATCTTCGAGCAGCAACTACTCAGAATGTGGAAGACACTGGATTCGGTGCCAGTGGTGAGCCAGCGCATCATTGCCATGTACCACTTCCAGAAGGGCCCAGGATTCCACAAGCACCAGCTCCCACATAACGCTATGGTCATCGAGTCGACCATACAGAAACTTAAGAGCCAGAAGACTCGCTCCTCTATCTCTCCTGGAAGGGATGCTGGAGCCCTCGATGCCCTCGGATGCAAGTGTTACCAGGGCTCCATGCTGGGTTGCCAAATTCAAGCCTATGAACTGTACATAGGAATGTACCTGAAGGCCCTAACCCAGGAGTTGTCTGGGTTTTCAGTGGGGCTTGCTGGGGAACCCCTCCAATGGTTCCAGTCCCTGACCTCCGGGATCAAGGACTGCTCTAAGTTTCTTTGCCAGGTGGCCTATGACGGCTTTGAGTCAGCAGCTCGAGTAGAAGTGGCCGACATCGATGTCCGGCGCCAAGCCTGGCAGTAGTTTTCTGATCTTGAGCAATGGGTCCAAGATATGCTGCTCAATGTCCCCTGCACCAGGGAGAACCTGTTAAGTAAGCCTATGACCGACAAGGCGACAGATATCGAGGCCGATGTGGTGATTTGCCAGAAGCTGCCCAAAAAGACCTCATTCTTTCTCCATAAGAAACCATTGGGGAAAGATTGTACATGGCAGCTGGTCTCAGGAGGAGTCACTCTTACTGACCAAACTCTTGGATCTCAGAGCAATCATCTTGGCCCTACGAGCATTCCGCCACTGCCTGTGACACCGGTCTTTGCTGATCCAGATGGACAACCAGTTCACCATGTTTTATATCAACAAGCAGGGGGCCATGGCTTTGTACTCCCTCTGCCAGGAGGTGGTGGCCCTTCTGTCCTTCACAGCATGCAGCAGCATGCTTCTGCAAGCCGGTATAACTCCCGGGCAAGGACAACTTCCTGGTGCACAAGCTGAGCAGAGTCCTTCATCCATATGAGTGGTGCTTAAACCCCAGGGTAATGAAGCAGCTCTTCCAAGTCTAGGGGAGGCCCGTGATGGACCTATTCACCTCCCCAGATACCTCCCTAGACAACACCCAGTTACCTTGCATCTGCTCGCATCAGCCGCACCCGGGCAGAGTGGCAGCAGATGCCTTCCTGATCTCAAGGTCCAGAGCAAGAGGGCGTCAGTTATAGGGTCACAGACTGAACCTGATGTTCTGACTCGGGTAGATTGTTCCAGGCCTATGGAGCAGCAAGGTTGTTAGTCTGCAATGGGCTCTTTATCACTGGGCAGAGTTTTCTGGGCCACAGAGGTCCCTCCATTCCTTTCAGGGGTTTCAGAGGAGGAAGAGAAGGGTAATGGAGATGTTAGGAGGATCCAGTGGAGGGGAACTTGTTCCCACCACCAGCCCCTTTACCAGATAGAAGCCCTGACTTGGATCCCACTATCTGGGTTGCTACAGTCAGTAGCCTGCGATGTTCCTGGCTGCAACAACGCAAAGGTGTGAGATTGGAATGTTATTTTTTCAGCATCTACATTTCTAAAATTGCTGCTCCTGCTGGGCATGCCAGCAAATGGATGTGCATTCCTGAACGTCCTTCTAGGTATTTCACAAAAAGCTCCACATTTGGCAAAGCCTTTTGTTAAATTCAGGGGAAACTGAACATAAGAACATAAGATATGCCATACTGGGTCAGACCAAGGTCCATCAAGCCCAGTATTCTGTTTCCAACAGTGGCCAATCTAGGTCATACGTACCTAGCAGTTTCCCCAAGGGACACAGGTTCCACAATGCTTGTATTGGTTCAAGCATTGATATCCTGGGTCCCTTCTTAATAATGGTTTATGGACCTTTCCTCCAGGAACTTGTCCAAACCTTTTTTAAACCCAGCTACACTAACAGCCTTTACTACATCCTCCGGTAACATAAGAACATAAGATATGCCATACTGGGTCAGACCAAGGTCCATCAAGCTGAGCATGTCCTGACCTGTACGTCTTCATTCCCCTCTCCACAATCTATCTAAAATGGGCCTTAAAGTATTTCATTTTACATGCAGTGTCATCATCTATGCTGTGTGAGGGAAGCCTGGGGTGTGGGGGGGGGGGGGGGGTGGTTCAATGCACACTGAATAGACTGCAGCCAGTAATAGCAGGTATGTTTCTGGTTGCAGCCACTCAATGTCTTAACTCTGTAAGTTGCTAATTTTTCTTATGTCTAATATTTATTTTGTAGGGAAATTGATTTAATATTTTCTTCTGCTGCTTGTCTTACTGGAAGCTTTATACAACCAAGGTAAATCAAATCACTGACTAAATGAGAACGTTAATGGTGGTTGGCAGCTCGGAAGGAGGGGGGTTATATAAGCCAATCTGTCTTCATTTCCATAAAGGAGAGTATGCTTTGAGGTTTAGTTAAAATGGTCCAAAAACCAGCTTTTATTGAGCCACAATATATCAAAATGCAAAATAGTAATCCACTGGGCAATGATAAAGACAAAATCAAACCAAGCACTGCAGTTCAAAGGTAATCTGAGAGCACCAGAACAGTTAGTCTGGGCCCCCGGACATTGGAGAGAGTCAGACTATTCCTGATAGTAAATTTAGTCAGAGTAAGCCAACTCATCTCCTATAATCAAAAACTCAAGGCGACCAGCTCTGGCAGTTGCAACTCAAAGAAGGAGCAGCTTCTTCATATTAAAGAATGAATAGCTGCAGCAAAGAATGCGAAGCGGTTATGAACTTTTAGGGAGTGGAGGAGTAGCCTGGTGATTAGAGCACTGATTTGGTAACCAAGGTTTGATTCCCACTAACACTACTGTGGCCTTGGGCAAGTCACTTAACCCTCCATTGCTTTGGAACAAAGGCCTAATATCATAGAATAACAAAACTAACCTCCATGTATGAACTATACAAAATATCTTAAGAGATAGTAAACTAGAGGAGCAATTTAATCTATTAAAAACCCAAGAAGTTCTCAAAAAAGGCAGAGCTCAACCCGGTCAAACTTGACCTTCCAGCATAACAGCCCCAAGAAGCTTGTACTGGATAGCTCTCATATCATCATCGAACTTGTCAGGCATACAGCCAAAGTAATAAAAGGTACATAGCATAATCTCATACAAAACATATCCCAACACAATATTGCATTTCGATAAGTATTAATCCACTTATCTGCATCAGGGGACATTACCAGGCTGATTTACCCATAACACAAATACGTCATCCCCTACATGGTCACGGCAAAGAAAACCATTTTAGCAATTGGTTAAGTCCTACAGGCTCAATAGACTTAAGTTTAAATATCCACACATGTTCACGATGAATCAGTCTTCTCCTATAATCACCTCCTTTCCATGACTGAGGCACGTGTTCTAATACTCGCCACCGAGTATCATCAATAGAATGCTGACATTGTTCCCAATGCAACACCAAAGGAGCAGAAGCAACAGTGATACTAATCTGACTTTTATGCTCAGAAAGACGCTGATGGATTTTCCTAGTAGTGCAACCAACATACACCCTAGAGCAAGGGCAGAGCATTAAATAAACAACCCCTACGTTTCCCCGAGAAGTATAACTCACTGAATGATATACCCTACCATCAATGTGCTCTGCATGTTTTATTACTTTGGCTGTATGCCCGACAAGTTCGATGATGATTTGAGAGCTATCCAGTGCAAGCTTCTAGGGGCTGTTATGCTGGAAGGTCAAGTTTGACCGTGTTGAGTTCTGCCTTTTTTGAGAACTTGTTGGGCTTTTAGTAGATTAAATTGCTCCTCTTGTTTATTTGTTTATTTATTTATTTTATTTTACATTTCTTATATACCGCCTTTTCATGATATCAATGCGGTTTACATTGAACAAACTGAAATTACATTGAACAGGGCATTATAACTTGGAGATAACTATTTACAGGGAACATGGGCTATGGAGGGTTAAGTGAGATAGGAGGCAGTGTACTATTGTGGTTTAGGAACTGGCTAGAAGATAGAAGACAGAGAGTAGGGCTAAATGCCCAATTTTCACAATGGAGAAGGGTGAACAGGGAGTACCTCAGGGAACTGTGGGGATCTGTTCTGGGCCCAATATTCAAAAGCCTGTAAACCATGTAAATGCTGCTTAGAGGGATATTCAGCAGTACTAAAACAGTTAGTGCCACTGAATATCCCCAATTAGCTTGGCTACACACCCCGATGCTAACCGCTTAGCATTGGGGCATGTCATGAGCATTCTCGGGGTGGCACCAGTTGCTAACCAGGCAGCTGCAATATTTCACCGCTGCTTGGTTAGCATCCATGGGTAAAAGATAGGTCAGCCTTTGTTGCGCTATGGGAGCTAACTGGGCAGTGGCTCAATATTGCGGCTGCCCGGTTAGCTTCTGCAGACTTGTGGGCTGTGCGGCGACCCCAGATATTCAATGCCGGGGCATAACCATTGCAGAAGAATATGGGGTCCAATGTTTTTTTAACATATTCATAAATGGCCTGAAACTGGGAATGATGAGTGAGGTGACTAAATTTGCAGATGACACATGATAATTCAAAATAGCTAAAACACAAGAGGATGGTGAAAAATTGCAAGAGGACCTTGAGAAATTGGGAGGTTGGATGTCCAAATGACAGATGAAATTTTAATGTGGACAAATGCAAAATTATGTACTTAGGGAAGAACAACCCAACCTATGGTTACGTGATGCAAGGTTCCACATTAGGAATCAGCACCCAAGAAAAGGATATGGTCATCACTGTGGATTCATTTAAACCCTCTGCCATAGGCATTGGAACAGAGAGGGCCACATGGGCCCTGGCCCCTCCAAAATTTTTCCTATCTGCAGAATGAGAGCAGCCACGATCACAGGATCTGCATGTGCAGGAGGGGAAGGCCGCTGCGATCGTAGCAAAGACTCCTGTCTGCCCATGGGGAGCCAATCTCCTGCAGGCAGACAGGAGGAGTCTTTGCTGCGATTGTGGCTGCCTGCCCATGGGGATCTGATCTCCTGCAGGCAGACAGACATTCTTTTCTTTTCTGCCTGCAGGAAATCAGATCGCCATGAGCAGAGCAGGAGGGGAAGGCCGTGGGGGCTAAGGGGTGGAGTCAAGGCAGAGCTTAACCCCCCCAATCAGAGAAGCATTCTGCAGTCCCTGCCTTCCGCCCTGTGTGCAGCAGTGCCAAGAAAGCAAACAGAATGCTAGGAATGATAAAGCAAAAGAATGGGGAATAAAACCAAGGATATTATAATGCCTCTGTATTGTTCCATGGTGTGACCGTATCTTGAATATTGTGTGCAATTCTGGTCACCGTATCTTAAAAAGGATATAATGTTATTAGAAAAGGTACAGAGAAGAGCCACCAAAATGGTAAAGGGGATGGAAGGCTACTCCTACGAGAAAAGGCTGAAAAGGTTAGGGCTGTACAATGGCTGAGGGGAGATATGATAAAGGTCTACAAAATAATGAATGGAGTGGAATAGGTAAATGTAGATCAGTTGTTTACTCCTTCAAAATGTATAAAAACTAGGAACCACAATGAAGCTACAATGTAGCACATTTAAGACTAATCGGAGAAAATATTTTTTCACTCAATGCATAAGAAAACTCTGGAATTTATTGCCGGAGGATGTTGTAAAAACTGTTAGTGTAGCTGGGTTTAAAAGAAATTTGGACAAGTTCCTGGAGAAAAAGTCCCATAAACCATTATTAAAGTGGACTGCGGAAATCCACTCATTACCCCTGAGAAAGCACCATGGAATCTGTCTACATTTTGGGAACCTGACAGGTACTTGTGCCCTGGATTGGCCACTGTTAGAAACGGGATACTGAGCTTGATGGACCTTCGGTCTGATCCAGTATGAAAAAAATAAGTTATCTGGCGAGCAATTTAGGCCATCTTTTTCTCTGGCCCAAACCATCTAAATAATTTATCTGGACTGTGGCTGAAACTCACCACTATCTGGTTAAATGCTCTGATTTTCTGAATAGTGGCCAAAACACCCATGGACCATCAATGCCAAACCTGATAGTACAAAGGCTGTCTGTGGAGAGATTTGGTGGCACTGTAAAAGCATTAGCAGACAGAAGATAAAATAAGATATAGTGGGCCAGATATTCAGCAGCGCTGGTTAGCGCTATTATAGTGGCTAGAGATTGCCGTTGAACTCTCCACCTGAATATTCAATGCCAGGGTCATATCTGACCACTGGCATTGAATATCCGGGTTGAATCTGGCGATGAGTGACAACAGAGACCAGTTCTGTGTTTGCATATATATATATATAGTAGGCTTTTATTAGGATACACAAATAGCAAATCTTATAGCTATACACCAATGGCTGAGGCAATAATTCATTAGCAAAACCAGTAATTCTTCGGCAATAGATCAATAACTACACGAAAGGTCACAGGCTTGTTCTGCACTTAGGAAAGTACAGGAACGGAGCTACCTGACTAGACCCCACCACACCCACAGAAGGAAATGGAAACCAATACCTTTAGCCTTGCCTGGAAGAGGGAACCATGCTGGGGTCCAAAGTCAGATACCAAGACAGCCGAAAGTCCCAGGAGGCATATAAGCTGGTTGGCAAGCTCGAGCTGTGCCCAGCAAGCTGCGTGGGTGATAGGAAGAAATACAGAACACCCGAGGTGCCTGCAGGGGTCTTAGCTGGTCTCACTGCATCTGTGCTGAGGCAAACGCCCTGATGGGAAAACAAAAGCCAAAGCCCAAAAAAGCAAAAAGGAGAAGCCTGAGCTTTTCTCAGGCAAGCATCCTTATTGTGTCTCCAGAGTTGTTATCTTAGTCCATGCCCCTGCCTTGGGCTGGGTAAATCAGGATGCAGCTTTCTGGAGGTGGTCGTTCGCACAGTCAAGGCCATGGTGAGAGATGTGATGCAGAAGCAGCTGGCCAGGATCCCAATACATTGTTGCAAATTCCAGGGTCCTCAGGAGCTCTCGGGCTAGGGAAAAATTTCTTGTAAGCACCAAGCAGAATAGAAAACAATGATCTTCAGTCTCCATGCTCACAGTACTTTGCAGGAAGTGAATCTGTAACATCAGCAGTCTTGGAGAGGAATCCATGTTGTTTGCTTTATGGTTTGGTAATCAGCAGGCCACAGGCAGGCTACTGGTATCAGCCCCATATTTTTTTAAGATGGGGTGGACTACAAGGGAGCTCACGCCTTCTTAAAAGCCTAACTAACACCACTACTGTGCAGGTCAGAACCAAATGATGTATAATTGACTAAAGTATAATAGTGTAAAACTTGTAGCACAATCAATGCATGAAAGGTAAAGACGTGTAATCAAAAACCCTCAAATACTCACAAGCAATAAAGTAGATTAATTCTGCAATGGCATTAATAAAGTCAAATCAAGAAAGATACCGGGCCCAATATTCAGCGGCTAACCCTTGTAAAGCAGCTAGCCATTGCTGCTGAAGGGTAAACCCAGATATTCAATTCCGGGGCCATATCCGGGTCGATGGGATAACAGAGGAGCCAGTTAGGGCAGTTTTTAAGGTGCTTAACTTTCACCACTTAGGGATAACTGCCGAATATCACCACTATCGGTGCAGTACCCCGGATATGCAGTTAGTGCCGCCGAATATCCCAATCGCTGCAATTAACACAGTTAGAACGCCTGCTAAACACACTAATCACTTGGAATACTGAGTACACTCATTATAAGTTCAACTTAGATCAAAATTGTATCTGTAATACAAGCTAACGTGTTACTGTAAAATCACTTCACTCAAATGTTACTCTTAAATGTAAAATAATTAGTAAAACCTAGTAATATAGGGCCCGGTATTCAGCGCCGATGGCTAGCATGATTACAGCACCTAGCCGCTGGCGCTGAAGACTTAATCCGGATATTCAATGCCAGGATCCTATCTGGCTACTACTTCTACTAATCATTTATATAGTGCTACAAAGCAAATGCAGCGCTGTACAGATACATATAGAAGATGGTCCCTGCTCGTCAGAGCTTACAATATAATCAACAGACAATACAATAGATGACAAGAAGGGTAAAAATAGGGAAAGGTGAGGAGACACAAGGAAAACAAAAGCAGCCTGAAAAGGTGAACCTTTAGCATGGAGTTGAAAAGGGGGAGAGATGAAGCCTGATGTACAGACTCGGGTAGTTTGCTCCAGGCATAAGGAGCAGCAAGGTGAAAGGATCAAAGTCTGGAGTTGACAGTGGAAGAAAAGGGCAAAGAGAGAAGCAAGCCAGAGGAAGAGCGGAGTTCACAAGGAGGGGAGGAGGGAGAGAGGAGAGAGGAAAGGTAGTGAGGAGCAGTAGAATGAATGCATTTATAGGTCAGAAGGAGAAGTTTGAAATGGATCTGGAAGTGCAAGGGGAGCCAATGAAGTGATTTGAGAAGAGGGGTGATATGTGTATATTGGGGCTTGCAGAAGATTAGCCACGTAGCAGATTTCTGAACAGATTGAAGGGGAGAGAGGTGATTCAAAGGGAGACCAGCAAGGAGGAGGTTGCAATAGTCAAGATGGGAGGTGACTAAAGAGTGGATAAGTGTTTTAATAATGTATTCAGAAGGGGTGGATTTTGTTAATGTTATAGAGAAAGAAACAACAGGTTTTAGCCATCTGTTGGATATGTGTAGAGGAGAAGGAGGAATCAAAGATGACCCCAAGGTTGTGGGCTGAGGAAACAGGAAGTAGAAGAATGTTATCAACAGAGATAGAGAAAGGAGGAAGGTGGGAGGATGGTTTAGGGGGAAAAATAAGAAGTTCAGTTTTGGCCATGTTCAGTTTTAAATGGTGGTGAGATATCCAGGCAGCAATGTTAGATAGGCAGGTAGAAATGTGGGCCTGGAGTAGATAGATAGATCTGAGAGTCATCGGCATAAAAATGATACTGAAAGCCATGGGAGGAGATGAGAACTCCAAGGGATTGGGTTTAGAGAGAGAAAAGAAGAGGGCCCAGAACAGACCCCTGAGGTACACCGACTGAGAGTAGGATAGCAGTAAAGGAGAAGCCACCAGAACAAACACAGAGCCCCTAAAAAACCAAGTGACGACAATGTGTCGAGGAGAAGGTGGTGGTCATAAGTGTCAAAAACAGCAGAAAAGTCAAGAAGAATGAGGACCGAGTAAAGGCCCTTGGATTTAGCCAGGAACAAGTCACTGGAGACTTTGGCAAGAGTCGTCTCAATAGAATGTAAGGAACAAAAGCCAGATTAAAGTGGATCTAGCAGGGCTTGAGAGGAGAAATTCAAGGCAATGGTGGAGAACAGCACCTTCAATAAGTTTGGAAATGAAGAGAAGAAGGGAAATGGGTCGATAATTAGAAGGACAATTAGGGTCAAGAGAAGGTTTCTTGAGGAGAGGTGTGACCACAGCATGCTTGAAGGCTGCAGGGACAGTAGCAGTGGAGAGCGAGAGGTTGAGAATATGTGAGATGGAAGGGATGACAGAGGAAGAAATGGAGTTAAGGAGACGGGTGAGGATAGGATCAGAGGAACTGGTAGTAAGTTTAGAGGAGGACAGAAGATGAGCGGTTTCCTCTTTGGAGATCTTAGAAAAGGATGAAAAGGTGACAGAAGTTGAGGGGAAAAGTTGGTATTGAAGAGGGGATGAAGCTGATCTAGTGGGGAAATGGAGTGTAATCTTGTGGACTTTGTCATGGAAATATTCGGCTAGAGTTTGGACAGAAAGAGTAGGAGGGGTAATTGATTACCCAGGGCTGCTGCACAACCTCCAGCACCGCAGAAGTTGGTAAAGATAGGCAGTAGAACACCCCCAACATGCCCCAGTGCTAAGCGGTTAGCATCGGGGCATATAGTGGCATTAATCAAGGATATTCAGTGGCACTAACCATATCAGTGCCGCTGAATATCCCGCTTAGGGCCATCTACATGGTTTACAGGTCTGTAAATTGTGTAAATGCCTTGGAATATCGGGCCCATAAGTACTTATGTGCCTTATAAAATCTATGTGGAAGTAATTTAAGTGGAAAATCCTGAAACATCACATGGAGAAGTTATTCATCAAGTTCTCTCTCCATGAAATCATGCAGGACCATGTGCCATCATACAAAGCAGTCAATGAATATGTCTCTGTTGGTAACCAGAATTCAGAAATTGTATGGTGCAGAAGACCACAAAGAGAGGAATGACAACAGTTAGAACATAATTAGTCAGTAAAATATCCACATTGCGATAGTCATAATTGTAATCTGCGCTCTGTGCAACCCTTTTGTCAAAGGAAAGTTCAACAGTATATCCCAGCAAGTGCTGTCACTCAGTTCAGGGGTGTTTACTGGCACACACCAGTTAATATCTTTGGCACATTGACACATCCCTAAATTAGACTCTAGGTATCGTTTTGGATTATCATACTGGTAAACTAAAAACTCAGGTGTATCAGTCCAAATGCCGACATTAAGTACGTGTTTCAACTGACAAACATTTGCTGGTAAAATGCAAGGTAAATTCAGAAGAAAAGCAATTTCCATTCTAAGCTCATCTACATCCATGGGAGTAGCACTTCCTGTATGAAATCTATCTGGATCTGAATAGGTTTAATGGGGGATATTTGGTGGCCGTGGATAGCACTTGTAAAATGCATGGCCGTTGCTGCTGAAGACTAACTCTAGATATTCAATGCCAGGGCCATATCTGACCACCAGCAATGAATATTCGGGGTAGCCACAGAACTCGGAAGCTACTGATATTGAGCCACTGCCTGGTTCGTTTCCATGAGTAAAGCAAGGCCAGCATTTGCCACGCCTGACTTTACCTGCAGATCATTAAGCAGACAGCAGCTCAATATTGCTGCTGCCCGGTTAGCGACGGGTGCGGTCTCTGCTCCACCCTGAAATGCCCATAACTTGCACCGATGTTAACCACACACTAACAGCTCTGCAAACCGTGTAAATGCCTTTGAATTAACCCCCTCCCCCCCACGTTATTTCTGGTTATTTTAGCAAAGGCTTGAGTAATAAGATCTGATGACACCAGATTGGTGGGAATCTGTTCTTGCATCAAGTTACTGATGCTGTTGTCTAGTTCCCTAAATAAATCATAAGTAAGCTCACGCACTGGTTGCATAAACATACGTTCGTCATTTAATATGTTTTTGAGTAAATAGTTCAGATCTGTTTTGTTCAATGTGTTTGGAATGAAGATTAACCACAGTTACCGTATCAGTAAAGTCTTGCTTTGTGCGGTTAACTGACTTTGTTGTGCATGACTCCGGGCATATCGGCTTGTAACTCTTGCACGCAAGTCTGTAACTTATTCACAGAAACAGCATTTGCAATAGACATAGTGGATCCAAATAAAGAACCTACAGTAAAGCCAAAAAGAAGAGCACCTGCATCGAATCCAATAAATCTTTTAGGTCAGGGGTGTCCTGGTTGCAGCGGTTGGATTAGAACCTTTTTTAACTGGCCCAAAGTGTTCTATCCATTCACAGTGGTATAGTCCACGTGGGCTTTTAACCACTGTTGTGTATCAGGTGAGCTTGTGTTAGAAAGGCCAATGTGTTTCTTTTTGAGCATGGTCCAGAGACACAAAGACCTTCTGTGTGATCATCTGTGACTGAGTGATGAAGAAACAGGTTATCCCGTAGCACTATTCCATATGGTAGGCTGCATTTGATCTGAATTCAAAAAAGCATGGGACAAACACAGAGGATCTCTAAAGGAAAAAAGGGGACTGTTGTAATGGTTGATTATGGAAGGACAGACTAGATAGGCCATGTGGTCTTTTTCTGTCGTCATGTTTCTATGTTAGTTCATCAGCTTCAGCTCTCAGCGGCAGTAGATCTAGAACAAGTGTCTCCTGGCATGTTTTTCCATCTGTAAAAGACACAAACTACTCTACTTCAGGGTTAGTTTCATTCATTTCATCTGTAAGATCATCTGGGACTAGAGTGCTAGGGTGGCATGGATGGAGCTGGCTAATGTGGACCCTTTTAAGGACATCTCCACTGTCAACACCTTTTTAAATTTGCATTGCATGCATGACAGGTGAAGCTTTATCCACAAAAAGATATGGACCATTCCAATTGGGTAAAAATATGCTTTCTTTGACTTTATTCTTATCAAAATTGTAGTAGAATACCTTATCGCCAATCTGGTACTCTTTAGAGGTAGTCCTCAAATCATAGTACGTTTCCTACTTCTTGCAGAAGCTTCTACATTCTTTTGGGCAAAGATAAAGGCACTTTGCAGATGTTGTCTCAAGAAGGTAACATATTCGTGGATAGTTGTAGCACAGGCCAGGTTCACATCATTGGAGCTGTACAGGAGATGAAGGGTAAAACCATATCCCAGCCTGTCATCATTTCAAAATGATTTTTCACCTGCAACCTTCCCATTTGGAGGGTAAGACAGACCTGACACACGGTCTGAAAGACCTGATCCCCATAGGTTACGAATGACATAGCACAGGGGGTTATTCTGGGGATATTCTGACCCCCTCCCCCCAAGGAAGCAGTGAGTCTGTTGGGTGGGCTAAGTGCTGTGTTGGCGCATAGCCCTGCCCACTGACCTCTAAACCTGGACATTCAGTGCCGCGGCGATGGCGTTCAATATCTGAGCTGGGCACCGTGCGGATTCAGCTGCAGAGACTAACCGGGTAGGGGTGATATTAGACTGCTACCTGGTTAGCAGCTGCGGCTAGAACTAGGTGAGTCAAAAGGGCTAACTGGATAGCAGTCCAATATCGCCTCTACCCAGTTATCAGGACTCCCTGCCTCAGAATGCTCCCAGCACTCCATGGGGACATAGTCAGGCATATTCAACGGCACTAACCATTTAGGTGCCATTGAATATTCCCAGTTAAGGCATCTACATGGTTTACTGAGCTGTAAACCATGTGAATGCCTTATGAATATCGGGCCCTGAGTGATCAAGGTAACCTCAGAAGCTGAATCTATCATTTTCTCACAGAAATACACCTGTTGAATCTTAACAGGAATTGTGCACCTCTGTCCTTTTGGTTTGAGTTTACCCAGAAAGTACTTGTGCTTCCTGATGATGTCTAAGTTTGGAATCCAGGCTCCCTTTGGTGAACTGTCCCTAGAAGTTGGCTGTGGGTCCTTTCCAACTACTTCATATCCCTGGGTCAGCTGTACCTTGCAGCAACAACCTGTGGAGGAAAAACAAGGGTGGTTAGTCATTCTCTCTCATGGGAAGGGGAATGGGAACTGTCAACTTCCACCTTAGAGGTGGTAGGGCCTGGGGATGCTTTGTGATCCTCTCTCAGCTGGAGCCCCTTTCGGAAGAGCAGGTACAGCAGCCTCAGTCTTCAAGGTGGCCTCCAATTCCTTTATTTTGGAGCTCCTTGAATCTATTGAAGCCTGGCTTCTGTTTCCTTTGTTTGGGCCGCTGGTTTCCTCGGGCTTGTCTGGGCCCAGATGATTCTTTATTCTGGTCTGTCTTTGGAGGGTTCTGAGAAGCAGAAGGAGAAAGGTGACTTTCAAGAGACAAGGGAGGTTGTACAACACAAATATTCTGCTTTTGCTCCTTAGGTTTGTTCTGACCTTTGACCTTATTGGTATTATTGGCACGAGTAGAGGCAAAAACCTCAAAAATGTACTCAGCGTGTTCTATTAAACTTGACAGTGGTTCATGGCACTTGTCTGCGAAGTAGACCTTTATGGAAGGGGGCAGCGCGTGACAGAACAGCTCACAAAACTCTGCATGACCCTCCACTACCTTGCAATGGGGGTCACAGTGGAAGAAGGTCTGCCTCAGCCTGTAGGCAAATTCCCTAGGCGACTCATCCCACCCACAACGCATAGTGAGGGCCGCACGTCTAGCACTTGCTGCATCTGGGTATAAGCCATAATGTTGTATTAAAGTGCTCTCAAAAGCCGCCAGATTACTCTTTTCTTCCTCTGTCGTGGACTGGATGAACGGCCGACAGGATACATCAAAGGACCATGGCAGAAAGCTAAGCATGTCCTTCTCCTGGGTAATTCCCAGAGTTTGGAAGGCCTCCCTAACCATGACTAAATGTTCATATATGGTTAAGAAACCCCCTTTTTCAAAAGGTGGAACTATCAACCTTAAGGTTTTAATAAGCTGGACCGTTACCTCTGGAGACAGAATGCTTTTGTATTTCCCTTCTGGAGAAAAAGCAGTGCCAGGGAGATTTTGTGTGAGTCTAGCACCCTCATGTGGCCAAAGATGGTACGGCCTCTTCTCAGGGGGTGGAAGTTTCATCCTTCCCTTTGCCTCTCCCCTGAGGGGGAGGGGCCTATATTGGGGCTGTTCCCGGAGGAATGTCTGCTTCGGCAGTTCTGTATGCAGTACAACAGAAAACATATTTTCTTTACAAAACTGTCTTTTAGGTCTAGGCATGCTGCCTACAGATAGACATTTTTCATCAGTGCCCTGATTTAGTTCTAAGTCAGGGAATAAATCAGGGATGACCGAACGAGGTCCAGCTGCTTCAGCCTGATTCTGGTTTTCAATCTGCTCCTTGAGAACCTTTTTGTTCTCCCACAAACGTCTCTTTTCACTTTCAACTCTGAAATGTTTCCCTTGTAAATCAGCCCGTAGCTGATTTATGGTTACACATTCCTTAGTTGTTACTTTAGTCTCCTGAATCAATTGGGTAACTTCAGTTGCCAGAGCCTGACACCGGCTGTATAACTGTACCTGCAAAGCCGGCGAGGGAATGCTCCGTGCGGCTTGCTGTAAGTCCTCAATCCTGCTTTTAGCTATTGTGAGAGTTTTTGAGAGCTGTTTTTCTTCTTCATCTCTAAGTGTAATGCTATGCAGCTGGGTCTGTGAGTTCTCTAAGTCGGCCTTGAGCTGAGCTGGCAACTCCTGTGTCTCATTTAAAGCCTCCTGAAATTTGTCTTTCAGGACATGTAAAACACAAGCATAATCGGCAACAGCCTCAGCCGACGGCCTACCATCATCAGATAATAAATTATTCAGAGCAGCCCCGTAAACGCCATCAGGCTTCGTGAGCACATGTGGCTCAATTTGAATAATCTGAGAAAGCTGCTCAATGTGGGAAAGATCTTTCTCTTCTGGACAGCAGCAAGCTGCCAGTTTTGGTAGGGCAAGGCATTCTTTGCCCACAAACTCTTGTGCCTCAGCCATAGTGCATCAAGCGCCAAACTCACTCCACAAGAGACGAAACGGTCACACATTCAGAACGGCATAATTAAGGCTGACACCCCCATGTATGTAAGAATATTAGCAGACAGAAGATAAGATATAGTATGTGTAGACGTAGGGGTTGCGTCTGCTATTTGTCCTCTTGGTACTTTTCCAGGGCTCTCACAATGAGTGACGACAGAGACCAGTTCTGTGCTTTTATATATATATATTTAGCTTTTATTAGGGTACAGAAATAGCAAATCCTATAACTACAAACTAATGACTAAGGTAATAATTTGTTAGCAACACCAGTAATTTTTCGACAATAGCTCAATAACTGCAAGAAAGATCACAGGCTCGCTCTGTACTTAGGAAAGTACAGGAACGGAGCTACCTGACTAGACCCCTCCACACTCACATAACGAAATGGAAGCCAATACCTTTAGCCTTGCCTGGAAGAGGGAACACTGCTGGGTCCAAAGTCAGATACCAAGACAGCCAAAAGTCCCAGGAAGCAGATAAGCTGCTGGCAAGCTCAAGTTGTGCCCAGCGAGCTGCGTGGGTGATAGGAAGAAATACAGAACGCTCGAGGTGCCTGCAGGGGTCTTAGCTGGTCTCACTGCATCTGTGCTGAGGCAATCACAAGAGCCTCTTAGGTGGCAAGGGAAACCACAGGCAAACGCCCTGATAGGAAAACAAAAGCCAAAGCCCAAAAAAGCAAAAAGGAGAAGCCTGAGCTTTTCTCAGGCAAGCATCCTTATTGTGTCTCCAGAGTTGTTCTCTTAGTCCATGCCCCTGCCTTGGGCTGGGCAAATCAGGATGCAGCTTTCTGGAGGTGGTCGTTCACACAATCAAGGCCATGGTGAGAGATGTGATGCAGCATGCAGAAGCAGCTGGCCAGGATCCCAATACATTGTTGCAAAGCCCAAGGTCCTCAGGAGCTCTCGGGCTAGGGAAAGATCTCTTGTAAACACCAAGCAGAATAGAAAACAATGACCTTCAGTCTCCATGCTCACAGTACTTTGCAGGAAGTGAATCTGTAACATCAGCAGTCTTGGAGAGGAATCCATACTGTTTGGTTTATGGTTTGGTAATCAGCAGGCCACAGGCAGGCTACTGGTATCTACCCTGCAGCACTATCCAGATAATGCTAAGTCTCTCTGTCTGTGCCCTTATCCAGATAACCTCCGTGGTTATCTGAAAAGGAGTTTCTGAAAGTGGGCCCCAAAGTTAACTTGGTTTAGTAATTCACACTGTGTATCTGATTTGGAATTGATGGTAGATCAGTCAGGACTGAGGTTTAAGACGTTAGACTGCAACTTAGGAATGTAGATAGATTTTCATCTACATGTAAAGAGTACAACCTCTTTTTTTGTATTAAGATTGATAAGATGGCTGTAGCCATATTTATCCCCTGTGGATTTGGCTTCCAGGACATGAGCATTGATTCTCCCTCATTTGAATTACTTTGCCACAGGGCAATTTCAGCATTTGCAGTTAGTTCAAAATACTGCAGCTCACCTGATTAATGGTCTGAAGACATTGAGCCATGGTTATCTAGTGCTGTTGGTACCGTATACGATATTTTGTTTATATATTGATTAAGATGTATTAATTGCCCTTATGAAGACATTTACCAAATTCGATATACAGCAGGTCTAGCTTCAAATAAACAACACATTTGGTAGAAAACGGCATAACAAAAGTAAAATGACCAAATTTTAGTAAAATACACAATTAGAATAATGTAGTAAACTTAAAGATAGGCAAATAAAAAAACAGTGGGCCTTTTACTAAAGGATGCCAGCTAGCAGCGGGTGTCTGGCGCGTGCTAAAAGAGCCCCTTGGCCAATACCTGCACTAACTGTATCCCCCACTGGGCACTTGAGTGGGCAGGTTAGGGGTAGAGAGTGGGCAAGGTGACTTCTGCACACTTAACATGGGGTACATACTGTGCCCCATGTGATTATTTTATGTAATAGGATTTTTATACCACTTTATCATTTCAGTCAAAGCAGTTTACATTGTAACTTAAACTTCATAATGTACATTAAACAGGGACATTGATAATTTGGATTCTTCTGAAGCAATGGCAGGTTAAGTGACTTGCCCAAGGCCACAAGGAGTGTAGTGGGAATTGAACCCTGGTCTCTTGGGTCCCAAGTCAGTGCTCTAACCATTAGGCTACTCCTCCATTCTGTTAAAGTAAGTTCACCCAACACTACCTCAGTAGGTGGAGTTAAGGGCACCTGTACTAATGTAGCGCATATTAGAGGATAAGGCTTTGTGTTAACAGCTGGGAAAATGCTGTCCACACTCCCAACAGTCAATGCGATGGTGTGCTAGGTGCAATATCTTAGTAAAAGACCCCTTAGCAATAGCAATTTAGAGGGAGATCCTGAAAGTTTTGACAGTTAATAAGGGGTCCACAGAACTAAAGGTTGGGAACCTCCGGCTTAGAACATCCCCCTTTGACTTCAGCTCAAAGTGGAGCTCACTGTTCCAACCTTCAAAAGCTCACAAAGCTTCAGAAAACAAGCAGCTGGTCTACAGGCCAAGGTTCCTTGAATTACAGTTGTCTTCAAGGTGAGTGCTCCGAGGCAGCTGTAATTAGGTGCGTGTAAATGCCAACAAGAGCAGGTGCATCTGCGCACTCAAGTTCCAGTCTCATCCCCATTTGACTGCTCTCCACATATAGAGGGTTATTTTAGAAGCTCTATTCATGCTTTGGGTGGGCACTCAGGTGTCCAAATCACAAGGACATCCCTGGACCCATTTTAGAAACTGTGTATATTGCCATACCTGTCACGAAGATGATCAAGTAGAACATTTTTGTTTCCTGAATCTTAAATAAATTCATTCCGTAACTCCAGTGAAAGGAGATGCCACAGACCAGGTACCACCACTTCAAGTAACTTTTTCCTAGTCCCTACCATCCTAACTTCAGAGGCTGCATGATTTAGGGGCAATGATGGTGCATAGCTTTCCAAGCAGAAAAAGAGATACTATGGCTCCAGTTCTGAGATGTGCAGCCCCGCAAGCTGTCCTGTCTCTATTCCCTCTCAGACCTTCCCCTCACGGCTAGAGCAGTAGGCCAAGGCAGCAGGACATATAGGGCCGATTCAGATCATGGCCCTGTATGTCCTGCGGAGTCAGGGGGAATATGCGGCATATTTCACCTTGAAGGTGGAATAAGCAGCACAAACCAGGTGATTGTGGCCAGAACACCGCCCCCCCCCCCCGCCCCCCCAGGGCCAGGTGCCAGTAGGTTCCTGCTGCCCAATTCAGGCCCCCAGCTGCCCAGCCATGGGTCAGGCACAGGGAAGAAGAGGATCGGTGCTGCGGGAGCCAGGGATGCCTATGGGGAGGACATCCCCGCAGGCATGCAGGAGCATGCCGGGCCATCCTTGAGCCCAATTGTATATGCTGTGGGAACGTCTTGCTTCCACGGTACAGAATCGGGTCCTAACAGGCCCATGCTGCACAGGGCCATCCAGACGACCCAGATGTGCCCTTGATAGAATCAGGCTCCACATGTTTATGTGCTAACTATGTACATGTGTATACATAAGAACATAAGATATGTCATAGTGGGTCAGATCAAGGTCCATCAAGTCCAGTATCCTGTTTCCAACAGTGGCCAATCCAGGTCATAAGTACCTAGTAGGTTCCCAAAAAGGCACACAGATTCCACAATGCTTGTCCTGGGGCAAGCAGTTGATTTCCTGGGCCTCTTTAATAATGGTTTATGGACCTTTCCTCCAGGAACTTGTCCAAACCTTTTTTTAAACCCAGTTATACTAACAGCTTTTACTACATCCTCTGGCAATGAATTCCAGAATTTGATTATGCATTGCGTGAAAAAATATTTTCTCTTATTAGTCTTAAATAGGTTACACTGTAGTTTCATTATGTGTCCCCTAGTCTTCCTACTTTTTGATGGCATAAACAATCGGCCTACGTTTACCCATTCCATTCTATTCATTAATTTATAGACCTCTATGATATCTCCCCCTCAGCTGTCTCTTTTCCAGGTTGAAGAACTCTTAACCTTTTAAGCCTTTCCTCATAAGGGTACCTTTCCATCCCCATTTACCATTTTGGTGGCTCTTCTCTGTACCTTTTATAATTCCGCTATATCCTTTTTAAGATACGGCTGACCAAAATTGCATACAATATTCAAAGTGCGTTTGCACGATGGAACGATACAGAGGCATTATAATATCCTGTGTTTTTATTTTCCATTCCTTTCCTTATGATACCTAGCATTCTATTTGCTTTCTTGGCCGCCGCTGCACACTGGACAGAGGGTTTCAACATGTTATCCATGATGACTCCTAAATCTTTTTCCTAGGTGATGGTTCCTAATGTGGAACCTTCCTCATGTAGCCAAAGTTTGGGATGTTCTTTCCTAGGTGCATAACTTTGCACTTGTCCACATTAAATTTCATCTGCCATTTCTACATCCAGTCTTCCAGTTTATCAAGGTCTTGCAAGTTTTCACAATCCTCTTGCGTTTTAACAACTTTGAATAATTTTGTGTCATCTGCAAATTTGATCACCTCACTCATTATTCCCATTTCCAGGTCATTAACGAATATCTCAAAAAGCCGTGGACCCAGCATATATCCCTGGGGTACTCCACTATTCACTTTTTTCCATTGAGAAAATTGGCCATTTAGTCCTACCCTCTGCTTTCTATCTTTTATCAGTTCCTGATCCACAATACTACACTGCCTCCAATCCCATGACTTTTTAATTTCGCCAAGAGTCTCTCATGATGGACATTGTCAAAGGCTTTCTGAAAATCCAGATACACTATATCAACCAGCACACCTTTGTCTACCTGTTTATTTACACCTTCAACAAATTATAACAGATTAGTAAGACATGGATTGCTAAATCCATGTTGGCTTTCTCCCATTAAACTATGACTATCTACAGTACATGTTCAGTAATTTTGTTCCATATAATAGTTGGCACCATTTTACATAAGAACATAAGAACATAAGATATGCCATACTGGGTCAGACCAAGGTCCATCAAGCCCAGTATTCTGTTTCCAACAGTGGCCAATTTTGCCTGGTACTGAATCACTGGTCTGTAGTTTCTTGGATCACCCCTGGAAACCTTTTTAAAAATTGGCGTTACATTGGTTATTTGCCAATCTTCAGGTACTAGAGATGATTTTAGTGATAGTTCATAGATTACTAATAGTAGGTCTATAATCTCATATTTCAGATCTCTCAACATCCTTGGATGTATACCATCTGGTCCAGGTGATTTGCTACTCTTCATTTTTTAATACATCTTCCCAGTTTATTGCTATTTCTTTCAATTGTTCCGTGCATCACCTTTAAGTACCATTTCAGGCATGGGTAACTTTGCTATATTTTCTTCAGTAAAGACTGAAGCAAAGAATTCATTTAGTCTCTCTGCTATGGCCTTGTCTGCTATGGTATGCCTTTTTTACCCCTTTATCATTTAATGGTCCAATTGACTCTCTCACAAGTTTTTTGCTACAAATGTTCTTGAACAAGTTTTTATTATACATTTTTGCTTCCACGGCAAGCTTCTTTCCAAATTCGCTCTTTGCCTGCCTTATCAATGCCTTGCTTATGTTATTTACAGTTTTCGTCATTTGACTCCTTTTTGCATTTCTGAAGGATGCTTTTTTGGCAACAACGGCCTCTCTGACACCATCTTTAAACCATGTTGGCAGTTTTTTGAACTTCCTTACACTTTTCTTAAAGTGTGGAATACAGCTGGTCTGAGCTTCCAAGATAGTATTTTTAAACAATACCCATGCTTGATATAAATCTTTAACCTTTGCAGCTGCTCCATTTAGTTTTTTCTTAACTATTTTTCTCATTTTATCATAGTTTCCCTTTTGAACATTAAAAGGTAGTACTGTGGATTTGCTTGCCGTCCTTCCTCCATTTATTAAATCAAATGCTATCATGCTATGATCACTATTGCCAAGTGGCCCCAACACCTTTATCTTTTGCACCAGATCCTGTGTTCCATTAAGGACTAGGTCCAAAATAGCTTCCCCTCTTGTCGGTTCATGAACCATCTGCTCCAAAAAACAATCATTTATTTCATCTAGAAATTTTATCTCTCTAGCATGTCCTGCCGTGACACTGACACAGTCGATACCAGGGTAATTGAAATCACCCATTATTATTACTGTGTTGCACTTGTTCACATTAAATTTCCCTGTTAGCTTCCCTGATTTCTTTGAGCATGTCATTATCCATTTGTTCATTCTAGCCAGGCAGTCAGTAGTACACCCCTACTGCCATTGCCTTCCCCTTTTTACATGGAGTTTCTATCCATAGAGATTCTACAGTGTATTTTATTTCCTGCAAAACTTTAATTCTGTATGACTCAGTGCTCTCTCCAACAGAGCGCAACCCCTACACCAATTTGATCTACCCTATCATTGCAGTATAGTTTGTGCCCAAGTATCACAGTGTCCCATTGGTTGTCCTCCTTTCATCAGCTCTCTGAAATACCAATCATGTCTAACCTCTAATTTAGTGCTATATATTCTAACTCTCCCATCTTAATTTTTAGACTTCTAGCATTTGCATATAGGCATTTCAGAGGTTGTATTTTATTCATGTCAATCTCATTATCAGTAGACAGGGTAATTTGGAATCTTTCAGCTTTGCCGGCTCTGTACTTAAGGGCATCTGAATTACTTTTATTTTTATTGGAACCTCTCTGTCGGCATGCCCTAATTTCCCTATTTTGCTAGTACCCTTCAAGGATACATCCTTCCAAACCATGCGCTCCTGGGCGACTGTCAGCTTTCCCCTATTATCTAGTTTAAAAGCTGCTCTATCTCCTTTTTAAAGGTTAATGGCAGCAGCCTGGTTCCATCCCAGTTAAGGTGGAGCCCATCCCTTCGGAAAACCCCTCCTTTCCCCAGAATGTTTCCTACTGCCTAACAAATCCAAAACACTCTTCCTTGCACCATTGTCTTATCCACACTTTGAGACTCTGGAGTTCTGCCTGCCTTTTGGGTTCTGCACGTGGAACGGGAAGCATTTCAGAGAATGCTACCCTGGAAGTTCTGGATTTCATTTCCTACCTGAAAGCCTAAACCTCCCTCTCACACTTTCCTATGTCATTGGTACCAACATGTGCCAAGACAGCAGACTCTTCCCCAGCACTATCTAAAACTTTGTCTAGGTGGCGTGTGAGGTCTGCTACCTTCGCACCAGGCAGGCATGTTGCCAGGCGATCCTCAGGTCCAACAGCCACCCAGCTACTTACATGACTATTGATAGATTTTCCAGCTTTAACGGCCATCCTAACCCTTCCCTCATGGACACATGGCCCTGGAGAATCCTTTGTCTTATCAGTAAACTTTTTAATAGTCTAATTGGTTACCAAACCTACTAAACATTGGCTGCCTGTGGCCTTCTGGAGTCACAATGAACGAGTAAGTCAATTTAGTTATAAAAAAAGATCTTTTATAAACCTTTACCGCTTAAGGCAAATTAAAACGTATTTATCAGAATCTAATTTGTGTCAAATAATATAGGTGGTGATTTTGTTCCAGCTAGGTTATTGTAATGCGGTATAAATGAAATGTGTGGGTCATATTCAGTTGATTCAAAAATAAAACCACTAAGATGATGACAGATGATAAAAGTTGTGACAGGGCCACACCTCTGCTTATTTCCTTGCATTGGCTACCAATGAAGTTTAGAATTTTATTTAAACTTTGGTAATTGTAGTTAGAGTACTTAATGGCATGGGCCTCAGTTTCTGGATATGTATATTCAGCGGTACATCTCATTGGGATGATTAAGATCCCAGTCAGACTGTAGTTTTAAGGTTCTGTCAACAAAAGAAATTTGTCTGGCAAGCACAGGTAAGTGTACACTCCAAGGCAGTTTACCTTTAGTTTGCAAGATGTTCAGCTACACTAACATATATTTCACTGCAGGGCCGGTGCTAGGGTTTCTAGTGCCCCCCTGCAACCTATATATCGGCACTCCTCCCTCATTACTATTAATGTTGGCTGCACCCTACCCTCCTTTTTCCCAAAACCGCTTTGTGAACTCTTTTCAAGCGATACTAGTATTTCTTCTTCAAATCCAGTGTTGTAAGAAAATTGTAGCAAAATAGCAAATGCATAACCAAAATAAAAATACTTAGCAGTAAATACTTAGCATCATAGAAACAGGCTGTGATAGTGCAAAAAAATAAAAAATAAAATCTGATTCTGGTCATCTCACTAACGACAACATAGACATTCTCCAGAGCCAGGCATATTGTGAACTAATATAAAACACTGCAAAAGTCACTGAAAATCTACCATACCGGCATATACTTCCAAAACTCATATAATAACAGGCCTACCCAGAAAAAAGCAGCACTACAAATACTGCAGTGGGCTCTAAAACATCCATACATCTATTTGAAAAGCTGTACAAGTCAAATTACTACAGTAGAGATCCCTATGTACAAATTCCATGTTAACAGAGCTCCTGGCCTTGGTCACACACTCAGAACACAGACCCTCATCAAGTACAGAATAAGTGACCACAACCTAAAGTAAAAATAAAAATATGTAGACAAAAATTAAAATGAAACCCCAAGAAGCTAGACTCCGCATGCGGTGCCACACCAGATAAGAGATGCAGTTAGTGTGAAATATAAAGATAGTGCAAAGTCCAGTCACTAAGTTGAAAATAAAATTATTTTTCTGCCTTTGTTGTCTGATGATTTTGGATCATGCTGGTCCCAATCTGAGGTTTCTGTTTTCCTCTGTCTTCTCTTTTTCTATGATCTATAGTCCATCTGCCATTTCTTGTCTCTCCTTTTGCTTTCTTCATTTTCTTCCATCAGTCTTTTTCCAGCCCCAGTAACTCTCCCCAGTATTAGCCTCCTTTACAGCCTCCCCTCCCAATACCTTCCAGTGTCAACCCCCTTGCAACCCCAGCACCACCACCGGTGTCTATTCCCTTTTAGTCCCCCTCCTTCTCCATCATTCAGTCCCTTCTAGTCCAAATACCATCCCAAGTATCAGCGAACGTTCAGTCCCAATGTCCCCTCCCATGTTAGTTCCCTTCCAGTCACCCTCTCCTCTGTCCATCTGCCTTCCAGTGCCATCCCCAGGTGTCAGCTCCCTTCAAACCCCCACCTTCCCTCCAGCCCCCTCCTTCCCCTCTTTTCCACTCCCTTCCAACCCCCCATGTGAGCTCCCTTCTAGTCCCCACCTTCCCCCCTCAGTTTTCTTCCAACTCCCCTCCTATTACCGAGCCACCTTCCAGCCCCATCCCCAAGTGTCTGTTCCCTTCTAGCTCCCCCCATGTCTGCTCCCTTCCAACTCCTCCCTGTGTCTGTTCCCTTCCAGCTCCCCCCCACCCCCGTGTCTGCTCCCCCATGTCTGCTCCGTTGTAACCCCTGGTGTCTGCTGCCTTCCAGCTCCCCCCGTGTCTGCTCCCTTCCAGCTCCCCCTCCCGTATGCCTGCTCCGATTCGTTCTTCAAAAAAGAAAGCAGCCATGGGAACATTTCTCTGTTCCTGAAACTCTGATAACTTTTAAACTGTTGGGTCGCGAAGTTTCTAATGACAAGAATAAGTATTTCCTGTCCCTCCTACTGCGCTTACCGGCTTACCGGATAGTGCCGGCCCGGTTTCACTGTCAAGAAACCATGTCACAACCCCCTCTGACAGAAAAAAATGGCTACCTGTTCCGAGTAGAATAAAATATAAAGTTCTACCACTTACACATAGGACTTATTGCTTTTCCTGATTCCTTATTATCCCACTCAAATGTGATTTTATAATAGAACTTGCTGGCACTACCACCACCTTCTTGGTTTAGAGTTGAACTAATTAAAAATACAGTGTTCATTTTTCTGGCCCCTATCCTTTAGAAAGCTGTTCCCCTAAATCTTCAACTAGAACATTCCACAAATAAATTTTAAAAAAGAATTACAAAATGGCTTTTTGAAAAAACAACTTTTATCCTAATTGAGCCCTGGTTTGGGAACACTGCTTATATTCCCTTCATAAATAACTGGATAGATATATTGTAAGCTGGTTGTTATTGTTTTTCGATAATTTCCCTCCCTTTTGTCTTGTCTTCTCGTAGTTGCATTGTGTCTTGCGTTATTGTACTGTTCAGACTTCTAATTGGCTTTTGTAAAGTGCTCTGACAGTCATTTTCTAAAGAATAGTATATCAAATAACAAATAAAATAAATATTTATGTATTTCTATAATATTATTGTAAACTGCCTTGTACCAGGTGACCAGTTAGAGCAGTACTTAAATTAAATTAATGATACTACTAAGTGAATCAAGCTTATTATGAGAAGCCACTTTCTTGCTGTGGGAGTGTGTGTGATAGAAAGATGTGCCTGCGTGTGTCTGAGACTATCCAGAATTTTACATGACTAAAGGATAAGTAAATTTCTTCTGACTTGCTCTGCATTCGAGTTTTGATCTTCAGATTTGTGCCTCATTTACTTATCAACTTATTTAGATCAGAGCTTCATTAATTTAATAACCTTTATTAGCCAGAAAAGTCAACATCAGCAGATTTAATTTATTGGCCTTGCGCACATAGGCAAATCAAATTGCTGCATGCATATTTTAGGCCTGTTCAATAAAGTAAAGCACATGTGACCTTGTACTTGTATAGATTAGGGGCATATGGAAACACCTGAGTCTAGTCGCAACAGTTTCTACTAACAAAATGTTGAATGTTGACTGTTACCATGTTACATTATTTATTTATTTGTTTGTTTTATATACCGCTTTATCACTTAATCAAGGCAGTTTACAAAGAACCAGAGTGCACTGCGCAAGGGCAGTTTACAACGAATAGGAACAGAATAACAATATAATTAACAGTCTTAACTTAAATTAAACATACTCAGCCGAAGGATGAGAAAGACAGCCAACTATTTACAGATCTGGAATATCATTATAGAATTGAGTGAGAGGTGTGGTGAGGTTGTAAAAGTAGTTGAAGGTCTATTTGGTTGAGTCCGGATTATTCATTATGGAATGGCAGGATTCAGTGAATAAGAAAGTTTTGAGCTTTTTTCTGAATGTGGTTAAGTCCTTTATTTCACGAAGACTGTTTGGGAGAGAATTCCATAGCATAGGGGAGTAAAATGAAAATTCTCTGTTTATTATTGATTGGTTTGCATTTCTTGATGCTGTCGGGGTTGATAGAAGGTTCTTCATGTTTATCCTTCTGTTTCTTGTTTTTTGCTGTGTCTGGATCAGTGAGGTAAGGTATGTTGGGACAATGTTCTTTATTGTCTTAAAAGTAGTTAGTATTGCCTTGAATTTGATTCTCTGTGAGACAGGTAGCCAGTGTAAGTGATGGAAGTAATGGAAGTCCTCTGAGGATAGTAGGGGTCTTAAGTTTTTTATCATACGTACTTTGTTATATATTGTTCTTGTTATCATGCTGATGTGTTTTGTCATGTTGAGATTCTGGTCCAGTAGAATGCCAAGATATATATATATTTTTTTTTAATTTCGAGGAAGGAATCATTTATTTGGAGTCGTGGAGGTGGTGAGAATGATTTATTTCTAGAGGACTTCTGTTTTATTCAGATTGATTGATAGATTTACAGAGTTGAGCCATTGTGAGACGTCAGTGAAGCAGTTTGTTATTTTCTCATAGCCTGGATTTAGTGCATCTAATGCTGTGAATAGCATGATGTCATCGCATAGATTCTGTAATCTTCATTGTGTTTGATTACATCACAGATTGGCTGGACATAGATGTTGAATGGTAATGCAGATAACACTGAGCCCTGTAGTACTCTTTGGGTTAGATGGAATTTTTTGGAGAGGGTATTATTGATTATGACCTGTTTTGTGCGGTTGTTTAGGTAGGATTTAAACCAATGAATCGTGTTGCCTCCTATCTTTAGATGTTTTATAGTTGATCAGAATTTCATGATTAATAGAGTCAAAGGCGGCACTTATGTCGTTCAATGTAAAATGTTCTGTTCTCTGGAAACTCATAGCCTGTGGCGTGGAGGAGTGGCCTAGTGGTTGGGGCAAGGTACTTCAGGTGTAGGGGTTAAGTGCGAGGTTAAGTGTTATATAAGTGTCAAGGGACTATTTTAAGGGTTAAGGAATTACAATGTTCCTGGTTCATAATCACTCAATGGCTACCCTGAATCTCAAAAAATTCTAAAGAACAACAGCCAGGCTGCTATATCATGTGGGCAACACTTGGGCCAGTACAAGAAGTAACCCAGCACAAGAAAAACCATATAAGGAAGTATCATGAGTCTAGCAGGTGTAGGTCTGAACTGAAAAGTCCAGACCTAGGCCTACAGGGGCAATGTGCAAAGGAGCACGTACACAGGAAACCATAAGCTGGCAATGTATATGCTAGGCCTTAGCACTGAAGAAAGCAGGTGGCTGAATGACAGTTGGTAAGTATAAGAGAGAGGGGGGCCAGGGAGATTTTGCAACAGGAACTAAGGGGGACAAATAAGGCAATAATAGGAAATAAGAAGGGAGGGGGGAGAGGACATAGGAGGGATAGATCTGGGGACTGTATGCATAAACAGAAGCAAGGAAAGGTATATATGTAGCAAGCTTTTTATATTCGGGGGAGGAGACATTCTGGAGATGCCTAGTGCTCAATAGAACTCACTTCCCCACACACTTGCCTGTATTGGTCATCAGTTATCTAATAAACAGAGACTCTGATTGCACCTGTACTGACTTTCGTATCTGATCATTACAGGAAATTAGTAATAATTAGGTTGTGGTCTATTTTGTGAGTAACAGGGCCTCACACAGGCTGGAAGGTTGGGGGTTCAAATCCCACTAGAGGACAGCAACCTTGGGCCGGAAGGACTGAGGTTTCTAGTCCTACAGGTGCTCCTTGTGGTCTTGGGCAAGCCACTTAACCCTCCATAGCCCATGTTCCCTGTAAAATAGTTATCTCCAAGTTATAATGCCCTGTTCAATGTAATTTCAGTTTGTTCAATGTAAACCGCACTGATGCAGAATAGCGCAGTATATAAGAGAATGTAAATAAATAAATAAACTGCTTTTACCTGGTAAAAAGTGCTATATAAACTTAGCTAAATAAATAAAATAAATAAATATTCTGTAACTTAAGCACATAGATTTAGGCCCCACCTTTGCTGCCAGCTCTACCATTTTGCGAACTAAGTAGTTGCCTAGAGCACTGGCCTTCCAGGGGTACCAACTGCTGCTACTGCTGCCCCTCTCTGGGGCCTACATTGGCTACAAACCGTGATGCAGTGGTTACCTTAGGGCTCCAGCGCTGTGCCATAGTGTCATTTTTAACTAGTTGCTGCTTCCAACCCCCTCTTACACAGAGAGAGGCGGTTACAGTGGCAATGGGGATGGCAGGGTGGAGGGCCCACCTAGGGCACCTCCAATCCTTGCACCGACCCTGGATGGATCTTAGGCATACGCTTGCAGAATAGTGACCTACCAAAGCACACATGTAAGTGCCCATTCATGCATGTAAGTCCTTTCAAATAGGAATTTACGCATGTTTCACGTACATAACTCTCTGCATGCCCTATATAGAATCAGCTCCTTAACGCACGTTAAATAGCAAAATTGTGCATTACTACTACTATTCAGCACTTATAAAGCACCACGCACGCAGCGCTGCACAGCTAACCTACAAGAGGTAGCCAACATACAAGAGACAGTCCTTGCCCGTCAGAGTCATGCTCATCGGAGCTTACAATCTAGTCAGAACAGTACATTAATTAGGACAGTACAGAGCATTAGTCAGTTCTGCGCAAGGTACGGTGAGGTACAGTTTGGTCTGTAGTTTGGTCATACGTTAACGGGGGTTAGGGTAAGATGAGGAAGGAGTCAGGATCTGAATGCAATGGTGAAGAGGTGGGTCTTCAACCTGGATTTGAAGAGGGCCAGGGAGGATGCCTGGCACACAGACACAGGTAGGTTGTTCCAGGCGTAAGGTGCAGAAAGGTGAAAGGAGCGCAGTCGGAAGTTCGCGGTGTTGGTGAAAGGCATTGATAGAAGTAATTTATTAGCGGAGCACAAATTTCGAGAGGGGACGTAGGGAGAGATAAGAGGTATTGAGGGGCCATGAGTGAATGCATTTATAGGTCAGCAGGAGAAGCTTGAATTGGATGCGGAACTGGACAGGGAGCCAGTGAAGTGACTTGAGAAGAGGAGAAATGTGGGCATGGCGAGGCTGGCAGAAGATTAGTCGAGCAGCGTGATTTTGTATAGATTGAAGGGGAAGGAGGTGGCTTACGGGAAGACCAGCGAGGAGTAGGTTGCAGTAATCGAGGCGAGAGGAAATTAAGGAGTGGATAAGCATTTTTGGTAGTGTGTTCAGAGAGGAAGGGGCAGATTTTGCTGATGTTGTAGAGAAAGAAGCGGCAGGTTTTAGCTACAAGCTGGATATAAGCGGAGAAGGAGAGCGAGGTGTCAAAGATAACCCCTAGATTGTGGGCCGAAGGAACAGGAAGGATAGTAGATCCATCTACATGGATAGAGAGAGGGGGAAGTGAGGGGGAGGAGTTAGGTGGAAAAACAAGGAGTTCAGTCTTGGCCATGTTCAATTTCAATCGGCAATGAGACATCCAGGCAGCAATGTCCAAAAGACAGGCAGAGATCTTGGACTAGGTTGCCGGAGAAATATTAGATGTAGAGAGGTAGATTTGGGAGTCATCAGCATAGAGATGGTACTGAAAGCCATGGAGGAGATAAGCGCGCCAAGGCCTTGGGAACAGAGAGAGAAGAGGAGGGGGCCCAAGACAGATCCCTGGGGTACACCTACATGGAGCGAGGTAGGGGAGGAGGAGGAGCCACCAGAGCATACACTGAATGAGCGATGGGAGAGGTAGGAGGAGAACCAAGATAGTACGGAGTCCCTGAAGTCAGGCGAGGAGAGGGTGATGAGGAGAAGGTCGTGGTCAATGGTGTCAAAGGCAGCAGAAAAGTCAAGAAGGATGAGGATAGAATAGAGGCCCTTGGATTTAGCCAGGAACAGGTTGTTAGTGACTTTTGTGAGTGCTGTTTCAGTGGAATGTAGGAGACGGAAACCGGATTGAAGTGGGTCCTGGAGGGCCTGGGAGGTGAGGAAGTCGAGGCAGCGATGGTGGACTGCTCGTTCTAATAGTTTGGATATAAAGGGAAGGAGGGAGATGGGTCAATAGTTAGAAGGGCATGTGGGATCAAGTGAGGGTTTCTTGAGGAGGGGTGTGACAACAGCATGTTTGAAGTCAACGGGGACAGTTGCAGTGGAGAGTGAAAGGTTGAGGATAGGAGTGATGGAGGGGGCAATGGTGAGGGAGATGGAACGAAGGAGATGGGTGGGGATAGGGTCTGATGAACAGGTGGTGGGTTTGGAGGAGGACAGAAGGAGTGTGGTTTCTTCCTCAGAGATCGAAGGGAAGAAGGAGAGGGTGGCAGAGGGAGTATGGATGGGGGAGGAGAATTGGGGAGGAGGGGAGGTAGATGGGGGGGGGTAGGGAATTGGATGGTAATCTTGTGGATTTTGTCGTGGAAGTAGTCGGCTAGGGTTTGGGCAGAAAGGGAGGGCGGGATCGGGGGCGGGGGGACCTTGAGGAGAGAATTGAGGGTATTAAAGAGACTTTGCTATAATGCATATTAGTTTACTGTAGCATATGTTACATAATAATGTGATGCAAATCATAACGCTCATCATGACAATCGAATAATATTGCCTTGAGCTGATGTTATTTTTCGTCCTGGAAGCCTCAGACCGCTAACATGCAACCAGTGCTCCTGAGCACCATCTTAAAGTGGCCGGAGTTGAAAATATGCTGTTGGACCCCTCTCTCATGGCACAACCCCTACATCCTGAAGACCTTCTCAGACCCCCATCCTCTGAAGGACCTCCTGGAATTATAGAGTAGTTTCCTTGGTGGAGAAGTAGCCTAATGGTTAGAGCACTGGCTTAAGAAACCAGGGTTCAATTCCCACTATAGCACTCCTTGTGGCCTTGGGCAAGTCACTTAAGATAAGAACACAAGAAATGCCTTACTGGATCAGGTCAAGTCCAGTATCCTGTTTCCTACAGTAGCCAATCCAGGCCACAAGTACCTGGCAGGTTCCCAAAGAAACACACAGATTTCCCAGGTCCTCTTTAATAATGGTTTATGGATCTTTTCTCCAGGAACTTGTCCAAACCATTTTTAAACACGACTACACTGACAGCTTTACCACATCTTCTGGTAATGAATTCCAGAGTTTGATTACAGGTTGAGTGACAAAATATTTTCTCTTATTACTCTTAAATGGGTTGCAATGTAGCTTCATTTCATGTCCTCTAGTCTTTCTCTTTTTTGATTGTAAACCACCGATCTACATTTACCTGTTCCACTCCATTCATTATTTTATAGACCTCTATCATATCTTCCCTCAGCCGCATCTTTTCCAAGTTGAAGAGCCCTAACCTTTTAAGCCTTTCCTCATAGGGGTATCCTTTCATCTTCTTTACCATTTTTGTTGCTCTTCTTTGTACCTTTTCTAATTCAGCTATATCCTTTTTAATATATGGCAACCAGAACTGACCACAATATTCAAGGTGAGGTTGCACGATAGAACAATACAGAGGTATTATACTGTAATATCGTTTGTTTTATTCTCCATTCCTTTCCTTATGATTCCTAGCATTCTATTTGCTTTCTTGGCCGCCGCTGCACACGTGACGGAGGGTTTCAACTTGTTATCTACGATGACGCCTAAATCATTTTCCTGGGTGGTGGGTACTTGGCATAGCTTGGGTTCTTTCCTAGGTGCATAACGTTGCACTTGTCCATGTTAAATTTCATCTGCCATTTGGACATCCAGTCTTCCAATTTTTCAAGATCCTCTTGCAATTTTTCACAATTCTCTTGCATCTTAACAACTTTGAATAATTTTGTGTCATCTGCAAATTTGATCACCTCACTCGTTATTCCTATTCCCAGGTCATTTATGAATATGTCAAAAAGCAGTTGGGCCCAGCATAGATCCCTGGGGTTCTCCACTATTCAACTTTCTCCACTGAGAAAATTGCCATTTAGCCCTACTCTTTGCTTTCCATCTTTTAACCTATTTCTGATCCACAATTCTAATTTCACCAAGAGTCTCTCATGAGGGACCTTGTCAAAGGCTTTCTGAAAATCCAGATACACTATATCAACCAGCTCACCTTTGTCTACCTGTTTATTCACATCTTAAAAAAATATATAACAGATTAGTAAGACAAGACCTTCCTTGGCTAAATCCATGTTGACTTTCTCCCATTAAACCATGACTATCTACATGTTCAGTAATTTTATTCTTAACATCCATTGCTTCAGAAAAATCCAAGTTATTAATGTCCCTGTTTAATGTACATTACCAAGTTAAAGTTACAATGTAAACCACCTTTGACTGAAACCTGTTAAATAAACAAAATAGTGGCTGGGACAGGAGCGATCGCCAGTCACTCTTGCCCTGGCAGGCTCAGGGTTCAAAATGGTGCCAGTTGATTCCTAGCAGTATTTTCCTGGTACTACTGCTAGGGGTCAAACTGCCAAATAAGGGCTGCATGATCCTATTTGGCAGCTTTATCTCTAGCAGTAATAATGCAGGACTACTGCTAGGGGTCAATCAGAGCCTGAAAGGGCAGGAGCGGCTGGGATTGCTCCTGCCCCGGCCACCAGACACCAGGGAATGCCCAAGTGGGACCTGAGGGGTGGACTTTGGGGGGGGGGACTTGTCTTGGAGTCTGGGGTTTTTCTGGGGATAAGGACCTTGTCTTTGTGGGGTTGAGGGGGTCCACACAGCATGACATCAACTGTGGCCCCTTTAAGATACCCTCCCAGGGAGCATCAGACCACATAAGGGAGCAGAATAACATAAGATTGATTGCAAGTTGCATTACTGATATATCATGGGAGTTACTAACCTGCAGTACCACAAGCAAGTGACTCCTGCAGTAAATTAAGCTGCGGTAAAATGCAATATTTTACGACAACCGAGTAACTACTCCACAAGGTATCATATTTTCATAATGTAAAGACTCTAATCTGAATCAATTAGAACAGAACAGTATACATCGGTAATTCTTTCTCCCAGCCCCACTCCTCAAACAAGGCAGAACATTTGACATTCGCCAAGGAGAACCTTCTTCTTTTCTGCTTCAGTGTGATGAGGGTGGCATGACAGAACGGATGAACTGTCCAGTAATCAAGATACTTTTAAAGGGTCTTTACAGAAAGGCGCCAGGCTACCCAAAAGCCATGTATATATTCAGGCCTGCACTACAGCAATCCATTCTGGGACTGCATCTTGTGAGTCTGACTGGCACAGACACTCCATTTCACCGATTTTTACCCGAAACATCATTTAAATAATCCCTTGTACCTTTAAATGCCAAGGGCTATCTTTACTAACATGCAGTACTTAGACACAGCACACATTGTTGAGCATATTCCCATTATATGATACCCTGATAAAGCACAGTTAGCACATGTCATGTGGAAGCATGTTTTAGTAGATCTAGCCCCTAACTAGTTCATATCTGATTTGTTTTAGTGCACTGAACATTTTTGAGAAGTGCGATTAATTTCATTGTAGCCATTTGCCTACCACAGGAGGTGTCCAGACCTTGGTGCTGAACAGCAGGGAAACACAATTTAATAAACCCTGAGGCTTTCTGGTTGTTATAATCAGGGATGGATTAGTGATACTTTGGGCCTTGGGTGGTACCTTTACCCTTATTGCAACCCTGCACGGGTAGGCTTGGGCTCTGGGTTGCTACCGTCTGCTCTGCCTCTACTCCAGTTTGTCACTAGATGTAATATCACAGTTATTAGCATTTCAAAAAAAGAGAAAAATCTGTAGCCTTTTGTATTCTGAATTGTGATCAGCGTCTTAAAACATTTATCCCAACAGTTTTGATTCTCCTCTGGAGACCAGCTCCCTTATTGTCAACCTAAAAGCTGCAAGAGAAATATTTGATGAACTGACCAAAGAGGACTGGATCACTGCTATGGTAATCGACTTCTTTGACGCAATCTTTCTCAGCAGCTCTTCTGATGGTAACCTGTTCAGATTTCAGTCAGATGGTTCAGTTCCGAGTTTGACGTAAAACAAAGCAATGCCTATTCAAAGAAGATACGTGGGCAGCCCAGGAAGATTTCCCGTTGGCATTGTAAAACAGGAAGCATGCCATTGTTGTATTTTGAGATCCATGCTCCTTGTAAAGTCAACGAGGGTAATATTAAGTGATGGTGATCAGCATTTTAACTTTTAAATGTTTGCCATGGCATTTAAATTAATACATATATTCTGCGCGGCTGTAATGTAGCACTGAGTAGACATATAGGCTGCTGACCAGCGCTATTGAGCAGGCCTAAACTAAATGCATAAAATATACATACAAAAGATCATTTTATAAGGAACCGTGTAAAGATGCACACCATCAGTGCACGTAAATCACCTATTTTTAGTGATTTACGCACATGAATGGGCCTTTACGCATGTACTTTAGCTGATCGTTATCCTGTAATTACGCACGTCAGGCCGATGGTGTGTATGTTCATTGTAGGCACGCACGGGACAGAGTGCAAATCCACATGCATAAGTTATAAAATGCTGTAATTTATGTGTGTTCCTTAAAAATATAGTTGCGGTATTTGCACCAGCCCTAACACTGGCGTAAGTAATAACATCTAGATTTGGCGCACGTATCGCACCACTTCTTATTTCAGTTTATGAAATAGGTGCATTAGACATGCAAAACTGTGCGCTAACTAGGCATTGCTCTATAAAATTACCCTCATACTGGGCAAATCACGTAACCCTTCACTGTTTCAAGTACAAAGTTAGATTGTAAACCCTCTAGAGACAGGGATATACCCAAGTACCTGAATGTAGGTTCCCTTGAGCAGCTACTGGAAAGGCGTGAGCTAAATAAAAACAAATAAATAAATATAGTGGATGGATACTGTTGCTATATGAATAATTTCTTAGTGCACCCTCGCTCCAACCCCCCTCTACCCCTCCACTAAGAGCTATTAGCGTCGTGGTTAGATGTGTTTTTGTCCTGTCGCTGTGTGTATTGTGGCTGAAAATGTACATATAGCAGTTATGCATTTACTAGCCACTAGCGAACATATAACACCTTTTGAAAATTGACTCCATACTATCCATCAGTGCACTATAGTGAACCTGTGCCTACAAGCCATAAAACTCTACTGCCTATCAACTTATGCACCCCCCCCCCCTCCTTCAGACTATTATTGGAATGTTTTTATATTTTACTTGTATTTGCCAATGTTGCCATCGTTTCATCATTCAGTCCTGATCAATGGAAGGGGGGGGGGGGGGTTGTCTCCCAAAAACTAGCCAAAAGGGGATAATGTTATAATAGGGTGCCTAGGTTAATAGAGCAGGAAGATGCCTATTTTATCCAATTTTATAAAGACACATTGGAGCCTATGTGGCCTTTTAAAATACTTGCATGAATCCTGCAGACATTGCTGACCCACTTGAGAGAAGGCATAAGTATCAGCATATAATTTACATACATACACATATGTTTTATAAAATGCATGCATAAATTGCAATTCCATCCATGCTCTGCCCTAACCCCTCCTCTGTGCACGCCTACTGTACAAGGACATGGTGGCTTACATCATGCGGAATTTTAGGCATGACCTAATTATATAAAAGCCCATTTACGCACCTGAATCAGCATTTTACCCGTGAAAACGGTTTACAAAATGACCCTCAAGATGTATTAATCTAGTTCAGTAAAAAGACGTATTCTATTTTCTCTTTTGATTTATTAACCTTCCTGTGAATTTGTAATGTATTTGCCAGGTTTTACTGTTCTATGAATAAAATCCTGAGGCTTTGAGTATTTGCGCTTTCCCCGTTTGTCTTGGTTGCAGATAAGTTATTGCTTACAAGAGCATCTTCTTCCTGTTCTTCTGTCAGTTGCCTCTTACCGCGAGGCTTTGTCTGTCTTCCTCGTGCTTCCAGAGTGCTCCGTGATGCATCAAACAGAGAAATGTGTTTCTTTGGTAACTCCATTTGCAGAGGCTGTTAATAAATTGAGCCGAAATTCGTTAAGTATTCTGGGTAAGAATAAGTTTGTTTTATTTTGTATCTGTACTACCAAAGGCAAAACTACAACCTGAGACTAAAACATGCCAGTGCGAAATCACTTTGGGGCGTATATACTAACTCACATAATTTTTGGAAGTTTACCACCATTTTTGGAAGGTAACCTTTATAACGTATGTGGTAAATATTAATATAATGTGGGATTTACCAAGGCAATTAGATGCTAAATGAATCACATACACCTAAACATGACCGTTTCTGTGTAGGTGTTGTCACAACCCCATCCCTTTAGCCACGTGCTTAAAGGTCAGGGTGGAGATTATTGTTGTATTGAAGGTAGAAACTTTTGTTAGCCCAGATGCATGCTGGTACTAGTAGTCCCTTTTCTTCAAAAATGATTAGTTGTGTAAGCCATGTGAATGGTAAAGTATAGGGTTTTATTCCCTTAATGCACAAAAGGTTCAAACGAAGGAAACAGGATTTTCACCTTGTTCAGGATTTTCACATAAAGTATTTACATAGCTCAAAAACTTAGATGTGCTTCACAGTCTTTGTCAGTTATGCAGGGTTCAAACAAAACAGGTCATACAAACAAAAGCAACGCTTCTTCTTTCAGCTTGTCAAACAAAACTGTGTTTCAAAAGTATATCCTGCGTGCTATATTTCTCTTAACGATTCTAAACTCCCAACACAACAAAGCGTACAGTCCATAGGGCATTTGGTTAGCAAAGGGTCAGGTTCAGCAGGGTCTATCTGCATAGCCTCTTGTTCTGCTGAGACATCTGTTGCCCCTGAGCTTTCCCCATATATTCCTGGTTTTACTTCAGAACTTCTTTCTAAGGCTCTCCAGCCTGACTGTACCCAGTCTGGCAAATATGCAACAGGACCTTTGGTAAGCACTCTTACTATAGGTTCCCAAACCTTTCTCCAGAAGCGTTGGCTGCTCCTACGGCTCCCTGGCTTCCAGGCCTTTCTGGGACCTGGCCTCAGTTCCAGGTTCAAGTCTGTGTCTTTTAGACTCCTGGGCTGAGTCTTGTTCACCCACCTCTGAACTCCTTGTGGCTCACATACAGGGGAAGAAGCATGAAGGTACCTCTGCTCTCTGAGCTGTGCGTCTCTGGTATTCTCCCTACCAGGCACTTTCCATGTTCTCCTTCTGTCTTCCCTGAAGACTTCCTTCTGGAGCTTCCCAGCCTGGAACTGTCTCACCTAGCACTTGCTCCTTTTCTGTAAGGCCTGCCAGTTCAACTGCCTTTTCTCCTCTCCTTGGAGCCGTCTCCTTTCTCTCTCTTCTGTATCAGCAGCTGCTGCGGCTCGTGCCGCTCCTCTCTTCTCTGGCCTGTCTATGCTTCGCTTATAAAGCTGTTTCTCAGCTAAGGTTTCTGTCCCTCTGACCAGGTGTGTTTTGATTATGCTTTGAATTAGTTCTTACATCATCCAAACCTGGGCGTGTCGGCCTACCTTCTGAATCTCTGTGCATGCTCCCTCTAGCTGCACTTCTCACTAACTGCACTTTATGTATATCATTTCCTTTAAAGAGATCAGTGTTTTTTCCTATCTCCACGGGTTTACTGGTGTCTGCTTCATCACAGAGTACACTGCATCACCCCATGTTCTTCTGCCAAGCAACTTTGAGGATTTGGATCAGTTTGCACAGGGCAACCCAAAAATGTTGGCTTTACTAGTGACCAGAAAGTATGGCCTGTATAAGCAGACACTCTCTGCTCCCCCCTCCCCCTCTAATCTCCAGTCTCTCACCTGTACGTATAATCCTGGAACAAACCACAGTTGAAGAGTGGGAGAAACTACCAGCAGACAGATGTACTAAACTTATAGATGACTACAAAAAACGTTTGCAAGCTGTCATCACCGCCAAAGGCTATGCAACCAAATTTTAGTGAAGGGTGTCATTAATCCTGTCCAGGTCATATTTTGTTTGTTTTCTCAGAAATTACTACATCTAAGTTGCACAGACATGCGAAGTTGGAGAGCTACAGGCCCTAGTGACTGATTCACCAAGGATTTTAAAACAGGATTGTTCTGCAGACTCATCCAAAGTACCTTCCTTAACCAATTAATTGTCCTTTCAACATTTTTCCCTAGGCCACATGTGCACAGTAGTGAACATATCGTGCGCACTTTGGATTGCAAAAAGAGTCTTGGTCTTCGTTTTGGAGCAGACTAAAGCACTTAGAAGGTGCACACAGCATTTTGTTTCTTTTGATCCCAGTAAACTTGGGACTACCATTGCCAAGCATACACTTTCCAGCGGATAGACTGCTTCTCCTTTGCTTATGCCCAAGCAGGCTTGAGTTCAGAGGTTCATGTCAAGACTTACTGTATCAGAGCCATGGCTGTGTCAGTATGTCACTTAAGACTGGCCTCTATGGAGCAAAGTACTTGGTTTGCAGCTTGTCGTGCTGTGAGGGCTTGTGTGCATCAGTGATGCTGAGAGCTAAACGTTCGGTAGTTTAACTACTGGCAGGGTCTCCCAGGATGGACAGGTCTCAGCTGAGGTGCCAGACCAAGACAAACCACCCATCTGGGCAGCAGCAGAATGGGATAGTGTTGACGGTGGAGGATCACATTTCTGTGACAACGGCAACAACACCAAACTTAAACTGCGCGGAAGAAAGGCCCGGCAATCTACTTCTATATCTTGCCATGAAAACCCAATGGATAGTTACAACAAAACAAATTGTGCTATAGTGCTGGAAGATGAGACCCCCAGGTCGGAAGGCACTCAACTAGCTACTGGGGAAGAGCTGAAGACTTTTCAGAGTAAAGCCAGCATTTATGATGTGGTTGGATCAAAGCCCTTGGGACGTCTGACTGCTGATGTAGCTGCGCATGAAATGAGAGTCAGAAGCTGTAAAGATGTCTTACACATTGGAACATGGAACGTACGAAGCATGAACCAAGGGAAGTTGGAGGTGGTCAAGAATGAAATGGAACGTGTACAACTTGATCTGTTGGGTGTCAGCGAACTGAAATGGACTGGCATCGGGCACTTTGCATCAGATGATCACATGGTCTACTATGCTGGAAATGAAAGACAAAGAAGAAATGGTGTTGCATTTATAATAAAGAAGAAACTTGCAAGAACTATAATGAAATACAATGCAGTCAGCGAACGCTTAATCTCTATTCGTCTACGAGGAATGCCTATCAACACAACTATAATTCAAGTATATGCCCCAACAACAGCTGCAGAAGAGAATGAAATTGAAGAGTTCTATGAACCAGTACAAGCTGAAATTGACAGAGCATGCAAACAGGATATCCTGATAGCCATGAGTGACTGGAACGCAAAGGTTGGCAACAAAGAAGAAGACAAAGAAGTTGGAAACTATGGACTTGGCAACAGAAATGAAGCTGGAGAAAGACTGATAGAATTCTGCAAGACCAACGATCTATTCATCTCAAACACCTTCTTCCAGCAACACAAGCGGCGACTGTACACATGGACTTCACCCAATGGATTGTATAAAAATCAAATTGACTACATCTGTGGAAGTCAACGATGGAAAAGCTCTATAACATCAACAAAGACAAAACCTGGAGCTGACTGTGGTACAAATCATCAACTACTAGTATGCAAACTCAAGCTAAAGTTGAAAAAGAGCAAACCACTCATGAATGCAGCAAAATATGACCTTGTGAATATACCACTGGAATTTAAAGACTGCCTGCAAAATCAATTTGCTGCTTTAGATACAAATGACAGAGCTCCAGAAGAGTTATGGAAGGACATCAAGCAGGTTGTGTTGGAAGAAAGCGAGAAGTCTCTACAAAAGGTGAAAAAGCAAAAACGGCCAAAAAGGATGACAGAAGAAACTCTGAAAATTGCCTAGAAATGCAGAGAAGCTAAAGCCAGAGGAGAAAGAAAGACAATCACAGAACTCAACAGAGATTTCCAACGTGCAGCAAGACAGGACATGGAAAAGTACTACAATGATGCATGCAAGGAAATAGAAGCAGAAACTATTAGAGGAAGAACAAGATCGGCTTTTCTAAAGCTACAAGATTTAAAGAAAAAGTTCCAGCCTCGAATTGGAATGTTACAAGATGCTCAAGGTTCTATGTTGAATGATGCTGAGAAGATCAAGAAAAGATGGAAGGAATATACAGAGTTTTTATATGATAAAGATCAAGTGGACCAACAGCCGTTTCAACCTGTACCTTATGATCTGGAACCATTGGTGATGAAAGAAGAAGTTGAAGCAGCATTGAAAGCCTTATCAAAGAACAAAGCACCAGGCATTGATAGCATTCCCATAGAAGTATTACAGCAATCTGATGCAGCTGTTACCATACTTACAAGGCTCTGCCAAGAAATATGGAAGACAACATCATGGCCAACTGACTGGAAAAGATCTGTGTTTATACCAATACTAAAGAAAGGTGATCCAACTGACTGTGGAAATTATCGCGCAATCGCTCTGATCCCACATGCCAGCAAGATTCTACTGAAGATTATTCAAAAGAGACTACAACCATACCTGGAACAAGAACTACCTGAAGTGCAAGCAGGGTTCAGGAAAGGGCGAGGAATGAGAGACATCATTGCGGATGTGAGATGGATCCTTGAAAAGACAAAAGGATATCTATTTGTGCTTTATCGACTATAGCAAAGCTTTTGACTGTGTAAACAATGAGAAACTCTGGGCCACATTAAGAAGCATGGGTATACCAGAACACCTGATCGTACTCTTGCACAATCTGTACATTGATCAAGAAACAACAGTTCGAACGGAACAAGGAGAAACAGAATGGTTTAAAATAAGCAAAGGTGTAAGACAAGGCTGCATACTTTCTCCCTACCTGTTTAATTTATATGCAGAACAAATCATCAGAGAAGCAGGATTGTATGAAGACAACAGAGGTGTGAAGATTGGTGGAAGACTCATCAACAACATTCGCTATGCTGATGATTCCACATTACTGGCTGAAAGTGAAGATGTTCTGAAACATTTGCTTCTCACAATCAAAGAACATAGTCTCAAAATGGGCCTGCACCTTAATGTAAAGAAGACAAAGATCATGACAACTGGCATAATCAACAGGTTCATCGTTGAAGGAGAAGAAATTGAAATTGTGAACAACTTTAACCTACTTGGATCAACTATCAATAAAGAAGCAACAAGCAGTCAAGAAATCAGACGACGCATTGCTCTTGGCAGAATGGCTATGAAAGACCTAGATAAGATTCTCAAGAGCAGAGATGTCTCTCTCCATACAAAGATTCGACTTGTTCAAGCCATGGTATTTTCAATAACATCACATGGATGTGAAAACTGGACAGTGAAAAAGATAGACAGGAACAAAATTGATGCCTTTGAATTATGGTGCTGGCGGCGAATACTGTGTATACCATGGACTGCCCAAAGAACAAACCAGTCGGTACTAGAGGAGATCAAACTTAAGCTTCTTTAGAAGCTCAGATGACAAGACTTCGACTTTCATACTTTGGACACATCATGCGAAGAGAGAGATCATTAGAGAAAGAAAAATGCTTGGCAAGATAGAAGGTCAATGCAAAAGAGGAAGGCCAGCAATGAGATGAATCGATACAATAACAGCAGCTACGGGTACCAGTCTGTCAACAATGAGCTGCCTGACTGAAGACCGAACACAATTTAGGATAGCTATCCAGAGGGTCACCATGAGTCAACTCCCACTCAACGGCACTTAACAACAACAACTATGGAGCAGATTTGCAGAGCTGCAGCATCACTATCAGTCCATACATTCACATCTCATTATTGTTTGATAAAGGGATTTACGATGTGCCATCAGATTTTGTCACTCTGTCCGCCATTGTCATGATTTCCAGGCAGCCTTTGTTCAAGAAAACTAGAAAAGGCTTGTCGCAACTTAAAACAGTTTTGATGTCTGCCTGTTGGTAGTGCCTTTCATTTTTTCCCCTTTTTTCTTTTCAAGATGATCTATAGCTAGGGAATCCTGATTGTGAGGACTTCATATCCTGCTTATCTCGGGAAAAAAACAAATTACTTACCTGACTTACCGGAGGCAGGTATTCTCCATGGACAGCAGGATACAGGTCTTCACATACTTTCCTAAGCTCAACTATTTCATTGACTGAGGAGGTCCCGCATGAAAAAACAAGGCAGGAAGTCAGACACGTGTGCAATGGTGACTCTCAACTTCTAGAAGAATATACTAAGCTGGAGGGGGTTTATCCTATGGGCTTCATCAGATGATGTAACTCAATTGTGAGGTCTTGAATTCTGCTATCCACAGAGAAAACCTGCTGCAGGTAAGTAGCTTCATTTTTATCTCTTTTTTTGTCCTTACCCTCCTTCTTCTTCTTCTTCTCTTTCCTGCTTCTTTGATCTTCCAGTACAATCAGAACTGGCCTTTGCTGGAACTGTTGTGCCGTGAGTTGTCATTGGTAATTACCTAGCATTTTCCCCTGTTTTCAAATTGCCCTCCACTCGCCTCTCCTCCGTCACCCACACACACACCCCTAGCCAAGCCAGTGCAGTGACAGTTCTCGTCTAGGGGTCCAAAACGATGGCTTCCTTTTGATTAGAGTTTTCCAGTCTTGTCAAGATGGCTCATCAACTAGTTGGGTTTTCAGGATATCCACAATGAATATGCATGAGATACATTTTATTTATTTATTTTAACATATTTATTTGCATATTCTGAATTTTCACTATATGCAAATTTCTCCTGCATATTCTTTGTGGATATCCTGAAAACTCTACTATGGTGGATCATCAGAGACAGGTTTGGAAGCCTTCCTCTAGTCTAGTACTCACTAAATGAGCACACACAGTCTGTCCAGTAGAGGTCACTATGGTGATTAAGACTCCCTTTTTCCCCATCCCAAGAGCTGTCATGAGTACTTCTTTCACAGCATCCCCATATTCTGCAACCCGGTCAGTAGACGCCAAACTCAGGAATCAAACCCAGATCTCCCAAAAAGCCATCAGATTGGCCCCAACAAAATTCTCTCTTACTGGTATCTTGTTTCAGTGATTTCAGGTGTAATTGTAAACACTTTGAAGATAGTCTTCTTGTGCGGACTGACTTGTCTTTCCAACTTTATCTAGTCAGCATACATATCAGCACTGGTTGGATAAAGTTTTGTCATATCTGGGAACTCCTTCAAACCCTTCTTTTTTAAATCCAGTCTTAAGCTGAATACCTTTGTTTTCTTTTGTCAGAGAAATGCTGGTCATCCTTACAGGCCTCTTCTTTCAACAAAGTGGTTGAGATGCTTAAAAGAACAGTGGTTTGCAAGCTGCAACATGGGCTTCTTTCTTTGTGGGACCATCAGACTGTCAAGACTCTCTTAAATATGCTGAAAAAGCTGTATAAGGTTAGTATGCTTATAGTTCCTTCTTTCCTTATCTCAGTGTTAAACATACTAAAAGTTATTATGAAGAAATGGCCAATTTTTCATCAAAGATTACCAGGGAATTTTCCAAAACCACTATGCTATGGGAACTCAGGCAATGCCAGGGTGAATTTAAGATTTTGATGCCCATGGGCAAGACTGAACAGAAAATCCCAACAAACAAGGGTAAGGGGAGTGTCAGAGATCCCAAAGAATGGAGAAGCCAAAGAGGGGCAGAAGGGAGGCTGTAGGCAGGGGCGGCCCAAGGGGGGTGCGGGGCCATGTGCGGAGACTCGGTGCGGGGCCTCATTTGCATAAGGTGCCTCATTTGCATAAATATTTGCATAATGTTACCATACACTAACTTTTAGTAAACATGCCTCTTAATGAGTATATGGATAAAGAAAGACTAAAAGGTTTCTACATTACTATACTCCAGTACCAACCGCCAGGCACATTAGGAACTACTACAAACACTGCCCATTTAGAACCCGCCGTATCCTAACAGCACTACCAGGACTCACAAAGCACCATACCCTAACTATCAAAAGGCAACACTGCAAATATTAAACCAATACATTTCAGAGAACAATAATACATGACCTACTGGGGAAAGAACAAGTGGCAATGTCAAATAGGAATTACATAAACAGAATACCTCAGCTCAGTTACACATGCAGAACATAGACCATCACCAAACAAGGAATCACAATTTAGAAACAGGAAGACAATAATTAAACTGGGAACCCCAAAAGCCAAACTTGGAATATACAACAACACTGTAGAAATAAAACTATAAATTAATTTCCTCTTGTACTAAACAAAGCGCAAAAACTAATGATGCACATTTCCCAGAGCTGACATATTCCAGTTAATAAATTCAAAATAAAGAGATATTTTTCTACCTTTTGTGCATTTTTTTTCAGTTGCAATTGTTCCAGCCACTTTCTTCTGGTTTCTTCGTGTCTTCTGCTAACTCTCCATCTGCTGTCCATTTGTCCTTTCTTCTGTCTTCTTGTTTTTTTTTTTTTCCATTCTCTCTCTACATCTGCTTTAACATACTAATCTTTCTCCTTTTGCTCTTTCCTCATTCCTATTTCATCCACTCAAATTTTATCCCTCCATCCTCAATCCCCACTTACTCTCCCAATATCCGGCCAATTGTAGATTTGTCTTCCCTCCCACGCAAAATATTTTTCCCTCTCCATTTCACTCCCAGCTCCATCCCATTCTAATCCTCCCCCAACATCAGCTCCTTTCTAGTTCCAGCCCCACCCAGCATCTGCTCCCTTCTTGTCCCTGCATCAGCCCATTTCCAGTCTTAGTCCCCCATCAGCCCATTTCCAATCCTATCCTAGACCCACCATCAGCCCATTTCCAGTCCTAGCTCCCCCATCCATTTCCAGTCCTATCCGAGTCCATCCATCAGTTCATTTCCAATCCCAGCCCCTCATCAGCCCATTTCCAGTCCTATCAGTTCCTCCATCAGCTCATTTCCAATCCCAGCCCCCCATCAGCTCATTTCTATTCCTTTCCTAGCCCCACCATCAGCCCATGTCAAATCCTAGCTCCCCTCCACTCAGCCCATTTCCAATCCAAGCCCCCCCATGAGCCTACTTCCAGTTCTAGCCCCTCCATGAGTCCATTTCAATTCAAGCCCCCACTACAGCCCATTTCCAACCTTAGCACCCCCAACAGCCCATTTCCAGTCCTATCCTGGCCCCTCCATCAGCCCATTTCCTGTCCTAGCCCCCCCCCCCCACTCAGCCCATTTCCAGTCCTAGCACCCTCTCCTCACAGCCCATTTCCATTCCAAGCCCCTGTCCCCATCAGCTATTTGCCGTTCAAGCCCCCTTCCACTCAGCCCATTTCCAGTCCTAGCAACCCCCCATCCCATTACCAGTCCTAGCTCCCCCCTCAGCCCACTTCCCGTCCGAACCCCCTATAGCCCATTACCAGTCCTAAACCCCCCCTCAGCCCACTTCCAGTCGAAACCCCCTATAGCCCATTACCATTACCAGTCCTAACCCCCCCATCAGCACACTTCCAGTCCTTACCCTCCCATCAGCCCATTTTCAGTCTTACCCCCCCATCAACCCATTACCAGTCCTAACCCCCCTTCAGCCCACTTGTAGTCTTAGCCCCCCATAGCCCATTACTGTTGTAACCCCCCATCAGCCCATTACCTGTCCTAACCCCCCCATAGCCCATTTCCAGTCCTAATCCCCCCATCAGCCCACTTGTAGTCGTACCTCCCCATAGCCCATTACCTGTTGTAACCCCCCCATAGCCCATTACCAGTCCTAATGCCCCCCACAGCCCATTACCAGTCCTAACACCCCGATCAGCCCATTTCCAGTCTTAGCCCACCGCCCCATAGCCCGTTTCCAGTCCTAATCCCCCCATCAGCCCACTTGTAGTCGTAGCCCCCCATAGCCCATTACCTGTCATAACTTCCCCCATCAGCCCATTTCCAGTCTTAGCCCCTCCATAGTCTATTACCTGTCCTAACCCCCCATAGCCCATTCCCCGTCGTCACCCCTTCCATCCGCCCACTTCCAGTCTGAACCCCCTATAGCCCATTACCAGTCCTAACCCCCCCATCAGCCCATTTACAGTCCTTACCCCCCTCCCTCCCTCCCCATCAGCCCATTTACAGTCCTTACCCCCCCCTCCCTCCCCATCAGCCCATTTACAGTCCTTACCCCCTCCCTCCCTCCCCATCAGCCCATTTACAGTCCTTACCCCCCCCCATCAGCCCATTTACAGTCCTTACCCCCCTCCCTCCCTCCCCATCAGCCCATTTACAGTCCTTACCCCCCCCCCATCAGCCCATTTACAGTCCTTACCCCCCTCCTCCCTCCCCATCAGCCCATTTACAGTCCTTACCCCCCATCAGCCCATTTACAGTCCTTACCCCCCTCCCTCCCCCCCCCCCCCGATCAGCCCATTTACAGTCCTTACCCCCCCTCCCTCCCCATCAGCCCATTTACAGTCCTTACCCCCCTCCCTCCCCCCCCCATCAGCCCATTTACAGTCCTTACCCCCCCTCCCTCCCTCCCCATCAGCCCATTTACAGTCCTTACCCCCCCCCCCCATCAGCCCAGCTAAGTTTAAAAAAAAACAAAAACAAACCAGAAACCGGCTGATGCTGCTGCCGCCGCTGCCGTGGCAGCGGCAGAATGGAGAATCCCGCGGGGCCCCCCTGTCCTGCAGTCTTCTATGCGGCCTCAGCGCGGGCTTTTCAGAGCCGCGCGAAGGGAGAGTTTCCCTTTCTCGCGGATTAACAGAGCTGCGAGAAGAGAAGCTCTCTCTCTTCGTGCAGCTCTGACAGCCGACCGAGGCCGCATAGAAGACTGCAGGACTTCTATGGCTGTCGGGATGCAGTCGTGCCCCCTTGAAGCAGCACTTGGCACATGCTCCCCTTTCTCTTGGGTACTTGGTGTCTTCTTTACCTATTATACCTGCTTAATGCATACCCAAGTTTAATTTTCCTGTTTAATGTATACCCAAGTTCTTATATCTGTTTCACTGTAAGCACAAATCACGAAATTGAGATGTGCAACTCTTATGTTCATTGTAAACTGCACTGATGTCGAATAGCGCGGTATAAAAGAGACTGCAAATAAATAAATAAAATAAATTCAGAATTTGGTGGCCTAGGCAGTTGTCTATAGTGCCTATAGTTAAATCCAAGCCTGGGCTATCTTAAAATGTTAGCAGCTTCCCTGCACATCTGAAAATACCCTAATCAGTTTAGGGCATTGCATGGTCTCCTGCACAAACCAAAATGCTCTTTTCTATTCTTTTATAGGCAAACATGAAAGCTAACTGTATCCTACCAATAAACAAATTTTACATAGAGGAAATCACCAAGTATGTGGATATGTTTGATGACGTAGCGAACTGGTACTTGTGGCTGGCAGCAGTTGTAAGTAACCCCTTTTAGTACATCTACTGATTTTAGCTGGCAGTTAGAAACAGTCTCTGATTCTCTTTCTGCTATTGATTTGAAATGTGTACCTGCATCAGCATTTTTCAGGTGTCTGGGTAAAAATCGGATCCTCCAGATCAAGGTGGTACCACCTTAAATTGGATCTGCAAAGGATCTGGCTTTTGCCTACTTGGTGGAAGGGATTTAAATATGCCCTGCTGCTAGTGTGCAATATGCCAAGTTAGATCCAGCGGATCTGAAGTGATTCTTTCGCTGCCAGCATAGAAACCTGGCCGACGCTGCACCGACAGAGGGTTTTCCGGCTGCAGAGCACTGACTCAGTTTTGTTCCTCTCTCCACTTCTGAGATCCAGGTGATGCAGATCCTCTGGATCAGGGTAGTGGAGGCAGGAAGAAAGAGTTAATGCTTTGCAGACAGAAAAACCTCTGTTGGTGCTAGTGTGTAGTCTCTTCCAGCAGTGAAAGAATCACTTTGGGACTCAAGCTTGTTCTTTACAGATGGTGTCCCCAAATGTCCACAAACACTTTATTGATTATACTGGCTGAAGAACTCTACTGTATGCACCCCACAGGCCATAGATTCCTGCAGCTCTGGAAATGTATGTAAATATGCAGAGAATCTTGGTTACTGAAGAAGGAAGGTGCCAATGTTATGTGCACTCTTGAATCTCTAACATCGTTGCATGAACTTCTGGGAGTGAAATGCAGTGGAATACAGTTGAAGGGGAAAACCATTTACAGAGCAGTGTCCAATAGCAATTTAACCAGGGAAATGCTCTTACAGGAAGATTAGACACCCTAAGCAAACCCCATCCCTTGTAAACCCGCCCCCCCCCCCCCCCATCAGCAGCCAGCTGGCCGCCGCTGCTCCTCACCTGGATCTACAGTGGTGGCAATGGCCTGAGACGGCGCCACGGGCTGTCTGCTGCCGACTTCCTGGCATTGGTGGAGGGCAAAAGCAAACAGCTCCGTGGCACCAAAGTTTTAAGATAAACACCGCAGAGCTGTTTCAGGCCATTGCTGCCACTGTAGATCCTGATGAGGGCTGGCACTCTAGGTAGCTGCCTAGTTTATCTAATAGTAGCACCGGCCCTGGGTCCTCCTCAGGTCAGTTCCATAGCTGGCAGAACCTTAGCTGAGTTAAAAAGAGGCAATTCAGGAGTGGGAAGAGAGATGTTTAGGTCAGAGAAGGAAAACAGCACACTTAGATTTGATTTTCAAACTACATGTGCTATTTTATTCCTCCCCCACCCCACTCCAAGGGGGAGCAGTTGCAGTGTACGTAGGTGCAGTCTGAAAGCATCTCTTTGGAAATTAGCTACAAAATACAAATGATAAAAGCACTGAACATTGCCACCACTATTCCAGAATGAGTCCTATTGCCCAGTTCTCTGATTGCCTGCTTGGATTTCCCAAAGATTTGGTTTAAAAAAATCAGCACAGCAGTACTTTTTTTTCATGATTCTTTGCATTATGATGTTTGGTAGCCCAGCAAGCTTAGGGGAGACCAGGTTAAAGTGATAAGTTCCAGAGGGTAATTTTTAAAGCGATTTCCACAGTCCTTTACCTGGGAACTGGGCTTTACAAACCTGCCCACCCTATGCGCAGGTTAAAGTACACGTGCAGCGCATTGCTAAAGATGGAGTTTGGAATTACATGCATAGCTTTGCATTTTCAAAAGCACATACGCATTTTAACTCTGAAAAGGAATTCACATAAATGAATACAGTCGGCCCTCGTTTATCGCGGTTAATCAGTTCTAGACTCTACCACGATAAGTGAATTTCCATGAAGTAGGATTCTTTATATCCAAGAGTTTTACCTTCTCCTGGATGGTAAGCATCTTCCTCCGGCGCTTAGTTTCATCGTCAGAAGGCTTAGAAGAAGCAGCATGTTTAGGAGACATCGTGGGGCTTAGATAAAGGCCTACAGTCCATACGTACAGTAATTTTAATTGTAATTGTAATACAGGGGTGTATAATTGACTCAGACAACCGAGCGTGCGCTGTATCATTTTCACCGTCTCAATCAACTTTTTAATGAATATACATGTATTTGAGAAAACCGCGATAGAGTGAAGCCACGCAAGTCAAAGCGCGAAGTGGCGAGGGACGACTGTAACTGCAATTTTCTATGGTTACTTTTCCCAGCATAATGTTCAAAGCGAAAATATATGCAAAGTTTTTCTTGAAATTCCAGAAATGTCTATGGTTGAAGGGTACCAGCAAACTTCTCACCCATGTGGGTAGTTATAAAATTAGGAAATCCCCCCCTTTGGGGATAATTTTATAAAGTCATTTTTACGTGCATGCGGCCTCTTATAAAACACCAGCTGACGTAACGGTACGTGCATCGATATGAGTGCGCACATCTTGTCAATAGACATAGCTAGGTGCCAAGTCTGAGCAGAGCATGCGTGGAGACTGCAAGTGCGCATGCCGATTGATTGACTTGCTTTGACATACTGCCTCTTGCCACAGGCAAACAATACAGTAGCAAAATATCAAACTATAACAATAAACACCAGATATATATAGGAACATACACAGAATATAAACATTTTTCAGATCTCTTTCCTATAAATTTACTTTATTAAAATATTTCTCAAAGAACAGGCTTTTCACTATTTTTCTAAATTTAAGATAGCGCATGAAGAGATGAGCTTTCATTTACACCCAGCACTTGCATACTTTAAAAGTGATCGGTAGCGCATACTACACAGTGAAGGTAAATGCCTGGGTCTACTTTTAAGGCGCGATACCTGACTCTCACACTAGTATTTATTGAAAGACAAATAGGCTCTTATATATCTTTAGACAGTAGTCTTAACATATGCACCTGCTTAACTTTTAATCCCCGGTGCCCTGTTATAAAATTACCCTCTTAAAATAGTCATCTGTAGAAGGGAAAATGAAAAAAAATCAAGTCTTCAGATGCTGGAAAGAGTTCAAGCCAAAGAGGATTTCTTTTTTGATCTGCTGACATCCCAAAGCAGTTGTATTTGCTTTAAAGTAAAAGCAATACCATCTCAGGCAGCTGACGATACTATGCATTTAAAAAGTACTAGAGGCGAGGGCCAGCCCAGTGATTCAGTGGCAGTGCAGCTCATTGCCGTGGGGGGGGGGGGGGGGGACCTGCATTTGATTCCAAGATCAGGATTTCCACTCTCCAGGTTGGCTGAGGGATTAGGGATTGCTACAGAATCGGTGTTTCCAGCCTTTGAAGGCAAGTAATCTCCTTTATTTTTCAACAGTGACTTTTAGTGGTCCACTATTGCATTAGAGAGTGAATGCGCACAGCCCTCAAGAGAAGACTGTGGCTTCAATAACTGGGCTAGGTGAATTGAGAGGAGAAATAAAATAGAGGGAAAAAAATCTCTACATAGCGGTGAATGAAGCATCATTCTGCTATAACTCAAAAGAGACTACTTCCAATTGAGCTGGAAGCCCAAAAGGAGCAGGAGGAAACTGTCAGGTCAAAAAAAAAAAATAAAACTACAAGTAAAATACTCGCTGCACAGGCAGAACCTTCTGTAGAGTGTGAGCCTTCCAAGTTCACGAGGTTTACAAGTCACATATCCCATATTCTTCAATGTCTCCACATGTAGAGGGATGTGGATGTGGTTATCAAAGTGCCAGAGTCCTCTTCCCCGACCCTATTCCACCACTCCTCGTCACTATCATTGTCACTCCCAGAGGCCTCATCCTTCTATGCCTTGCAACTGGTTTCTGGTTCCTTCACTTGTAAGTACTTCTGTCCGTTATTGGTCTTTGTTTTCTTTCCCTTGCAATGACTGCCATCCCAACTCACTGAACCATATACTTTCCACATGCTGCTGCTCACCAAATCTCCCGAAACCTGAGTAAACTAACTTACAGTGCATTGCAAAAGTATTCATCCCGTCTGTGTTTGTCTTGTTTTATCGCATTACAACCTTGAATTAAAATGGAGTTTTGGTGGTTAGCACCATGTGATATACACAACATGCCTACAACTTTGAAGGTACAAAATATCCTTTATTGTGACAAACAATAAATAAAAAAAACTGAAAGCAGGAGTGTGCATATGTTTTCACCCCCCAAAGTCAAAACGTTGTAGAGCCACCTTTTGCTGTAATTACAGCTGCAAGTCTCTTGGGGTATGTCTAATAGTGTAGTACATTTAGTCATTGGGATTTTCATCCATTCCTTAAGGCAAAACTGCTCCACCTCCTTCAAGTTAGATGGGTTGCGCTGGTGTACAGCAATCTTCAAGTAATGCCAAAGATTCTCAATTGGATTGAGTCTGGGCTTTGATTAGGCCATTCCAAGATATTAAATTTTTTCCCTTTAAACCAGCTTTAGCAGTATGTTTAAGGTCATTGTCCTGCTGGAAGGTGAACGTTCATCCCAGTCTCAAATCTCTGGCAGACTGAAACAGGATTTCCTGAAGATTTGCCCTGTATTTAGTGTCATCCATCGTTCCTTCAATCCTGACTAGTTTTCCTGTCCCTTCCAGTGAAAAACATCCCCACAGCATGATGCTGCCACCACCATGTTTCACTGTGGGAATGGCGTTCTCGGGGTGATGGGAAGTGTTGGGTTTGCACCACACACGCCATTTCCCATGATGGCCAAAGTGTCAATTTTCGTCTCATCTGACCAGAGAAACTTCTTCCATGTGTTTGGGGGGTCCACCACATGCTGTTGTGCAAACTCCAAACGTGTTTTCTTATTTCTTTCTTTAAGCAATGTCTTTTTCTGGCCACTCTTCCATAAAGCCCCACTCTGTAGAATGAATGGCTTAAAGTAGTCCTATGGACAGATATTCCCATCTCCACTGTGGATCTTTGCAGCTCCTTCAGTGTTATCCTTGGTGTCTTTGTAGCATCTCTGACTAATGCCCTCCTTGCCCAGTCTGTGAGTTTTGGTGGGCAGCCTTCTCTTGTCAGGTTTGTAGTGGTGCCATATTCTTTCCATTTTGTTATTATGGATTTAATGGTACTCTGTGGGATATTCAGAATTTGGGATTTTTTTTTATAACGCAACCCTGATCTATACTTCTCCACAACTTTGTCTCTGACCTGTTTAGAGTGCTCCTTGGCCTTCATGTTGCTTGCTTAGTGGTGTTGCAGAGTCAGAGGCCTTTTAGAACAGGTATCATGTGACAGATCACGTTACACTGATTACACACAGGTGGACCCTAATCATGTGACTTCTGAGGTTAATTGGTTGGACCAGATCTTATTTAGGGGTTTCATAGCAAAAAGGATGAATACATACGCACTCACAACTTCTTCGGTTTTTACTTGTTTCTTTTTATATTTACAAGGTATTTTATTGTCATTTCACGTCACCAATTTGGACTGTATTGTTAGGTCCATTACCTAACATCCAAATGAACCTCCATTTTCATTCCAGGTTGTACGTAATGCGACAAAACAGGACAAAAGCCAAGGGGATGAATACTTTTGCAAGACACTGTTCTGCTCTCTGGTTGCCACCAGCTCCCTCTTGCACCTACTATCAGCAACTAGCCCTCACTCTGCCCAGCTTCATTGTGGGCTTGCTAACTGTAGATCTCTTCAAGCCAAAACGGTCTTACTGCATGACCTGATTGTGCAACATACGCTTGATCCCTTCTTCCTGACTGAAAGCTGGCTTAAGCCAGGTGATGAATCAATTCTCACTCAATGCCTCCCAGCAGGCTTCTCTGCTTTCTTCACTCTCCGAGCAACTCACATGGAAGGTGGAGTTGCTGCGCTGTGCCACTTCTCACTTTCTTCACTACCCTGAGTCTCTGTTACTCCACCTGCCCTCTCATCCGGCTGCTCATTTTCTCCTAATATACTCCCCTCCCATGTCGTCCCCCTCACTCTGGAATTCTCTCCTCCTTACCATCTCAGAGGTTTCCCTTCATTATCCCAACCTTATTATCCTAGGTGACTTTAACATCCATGTCGACTTCCCACTCAAACCATGTGATAAGCTTTTCCTAACTCACCTCTCAGATCTCTCACTTGCCCAACACGTCCTCTGTCCAACACATACTGCAGTGTTTAACCAGGAAGCACACACACCTGCAGAAAAACAACAACCCATTCTAGAGTAAGGTGATCAACAAAACACACTTTATTGAGGTGACTTGTTAAATGTCACAAGACCCGAAATGGCCGTGTTTCGGCACTGCCTTTGCCAAGTCTGTCAGCCACAGTCTGTCAGCAGGCGTGAACCAAACTTTGCAAAACCTCACTATGGAATCCACACTGGCCAGCTGCAGCTGAAATGATAGCTGTAATAGCGCCCATCGGAGTTGGTAGTGTTGAGTATGCGTGTGTCTACCTCCGTATGTTGGTGACAGGGGTTTGCAGAGTTATCAAAAAGGCTGGATTGCAGGCTGTTACAGCTATCATTTCAGCTGCAGCTGTCCAGTGTGGATTCCATGGTGAAGTATTGCAAGGTTTGGTTCATGCTTGCTGACAGACTGTGGCAGGCCTGTATCACTGATGAAGGCAGTGCCGAAACACGGCCATGTCGGGGGTTGTGACATTTAGCGATTCACCTCAATAAAATATGTTTTGTTCATCATCTCGCTCAACACATACTGCAGGCCATACTCTTGACTTGATCATTGCCCCATCCAGCACTTTTTACCTTCCCACTCAGATCTCGGCTTTTCTTTTCCCATGGACTGATCATCACTGCATCTACTTCTCATGCTTTCTTCCCTTTACCTCACCAGCCTTGACATCCATGCTACCCTACACAAACAAACTCGCTGGGTCACTCCTGATACCCTTGCCACCTTTCTGCCAGCTGATACAATCTTCCCATAGGATTTCTTCACTCTTCCCATCAATGATCAGGCTCGCTTATGGCACTCTCTTCTGACCTCCACTTTTGATTGCATTGCCCCCTTCTTGCATCATATGCTCCAGATTCAGACATCATCACCCCTAGTATCATCCCATTCTCCGACTCCTATGTATCCATTTGCATCATGCTGATAGCTTCTGGAGGAAGCATCTGACTCCTGAAGTCCTAAATCTGTTTCACCAGCATCACCATATTTACCGTCACATGATCTCCCTATCCAAAAAAGACTACTATTCATCCCTTATCACTGCTTCTGCCTCTCATTGTAAACAACTATACTCCATTCTCGCCCAGTTGTCCCAGTCTTCCCCAACACCCACCCCTGCTACCAATCAGCCATGTACCGCTCAATTGATTCTATTTTTTTATGAGAAAATGACTTCACTTCAACTTGAGTTCCTCACCATGCCCCTTGCTCTCAGCCCTATCTCTACTTCTCCATCCTTCCCAGTATTTGATACATATTTGGGACTCCTTCAATGTCATCAGCCCCATAGCCCTGACAAAACTCAATTCTACCTCCTGCAAAACCACCTGCTCTCTGGACCCTATTCCTTCTTCCTGGCTTTCTGCAAACTCCCTAGCTCGTCTTCTTTTTGCTCTGTCCATTATTAACACAAACTTCACATCTGATATTTTCCCCTCTGCCTGGAAGCAGGCTGTTCACCCACAAAAGAAAAACCCAACCCTGGATGCATCCATTACAGACCATTCTCCAATCTTCCCTTTTTATCCTAAATACTTGAGAAACTTTTTTCCCAGCTCCCAGCCCACCTTGACTCCATCAATTCCCTGCACCCCAGTCTCTCTTCTTAGTGAACTTCATCAGTTCCTGGATCACGGTAACGTCACTATTGCTGTATCTTTAGACATTTCCTCTGCATTCAACTTAATAAACCATGACTTTCTTCTATCCCACTAGCACGAGGTTGGGCTTTGTGGCATGGTTCTACATTGGTTCTGCTCTTTACTACTACTACTACTGAGCATTTGTATAGTGCTACAAAACATTTGCAGAGCTGCAAGACACATATAAGAGACATCAGAGCCTACAATCTAGTCAAGACAGACAACACAGTAGCTGTAGACACGGGATACATCTAGGGGGAATGGTAAGGAAACACAAAGGAGACCAGGTGAGTCAGGATCCGAAAGTGGCAATGTAGAGGTGAGTTTTCAGTTTGGATTTGAAAAGGGCCAGAGAAGGCGCCTGACATGCAGACTCAGGTAGTTTGTTCCAGGCATAAGGAGATGGTACTGAAAGCCATGGGAAGAGATGAGTGCACCAAGGGACTGGGTATATAGAGAGAAAAGGAGTAGACCCAAGATAGATCCTTGGGGTATACCAACTGAGAGCAAGATAGCAGCAGAGGAGGATCCACCAGAACAAACACTGAAAGAGCAATGGGAGAGATAAGAAGGGAACCAGGATAGTACAGAACCCTTAAAACCCAAGGTAAGGACAAGGTATCGTGGAGAAGATTGTGGTCAACAGTGGCAAAAGCAGCAGAAAGGTCAAGGAGGATGAGGATTGAGTAAAGGCGAGGGTCAGAGGCAAGAGAGTTAGTCAGATGGACATAATAGTCTTGTATGGCAAATGCTGTGGCTGACTGGAAAGAGACAAGCATGAATTTGAAGTGTAGAAAGTCCGCAAGGGAGCGGGATTTGAGCCAAGCGGTTAGTGAAGCTAGCCAGGGTTGGGATAGAGTACGTTTCACAGGAGGTGGCATTCAGAGCAGAGAAGAGTGCAGTATTATAGGAAGCTACTGCCTCATCAACAGACTCAGATGATAGTGGAGGAAAGAGGTGATGAGTCAGTAGAGGAGAGAGCCAAAGCATCAATAGCATGATGATTTCTAAAGAGGTTGGAGGAGACAGGGCGAGGTTGAGGCAGCAGGTGATAGTGAAGTTTAGCAGGTGATGATCGATAAGGGAAGAACTGAGGTACAGAAGTTTGAGGATAAGCAATTAGAGATGAATACAAGATCGAGGCGATGGCCATGCTGGTAAGTGGGGGCAGTAGAACAAAGCTGGAGGTCAAATGAGGAGGTAAGGGAAAGGAGCTTTAAAGCATAAGGATCAGAGGGATTATCAACATGAATGTTAAAATCCCTGTGAAAAAGAGAGGGGCAGAGGAATCAGAAAGAAGGAAAGCCACAAGTCATAGTCAGTGAGAAAGGTAGAGATGGACTTGTCAGAAGGTCGATAAATAACAGCTAACCAGAGAGGTAGTGGAGTAAAAAGTGGATGGCATGGACTTCAAAGGAGGCAAAGGAGTGAGACCGAAGCAGCAGGAGGGGTTGAAATTGACAGGAAAGAGAGAGTAGAAGCCCAACACCACCACCATGGCCAGTGGGACGAGGCGTGTGGGAGAAATGATAGGCACTATGACAGAGGGCAGTGACTAATGCCAAGTCTTTTGGGAAGAGCCAGGTCTCAGTTAGAGCAAGAGAGTTGTAACCATTTAAATTCATACTGTTCTTTCCTTTCTCACCACTCCTTCTATGTCTCTATGGATGCTCTGTCTTCCACCCCTTACCTGCTCAACTATGATGTCTCCCAACAGTCCATTATAGACCCCCTTCTGTTCAACATTTTCCTAGCACTACTAGCCCTTCTGGTACAACAGTTCAGCATCTCAGCATATTACTACACAGATGACATTGTATTGATCCTCCACACGCACCACTCATTTCCTGATCTCACCCCACTTAACACCTGCCTAGACCGTATTGCTTCTTGATTGCGCTCAAACCACCTCAAACTTAATCCAGCTAAAACAACAGCTATTTGGCTAACTGGCCCCTTGTCCCCACCCTCTCTTGCACCCCAACTCAATGGATCACAGGTTTCACTCACACCTTCCTTCTGGTATCTGGGGGCTATCTTGGACTCTGCCTTAAGTTTTTACCAACACATTAGCTCCATTATTAAATGCTCTGTCTTTTCCCTCCACCCTATCAGGGCCATCTGCCCTTTTCTACCTACATCTGTTTTAACCACTTTACTTGTTTCTCTTGTCCTTTCCCGAATGGATTACTGCAACTCTATTCTTGTTGGCCTTCCACAGTATGAATTGAAACGGTTACAACTCATTCAAAACACTATCGCCAAACTACTATCTCATGCCTCCCACTTCGACCATGTTACCCCCATAGTAATCAAGCTCCACTGGCTTCCTATTCACTACTGTGTCCAGTTCAAACTCCTTACCCTAGACCACAAAGCCATCCACACCGGTAAACCTCAGTATCTTTCCTCTCTCATTATATTACATACACAACACCATGCCCTCCGCTCTCCATCTCCCAGCTCCTTCCCAGACTCATTTATAATCCACCTGCCACTCTGCTTTTTACTTTCTCGGCCCTCCTCTATGGAATGGCCTTCCCCCCGACCTCCACTTGAAACCCTCATTTGCAAAATTCAAAGCACAGCTCAAGACCCACCTTTTCTGTAAAGCCTTTGATCTCCCTCCCTGAGTATCCGCAAGCCCTGCCCTCCCCTGTAATGTCCCCCCCCCTCATATATATCCCCTCTCCTTTCTCCTGTGTCCCCTCCCTCCTCACTTACGTGCGTGTGCTTTTTCTACATACCACTGGCATTCCTTTTTGTTTTCTTAAGATATGTTTCTATTTGTTAATTGAAGTTTATTGTACAGTAAACTGCTTTGATGCCTCCCAAAGGGCAGTATATCTAGTTTTAATAAACATAAACATTCCCAGTCTATACTTTCCCAGGACTGTCAGAGCTACAAATTGGTGAACATTTTACTGCTAGATGTGATGCATTACGAGGATTGTCAGACTGGCTGAGCACAATTATAACCTGGAATGACAATTGCTTACATATAGAGTCATTCTGTCTTTCAGGAGTCTCAGGAAGAGGATAAAATTGTAGTCATATTTTGCCGCTTTCCTTTTGTGTTCAATTGGCTTGCCAAGATTCATGTGTTGCATTCAAATTCAACTCTCAAGCAACAGGTATGACCTATTAGCACTGCAAAGCTTTAGATGCATTGTACTTTTTCTTTGCATTTTCTTTTGTTCATTCTTAGACGATATAAAGCAATATTAGTTGTGCTTTACTTTTCTGATCTTAAATTTAAACTGCATCTCTTTTCCAAGTGTAAATTATTTAGGTCTCAAACTGTACATAATTAACTGGATAACATTCTGGGGGTAATGTTAGTATAGACCTTTTCTGTGTATAAAAAAACAGTTCAGTCACAAAAAGGGTCTTTTATAAAATTAGATCATGCCTAAAAGTGGGTGTGGTTCAAGCCAGTGCAAAATTATACAGTAGGTGTGCTGAGGGGCACAGAGTGGGCACTCACAATTTACACTCTGTAACAAGCAGGGGCACCGCTCTCTCGCCACCTCCAGGTAGCAGATTCAAGGAAACTGATCAGGTCAGATGTCTCTTCCCAGCTTTATTCCACTGCAGTTTTTGCAACCACTTCCCAAAGCATATTCAATAAAACAGACAAACAAAACAAAACTTAGGAGTCCTCTCGTTCCCTTGCCAAGACCAAAATGGCCGACAAGACTGCATCCCTTCAGTAGGTCCTAAATACCTTTATACTATCATACAGCTTCTCAACCGCAGTACATGGGAAGCACTGCACAAGTCCCAGCACGGCTTCTTCCGAACCATCCGCTCTTGGGCGACTGTCGTCTTTCCCCTATTATCTAGTTTAAAAGCTGCTCTATCTCCTTTTTAAAGGTTAATGCCAGCAGCCTGGTTCCATCCCGGTTAAGGTAAAGCCCATCCCTTCGGAAGAGCCCCTCCTTTCCCCAGAATGTTCCCTAGTTCCTAACAAATCCAAAACCCTCATCTCTGCACCATTGTCTCATCCACGCATTGAGACTCCGGAGCTCTGCCTGCCTTTTAGGTCCTTCGCGTGGAATGGGAAGCATTTCGGAGAACGCTACCCTGGAAGTTCTGGATTTCAACTTCCTACCTAAAAGCCTAAATTTAGCCTCCGGAACCTCCCTACCACATTTTCCTATGTCATTGGTACCGACATGTACCAAGACAGCAGACTCCTCCCCAGCACTATCTAAGACCTTATCTAGGTGGCCCGTGAGGTCCGCTACCTTCGCACCAGGCAGGCATGTTACCAAGTGATCCTCACGTCCACCAGCCACCCAGCTATCTACATGCCTAATGATCAAATCACTAACTATAATGGCTGTCCTAACCCTTCCCTCATGGGCACATGGCCCTGGAGAAACTTCCTCGGTGCGAGAGGGTTTTACATCACCTGGAGGACAGGTCCTAGTTACAGAATCACTTCCTGCCACACCAGGGTGATGCTTTCCTGTCACGTGACCTCTCTCATCCATGGCAACAGGGATGCTGCCAGACTGGAGGTGGGACTTCAGGACTATATCCCTGTAGGTCTCGTCTATATACCTCTCTGTCTTTCTTATGTTTTCCAAGTCTGCTACTCTAACCTCTAGAGAACGGACTCATTCCCTGAGAGCAAAGAGCTCCTTGCACCTAGTGCACACGTAAGACCTCTCACCAACTGGGAGAAAATCATACATGTGACACTCAATGCAAAAGACTGGAAAGCCCCCATCTCGCTGCTGGACTGCTGTCTGCATCTTAGTTTTAAGTTTGTGTTTAGATCTTTAAGTTCTTTACTTACTAAGGGATGCTATGGATATTTATACTAATAAAACTATACCTAATACGTTTAATATACCTTGTTCACCTGAAGCTTAATTAATCTCAGGTCCTTAGTGTATGACTGATTTGAGTAACGAGCTTCACCTGAAAGCACCTCCTGTCTTTTAAGATGTGTAAGTACCTAATAAAGCTACAATTATCCCAGGGATGGGTGGGTGTTGGGGAGGGAGGGAGGGAGGGAGGAAAATAACACTTATTAAAAGAGGGCTGCTACACAGTACCCTGTTTTGTGCTGCTGAGGTAAGCTATAATCTGATTTGATTTAAATTATATTTCTTTGCTGCTGCTAGGCTCTAACTTATTATGAAATCTAAACTACAAGCTCTCTGCTGGGTTCTAAATTTAACCAGAAAGCTCTCTTCTATGTTTTAAATTTAAACTAAAAGTACTTTGCTGATACTAGGCCCTGAGTGACTATTAAATTTAAACTACAAGCTCTCTGCTGGGTATGAAATCTAACCAGAAAGTTCTCTTCTGTGTGTTAAATCTAAACTTAAACTGCTGCTACTAGGTCCTGACTGATTTAACAAAAAATAGTGGGTTCACAGATTAATTAGCTTTAATACAAAGAATTCCTTTCAGAAAATTCCCAGAAGTATATACTCACAATTGCAGATCTCTCTCCAGAAGTAACAGTCCCCTTTTCTAGTCCTTCAAGACTGAGGATCACAGAGCTCTGGTTGAGCTATTTATGCCTGTGCTGCTGAGGTAAGCTGTGACCAAAAAGATATAAACAGGTTGGAGTTGATGCAGATGGTTGCTACTAAAATGTTAATGGTCTTCGTTATAAAGTATATGAAGACAAAATGAAGGATCTTACTATGTATATTTTAGAGGATATGTGGGATAGGGGAGATATGATAGAGATGTTTAAATACTTCTGTGGTATAAATGCACAGGAGGAAAGCCTCTTTCGATTGCAGACAAGCTGTGCTACGAGGGGACATAGGATGAGGGTGAAAGGGGATAGACTCAGGAATAATATGCAGAAATATTTCTTTACGGAAAGAGTGGTAGATGTGTGGAACAGTCTCCCAGTGGAGGTGGTAGAGATGAGGACAATATTTGAATTTAAAAAAGGCATGGGACAAACATAGAGGATCTCTAAAGGAAAAAAGGGCACTATTGTACTAGGTGATATGGAGGGGAAGACTAGGTAGACTTTGTGGTCTTTTTCTGCCATCATGATTCTATGTCTCTCTTTGCACCCTGTCCCCAGCCCTTAAGGGGACCTGTACCTATTTCTTGGTGTTCTGGCTGCTTCCTTACAATTCCCTCACTTAGTCAGTCCAAGGGAAAGGTGCCCTCTGGCTGGCTTCCCCCTATCTCCAGCTCTTCTTCCACCACATCTCATATTTTCTAAAACAGACATGTAAAGAGTTCAGTGAGATTGACACTTGCCCCCAGATAGCTATATGCTTCTCTCTCAGCTTTGTTTAGGAAGTGAGGATTCAGTATTTAGACCTGGGTTCAACTCCATGAGGCAGTGGGGCAAACAGAATAATAAAAAGACAGACAAGGTCATGTAAGAGAACTTGCCAAATATACAAGCTGTTGCTAAGCATGTATCCCATACAGAGCACATATGACAGAATATCTGCACATAAAGTCAGCCTGCAAAGCACATGTCTTACAAACAAAGCTCCTGATCATTTTTATCACATTATTCACATATGCTCATTAGATCAGCCTATTGCGCCTTCTCCTAAGAAGAAATATCCTTCTTGCACGTCCTCACTTCTTAATCTGAATGAAGCATTGTTTTCTGCTAAGGCCACTTCTTTGTGCAACATATATGAACACATCTCAGAAAAATGACCTCTGAACCATTGTTCAGGTATTAGCCTGTTTAGACTAATAGGCTTTGCTGCCCTATTTTGTGGAATGTTAACACTGTATTTACTATATCCCCCCTCTTGCTCCCCTCTCTTCTGTTCTCTCCTATAAGCAGAGCCAGCATTAGGAGCTGGCAAACCTAGCAATTGCTCTGGGCCCCCATGCCACATGGGGCCCCAAGCCTGCCTCAAGCTGAATGAGGTGCAGCCTGCTGGTGGGCTTTGGGGCTCCCTCACTAGTTTCTGCCCTGGGCCCCTGAATGTCTAATACCAGCCCTGCCTGTAGGGTATATTTCGTAGGTCTTATGATGTAGTCTGACCATTTTGTAGCCCTTCTCCAGATTGCCTCATCTCCAGGAACAAGCAGGAATAAGTCCTCACATATGGGTACGTCGGTACCGACGGAGCCCGCGTGGGAAAGCTCCCCAGCTTCCCAGAAGGAAAGCTTTTGGGGCCTCCCACTGTGCATGCGCGCTGCCTTCCCACCTTCCTGACCAACTCTCCTCAGTTCTTCTTTTTCCGCGGAGCCAGCAGGTCGTGTTCCTGTCACCGCTGAAGAAGTTGTTATTTTATTTTATTTCTTTGGCCGCGTGTCTGCCTTCCCCGATTCCAGACCAGTACCGCCGGTCTTTTTTCCTTTATTTCTTAAAAAAAAAAAAAATCTTCTTTTTTCCTCACTTGGTGTGTTTGTTCTGTGAGGCCTTTAGGCCTTCACAAATTCTCCCTCATGGAGAAACAAGCCTCTGGGTTTAAAAAATGCACCAAGTGCAGCGGTACTATTTCAGTCACAGACACCCATGAATGGTGTCTTAAATGTTTGGGGCCTGACCATTCTATTCCGGATTGCCCATCCTGTTCTTTGATGTCTAAACGTGGCTTACAGAACCAGGCAGCCAAGTTTCACATGCTGTTTTCTACAGATACTCCAGCATCGACATCTTCCAGGTCTTCCTCTCCTGATGGATCTCAGGTAACCAAACATTCCTCTGGCAGGTCCTCAAAGGGCAAATCTCCCTCTAAGTATCGAGATACCCTTGGGCTTGACCCTGAGGACCCTGCCCCAGCCAAACAACCCCGGCGGGAAGCTCCGGCTTCCAAAGCTCCTCCTATGGGGTTACAGGTTGACATCGATGGCATGGCCTCGACCGATCACCTGTTAGACTGTTCTGGGGTACCGGCTCAATCATCCGGTACCGACATCCAGACAGTCATGGCGTCCATGGATCATACAGTTCAATCCATGCAGCAGGCCATTTTCGCTTTCATTAAGGCTGCGACGCCCTCGGTACTGCACCCTGCGGTACCGACTCCGGTTCCGGTACCACAACCGATACCGGTACCCAGGCCATCCACATCGACCAGGATACCGATTCCGGTTTCCGGTTCCGGGGTTTTTCCCGATACCGATCCGGTTCCGGGTACCCCCGATGTCGATACCGGTCGATACGCTTATCGATCCCTGGAAGCAAACAGACGATACTTTGAGTCTTCTGATGATTCTGATTCATCAGATGACTCTGCTGAAGTATCCCTTACTCTACCTGAGGAGCCCTCTTCTCCAAAGAGGAGAATGTCTCCTCCAGAGGATTTATCCTTTCAAGACTTCATCATTGAAGTAGCTAAAGGTCTTTCTATTTCTGTATCCTCTGAAAAAGAACCTAGAGCAAAAAAGTTAGACATTTTAGGATACTCTAAGGTTCCCAAAGAGGCAGTCACCTTGCCCATCCATTAAATTCTTCAAAAACACATGATGGACTTATGGGAGACTCCTCTCACCCTATCTCCACATTCTCGTTGTCTGGACACCATGTATCGTGTCCCCCCTTCTCCTGGGTTTCAAAAAACTCAGCTCCCTCACCATTCCATCGTGGTGCAGTCAGCTATGAAAAGGATCAAGAGTACTAAAAGACACTCTTCTACTTCCCCAGGAAGAAAATGTAGGACTCTGGATGCTTTTGGAAGAAAAATCTTCCAAGCAAGTATGCTTATTGGCAGAATCAACTCATACAGCCTCTATATGGGCATGTTTCTGAAGGAAATTGCATTAAAAATACGCCATTTTCTCCCCCTTTATCCCAGAGGATAGAAAGGAGGAGTTCCTTCTTTTGCTGAAGCATACCCAAGATATTTCAAAGTTCTCCAACAGAGCAGCCTTTGACTCCTTTGAGGGTGCTAGCAGAGCCTCAGGTATTGCCATAGCGGCTCGCAGAATTGCTTGGCTCCAGGCTTCTGACATAGAACCATGGGTCCAAGATGGGTTGGGAAATTTGCCCTGTACAGGTGAGAATCTGTTTGGTAAAGAGTGGCAAATCAAGGCCACTCAAATGGATGCAGAAAATGCTGCTTTAGATAGACTTTCTAAGTCTACCTCTACCCCTGTCAAGAAAAAATCTTTCAAAAAGCCTTTCTACAAGAAGGCCAGATTTGCCACAAATACTGGCCAACAATCTTCTGCAGCTCGCTTTGCTCCTAAGCGTCAGCAGCCTAAACAGGCCAGGGCAAAACCTGCAGGGGCTGCTACAGCCCAACAGTCTGTGACAAGGCAGAGCTTGCAGAGCATAAGAAAAAAGCTTTTAAACACACTTTATCCTCTGAACCTGCCAGAGATACAGGCAAAGAAAGGGTTAAAAGCTCAGCACACAAAGTTTCAGTGCATGAGAGACTGGAAAGGGAGCCACACCCTAGCCCTAGGCTGACAGGGAGAGCTAGCCTATCAGGGAAAGGGGTGGACTCACGCCCGATTGGACAAAGCAGTCCTCATAACCAGGAAGTGGTAGTTTCAAAGGAGGAAGGGGGAGGAGAAGGAGTAAAGAGAAGAAAGCAACGCAGAGGCTTACCTTTGGCACAGCTGGGAGAAAGTGACTCAAGGGAATCAGATGCAGCCTTAGAGTCAGACACTCTTTCCAGAGGGACAAAGAAATCAGGTCCAGGCAGAGACTTGAAATCCCAAGGAGGCAGAGCTGGAAGCAAGTGGAACCAGGCGGGAACCGAGTACTTGGACGGTTGCCAGCCACCTTGCTCAGAGAAAGCCACGTCTCGGGGAAGGCAGTTGAAAGTGCTGCCAGGAAGGAATAGCCCACAGCCAAAGCCAAAACAGGTTAGAAGCTCTTATAAACCTTTTAAGCAAAGTTTGGAATCCTTGTCTGAAAGGGATAGAAGTAATTCTTCAGATATTTTCCCAAGGACCAGACTGATAAGAGAGAAACTGGGTAGAAGGGAAATCCCAGCTTATGAAAAACAAGCGTTGCCTAATAGCAGAGACCGTGTCAGAAGCTGCAGTTCAGAGAGTAGCTCAGCTGCACCTCAACAGGTTGCTAATTGGCAGCAACGGGACACGAAGTTAGAGTCAGATTCTGATGACCAGGCTGTATTAAGAGAACCTGTAAAATACTATCAGAAGAGATATATTCCTCCCAACCAGAAAGTAAGGTCCAGGCCAGACAGGGAAGAGAGAAATCCCTACTCTCAGCTGTTTAAGAAGCTTAATAAGCCGGTAACCCTGTAAAGAGCCAAGAGTAAGAAGGGAAAATAAGGAGGACCAAGACATATCTTCCCTTAAGGAGAGATGGGGAATAGGTCTAGTGTCCACACGCGCCCAAACTAAGGCCAGTCAGGAGGGTCAAGACACCGTAATAGATCCCCTGGCAGAATTACCCTCACACAGTGGTTTGGTAACTCCCTCTCGGGAGCATGTAAAACCTCGGAAGGGGGAAAAACGCAGGGAGAAACAGTGCAGGTCCCGTAGTCGGATGGAACTAAGGGCAGGACAGGAGTTACCATGGGCTCCAGCCCAATTGGTAGCCAAATTCCCTTCATTCCCTGACGAACAAAGGCACGATCCAGCCTTGACCCATGCCTTTGATAGTGCTAGTAAAGGAGCAGGGTCATTGCCCCATTTTTGCTTGGAGGGGAATGTCTTATATAGGGAGAGCTCTGATCCACATTCCAACGGTACCCGAAGGCAATTAGTGGTGCCCATCACATTTAAAAACTTGGTCTTACGCTTAGCTCATGGCCATCCTTTGGGGGGACACAAGGGAGCTCAAGGCACACTGGACCAGATTTTGAGCCGTTTTTATTGGCCTGGGGTTTATCGCGAGACCGCAAAATTTTGTGAAGCCTGTCCCGCATGCCAGAAGGTCACCCCCTATTCGCCAGGAAAAGCACCTCTGACGCCTATGCCCATTATATCTAGACCAGTGGAGCGATTGGCCATGGATATGGTCGGACCTTTGATCCGGACTCCCAGAGGGTTTAAATACATGTTAGTCATTGTGGATCATGCCACACGTTTTCCCTGGGCGGTTCTCTTAAGGAATACGTCTGCCCGCACGATTGCCTCGGAATTATTGAAACTTTTCTGTGAGATAGGATTCCCAAAGGAAATTCTCACAGATCGAGGTACTAACTTCTTGTCCCACTATCTAGCACAGTTTTGGGATGCCTTTGGCATCCGGCATATTAGGACAGCTGCCTACCACCCCCAAACCAATGGGCTGGTTGAAAGGCAAAACCAGACTATCAAAAGGATGCTGAGGAGAAGCCTGGAAGGGGAAATGGCCGAGTGGGATATGATGCTCCCCTTTATATTGTATGCCTGTCGGGAGAAGAAACAGGTCTCCTTAGGCGTCTCCCCATACGAGCTTCTATATGGGCGAGCACCCCAGGGGGTATTGGATATTTTACGGGATCAATGGGTTGAACCTCCTTCAGAAGAGGTAGAAATACCCCAGTTCCTAAGAGACTTATGGGCCCGCTTACAACGTACGTCTCAGATAGTAGGGGAGAATCTGACCTCCAGCCAAAGGAGGCAGAAAAAATACTATGACCGCCGCACCCAACCTAGGCATTTAGAAATTGGTGAAAAGGTCATAATAATGGTGCCTGGTCGCAAACCAAAGTTTGAAAGCACCTAGAGGGGACCCTGCCGGGTTATCAAACAAATAGGACCCGCCACTTACACCGTGGAAACCAGGAGGGGGAAGCAACAAAACTTCCACGTGAATGTTTTACGGCCGTGGCATGAACGGGTAGCTTTGGCTCGCTTAGCTACAATAACCGACCAAGAAATTAGCTACAGCCACCAGAGAAGGATTCCGGGCTGTTCTGAAAGTATTCAGCCAGCTCGGAATATCTTAAATGGGGGGTTGTGTGACAAGGCAGAGCTTGCAGAGCATAAGAAAAAAGCTTTTAAACACACTTTATCCTCTGAACCTGCCAGAGATACAGGCAAAGAAAGGGTTAAAAGCTCAGCACACAAAGTTTCAGTGCATGAGAGACTGGAAAGGGAGCCACACCCTAGCCCTAGGCTGACAGGGAGAGCTAGCCTATCAAGGAAAGGGGTGGACTCACGCCCGATTGGACAAAGCAGTCCTCATAACCAGGAAGTGGTAGTTTCAAAGGAGGAAGGGGGAGGAGAAGGAGTAAAGAGAAGAAAGCAACGCAGAGGCTTACCTTTGGCACAGGGGGAGAAAGTGACTCAAGGGAATCAGATGCAGCCTTAGAGTCAGACACTCTTTCCAGAGGGACAAAGAAATCAGGTCCAGGCAGAGACTTGAAATCCCAAGGAGGCAGAGCTGGAAGCAAGTGGAACCAGGCGGGAACCGAGTACTTGGACGGTTGCCAGCCACCTTGCTCAGAGAAAGCCACGTCTCGGGGAAGGCAGTTGAAAGTGCTGCCAGGAAGGAATAGCCCACAGCCAAAGCCAAAACAGGTTAGAAGCTCTTATAAACCTTTTAAGCAAAGTTTGGAATCCTTGTCTGAAAGGGATAGAAGTAATTCTTCAGATATTTTCCCAAGGACCAGACTGATAAGAGAGAAACTGGGTAGAAGGGAAATCCAGCTTATGAAAAACAAGCGTTGCCTAATAGCAGAGACCGTGTCAGAAGCTGCAGTTCAGAGAGTAGCTCAGCTGCACCTCAGCAGGTTGCTAATTGGCAGCAACGGGACACGAAGTTAGAGTCAGATTCTGATGACCAGGCTGTATTAAGAGAACCTGTAAAATACTATCAGAAGAGATATATTCCTCCCAACCAGAAAGTAAGGTCCAGGCCAGACAGGGAAGAGAGAAATCCCTACTCTCAGCTGTTTAAGAAGCTTAATAAGCCGGTAACCCTGCAAGAGCCTAAGAGACGTAAAGAGAGTGGAGAGAAGCAGTTACAGACTCTCCTCAAACACTTGAGATGTCTAGACTCTTGTGAGCCTTATATACAGGAGACTCAAGATAGTGAATGTGAACCGATGCAGACAGATAATCCATTGTCTTCTAGCAGTGACTCAGAAATGGAATGTGGCATCTGTCAGAAAGAGTTTTAAACTACAGCTTTAGCATATCCAGTATTTTTAAGGCTGTTGTGAAAGTCCAATTTGTAGATTGGAATTGCATGCAGACAGGAGTTTTGTCTCACTGCCAACCCAATTCATATACCTAGCTCTAAAGGATAGGTTGCAAGAACAGATAGAATTCTTCTGTGAGAAGTTTGTGTAGAAAAAGGATCAAGCTTAAGAAAGAAGCATCTGTTATACCTAGAGCCTAGAAGAAGAAACTTAAGCACACGTGGAAAAGAAAAACCACAACACTGAAAGTTCCTTTATTAAAAACCTTGTAATGGAAAAGTATTGCTGTTATTGATAACAAGGATGTTTTGGAAAGCTGAAAGAAGTAAGAGAAGCTGATTTTGATTTGCATATTGTGCCCTGAGAAATATCAGGAGAGTTATTCATTCTGGACTTTATCTGTTACGTTTATACCATCTTTTTGATCTCTGTTCTGGGGGAAGAAACCCTGTGCAAACAATAAATATATTGTTTACCCTTAACCTAACTTTGGCTGTCATCACTGGGCTACAACTACACAGGCATACCAGGCAACAGCATAAACAGAGTGACTTTAAATGTGCCCCACTCTCCTACAGCCTCCATACTGGGGTTGACTGGCGAGGGGTGACAAGTCCCAACCCCCTCAGGGTTTTTGACTTAAAACTAGAGAACCTAACCTTTCTGGCTCCAGAACCTCTCACCATTCCAGGAAGGTTAACTCATTTTGCTCCCAGATGGGAGCAAATCACATCAGAACAATGGACCCTCTCTATCATCAGAGAGGGCTACAAACTACATTTCTCCAACCTTCCTCCCCATACCATGGTGAGAAGTTTCAATTCTCCCCCATCTCTCCTAGACCTGTTGGGTCAGGAGGTGACCACTCTTCTCGCCCAAAAGGCAATAGAAGAGGTTCCTCTTCCTCAACAGGGGTCAGGTTTTTACTCCCCTTATTTTCTCATTCCCAAGAAAACAGGGGGGTACAGACCCATTCTAGATCTGAGAGAATTGAACAAATTCCTATGCAAGGAGAAATTCAAGATGCTTTCTCTAGGTACTCTCCTTCCATACCTACAGAGTCAGGATTGGCTTTGTTCTCTAGATCTCAAGGATGCGTACACACATATACTCATCCATCCATCTCACAGAAAATTCCTACGGTTTCTGTTCCAGGGAAAACATTTCCAATACAGAGTACTTCCCTTCGGTCTAGCCTCTGCTCCAAGAGTATTTACCAAATGCATGGCAATAGTGACTGCATTTCTACGCGCCCTGGGAATTTTTGTCTTCCCATACCTGGACGACTGGCTCATCCGAGCTCCATCTCAGTCCGAGGCTCAGACTTCCCTGGATCGCACCAGACGCATCCTGCAGTATCTGGGACTTGTCATCAATCTGCCAAAGTCTTAACTCACCCCTACTCAGTTCCTGGAATTCATAGGGGCCTGGTTGGATACCACCACTGCAAGGGCCTATCTTCCTCAGGCCCGTTGCCAACGTCTAGTGCACTTGGCCTCCCAGATTCAGTCCAGAAACCAATTGACTGCCAGGGAGATGCTACAACTATTAGACCACATGGCCTCCACAGTACATGTGGTGCCTTATGCTCGCCTACATATGAGAGCAGCTCAATGGACTTTGTCCACCCAGTGGACTCAAGCATCAGGAGCTCTCTCAGACCAAATAGCAAACTCCAAACGTCTCTTTTGGTCTCTCCAGTGGTGGATCTCCACCCAAAATCTGTTGTTGGGGGCCCCCTTTCAACCATTGTTGCCCCAAGCAACCCTCACAACAGATGCCTCCCAAACAGGTTGGGGAGCTCATCTTCAAGATCTCTCCACTCAGGGCACTTGGTCTCCACAGGAGACCACCCTTCATATCAATCACTTGGAACTCCGAGCAATCTTTTTAGCTCTCAGAGTTTTTCATACCCTCAGCAACATGACAGTCCTTATTCATACGGACAATCAAGTAGCCATGTTTTACATAAACAAACAAGGAGGGACTGGCTCTCTGTCGCTTTGCAACGAAGCTCTAAGATTATGGGCCTTCGCCAGAGAGCATCAAATCCATCTCCTGGCAGTATATCTTCCAGGAATCCAAAACTTTTGGGCAGACAGACTCAGTCGAGTTCTGCTTCCACACGAATGGTCCCTGCACATGGATCAGGTACTCAGAATCTTCCAGAAATGGGGAACCCGGACATAGATCTCTTTGCAAGTCCGTGGAATGCCAAACTTCCCCGGTTCTGTTCCAGAATTCCGTGTCAGGGAGTTCAGGCCAAGGATGCCTTCCTCCTTCATTGGGGTCGGGGCTTCCTATATGCCTTTCCACCCATTCCTTTGATTCCCAAGACTCTGTTCAAACTTCAAAGGGATCAAGGGTCCATGATTCTCATAGCTCCACGCTGGCCACGCCAGGTGTGGTACGCTCTACTTCTGCATCTCTCCCAAGCCCCCTCCCTGGACTTGGGAGCAGCTCTGTCTCAGGAGGATGGGACTTTGTGGCACCCAAACCCCAAGTCCCTTCACCTCAGAGCTTGGTTACTGAAGGCCTAGACCTTCAAGACTTCAATCTTTCGCAGCAAGTGAAGGATATCCTACACGCCTCTAGGAAACCTTCCACTAGGCATTCTTACGCTTTTAAATGGAAAAGATTTTCCATTTGGTGTGCTCACAAGGGTCTTAACCCTTTAGCACTCCCATTGAATTCTCTTTTGGAATATCTCCTGCATCTCTCCAATGCAGGACTCAAAACGAATTCAGTAAGAGTCCATTTGAGTGCTATTGCAGCATCACTTAAGCCCATCAATGGACAACCTGTTTCCTCTCATCCTGTTATTGCAATATTCATGAGAGGCCTCACCTTAACTAAACCTTCTATTCGACCTCCTCCGGTGGCATGGGACTTAAACTTGGTTCTTGGTCAGCTTATGAAGCCACCTTTTGAACCTTTAGCCACTACCTCCTTGAAATTTCTTTCCTGGAAGGTTATTTTTCTTATTGCAGTCACCTCAGCTCGCCGTTTCAGTGAACTGCAAGCTCTAGTGGCTAATCCACCTTATACAAGGTTCCATCATGATAAGGTGGTCATTAGGACCAATCCCCACTTTATGCCTAAAGTGGTCTCCCCTTTTCATCTTAATCAAGAGGTATATTTACCTGTCTTTTTTCCAGCTCCTCATGCATCCAGTGCAGAGAGGAACCTTCATACTCTAGACTGTAAAAGAGCTCTTGCCTTTTACCTCCACAGGACACAGCAACATCGAAAGTCTTCTCAGATTTTTGTTGCTTTTGATCCTTCTCATTTGGGACTTCCAGTCTCTAAAAGAACACTCTCCAATTGGATTGCTCAGTGTATCTCTTTTGCTTACCAGAGTAAGAACCTTTCTCTGGAGGGCCATGTCACGGCTCACAATGTGAGGGCCATGGCCACCTCTATGGCTCATCTAAACTCTGTGTCCATTGACCACATCTGTCGAGCAGCCACCTGGGCCTCGGTTCATACCTTTACAGCCCATTACTGTTTGGACAAGGACTCCCGCCGGGATGCCTTGTTTGGTCTGGCTGTCCTCAGACACCTGTTTCATTCTTGAACAACTCCAGCCCACCTTCCCTCAATGGATGCCTGAGAACCATAGGAAGATGAGGAACCTTTCAGGGTCTCATACCCTTCAGGGGATCTCCCGGGCATCTTAGCTAGGGAGTCCCCATATGTGAGGACTTATTCCTGCTTGTTCCTGGAGATAGCACAGTTACTTACCTGTAACAGGTGATCTCTGGGAACAGCAGGAATTAGTCCTCACAACCCACCCACCTCCCCTAGGAGTTGTATCTATCTCTCTCTTTCCTTTCCTCTCTCTATTGTCTCAGCTTTAAACTCGAACTGAGGAGAGTTGGTTAGGAAGGCCGGAAGGCAGCGCGCATGCGCAGTGGGAGGCCCCAAAAGCTTTCCTTCTGGGAAGCTGGGGAGCTTTCCCGCGCGGGCTCCGTCGGTACCGACGTACCCATATGTGAGGACTAATTCCTGCTGTTCCCAGAGATCACCTGTTACAGGTAAGTAACTGTGCTTAATCTGCCTAAATCCCTCTGGCTGTATGGCCTCAAGAAGCAGATAAAATACTCCAGACTCAATCGCCTCACTGACTAATACACAGGCATTTCACCATATTTCCTACTAGTATTGACTTTCCAAGAGCACTCTAGCATTCCTCTGGCTTTTGTCCACTGTTTTAGATCATCAGATATGATCACCTTCAGATCTCTCTTCTGTTTGCTGCACAGCAGAACCTCATCCCTGTATGTTCAGTCTTCTCAAGTCGCTGCAACCCCAAATGCAGGAATATGCACACTGTTCTATTAAATCTTAGCTGTCAGATGTCCTTCAGTTTTCTTGGATTGCTCCACATTTTATTCTACTTCATCTAGAGTGTTCACCCTGTTGCAGATCTTGCAAGATCCAAGTCAGCATGGTTTCACTAGGAGCAGGTCTTGTCAGATGAATCTACCTGCCTTAGCCTAGAGTTGTAGATAGTTTACCCAGTTCAACCCAAGTTCTTATATCCTATTTTATGTAAGTCCAGTACGGTTTCTCCTTACTTATGGATAATGTTTCTGTTATATGTAAACCGAGCTGACTCGAAGAGCGCGGTATAGAAAAGACTTTAAATAAAATAAATAAATAAATAAAATTAATTTCTTTGACTAAGAGACCAGGGAGTTGGATGGAGGGAGAGCCCTAGATATGGTGTACTTAAATTTCAGTAAAGCCTTTGACACTATTCTGCACAGATGGCTTATAAATAAATTGAGCATTCTAGGAATAAACCAGTGGTTCCCAAACTTGGGGTCGGAACCCCAAACAGGGTCACATCATCAATGGATGGGGTAACAGAAACATGGCTATTTCACTTTCTCTCTGGACCTATTCTGTGACCTATGCCAAATAGTGGCAGTCATCAGTCAGCATGTAGCCTGTGAGCTAGTGACCATTCATAAGCCTCTGCCCCCTCCTGGTAAGCTTCCTGTTAGATTGGAAACCCATGCTGAGTACTGGGGTCTGTAAGCCAGGACCACACCAAGCTTGAAATGCGCCCTATGCGACTTAACAAATTTGGTGCACCCAGCCATGTTCAGTAATTCACTTTTGTTGAGCTTCCTAGAAGCCTACTGATCATATCAGCACCCTCTTTTGTGCTTGCGCCCTGTGTGGCTGCACCACTCTTACATAGGGTTGCCAACTTTTTGAAAGAAAAAAACCTGCCACCTGCGGCTAGTCATGCTCCGTCCATGCCCACCCCTACCCCGCCCTTTCCCTGCCCCTGCTCCGCCCCCTGCCCCGCCCCTACTCCACCTCCTGTCCCCAAAGAAATTGCAGAGAGGGCAATGTGCAAACTGAACAAGCAAGACTTCTACAAATTCTTAAGCAGAAATTCTATACTGGCAGAATACGCAGCATTGGTTGTACACACACACACACACACAATACAGACAGGTCTTCATCAATAAATGAGCACAAAACAAAAAGAGAAATATATAGAAAAAAATTAAACTGAAACCCCAAGACGACAGACTCTGCATGCAGTGCAATATCAGATAAATAAGAGGTGCAGTTCCCCATACTGTGTAAAATATAAAGGTAGTACAAAGTCCAATCATTAAATTGAAAATAAAATTATTTTGGGGGGGCGGAGCCTGATGTCCAGCGGGATGGTCGCATAACGCTGAGGCTCCCGAGAGGCCTACTTAGAATCCTGAATTAACACCTCATATACCTGGAACTTTACTCTGATCTTGCCGGGGCACATTGGTGAGATGGCAGGGACCAAACCAACGCGCCTGGAATTTGGGTCTCCAGCGGCTTCTCACGGCAAACGTTCCAAAACTGAACCTCCGTCCCCGCAGAAGGGGCCGGCCTCGTGCGAGGGCCCCGAAATGCAGCAGGAAATCCTCGCAGAGATTAGAGGGGTCAAAAACCTTGTGCAGGCAAACGGTGAAGCACTCCGAGCGCTGCGGGACGATTTTGGTGTGCTGCAAAGCAGGCTAGAAGGGCTTTCTTCGCGTCAAGATAAAATGGAGAGCATATTGGACTCCCATGTGGTCCGGTTGTCCCAACTCGACAAAGTTGAACGACAGGTGCGGGCCTTGCAGAAGGAGGTGGAAGATGGCAATAATAGAGCGCGCCGCAACAACATACGACTCGTGGGCATCCCGGAGGGAGCGGAATCGGGAGACATGAAAGAGTTTTTATGCAAAATCCTCCCTTCTCTGCTCCAAATCACCTTTACCAAAGATTTGGAGATTGATCGCGCTCATCGTGTACCCACAAGCATAACGCTCAACAGGAAGACCCCGCGGCCTATCATTTTTCGACTATTGAGATATCAACACGTGGAGCAAATTCTAAGTGCTTCTCGGGCAAAGGGCCATATGGAGTTTGAGAGCCACAAGATCTCCTTCTATCCCGACTTGTCTAAACCCACAGTCGACTGCCGAAAGCGCTTTCTGGAATTCCGACCGAGGCTTCAACAACTACAAGCACGCTATGGCCTGATGTACCCGGCCAAGCTCCGAGTCACGCTTCATAACCAGACAAGAACATTCGAGGACCCTGATCTACTAGCGGAGTTTCTGGATACCAAAGAAGCCGACTTGATGCGCTGACTTCCAGAATGTTCCTGCAGGCCTCCTCATGCCCGTTGTGTCTGCCATGTTGGATCTGCCGCAGCCTAGCAAGGAGTCTGGCGTGGACAGCTTGTTGCCTTACTCTTGATGGTATCTGTGACCCGACTCCTCTACCCACAGTAGCCTCGATGAGTATCAGAGACAGTGTTATTATGGACTCTGGTGTTTCTTTTCCTTTTTACATGTCTTCTATTTCCTCTCTAGGGCCTCCTCCCGCAGACACATGGTCGCCATATTCTTTGGGGGTTTTGCTTCTTCTCTAAGATACGTTGGTACATACTTTTCAATATGGGGTGTATTAGCCAGAATACTCGGTGATTATGACATTGTTGTACAGATTCTGCTTATGTTCTATGTTACCAAGCGCCCTTCCCTAAAATGTCTATTACCGATTGATGGCACCATGTAAGATTTTTTCATTGAACGTAAAAGGCATCAATAATCCGATAAAACGGAAGAAAATCCTAAGCTACCTCAGTCAGGAAGCAGCGGATCTGATTTTTCTCCAAGAAACGCATTTAAATTCGAAGGAATCTCTTAAACTCAATATTAAACCTTACATGGTGGCCGCTTATTCCCCAGCCGTTTCTAAGAAATGTGGGGTTGCCATACTGGTTAGGAAATCTTTGCATGCTACTGTTATTGCGACTAGCTCAGATACAGAGGGTAGATGGTCTAGAGTTCACCTTAAGATAGGTAGTCTAGAAGTTACATGTATATGCCTCTACGCTCCTAATGTTGATGACCCTGCCTTTTTTGCTACCATTGCTCAGGTTGCGCAGGCTTCTGCTAATACTTCATTGATCATTGGGGGGGATTTCAATTTAGTCCTTGATCCCCTGATTGATAAGCAGCCGCCTAGGACGAGTGGTCCCCCCAAGAGTCACGCCACGCTTACCTCCCTGATCAAGGATCTTGCCTTAGTTGATCTATGGAGGTTACTACACCCCAATGAGCTTGACTTCACTTTCTTCTCCTCCCCTCATAAATCTCAGTCTCGCATAGACTTCTTTCTAGTCTCAAAACTGTTAGTTCCTCAGGTGGACACTGCAAAGATTCACTCCCAACATATTTCAGATCATGCTGCCATTTCCTTTCAATTACACACTACTGTACCCCAGGGAACCTCGGGAGCCTGGTTCTTTGATAGAGCCCTGCTAACTCAGCCAGAGTTCCAGTCAGCAATTCGAGTAGCCATACAGGATTACTTCCATTTTAATCTACCCCAAGATACTGCGAATTGGGCTTGGTGGGAGGGCTTCAAAGCGGCCATTCGGGCAACGATCACTAGCTATCAAATCCGCCTGCGGAAACAACGTAAACAGCAGCTGCTCATACTAGATCAACAAATAAAAGCAGGCGAACGAGTTTTAACTTCACGCACTGACCCATGTGTATTAATTCGATTACAGCGTCTCCGTTTTCAATATAATTCAATCCTCTCAACTGCAGCTTCTAAGAGTATTGAGCTTCAGCGAGGGACATATTATCGTGAAAATAACCGAGCCGGTCGACTCCTCGCCAATGCCTTGAAAGGTCAAAAAGAAGCCAAACGCGTTGCGGCCCTCCGAGCTCCACAGGGAGGGGGCATAGTGACCACAGACTCCGACATTGTAGAGCTCTTTCGGGATTTCTATACTCGCCTATATCAATCTGAATGTGAGTTCTCGTCAGAGACATTCGAGAGATTGCTTTCTGGCATTCAGCGGCCGACCCTCTCTGAAGATGATAGGGCTGCGATGGATGAACCCTTCTCTACTTCAGAGATCCAATCTGCCCTAAAACGTACAGCCTCGGGCCGTGCCGCGGGGCCTGATGGTCTCCCGACCGAATTCTACAGAACGTTTAGTGCAGATTTAGTTCCCTATTTAAAACTCTATTTTACTGCCCTTGCGGCAGATACATCCTCTTTGGGATCCTTTTCTGCAGCCAATGTGGTTGTATTTGAGAAAGAAGGCAGAGACCCGCTACTGACCGCCAACTACCGTCCAATCTCCCTACTTAATGCCGACTATAAGATCTTCGCAACGGTCTTGGCCACCCGGCTATCTGACTTGATGGCCACCCTAATTCACCCCGACCAATGCGGTTTTATACCCGGCAGATCAACTGCTGACAATGCTCGGACCTTGTGCCATGTGTTATCTAGTGCTGCCAATCTCGCTCATCCATGGGTGGGTCTTTCCCTGGATGCCGAAAAAGCCTTTGATCGTCTAGAATGGCCCTTTTTATTTGCAGTTCTCCGATGGTATGGCTTTGGAGAGGGCTTCCTCCGATATCTCCAAGTCATGTACACTCAACCTGTTGCCAGTATTTGTGTAAACGCCATCAAATCTCAGCCATTTAACCTCCACAGAGGCACGCGTCAAGGTTGCCCCCTATCACCAATGCTTTTTGATCTCGCTCTTGAACCCCTAGCCCTCCTTATTAGACAGTCTGCATGTATTCGAGGTGTCCCCTTTAGTCATAGGGAGATTAAACTCTCTGCATATGCAGATGACCTCATGCTCTTCGTTTCCCTCGATTCGGTTCCAGCCGTCTTGGATCTGATTGATGGATACTCACAATTATCGGGCTATAAAATTAACTGGACCAAATCTGTAGCATTCCCACTGAACCGCTGGGTACATGAGGCTGACATGCAGGCCTTTCCCTTCCTTTGGCAATCCCGCATGGTGAAGTATCTCGGGGTCCATTACTGTTCTCCTTTAGAAGACACTATCAGTTTTAATGCCAAAGAGGTAGTCTCCAAAGTCCGTGAACTCACAAATCGTTGGTCTCCCTTATCTCTCACATGGTGGGGCCGCTTAGAAACTGTGAAAATGATGATAGTCCCCAAAGTGAACTATATTTTAGAAATGCTGCCATGCTTACTTCCGTTACATACTTATAAAGATATTGAGGGCCTTCTCGTCCGTTATCTCTGGCAGGGCAAACCACCAAGGATAGCTAAACATAAACTGCAGTCTGTAAAGGAACGAGGGGGTACCAGATTTCCTGATTTTCTTAGATATCATCAAGCCTTTCTACTTAAGCAAGGTGCCCGATGGCTAGATACCTCAACAGACCGCCGACCAGTTTGGCTTGACATAGAAGAGGAGCTTAGTAGCCCAATTCCGTTGACCCATCTCCCCGGTATGTCCTATCAAGTAGACACCCGCCATCCACCAATGATTGTCGATACTCTTGCGGCCTTTAACACTCTCATTTTATCACTGGGCCCGAATGTATGTCCTCAGGACGGACTCCCGCTATGGAATAACCCCCGAATTCAAGTCCTAAATAGAACAATAGCCTGGAAACCCTGGTACTCCAGGGGGATCTGGACACCCCAACAGCTTTTCTCTGCAGCTCATTGGAAAACCTTTTCTGATTTACAAAAGGAATTTGCGTTACCAGCGAAACACTACTTTCAATTGATGCAGCTTCAACACTGCCTCAAAAGTGCTCGAATCATGCCGCCCTCTGCCCCTACTGAGGATGGGCTATTAGAGACAGTTCATTCCATTAGTAGTACACATGGGGTAGCCTCTAACTTTTATAAAATAATTTGTCAGGGTACAGATACGGACACTTTTAGAGCTCAACAAGCCTGGGAGCGCGAACTGCAAACTACTATCACCCCTGTGCAATGGAGCGTTTTTTGGAGTAAAGTAGTGCGGGTCTCCCGGTCTGCCTCTGTTACCCAAACTCTCTTCTTCTTTGCACACAGATGCTTTTATACCCCAGAAAAAATAGCCAAATGGCACCCAAATGCTAGGGACCTGTGTTGGTCTTGCCATACTGCTGTGGGAACCTTCACTCATGTTATTTATGAATGTCCTCAACTGCAGGTCTACTGGGGGCGGGTCTGGGGTCATATTCAATCTATCTTACACTTTCATGAACCTCTCTCTTGGAAGGTCGTGGGGCTCCGCTCTGCGGCGGAGGTCCCCTCTCTTCCTAAGAAGGGTCGCTTTCTTCTTGATTTCATGCTGGGTATAGCTATATGCTTAATCACGAGGAATTGGAAGGATAGCTCTCGACTTACTGTCCATGAATGGTGGAACCTCGTCTGCTTATATAGTAAATATGAGCAGATACCTCGGAGAGCTATTCCCCATGTCCAAACTCACTCTCGCTTATCTAAATGGCAGATGCTTAATGATTATGTACTATCCGCTCATTGTTCCAACATGCCTGTATAATGTGCACTCATCATGTTTTTGATCACCGTTAGGTTGTAATCCAATAATGTAAGTACACGCCCGCTTCGGGAATGCTTAGTTTTCTAGAGAAGAAGCAGGGGGGGAGGGGGGTGGTTGGGGTTTACTTTGGTGTATGTATTACATGTTATGTATTTGTCTTTTAGCTGTATGTCTTCCTTTCCTTTGTTGTTATAAAACGAAAATAAAGAATTTAAAAAAAAGAAAATAAAATTATTTTTTCTACCTTTGTTGTCTGACCATTTTATTCTCTGATCATGCCGGTTCCAATCTGAGGCTTCCATTTTCCCATCTTCTCTTAGCTCGTTTTCTATGGTCTGTAGTCCATCTGCCATTTCTTGTCTCTTCTTTTCTTTTCTTCACTTCCTTCCATCAGCTTATTTCCAGTTCCAGTGTCCCCTCCCCATTACCCAGTCACTTACCAGTACCATTCCCAGGTGTCAGCTCCCTTTGAACCCCCTCCTTACCTCCTCTGTCAGCTCCTTTCCAGCCACCTCCTTCTCCCCTTTCAGCTCTCCTCCAGCCACCTCCTTCAACTTGTCAGTTCCTTCCTGCCACCTCCTTCCCCCCTCTTTCAGCTCTCTTCCAGCCCTCACCTTCCACCTGTCAGTTCCTTCTGCCACCTCTTTCCCCTTGCAGCCGCTGCTGCTTCACCCCCCCCTTAGTGCTGCTTCACCCCCCTAGTGCTGCTTCACCACCCTTTAGTGCTGTTTCATCACCCTTAGTGCTGCTTCACCCCCCATTAGTGCTGCTTCACCTCCTTAGTGCTGTTTCCCCCCTTAGTGCTGCTTCACACCCCCCTTAGTGCTGTTTCACACCCCTCCTTAGTGCTGCTTCACCCCCCCTTAGTGCTGCTTCACCCCACGCCCTTAGTGTTGCTTCATCCCCCCCCCCCCCGTTAGTGCTGTTTAACCCCCAAGCCCCCCTTAGTGCTGCTTGGCCTCTATGCAGCCGCTGCTTCTGCTTTTTACAGAGCAGCGGCTGCAATAAACTTAATTTGAAAATAAAGAAAACCTGTGAGGAGCCCAGCCCTCCGATCGTCCTTCTGCAATGCCCAAGGAAGTGATGTCAGAGGGGGCGGGCTTCTCACAGGTTTCTTCCTTTTCAAATTAACTTTATTGCAGCCACTGCTGCTCTGTGAAAAGCAGAAGCAGCGGGTGCACAGCCCGCCGGGGATCGCGTTCGCAATCGTGCCGCAGACTGCGGGAGAAAAGCCGGGTTTTTCTCTGGCCACTCCCGATCTCGTGGCCAGAGCAAAACAACAGCTTTTCAAGGGCCGGTTTTATACCTGTGCCGGCAGCCGGCCTGGCCATGGAAAAACCGGCCAGGCCGGCTGAAAACCGGCCGGTTGGCACCCCCTACTCTTACAGCCCTTGGTACGACCCTACTGTAAGCACACACTGCACACTGACACAGAGGGACACTACTGGCTGCTGCTGCCTTCCTGCTTTAGATGATGGGAAAGAGTCTGGAGACCTGCTATTTTGATTAAATCATCATCTGGGATCACGTGAATTTTCAGCCATTAAAATGGGATCATATGGGAAAAAAGTTTGAAAAGCACTGAACAGACCCTAAAGTGTCTGATTGGGTTAGAAATTGGTTGTGTGGGAGACGACAAAGGGTGCAGATAAATGGAGCTTATTCTGAGGAGAAGGATGGTGTGCCACTGAGATCTGACCTTGCTCCAATTCCGTTTAACATTTTTGTTAGTGATATTGCAGAAGGGCTGTCGGGCAAGGTTTGCTTCTTTGCAGATGATCCCAAAATCTGCAATAAAGTAGACACCCAGGAAGGAGAAAATAACATGAAGAGTGATCTAGTTAATCTTGAAGAATGGTCAATAATTTGGCAGCTGAGATTTAATGTTAAAAAATGCAAGGACATGCATTTGGGCTGCAAAATTCCAAGGGAGTGGTACAGTATAGGGGTGAAGTACTTCTGTCCACAAAAGAAGAGCAGGACTGGACATGATTGTGTCTGACAATCTTAAAGTAGCTAAACAGGTAGAAAAGGTGACAGCAAAAGCCAGAAGGATGCTTAGGTACAAAGGGAGAGCAATGACCAGAAGAAAAAAAGAAAGTGATAGTGCCTCTGTATAAATCTCTGGTGAGACCTCATTTGGAGTACTGTATACAATTCTAGAGAGCACACCTTCTAAAAGATATAAACAAAATGAAGTCAGTGCAGAGGGTGGTACCAAAATGGTCAATGGATTTCATTATAAGGCATATGGGACAAGACTCAAAGATCTCAATATGTATACTTTGGAGGAAAAGTGGGAGAGGGGAGATATGGTAGAGACATTTAAACAGCTCTGTGATGTAAATGCACAGGAGGGGAACCTATTTCAATTGGAGGCAAACTCTGCAATGAGGGGACATAGATGAAGGTGAAACAGGATAGACTCAGATGCCAAAATGTTTCTTTACAGAAAGAGTGTTAGATACGTAGGACAGTCTCTCCCACTGGAGGCAGTAGAGAGACCAGGGCAGTATCTGAATTCAAGAAAGCATGGAACGAACACAGAGGATCTCTAAAGGAAAAAAGGCACTATAGTAGTTGGTAGGGAAGGGCAGATGGTATAGGCCATATGGTCTTTTTCTGCTGTCATGTTTCTTTGTTCTATGTTAAACTGCAAAAAGTCAAATCTTCCCTTCAATCCGTGTGCAGTGTCACTTAAAAGAATATTAAAAAGAATTGGACCTAGGAATGATCTGTAAAACTCAGTTTTATGAATAGTAGAGACCTCTAGTGGCTAAATGAGTTGCTATAGTCTAAAACCAAAAATCCTTCTAGGCTAGGGAGAGTTCACCACTAATGTATGAGCAGCAGGAGACCCCACAAAAAAGGGAGGAAATTCTGAATGTATAAATAGTGCCGTTCAAGGGCATTATCTTATCTTTGGGTGGCTAAGCCACTGCACAACTGAGTCTTTTTTTGAGTTTAGCTGTTTGAGTGTTTGAGTAAGGAATAAGAGGCTAATGAAGGCCTCTGGAGAAGTCGGAAACGGTGCTCTTCAGATCCTAACTGAGAGCAGACATGTCAAGTCACATGCTTTAGGTGTGAGGAACACGCATTCGGCTGCACTCGCATGCTCATACGCCTTTGCCCCTTTGTCTCATGAATTTTCTACCACCACACTGCTCAGTCATCCAAGTGTTTCTCTGTTTCTTTGCCACTATTCAGCTCCCTTCTCCCACCTTTGCCACCACTGCGGCATGTCGGGACCTGCGGCAGTGGCAATAAAAATGGAAAAGAAGACAGGAGCTTGAAAGCTGAGGGCGCTGCTGACAGCTCTGGCAGACCTGACCCTCAGACACAGAAAGTTTAGATTGGAAGGGGCGGGACCGGCGGAGCCATGAGCGGTGTGCATGAACTTGCGGGAGGTTGTTTCTTCTTGAAATTTCCTTGTAAGTGTTTCATTGCACATCGGGGGAATAATTATACTTTGTGATAAGGAAGCTTATCATAGCTCAGGAAGGAGCTATAGAAAAGGTGAAGTGACTCTGAACAAGCAACCTGTCAGTTCTGGTAGAAATAAGAAAACAGAATTTTCCCATAAAAGACTACCAGTCCCAGAATGCACCAGGTTTCCAACAGCCATTAGAGGAGCTGAAGTGGGGAAACGTGTGTTCAATCAGGAGGGCTATGAGGTAATCCCTAAGCACTCATCTCAAAGGGCAGGGCCTGATTCAGCACAGCTGCGCTGTGTTAGGGAGGAGCACTCATCTAAGCAGAATAAGAGTAGAGTTTATTCTACAGATGACCATCTTCATGATCACCTTGGATATCCAGAGAAGGATCATCAGTTTCATCTGAAGGATCATCAGAAGCAGAAGCCAAACCGGACGGACAGAGAGGGAAAGAGACCCTCTGGAAGAAAGAGGAGAAAAGCCTTTGAGAGGTCTAGAAGAGTCCAAAGCAGTACGTATACTGGAAGGTATTCCAAGGGCCAGCATACACCATTGGACTGGGGAAAGCCAGAGGAATGGTGCTGCAGAGCTAGGAAACTCCAGACGCTACCTGTGAGGGAGACAGCTGCACGTGGAAGGGACCCTAAGACCTGTGCCAGAAGGTATGTGAAGAGAGATCCAGTGTCCAGGGATCTGGATTGGAAGGCTGGACATAAGAACTGGACTACATACTGGCCAGGCTATATAGAGAGGAACTCTAGCAGCAATGGAAGCTCAGGTATAAACATTGATCTATGCCCTAGCTATAACCTTGAAAGACAGCAGGGAAACAAGTATTCTCCTGAAAATGCTCCATTGAGAGATTCATCTGTGCCAATCCATGATATTGAACCCATGCTTGTTGAACAAGGGGGAATAATAGCAGATGAGGATCCTGTTTATATGGACTGCTCTCTATCTAAACTCCGTTGGTAACTTTCTGTTATAAAGTACAGCAACCATCACAAAGAAATACAAATTTGTTCTTTAATCTACCCAGAAAAGCTCCTGAAGCAGGATTTGACCCACACAGTAGAAAGCAAGCCAGCTAAGGGGTTTCAGCTGGATAACTGCTAGCAATTAAGCCTTACCTAATTGCTTGTGATCTAGGAGAGAATCACTTCTGTATCTATGTGGGAAGTAATCAGAAGTTAACCTGAAAAGAACAGTTTGTTTCTTGCTTTGTGGCTTTTCATTTGTTGTTTTTCTGATTTTTGACTTTGTTTTTCCAAGTTAACACTGAAACCAAGTAACCTAATTTATGTGCTACCAAGCATATCTGTGTTGGGAGAAATAACCCCATAAATAAATATCTTATTGGCTTTACCCAAGAGCACAACTAAATTATTGTCAGCAGCTGTGTCTGGTGTGAATGAACTACATTGCCCACAATACCTTGCAAATCATATAGAAATATGCACTTGCCAAGAGTGTGAAGATTCTCACCCAGGCAGCCGTCTGACAACTTTTATGTTTCCGTCACATCTGGAAAAATTTATTGCTGATCATGGCCTCTTGAGATATTAGTGGTTTGGGGTGATTTGGAGACTTATTGTGTGAATGTATTTCCATTAGATTTGTTCAATTTGCTTTGCTTTTATATTTGTCACTAGTTCTCTCCTTGAGGTGGTTTTTTTCCTTCTACTGATCATATTGCTTTTTTTTATTATATATTCTTCTTTTCTTAAGTGCAATAGTTGGATTTTCTTGATCTCTGTGGTCCATAAAAATTTTGAAACTTCTAATAAAAAAAAAGAAGTGTACATCTGTCAAATGGGGTCAAGAACAATAGCAGGCATTTGATAGCCTGAAGACAATGGCCCGATTTTCAAAAGCCTTTACACTGGTAACTTTGTTAGTTACCTGTGTAAAGGCCTTAACTGGGATTTTTGAAGGGCACCTACATGGGTAGTGCCCTTTAAAAATTCCAGCTAAGTCCCTATTGTGCCCCGATGCTATCCGCCTATCTTTAAGCTGCAGTTTTTCCTCACCTATCTTTAAGGTGCAGAGGCTATGCGAGCAGCATCGAAAATCGCTGCTTCCTGTGTAGCCTCTGCGGCTGCCGGGGCATCCAGGCTAACCCGGATTTTCACTTCCGCCGGCACAGAAGTAAAAATCCAGATTAAGGGGGTCGGCGGGCAGGCTGTGTGCTGCTGCAGCTCATAGCCTGTCAAATTCAAAATCGGGCCCAATGTTCACATCCAGCCCTATCCTGATACGTTCTGATCCAGAACAGCCATTCATAGTAGAGGCTGATGCATCCAGCGAGGCAATTGGTGCTGCAAATTCCCAGAGGAAGTTACTGAGGAATTTCCTCCATTCATATGCATTTTACTCCAGAAAATAACTGCTGCTGAGAAAAATGACCATATTTACGACAAAGAGTCACTGGCTGGTAAGACTGCTTTCAAAGAGTGACATTACCTTCTTGAGGGAACATGCCATCAAGTCCAGGTCTACATGGACCATAAGAATATGGAATTTCTTAAGATTTCACAAAATATGAAGTCTAGATAAGCACACTGGTTGGTTCTTGTGACAAGTTATCATCAGATATAAAAACACTGTAGTATGTCTGAGTTGATCCCAGCCACGTGGCATCAGGGTAGCTCTTCCCTCAAATGTACTGTCTCTGACTTGAGGGCAGGGTGGCCATGCTGCTCTCTAGCATCACTGCTGACCGCATCACTCTGCTGCTTTGACTCCACCCTGCTTTCCAGTGCACCAGCCAGGGTCGATGCTACTACAACTCTTGGTCTGCGATGGTAAGGATCATGTGTGTCACCTCTTGGACCAAGGCTCCCGATATCACAGCTGGATCAGCCACATTGCGCCATGGTAACAAGATGGTGGTCCCTTCCCAAGAAATGACCCGGCCAGCTAAACTTTGTGCCCCCTGACCCTCGTGGAGGCGATAGAGTTAATAAACTTCAACGATTGGAACAGTCATGGATCTTTCGTTTGGACGCTGTCCAACCCACCGGGCTCAACAAAGAAGTTGAATGGATGAGTTTTGTATGATGTCATCCGATTGGTTGAGGTATTCCCTGATTAGTGGGAATTTCCTCTTGTTCCAATTGGTGGCCTGATTGAGTGAAGGCAGAGTATAGCCATTCACAGAAGTTCTGTCCTCTTAAGAAACAGCTGTTTTACAGCGTCCCATTAAGGAATTGCACATGATATGTTAGCACTTGAAACAGGGTGTCCTACCCGAAATGTGCACGTCGTGCTCCAGCTTTCAAATCAGCTAAGTAACAAGATATTACTTTTGAGATGATTTCTCGAGTTTTTTTAAACTACAATGATTAAATAGGATATCGCCATGTGGAGAACATGGTTTTCAGTCCATGTCCCTTTCCGGTATTATCCAACAAAAAATGTTGAGTGTGTTTCACAGGGGTTTGGTGATATTATTACGTTTGGAGAGATCATTTGGATATCACTATTTGGGGGCTTTTTCTGTTTGAAACTTTGCTTGGCAGCAAAACTCAAGAGCGACACTGAAGGGATAGAAAAAAGCAGATGATGCACAGATTATGAGCTTTTCCTTCCCTTTCTGCATCGCTCTCAGGTTTTGCAGTCAGGTAAAAGTAAATTTCCTAATGGCATCTTGCTTTCAAGTCTTTCTCAGCCTCTCTTCCCCGCACAGCACTACAGAGCCAGAACAAGAAATTGCCCTCTGTACCATTACCATTTATGCTTGCCAGAGACAAACCTTTGTTGTTGCTATTGCAGAAAATATGTTTGTTCAGATTTAGCAGGCTTGCTTTAAAATCCATTCCATTCTGCTCAGACGTATACATACCTTCAAGTTTCTCATGCCATAGATAAGTGACAACACTGCACATTTGGGGGGACGATTTTAGAAGAGGAAAGTGTGACTTGCACAACTGTGAAATCCATTACAGACATGTAAAACACAGCCGCATCACATGGGCTGGATTCATCCGTGTTTGTAGCGAGCATGCTAGGCAGCACGGGGCATGGTGGGAGGCATGATGAGGGCAACCCTAGACAGATACACGTGCACTGTCCATTTCAGAACGGGGCTGCATGTTCCAAGCCGCTGCTGGCCATGTCCAGATCTGTACCTGCTCTGGAGCACGAATGGGGTTAGAAAAAGTGCCAGCAAACGTTGGAATGGAGAAGAGGAAGGTGTCCTGAGACTCCCCAAATACCCTTTGCCTCATGTGGATAACAAAAGCAGTCATTGGCTGGGCTGATGCATCCTGAACGTCTCTGTTTTTCAGACAGCAGGCCAGGGCATATAGGCATCGCAACATATACATGCCCATTCTGAAATTTCATGGTGAGAGTGTCCATGTTGCTGGAGTGGGCAACATTTTATTCTGAGACATGCAAAGTTCCTAAAATGGCCCAGGAGCCTGCTTGTGTTTGCCCCATTCCTTTGCAGACGTTTCCTTTTCCGGAGACGTTTTGATTTTAGAGTGGTCCCAGGTGATTTTATATGGCACTTACATGTGCCCAAGTCCGTGGCTACCCCTCCCACGGGATTTGGGACTTCTGGCATGGACATGACAGGTCATTCCTAAATGGCCTTTCTAAAATGTGTCTTTTGGGGTTTGTCAGACATGAAATTGTGAAGCTATACCAGATCACAGCTATTTGAGTGGGCCTTTTAAGTGAAAAACAACAATAAAAAAGTGTTAAGATGGGCTGATAGAGGAGAAGTAAATGCAGCTGGGCACAGAAAATGTTTATGTTTATGTTCATTAAAATTTTCTTAACCTTCCTTCATGTGAGCAGCAGGGCAGTGTACAATTTAAAACAATAGTTAAAACAGAAAAGTAACGCCATAAAATTATAGGATAGCAACATTCACTAATACAAGGAAACATCCAAAATAAGAAAAGGAGAGGATACCCAAGAAGGCGGGAGGTCAAAAGTGAAGTTGAATAGATGAGTCTTCAGGAGAGATCTAAATTTGGGATAAGATGTCTTTAGTCTGAGAGTGGGGGGGAAGGGAGTTCCAGAGGGCAGGGGCAAGGAATAAAAAGCAGAAGAACGAGTAGATGACAGATGTGCTTGGGTTACAGAAGGAAGGTGCAGGCAGTTTGCATGAATTTCATGGAGGGTATAGTGAGGGGCATGGAGAATAAGAGAGTCAGAGAGGTAAGGGGGAAGACCAGAATGCAAGGCACAGTGAACCAAGACGAGCAGCTTGTTTTGAAGTCAAAACTGTACAGGGAGCCAGTGGTGATGAATGAGGAGTGGTGTAACAGAATCAAAGTTTGAAGCATGGGTAAGCATACGGATGGCAATGTTTTGAATAATCTGATTGCGTAATACAATGTAAAAAGTAATGTAGAAAGAAATATATTAGATACTATTTGAAATCTACTTAAAAGTCCACAGAAGTGGAGCAGGAATGGATGCAGGGTTGACTTTCAGCATTATGTCTGTATTTTTCTTTTTCTTAAGTTTTACATCTTTATGGTCAGTCCAGGTTCTCATGAAAGGTGCTGGACTAAGAGCATTGGAAACCAAAGTTCTCCATTTATTCACAGGACAGGTGAAAACTGTGTAGTGACAGGGCAAGTCCTGTCAACATGCCACCTCTGCAAGTAAGAGAGAATTGTCCACAGGGCCAGATTGTGAGGGTGGAATTTGCTGATGATATGACTGAGCTCACCAAGTCATTTCACACTAGCCATGAAACAGCTTTATCTGGTGACTGTAAGGTGAAAATGTCTGCAACCCTGTGTCAGTCTACAACACCGAGAGTTCTCAACTCTGGTCATCAAACAGGTCTGGTTTTCAGAGTTACCGACCTATACAAATTTACACTGATTTTAGACACTGTGCATGCAAATACATCTGATGGATATTCATTGCAGGTATCTTGTTTGTGGCCTGCTATATACCGTCCAATTCTCCTCTCTGATACTTCAAGATAATTAAAAGTCTTTTAAAAGGAAGGATACTAGTGTTTTTTGCAGATTGTGCTGTGCTGATGCATGTCTGGTTTGGTTCCATAGGGTGCAAAGCTTGAAGCCCATGAACAGCTGCTGGTGAACAGGCTACAAGGAAGTAGTGAATATCCGAAGCGTCCTGTCTTTCACCTGCGGGTGAAGCGCAGTAACCTAGTGGAAGATGTTTTCCATAAGCTGAGCACTGTGGAGGACTGCAACCTGCAAAAGGAATTATTGGTATGGCATACATTAATTAATTGTCTTTTGCAACACAAGAATTTGCACAATGCAGAATGCTGTATTTGAATTTTCAATCTGTCCTGTAAAACATTTGTGTGGTATTTGGCACATTGGCTCTTACTGGCTGACTACAATCAAGCATGAATCTAGCTGGTCATCTGAAGTTTAAAATTTCTTCTATACTGTCAAAATCATTCTGTTTGAGCTTGATTCATTAATTTTGGAGTTAAAACAGTTCTATTAGACTGCTGTTCTCTGACTTAGGCAATTAAAAGTAATACCTTCTTATTAAACAGAAATGTGGGCTGGAATGTGGCTCGGTAGCAGTGCTCTGGTTTGGAAATTGGTTTCTGCTCCACAGGCTGACCAGGACTGGGGATGCCATAGAAGGCATCACCCAGTGGCAACACCTAATGACCAGACTTAAGGTCTATACATAGCAGATTCTTCAAATAAGCCATGTTCTGTGGCCTAAAACTTGTTGGGCAAGAAAATAAAATACTGTGTGTCCCTGCATATCAGGAGGAACCTGAATAAATCCTCCTTATGTGGATTTTAGATTTGCTATATTGGGTCAGACCAATGGTCCATCAAGCCCAGCAGGGCTGTCTCAAGGGGTTGTAGTGCCCTAAGCCAACTTTTGCTTTTACACCCCCCCCCCCCCTTGGGTCCAATCTTACAGTGCAAGCTGTTTAAACGGGGGTACATTTTCAGTCCACTGGCTCGTTAATGCCACCCTCCCATTTAACTTAACCTGTGTATTCTGTGTCACTATCCATATAGATAGTGACACTGAATATACAAAGAGTGATGGTGTGGCCATTGTATTTATTATCTGTTTAGGCTAGGCCTGGTATTCTGCAGACCTAAACTAAATGTGTAACTTACCTGAACAGTAGCTGAATATTGCCACTATCTGGATAATGTTTTGGCCTACCCTTGCTACTCCTCTAACATGCCCCACTAGTATACAGATAATACCTACCCCCAGCCCAGTTCCTGCCCCCACAACCCCAATCTGCAATTTAAAAGCCTGATATTGGGGGGGCGCTCGTGAGCCCGCTGCGTGATGGCCGCATTGTAACTGTGCTCCGTCCCCACGATCCCAAAAACTTTAGCTAACATGCGATAACTGCTGCAATTTTTCCCACCCCTACCTGCCCTGGGTCAGCACAGGCAAGAGGTGCCCTACGGAACCTGCATAAACCGCCCGGTAAAATCGCTGGCGGCGGGGAAGCCGTGGAGTCCATATCCAGAGAGCGGCCTGCTGTGTGTCTTACGTCGCGCTTGCTTTGGGCCTGGCTAGCCCCGCGTCTGACCCCCGTGATCTGAGTGGGTTGGACGGCGTCGGAGTGGACTCCCTCTGGGCTACGTGGCTGATCCCCCTGTTTCGGAACGGAAAGTGTGCGGCAGCCCTCTGTTGGATGGAGCGTTATCCCCGAGGTTGGGGCGCCTGATTACAGAGTTGGAGTCCTACTTGAGGGGCCGAAGAGAAGGCCTGGCTTCCTCGCGGCAACTGCTAGTGTCTCTACCCTGTCCTGCCAGCGCGAATCCCCCCGAGGGGGATAAGTACGAGGGCTATTTCTTCTTTTTGATCACTCCCTCAGAATTACAAACGGCGACAGTGGCAATCTGCAGGCAGTTTAGTGTCCCGCCGGGGCCTCTGCTTCTCAGTGTGGATCCCACGTGCTCTAATGGAATGTGTCTGCGCTTTCTTTGAATTTGGATCTCTCTTCGGTATGTAACATTTTGCACTGGTGAGCACCTGGTATTTTATCTCCCCATAGCTCTGTAGAGCAATTTGAGCATTGACTTTGGCAGCCCGCCTCTTCGGGAGGGCCAGGAGCAGCTCTCTTCTCACTGGCCTGCCGTCTCCCCAGTGCTCTGGGCTTTGCGGACATTGACTGATCTCCTAACACTGTGTGCAAGTGACTGCTTTGTGAGCTTGCGAGGTTTTGCGTGCCGCCGTCTTCCTGGAGTTCCTGCTCTTGCTGACATTGGCTCTACCTTTCTCCCAACACTGTGTGCCTCTGGTGACCCCGTGGGATGGCAGCTAAAGCTAAAAATTCTGAAACTAGGGAGGGGATGCGCTCCTCACAGCGACTGCAGAGCAAGTCTGGAGCCTCAGGCAGTCCACGTGCACAATCCCCTCCATCAGGTACTGAAGATGAGACTATAAGTGAGGATGAATTAGACCCCCACAAACAACTTTCCTCTGCTCAACTCAAACAAGAACTCCACAGAGGCTTTGCGGAGCTAGCCAATGAGTTTCGCTCGCTACGAGAGGAACTGATGAAAGAGGTCGCAGAGCTGCGGACCGATGTTAAAGAGCTGGGAGCCAGAGTAGAGGACGTGGAGACCAAAGTGGTTGAACAGGATGGGACTTTGATGGATTTCCAATGTGCGCTTGACCGGCAACATGCGCAAGCAATGGAGCTGACTTATAAAATTGATGACATTGAAAACCGCTCCAGCCGCAATAATGTGCGTTTTCGCGGAATCCCAGAAGCGGTGGGGGGCGGAGAAGATTTACCAACTGTGCTCAAACTGTTGATCGCAGAGTTGCTACCAGTGGAGGACTTGGTTGCGCATGCTTCTGGGATGGAAATCGAGCGAGTCCACCGTGCCTTGGGGAAACCTCCTAACAACCAACCTCGTGATGTTATTGCGAGATTTTTGCGATATTCGGATGCTGAGCTTCTTATACGTCGAGGCCGGGAGAAAAAGACGGTCCATTTTCAGGATGCCTCAGTGTCAATCTACCAGGACCTCTCGACGTTCACCTTGGCGCGCCGGAGAGAGATGAAACCAGTTACAACGGTCCTGAATAGCAAGGGGATTCGCTACTCTTGGTCCTTTCCATTTAGGATGAACTTTCTTTTGGGCAACAAAAGATTTCAGCAAAAGACTATACTGAAGCTTGGCGAGCTCTACGCCAGGCGGGACTAGTTGATGATAATGCTCAACCTCACCCGCCGCCCCCCAAGCCCCAACACTCCAAGTGGACCCGAGTGGGCAAGTCCGCTTGACTTTTTGTGGAGTAAGAGAGCTTCTTTCACTTCTTAGGGAGCCCTATGTTTTTGGGTCTCTCGACCTCCAGCTATGTGGTTGAATGACCGGCCGTTGGTGCATGGCTGTTTTTTTTTTTTTCTCTCCTCTTTTTATATTATTCTTTATTGAGCAATTGGCCATTGGCATGGGTCTGCTTGGCCCTCCACTCCATTATGTATAGGGGGCGGCGGATGATGATTTACAAATGTTTTGATGATGCTACTATTTAGATGAAGAGGCATGCTGGGGCTGATGATTCGGGGTGGGTGGGGGGAGTCGTGGGGGAATGTTCTTATTTGTTTAGGTTGTAATGTTGCTTAGTGGGATCTGGGGGGGAATAGGGTTTGTGGTCAATTTACCGTGTCCTGTACTCATTTTGACAGGCAGGTGGTATTGATGGGGAGGGGGGGGGCTTGGGTTGGAGGGAGAGTTGTTTAACTTGGAGTTGCTGGGTATGTTTGGGTTTGTTGGGGGGGGGGACTATGGCTCTTGTTTCTGGAGTGTGGAATAGGTGGGCCCGGCTAACTAATCCCCTGGAGTTGCTGGGGGGAAGCTCTCATCGGGACCCCCCGGGTAACTGGCGGGTAAGAGGGTTTAGATTGTGACTCTTAATGGTGCGCTTCATTTCTTTGAATGTTAAGGGTCTTAACTCCCCAAGGAAACGGTTGCTGCTGTTTTCAGAATTGCGTGTTTTGCAGGGGGACATTGTTTATTTACAGGAGACCCACCTTCAGAACTGTAAGCAGGGCTGGTTAAGACGGACTCCGTACACTGAGGTGCGGGTGGCTGCAGATGCGCAGGGCCGGAAGAAACGGGGAGTGGCCATTCTATTTCATCAGAGCCTCTCTCTGCAGATTGAGGAGATAAAACAAGATACCTTGGGGCGGTGGCTCTTCTTGAATATTCGCCTAGAAGGGCACTTGTTAACTTTAGCTAATGTCTACGCGCCCAATGCAGGTCAAGGGTCCTTCTTTACACGACTGAAAGCTTTACTGGCGGACTTTGCAAAGGGCCCCATTGTTTTGGGTGGGGATTGTAATACGCATCTGGTGCCCCATTTGGATTCCACGGGTCGGGCTGGGGGGGGGAGTGGAGGGGTCGGCTAGAGCCCTTCGGCGCCTTATGCTAGATTTAGGTTTGCGGGATGTCTGGAGGGACACTCATGAGGGGGAGAGGGGTTATACTTACTACTCTCCGGTCCGTCAGGTTCACACTCGCATTGATTATTTTCTATTAGATCAGCGCCTGATGGATGGGAGAGTGACGGCTGGACATGGAGCGCTGACTTGGTCAGATCATGCCCCGTGCTGGCTTACCCTCCCGGCCGGCCTGTACAGCGAGCGCCAACGTCTTTGGCGCTTTGATGTGAGGTTTTTGCGGCGGCAGGGCGCTGTGCAGGATCATATCAGCTTTATCACCAAATTTTTTGAACTTAATAACTCTGGGGACGTCCCTCTTCCCACGGTGTGGGATGCTTATAAGGCTACGGCTCAAGGCCGCCTCATGGCTGAGGCAGACCGCACGCGGAAAATGTGGACCTGTGATCGCGAACAGTTGGTGCAGGAGTCGGCTCGCCTGGGTTTGGAGCACGCCCGAACTGGCTCGCGGCAGGTTTTGCGTCAATGGCGGACTGCTCGAGCCAATTTGGATGCGTGTTTGCAGAGAGAATTAGATAATAAGCGCCGGAAATTACGGCAAACGTTTTATGAGCATGGGAATAAAACCGGTTGATTCCTGGCTTTGCGTCTTCGGCAGCAACAGTCCACGCGAGTGGCCCGCGAACTGTGCGACTCTGGGGGACGGAAGAGGGTTGTTTCCCGGGAGATACGCGATCTTTTTGCTGACTACTTGGAGCTGCTCTATAAGGCAGAGCCCTTTGATCGGGATCGCGTGCAGGATTATTTACGGCGGATTGCCCTACCCCGTCTTCCTGACTCTGACCGAGCTCTGTTAGATTCTGACCTTACGGTTGACGAGGTGGAAAGTGCAATCCGGCGATTGAAAACTGGCAGTGCGCCAGGTAGTGATGGCTTCCCCGCGGAATATTATAAGAAGTTTCAGGCGCAATTAGCCCCAACCTTGACCATCTTGTTCAATGAGGTCTTTGGGGGAGTCTCTCTCCCTTCGTCCCAACGTGAGGCATTGATCATGATGATACCCAAGCCCGGTAAACCGCTGCACGATGCGGCGTCGTATCGCCCCATTTCCCTGTTAAATGTTGACGTTAAAATATTTGCTTCGGTGCTGGCTGCGCGCTTGAATCGTGTCCTCCCGGGCTTGGTTCACTCTGATCAGGTTGGTTTTGTGCCGGGCCGCCAGGCCGCAGATAACAGAAGGCGTATATTGCAGGTCATTCACGTGGCCCAGCGGGACCCGCAACCAGCTTTGCTGGTGGGGATTGATGCTGAAAAAGCCTTTGATCAGGTTGATTGGGGATACCTGTGGTGTGTTTTGGAGACAATGGGCTTCGGCTCTAACTATATCCGTTGGGTCTGTAGTCTTTATCAACATCCTCGGGCCTGCGTTCGGATTAATGGGGGACACTCGAGACATTTTTTTTTGGAACGGGGCACGCGTCAGGGTTGCCCTCTTTCGCCTCTGCTTTTCGCACTCGCGATGGAACCTTTGGCTCAGAGCTTTCGTGAACACCCAGGATTGCAGGGGGTTCGCATTGGTCTCGCGGAATATCGGATTGCGCTCTTTGCGGATGATATTATCTTATCCCTGATGGATCCGTCCACTTCTCTTCCAGTCGCGATGCAGCTGTTTGCAAACTTTTCTCGGACATCCGGTTTTAAAATTAACTATACTAAATCGGAGATCTTGAACGTCGGGGTCCCTGGGGCGGTTTGTGCGGAGCTACAAGAGGCTTATCCTCTTCGATGGGTGTCAGGAGCCTTACGCTACTTAGGGGTGAATTTGACTGTGGAGCGGGCGGATCTATTTAAAGCTAACTATGATCCCCTGCTTCGTCAGGTTCGGCGGGACTTGGAGATTTGGAATGGCCTGCTCCTTTCCTGGTTTGGGCGTATAGCCGTAGTCAAGATGGTGGTCGTTCCCCGCTTCCTTTATTTTTTTCAGGTTCTGCCGCTTCCCATTGCGCAGGCTACTTTGACGACCTGGCAACAGTTGCTTATGAAGTTTATATGGCATTATCGGCGTCCGCGCATAGCGCGGCATGTTCTCTATGCCCGTACGCGCTCTGGAGGCATGGGCATGCCTAATTTGCACTGGTACTATGCGGCGGCGCAATGTCAGGCGGGGGTAGAGTGGATGATTGCTGATAGCACCAAGCGATGGGTACAGTTGGAAATGAGTTTGGCGGGGGGAGCGGGGTTAGGAGATTGGCTGTGGCTCGGCCCAAAATACCGGCGTGGTAAATGCATCCGTAATCCCTATGTTCTTCATACCCTCCGGTGCTGGGATCAACACTTTCGGTCCAGGGGTACAGACTTAACCCCTTTGGCCCCCATAGTAGATAACGCTTCTTTTCCACCGGGGTTGAGTGACCTGGTCTTTCGGCAGTGGGGACATCATGGCCTTAGTCGGGTCGGACAACTCTTTGATGAAGGTCGGCTACAATCTTTTCGTGCATTGCAAGATGAATTTGATATTCCGGCTGGGCATTTCTATCAATATGCGCAGGTGGCACATTGGGTTCGATCTCGGCTTGTTCGGCCCCAGGTTGCCCGGGACCTGACAGATCTGGAACGTTACTGTGAGGGGTGCACTACCACTAAGGGCCTTGTGGCAACCCTATATGCTCATTTGCAGGGGTCCCATTCGTGCGCTGCACGGCATAGGGAGCTTTGGAATTCTGATTTGAATCTCGCTTATGCCGAGCAGCAGTGGGAGAAGGTGGAAACGCGCTTGTGGAAGAGTTCGGTAGCGACTAATGCCCGTGAAACTAACTATAAAATACTGTATCGTTGGTATATGACTCCGGCACGAATCGCCCGTATTTATCCCGGGGTTGCGGACCAATGTTGGCGTAACTGTGGGCAACGGGGTACTCTGGGGCATATTTGGTGGGGTTGCCCCCGCATTTGCGCCTTTTGGAGGGGCGTACAATTCCGGTTGCAATTGCTTCTGGGAGTGAGTATCCCCTGGGACCCGGGGATTTTCCTTTTTGGGGCTGCGGTGCAGGGTGCACGGACTCCGCAGCTCGCTTTACTCCGCCACGGCCTGAATGCGGCCCGGCTATTCCTTGCAGCGGCCTGGAAGCGTACTTTGGCCCCCTCCACTCAGGTTTGGTTGGAACGCATGTGGGATATGTATACCATGGAGCGGGGGGTAGCTGTTAGCAGGATGCGTTTGGCGCGTTTTGAGTTGGTGTGGGCACCCTTTGTTTCTCGTTATGGTGTGTGACTGCATTGGACAAGTAGGGGGGGCTACACAAACTTTAACGGGAGCTTGCTCCTTGTGTTTGCTTCTTGCTCACCGTTTTTCCTTGCTTACGGATTAGCTAGTCATAGTTGGGGGGTTTGGGAGGTGGGGGGGGGGAAAGGGTGGTGTGAGGGGTTGTTGTTCCCCATTTCCTTATTCTAAAACTATAAAAATGAAGGCGTATTGTAGAATATTATTGTGATCTGAAGTTATGATGCTGCTGTTGCATTCTTTTTGAAGATCTTTGTGGTTCTTGTTTCTATGTATTCTTTGGAAGCCTTTCAATAAAAAAAAAAAAAAAAAAAAAAGCCTGATATTATCTGTATATTTTTTGAAAATACACAGGATAATTATGCATTTAACAGCAAATTCCTAATTGCCTTTGAATAGGGCATAATTATTCATTCCCACTCACAGACTCACCAATAAAACTCTCCCAATAGATACAGAGCAGAACTAGGCTGTTTCACTTTACAACTCAACATACAAAAAATTCTATTCAAATTCTACTTTCATATCAATGACAACACCACTAATTCCTTCCACAGCTAGACATTGAGTGTAAAAACACAAAACCCTGCAAATAATCACTCAACACCCATATCAAGATCAAAATTGCAGCAATCCTACCTATGGAAAATCAGCACTGAAAATATTCCAGAACACCCAACTGGAAAAGAGAACAAGCGGAATTGCTACAGATTCCTAGAGAGAACCTACATGTTACAGAACCCTTATCTCAGTTGCACATGGAAAACACAGACCATCACCAATTAAAGAATAAGAAATTAAAAAAGACAAAAATTGAAATGGAAAGCCACAAAATTAGACACCGTGGAAGAAAGAGAATCAGAAATGCATTTCCTCCTGTAATGAACTCGTATAAGAACATAAGATATGCCATACTGGGTCAGACCAAGGTCCATCAAACCCAGTATCCAGTTTCCAACAGTGGTCAATCCAGGTCACAAGTACCTGGCAGGTTCCCAAAAGGCACACAAGTTCCACAATGCTCGTCCTGGGGTAAGCAGTGGATACCGTACCAACCTAATCATGAGATCAGCCAATAAACCAAGGGAGCTATTTAACATTGTGCAGAAGCTCACCAAAGACGCCACTCTGCACTGCATCCATCACCTGAACCTACAAAAATTTGCAAACTACCTAAAAGCAAAGAACAACAACCAAACGAGCACCCCTCTCCCCCAGGCATGCAACCTGAAAGTGACGGAGCCTCAGCAAATCTGGGAGAACTTTAGCATACCCTCAACACAGCAAATAGAGGACATAATGAATGCCCTTAACACAATGACCTCGCCATCTGACCCATGCCCAGTGGCGTGGATCAAAGCTACTAGAAGCCAACTAGCCCATTACCTCCACAAAATCATTAAGGAATCCCTCCAGCAAGGACATATGCTGCAATCCCTCAAGCAAGCTACGATATGCTCGATCCTCAAGAGCACCACGCTAAGCCCCTCTGATCCAAAATCCTACCGCCCCATCTCTAGCTTTCCATTCCTCACAAAAATCATTGAAAAGACAATTACACCATGGCAGAGACAATTACACGATCACATAGGTTTGAACGCTCCACTTGTCGTCCACCAGCATGGCTTTTAACCACAGCACAATGTGGAAACTCTGCTTACCTCTCTCTTCGACAATCTGCTAAAAGGCATGGACAACATAAAGAATGGATTTCTGCTAGTGTTCATGGACATCTCAGCAGTTTTTGACACTGTGTCCCACACCATATTGCTACAGCGCCTGCAGCAGATCGGAATAAGTGAGAACACCCTAAAATGGTTTACCTCCTACCTGAAGGATTGGACGCAGCAAGTCAAATGTGCTCAAAAGAAATCACTTCAGTTCTCCGTTACGCAAGGAATACCACAAGGTTCAGCTCTTTCATCTATACTCTTTAATATATACATCCAACCCATATGCAACATCAAATGCCACAAACTACATTACCACCTGTACACTGATGATATCATTGTATATGCCCCAATCAACCTGCAATCACCTGACATAACATTGATGACAAGCTGCCTTGAGGACATGGACACCTGGCTCACCACTAACAACCTGATGGTCAACTTTTTTATTTTATTTTATCTTTATTTAACATTTCTTATATACTGCCTTTCATGATAACAACTTTGATAAAACAGAGGCTGTGTTCATTACCAGAGACTCCACATTCAAGCCCCCCAAACAATCAGCATTCTAAACAAAACTATAGCAATCAAGGACGAAGTGAGGTACCTGGGGATCACCCTGGACAGATCTCTGAGCCTACAATCTCACATTACTAAAACTGCAGCAAAAGCCTACCACTGATTGAGGATCATCAGAAAACTCAAACCAGTCCTTGACTAAGACCACTTCTGCACAGTTTGCCAAGCAGTCATCACCCCACTGCTAGACTATGGAAACTGACTATACCAAGGCCTCCCCCAGCAATCTATTCACCCACTCCAAATGGTGCAGAATAATGCAGCACGCATCATCACAGGCACTGCATAAGAACATAAGATATGCCATACTGGGTCAGACCAAGGTCCATCAAGCCCAGTATTCTGTTTCCAACAGTGGCCAATCTAGGTCATATGTACTTAGCAGTTTCCCCAAGAGACACAGGTTCCACAATGGTTGTACTGGGTCAAGCATTGATATCCTGGGTCCCTTCTTAATAATGGTTTATGGACCTTTCCTCCAGGAACTTGTCCAAACCTTTTTTAAACCCAGCTACACTAACAGCCTTTACTACATCCTCCAGTAACAAATTCCAGAGTTTGATTACACGTTGAGTGAAAAAATATTTTTTTTCTTAGTCTTAAATAGTTTACCCTGTAGCTTCATTGCATGTCCCCTCATCTTTCTATATTCTGATAAGGTAAACAATCAATCTACGATTACCTGTTCCACTCCGTTCATTAATTTATAGACTTCTATCATATCTCCCCTCAGCCGTCTCTTTTCCAGGTTAAAGAGCCCTAACCTTTTCAGCCTTTCTTCATAGGAGTATCCTTCCATCCCCTTTATCATTTTGGTGGCTCTTCTCTGAACCTTTTCTAAAATCGCTATATCCTTTTTAAGATACGGCAACCAGAATTGCACACAATATTCAAGGTGCAGTCTCACCATGGAACGATATAGAGGCATTATAATATCTTTTGTTTTATTTTCCATTCCTTTCCTTATCATACCTAGCATTCTATTTGCTCTCTTGGCCGCCGCTGCACACTGGGCCGAGGGTTTTAACATGGTATCCACAATGACGCCTAAATCTTGTTCCTGGGTGGTGGTTCCTAATGTGGAACCTTGCATCGTGTAACCATAGTTTGGGTTGTTCTTCCCTAGGTGCATAACCTTGCACTTCTCCACATTAAATTTCATCTGCCATTTTGATGCCCAGTCTTCCAATTTATCAAGATCCTCTTGCAATTTTCTACAATCCTCTTGGGTTTTAACAACATTAAATAGTTTTGTGTCATCTGCAAATTTGATAACCTCACTCGTTATTCCACTTTCCAGGTCATTTATGAATATGTCAAAAAGCAGCGGACCCAGCACAGATCCCTGGGGTACACCACTATTCACCTTTCTCCATTGGGAAAATTGGCCATTTAGCCCTACCCTCTGCTTTCTATCTTTTAACCAGTTCCTGATCCACAATAGTACACTGCCTCCTATCCCATGACTCTTTAGTTTTGCCAAAAGTCTCTGATGAGGGACCTTGTCAAAGGCTTTCTGAAAGTCCAGATACACAATATCAACCGACTCACCTTTGTCCACCTGTTTATTCACTCCTTCAAAAAAACATAACAGATTAGTAAGACAAGATCTTCCTTGTCTAAAGCCATGTTGGCTGTCTCCCATTAGGAGATCTGAACACATCACTCCCGTCCTGCGACAGCTGCACTGGCTCCCAATAATTGCAAGGGCAAACTTCAAATCAATCCTGAACATTTTCAGAATCTTCCACCACCGCTCTGCAGATGTGCTCCAGGATGTAATAACAAAGGATGTCAGTAACAGGCCTAGAAGAACCAACAATGACAACAGGATCACCTTACCCACAGATTATCACAAGACTAAGCAAGTAACATCTAAGAGAGCGCCCTCGCTACTGGCGCCTGCATTATGGAACTTCCTCCCCATGGACATAAGGACCCTAAATGATACCAAGGACTCCCGCAAAGCTCTCAAGACCCTTCTCTTCACCGAGGCCTATGAGCAACCACCTTAAGTTGCCAAGCACTAGATACCACCCAAGTGGCCCACTAGCTACCCTCACCATTTAGCCCCAACCACCCATCCCCATTTAGACCTATTAGTAGATAGCTTTTTACGTATGTGAATTGTATCTCCTCCTGTTGAATGTATGCCTCCCAATGTCTTGTTGACCACTTTGATTGAAGGATAAGGTGGTATACAAAACTGTCTAAATAAATAAATAATTAAATAAATTTCATGTACTCTTTATTAATGTTTTATGGACATTTCCTCCAGGAACTTGTCCAAACCTTTTTTAAACTTAGCTACACTAACAGCTTTTACTAAATCCTTTGGTAATGAATTCCAGATTTGATTACATGTTAAGTGAAATAATATTTTTTCTTATTAGTCTTAAATGGGTTACAGTGTAGCTTCATTGCGTGTCCTCTAGCCTTTCTACTTTTTGATGGTATAAACAGCCGATCTATATTAACCTGTTCCACTCTACTTTATCGTATCTCCCCTTAACCATCTCTTCCAAGTTGAAGAGCCCTAACCTTTTAGTATTTAATCTTTTTATTCATCGTAAGCAGTTAACATATTAAAACATTGTAGACAACATACATTTTGAGACAATATAAGTAGCATACATACCGAAACAATTTAAACAACATACATATTAAACAATGTTAAACAACCATATTCATTCCCACTACTAACCTTTTAAACCTTTCCTTTTATGAATATCCTTCCATCCTCTTTAACATTTTGTTGGCTCTTCTCTGTACTGTTTCTAATTCCGCTATATCCCTTTTAAGATATGGCGACCAAAATTGCACGCAATATTCAAGGTGTGGTTGAACCATGGAACAATACAGAAGCATTATAATATCCTTGGTTTTATTCTCCATTCCTTTCCTTATGATTCCTAGCATTCTATTTGCTTTCTTGGCCGCCACTGTACAGTGAGTGCAGTGTTTCTACGTATTATCCACAATAACGCCTAAATCTTTTTCCTGGGTGGTGGTTTCTATGGTGGTACCTTGCATTGTGTAACCAAAGTTTGGCTTGTTCTTTTCTAGGTACATAACTTTGCACTTGTCCACGTTAAATTTCATCTGCTATTTGGATGCCCTCTTGGGTTTTAACAACTTTGAATAATTTTGTGTCATCTACAACTTAGATCACCTCACTCGTTATTCCCATATCCAGTTCATTTATGAATGTTAAAAAGCAGCGGGTCCAGCAAAGATCCTTGCGATACTCCACTATTTATCTTTCTCCTTTGAGAAAATTGGCCATTTAGCCCTACTCTCTGCTTCCTGTCTTTTAACCAGTTCCTGAGCCATAATACTACATTGCCTCGAATCCCATGATGTTTTAATTTGGCCAAAAGTCTCTCATGAGCTACTTTGTCAAAGGCTTTCTAAAAATCCAGATATAGTGTATCAACCGACTCACCTTTGTCTACCTGTTTATTCATACCTTCAAAAAAATATAACAGATTAGTAAGACAAGACTTTCTTGGCTAAATCCATGTTGGCTTTCTCCCATTAAACCATGACTATCTACATGATCAGTAATTTTATTCTTTATAATGGTTTCTACCATCTTGTCCAGTACTGACGTCAGACTAGTTTCCCAGATCCAAATGATTTGCTACTCTTCAATTTATCAAATAGTTGTAATACATCTTCCCGGTTTATTGATATTTCTTTCAATTCTTCTGATACATCAGCTTTATATACCATTTCAGACATGGGTAAATTCACTATATCTTCTTCAGTAAAGACCAAAGCAAAGAATTCATTCAGTCTCTCTGCTATGGCCTTTTCCTCACTTAGCGCCCTTTTTACCCCCTTATTATCCAATGGTCCAGATGACTCTCTCACGGGTTTTGCTATGAATGTACTTGGAAAAGTTTTTATTATGCATTTTTGCTTCCATGGCTAGCTATTTTTCAAATTCTCTCGTTGCCTGCCTTATCGGTCCCTTGCTTCTAATTTACCAATGATTATGTTGTTTCCTGTTTTCATCATTTGGCTCTTTTTTCCATTTTTTTGGCAGCAACAGCCTCTCTGACCTTACCTTTTAACCATGCTGGTAATTTTTTGGTCTTCCACTTTTTTAAAGCATGGAATACATCTGTTCTGGGCTTCCAAGATAGTACTTTTAAACAATGCCCACGCTTTTTGTAAATCTTTAACTTTTGCAGCTGTTCCTTTTAGTCTTTTCTTAAATATTTTCCTCATTGTATCATAGGGATATGTTTACTAAATGGCGGTAGCGGACTCCGTGTGATTTCGGAGTCTGCTATCGCCGTTTAGTAAACATACCACATAGTCTCCCTTTTGAAAGTTAAATGGTAGTACTGTGGATTTCCTTGCCATCCTTCTTTCATTTATTAAATCAAATGTGATCATGCTATGATCACTATTGCCAAGTGTCTCTAACACCCTTATCTCTTGTACCAGATCCTGAATGCTACTCTGGATAGATCCAAAATAGCTTCCCCTCTTGTCAGTTCATTAACCAGCTGCTCCAAGAAGCAGTGATTTATTTCATCTAGAAACTTTGTGCCTGATTTTATAACATTAGTAAGAGTTACATTATAACATGGTAAGTGGTATAATAATCAAACAATTACAAATGATTAATTTTTGAGAGGATGTGAACTTAATAGGATTTACTTAATCAACTTATATACAATATGGGCCCAGTTTTCAGTTAGGCAGGCTATGCGATGCATCGGTGCATAGCCTGCCTTTCGACCCCCCTTAACCCGGATTTCCCGTGGCAACAGAAGTTAAAATCTGGGTTTGGCTGGATGCATCGGCAGCCACCGAGGCTAAACAGGTAGCAGCGATTTTCAATGCTACCTGCTTAGCCCTTTGCCTTAAAGATAGGCGAGGAAAAACCACCGCTACCTGTTTAGCTCTTTCTTCCACCCCTGCTCCGTTCCAGAATGTCCCAACACGCCCCAATGCTAACCACATTGCATCTGGGTGCGTTAGGGACTTATCCGTGATTTTCCAAAGGCATTACCCATGTAGGTGCCTTTGGAAAATCCCGGATAAGACATTTATACGGGTAACTAGGGCAACAACCTGTGTAAATGCCTTAAAAAATGCTGCCCTATAATTATAATCATAGCATAAACTTATAAACAGTTTCATGATGATAGTTTTGTGAGGTGTAGCTAATGTGGGCTCATTGTGGGTTTTGGTCTAGGCCTTTTATTACTCTATGGTAATTTGGATGGGTAGGTGAATGAGAGTTAGGTTGGGTCAGTCTTGTCGTTTATGTGTAGATCACTGAAGTGCTCAATGAATAGGTGCATCTTGAGATTTTTCCTGAATATGGACAAGTTAGTAGTAGCTCTTAACTTTTCTGGAAGGTGTCAAGAGGGCAACCCCTAGTGGCCAAGGGCGGTAAGGTCATGCTCCACGATGTATTTATTTTTCAGGAGCGTGGGGTTTTGTAAGGCCAAAATGGAGATTGGTCTTAGGTATTTCAGCTCCTGGTGAGAACTCAATAATTAAGCCACGAGTGTAGGGAAACAAGGCTTTTATTTCCCCTCTGTGCAAGGGTTCGTTAAGACACTAGAAATTAAAGAATGTCCTTTGTTTGTAAAGGTGCCAGTAATAAGCAGGCACAACCAATTGTTAATATCTTCACAATTAGTTGAAAGGTTAACTGGAGGAATTTACTTCATTCCAAGGCAACAACAATTAAGCAAGTTTCTTCTTAATTACACAGTGGCTATAGATTCTAGGCTGGTGGCCATGCACAAACCACAATCCATATCCTCTTCTTGAGGGATGGGAATAGCATTTATATCCTCTATTTCCATAGATTCTGCTTCACTACATTTCCCCTCAGAGTAAATACTGTCCCTAGGATCTTGCCTCCAATAAGACTGTGTTTTAAGTTCTCTTGGTATTTTCTGCAACCACTTTGGTTTCTTCCTTCTTACAAACTGATTATCTGTTTTAGCAGTGCTTCTAGGAGTTAAGCATTCTTTAGGATGAACAAAGCTTTCATACTTTGAGTTTCTGTAGCTTGAATCCCTGGAGTCTTCTCTCCCAAGAACGTCTCTCTTGCAACAGGTTTTCTGCCGGTAACCTCTAGGCAGGGCTGTGCTTTCTGGCAGCTTAGTAAAACCTGGTATGGATTCAACTCTATGCTTCAGTGACAACTTAGCTTTGTTAGAAACTGCTTTTCCTTTGGTACCTGGTAAAACTTGTCCAGCATATCCCAGTGACTGTAGGTTCTCCTCCAAACCTGGCTCTCTGGTCTCTGGATACGTCTCTCAGCTTTGGACTCAGGAACGTTACATGAGCAGGGAGTGGCACACTCTCCAGCCTGACTGCTTTCCCTAGCAGACTCCCTCTGAACAGCTGCTTTCTTAGCTTGGCCCCTCTGAACTCCACCTCTGTGAACTCTGTTCCTTTGGGCTTGCTCAAGGAGGATTCCTTCCCTCAGGTCTCTCCTTCCTTCCTCAGCCGTGCTCCTGGTTCCTTCTGCTAGTCCTTCTCTTCGTTCTGCTTTGCCTTCTGGATCCGGTTCCAGTACTTCTTCCCTTGGAGTTGTTTCTCCTTCCCTTGGAGTTGTTCCTCCTTTACTAGCATTCAGCTTCTGCTTATAAAGGGATCTTCCCTTTGAATCTCCCGGGCTCATTTCCAGGTGCAAGTAATCAGCTCTCCTAGCCTCATTAGCTCCTGTAAGATCACTCCTGCTTCCTCTAGCTGTGCTTTGAGGTAATTGCACATCTAGATCTCTCTGAGAAACAGGGTTTCTTTTCAACTTTGCATCTTTATTGGTACGAGCCTCATGACAAAGGGCATTTCATAAGTTAGGCACACAAAGAGAGAATTCTCTATTACTCGTGCTGACATTTGTTTTGCTGTATTCTGAGGGTACACTTAGTATATTCTGGTTGATCCTCTTCTAATTCTATCACTAGGGTTTATTTTGGTAAGTGTGGATAACATAGTAACATATTACATGACGGCAGATAAGGACCAGTATGGTCCATCTAGTCTGCCCAGTAAGATGGCAAGAGTAGGTGCACCAGCCGCTCCGTGCAGGTCACCCCTCCCCATGTCTTTGTTTAGAGGTGAACCTACCGTTCCATGTAAGACATCCCTGTTTGTTGAGAAATTAGATAGTTTCATTATTTTGATTTTATCCTATTGCTGTAAAGGGATCCACTGTATCTGTCCCATGGCATTTTAAATTCCGTCACTGTATTTGCCCCCACCACTTCCAACGGGAGGGCATTCCAAGCATCCACCACCCTTTCAGTAAAAAAGTATTTTCTGACATTGCTTTTCAATTTACCCCCTTGCAGCTTCATGTTATGCCCTCCAGTTTACAGCTTCCTCATCTTTGGAAGAGGTTTGTTTGTTCATTAATTCTCTTTAAGTATTTAAAGGTCTGAATCATATCTCCCCTATCCCTCCTCTCCTCCAGAGTGTACATATTTAGGTCTTCAAATCTCTTCTCATAAGGCTTCTGATGCAGGCTCCAACTCATTTTGGTCGCTTTCCTCTGAACCGTTTCCAGTCTTTTTACATCCTTTGTGAGATATGGTCTCCAAAACTGAACACAGTATTCCAAGTGAGGCCTCACCAGTGACTTATACAGTGGCATTAGTACCCCTTCCTTTCTGCTGGTAATTCCTCTTTGTATGCAACCCAACATCCTCCTGGCTTTTGCCACTGCCTTGTCACACTGTTTTGCCACCTTGAGATCCTCAGAAATAATCACACCAAGGTCCTACTCCTGGTCTGTGCACACCAACCTCTCACCCCCTGTCACGTTCATGTCTCTTGGATTTCTGCTTCTTAAGTGCATGACACTGCACTTCTTTGCATTAAATCTTAACTGCCAAGAATTAGACCATTCTTCCAGCTTTTGTAGATCTTTCCTCATGTTATCCACTCCTTCAGGGGAGTCCACTCTGTTGCAAATTTTTGTGTCATCTGCAAAAAGAGACTTTTCCATTCAGTCCTTCAGCAATATCACTCACAAATACATTGAACAGTGCTAGTCCCAGGACCAAACCCTGGGGGACCTCGCTAATCACCCTCCTTTCATCTGAGTGAGCTCCATTTACCATCACCTTCTGTCATCTGTCAGTCAACCAATTTCTGATCCAGTTCAGCACCTTGGGACCCATCCCCAAACTATTGAGTTTATTGATAAGCTTTCTATGAGGAACAGTATCAAAGGCTTTGCTGAAATCCAGGTAGATGACATCCATCGCATGTCCCTGATCTTGTTCTCTGGTCACCCAGTCAAAGAACTCAATCAGATTTGTTTGGCAAGATCGTCCTTTGGTAAAACCATATTGCCTCAGATCATGCAACCTGTTGATTTTGAGAAAGTCCACTATTCGCTCTTTCAGGAGCGCCTCCATTACTTTTCCCGCCACTGAGGTAAGACTCACTGGCCTGTAGTTTGTCACTTCTTCCCTGTCACCACTTTTATGAAGAGGTACCACATCAGCTCTTCTCCAGTCCTGAGGAACTTCTCCTGTTTCCAAGGATCTGTTGAAAACATCCTTTAACGACCCTGCAAGAACCTCTCTGAGCTCGTTCAGTGTCCTGGGATGTATCCCATCCGGTCCCATGCCTTGTCCACTTTCAGTTTTGCACCTTGCTGCTCCTTATGCCTGGAACAAACTTCCTGAATCTATTTGTCAGGTCTCATCTCTCTCCCTTTTCAAATCCATGCTAAAAGCTCACCTCTTTGAGGCTGCTTTTGGATCCTAATTCCCTTGTTCTCCTTGTGTCTCCTCTTCCTATTTAAACCCCTTGTTTCTCTTATATTGTACTGTGTCTTGATTAGATTGTAAGCTCTAATGAGCGGGGCCCATCTTCTATATGTTCTTATTAAACGCTGCGTACACCTTGTAGCACTATATAAATGATTAATAGTAGTAGTAGTATCAGCCCATTTCTAGTCCCAGCCCCCATTCCCAGTATCAGCCCATTGCCTGTATCTGTCTGCCCCCTTGCCCCTGTATCAGCCCATTTCCAGTCCCCCCAGCCCCAATATCCACCCATTTCAGTATCAGCCCCCCCATTCCCACTATTAGCCAGCCCTCTAAGACCATATATCAGTGGGCCTTAGAGGGCCATTTCTAGTCACCAGCCACAGTATCAGCCTATTTCCAGGCCCAGCCCCCCATTCCCAGTGTTAGCTCATTGCCAGTATCAGTTAGCCCCCTTGGCCCCAGTATATGTCCATTTCCAGTCCCAGCCCCCCATTCACAGTATCTACCCATTGCCGGTATCAGACAGACTCCCCAGCCCCTGTATTGGCCCATTTTCAGTCCCTCCAGCCCCAATATCAGCCATCTCTCCTCCCCCCCTGCAGTAACACAGGCATGGGAACATTTGCTTTTGCTCCTGTGGTTGTATCAAACATTAATACAGCCGCAGGAGCAACAGCCAGTGCTCCCCCAACTGTATAGACCATCAATACAGCTGTGGGGTCATTTGCTTTAGCTCCCGCAGCTGTGTTGTACTCAAGCTGCGGTGCTTGCATCTTGAGTACAGCATAGCCACAGGAACAAAAGCAAATGCTCCGTGGCTGTGTTAACATCGCGACTGGGAAGACAGAGGACAAACTGGAAACGAGCCTGTGAAGCAGGCTTCCTACACCCCTATTGTGGTGTGCGCTGAGCTAGTGGTTCACTGACTCACCTCTTAAGCCGGCCCTGAAGCCCGGTATCCTGTTTCCAACAATGGCCCATCAGGGTCATAAGTACCTGACATTGTCCAAAAAGTAGATAGATTTCATGCTCTTCATCCCAGGGATAAACAATGGATTTCACCAGTCCACTTTTTAATAGTTCATGTGATTTTCCTCCCAGAATTTGCCCAAAACCTATTTTAAACCCGGCTACAGTAACAAATTTTACTACATCCTTTGGGAATGAATTCCAGAACTTAATTACATGCTGAGTGAAAAAAATATGTTCTCTGGTTAGTCATAAATGTACTACTTGGTAGCTTCTTTGCATGCCCCTTAGTTTTTATACTTTTTGAAGGAGTAAACAACCAATCTGTATTTACTTGTTCTACTCGATTCATTATTTTATAGACCTTTAGCATAATTCCGCTCAGCTGAACTTAAACTTTTAAGTCTTTCCTCGTAGGGGTATCTTTCCATCCCTTTTATAATTTTGGTGGCTCTTCTCTGTACTTTTTCTAATTCCGTTATATCTTTTTTAAGATATGGCAACCAGAACTGCACACGATATTCAAGGTGCGGTCACACCATGGAGTGATATAGAGGCATTATAATATCCTTGTTTTTATTCTCCATTCCTTTCCTTATGATTCCTAGCATTCTATTTGCTTTCTTGGCTGCTGCTGCTGCACACTGGACAGAGGATTTCAACACATCTACGATGACGCCCAGATCCTTTTCCTGGGTAGTGATTCCTAATGTAGAACCTTGTATCATGTAACCATATTTGGGTTGTTCTTCCCTAAGTGCATAAATTTGCAGTTGTACACATTAAATTCCATCTGCCATTTAGATGCCCTGTCTCTCACATTAAGGGGATATATGTAATAACATCTAATGTAATTTACAGTTAACTGCATCAGCTTGATTTATTCATTTTTTAGTACAACATCAATTGCCTATGTTACAGTAGGAGATTTAGGAGTGGTTTAAGTGAGTACATATTTATATACATTGTTTTCGACATTCTTTTGATATTCTTAGTCTCTTGGTTGTCTGGTTTTTTTTTTAATTTTAATGTGTGCATCTTTTAAAAAAAACGTCAATGTGTGTACTCTTTTTTTAAAAAGCATTATTTTCTGTCCTATGTTTACATTTATTTTGGAGCAAGTAATTGTAGTTTAAGGTTTAAGTTTTGATTCAGTTGTTTTAAGTGTTTTTAGGCTTTATTTTAATATTTCTGTTTATGATTCATTATTATTATGAGTTATTATGTTTGTTATTTTAGCTGCTAACCCCCTGAAGAAGGCATTTCTTGCCGAAACGCGTTGGGATTCACTTCAATAAATGAACTTTGAATTTATCCCGACGATCCTTGGTTCTTAAATTTGCAGTTGTACACATTAAATTCCATCTGCCATTTAGATGCCCTGTCTCTCAATTTATCAAGGTTATCTTACAATTTTTCACAGGCCTTTTGTGATTTAGCAATGTCGAATAATTTTCTGTCATCTGAAAATCTGATCACCTTAGTTGGTGTTCCCATTTCCAGATCATTTATGAATATGTTAAAAAGCATCAGGCCCAGCACAGATCCCTAGGGCACTCAACTATTCACCTTTCTCCATTGAGAAAATTGGCCATTTAACCCTACTCCCTGTTTTCTGTCGTTTAACCCATTCCCAATTCACAGTAGGACACTGCCTCCTATTTATTGAATTTATAAAATAATAATAAGCATCCACTTGTATAAGAAACATGGAGATATTACATTAAAGAAATGGAATATAAAAAAGGAAAACAAAGATGAAGAAGGGGAAGAAGAGAAAATACAGTGGAATAGTAAAAAATTAACCATGAAGTAAATCAGGTATTATAGGCCCAATAATCTTTTAGCCAGCAGCAACCTGAACCTTCTCTACTTCAGGTATTATGGGCATACCAGTCATTTTTTCATATCCAAGAAATATCTCAATTTTTTTGGTGTGAAGCACATATCTTTCATTCAAATACCTAATTATACATTTACAGGGGTATCTAAGCTGGAATGTCGGCCCCAAGGCCATAGCCTTTGGTCTTAAAGCAAGAAAACACTTTCTTCTTTCTTGAATAGCTCTGGCTACATCCAGATACATCCGTACTGGCTTACCACAGAAGGAATAAATAATCTTTTAAAAATATAGCTTCAAAATATAAGACAAATCAAATTCAAATATGAAGCTAACAAAAAGAGGTCCACAATGCTGGATATCATTAAATGAAGCTTTCAATAAACCAGGTACTTCCTGTGGCCTAGAAACACCTGGGCCCACAGCTGGCACAACTGTCTCCAGGAATTCCCAAGATTTCAACTAAAGATTTCTTAAAGGTCTCAGATGGTGATAAGGCAGATATTTGGGGAAAATTGTAATAAATGCAAATTTAAATGTCTTAGATGATTCTCACAGTTCTCCAACTTCTGATGTATCAATATTTTATCTTGAACCAATGCCTAAATCGCAGACTTTGAATTATTTACATCCATTTTTAAGGCTCCAGTACTCTGCTAAGTATCTTTCACAAATGATTCTTACTATTACGATACCACCTCAATTCTATGAATCAACGCATTATTATCTCTAGACGACTGAGAAACTGTGGCATTCAACTTACAAAGAAAAGTTCAAATCATTTGTAAAGTCATTTAACCAGGGAAGGAGCCTAAGAAAGATACTGACACATTAATCAGATCCAAAAATATTCTCTCATTCTTCATACCTCCATCTGTGGCAGAAACAGTGGAAACTGCCGACTGTTTCTCAATGTCCGATGTTTGCAGCAGAATACCATTAGAGCTGGGCATTGAAGCTGTTGCTATCCCTCAGAGAGAACTACTACCTCTGGGATCCACAAAACGTACATGGCATCTGTCTGCTGCAGTGAGGCCATTGGTTTGTAACAGTATGGTATATTTAGTATGGTAATTAAAGGCTGTTGTTTATTTTTCTTTAGGTGGAATTTATAGGGGAGCCAGGTACTGACCTGGGTGGAATCAGAAGAGAGTTCTTCCTGTTCGTGTTTGAGGAGCTGACTCTGCCAGACTATGGGATGCTGATGTACTGCGACAGCCTTTCCCCCATGTGGTTTCCCAGCAGCGTAAGTCTCTTTCACTCTTAAGGCAGAGAACGGGACCTCTTCCCTGAAGAATGTCTAGTATGAAACTGAAGCAAGAGGAAAAGACGTGATCTGTAGGCGATTTCTTTTGATTTCGCTGCTTTGCATGGCACTTGCTGTTGCATACAATGACCCAAATCAAACAGTCTTACTTAGTTTTAAATAAAGCCTTACAAACTGCACAAAATTTAAAGATGCAGTGCACTGCATTTAAACATAATCCCTTACATTATGACAGCGAACTTCAATGTCATTTCCATGGGAAAATTGTGGACATTTTGAAAACTGCCCACCATATATTTGGATAAAATTATGCACGGAATATTACCCTCAGTAGTGATAGGTTTTCCTGAAGAGGGATTTGGAAAAACCCACATAGTGCAGCTCTGTATATAATTTTACTCTCATACTGAGTGGGCAGTCCTCCAAATGTCCATTTACGTGGTGTATTTTCAGTGGGTGAAGGTGTGTATGGGTACCTTTTCCTTCAGTATTTTTTGAAAGTGAAGTACGTACATACTTTCACTTTGAAAGCCCATGGGTAAAAATAGCCTGAAGACTACAGATAAGGGGTTGTATGAAATTGCTTTCTATAGGATCTGCAGCAGTTGACAATCACCCCATGATGATCCTTCTAATCCAGAGGTTGTCAACCCAGTCCTCTGGACACACCCAGCAGTCAGGTTTTCAGGATAGCCACAGTGAATATGCATAAGGGATTTGCATGCAGTGCTTCCATTACATGTAAATCTCTCCCATGCATATTCAGTGTGGCTATCCTGAAAACCTGACTGGCTTAGGTGTGTCCTGAGGACTGGGTTGAGAACTCTTGTTCTAATCGGTTGCCCACCCTAGGACAGCTGAGCGTGAGGAGTCTATTTGAACAACATATGTATTTGGATTTTATATAGCACCCTAAGCCAGAGAGCTGAGCAACAAATTTTGTAAGGTGCATTGAGTCCTAAATGGGTACCTGACTTACCCATAGTCACAGTGGGTATTAGTGACAAAAGTAGGAGTTGCATTTTCTGGTCAGCTTGGGCCTCATATTCAAAGGCAGCTACATGATTTACAGACCTGTAACCCGTGTAACTGCCTCTAAGCAGGATATTCATTAACTGTGTTAGTGCCGCTGAATATCCGCAGATACCACCGCTATATGCCCTGATGCCGCATGGTTAGCATCTGGGTGTTCCGGGAGTGCTACACAAGGATAACCGCTGAATATCGCCGCTGAAGGTTAGAGTCCGGCTTCCGCCACAAACCCAGATATTTAGCACCAATGGCTGGATATTGCTGTAATTGCGCTATCCGCTGCCACTGAATATCAGACACATTATTCCTATCTCATTACTTAACACTAGGCACCTCCTCTAGACACAGGGCAGACACCAAGATCCCAAATCGTATCCATTCCTGTGAAAGGAAAGAAGAAGCTCTCTCACTATGCATCATAAAACTTATTTACAAAATCTTGAACAGATTCTTAGTCTACAACAGCTAATAGCTGAGGTCTCCAGTTTCCAAGCGCAGGGAGCTTTCTGTGCCTGTTTTCAGGTCAACTCACCTAGCAAGTCATTGAATGTGCCCAATTTATCAATGGCCAGGTCAATATTAAATTAAAATTCACCAACTTCAGGATATTTAATACAATTGTGCCAAATAGATTTGTTCACCGACAAGCCATTGCAACATTCATGAATATTAAAATATTAAATTAGGTCTGACCCAGTGTTCCAAAAGCAGTGCTGAGTGATAACCATACTGGACGAGCTTCAGTTTCATTTCCAGACAAGGTCTGGCTCCTCATGCTGGCCAGGGCTGGGGATGCTCCAGAGGCAGCGTTCATAGCACAGTGGAACAAAGAAATGATGGAAGTCTCAGCCATACCTCAGCAGTGGCACCAAGTGGCTAGATTAACGTTTGTGATGTCAGCAAGCCTTCATATTGTATGTTCTGGTGGATCCTCCTCTATTGCTTCCCACTTTGTCGATGTACCCCAGGGCTCTGTCTTCGGACCTCTCCTTTTCTCTCTCTATACTCTGTCTCTTGGTGCACTCATCTCCTCCCATGGTTTTGAGTACCATCTCTACACTGATGATTCTCAGACCTTCATCTCTGCACCTGAAATCTCCCTGGAAATCCAGGCCCAGACCTCTGCCTGCTTATTTGACATTAATGCCTCGATGTCCCACTACCATCTGCAATTGACCATGGTCAAAACTGAGTTCCTTATCTTTCCCCCTAAGCCCACCTCCTCCCTTCCTCCTGGCTAGCAACCTTGGGGTCATCTTTGACTCCTCCCTCTCCTTCTCCACACACATTCAACAGTTAGCTAAAATTTGTCGTTTCTTTCTCTATAACATTATCAAAATTTGTCCCTTCCTTTTTGAACACATTACTAAGACCCTTATGCATTCTCTCGTCATCTCCCATCTAGACTACTGCAATCTCCTCTTCACTGCTCTTACTCTGAATCATCTCTCCCCACTTCAATCTGTTCAAAATTCAGCTGCATGGCTAATCTTCCACCAGTGTCACTATGCTCATGTCACCCCTCTTCTTAAGTCACTTCATTGATGCCCTATCCATTTCCGCATCCAGTTCAAACTTCTATTTTTGAAGATTGAATTTAGGGCATATCGACAGAGAGGTTCCAATAAAGACAAAAGTAACCCAAATGCCCTTAAGTACAGAGCAGACAGAGCTTAAAGATTCCAAATTACCCCTGCCTACCAATAACCAGATTAATATGAATAAAATACAGCCTCTAAAATGCTTGTTTGCAATTACTAGAAGTCTAAAAAATAAGAGGTGAGAATTAGAATATATAGTACTAAATGAGAGGGTAGATATGATTGGTATCTCAGAGAATGGTGGAAGGAGGACAACCAGTAGGACACTGTGATACTTGGGTACAAATTATATCGTAATGATAGAGCTGATCAAATTGGTGGAGGGGTTGCACTCTATGTTAGAGAGGGCATTGAGTCACAAAGGATTGAAGTATTGCAGGAAACAAAAAACACTGTAGAATCTCTATGGATTGAAAATCCATGTAAAAAGGGGAAGGGGAAAGCGATGGCAGTGGGGGTGTACTATCGACCGCCTGGCCAGAGTGAACAAATGGATGATGAAATGCTAAATGAAATCAGGGAAGCTAACAAAAGTTCAGCACAGTAATAATAATGAGTGATTTCAAGTATCCCAGTATTGATTAGGTCAGTGTCATGGCAGGACATGCTAGGGAGATAGTCTCTGGATGAAATAAATGACTGTTTCTCGAAACAGTTGGTTCATGAACCGACAAGAGGGGAAGTCATTTTGGAGCTAGTCCTTAGTGGAACACAAGATCTGGTACAAGAGATAAATGTGTTAGGGCCACTTGGCAAAAATGATCATAGCATAATCATGGAGGAAGGACGGCAAGGAAATCCATAGTACTACCTTTTAACTTTCAAAAGGGAGACTATGATAAAATGAAGAAAATAGTTAAGAAAAAACTAAAAGGAGCAGTTGCAAAGGTTAAAGATTTACATCAAGTATGGGTGTTGCTTAAAAATACAATCTTGGAAGCCTAGACCAACTGAAAGGAAATCCAAAAAACTGCCAGCATGGTTTATGGGTGAGGCCAGTGAGGCTGTTGCCATAAAACATCTTTCAGGAAATGGAAAAAGGAGCCAAATGACAAAAACTAGAAACAACATGAGCACTGGCAAGTTAGATGCAAGGCATTAATAAGGCAGGCAAAGAGAGAATTTGAGAAGAAGCTTGCTGTGGAGGCAAAAGCACGTCATAAAGACTTTTTCAAGTACATTCATAGCAAAAACCTGTGAGAGAGTCAGTTGGACCATTAGATGACAGACGGGTAAAATGGGCACTAAGAGGGCACAAGGACATAGCGGAGAGATTGAATGAATTCTTTGCTTGGTCTTTAGTGAGGAAGATGTAGGAATGTTACCCATGACTGAAATGGTATTTAAAGCTGATGCCGCAGAAGAATTAAAAGAAATATCGATAAACAGGGAAGATGTATTATAACTATTTGATAAACTGAAGAGTAGCAGATCACCTGGACTGGATGGAATACATCCAAAGGTGTTGAAGGAACTGAAATGTGAGATTGCAGACCTACTATTAGTAATCTGTGAACTATCATTAAAATCATCTGTAATACCTGAAGTTTATAGGATGACCAATGTAATGCCAATTTTTAAAAAGGGTTCCAGGGGTGATCTGGGAAACTACAGACTGGTGAGCCTGCCATCAGTACTGGAAAAAATGATAGAAACCATTATAAAGAACAAAATTACTGAACATGTGCATAGTCATGGCTTAATGGGAGACAGCCAACATGGCTTTAGTCAAGGAAGGTTTTGTCATACTAATATGTTATGTTTTTTGGAAGGTGTGAATAAACAGGTAGACAAAGGTGAGTCGATTGATGTCATATATCTGGATTTTCAGAAAGCCTTTGACAAGGTCCCTCATGAGAGCCTAATGGTTAAGAATACTGGCTTGTGAACCCAGAGACCAAGGTTCAATTCCCACTAGCACTCCTTGTGACTAGGGCAAGTCACTCAACCCTCCATTGCCTCAGAAAAATCCAAGTTATCAATATCCCTGTTTAATGTACATTACCAAGTTTAATTTACAAGGTAAACCACTTTGATTAACATGGTATAAAAAACCTGTTCAATAAATAAAGTAAAAAGTCATGGGATAGGAGGCAGTGTACTGTTGTGGATCAGGAACTGGTAAAAAGATAGAAAGCAGAGGATAGGGCTACATGGCCAATTTTCCCAATGGAGAAAGGTGAATAGTTTACCCCAGTGCTGTGTCCACTGCTTTTTAACATATTCGGAAATGACCTGGAAATGGGAATAATGAATTTGCAGATGACACAAAATTATTCAAAGTTGTTAAAACCCAAGAGGATTGTGAAAAATTGCAAGAGGACCTTGATAAATTGGAAGGCTGGATATTCAAATGGCAGATGAAATTTAATGAGGACAAGTGCAAAGTTATGCACATAGGAAAGAACAACCCAAACTATAGTTACATGATGCAAGGTTCAATATTAGGAACCACCAAAAAGATTTAGGTGTCATCATGGATAACATGTTGAATCCCTCTGCCCAGTGTGCAGCAGTGGCCAAGTAAGCAAATAGAATGCTAGGAATCATAAGGAAAGGAATGGAGAATAAAACAAAGAATATTATAATGCCTCTGAATCATTCCATGGTGCGACCGCAGCTTGATTATTGTGTGCAATTCTGGTCGCCATATCTTAAAAAAGATATAGCGTTATTAGAAAAGGTACAGAGATGAGCCACCAAAATGGTAAAGTTTATGGAAGGATATCCCTATGAGGAGAGGCTGAAAAGGTTTGGGTTCTTCAACCTGGAAAAGAGACGGCAGAGGGGAGATATGATAGAGGTCTATAAATTAATGAATGGAGTGGAGTGGAAAGGAGTGGAACGCCATCAAAATATAGAAAGACTAGGGGACATGCAATGAAGCAGCAGTGTAACCTATTTAAGACTAATAAGAGAAAATATTTTTTCACTCAACGCGTAATCAAACTCTGGAATTTGCAACTGCAGGATGTAGTAAAAGCTGTTAGTGAAGCTGGGTTTAAAAAAGGTTTGGACAAGTTCCTAGAGGAAAGGTCTATAAACCATTATTAAAGTGGACCCAGGAAATCCACTGATTGCCACGATACAAGCATTTTGGAACCTGTGTCCTTTGGGGAAACTGCTAGGCAGGGGCGGTTCTATCATTAGACCTACTGAGGCGGTGGCCTCAGGTGGCAGTTTCTAGAGGGCAGAACTCCAGCTGGGTATATTTCTGATTTGCCACTTCCTAGAAACTGCCTACAATAGAACCACCAATCTTCCAGCAGGACCAGGGCTGGTGCTACCCAGTAAGCCAAGTAAGTGCGGCATGAGGGCTCCAGTGGGTGGGGATGTCGAGGTTGCCACCGCTGCTGCCGCTTCCACTTCCAAAAAGAAAGCAGCCACGGGAACATTTGTCTGTTCCTGCGGCTCTGCTAACTTTTAAATTGCTGGGTTGCGGAGTCTCTAAAAGCCTTTATAAACTCTGTGACCCAGCAGTTTAAAAGTTATCAGAGCCGCAGGAACAGAAAAATGTTCCCGCAGCTGCCTTTTTTTTTTTTAAAGGATGAATCAGTGATGGGGGGGAGGAGGGAAAGGCGCCAGAAGGGAACCAACATGGGGGAGATCTGGAAGGGAGCATAAACAGGAGGGAGCTGGAAGGGATCAGATATGGGGCCCTGGAACGGAGCAGACATGGGGGGGGGGAGCTGGAAAGGAGTAGACAAGGGGGGCTGTAAGGGAGCAGAAACGGGGAGCTGGAAGGGAGCAGAGCAGACATGTGGGGGAGCTGGAAGGAAGCAGACATGTGGGGAGCTGGAAGGGAGCAGACAGGGTGACTTGGAAGGGAGCAGAAACGGGAGCGAGCTTGAATCGAGCAGAGCAGACATGGGGGGGGGAGCTGAAAGGGAGAAGATATATGGGAGAGCTGGAAGGGAGCAGGCATGGGGGGGAGCTGGAAGGGAGCAGATACTTGGGAATGGGGCTGGAAGGTAGCTGGGTAATAGGAGGGGGGTTGGAAGAGAACTGACAGTGGGGAAGGTGGGGGCTGGAAGGGAGCTGACATGGAGGTTGGAAGGGAGCAGAAAAGGGGCAAAGGTGGGGGCTGGAAGGGAGCTGACACCCAGGGATGGCACTGGAAGGCGGATGGACAGAGGAGAGGGTGATTGGAAGGGAACTGACATGGGAGGGGGCACTGGGACTGGAAGTTCGCTGATACCCGGTATGATATTTTGACTAGAAGGGGCTTGTCGATGAGGAAGGAGGGGAACTCACAGGCGACTTATAAAGAAACTGAGCACCCTAGGGATGGACCCTAAAGTTACTGATTGGGTTAGAAATTGGTTGGGTGGGAGGCGACAAAGAGTACAGGTAAATGGAGCTCACTCTGAGGAGAGGGATGTTGCCAGTGGTGTGCCCCAGGGATCTGTCCTTGGTCCGATTCTTTTTAACATCTTTGTTAGTGATATAGCGGAAGGGCTGTCGGGTAAGGTTTGCCTCTTTGCGGATGATACCAAAATCTGCAATAGAGTAGACACCTAGGAAGGTGTAGATAACATGAGGAGGGATCTAGCTAAGCTTGAAGAATGGTCTAGAATTTGGCAGCTGGGATTTAATGTTAAAAAATATAAGGTCATGCATTTGGGCTGCAGCAATCCAAGGGAGCAATATAGTATAGGGGGTGAAGTACTATTGTCCACTAAAGAAGAGCGGGACCTAGGCGTGGTTGTGTCTGATCATCTTAAAGTAGCTAAACAGGTAGAAAAGGTGACAGCAAAAGCTAGAAGGATGCTTGGGTGCATACGGAGAGGAATGGCTAGCAGAAAAAAGGAGGTGATAATGCCTCTGTATAAGTCTTTGGTGCGACCTCATTTGGAGTATAGTGTGCAATTCTGGAGACCGCACCTTCAAAAGGATGTGAACAGGATGGAGTCGTTGCAGAGGGTGGCTACTAAAATGATTAGTGGTCTTCATTATAAAGCATATGAGGACAGACTGAAGGATCTTAATATGTACACCTTAGAGGAAAGGCGGGATAGAGGTGATATGATTGAGATGTTTAAATACCTCCATGGCATAAATGTTCAGGGAGAGAGCCTCTTTCAGTTGAAAGCAAGTTCTGCTACGAGGGGACATGGGATGAGGGTGAAGGGGAATAGATTCAGGAGTGATATGTGGAAATATTTCTTTACGGAAAGAGTGGTGGATCCGTGGAATAGTCTCCCAGTGGTGGTGGTAGAGATGAGCACAGTAACTGAATTCAAAAAAGCATGGGACCAACACAGAGGATCTCTAAAGGTAAAAAGTGGACTGTTGTAGTTGTTGTTATCGAAGGACAGACTAGATAGGCCATGTGGTCTTTTTCTGTCATAATATTTCTATGTTTCTGTGACTGGAAGAGAATAGACACCATTGGCGGTACTAGGAAAGCAAGGGGGTTGGTACTGGGAGGGGAGGCGGTAAAGGATACTGATACTGGGGAGAGTTACTGGGACTGAAAAAAGGCTGATGGAAGAAAATGAAGAAAGCAAAAAGAGAGACAAGAAATGGCGATGGACTATAGACCACAGAAAAAGAGCTAAGAGAAGACAGAGGAAAACAGAAACTTCAGATTGGGATCAGCATGATCAAAAATCATCAGACAACAAAGGTAGAAAAAATAATTTTATTTTCAATTTAGTGATTGGACTTTGCACTGTCTTTATATTTCACACAGTATGAGGAACTACATCTCTTATCTGGTGTGGGACCACATGCGGAGTCTGGTTTCTTGAGGTTTCATTTTCATTTTTATCTACATATTTTTATTTTTGCTTTAGATTGTGGTCACTTATTCTGTACTTGGTGAGGGTCTGTGTTCTGAGTGTGTGAACAAGGCCAGGGGTTCTGTTAACATGGAGTTTGTATGTAGGGATCTGTACTGCAGTAATTTGACATGTACAGCTTTTCAAATAGGTGTATGGATGTGTTTGGGCCCATTGCAGTGTTTATGGTGCTGCTTTTTTCTGGGTAGGCCCCTTATTGTATGAGTTTTGGAAGTGTATGCTGTTATGGTATGGTAGATTTGGCCTTGCAGATCTTCAGTGACTTTAGTAAAGTTTTATATTAGGTCTCAATATGCCTGGTACTGGAGAATGCTTGTTGTTGGTGAGATGACCAGAATCAGATTTTTTTTTTTTAATATATTGAGTTCTGTGGGTGAATGTCCTACCTCTGCTCTGCACCCATTGTTGAGGAGGGGGTTCTGTGAATGCAAAATATATGTGCAAAAAGAAAAAGCAAGCACCATAACACAGTTTATAACAACAAAATACAAATGAATTATAATTTGGAGTTATAAACTGCTGTAGTTCTCACTCATTCTTTAGTTCCTTGGTGTGCGAACATCTTGTATTTACTCCACGTTATCTAATCGGCTTTTTGGTATGGTTCAGTCCCTGACTGGAATTTTGAGAAAGATCCCACTCCTCGGAGGGGGGGGGGGTGCCATCTCATCCCTCGTCTCAGGCAGCAGATTGCCTTGAGCCGCCCCTGCTACTAGGTACTTTTGACTTAAGATTGGCCACTGTTGGAAACAGGATACTGGGCTTGATGGATCTTGGTCTGACCCAGTATGGCATATCTTATGTTCTTATGACTTATAAGTGGCTTCGTTCAGCTGCTCCTCACTACCTTTCCTCTCTTATCTCTCCCTATGCCCCTCCTCGGGCAGGCAGATCCTTTCTATCTGTGCCCTTTTCTACCACTGCCAACTCGAGACTTTGATTTTTCTCCCTCGCTGCTCCTTATGCCTAGAACAAACTACATCAGGTTTCATCTGTGGCTCTGTTCAAATCCAGGCTGAAAACTCGGGGCCCAATATTAATTTGCAATGGCTATGCGTCTCTAAGGTGCATAGCCGTCGCCGCCCAACTTCAATCCCAGATATTCAATCCAGAGCCATATCCAGTCACCAACATTGAATATCCAGGGTTGCTGCACAGCCGCACATGGCGCAAAAGCTAATCGTGCAGCGGTGATATTTAGCCACTGCCCGGTTAGCTCCAGCGGCAAAAGTTAGGACAGCTTTTGCTGTGCCTAACCTTCGCCTCTGAGGGATAACCGGCCAGCGGCTGAATATCGCCACTGCATGGTTATCCCCAGGTACTGCCCCCGGAATGCCCCCGACATGCCCTGATGCTGGGCGATTAGCATCAGAGCGTACAGTATAGCGGCATTAACACAGTTTACAGCTCTCTAACCATATAAATGCCTTTGAATATCGGGCCCTCATTTCTTTGAGACTGCTTTTGGATCGTCATCCCCTTAGTTTCCTGATCACATCCTATATGTTTCCTTATAATCCCCTAGATATATCCTAGTCTCCAGCTGTGTTGTCCATCTTGACTAGACTGTAAGCACTTTTGAGCAGGGACTGTTTCTTACATGATAAGTAGTAGTAGTAGGTTTGTGACCCCTGCTAAGGACTGGCACTGCAAATGATGTGCTTTCTTGGTATGGAGATATAAAAATCTGAATTTTAGATTTAATTTCTTGCCTTTCCAAATCCACACTCAAGAAAAGTTACAATAGGTATTTCCTTGCTCAAGAGGACTTACAATCTAAGGGGTATGTTTACTAATCGGCGGTAGGGGCTTCCGTGTGATATCGGCATCGCGGTCCCATTGACTTCAATGGGGCCACAGCTCCGATATTATAGTGTGCTCTTGGCTGATAGCTAAACACATGGCCCAGTGGTAAATAAATTGGTGGGGAGGGGATAATCATTGTCCTGGAACATTTGAAGCCTACAGATTCTGACTGATCACCACTGCTTTTCATGTACTTTCCCTTCGGAGGCTGTTGCTGGCAAGTAGGGAATATTGTTGCTAATCCGTGTGCATTTTTCTTGTTACTTTGAGTACATTTTTTTTATTAGATTTTGTTGGTGGTGGTTGTTCTTGATATTTATATATATATATTTTTTTTTTTTACAATTTTTATGCACACTACCTTGCTGCTTTCTGACAACAGGCAGTATAGCAAGCATTTTAATAAACTAAAACTAGGCTAAACTTTGCCAATCAGGAGGATACCCTAAGTCTAGAGCAAATTTCAAAGCTGTTCCCATAGGTAAAATGGTGCTCCATCCACAGAAATGGTCTCTTTGAAAATTTCCCCACCCACATTGAGCAAAGGCATTCCCGGGACCTCACACATAGGGGCATGTTTACTAGGAGTATGTAGGGAAACAAATTTTGTTTCTACTATTACTACTGATTCTTTTTTTTTCCATCCTTGTATCATTTTTTTAAATAGGGCACACTGTTGCTGCTTTTGTTTCAAAATGAAAGCACATTCCTAATGTTTACTAAGCTGGGCTAACGATTAGCTGCCACTATTTGTAACTAGCGGGCTAACAGGAAACATGACTCATAACTTTATTGAAAAAAGTATACAAAATAAGTGCAAGTTTCTGTGTATTATGGTCTAAATGCAATATATCAAGTCTTAATAAATAAGTATATTTTTCAAACTTTCTACAGACCCTTAATTAGATGGAAAGCAAACACCAATTTTTGCATTTTATAGACACCCAAGAATAAACATAGAAACATAGAAACATGATGACAGAAAAAGACCACAAGGCCCATCTAGTCTGTCCTTCCATAACAACAACTACAACAGTCCACTTTTTACCTTTAGAGATCCTCTGTGTTGGTCCCATGCTTTTTTTTTATGCCACGGAGGTATTTAAACATCTCAATCATATCACCTCTATCCCGCCTTTCCTCTAAGGTGTACATATTAAGATCCTTAAGTCTGTCCTCATATGCTTTATAATGAAGCCCATTAATCATTTCTCTAGGTTAAAGTCATTGGCCTTTTCTATACTCATAGGCTCAAAACAGGCTTCCTTGTCACAAACTATAATGAAATACAATGCAGTCCGTGATTCAATGAATGTTTAATTTCTATTTGTCTACGAGGAAGGCCCATCAACACAACTATAATTCAGGTATATGTCCCAACAACAGCTGCAGAAGAGGAAGACGTTGATGAGTTCTATTAACAAGTACAAGCTGAAACTGACAGAACATGCAAACAGGCTATCCTGATAGTTATGGGTGACTGGAACGCAAATTTGGCAATAAAGAAGGCAAAGTGGTTGGAAAATATGGACTTGGCAACAGAAATGAAGCTGGAGAAAGACTGATAGAATTCTGCAAGACCAATGATCTATTCATCTCAAACACCTTCTTCCAGCAACACAAGCGCTGACTGTACACGTGGACTTCACCCATTGGATTGTACAGAAATCAAATTGACTTATCTGTGGAAGACAATGATAAGATTGTACCTGGAGTTGACTGTGGTACAGATCACCAACTACTAGTATGCAAACTCAAGCTAAAGTTGAAAAAGAGCAAGCCATTCATGAATGTAGCAAAATATGACTTTGAGGATATATCACTGGAATTTAAAGACTGCCTGAGAAATCGATTTGCTGTTTTAGATACAAATGACAAAGTTCCAAAGGAGTTATGGGATGACATCAAGAAGGTTATATTGGAAGAAAGTGATAAGTCTCTACATAAGGTGAAAAAACAAAAACGGCCAAAATTGATGATTGAAGAAACTCTGAAAATTGTCCAAAAACGCAGAGAAGCTAAAGCCAGAGGAGAAAGAGAAGCAATCACAGAACTCAACAGAGGTTTCCAACATGCAGCAAGACAAGACAAGAAGTACTATAATGATGCATGTAAGGAAATAGAATCAGAAGCTATTAAAGGAAGAACATGATCGGCTTTTCTAAAGCTACGAGAGTTAAAGAAAAAATTCTAGCCTCAAACTGGAATGCTACAAGATGCTCAAGGATCCATGTTGAATGATGCTGAGAAGATCAAGAAAAGGTGAAAAGTATATACAGAGTTATTATACCATAAAGATCAAGTGGACCAACAGCCATTTCAATGAGAAACTCTGGGCCACATTAATAAGCATGGGTATACCAGAACACCTGATCGTTCTCTTGCACAGCCTTTACACTGATTAAGAAGCAAAAGTTTGAATGGAACTAGGAGAAACAGAATGGTTTAAAATTAGCAAAAATGTACGATAAGGCTGTATACTTTACCCCTCCCTCGTTAATTTTTATGCAGAACAAATCACACTGGTCAACATTGAAATCATTACTGACTTTAAAAGGCCCTAATCTGTAGTATCTTGGTGAGCTGAACACGAATATAACATTAAAAAAAATTATTGGCTCTCGTTTTGAAGATATTGCATGTAGTTCATTTTTGACGTTTCACCGTGTAAATTTATCCAGTAGGACATCAACAACATCCCAAATAAGCCTTGAATGATGTAATATTGCATCACATTGCATAATACCAGCATGTACACATCATCCAGAGTTGATTGGATCATTTTCTGATGCAATGCAATACTACTGCCAGACGGCTGCTGAAGCCATCTGACGTCAGCAGTGTACTATACGCATTCGGAAAGGTTGAGCATTTAAAATATTTCAGACTGTGTGCGAGACAGTTTAAGCTACTGTTACATGTAACGTTTATTAATCATATAATTTTAGCCATTTAGGTACAATACAGAACAGTAATGCCGCGAAAGTGAGTTAATACCATTGACAATTTCTGCTACATTTGTAGGGAAGTGACATTTGCCAACCAGAAGAAAAGTATCACTTCTCAACTGAAGAAGGCATATCATCTTTACTTCAGATGCAAGATTGGTGACCAAGACAAGCCTTGGGCCCCGCATATATGCTGCGCTACATGTACAACACAGCTTTCACAGTGGTTGAATTGCAAAAGATCATCAATGCCATTTGCAGTCCCCATGGTGTGGAGAGAGCCAAGCAACCACATAAATGACTGTTACTTCTGCTTGGTTCCTCCTCTTTCCAGCAGAATAATGAAGCAAAAGAAGTCGAGCATAGTCTACCCAAACATTCTGTCTGCATTGAGACCAGTTCCACATGGTGAGGGACTTCCTATTCCAGAACCTCCATCAGAATATTCTCTTGATTCATCTGATGAGGACAAGGGTGAGCCGAACTGTTCTTCTCCTGGTCCTTCAGCATGCAGTGACCCAGATTTTCACTGGAATGCATTATCAACTCCACACAGAATAACACAGGAAGAACTAAATGACCTGGTTCATGATTTGGACTTATCCAAGAACAAGGCAGAATTGCTAGGATCAAGTCTCCAAAAATGGAATCTTCTAGAAGAAGATGCCAACATTACTCCATATCGAAAGCGCCACCAGCAGTTGGAGCCTTTCTTCAGAAAGAAAAGTAATCTGGTATTCTGTTCCGATGTTAAAAACCTCATGAATGCCTTAAAAATCACTCATGACCCACAAGAGACTATTTATAGACTGAGTCTGAAGGCTGTGCTTTTGAACAATGGAAACCGTCTTCCATCTATTTCAGTAGCGCATGCCGTCCACATGAAAGAGACATACGATAACTTAAAGCATCTACTGACTTCCATTAACTATAACAAGTACAGCTGGCACCTCTGTGGTGACTTGAAGGTAGTTGCCCTTTTAATGGGACTGCAGCAGGGATATATAAAATATATGTGTTTCTTATGTGAGTGGGATAGCCGAGCAAGGGATTGGCACTACTTGCGGAAGGAATGGAATCGCAGACAAAATGTAACAGTTGGAGAGAAGAATATTCAGCACCCAGCTCTGGTTGAGGCTCACAAAATCCTGCTACCACCCCTTCACATCAAACTAGGTTTGATGAAAAACTTGGTGAAAGCCATGGACCGCACTTCGCCAGCTTTCCGATATCTGCATGAAAAATTCCCTCGACTCAGCAAAGCAAAGATTAAAGAGGGAGTTTTTGTGGGTTCTCAGATTTGAGAGCTCTTCAAAGATGACCGGTTCAACAACTTGCTGCAGGGTGATGTGAAACAAGCATGGAATGCTTTTCGCCTAGTGTCAAAATTTCTCGGGAATGTTAGGACAAAAAACTACAAGGAACTAGTAAAAGACATGCTGATGCAGTATCAGACACTTGGCTGCAATATGTCTCCAAAGATCCATTTCCTTGATTCCCATCTCAATTTCTTTCCTGACAACTGTGGTGTGGTTAGTGATGAACAGGGCAAACGTTTTCACCAGGATATCTCAACGATGGAGCAAAGATATCAGGGAAAATGATCCACTACAATGCTGGCTGACTACTGCTGGACACTCCCCAGAGAAGCTCCCGAACAGCTGTACAAGAGACAGGCAAAAAAATCTAAGAAGTAGTCTATGACTTGTTTTTTTTACTGGTATTAACCAAAGGCCTATTATATTTACTATTGACATGCATTTCGTGATGTAAACATTAATTCTTGTAGATTACAAAAAAGCTAGAGCCAACTTTGCAATTTCACTGTCATATTTGTGTTCAGCATATAAAAATTGATAAGAAATGACTATTTTTATTTCAGTAACATGACTTTTGTAAAAATGTGCTGACCAGTGTCATCAGAGAAGCAAGACTGTATGAAGGCAACAGAGGTGTGAAGACTGGTGGAAGACTCATCAACAACCTTTGCTGTGTTGATGATACCACATTACTGGCTAAAAGTAAAGACGATTTGAAACATTTGCTTCTCAAGATCAAGGAATAAAGTCTTAAAATGGGTCTGCACCTTAATGTTAAGAAGACAAAGATCCTGACAACTGGCAAAATTAATAAGTTCATTGTTGATGGAGAAGAAATTGAAATAGTTGACAACTTTAACCTACTTGGATCAACTATCAATAAAGAAGCAACAAGCAGTCAAGAAATCCGACGACGCATTGCTCTTGACAGAATGGCTATGAAGGACCTAGACAAGATTCTCAAGAGCAGAGATGTCTCTCTCCCTACAAAGATATGACTTCTTCAAGCCATGGCATTTTCAATAACATCATATGGATGTGAAAGTTTGACATTGAATAAGATAGACAGGAAGAAAATTGATGCCTTTGAATTATGGTGCTGTCGACGAATACTGTGCATACGATGGACTGCCCAAAGAACAAACCAGTCAGTACTAGAGGATCAAACCTAAGCTTTCTTCAGAAGCTCTGATGACAAGACTTCAACTTTCGTACTTTGGACATATCATTTATTTATTTATTTATTAAACACTTTTATACCGCACTTTCCCATGGATCAAGTGCGGTTTACATCATGTGAAGAGAAAGATCATTAGAGAAAGATATCATGCTTGGTAAGGTAGAAAGTCAATGCAAAAGAAGAAGGCCAGCAATGAGATGGATCGATGCAATGACAGCAGCTATGGGTGCCAGTCTGTCAACAATGAGCCACCTGACTGAAGACCGAACCCAATTTAGGACAGCTATCCTTAGGGTCGCCATGGGTTGACACAAACTTGATGGCACTTAACAACAACAACAAGGTTCACAGTTTACAAGACTGTACTATGACGCTTATGACAGTAGAAGTTAGTGGGAGGAACACCCATCCTCATCGGTTATTGTCAAGTGTTTTACTCTTCAAACATTCAGCTAGTGATTTGCTTTCAGAGACTTTAAGCACTTTACAGGTAATCTTATAAGGAGTGTCATGAAGTCACATGCCATCAGTCTGCGCATATCATGGTATTTAAGTGATTTACAGATATAAGTGGGCATACACACATGTACTTTAGCTGCTTGCTATTTTAGAAGTACACTCAGCCCGATGATGCGTGCTTTCAATGTGGGCATGTGCAAGTGCAGAGTTTGGGTGGAGCATGGAGAGAGAGCACAAGTAAATGCACAAATTATAAAATCTTATAATTTATGCACATTCTTCACAAATCTAGGCGCAGGCCTTTACACAGCCCTAGGGCTGGTGTACAGTAAGTGTTCATGCCTTAAGTGAACATGCATAGTTTTGCACTTATGCCTTACTTTATAAAGTCGAGTACACAAATACTTGATTTTATAAAATAAGCAGAAAATATGTATGAATAAAAGCATATTAACTCTATTAGCTATAAAATTACTCTCTTTGGACTCAAGTCTTTTTGTCACATTGGTTTTATGTCCAATTACAAAATTTTGTTTTGCTTTATTTTTATTTCCAGCCTTCAATAGAAACAAAGAAGTATTTCCTTTTTGGTATCCTCTGTGGGCTTGCCGTATTCAATTACAATATTGTGTACCTCCCTTTTCCACTTGCACTCTATAAGAAGCTTTTAGACAAGAAGCCCACGCTGGAGGATATGAAAGAGTTACAGCCCACTACAGGAAGGTAAGCAGACAGAATTGATAGACTGAATGTAAAGGATAATCATTAATCAGTATGCCAGCTCGGACCTCCTTGATCTGGTTTTCAGAATATTAATCACCATAGATGTTCAAGGACACATCTAAATACCAATGACTAAAATAGGAACAGAGATGATTGACTGAGTGCTCCTACTGCACACTTAGCATTCTCTGTCAATCCCATCCTTACCCAAATGGTCCTGTCTGAGCAGCTGGAAACCCTTTTCTATACCTGAAGTTGGAGGGGTGTCTCCAATCAGGCGCCAGAAAGGTTTAGACCACACAGGCCCTGGCCCTACCAAAGCCTCAGTGCTACGATTGCCGGCCTTCCCCTCCTGTCTGCCCAGGGTGACCCAATCTCTCACGGGCAGACAAGAGGGGCTTTCCTGAGATCTTCATGCTCTTCTGCCGGTGGGGGATAGGATCCTCAAGAGCAGCAAAGACCCTTCCTGTCTGCCTGCCGGAGATCGCATCCCCCAAGGCAGACAGGAGGGGAAGGTCGGAAATCGCAGCCTCACTATGTTGGCTGACGAAGGGGCAAAGTTTGGTCCCCCCAACAGGAACATTGTTCTGGTACCTCTTCCTCCACTGTGTACTCTCAGCACCACTATTTGGTTGGTTGAGGCTGGTATAGTATAACAGCAACCATCTTTCCTCCCTAGGCCTGAGTGTGTGACTCCCATGGTGCACCGAAGCCTGAGCAGACCTGTTGGATGAAAGAGCCATTCCTCAATCCCCCAGACAGTAACACAAAGAACCATAGGTTTGACCAAACAGACAGGATTTTTGTGTTCTTCTGGTTTTGCTGGAACCCATTTGCAGCCTCCAAGGTCCAGAGCTGATAATGGCTCTTATTTCAGAAGCATCCACATGTGTAAATAGCAGCTCTTAAAAGTGTAAATTGCCCACACATGCAAATAGCAATTTTAGAAAGCTGCTATACAGCATGCAGATATTGCAAGGAGGCATGGTTAGGATGTAGAGAGGGAGTGGTTTGGATAGGCCTAAAATATTGCTGTGTATTCCCCATTTTACAAAGAGAATGCATATGGGGGAGCATTTCAGTGGTGGCGGCCAGTCTGAGTAAAGCTGTCGCCTCTTTAATTCTGATCCAGATTTTCAATATCAGGGTCATATCTGGCTACTGGCATTGAATATTTGGTGTGTCCAGATAGCCTGTTAGCTAACCAGGCAGTGGCGATATTCAGCCACTGACCAGATAGCTAACACGGCTAAAGTTAGGCCAGCCTTTAAAGTGCCTAACTTTAGCCAGTTTGTGTCAACAGGTCAGGGACTGAATATCGCCACTGACTAGTTAACATAAGTGCTACCCCAGGAACTCTCCAATTAGTGGTTAGCATCAGTGCATCTAGTGGTGTTGGGAGGGGATATTCAGCGGCACAAGTTTGCTAACCGCATTGATCACTTTGAATATGCCCCCCATAGATTTTTTAAATTCTATATGTCAGCATTTACACTTGCCCCAAGACATGCATAAGTGCCTGCTTATAGGGTCAAGAGCAAAAGCCAAGGCTACCACCCCTCCCCCGATTCCCCTCCCCAACATTACCAAGCCATCCCGACAACCCTCCCCAACATCAGTTCTTGCAGCCAATATCAATCTCCACCTCCAAACACCCAACCTGACATCAATCCCCCCCCCCCCCCGACAACCTTCTGACATCAGTTCCCCAAATGGACATCAATACTTACTCCCTGATTCACCCCTGTGATATCAATCCCCCCATCTGGCCACCCTGACAACCAGATGCCCCCGCTTTCAAAAATGGCTGCCCCCAATAGCATCCAATCCCTTCACCCACCGACACCTTCCCCTGACATCAATCTCCCCACTCGATATCAATCCCCGTCCACTGACACTCTTCCACATCAATGCCCCCACTGGATTTCAATTCTCCTGACACCTCCCTGTGACATCAGTCCCCCATCCAATCCCCCTGACATCAATCTCCACCAATAGTTCCTCCTCCTGACATTAAAGATCCCCTCAATGAACTCCCTCCCCTGGCAAATCCAACCCTAGGTCCACCCCAGGCTCTTACCAGGGTCCCCAGTAGTCTAGTAGAATCAGGTGTGATCTCCAGTCGCTTCTGCTCATGGCAGCTCTGGATTCAAAATGGTGACTTTGTCCCCTAGTGGTAATCTCGCCTGTATAAGTTATTGGAATAGCAGGCTGAACATCACCACCATCTTGCTAATTTCTGGGACTGTCATGGCTCCGCCCATGCTCCACCCCATCTCTATACAGATAGTGCCAAGACAGTTGGTCCTATTTCCAGTGGCACTATCCAGGTAATGATGCTGAAAACAGGTGCTGCTGTCTGGATAAGTGCCATTGAAAGTCGGACCTGCTGTGTTCAAATAATAATTTTGCTTTTTATTTAACCTTTAGGAGTTTACAGTATATTCTAGATTGTGCATATGATGATCCCGAGAAGAATCCAGATGTTTATTTTTCTGTGAGTACAGTGGAATTTTGTTTTTACAAAATCACTTCCATAAACTTTAAAGTACAGTGTTGTGTAAATATTTAGGGAGTCGTTTTATAAGGAGTTACCTAGAATTAGGAAGCCCGTACGTGACTAAAAGTATTTTAGTCATTTTTGCACATGGAGTCACCACATACATGCAGAAATGATCTATAAAATACCAACTAAGGTAAAAATATGCATCTTGTTGGCATGGCACGTACCTTCACTGTGGGCATACACACATGGGTGGAGCACACAAGTACCCTTATAAAGCCCCATTTTACAGAGGATGTCCAAGTGCAATCTGGGATATCAAAGCCAAAACATCTGAAAAAAAAGCAGGCATGTGCAAGTTTTATTATGATGTCAGAAATGTATGCTTGGATGTCTTTGGAGATGTCTACATAGATGTCCCCAAAATAGCACACCACAGCAAGACTATCTAACAGCCTAATGGTTAAAGTAGTGGGTTAGGAGTAGGGTGGCCAGGGTTCAAATCCCAGTGTGGGCCTTTATGATCTAAGGCTATTCATTTAATTCTTCATCTTCTCTACACACTTAGGATATTTTTAGGCCACAACAAGCACTTTCCTGATGCCTGTTCATGCCTGGCGCAGGTCTAAACATGAATGTTTCCGACATGTCTAAAATTAACCAGGGATGTCCAAATTCATTGCACCTCCCCAGACACTTATTTCCTAACTTTTCACTTCAGTAGAAACATAGAGGGAAGATTGCAAACACAAGAAAATAATTAAATAGACATTAAATATTGCAATTATAAGAATTCCTAATATCAATCCTCAGCCTCTCAATCCACCCCTTAATCTTCATAGCCTGCCTCTCATTCCTCAAAGAAGCATATTTTAAGCGACTTACAAAACTGTAAATAATCGGTCATGGCCTTTAACTCTAATATGCAGGGACTGCACATGAAAAAGTTCTCTCTATGCATTTTCTTTAATGGAAAAGCTTGAAGCCCAACAATTACCATATTATATAGCCGACTAAAGAATAGATTACGATGCAGCTCATATTTCTGTATTTTGTTTGGTAAATATCAATGAGTCATTTGATGATAGGACTGAAATGCCAAACAAAGAATTTTAAATTTAATCCGAAGCTCCATGGGGAACCAGTATAAGGCCATTAATAAGAAAGTCACACTATTCCATAGTCCCCAAATGGATACCACTTTTGTAGCCAAATTCTTCTTCCTTTTCATCTTATATAGCAATCCTTTGAATAAACCTATATATAAAACTCAGTTGTACATAGTTGTATATAGTTACCCCTGTTAAACCCAAGTTATATAAACCTGTTCTCTGTAATGTACACCGCATGCTCTGCTGCCTTGTACAATTTGTTGTTACATGTAAACCGCGCTGCTTTTAAAGAACGCAGTATAGAAATAATATAAATAAATAAATAAAATAAAATAAATATGAAATTATAGTAATCTAAATTACTGAGAAGTGAACTTAAACTACGTAGTAGGGATTTTCTGTACCCAGAGCTGGCCCAAACATTAGGTAAACCTGGTGGTTACCTAGGGCAGCAACTTCTAGGGAATGGCAAAGAGTGGGGCATTCAAAGCTAAACAACAAATTTTCACAAGCAAGGGGGGTATAAGGTTTAAGGTTTGCCTAGGGTGACACCACCTTGAACCAACTCTGGGGCCAGCCCTGGATGTACCCTTCACAAGCAGACTGAACTTTCTGAAGGAATATATGGCCCAACACGTGAGGCTAGCCCAGTGGTTCTCAACCCAGTCCTCTGTGACCCCTAATCCAGTTGGGTTTTCAGGGTATCCACAATGAATATTGTGACACAGTGGATAATACAGAGCCCATGGAGGTTAGTGAAAATGAGAAACTTACCTCAGATTTGGCTGAACAGGAAAGCTCAGTGCACGGAGAAACAGCTGGGCAGCAAATGCCTCCAGCACAAGTAAAGCCAAAAGACATTGGAAGGTATTTTCCCTCTAATAGTTGTGACGCAGGGAGAAACAGAAGGGCTCATTAGGAGCACCTGTGCCCAAAGTCCTACGTAACAGGCAGAGAAGGGAAGCATATAAATTCCTGGTTAGAACCAGGAAGAGGCAGTTCAGGAAGGAGTTCCAGGAGTTCAGGAGGAAGTTCTGCAGGAGGCAGTTCTGAACAAGGCAGTCTGAGTGGAGGAAGTCCTGGAGAGGGCAGACCGGGAGAGGGCAGCCACTCAGGAGGACTGAGCAAACAGCCAGTGAGCAGAGATCATGCTGAAAGAAGTTTGCCGGTAGAAGGAAATTCTAAACGTGACTTCAGAACCTAACCTGAACCTAACCATAAAGCTGAAAGATATCCAGTATTCTCACTAGGTGGGAAGGGACAGAAAACCCATCAAGAAGCCATTCGTGTACCAGGCAGTTACAGCCCTGGACTTAAAGAATACTTGGTAGGAAAAGGTGTTCGTGTGCCACAGGAAATTGTGTCAGAAGCCAGCACATGTAATGAGTGTGACTTTGGTAGTATCGGGAATGAACCTGAAGTAATGCAATGGGAAAATAACAGTGATTCTTCAGACCCGATTCCCATGGACTGTACGCTATGTTTTTCGGATGACATTATTTCTTTGTGTTAACCTTGAAGAAAATAACCTTGTGACATTAACAAAGAGGATTAGAAGATATATTTTTCTCTATAACCGTTTTTGTTTGATGCTGTGTGTTGTGTTGGCATTCCTGAGAATATCTGTCGGGAAAGGGAATAAAGCCCTGATTTATTTACTTTACCACTCGACTGAGAGACTCTGTTTTAATAGCAAAGCAGATTTAAACTTAAAACCCTAGGCAGCCGCCTAAATAGGGTTCACCGGGGTTCTATCACACGGGCCCCATCACAATATGCATGAGATAGATCTGCATACAATGGAAGCAGTGCATGCAGATCTCTCTTATGCACATTCATTGTGGATATCCTGAAAACCTGACTGGCCTGGAAGTCCCAGAGGACTGGGTTGAGAACCACTAGGCTAGCCAAACTGAGCTCATTACTGCTCAGAAGAGCAAACTGTGATCCTTAATTTTCTGAAGAAGGGCAGAAATGCAGAGGACATACTGATGTTCTTCATTTGAAGAAGGAAAAGCACATTGCACATTGCTGTAGACAGAACAGTGTCTGGAGGACTTTTTCACATCAGGCATAACTGTTGCTGTTCTTAGGACACCTGGGTCAGAAAAGGGACGTCAAGATTTCCAGGATATTTTACAAAAGCCTCACTTTCTGTGGAGCCTGTTGTAAACTACATACCTCATATAAGAATGTGAAGAAGTACACATTTATTTGTTGGCTTTTTACAGAAAGACACATGTGAAAAAAAGAGCAGCTACACTTGAGGTGTTACACATATAGTGGTCTATTCTGAACCTCGAATAGTGGGGATGGACGTCCCGCTATTCGTCTGCCTTTCCCGTCCCCGCCAAGCCTCCCTATACGAACAGGGAGTTTGTATGGGGAAGCTAGACGGGCGCGGGAAAGGGGTGGCACGGAGACAGACAGGGCGGGCTATGGACGGTCTGTGGTCCCAGATGTACATGGCCAATTCTGATGTCGGCCCTGTACATCCGGGGCTGGCAGAGTAGACAGGGAACTTAGTCCACCTCTGAGGAGGAATAAGTTCCCCTAGATGGGAGGGGATGGCAGACCCGGGGCACATGAAAGGGTGGAGAGGGTGCAGAAGATTTCTCGCAGCTCCACCCTGGCCTTGGGAGGCTGGATTGGGGGTCAGGCTGCGGGGAATGAATTAAATCGTTGGGGATTGTGGCTCCTGAACAGAGCTGTGGTGCCATGGCAACCGGACGCCAAGGCGCCACGATTCCATTCAGGATCCTTGATTGCGTTAGCCGGGCAGGTGCCTGTACGTGCAGGCCAACCGGAATCGGGTCCGGGTCTGCACATACAGGCTTAGATGGGATTCTGATCCCGTGGGGGCTAGATGTGCCCCGCAGAATCAGAATCCTGTCTATCTTATGCATCCGGTTCCAACCGGACACACTTAGACTGGGACGTCCTCAATAGAATAGGCCTCCACATTGCTGGCAGACACACATATAACTACCAGATTTTGTAAAACTATACATAGAAAAAGGCACCAACTGAATTCTAAACCTCAAGTTTGTGGCTTTTTGAAGTGGTTTATAAGACCAGAGAAAGAAGCACAATTGCTCCACTTTTCAGGCCCAACTGACTTATTCAATTGAGGTCCCCTTAGTGAATCTCTGCAAGGGTCCTGCATCCCTTCACATCCTCTATGGGCTGCCCATGAAGATCCCAGGTCAAAGCAAGAAATTTGTTCACACTTAAGCATGATTCAGAGGTGTAAATGCCCATGGGGAAATTTTTTGAAATAAGCATATATCCTCCTTGTAAAATGGGAAGTACACGTATAGTTTCAAAGTCCGCACACGCCATGCCCTCTTTAATAAAATTTGTGCATGCTGCGAATATTCAAATGTAAAATCACTACTTACGCATGTACATCTATTTACAATTGTAAACAAGCTTTCCGTATGTGTAAATGCCACTTAAGCCTTCTAAAATGACCTCCTATTGTTGCAAGCATATTATGTGTCATAAGGTAGTGCCATCAGAACCCATGGAAGTAGGGGATTGTGAGCAAAATGTAAGGGAAACTGACAGCTCAGGTTCACACATGGGGAAAGGTTGCTACGAGCAACAGATGAAAACAAAGCCACGTGGTGTTAGGGAACGCCCGAACAGAAAGGGAGCACAGAATTCATTAGAAAATGAAGAGCACCTGCATGGGGGCAGAGCCCAGGCTAACACCAATTTGAACGTACTTAAAAATCACTTACCGGAAGGTAGAGGAAGAGAAAGTGGAACTGAGAGAGAAGTAGTAGGAACTACAAGGGCTGTAGTTGGAACTACGGGAGAAGCGTTGGGAACTGCTGAGCTTGAGAGCAGTATCCGTGGAGCTGTGAGGACGGAGCCAAGGGGATTATCCAGAGCACAGGAGGTTGGTGACTCTCAGAGAAGCTGTTGGGAACAGCAGTGCACAGCCTCTCAATATCCCCAGGAGCATTGCTGTGAGGCAAGCAGAGAAGGCAGTCCAACAGCCAAGGCTTTAAGATATAAATTACCTAACACCAGAAATGCAGAAGGGGAAAACTTTTACCCTGAAGCACATTTGAATGAGACAGAGAAACACCGTGGAAAAGGGGCTTCAAGGCGGAGCTGTGCTTATCCGAGAGAACAGGAAATAGTAGTGCCTAAAGGTAGGCGTATTTACCCTAATAAGAGAGGTTTGCAATACCCTGACTTTCTATGCACGTACCAGGAGCTCTGTAGTTCTCAGGAACCCAACTACAGGAAATACGGTAGTTACCCACGGGCCACTAGTATAGTGGGGGAGGAGAGTGTTTTAACTCCCCGACAAGAACCTTATAACTTTAACGGCAATTGGGAGCCAGAAGTTTACTCTGATGGAGAGGAAATGCAGATTGAACCTCTTGAAGAATCCTTAGAGGAAAATGAGATGGACTGCACGTACACATTATCTGATTGTATAGCATCTCTATGTTAAAAGCAGCCAGAACTGTTTATGAGAAGAAACAGGTGCCAGAGTTCCGTGAGTAAAAGGAACTGTTTTCTGTTGTTTTTGTTCATGGTTTAATGCTGAAGAAAGCTAAGCTTTGTTGAAAGTATTTTTCTTTAATTGTGTTGTCAGACGAAAGGTCTGACCTGCTTTAAGTTCCACTGTTATGAATCCACCCCGGAAGGGGAATAAAGCCTGAGTTTAACCTTACCCTCTGCTTCAACTACACTTCTTTGGCTAATGGTGAAAACTACAGTATCCAGAAGGCTTTGCAAAATGCCTTCATAGGAGCTCTAGCCATAAAAATACTGCCCCATCAAACGACCCAAGCCCTTTTTAGCCTCTGGGTACGTTAGTGGGTGACATATGATGATACAAGTTTGGGTTATGTTAGTCCCCCTGTCTCTTTAAATCACTTGCATGGAGTTTCTTTATATCTCTTGCCTTCACGTGGAATGCTGAACCTGGTGAGGTGGCCGAGCAAATGTTTCTAATGTATAGACCCAGGTAGGCTAGTTTGAACATCTCAAAAATATGTTTCCAAGACTCAAGGGAGAGATGTGTGACCACACAACTACAAAACTTTTATTGTAGCTTTTATTTCATATTTGCAAAAGAAATCCAAGGTAACTGTTTTCTAAAGTGGTCAGTCAGTCAGAACACAGAATTCTCACTTTTACATTCAAACAGTAAGATATCAAAAGAGCATGGACGTTCAACATGCTATTAGTGAGAGCAGAAATGATTCCATAGATTTAAGAATATTCATACCTTCTGCTACACCAATAATCTGCAAGCTGTTCTTGCAACTCCTGAATCTTCAAGGCTGAGTTCCAGAGTTGAGCTCGCTGTCACATGACTTTGCAGAGTATGTATAGCAGCAGCGTTCCCTTCAATTTTATTTTCTGCCACTTCTGTGCGTGTGCGCATAGATATAATCTAATCCTAAAGATAGAGAGTTCTCCGAGTTCCACCAGTGCTTTAGTAAGTCCGTACAGCAGCAAGTGCAGGGACACTCCCTCTTCTTTAAGTCCGGCCATTTTGTATGGAGAAGGTGGCTTAGGGGGTATGTTTACTAAATCTTTTAACACATGTTAATCTAATCTAATCTAATAGAAACATAGAAACATGATGACAGAAAAAGACCACATGGCCTATCTAGTCTGTCCTTCCATAACAACAACTACAACCGTCCACTTTTTACCTTTAGAGATCCTCTGTGTTGGTCCCATGCTTTTTTATTTTATTTATTTATTTATTTTTATTTAGTGTACACTTATATCCCGCTACTTCCAGCGATCAGCAGCGGTATTCCACCACAGAAAAAGAGTGGCTGTACTGGCCATAATTTACAATACACAGGATGATTAGTGGAAGAGGTACAGTTCACAGCACACAGTATGATTAGAGGGCATAGTACAGTTCACAGCACACAGGGATAAGGTTTAGACACATTGAGAAGGGAAATATTTACAATTAGTATTTACAAAAGAATTTACAATTTACATAAGCAGATACATATTCACACAACAGTGAGTCTATTGGTGGCGATCTCATTGCTGACATTAATTCATACAATTTGCTTTGTGGATTGAGATTATATAGTGTTGAAGTGTGACTGGAATAGGTACGTCTTGAGTTGTTTTCTGAAGACCATTAAGTCACTGCACGCTCTTAGATCTACTGGTAGCTTGTTCCAGAGTTGAGGTGCTATGAACGAGAATGCTCGGTTGCTGGTCTGGACATTGACGTGCCTCATGCGGCCGGGGACCAGTAGGGTGTTGAGGCTCGGGGAACGTCTGCTCCTGTTATTTGTTTGGGCTGACACAAGTGAGCCGAGGTAAGAGGGCGCGATGTTATGGAGGAGCTTAAATGTGGTGACTATGATTTTGTACTGTATTCGGGCACTGATTGGGAGCCAATGCAGGTCAATTAAAGTAGGTGTGATGTGATCCTTTAGTCTTGTTCCCGTTATGATTCTAGCTGCCACATTCTGCGCCAACTGGAGGATACTGATGGTCTTTTTAGGGAGCCCTTGAAGTATGGCGTTGCAATAGTCTATGTGTGGAATGATGAGGGCTTGCGCTACGGTGCGGAAGTCCGCATGATCTAAGATAGAGCGGAGAGGTTGTAGAATTCTTAACTTATGGAAAATGATCCGATTTGTAATTCTAAGATGCTTCTCCATCTTTAAGTTGCAGTCCAGCGTCACTCCAAGGTATTTAATTTCTTTTTTTGTTGCGTATACATTGCCGTTCATGGTTATTGTTGGTGGTGGGTTGAAGTCCGTTTTCCTGGATATGCACATCACTTCAGTTTTTTTGTGATTTATGGACATATTGTTGTGTCGCAACCAGGTTTGTAGCTCGTCAAGGCATTTCTCGAGCTGGCTGATGTTTGGGTGATCTACATCCAATTGGGTATAGAGCATAATGTCATCAGCATATATATGGTAACTGATGTCGTTGTTCTTGAAGATTTCACAGGCTGGTCTCAGATAAAGGTTGAACAGGAGCGAAGATAGTGCTGAGCCCTGCGGGATGCCTTGAGTTTGTGGGAATGGCGTCGCTGTTTCATCGCCAAAGTGAACTTGCTGCATTCGGTCTGTAATGTATGAGGCGAACCATTTCAGGGGGATTCCTCTAATGCCTAATGCATCGAGCCTTTTCAAGAGAGTGGGATGATGCACTGTGTCGAAAGCGGCAGATATATCTATGAATATGAGCATGAACATTTTGGTTCTGTTCTCAAGACCTATTAGAAGATTGTCCATCAGGGCTAATAGGAGGGTTTCGACACCATGATGTTGTCGGAAACCATATTGGTGGATGTCCAATGCGTTGGTGTCATCTATGTGGTCTTGAAGTTGTTGCTGCACTGCCTTTTCAGTGATCTTGGCAAGGAATGATATGCTTGATACCGGGCGGTATGATGTTGGATCATTCTTGTTGAGTGATTTGTTTTTCAGTATGGGTCTGATGACTGATTTTTTGAGGTGTGTTGGCATTAGTCCTTGTTGTAAAGATTGGTTCACTATGATGGTGATGATTTTTGCAAGATCCTGCTTTGCACCCTTGACCCATGCCGCTGGGCAGGGGTCCAGTGGGGAGGTAGTGGTCCTTAATGCAGTGATTACGCCTAGAATTTGCTTTTCATCTAGTTTAGTGAATGCAGCCCACTCGTGGTAGATTGTAGGGCTTCCAGTGGGGTTAGTTGTTTGTAGCATGGTGCCCGTATTTAGATCTTGTGAGGGATCTTCAGGAGTCAGTATTGTTATGCTTCTGGTTTGAGGGTTGAGTTTACTTGCATAATGGTCTGCCAGGATTTGTGCAGACATCTCCCCAAAAGTATTAGATTCTTGTGTATTCCTCGTGAGTGATTTGACCAGCGCAAAGAGTTCCCTGGGTCGATTGAGAGCTTTATTAAGCGTGTTGGTGTGGTGAGTTCTTTTCGCAAGATTGATTGCATTCTTGTATTCAGCCAGAGTTTTGTTGTATGCAATCTTATGGTCCTCGGTTGCATGGCGTCTCCACTTCCTTTCTTGTTTCCGTAGTAATTTCTTGATCTCGCGGAGCGCTGGGGAGAACCATGGTTCGCTCTTGTTTCTGGGTGGGTTTCTTGGGTGCGTCTGTGTTGCGACAGATACTGCTTCAATGGCTTCATTCCATTGGCTTACTAGCGTGTCCATGTCTCTGAGATCCGTATTTAGGTGCGTTGCTATGGATGACACCAGTGTTGGTTTGTCGTACTTCTGGAATCTCCTTTTTTGGCTTGCAGTTGGATTGTGTGATGTATGTTCATGGATGGTGGAAAGGAGTAATGTGAACTCAATTTGGTGATGGTCAGACCATGGTACTGGGGTTATGTGTACATTGGGTTTTCGCACCCCATGGTGCTTGGTGGGTAAAAACACCACGTCCAATATGTTGCCTTTGGCGTGGGTGGCCCCGCAGATTATTTGTTCATAGCCGAGTTGGGTCATGGTTTCATGAAAGATTTCTGCTTGAGCTGTTGGGACCGATGCCATGTTTAGGTCGCCGAGGATGATTTGCTGTTTTTTGATGGCAGTGGTGGTGATGACTTCCAGCGCATCTGCCAGGGTCTCATATGGAGCTGATGGCGGTCTGTAAATAAGACATATCGCCATGGATTTATTTTCTACTCTGAGTATGTCAATACTGGTTTCTGTGCTTTGGGACGTGGTTGCTAGGGCAAAGGAGTCCTTAGCAAGGATGATTACTCCTCCTCCCCTTTTCCTGTCACGGGGACAATTGAAGATCTGGTATCCTGGCTTCACAATTTGATTGATGATAGCTGAGTCTGCATCAGTGATCCATGTTTCTGTGATACATAGAATATCGGGTTGTATATCTGTGAGGATGTTGTATATGATGTGTGTCTTGTTTCGGATGGATCTTGCGTTTATAAGCATAAAAGATATTGTGGTTGGTATGGGCTCGCTGGCATTAGAGCTGATTTTTAACTTAGGTCTTTGTTTAACGGTTCCCCTACGGCTCCTCCCCTTGTGTGATCTAGTATGTGGGCTCACTGGGGCGTTTATGAGTGGTGCGTTCTCGTCTTGGTTGTGTGGTGGCGTTGCTGGCCAGTGTGTAGTTGGTGGTGAGTTAGGTAAAATTTCAGGTGTGAGTATGACTGGGTAATAGAGGTGTACTGGCCTCCATAGTAACATAGCATGATATTGATAAACATGGTTGCAGTTACATACGATTAGTAGGGCATAAATACACCATATGATGCAGGCGCTGATGTGGGCCATTTTTAGTGGGCAGCTCGCCTCACAATACAGGGTGGTCAGCTTCGCCTTGGGGTACGGTTTTTTCCACTACGTTCAGGTATCTTTATAGCACCTGTCTTGGCAAGTTACGTTTAGGCAGAGTAAACAGTGATGGGTGCTATTAGCAGTACTCTTGGGACACAAGATGCTGATTCAGAGTCTATGCAAGTCAGTTAGGCATAAGAATACCAATACTCAGCAAGATTTGCCGCTAACTGTAAGAGGTATCTAGATAATGTGGCTAACTGCAATACGTGATTTAAGCAATGCAACAGTCACTCTACATGTATTATCGAAAGTTGTACAAGTTATTTAGGTGCTTGAAATCAAAGGAGCATCGAGCTTCCGGTAAGGCAGTTATCGGTTTACATAACTATTACAGTCTTCTATTTGGACTAGGATCAGTCAACGGGCCCTGTATAATAAGTAGCTACCGTTCACTTAAGAGGCAAATCAACAAACAATTGCAACAATCAAATGCAACAAACAAATGCAAGTAAAATCCGTTTGAACAACATGTTATACTGTCATTTAGTCATTTCATTGTGTTAGCTGACGTTTAGCTTACCCTCCAGGCGCTTTCTGTGATTGTTGCAGTGGTGTGGTTTGCTCTCAAGATCCCTGCCGTCGGGTGGAGCGTCATCTGACCACTATGCAATGTGTCTGGCGTTCGGGGAGCTCATACCCAATCAGGGGAGCTCATACCCTTTGATTTTCTTTGAACCCTATTGCTGCCTTGAGTTCTCTGAGGTAGGTGGCGTTGGTTGACGGTGCTGTGCGCTGTGCGGCGTCTTGCAGTAGGCGCTGATGTTCTGCGCTTTGCAGGTTTGCCAGGACCGGGAGGTCTCAATATGTTAGGTAGATGTTGCCGGTGAGCTTACACCCACCTCTGGGGTTCAAGCCAAGGTTGGGCGTGATCCAGCTATCACTGCTGTACGGACCTCAACTGTTGCACAGCCTCTCCGCGGGATGGGCCACGCTACCGGCCACGTCCTAAGGGCCACGCCAAAGGGTCCTCTGGCGAGGCCCTCAGGCGCGGGCCCGCCAGGCGCGGGCGCGCCCCGTATGGACGCCGCTTTTTATGGCCCTCTGTATCTCGGCTCCCCCTCTCCCACTGCTCGGATTGAGCAGGAGCAACTCCCACTGACCGCGATTTGTTACTGTCCTCATCTCTACCACCTCCACTGGCAGACTATTCCACGGATCCACTACTCTTTCTGTAAAGAAATATTTCCGCATATCACTCCTGAATCTATCTCCCTTCACCCTCATCCCATGTCCCCTCGTAGCAGAACTTGCTTTCAATTGAAAGAGGCTCTCTCCCTGAACATTTATGCCACGGAGGTATTTAAACATCTCAATCATATCACCTCTATCCCGCCTTTCCTCTAAGGTGTACCTATTAAGATCCTTAAGTCTGTCCTCATATGCTTTATAATGAAGCCCATAAATCATTTTAGTAGCCACCCTCTGCACCGACTCCATCCTGTTCACATCCTTTTGAAGGTGCGGTCTCCAGAATTGCACACCATACTCCAAATGCGGTCGCACCAAAGACTTATACAGAGGCATTATCACCTCCTTTTTTCTGCTAGCCATTCCTCTCCGTATGCACCCAAGCATCCTTCTAGCTTTTCCCGTCGCCTTTTCTACCTGTTTACCTACTTTAAGATCATCAGACACAACCACGCCTAGGTCATGCTCTTCTTTAGTGGACAAAAGTACTTCACCCCCTATACTGTATTGCTCCCTTGGATTGCTGCAGCCCAAATGCATGACCTTACATTTTTTAACATTGAATCCCAGCTGCCAAATTCTAGACCATTCTTCAAGCTTAGCTAGATCCCTCCTCATGTTATCTACACCTTCCTGGGTGTCTACTCTATTGCAGATTTTGGTATCATCCGCAAAGAGGCAAACCTTACCCGACAGCCCTTCCGCTATATCACTAACAAAGATGTTAAAAAGAATCAGACCAAGGACAGATCCCTGGGGCACCCCACTGGCAACGTCCTTCTTCTCAGAGTGAGCTCCATTTACTTGTACTCTCTGTCGCCTCCCACCCAACCAATTTCTAACCCAAGCAGTAACTTTAGGGTCCATCCTTAGGGTGCTCAGTTTGTTTATAAGTCGCCTGTGAGGAACAGTGTCAAAGGCTTTACTGAAATCTAAATACACCACATCTAGGGCTCTCCCTCGGTCCATCTCCCTGGTCACCCAATCAAATAAATCAATCAGATTTCAATCAATCAATCTATCAGAAATCAATCAATCTAACGTAGACTTATACTACGGTCCCAATCAGAGTGGCTCAGTGCAGTTTACAACAAGAATGAACACTGAGCAAAGATGCTAAAACATATTAATTAGAATTAAATTTAAGTTTTTAAATTTGATGAAGTTAACGCACGTTAAATGCCCACTTCCCTTTTATTTCTGTGGGTGGAGTGATACTTAACACGCATTAACTTTATTAACACACTTTAACCTTTAATAAACATGCCCCTTAGTCTTCCATCTTTCAGCTTCCTGCGGCAAGGAGGTATTGAAGTCTAACTTGCACACTTTACTTGCAGACATCTTAGGGGAAGATCCTGAAAACCTGGTAACTTAAATCACAGTTTGAGGGGAGATTATTATAAACTAGGACATTCCTCTCTGCAGCTTCCCTCTCAAGCAGCCATTCTCAGCGAGCTTGCCAGTGCCCCCCCCCCTCAATAATTTAATATTATTGTGTACAAAAATTAGGTATATCAGATATTCTGCGTTGTTGGTTCTTGTTGGTTGTATTATACGAGAAAATCCATTTATTTGTTTTTTTAAATTGTAAATGTTGTTTGTTTTGCATGCTCCTTGTATTATTTCATACGTTTGTATGAGATCCAGCTAGACATATTGATATATGGGCTACAAATAATATTAAAGAAATAAAAGAAAAAAGAATTGTCAACTTTCTCATCTTTAGGAGGGACAGTCCCTGCTTCTTGTCTGATATGGCAATATTTATGCGTACTAATGCAAACTTTTTTCATGAGTGTAAGGGAGGCTATTATAGACCTGATGTCATATAAATATTCCTTCTGACAGCTGTGAAAACATTGGCATGTTTGTATCTGGATTCTATCTGGTTGACTCCTCTCTCATTTCAGATACCATGGGACAATAAAGAAGTTGACTTAATACCAAACGGGAGTTCTGTTGTTGTGGACAACTCAAATAAGTATGTAAAACAGTAGGAAACTTTTAATTCTATTTTTCTCTAAAGTTAAATCATTGTATAGAATCATTAATGGGTCAAGTGTAGATAGAGGTATCTTCTTACTTTTCTTGAAACGTTCAGAAGAACATAACAGCTGTCATGTTGAAACCCACTAATGATCCATTAGTAGTGGCCAGACAAATGGTCCTGTCTGAGGGTGGCTGGTCAAGGTCACTCTCAGAAATATGAAGTGAACATGCCCACATCTGTCTGGCTAATTATTAAAGGACTTTTCCACCAGAAACTTGTTCTGACCTTTTTTAAACCAAGCTCTGCTACTAGCTTTGACTACATTCTATAACAACAAATTCCACACCTTGATTGTGTGTTGATTAAAGAAGAAACTTTAACGTTTGTTTTAAATCTGCAAGTTAGTTTCTTGGCATGTCCCCTACTCTTAGGGGCATGTTTACCAAATGGCGGTAGTGGCTTCCGTGCAATATCGGAGCCTCAGCCCCATTGATTTCAACTGGGCCATGGCTCTGATATTGCACAGAAGCCACTACCCACCATTTAGTAAACATACCCCTTAGTAAAATTCAAAATGATAAGTAACCATTCTTTATTAACTTGTTCCTTACCACTCATGATTTATAAACCTCTATCATATCCCTTTTCAATTGTTTCTTCTCCAAGCTGAGGAGCTCTAACCTCTTTGGAAGAGATTCATCCCTGTAATCCTTTTTCGTTCCTTTTTTTACTTTTTCTGGTCTACTATATCTTTTTAGAGGCATGGAGAAAGTGTGAAGAAAAAAGAGGCAACCCAACTGCACTGCAGGGACGATGAAAGAAAAGCAGAATATAGATGAGCTAGTCAGGAACAACAGATTCTTCAGTGACAATTTATTTTATTTTTATTTACTTAGACGGTTTTCTATATCCTGGTCACTGGAGAGAGAATGAAAACTGCCACCATAATGCAATATAAAATTTCTCTTTCATTTCTTTAGTAAGACACTAACAATAAAACCAATTTGAAAATAACAAACAGAAGATCAAAAATGTCTTGTGTCATAGGTAGTCTCAGCAAAGGTCCAGTGGGAGTTCTAATTCATGCAAAGACCCAAAATGTTTCGGCATATCTGCCTACAACAGGGGCTAGTAGACAGTTCTTAAAACACCACCTGTAGATAGAAAGCCACCTTACAATGCGAAGCTTTAGCGTCAAAAGAAAAAAATAAAAACAGAAAAACTGTCCAACTTACAAAGGAGATGGCAGTGATGTTTAGTGGCTAACTAAAGAAGCGAAATAGAAATTTTATATTGCATAATGGTGGCAATTTTCATACTCTCTCCAGTGACCAGGGTACACCCCACCCCTCCTTTTCTTTGCCATAGTTAAAAAGTACACATTTTTACCTACAGTTGGGGGAAGGGCAATTTTCACACAGTCTATTTATGTGGGAGAACTTAAATCTACCTTCTGTATTGGCACTTTGCCATGAAGATCCTTTTGGAGAAAGTGATCAGAGAGCTGTTGGTGCCACTGAAGAAGGAATGTTCTTCGACAGACTGATGTGTAAGAAGGAAATCTCTTCTAAATGTTCCAACATCAGGAGCACCTGAGGAGACGTGGAACTTCAGAGATAATGCTCTCGGTCGCTCCGAGTATAAAGGCTCATTGCACCAATGCTGGACACTCCCTGTGGGTCTCTTCAACCTGTTGTACTCTGAAGTTACTGTGGGTCAGATGTTCTAAACCCTTTTTCCCACAGAGGCAAATGGGGAACAAACCCTTTAATGCATCTGCTCCTAGAAGTGCTCACAATGCAAGAGTATGGCTGGGAGGTGTAGTTTTAAAAATGATGGTTCTCCATTGTCCAGTGCATGTGCCCTTTCTCAGGTAAGCTGAAGAGAACCAGGTGTAGGGATTTTGAGCATTCACACTAGACTGAAGGAACAGAACAAAAGAGCGGCCTTCCGTTTTCTGAGGATCTATTTTTCTGTGTCTACAGGCATGACTATGTTGATAAATGCATTGATTATGTGTTCAACAAATCAGTGACAGAAGTATTTGAAGCATTCAAGAGAGGATTTTACAAAGTGTGTGACAGAGAGATACTTCAGTTCTTTCAGCCCCAGGAGCTGATGGAGGCGATGAATGGAAATTCAGATTATGACTGGATCAAATTTGAAAAGGTTTGAAAGAAATCTCCCTTTATTCTGAAGATTGGCCTACCCTTATGTTCTTAACAAATGTGCTTAAGGAAATCTTTCTTCTCTGTCTTTAATTTTGTCCTCTTAAAGAACACGGTCTACTGGGGAGTATACGAGCCTTCACATCCCAATATTCAAATGTTTTGGAAGGTTTTCCACAAGCTGTCTTTACCAGAAAAGAAGGGTTTCCTTTGTAAGTATCTTTAAATTAAGGTTTTTTTTTGAAACACATAAAAAGATATTTGATTTAGTTTAGCAATATGCTACCTCTGACACATTTTGCTGTTTTGGATGCAGTTTTGAGTTTGTGTGCTTTGACTATAAAGTGGAAACATTAAAGATCTGTTTACTTAGCTGCGTTTACATGTTTAATGCAGTTTTTAATGTGCGTTAACAATCTACTTCCGCTCGCACCTTGCCAAGAAAACCCAAGGGATAGTCACAACATGAACAACCATCTACAGGGTCACCAGGAGTCGACATTGACTCGACAGCAATTACTGCGTTAATCACCTTAATGCAGAAATTTCTATTAAGGGGTGGGGAATGTATGTGGATTAAGCCTTTCAGTTAATGCACAAGTCATTATTGCATATTAACTGTTAACATGATAGATAATGTGGTGCAGTTAGCCACACCTCCCGTGATGTAGCTCACTGCCCTACATGACATCATCAGTAATATACTGGCAGATATATATCAGTAATATACTGGCAGATAAGGTAGGTATGTTGATATAACGCTACTACGGATGTCAGAAATGAAAAGGAGTACAATCAGAATCCAATATTAGAACATTAATAAATAAAAGATGAAGGGCAAGGATATTCACTACACAGATAACAGGTTTTGCTTTTTTAAATTCTGGTTGTGGCAGCTAAATAAAAAACAGATTTTCAATGCCTGCACCCAGATTGCAGCTAGCACTGAATATCTGTGCAGTGCAATCAGGGACGGTGCTATCTGGATAATAGTGACGGTCAATCTGCTACCAGGTAGCTATCTGGTAAAGGTAGAACAGCTTTTCTGCTCTCTCAACTTTATCTGGCTAGCTGGCTTAATATTGCCAGTAACCAAGTAACTTTGCCACTCCACCCACACACCACTCAGGCACTATGGTGGTCATTCTGAGGTAGGAATATCGGGGTTGGACGTCCGGGTTGGACAGCCAACTCACACACAGCCTCTTTTCCTGATTCCAGCTCTTCTGCTCCCCGCACATACACCATGTTTGTGTGGGGAGCTCTGAACGGGGGCGGGAGGGGCTGGCCCAGAGAGAGGAACGAGCAGGAGTGTGGCCAGGCACCCAGACGTACACAGATCATTCCAGTCATGCCTCTGTACATGCCCCGGAGTTGCTCTAGATGCCCACCTTATTCCACCCTAAAGGTGGAATAAGTGCTGGATGCGGGAGTGATTGGAGTCTGCAGCCCCCCAGTGACATCACGCCACCGCGGGAGGTGTCCCGCTGCCTTATCCCGGCCCTGGCTGCCTCTGCAGAGGGTCAGACGGCAGGGAAAGGTTCATCTATGCGGTTGGGCATTGGGCTCTCAGGCTGGACATGCTGGTGCCATGGCAACAGGATGCCACGGCAGCAGCACACCAGTCAGAGCATTGAGCGATGGGACAGGCAGCCGGCCATATGTCTACCCACTCAGAATGCTGTGCACGCCAGGCCGTCCAAGTGCCTTTATTCCTTAACCATGGGAACATATAGCTCCCACAGTTGAGGAATCAGGTGCACATTGCAACCATTCATTTTCTGCACATCTGGATGGCCCAGATGTGCATAGCTCAGAATCGGCCTCCATCTGAATAACGTCGCTGAATATCCACAGATTGTGGCAGCTAAGGGAAACATAGTAACATAGTAAATGAGGGCAGATAAAGACCAGTATGGTCCATCTAGTCTGCCCAGTAAGATTGCAAGAGTAGGTGCACCTGCCGCTCTGTGCAGGCCACCCCTCCCCATGTCTTTGTTTAGGGGTGAACCCACCACTCCGTGTAGGACACCCCTATTTGTTGAGAAATTAGATAGTTTATTTTGATTTTATCCTGTTGCTGTAAAGGGATCCACTGTGTCTGTCCCATGCCATTTTGAATTGATTTGTGTGATGACATTAAGAACATCAGAAAAACACAAAAGGAAAAAATAAATACATATCCCTATATGGTAAATAATGAAAATATCCAAAAGAGCATGATTGACTGATATTTATTCATTGAACATTGAGAGCCAGTCTGGTGGCCTGGGTTTCATTCCCAGATTAGGTCTCTGTTCTCCAGGGATACTGCAGAGACAACATTCACAGTCCACAGGGAGAGGGAGTCCCCACGCAGTCATGATATCTAGAGATTAGACTTAGGGTTCACCTCAGCCGGGTTCCAGAGGTATCTACAGTGTGTTTTCCCTCCCTGTGGCTGAAAATCGTGGCTAGAATGGCTGGATTGAGTTGAGAGGGGAAGTATAAAAATAGGGGGAAAACACCCCCGAGATTATGCAAACGAAGGCTAATGACATTGCAACCAAATGAGTCCTTATCTCCAGGGAACAGGAGGAAACTGCCAGGCCCAGATGATAGATGGGAAAAAAGGTGTTCTCAAGGACCTCAACAATCTTTTTTGTTTATTCAGTCAAAATATTCTTCACCCCAGTTCATTTTTGTTCGGTTCAGATATGTTTATTGCAGAAGTAAGTATAATATATTCGCCAAAACATTAAGCAAGTTAAACCTACTAAACATAAACCTAAGCAGGAGATGCACAAAAATCATTGTGATAATACAAGGATCGAAACATAAGCACAAGGGAATATGCGAGGGATCCCAGATCTTGTGATAGACTCAAGATGACTAAATTTATCTGCTGCGGCTGACTCATATCTGCTCATTAGGCAGATGAGGTTCCATTGCAACTTATAACAATCAGAGAGGCAGCCTTTCAACTGGATAAGTTGTAATGCCAAAGTAAGGAGAATATTGGATGAATATCTTTGATATTCAGTAAGATTATGCTGCACCTCAAGAGATCTCCATATAATTAATTTAAAAGATATATTTTTCTATATATCCAATACAGATTTTCTCCCCCACTGCTGCCCAGACCCTCCCAGATGGTAGTCATAAAACTAGGAAAGTATACATTCTTATTAGCTTTCCAAGCTTTGAGTTTCCGCGAGGCGTTTCAGGGAGTTTTGCTCTTCCATAGAAATGAGACTAAGAGCTGTTCATCTTCATTATAAAATGTATGCTCAAACAGCACAGGCAACATATCCCATACAACTGACTTTTGGGGAAATCATTTTAATGGCCTCAAGCCATCCCTACCAGGATAAAAACAAAGGGGACCAGTGTAGTAGAAGCTGTACCTTCCTCCGTATTACAGAACCAGATCCCCAAATATCAAAATACCATGTGGGGACCACATGTGTCCATATCGTTTTATCTCCTCTTTTACAGTGACATAATTAAGAGATAGCTGGAAAGGCTTGAGAACTCAGAAATCTACAAGATGTAAAGTAGTGAGGCAGGGGTTGTATATAAAAAGGACGTCATTGGCATAGATGGTAATCTTACACGTAACCTTCCCTATAATGACCCCTTCAATTTTGTTTGCTACAGCTAAAGGTTTCAGAGCAATATTAAATAATAAGGGTGATAATAGATGCCCTTGCCCTTTCGTTGGGGGAAACAGCCTAGAAAGACAATTATTAACAATGAATGTGGCAGCTGGGGAGGTATAAAGCACCTTAACCATTCTGATAAACTCAGGTCCAAACCAAAACCAGTCTCTAATGCAAAATAAATCTGCTTAATATACTCCATCAAAGACTTTCTCAGCACCTAATGAAACCGCTATTTGCAGAACATTCCTGACCATGTGTGGGAAAGTACATTACAGAACAGCTAATAGCCTACCCTGCCATAAAACCAGCTTGAGCCTGGTGAATAATGGTAAGCAAGACTTTCTGAAGCTGTGTTGCCAGAACTTTGGCATAAACTTGAGTAACACAGCAATCAGGGATATAGGTCTACATATCTTAAAGTCCCAAAAAAGTGAAATAATTCCCGAGCCTCTGACCTAAAAGGTCCTTGAACGTTAAATAAACTTTGATGGTCAAGTCATCATATCCCGGGGATCCTAGTTCATTCTTAAGTCTAAATCCAGTACCTCTTTAGACCAGCTAGATCAATAGATATGTTGGAGTTTTTTTGAGGTCTCTACAGAAACAATTTTTCTATTTATAAACATCGAGCAATCATGCTCAGCGTTGGCCCAACTACCCCGCAAACTAGGGCAGCAGCTCTAAGTCATCAGTGCCCAGCTTTGCCAGCAGGAAGAATGAGCAATATGCAAATAGTCCATTTATCCTTGTAAGGGGCTTTTTGAAATCTCCCCTGTTATAAATATACTTACAAAACAAAGTCTAATATTTAAAAATGTGATGCCCAAATATGCATTTTGATAGGATTATTCTGGGAGGGATGGTGGAGAGATGATTACAATTGATTTTAATAAACTCAATTGGGGATGGGATGCAAGACTAAAGTTTTGCCTAGGGTGTCTAATACTCTTGCAGAGGCCCTGATAGTCCTTTTTTGGAATTTTTGACTGATCTGCTATAACTTAAAACTCTAGAAGGCTAAAAATTAACCTGGGTGTTTCTTGATGGGTGGGGGAACTGAAATTGGTTTGAGGGAGGAGTGTTCCCTTGTGGAAAACAATTTACCCAAGAAAATGCAAAACACAGGTGTATTGTTTTTAATCTCTAATTTTCTAGTGTTGAGGATGGCTTTTGTCTTGATGTAGATTACTGTATTCATGTTATCTAGTTTTAACTTTTGGCAAATGGTGGCAAAGTAGCTCATCTTCTATCTCAAATCGTTTTCTCTCTAACACTGATATTGTTTGACACACAAGATGATGTGTGCTAAGAAGGTAACAGGGCGCGTTGTCAAAGCGTGCTTTAGTGCATCTAAATTAAGCTTACTTTATAAAGACAAGTAGGCATGTACTTTCACTGAATGACTAAAATACTCAGTCACACACATCGTTAGTGCCTAAAAGTAGGTGGCTCATTATAAAATTACCCCCAAAGTCTACAAGCCTTTCCCGCCTTCAGTTTGTTATTCTTTCCATGTAGCGTGGGACACGGTGAATACAAGCCTGTAAGGTGAAGAAGGTTCAAATCCCACTGCTGCTATCATTGTGGCTGTGCTGAGTACCAGGGATGATGGAGTGCTATCTTCTCTACACCCTCTGGATGGTTTTTAAGCCAAAACGAGCACTTTCCTGATGCTTATTCATGCCTGGAGCAAATCTAAACGTAGACGTGACTCTGGAGGTCTAGGGTGTTTCTGAGACCAGCCATGCCTCCATCATGCCCCATTCAAACTTGGACGTCCTCACGCTGGGGGTATCCATAGACCTGGCTCCTAAAATGCCTCCGGAAATGTCTCTGTGCTTCGGACAGCTCTTTGCCTGTTTTTGGATGTCCAAAGCATGAATAGAGTTTCTAAAGTAACCAATAGAGTGTATCTGGATTTTCACAAGGCTCTCTTGACAAGGCTCTCATAATGAGAGACTCTTTAGGAAATTAAAAAGTCTGTGTTTTATTGTGGATTGGGACCTGGTTAAAAGATAGGCAACAAAGAGCGCCCAGTTTCCTCAATGGAGAAAAGTGAATAGTGGAGTACCCCTGGGATCTATATTGGGACCACTGCTTATAATATATTCATAAATGACCTGGAAATGGGCAGAGAGTGAGCGATCAGATTTGCTTATGATACACAGTTATTCAAAGTTATTAAATCAAAATTGCAAGAGGATCTTGAGAAATTAGGAGAAAGGGCATCCAAATGACAGATGAAATTTAACGTGAACAAGTGCACTTAGGGAAGAAGAACCCAAACTATAGTTATATGATGTAAGATTCCACATAAGGAATCACCTCCCAGGAAAAGGATATAGACGTCATCATGGATAATACGTTGGAAAGCTTTGCCCAGAGTGCCGTTGGGGCCAAGAAAGCAAATGCTAGGAATCATAAGAAAAGGAATGGAGAATAAAACCAAGGATATTATAATGGCTCTGTATCATTCCATGGTGTGATCGCACCTTGAATATTGTGTGTAGTTCTGGTCGCCATATCTAAAAAAAGGATATACAGTCAAACCTCGGTTTTCATGATTAATCCGTTCGAAAAAGTCTGACTAAAACCGAAGCGTATGAAAACCGAAGCAATATTTCCCATAAGAAACAATGTAAATTCAATTAATCCGTTCCAGACACCCAAAAATATTCACAAAAAATACATTTTATAGAGAGTCAATCCCACTTCTGGCCACAAGATGGTGCTCCAGAGGTATTTTTGGCAGACAAATTGTTTAAACTGCTGAGAGGGGAGAAAGATTAACAGCACGGTCAAGATGCAAATCTTCAGCAAAAAAACACCCAGAAAGGAGATCGGGCACAGGAATTTTTAAAGAAAACAGAAAAAAAGAAGGATCCACAAAAAAAAAGGCCACAGCCACCGGAAACACCACTCTCCCGCTCAGGAAACCTGTGGCAATGGCTGCAGCAGCACGAGCTCCCGAAGTCTCAGCCAGCAGTAAAACAGCTTCTGTCACTTCTCTCAGCTGCCCGATCGTCCACAGGACAGCACACAGATACTGTACGACACTAATCTGATCGCTGACTCCGTCTCAACAGCGTACCCTGCAAGAACTGCCTCCCACATTCATTCAACATCTCCTGCTTACATTGACAGCTACCCTGCTACCTCCGAGCCTGAGGGGGCGCTCCAGAGAACAGGCAGGCGGTGGAGAGATCGGGGCCTTCCTCTCTGTGCAATCCCTCTGACTCTGGCTCGAGGATGTTGCTCAGCTGACTTTCGCTTGCTTCTCTGCTGGTTTGAAGTTTTCAGATCTGGCAGCACATTCTTTACGAAAACCGAGGCGACATCCGATAACCGAGACAACATCTCAGTCAGAAAAGACGTCGAAAACCGAAACGGTCGAAAACCGGGGCGAACGAAAACCGAGGTATGACTGTAGTAGAATTAGAAAAGGTACAGAGAAGAGTGACCAAAATGATAAAGGGACTGAATGGATAACCCTACAAGGAAAGGGTTAAAAAGGTTAGGGCTCTTCAGCTTGGAAAAGAGGTAGTTGAAGGGAGCTATGATAAAGTTTTATAAAATAAGGAGTGGAGTGGAACGGGTAAACATAGATCAGTTGTTTACTCCTTCAAGCAGAAAGACTAAGGGACACACAGTGAAGCTACAATGTAGCATTTTAGAGCAAACAGGACTCAACAAATGCATGTACTTTCTGTCACGTCATAAACTATAAACATTTACAGTCTGGTCGCCCTCTGATCAAGTCTCCATCCCTCCCCCATCCCCACTGTCAATGGAATGCTGTATTGATTCCTGTAAATATTTAAGTGTCAACATCTGTTGCTCGTACTGTCCTCACCTGAGGAAGAAGGTTTTACCTTTGAAAGCCAGTCTAAAAATGTATTTTAGTCCAATAAAAAAGTATCACCTTATTTTCATTTTTGTTTCTCTTTTCATTTAACAACATTTAAGACTAATTGGCGAAAATATTTGTTCACTCGATGCATAATCAAACTCTGGAATTTATTGCCAGAGGTTGTAGTAAAAGCTGTTAGTGCAGCTATGTTCAAAGAGATTTGGACAAGTTCCTGGAAGAAAAGTCCATAACCTTTAAAGGAAACTGGGGAAATCTTTCTACCTTCTGGGAAGTGGCAGGTATTTGTGATCTGGATTGGCCACTGTTGGAAACAGGATAGTGGGCTTGATGGACCTTTGGTCTGACCCAGTAGGGCATATCTTATGCCTCCCCAGCTGCTGAATATTACAGCTAGATGTGAGGAGCACAACAAGTGGTTGATCCCAGGCCGGGGTTGGGGGTGGGGGAATAATGAGCACAGCAGCAGGGAAAGAGCCCAGAGGCCAGGGATGTAATGAGTGTTGTGACAGGAGGGAAGCTGCAGGCCAGCAGAGAAGCGAGCAGTGCAGTAGGTGAGGAGCCCAGACCTTGCCGGCTGAGCGAGTGAAGTGGCCAGATCAGTGAGCACAGTTCAAATCCTGTGTCTTGAATGGTAAAGAGATAGAGATAGGGGTTGGGGAGGAAAAGAAATGCACCTCAGCACTCTCAGTAGTCCAAGATTACCCCTTGTCTCCCCACATTTACTTACAGTTCCAAGTAGGGCTGGCCCAACCATTAGGCAAACTAGGCAGGTGCCTAGGGTGGCAGCTTCTAGGGGGAGCAGCAAAGAGTGAGGCATTCAAAGCTAAACAATAGAGTCTGACAACTGGGTGGGGCATAAGACTTAAGGTTTGTCTAGGGTGCCAACACCTTGAACCAATTCTGGGGCCGACCCTGATTCCCAACAATGTTTGTTCAGCTTCCCCTGCATGCACAAGCCGTCCATCCGTACAATCGCTCACTCAGCTACCCCATCACTGTAACTCCCTAGCCACTTACTCAGCTTGCCCTGCTACTCATTACCCTCTATATATTTATTTATTTATTTAAAATTTCTTATATACTGTGCTATTTGTCATCAGTGCGGTTTACATTGAAACAATATAACACTGTTTATGTTTATGTTTTATTTCATTTGATAAAAAACCGCCTTTCAGGGTAGGCAGAGCGGTGTACAGTAAAACCAAATAAAAAGAAGGCCGAAGCCAACGAAATAGAATAGAAATACAAATTCTTAATAGGAAAGCAATAAAACAGGAGAGACAAGACCAACAATATAACAGGACACAAACACGAGGAAAGCAAGAATAGGACACATGGGATTCACACGAAGGGAGAGGGAACATCAAACGCCAGGGAAAAGAGGTGAGTTTTTAAGTTCTGCTTAAAAGTGAGGTGGTGAGGTTCCAGGCGGAGTGAGGGGGGGAGGGAGTTCCAGAGGGCGGGGCCGGCAAAAAAGAAAGCGGAGGAACGGGTAGATTGTAGATGGGCACGGGAGGGGGAGGGGAGAGCGAGGCGGTTCAGGTGGAAGGAACGAGGAGTGTACCTAGGAGAGTGAAAAGAGAGAAGGTCGGTTAAGTATTGTGGGGTGCCTGTATGGAGAGCTTTGTGAACCAGAATGAGCAGTTTGAAATGAGCACGGTAGGGAAAAGGGAGCCAGTGAAGACGAAATAGAAGGGGCGTTATGTGATCACGGGGGGAGGAGTGGGTGACCAAACGGGCAGCAGTATTCTGTAGCCGTTGTAAGCGGGACTGTTGGGATTTAGAGAGACCGATGAATAGTGAGTTTGCGAAGTCAACCCGTGATATAACCAAAGATAGCAATAAAGTGGTGAGCGCTGAAGAGGATAAGAAAGGGCGAACTGCACGAATTTGACGGAGGAAGAAAAAGGAAGATTTGGTGATATGTGATATATGGGAATGGAAAGATAGATCAGAATCAAAGTGAACCCCAAGATAACGAAATGAAGAAACTAATGGAACAGGAGAACCGGAGAAAGAGGGGGCCAGCGTGGGAGGAGGGTTATTGTGGGAGAACCAGATAGCAATAGTCTTGGTGAGATTAAGGTGAAGACAGTTGTGAGTCAGCCAGTTGGCCACAGTAGAGAGACAGGAATTTAACGCGGAAAGGTCAGGACAAGAAGGGGATGTGTGATGTAGCAGAATAATGTCGTCAGCATAGAGAAAGGCAGATAAACCGGACTGTTGAATTAAAAGGGCCAAGGGGGCTAAGAAAAGGTTAAAAAGAAGAGGAGCCAGGACAGAACCCTGAGGGACCCCACAGGAAAGAGGGAAAGAGTCTGAGGGAGGGGTAGAGGCGGATGGTGATATGACAGCACAAGTGCGAGAAGAGAGAAAAGAGTGGAACCAACGGTGAACAGAACTACAGAGACCGGCTTCCCTAAGACGAAGAAGAAGGAGGGAGTGGTCAACCAAATCAAAAGCAGCGGAAAGGTCAAGTGCAACCGCCACCGAGATATCACCACGATCATGAGCTATATGCCGTGCATTAGTAATGGTCAGATATATCAGACCTATTTTACAAATAACAGGAATATTAACATGGAAGTAAACAGGGAAATCATATACATTTCTAGCAAAATACATGTAAGTAATATATATAATCTGTGCAGTTAGGGTAGGTATGAGGTTGAGAGGGTGGAGGAGGGGAAGGGGTGTTTAGGTGTATAAAGTGTGATGAAAAGGTGGTGTTTAAGGGCTTTTTTGAACTGTTTAATGTCCTTAATTGCTCTGATGTTGGGAGGGAGTTTGTTCCAACACCTAGGAGCATAGTTCGAAAATGACCTATTGATGGATGACTGGTTAACTTTTATGGAAACCTTTGGTATAAGTAGGGTGTCAACAGCTGGAGATCTCCTGGATCTGTTGTTTGTTGTGTGTGTGATGAGATCAGAGATGGATGCTGGAGAAATATTATTGAAGGCCCTAAAGGTAGTAAGGATGGCCTTATATCGGATTCTGCAGCTTATTGGTAGCCAATGACGCTTCTCTAGAATGGGGGAGATGTGCTCACACTTTGATGATCCGCAGAGGACACGGGCTGCTGCATTCATGGCTAATTGTAGAGGGTTGATTGTTATCTTTGGCAGGCCATGGAGTATTATGTTAGCATAATCAAAGTGCGGCGTGACCAGAGCTTGGAAGATGGTGCGGAAATCATCAGACTCCATCATAGGTCTCAGGTGACGAAGGGTTTTAATCTTGAAGTAAACCGCCTTTACGGTGCGTTTTATATGTTCCTTGAAGTCTAACCTTTGATCAAGTATTACTCCCAGATATCGTATATTGGATTTAACTGGGAGTTCAGCATCTCTAACTTTTAGAGATGATGGAGGGGAGAAACATTTATTCCTTGTGATTATTAGAACTTCAGTCTTTTTGAAGTTAATACGGAGGTTATGAGAGAGTAGCCAATCAGTTATTGCATTAAAACAGTTGATTAACACTGAATAGTTTGGGCATGATACAAATATCGGTGAGAATAATAGCACATCATCCGCATACATAAGGCAGGATATACCAAAAGAGCATGTGATGTCACAGATTGGCTGCATATAGATATTGAACAGCAGCGCAGACAAGGAGGAGCCTTGTGGTACACCTTGTTTCTGCTGAAAGGGATTAGAAGTGGTATTACCAATACGGACTTGTTGCCATCTGCCTTCCAGGTAGGATTTGCACCAGTCCCAAGCACGGTTATGGCTTCCCTTCTCATGAAGTCGCTTCAGTAGTTGCGTGTGATCAACGGAATCGAACGCAGCTGCTATATCAAGAAATATTAGAGCAAAGCCATTTTTCAGATTGTCAATGCCATTGATTAGTGTGTTGGTTAATGTCGTTAGGAGAGTTTCCACATCATGGCCTTCCCTGAATCCATGTTGACATGGATCTAAACGAGAAAATGAGTCTATATGCTGTGTAATTTGTCTGAGAGTTAATTTCTCAAGAATTTTAGCTAGTAATGGGATACTAGAGATTGGTCGGTATGAGTCTTCCTTCTTTGGGTCAAGTTGGTTGTTTTTTAGTAGTGGGCGGATGTATGTATGTTTGAGAGCATCTGGGAAGACGCCGGATTCAAATGATAGCTTCGCTATGTTAGCTATAAATGGGCTGAGTTCTGTGCGCATAATTCTTATCCAGTGTGCTGGGCATGGGTCAGTTGGTGCGGTTGTCGTGTTGATGGAGGTGATAACTTCATTTATGGTTTTTGCAGAGGGTGGTGAGAGGTTGGTGATTGAAGACTGCGGATGGGAAGTCTGGACAGGTTCTTGTGGTGTTGCAATGTTTGTTTTTATTGCTTTGGATTGAATATAGTTCGCATAGGCTTGGGGTTGAATCCCTTCTTGTTGTGGTGGGGATGGTTGATTGATAAAGGACTTTACTAGATTAAATAATTCCCTTGGTTTATTCAGTGAGCGGCTGAGGATATCGGCATGGAATTCTTTTCTCTTAGCCCAAGTTGATTCACGATGTCGTTTAAGATGTTCTAGGTAGGTAGTTTGGTCAGAGGAATTACGTGTATTTCTCCATTTTCTCTTGAGCTTTCTGAGGTGGAGGAGTGAGGTACGTAGTTCATGGGAGAACCATGGGGCAGACTGTTTTTTTTGCAACTTGGTTGTCAGGTGTCAGCTTTTTGATCATAGCTGGAAGATGCGAGTATGAGGAGAGGGTATTGTTCCAGTTGTTTACAATATCATTGAGGTTAGTTGATAGTTGGGCAAGTTTTGGGAGTGCATTGTTTTTAAAGTCATCATTGTCTAGTTGTTTGAATCTAGTAGATGTTTTGCATCCAGTTGAGTTTAGGCGGTAGTCTGTGGTTTGATACGCTGGTATCTGAAAAGTTATTAGGTTATGGTCCGACCAAGGGACGGGGGTAATAGGGAGTTCAATTTTGTTCATCACAATCATGTCATGCTGAGGAATGAAGATTAGGTCCAAGAGGTTTCCACTTTGATGGGTAGGATCTGTCACTACTTGCTTGTAGCTGAGGTCAGTCATCGCTTCTAAGAAAGATTTGGCTAAGGCAGGTTGAGTAGAAGCCAGATTAAAGTCACCTAACAACCAGTTTGGTTTGGAGGGGTCTTCTGGGTTACAGGCTAAGTCTATGATGTTTGAGAGTTCATCTGAAACAGCATTTGGTACTCTGTAGATGAGGTTAATGGAGTTAACTGTATTAGTAATAGTTAGTGTATTCAGGTGTTGTGTGCTTTTGGTTAAGTTTATTCGATATTGTAGCGCTGTTTTTGCAAGTATTAGGACACCACCGCCTCTTCTATGTTCTCTGTTGCAGGTGTAGATTGTGAAGTTGGGTGGAGTGAGTTGGTTTAATATAACATTGTCCATATCAGAGAGCCATGTTTCAGTAACTAACAGTATATCTAGATTGTATTTGGCTACTAGGTCTGTGATTACAGGCCATTTATTGCGTGTAGAGCGTGCATTAACAAGTGCACATTTGAGGTCTCGTTGATGTTTCGCTTTTTTGTCTTTTGTGGAGGTTGTGAGATCAAGGGATACATAAAGAAGATGTGACTGTCTCTTATGATAAGTGTTTGGAGGTATCTGGTTTCGATTCGTGGAGTATTTCCTGCTTGCACTGTGGATTAGATGGATAGGGTTGTAGTGATTTGTAAAAGTAGCAGAGACATGAAAAGTACAGGCTAGCATGTAGATTAGGGTGATAGTAAATAATGAGGATGTCATTTTGTAGTTAAAGTGTTGTTTCTAAGTGAACAGAAGAGGTAAGTGTGCAAAGTGCCTTATTAGTAGACATAGTTATACATAATTATACAGTTATACATAACCCATTCACTCACCCAGCTCCACCACCTAATCACGCAGCCTCCATCACCACTCATAACTTCCCTTTCCACTCATTCGCTCACTCTCCCTGCCAGTGCTAAATGCTCCATCCACTTACACACGCACACTGCTAGTGAAACACACCTTAGAGCATGCATATTTCAAAATTGTTAATAAAGCAAAAACCTTTTTGAGTCTGAACAAATCAGATGTTTCTTATCCTAGATTGTACACTTTTGTTTATACTTAAATTTATTTGGGGGTTTTTATCCACATCTGTAAACAAATGAATTTCAAGTTGCTCTGCATCATTTTGGAGAGTCTGAACATTATAACCCATATAGTCTGAAAGGTTTTTGAGTGCACTCTAATTTTACAAGCAGTGCCGGCCCGAGGGTTTCTGCCACCCTAGGCCGTTCCTCCATGCCACCCCCAAAGATTGCGGAACTGCCCTGTCGTCCATGCTGCTCCCCCCCCCCCCTTCCTGGCATCCATCTTCTCTCCTGGGGGAGGGACGGCACAGCAATGCCTCCTCATGCAACATCCTGTTGGAGGGGGCAGGAACGGCAGGAAGTTGTGTCAAAGGGGAGGCAGGAGCAGCAGGCCAAGAGTGTGCTAACGCAGGCACTTTAAAGTCCAATGCAGTAGAGGCATCACCATGCTGCTCCCCCTCCCCCAGGCGAAAAGATAGATGCTGGGAGAGAGGATGACATGGTGGGCTAGGTAGCAATGAGCTGCCACTTTGCTGGGAAGAGGGGAACCGATGCCACCCACTGGGGCCTACTGCCCTTGAAAACCACCTAGTTTGCCTAGTGGATGAGCCGGCCCTGATTCCAAGACATAAAATGGTGGCTTAAAGAACCTTGTGTTGCTATACAAAAATTGCTTTGGATGTAGTTACCAAAACATAGCAGCGTTTCATCTGCAAAAAGAAAATTATCTCTCACTGCATCTTTCCCCTTTCTTTCTACCCCACCCCCCTTATAATTGAGATTTGTCAGACTAGTAGTTTGTTCTTTCTCAACATGCTGGAGTTCCACTTGTGCCTTTGTAGAGCTATGAGGCCTAAACTTCTCATTAGCTGTCTTTCTTACCTGTAATTTTAGAATTTTTATGAAGATTCTTTGAAGCTTGGGACATTAGTAGATCCCGCTCAAGAGATCTGTTGCCATTTGACATTTACACAGTTTTGTTGTATAAGTTGCTCAAAACTTTGCGAAAAGGTTGCAGCTGTAATGGGTTACCTATCCAATTCTGTCTTCCCAAACCAGCATTTCTGTGCATCATCTGCCCTTTTTGGGGTAATTTTATAAAAGTATTTTCACAACTTTTGACAGTGTACATGTGCAAATGGTGCTTATACTATAGAATCACGCCCTCACACATATCAAAGTACACACAATGACCAGAATGCACATACTCTTATGTGACACGAGTATGGGATGTTTGGGAGCAGGTTTGGGGGAAAGCACAGGTGGAATTTAGATTTAAACCTGTTCTTTATAAAATGTATTTGTGTGTACTCTATGTAATAAAAATTTTCATCTACTTCTGAGCAGACATAAATCTTCTCAGCTTCATTGTAGACATCATTTCTGCAAGTATTTTATAAAGACACATAGGCGCCTCTGATGTCTTTATGAAATAGGCTTCTTGACCTCCCATCTGGGCGATCTATTATAAAGTTGTTTTCAATCTGTGTGTTTTTTCTCTTTAGTGTTTCTTACTGGAACGGACAAGATTCCTCTACATGGAATGGATTCCTTGAAGATGAGGATTACCTCACATACAACTCTCTCTGAAAATCACCTTCCCGAGGCACAAACCTGCTTTCAGATTCTATTTCTTCCACTCTACCCTACCAGAGAGGTTCTCAAAGAGAGGCTTCTGACAGCTATCAGTTTCAACAGGGGATTTGGCAAACCCTAAACTAGATACACTTTAAAATATCTTGCTTATTTATGAAAACTAACTTCCAGGGACCTTACTTTGAATAAACGTTGGGTCTTTGGAGGAGAGAATTTCCTGAATTATTGTACTGGAATGATTTATGTTGGTTCTCTGCATATCCCTGCTTACATAAAACCCGACATAGCACTGCCAATGCCGTGTACTGTAGAACTAGATTGCACCTTAAGAGGCCCATTTTAGATAGTTCACGGAGAGGAGAACTGAGACGTCCAGATCAGGATGTGTTGAAGTCCCCATTTATTTTACAAGGGACTCTTCAGAAGTAAACGTCTTTTGTAGTCATGTTCCACAAACTGTTCAGATGGTGTCTTCCTTTTCTTCTCTGTAATAATTTTAGGGCCATTCCATATACCCTTTATAAAACTGTAATGAAACAACACATTTCATACCTGCAGTTTGAAAACCACCACTGTCATCTCCTGACACAGTGTTTTGTTGGCATATTCCTTTGCTTAAAATTCCATGGTTGCCGTGCTTCATAGGATATGGAACTTTATCTTTGGAAGCGAATAGAGCTTTTACTGTTTTTGCCTTAAATCTAAAACATGCTTTACTTGTATGCATATAGGCATTGAATAAAATAATTGCATACCAAATGCATCATTGTCCATTTTCTTGTGAACAGTTTTTCTTTCTGTCCTGGCAGCTTCCTCCGGCTCCTTTATTGGACGTCTGGCTTAATCTGAATTTTCCTAAACAGGGCTAAGGTACCACGATTCTTCTTTCACAGATGCCTGGCACTTGTCTTCTTTATTCTCCTTCCCATCCAGCCCAGCCATGGCAGTGGCACTCCTCACCTGAGACATGGAGAATACAACTCACTCTGGCGTTTAATATAAGCGCACCCTTCAGCTAACCAGTCGGTGCTGCTGTTATGTGTTGCATGTGATTCCTTCTCTCCAAGAGGCTCTGAATAGCCAGTCTAGGGAATGGGAGCCAGGTAAGGGAATCCAGCTGGAACCCCTGTATAGCAATGTACAGTGATGGTGCCCCACTATGCCTCTCATTAGAGGTCTGGAAGCATAGTTTTTTACCCTAACACTGAGCTGCCCTGTATCCATCCTCTGTCATAAAAATTTGCACCAAGTATATGGCTCAGTCACTGGCCAACAACTAACCGAGGCAACTGGGAGAGGAGTGAAATAGGTAGCATATGAGCTCCTGCATCAGACACTTCTAACCCTGACTGCACCCTCCCCAGCCTCACGCTACCACAAACAGCCTCTCCTCTTTTTTATCTCTCACTTGCTCATTGGTTCATGCTGATGACCTTTGCTTTCTCCCTTTCCCAACAACTTGCTCACTCATTGCATCAGGGTCTTATCCTCCCCTGCCTACTCACTAATTCTGCTGACCCCTCTCCCAATCTTGCCTGCTCCTCCTGCCAACCCCTTCCCTCTCTGGGCCATCTACTGATATGCCCCTAATGCTTCATCTTTCCACTTCTAGTGAAGCCACAGATCTACAACTCTGCTGACATCTTCCAGGCCACTTATCCATTGACTTCCCACAGACCCAGTTCTCTCCCCTGTGCACATGTCCCGGCTTCTCCCCCAGAACTGAGCCTACGGGTGTGTAGGACTGTGGGGCAGAAGCCAATTTGGCTTGAGATAGCCCCACTGTTCTTGAAGATCGAAGGATTCCACCACCACAAACTGAAGAATGGAAGGAGAGGTCCCATCTGATTCTGCTAATTTCTGATGTCCCCGCTGATTCCTCACAGGACACTGCAACTCCTGGCCTGCCAGTGTACAAGAACAGGATATAAAAGGCAATACAATGAGGGCAGTGGGCAGGGCAATAGGGCTGCTTAACCACTAGGTAGGCTAGGTGGTCACCTAAGGTGGCAACTTCTAGGGAATGGCAACAGGACTGGCTTAAGGCGTGAGCCACTGAGGCAGTGACTTGGGGTGCTGAAAGCCCCACTGGCTTGTCTCTTCATGCAGGAGCATTTCCCTTCACTCTTACGGCTATGCTGTACTGTAGTCGCTGGCACTGTGACAATTTTAAAAGGCAAAGAGGCACTTCCTGTTTCTTGTGAAAAAGGAAATATCTGTCTTTGCCTTTTAAAAATACATAGTGTTAGCAGCTGCATAGCACAGCCACAGGAGTGAAGGAAGGCACTCCTGTGGCTGTGTAAAGCATTAAATGTGGCTGCAGAGGGAAGGGGGATGGGAGGAGAGATAGTGGCTGAATTTGAGGGAGGACTGGAAATGGGCTGATGGGTGGGGCTGGGACTGGGATTGAAAGCAGGTCGATGGCAGGGGCTGATGCTGGCAGATGTCGGAATCAGGATGAGAAGGGGCAGAAGCTTGGAAAGTGAGAAGGACTGATATTGTGTGTGTATAGAGGGGAAGAAACAAGGTCATATACAAAGGAAGGTTGAGAGGGAGGGGCATAGGAATGGATCCTGGAGTATGGAAATGGAAAGATAGAGTTAATGAATATTAGAGAAGGATGGGTGGGTGTTGGGGAAGAGGACTAGGAGGCAGGAGAGCAGGTGCTGGAAACATGGTGATGCAGGAGAGCAAGGACTCTGGCTTAGGTGCAGTTGCTAAAACTGGGTGGGAGAAAAGAAGAGGACAGATTCTAAGACTGGCTGAATGATGGGTGTGTAAGTGGAAATTTAGGGACTGGGAAGGGTGGAAAAATGGGGACTGACATTGCCAGAGATTAGGAGGACTAGATGAGTGGGTGAGGGACATCAGTAAGGCTGAAAGACAGAATGCAGAAATATGGGTAGTGGAAAGAGTCTGGGAGAGGTTGGAAGGCACTTCAAAGGGACAGAGGGCTATGGCATGGATGAGAGATAAAGAAAGGGGGACAGGTCTTTGAAGAAGGTGAGAGGATAGAAATGAAGGAGATGTAAAGGAAAATGGAAGCCTGGATAAGGGGTAAGACCTGTAGCCTCTTCGGAGAAGTGCTAGTCTTACTTAACCCCATCTTGGGCCTTTATTAATGTAGTCATGACCAGAATTAAATGGTTACCTCAGAATATCACTTCACAGAGGGCTATCAGTGAAAGCAAACTGTGTCCCCCAGCTGCTTCCTTTGGGACCAAAGCTAAAATAAAATAAAAAGGATTCTTGCAAACCATCCAGATGTCACAAGTGTAGATCTTATGCAGATAAATTTTGCGTTTTCTTTAAATAAATAATTATCAGACATTTGAAATATTTAAAATATTTATTGCACAGGATGTTCAGTTAAGTAAATATTTAATTGGAATATGACTAGTTAAAAATGGCCAATAAGAATAAATAGTCACTATAAGTAAAGTAAAATGCATGAGATGTTATTCCACAAGAATAATTAAAATATTACTAACAAATCTATCTTAAGATACTTTTCGCTTTTACAGTAGTGGTCAACATTATTGGCACCCTTGCATTTTAGGCATGTTATGTACAATATCTTATGAAATAACAGGAAATATTTCAACTGTATGTCATTGTAACATTTTAATGGTATGTTCAAAGGTATACAACCAAAAAAAGATGTTTGTGCAATTTAGGCATAGCAATTTCTGAGAAAAAAATAAATATTACCTGGACAGGATTAATGGCACCCTTCACTAATATTTGGTTGAACAGTCCTTGGCAGTGATGACAGCCTCTAAATGTTTCTTGTAGCCATCTATATGTTTCATACATCTGTCTGGTGGTAGTTTCTCCCACTTTTCAACTGCAATTTGTTCCAGCTCATGAATATTTCGAGGATTACTTTTACCAATGGCAAATTTCAGCTTTTTCCAAAGGTTCTTGATTGGATTGAGATCATGATTCATTGCTGACCAGTTTAAAACAGTCCATTTGTTCCTTTTAAACCATTTTTGTACTTTTAGATGATGTTTTGGGTCATTGTCCTGATGGAGGACCCATGACCTTCAACCCAGACCTAGTTTTCTGACACTAGGTAGTACATTTGTTTCTGACACTAGGTACTACATTTCACTCCAAAAGACCTTGGTAGTCCTTTGACTTCATGATTCCTTTAATACATTCCAGGCCTCCAGTTCCTGAGGCAGCAAAGCAGCCCCACAACATTATGGAACTTCCACAGTATTTAACTGTAGGAAGAGTGTTTTTTTCCTTATAAGCTTCATTTCCTTGCCTGTAAATATATCACTGATCTGCAAGAGGAGTGGCCTAGTGGTTGGAACAGGGTACCTCAGGACAGAGGGCTGGGGATTCAATTCCCCCCTAGGGACAGCAATCTCAGGACAGAGAGACTGGGGTTTCTAGTTCAATAGGCACTTCTTGTAGCCTTGGGCAAGTCACTTAATCTTCTGTTGCCTCAGGTACATATGTAGATTGTGAGCCTTTCAGGAATGAGAGAATGTATCCAGTACCTGCTAAACTGTTCTGATGCCCTTCAGTCTGGGTTGTATATATGTATAAACCTAAATATTGCCAAAGAACACAAGTTTGGTTTCATCTGTCCACAGAACATTTTCCCAAAAAGATTTTTATTTATTTATTTAACAATTTTTCTATACTGCCTTTTCACTTAATCAAGGCGGTTTCTTAAGATGGGTTTGGGCAAAGATCAGATGTGCCTTTTAATGTCTGTCTTTGAGCAGTGGGGTCCTCCTTGGCCTTCACCCATCAAGTCCTTCTTTATTTAGTTTATGGCATCTGGTGCGGGTTCAAACCACCACTCCAGATTGCTCCAGGTCAACCTTAAACTCTTTGGATTATGTACGTGGTATTTTTCCAACAGTTCGCACTAACCTTCGAAGACTTCGTGGATTAATTTTCCTCTTACCCCCACATCCTGGGAGGTTCTTGACAGCTCCATGAGCAGAAAACTTCTTAATAACATTGCAGACTGTAGACACAGGAATCTCAAGGTCTCTAGAGATGGCCTTATATCCCTTTGATGTTTGGTGATAATGGCGTTTCTGATGGTCTCAGGCAGCTCACTTGACTTCACCATTGTGAAATGGAACAGGGAGTAAATGTGACCATTTTAAACATTAGAGTCATCATTCATTTGTTGTTTCAAGTCATGTGAGTAGACAATTAGAAACATGTGGAGGAAAAAGACCTCATGGCCTATCTAGTCTGCCCTTCTATATCAACTACTAAATAGTCCTCTTTTTCATTTAGAGATCCTCTATGTTTGTCCTATGCATTTTTGAATTCAGATACTGTCCTCATTTCTACCACCTCCATTGAGAGAGTATTCCATGCATCTACCACTCTTTCCATAAAGAAATATTTCCGCATATTACTCCTGAGTCTATCCCCTTTCACCCTCATCCTATATCCTCTCATAGCAGAGCTTGCTTTCAATCAAAAGAGGCTCTCCTCCTGTGCATTCATGCCACAGAGGTATTTAAATGTCTCTGTCATATCTCCTCTATCCCGCCTTTCCTCTAACGCAGCGTTTTTCAACCACTGTGCCGCGGCACACTAGTGTGCCGTGAGATATTGTCTGGTGTGCCGTGGGAAAAATTCCAATTTCATCCATAACATGTGGCCTCGGCTCACAAATTAGGGTTGCCAACCGGCCGGTTTTCAGCCGGCCTGGCCGGTTTTTCCATGGCCAGGCCAGCAGCCGGCACAGTTGTAAAACCGGCCATTGAAAAGCCGGTTTTTTGCTCTGGCCGCAAGATCGGGAGCGGCCAGAGCAAAAAACCGGCTTTTGTGCCGAAGTCCGCGGCGCGAACGCGATCGCGATTCCCTATAGCAGTGCAGCCGCTGGTTCTGCTTTGTACAGAGCAGCGGCTGCACTACACTTACATTGAAAAGTAAAGAGAAACTGTGTCAGGAGCCCTCCGATCATGCAGAGCCCGAGGAAGTGATGTCATGGGGGCGGGCTCCTCACAGGCTGTCTTTCCTTTTCAAATTAACTTTAGCTGCAATAAAGTTAATTTGAAAAGGAAAGACAGCCTGTGAGGAGCCCGCCCCCATGACATCACTTCCTCGGGCTCTGCGATGACCGGAGGGCTCCTGACACAGTTTCTCTTTACTTTTCAAGGTAAGTGTAGTGCAGCCGCTGCTCTGTACAAAGCAGAAGCAGCGGCTTGGGCAGAGGTGTGTGTGTGTGTGTGAGTGAACCAGCAAGGGGGGGGAGTGTGAGTGAACCAGCAGTGGAGGGGGGGTGGTGTGAGTGAACCAGCAAGGGGGGGGGCGATGGTGTGAGTGAACCAGCAGGGGAGGGGGGGTAAGTGAGTGAGTGACCCAGCAGGAGGGGTGAGTAAGTGACAGGGGGGTGGGTGAGTGAACCAGCAGTGGAGGGGGGGGGTGGTGTGAGTGAACCAGCAGGGGAGGGGGGTTGGTGTGAACCAGCAGGGGAGGGGGGTTGGTGTGAGTGTTTGATTCCTATTCTAGAGAATTACTTTATATATAGTCAATATAGGCACAGAGGTAAGTTTTTTTAACATTTTCTAATGGTGGTGTGCCTCGTGATTTTTTTCATGAAAAAAGTGTGCCTTTGCACAAAAAAGGTTGAAAAACACTGCTCTAACGTATACATATTAAGATACTTGAGTCTGTCCTCATGTGCTTTATAATAAAGACCACTAACCATTTTAGTAGCCACCTTCTACACCGACTCCAATCTGTTTATATCCTTTTGATGGTGTGGTCTCCAGAATTGTACATGATACTCCAAATGAAGTTGCACTATCACCTCCTTTTTTCTGCTGGCCATTCCTCTCCCTATGCACCCAAGCATCCTTCTAGCTTTTGCCGTCACCTTTTCTACCTGTTTAGCTACTTTAAGATCATCAGACACAATCACACCTAAGTCCCACTCTTCTTTAGTGGACAGTACTTCACCCCCTGCACTGTGCTGCTCCCTTGGATTTTTACAGCCCAAATGCATGACCCTGCATTTTTTAGCATTAAATCTCAGCTGCCCAAAATCTGGATCATTCTTCAAGCTTAGCTAGATCCCTCCTCATGTTATCTATCCCTTCTCATGATCACAAGTGTGTCTAGTTCCTGTTCGGTAATCCAGTTTAGTCCTCCAACATCGGGTAGTGCCCCTCCTCCTGCAGCCTGGAGACTGGACCAATCAAGTCTTCTGTAGTATATATGCAGACGGAGCTCCCAGAAGCCCCCAGTGTGTCCAGTCTCCTTGCAGCTTGCAGACTTCTGTGCCCTTTCTGGGCACACTAAGTGACACTTGAAGGAGCAACACTAGTTAGTTAGTTCTTTTGGGGTTTTATTTTGGGTCCTTTATTTACCATTTCTTTGCTAGGTAGCTGTATCTTTAAAAAAAAAAAAAAGAGGAGCATTGCCACAGGGGACATCCTGGGGGAAGCCAGACCTGCATTGGGCTCCTGCCTTCCTGCCTGGGAATATCTGAAACCTGGGTTGAGCTCTCCCCAAGACTGTTCGGGGAAGAGCCATACCTGCTACAGCATTGCCTGTCACTTGGAGAAGTTGGCTGAGTTCCTTGCTGTTCCCTGAGCTGGTAGGAATTTTCCTTGCTTTATCTTTTCAGCTCTGTTGTTTTTTGAATTGTCAGAGGCTCTGTCGGCACCCCTGGCTTCCGAATTGCACTTTTTCCTGATTTTTTTCGCTTGCCCTGTATTAGAGGGTCGTTTTCTTTCTTTTCCATATTATTTGGTTACCTTTGTATTTTCGCGCCTTTTTTTATTGTGGGTGGAAAAGTGCGGCGGCCATTTTGGATTTCTAAAGTGTGCTTTTTAAGGGCACTTTTTAACACTTGTGCACGGGTTCCCCTGGCATTTTTGGGGTTTCTTTTGCTGGCGATTTTGCTCAGGGCACCCCTAGGATTCTGGGGAGTATTTTGTTTTCTGTAAAAAAAGAAAAAAAAACGTTTTAAATTTAAAGCTGTACTGATTTGAATACGGTTAGTCCCTTTGCTGTGGGCTTCCCTGTTCCTGTTTCCTTCTTTCCCCCTGGAAGCAGGTTGCCTTAGCATGGCTGCCAAACCTCAATGTGTGATTTGTGGGTCCCGCAGAGGTACAATGACTGACTCTGGCATCTGCAAGAGCTGTGCTGCAGTTTCTTCAGACCTGGAATGTCTTCTCCCACTGCTGTTTGCAGCTCTGTGGTAACTCGATTGATTTTTCTTGATTTTTCAGCGATTTTAGGCATTTCTCTCATGCCTGCAACCCTCCCACCTTCTTCTTTGACTTTTTAAGTTAATTCCTTAGCTTTTGGGGGTTTTAATTCACTCTTTTGGTGTTTTATTTTTGCTGGTGGCCATTTTGAATAGCTAATGAGCCTCGGTTTTTGGCGGGAAGCCAGATTACTTCTCGGCTGGCTTCTAAAAGCTATATTGTTGTTTCAGTTTTTTTTCTTCTTTCCACAACACTTGCTAGATGTCAGTTGTGCAGAGGTTATTTTTTTCTCTGCCTATGTATGAACATAATGGATAAAAAGTACAGAAGGCATGGATAGAGAACAGTATGCAATTCAGAGCCACAGTACAATGCTGAGTCACTGACGAAGGGTGCAGGGCTCATGGCTTCCATTCCCCACTGTGCCCAACAAAGAAGGCTGGCTGAGGCATTACCTATTATGGGGAATATTGCTAAATGCATGTTCCTGCGGGACGCAGTTATTTCTTTTTAGTTCTCCCTGTGCCTTATTCAGGTTTACGCTGCATAGGCTGTCAGAAGAAACACAGGGACCTCAGGCATCAGCTCTGCTCTTCCCCCAGCATCTTGCTTCCCCTGAGGAACTTGGGAACTCCGGAGCTTGGCTTCGGGGGAGCTCTCCATTGGCTTTACGCTGCACTGAGTCTTTACCACGAGAGTTTGGATACCTCCAGGAAGTTCAGGTATCATTTTCTTTAAGAAAACTGTGAGTACTCTGTTTTTGTTTTTTCTTCCTTGCCTCAGCTGCTCTGGGATGCTTTCAGCTGTATCCGGACCGGCTGCCCCTGAGTTTGGAAGTGCCTACTTTGACTTTTTAGTCCACAAACTGCAGCCGGGTTACTTTGTACGTCCTACTGATTATTGTACCTGTCTTATTCAATATACCATTTGGTTGAGGTTTTAAGTCAGTGTTTTGGATCCTGACTGTTTTGGGCTCGGCCTAATTAAGCATGCTCACTGTAATTTTCCTATGGCTGGATTGAGCTTCTACATCCCTCCCCAGAAACACCTTTCAGCCCCTACCATGGAGGTCTGAATGGCTGCGGAGGGATCCCACTCTAATTTCCCTACTTTCAGTCACTGTAATTGCCTTACCCTGACCTTGAAAGTTTCTCTATGCCAGCACAGTGAATGACTGACAGTTCCCTTCTCAGTTCTGTGAATACCTGACAGTTTTTCGGTGCCAGCGGCTGTTTTGTTTTTCTCTTCAGTGTTTCTTTTTAGAGGAAACAGCTCTAAACAGCAGTTTCCACACACTTAATCATGCTGTGGAGGCACGTGGAGTTTCAAAATCCTTTTCTTAAACAGTCTTGGGTTTCCCTGAGCCTTCCCTGCTTTTTGTTTTAAATGCAAAAAAAAAAAAAAAAAAAAAGATAAATAAATAAATAAATAAATGAAACCCCACACAAGAAGAGGAAAGGTGGTTTAAGTCTCTACAATGCTTTTTTCTCTGGCTGTATTATATGTGAAATGTAATCAGCCGAAGGGTACATTAATAGCTTGCTTGTGTTACACCTGCACGCTGCATCCCGGAGGCTTTCCCCATACCCACTGCGTTGCTAGCTGGGTCCCTCAGCACCTTATTTCCCCCCTCCTCAGAGCCCCTGCTGCAGGATCTTCCACAGCCGCTGCAGACCACATTACACATTCCCATCCGGCCGTCTCATCAACGGTTTCTTCACTTCGCTCTTCCGTGGGGCCACTTCCAATTTCCGGCCATGCCGTTTGGTCTCGCCACGGCCCCCCGCACCTTCACAAACGTGATGGTAGTGGTCGCGGTGGCCTTGTGCAAAGAGGGCATCCTGGTCCATCCGTATCTCAACAACTGGTGGATTCGGGCAAAGTCCAGTCGGGAGTGTGTGCACGTCACGAGCAGGGTGGTGGCTCTGCTGCGGTCCCTCGGCTGGGTGGTGAAAGAATGCAAGAGTTGTCTGTGCCCGACTCAGGATCTCGAGTATCTGGGAGTGAGCCTCGACACAGCACGGGGCTTGGTGTGCCTGCCGGAGCGCCGCATTCGGTCTCTTGTCCGACTCTTCAGGGGGATGCCCGCTCCGTCTGCATGGTGATAGCTACAGCTCCTCGGTACGATGGCAGCAACCTTGGAGGTGGTGCCCTGGGCGCGCTTCCACATGCGCCCGCTGCAGAGTGCTCTGCTGCGCCGTTGGTCCAACCAATTCGACTCGTTGAACAGGAGATTGACTTGCCCAAGGGCGGTTCGCTGATCACTCCGGTGGTGGCTCTCCTCCGAGAACCTGGCGCGGGGGATTCCCTAGAGCCTCCACTTTGGGTTCCGTTCACAACGGATGCCAGCTTAACCGGCTGGGGGGCTCACTGCGAGACCCGCTTCGCTCAAGGGGAATGGTCTCCCCTGGAGACTTCTTGGTCGATCAACCACCTCGAATTGCGGGTGGTGCGGCTAGCCCTCTTGGCCTCAAAGCCCTAGTTCTCGACCGGCCAGTGCGAGTCCTCTCGGACATTGCGACCACCGTAGCTTACATCAATCGCCAAGGGGGCACCGGCAGCATGGCCCTGGAATCAGAAGCGATGGCCTTGGTCAATTGGGTGCAGTCTCGTCTTCCGGCCATCTCGGCAGCGCCTATTGCAGGCGCAGACAATGTTCAGGCCGATTTTCTCTGCAGAGTGCGGGTGGACCCCGGAGAGTGGGAGCTAAACCCGCAAGTTTACGCGCAAATAGTTCGTCGGGGGGGGGGGGGCCGCCCTTCATGGATCTCATGGCGACATTTCAATCAGCCGAGACAGGACGCTTCTTCAGCAGGCAAAGGGAGCGCATGTCCGAGGGGCTCGACGCTCTCATTCAGCCGTGGCCAACGTCCGGCCTTCTTTATGTCTTTCCTCCGTGGGTTCTGATTGGCCGGGTCGTTCAGCGCATCGAGGGCCATCGGGGTCGAGTGTTACTGGTGGCCCCGGACTGGCCTGGGTGGCCCTGGTATGCCGATCTGGTCCGGCTGAGCGACGGCATTCCTTGGCTCCTATCCACGCTGCCGAATCTTCTTTTTCAGGGACCCTTGCGGATGCCCCAAGTGGGTCGATTCTCGCTTACGGTTTGGCCATGGAGAGGGCTCGACTGAAAAAGAAGGGTTACTCCCCCCGCGGTGATTTCTACCCTACTGCGGGCGGGGAAAACGTCCACTTCTCTTACTTACGTTCGGATTTGGGGGATCTTTGAAGACTGGTGCTCCCGGCGTGGAGTCCGGGCGGCGACGGTTTCCGTTTCCGTCGTTTTAAGTTTCTTCAGGTTGCTTTTGATAAGGGCCTTGTGGCTAGTTCCCTGAAAGTCCGGTTGGCGGCTATCTCTTGTTATCGAGGCAAAGTTTTAGGCCGTCTCCACGGTTCTTATCCGGATGTACGTCGTTTTCTTACGACTGTTTTTCATTTGCGGCCCTCCCGCAGGATTTTCGTTCCTCCGGGGGACTTGAATCTAGTGATGCGGGCCCTGGTTCGTGAACCTTTTGAACCCCTGAGTAGGGCGTTTCTGAAAGATTTTACGCTGAAGACGGTTTTTCTTGTAGCCATCTGTTCGGCACGGCGTATTTCAGATCTACATGCGTTGTCCTGCCGAGAACCTTTTTTGTCTTTTTTCCCCCCGGTCCCTTCCTTTTTGCCGAAGGTGGTTTCCCCTATTCATGTGAATCAGGCAGTGTTTCTTCCAGTTCTTTCTTCCCACTCTGTCGGGTCGGCGGACAAAAGTCTTCACCGTCTCGATGTGGGTCGTGCACTTCGTCGTTATTTGAAGGCTACCGAATCTTTTCGGAAGACTGACCGGTTATTCGTGCTCTTCGGTGGTGCACGTAAAGGGGAAGCGGCGGCTAAGGCCTCCGTTGCAAGATGGCTCAAGGAAGCGTTCGCGTCTGCGTATCTGTTGCAGCAGCGGTCTGTTCCGGAGGGGCTACTGGATCATTACACTAGGGCTCAGGCGACCGCTTGGGCGGAGTATAGCCTAGTTCCGCCAGCAGATATCTGTAAGGCGGCCACCTGGTCGTCTCTGCATGCTTTCAGTACACACTATCGTTTAGATGTGTCAGCGGCTCGGGATTCCTCTTTTGTTCGGCGGTTCTGCGCGCCGGATGGCAAGGTCCCGCCCGGTCTTAACTGCTCTGTTACATCCCGATGTTGGAGGACTAAACTGGATTACCGAACAGGAAATGGAAATTACACTAACCTGGTAATTGTAGTTCCTGGAGGGTCCAGTTTAGTCCTCCTTCCCTCCCGACTATCTGTTATAAAAATGCGGCGCGCTTTCCGAACGGTGGATCATAAGACGGTTCCTCTTGCCGTTCGAACCTTTTTTGCAGCCACGTTTTTGGCTATGGCTCTTCCTTTCTCAGGTGTTCAGTCAGCTCCTGAGATTTCTGATACGGAGCTGTATTTTGATTTCTGGGGCGTTGGTTCCAGTGCAATACAGTGTTCTGACTTCCTCGTTTGGGGAGAAAGTTGGATATTTTTGTGGGGGGGAAACAAATTGTTCTTTAATTATGTCATTTTCATTATGTCATTTTGTATATTAATCTAATGTGTTGCTTCGTTAAGTATGCTTTGTTACTAGTACACTGGGGGCTTCTGGGAGCTCCGTCTGCATATATACTACAGAAGACTTGATTGGTCCAGTCTCCAGGCTGCAGGAGGAGGGGCACTACCCGATGTTGGAGGACTAAACTGGACCCTCCAGGAACTACAATTACCAGGTTAGTGTAATTTCCATTTTTATTGCAATGGGAATGTGGTTCTTCTGTTCTAACTGATTTGAATTGTTTATAAGGGTGCCAATAATCATGTCCTGGTAATGTCCCAGTTTTTATACTGTTTCCTACTATTTCTTTATTTAATTGGTCTTGTTTTATTTGATTCTTTTATGTGTCCAATATGTGTGCATATATAGTCCAAAGACATTTCACTGGCCACTTTTTTTTAGGAGATATTGGACACTAAGGGGTATGTTTACTAAACAGCACTAATGTCGCAGCGGCGACGTTATCATGCTATAAGTGATGTTATCGCACGATAATGGCGCATTACCGTGCGAGAATGTCACGTATCACACGATAACATCTCCACCGGCGTTAAGGCGCACAGAGGGTGAAGTAAGGCTCCCCAGAGGGTGGAGTAAGGCACCCCAGGGGCGGAGATAAGGGGTCAATGGGCGGAGAGTGTGCGGGGAGAGGCTCCATGCACACTAATGCCGTGAAATGAAGGTCTGAAAATTAGCGCCAGTGAAAACCTCGCACTAGAGGCACATTTGCAGGAGAGAGAAACCATTTCAGTCAGCAATGTACAGCAAAGGCAGGGAGACCAAGAAAAGTGATAGTAGTGATACATGTGCAGCAGCAGCATAGTGCCCAAGTACGAAAGGGCATGACGGTGAGGCTGCAAATGGGGCACAGGGGGCTGAAGGTGGGACATGCAGTGGGGCAGCTGGGGCACAGGGTGGACCAGGCAGATGCCTAGGTAGCACATAGGAACACAGAAACAGAAAAACAGCAAGACAGCAACTGACCAAGGACAAACATGCCCACGAGTGTGTGTCATACATTGCCCCAATGGACATCAAACAGCAGGTACCCCAAAGGCCACAGAACATTGGCAGGCAGTGCAGTGGGGAAGCATGCATGTCCATGTAGGCACCCCCACCCAAGAAACCACACCATAGGCAGCCGCCTAATGGCGCACTGGATGAGCTGGGACTGCGCACCACCAGCACAACCGGCAGAACAGCATGTCAGCATGGTGGCATAGGGGTGCTGGCGGTGAAGGGGGCAGTGTTTTCTGCCCACAGCAGACCAAGGCCAAGCCCTGTCCAGGTGGGTGGCGTGCAGTCCAACAGACAAGGTCTGTCAGACGAACAGTAATGGTGTCCCCTGGGAAGGAACTACCTCTGCAGTAACAGTTTGGTGCAGTACACACAGTCAGTGTATACAGGGGCAGAAGGTCACAGGTTCAAGTCCCAGCTGTGGCTCCTGCAGACCATGTCCATATATTTTACCCTATAGAGCACATACACAATAATAATGTGCACTCCCCAGAGCAGATGGTGGCAACCCCAGTTCCGGAGGACAAACACCATTCAGGCTGTCCATAATAAATATGCATGAGATGCATTTGAAGGAACTGCCCCCATTGTATGCAAATGTACCTCATGCATATTCAGTAGGGACAGCCTGACAACCTGAATCCTGTCTGAACCACCAGGATTGGATTTGTGAACCTCTGCCCCAGAGCATCGCCCAACAGGGGCACAAACACACACACCCACAAGCTCCACCATCCAAAGTCTAATGAAAAGGCAGGCTGTTGTGTCCTGCGCATAGTGCCAGCCCCCACTGCTAGCACTTGCATACCCTAGCAATTTATTTAGCTGTATTTATTTATTTAGCTGTATTTATATCCCGCTTTTCACTGGGTCAAAGCGGTCAATTGGGGGATACATTTAACACGAGGGGATATGAGACACATATGCTAATACTTACAGGGAACATGGGCAATGGAAGATTAAGTGGCTTGCCCAAGACCACAAGGAGTGCCTATAGGACTAGAAATCCCAGTCCCTCCGGCCTGAGATTGCTGTCCCCAGGTGGGACTTGAACCCCTGGCCCTCCGGCCATGAAGTACCTTGTCCTAACCACTAGACCACTCCTCCCTGTCAATGCCATCATAAACATGGAAACATGTCCCATATACATCAAAAGGTAGCTATGACTAATGTCAGATAACAAATCGTAACTTAAACACAACTCTCTAACAGAGATCCATCATAGCAACCTTACTGATTTATGTGGTGTGTGCCCCCTCATCCATATCTGACAGTGTTTACCACCCTGGAGAGTGTCCCTAACAGTATGGATTATCCTACCAATGCCTGCACGAAGCTCATGACTGGTGTTGCCAACAGGGCTGCCAACCACCGCTATCTTTGCATAATGCTCAAATAGGTCTGGTAATCTGTGTATGTGTGTCCATTGTTTTGTGGCCGCCCACACCCCACTGAGCCCCCAATGTTTGCACTGTTTCCACTGTTCCACCTCCAATGTGCATAATGATGAGCAAGGTATTGTGGGTATGGCCCCTACAGGGCCATTTATCCAGGATGCATCTGCATAGGGCATAGGGCAATGACTGGGATATTGTAGTGGGCAAACGCCATCTGCACGGACAGGGTGGCCATAGCAGGTCATGCTGTGAGGGCACTCTCACTCTGACTGAGCAGTGACCATGGCATGTCAACCTTCCCACATAGTGCCATACAGTGCGTTCAACAGTGATATATGTGAATTCCCATTCCTGGGGCCCATTCACTGACATACCTGCTTGGTGTTGGTGCAAATGTCCCACATCTGAGTGCACATTGTTCCTCTGGGAACATGCACTAAGTATGGGCTAGCACACTGTGTGCAGTCAGCATGTGTCTGGCTGCAACACTTTGCAGGGTGCAGCAGGTGCACGCTGACTGTGGCCTCTGCTGGTGAAATGGCAGATTGTGGTGGGGGGCAGCTGAGCTGATCATGCCTATCACCTGTATGGCTATGGCCCTGGTACAGGTACCAACCTGCATCAACTGTCGGGTCCCCAAAGGAAGGTGTTTGCTGGTCCCACAGCCCGTCATCATGTTGCAGTACTGCCCCTTCTGGGAATGTTCAGAATGTGGGTATGTTGATCCAGAGAGGCTGGTTTGATATGTACATCATCATCATGTGAGTCCACACACCCCTGCTCCGAGAACAAGTGTCATGGCAAGCACACTGGCTATGCCCCAGTTTGGTTGCAACACGGTCTACAAGGGGCAGACAAGACTGTCAAATACAAACAGAAACAGGGCATTCGCAGTCATCTCTGTAAATACCTCTCACACACTAGCACTGATGGAGATCTGCAGCAAAGCCAACTCGGGTACTGCGGACCTGGTGCTGGCCACCCCACCTCACCCTCAGGGTGATCACAGTACACGCACAATGGCAGGGACTGTAGGTAGTCAGTGGCAGTAACACGCACGGTCAGTTCCCCCTACCAAGCTTACGTGCTGTAGAGGTTCATACCCCATCTGGGGAGCAGATGTAGACTGCTGTTCTGCATGTGAATTGCATTATAGGCACTTTTGTCTCTATCCTATCCTGGTTACCACAGCAGACAGTATGTCCGGTGACCTGCATCCTGTCTGTGGCCAGCCATTGGTATGAAAACCCCACAGTGATGTAGTACAATGGTTAATAGGATGTCCCCAGTGGCATACATCACGGTTTCAATCCCACAGTGGGCTCCCTGTATGTTTGGGTCTCCCCTATCCCGTGCAGCACCTCATAAGGTTTGTGGGATGACCTGCACTCCTTCTGCAGCCAGCCATTCGTGGGATAAACACATGTTGATGTAGCATAATGGTTATGTCGATGAATTCAGTGTCAGACGTCATGGGTCCAATCCCTCAGTGGGCTGCCCTTAGTAAGATTGTCAGAGGCAACTCCCTTGTAGGCCTGTAACAGACACACATATGGTGTTAAACATGTTTTAATGGGAATATTGTTTTAATGTGTAAATGAAAACAACACCCTCACCTCATTTGCCTACGGTAACGTGGCCTGGAAACTGCCTTAGCTGTGGGTCTCCCCTATCCCAGTAAGCACAGCAGAAAGTATGTGCGTTGACGTGCAGTTGTTGTGTAGCCAGCCCTAGCTATGACAATGGCCATAGAGGCATAGCACACTGGTTATTACAATGATTATGCAGCCAGCTCTCATGGGTTCGAATCCCCAGTGCAACAACATCAGGAAGAGTGTCTGAGGCACCACCCTTTTGCATGGCTGTAACAGTTAGACACATCTCTGTAGTGTGCAGTAAAGCCAACATACCCACTCACCCTAGTCCTGTACACTACGGTGGCGCTGAGCATGGGCCATAGAAGGCGCATCACAGGGCGCCGCAAGCTAAGGCGCCCTATGATGCACCCACTGCCCAATGCCGGGGAGCCTCACCAAAGTAACGTAAACAGCTATTCACCAATTAAACTAACAAATGGGGGCGTGGCGGCGAGATCAGGTGTATGGGGACTGGAAAAGCAGCCCATACCGTTCACGGCACATTTCACTGTTCTGATAAGAATACTTTGACGTGTTCTGAGCGTCACAATGCCAGGTGTGCTGTGCACTGTAATAGCGCCAGGTAGCGCGTAGTAGCACAAGATAGCATGTGTACGTGCACGACATGGCGCATGCGCCATGTGCGTCATCGAGCCGTCACGCATGTGCCGTGTCGAACACATACACACGCTATCTCGAGAAAGGAAAAATGGACAGCTGATCCTGGAAGCCTGCATTCACCTGGAGGGAGCTCAGGATCCTCTGTGAGCTAATATGCACCAGGCAGAGGCATCTGTTCCCGGGCGCATCCAAAAGGCAGGACCTTGCATGGGTGAGGAGGGCATGGGTGCACCTCACCAGGCAGTACAACCGATCTGCCGACTACCCATGTGAAGTAAGTGTATGGGGACAGGTCACACAATGGCAGTTGTGCAACACAATATACAGCAAGCATCACATATCATACATGCAGAACATAGTGGAAATACCAGTCTGTGGGCCAAGCTGTTGCCACTGTAGATGCGTATGGTGTTGATTGCAAGCTGTACTGTAGACTCTCCTTCAAAGTTCTCTTGATGACCTACAAAGCCATCAGCGAGTGCTCCTCCACCTCCCTCACAGACCTCATCCAGACCACCCCCCTCAACCGAGCTAGGAGATCAGCTGCCACCAATACTCTGATACTCCCGAAGGTGATTACGAAATGTTCAGGCAACAAGAAACAAAGCCTTTGCACTGTATGCACCCACATGCTGGAACGCCCTGCCCCCGGCCATCCGTGCCATCACTGACCTTGTCCAGTTTAGGAAGTCACTGAAGCATTATCTCTTCCTCCAGCACTTCACCGACCCAGATGCCATCTCACAGCCTGTCACACTCAGGAACCAGGCTGATATCCCCAAAACATCCACTATGCCCATTTGCAGCCCTGCCCTCTAGACTCCAATACCCCGGCAGGAACAATGTATACCTACTCTAACCTGCCAATCTGTATATAGTCAGACCAACCTGTAAATAGTTGTGAGCTACCCACATAGCCAGTGACAGACAGTTTTGTCTGTACATAGTTAGTTAGCCTTGTTAGTTCATTGTAAGTCCAGTGTAGGTCCTGCCTGCACTGCACAAATTTGTTTTCTGTAAACCGTGCTGATTTTAAAGAGCACGGTATAAAAAAGACATTAAATAAATAAAATAAATAAATCAATAGTGCAAGTCCTTATGATAGAAGGAGTGACCAGGGTATTTACCATGTTGGCTCTTCGCGTTCTATTGTCTGGGGTTAGTTGAACCACTGCTGACAGGGAAGATGCGGATGATTTATGAATAATCTTAAATGTGAGACGAGCTTTATAGGTCAGCCAGCTAGAAATGGGGAGCCAGTGTAGATGCATCAGAATGGGCGAGATGTACCTAGAGACACCCTGGAGTAATCGGGCAGCTGTGTTCATGGCCAGTTGGAGTGGTTGGCGGATGTATTTTGGGATGCCATGAAGAATAATGTTTGCGTAGTCAAAGTGCGAGAGAATGAGGGCTTAGAAGACAGATAAAAAATCTGAGGGGTCGAGTAACGGGCATAAATGATGAAGGGTCCTTATCTTATGGTAGACAGCCTTGGTAATGTTATGTATATGTGCAGTCATGGTCAATTGTTGGTCTAGTGTTACCCCCAGGTAGCGAACCTCCAACTTAGTAATGAGTTCTGCATCTCTCACCCACAAAGAGGATGGTGGGGTAAAAGATTGGTCTCTAGAAATAAATAAGACATCGGTCTTCCTACAAATGACCTTCAGGTTATGTGCAGCAAGCCAGAGACAGCATTGAAACATTCTAAGATGACTGAAAAGTCAGAGCTGTCAGTGGAGAAAGGGGTGTTGAGTAAAACATCATCTGCGTAGATGTGATATAGCATGTTGAAGGACTTGATTATTGTACAGATTGGCTGTATGTAGATGTTGAAAAGCAAGGCTGAGAGCAATGAACCTTGTGGGACTCCTTGTGTTTGCTGGAAGGTGCTTGAAGATTGTGTTCCCAAGCGGACCTGTTGCTGGCGATCTGTCAAGTATGATCTAAACCAGTTGAGGGCAGAGTCCCGAATACCCTTTTGTCGAAGGCAGCCAAGGAGAAGACTCTGGCTGACGGAGTCGAAGGCAGAGGCGATATCCAAGAAGATTATGATGAATCCCTGCCTCTTCTTATCAATGGCGGTACAGAGCCTATCTAGGAGAGTTACAAAAAGGGTTTCCATTCCATGCTGCTGGCGGAATCCATGCTGTTGTGGGTCAAGAGGGGCGTGGGAGTCGATGTGGTCTTGAACCTGTTGCTGGACAATCTTTTCGAGGATCTTGGTCAAGAAGAGTAGGCTGGAGATTGGTCTGTATGAGCTGATCTCTGATGGGTTTAATTTATTGTATTTTAACAGAGGTTTGATGGAGGCAGATTTAAGGGACATTGGTAGAGAACCAGTGGAAAAAGACAGGCGTACTATTCTGGAGATGGCTGAACTTAGGTTGGATCTTGCCTGCTTAATCCAGAATGCAGGACAGGGATTGGCTGGAGAGGTAGAGGTGTTGATTGTGCTGATGATGTTTTCTATTTGTTCAGCGGAGTATGGGTAGAAAGAGTCAAGAGCAGGTATAGGTACGATGCCTGTAAAGGGTGGTTCTGGAAAGGAATATTTGTTATCAAGGTTCTCAGAGAGTGAAGTAATCGAATCGGTCTTGCTCTGGACGTGAGAGGCTAAATCGACCAGGCTAGGGGTAATTGCTGATCGGTTCTTGGAGGTGTCATCTGTAAGGGATCTCACAATATTGAAGAGCTTGCGGGGCTTGTTAAGCGAGCACATAAGGATGTTGGTGTGGTATTCCCTTCTCTTGAGATAAACTGCTTTTTGGTGTTCTTGTAGTTTGGCAAGGTAGGCGACGTGGTCGATGTCATGCCTGGAGTGCCGCCAGCATTGCTCAAGCTTTCTGAGAAGCGATAAGGATTCACACAGATCGGGAGTGAACCATATCGCTGTGCGCTTCCTCTTAGTGGGTTTAGTGGAAGATGGGAAAACTGAGGCTTGAGCTAAGGTGTTGTTCCATGTGTCTATTAGTTCAACCAGATTGTTGGAGTCAGGGTTGAGGTCAAGAACATTCAAGAGGAATGTCTCCTTATCGAAAGGTCTGAAGTGACGTTTAGATGATGGAGGATTGGGGTTGAGTGGCAGCTTGTCATCACTGTGGTCTGTAGGAATACGGAACAGTATGGCACCATGGTCAGACCAGGGGTCTGGGAGAACAAGTGGGGGTTCCTGGCTGGTCAGTCTGTGGAGGGGTGAATGAGCAAAGATGAGGTCCAGGGTATTTCCTGCCGAGTGAATGTGTGTATGTATCAACTGATGAAAGTCTAGAGATTTCATGGCATTGAGAAAGGCAGAGGAATGTTTGGTAGGGAGGGCTGGGAGGTTGAAATCACCCAGGAGCCAAAGTGGTTTGCGCTGGGTATTCCTGTCGCAGGCTAGGTTCAGAATAGTGGCCAGCTCATCAGCACAAGTAGATGGTGAGCGGTATAAAAGACAGGCAGATAGGAATTTGTTTGAGATCTGAATGTAGTCATGGTTGAGTGCACTTTGGGAGGAGTTGCATTGGAAGTGGAGGTTGCTTCTGGCAATTATGAGGATACCGCCACCTCTCCGATTTGCTCTTGGGCAATTAAAGAGGTCGTAGCCAGATGGTAGAAGCAGATTGGTAAGGATGGTGTCAGCATCGGTCAACCATGTATCTGTGACAAAAAGCAGGTCCAGATTCTGATGCTCAATGTAGTCAGTGATGATGGGCCATTTATTGCATATGGAACGCGCATTTATGAGCATACAACTCAGGTGGTGGAGGCAGGGAGACTTCCTTCTGGGGGTTTCTGACAGAGGTTGGCAGAATATGTGAATGAGTCATCGCTGATGAACAAAAGGATAGGATCTTCTGTAGTTGAAAGTGTCAGTATGATGTAAGGGGGTAGTAAGCCATGTTGATCTGAGTAAGAATCCGCCCAGGTGATGATTAGGGCTAAGAGGCATAGGGCCAATGGTAATGAATGACCCCATGTCATTGTGTAACAATGGGATAGGGAACAGATCATGGGAGCAGTTTAAGTTACTTGAAAGGACTCTTACCTCACAGAGCTGATGATCGGTGGGGAGGCAACTTGGAGCAAGGTCCAGTGGGATGGAATTCAGAGCAGCGAAGGGCTGAGGCAGTTATTCATATAGGTAAGGGCACAGAGTGTTCATACTGCCATTTAATAGACATAGTCAATATGCTATAAACATCACTAGCTCAGACCAAATAGAGCAATACATACCATATGCATTTGAGCTAGACAGTTTCAAACAGAAATACACCCTGACACTGAATCATGTATATTCACCCAGTTCTATGTAAGCTGTTGGACTTCCTCGGGGCTGGGAGTAGAGTGTGATACCCCTCGTCTGGAATATGGTGGCACCTCTGGTCCACGCCTAAGGGCCACGCCAAAGGGCCCTCAGGCACGGGCCTGCCGGAGCGGGCGCACCAAGGGGTGCCTTTCATTTAAAATTGAAGTCAGCGGCTGACTGGGCCTCAGGGAGCCAATCAGGGAGGAGCGATTCTTCCCGCTCTACTCCCCGATGCTGAAACAGCCCCCGGTGGAATCTGGAGCTGCTGCTGCTGATTTTCCTTTTGCAGAGCATTGGCATGGCATGGTATGGAAGTCTTCTACTGTGCTTTGATGGGCTCCAGCTACGGTCACGTCCTGATGGTGCTTTTAAAGTTAAAATTGTAATCTGGTTCCTGATTGGCCTTCTGCCGAGGAGCAGGGAGGAATTTTGTTTCCCGCTCCCTCGCTCGATGCCAGTCAGGACACTGGTGATGGATTTGGCAGCATAGCTTCTTCTTAGCACCTAATGGCATTTAAATGAAGTGAGTTTGTAGTCTTCTTTGAGGGCATGTGGTTGTTGTTGCCCGTGTTGAGGAGTCAGGGTGTGCAGATTCAGAGGGTGAGTTCAGCTCAGTGCTGGACACAGTGCAGTTTAACAGGATTCACTATTGTGCAATGTGTTGTTGTTAGTTGGAGATAAGGAGAGGAGCACCATTCAGTCTTGAAGTGGTGGGATTAATCTGGTGTGTCTGCAGGTCTCTGTGATAGCTGGTGTTCAGCTGGGCGATGTTGAGAATTGTTGTGGCATTTCGGTGATGGTCCGCTTTATTGCAGTGCTAAGTGGTTTGCTCCTAGTTGGTTGTGAGAGTTCTGGCTGCTTGTGAGGGGTGGTATTGGGGGGAGTTGTTCCAGTTTTCTGTATTCCCGCCTCTGGTTTCTGCCTCCAGTCTCCGCCTAAGGGCCATGCCAAAGGGCCCTCTGACGAGGCCCTCAGGTGCGGGCCCGCCAGGCACAGGCATGCCTGAATGCGCTTCCTTTCATGCTGTGCTGCTGGTCTACATGGTGGAGTCCAATTGGCCTTGCAGTGGGAGGCAGGGGTGATTGTGAGTCCCTCCCTTTCACCCTGATGCCAATCTGGGGCTGGAGAGAGAGTCCTGGTGGTTTAAGCGCCTGAATGCACTTCCTCTTGTGCTGTGCTGCTGGTCCACATGGTCAGGCCCGAATGGCCTTGCGGTGGGAGGCAGGGGTGATTGTGAGTCCTGCCTTTCACCCCTATGCTGATCGGCCTTGTGGTATTAAAGGAATCATGAAGTCAGAGGACTACCACAGTATTTTGAAGTGAAATGTGCTACCTAGTGTCAGAAAACTACATCTGTGTCAAAGGTCATGGGTCCCCCAGCATGACAATGACCCAAAACATACATCCAAATGTACAAAAGGATGGCTAAAAAGGAACAAATGTTTTAAACTATCCAGCAATGAGTGGAGGGAGAAGTGGCCTAGTGGTTGGGGCAAGTTACCTTGGGCCAGAGGGCCAGGGGTTCCAATCTTGCTGGAGAACAGCAACCTTGGGCCAGAAGGACTGGGGTTTCTAGTCCCACAGGTGCTCCTTGTGGCCTTTGGCAAGCCACTTAACCCTCTGTTATCTCAGGTACAGAAATAAATTGTGAGCCCTTTGGGAACAAGGGAAAAATATATTACAGTACCTGAATGTATACCACTTTGACTAGTAGAAAAGTGATATATAAGCCTAGTTAAATAAATGAGTTCTGATCTCAATCCAATCAAGAACCTTTGGAAAGAGCTGAAATCTGCCATTGGTAAAAGGAATCCTGGAGAGAGGTCACGTGATGTGGTGAGCCTGAGAGGACGCACGTTGCTTGGGCTCCGGGCCCTCCTCCCCTGAAAAGTTGAAATATTGCCATGTTTTTGCAGTGAATCTGGGTCTACTGGAGATCTAGTGTATTGGTGAAAGGTCGGAGACCCGTCTGAGACCAGCGAGTGGGGATGGCGACCGCGGTGAAGGCAGGGCGGCGAGATAAGGAGCGTGCTGCCAGTGCCCTAAAAATGGCGGATTCCCCTCTGAAACAAAGTGCTGTGGCCTCCCCAACCATGACGGACGAGATATCTGCTGCGGTCACCAGCGCTTTAGCATCACAATTCGAGGTGCTACATGCTAAGATGGATGCGCTCCAGAGTTCCCTGGGCACGTTGGGTGTGCGGGTGCAAGAAGCCGAAACCTGTCTTACCCACACAGGAGGAAGTGGAAGGCCTCAGGCGGGAGCTCCTTGCAGTGCAGAAGGAGTCAAAAGCCCACGAAATGAAACTGGATGACCTAGAAAATAGGTCTCGACGCAATAATCTGCGCTTTCTGGGGATCGCCGAATCTGTTCTGGAAAAGGACTTGAGAAGCTATGTGGAGAACTTGGCTGCCTTTTTGAGAGATGGGGCTGAGTCGAGTGGGCCTATTGTGGTGGAAAGAACCCATAGATTGGGGCCTAAACAGCAATCCGGAAGCCACAGGCCTAGGGTGGTTTTGGCCAAATTTCTGTGCTACACGCAAAAGGATGCAGTGCTCCGTGCGGCGAAGAGCAAAGGAGTTGTCGAGTGGGAGACTGCAAAGATTCGGATAACCCAGGACTACTCCACTGCCTTAAGTCAACGAAGGAAAGCCTACGCCCCCCTATGCCAAAAGCTAATAGAGGCCGGGGTTCGTTTTAGCGTTCAGTACCCCGCCCGGCTCCACGTGCTGCATCAGGGATCGCATCGAGCGTTCGAGTCAGCGGAGGCGGCGCGTTCCTATGTGGAGCAGGTGCTGGCAAGGGGTCATCGAATTCGGAAGAGCAGTGAGCCTGCTCTTTGCTGCCTCTGGTTAGGGCTGGGACCTGTTGGCTACTGTTTGTGTTATGGGGCCCACAGAAGATCCCTGTTTGGTCCACTGCCCCTACCGTTGTCGGTGGGGGCCCAAGGAACTACATGTGTCTGTGTCGTGGCCTGCATACGAAGCTCCCAAGTGGACTTGGTTGAGCACAGCGTGCTGTGGTGGTGGCTTTTCGATGCCACAATGGCTGTTCGGGGGTCCCGTGCATCAGCTTCGGCGGGTGCTGCGGGATGGTGGTGCCGGCTGGCCTCGTGGAGTCCTGACATTTGGGTGCACCTTTAATATGCCTGGGCTGGCTGACCGCCACGGAGCCCCGACTGGATTACAGCCCCAGCCCAGCCCCCCCTTGGCCTACCTCTGTTGCTCACAGTGAGAAGTTTGGACTTATGTGTGTTGCACATGATTTTTGTTTTATATTACTGTGTGCTGTTTTTGTGCTGTAAAGTATTTTGCGGGGCTTTACTGTTGCGGATGTGGGATGGATTTTATTTATTTATTTATTTAACTGTATTTATATACCGCCTTATCATACAATCAAGGCGGTGTAAGAAACAAAACAGACAAAAATTAATGAGAGTGAAAGATATACATGGAATGAGTTAATTGAATTGTAAGAAAAATAAAATCATTAAAACATATAATCATTAAAACATTGCATATTAATCATTACAACATGACATGTGCCAAACTACAAGGTAATATAAAATAAAAATATCATATGACAATATAAACTACTTAAAGAGCTTTGAAGTGGTGGGTAGGTATATCAGACGATTATGTGATAGGTCCATAATGCTCAATGAAAAGCAATGTTTTTAACAGCTTACGGAAGTCTTTAAGTTCCGTTGCTGATCTCAATTCGTCTGGGAGTAAATTCCAGATTATTGGGGCAGCCATGGAAAATGCTCTCTCTGTAGTATCCTTTCGCAAAGTTCTGAAATTAATAGAAGAGCTTACTCTGTGAGAAGTTCCCTTTCTTCTTGGTCGGGAGCTGGGGTCTGGAAGAACGAGGGAGTGGAGACTGTTAGCTGAGATATGATGTTTTATTTTGAATATGTTAATTATTGTTTTATACTTTATGCGTAAACGGATTGGGAGCCAATGAAGATCCTTCATAACTGGAGTAATGTGGTCATGAATAGATGTTCCAGATATAATACGGGCTGCGGTATTCTGTGCTAATTGAAGAGGTTTGAGAGTTTGCAACGCTAGACCAGGGAAGATGGGATTGCAAAAATCCAATAAAGGAGTGATTAGCGCTTGACATACAGTACGAAAAAGATCAGAGGCAAGAAGTGGTTTTAGGCTTCTTAAAATTCTCATCCTAAAATACGCATTCTTGATTGTTTTATTAATGTGAGCTTGAAGATTTAATTCACTGTCCAGAGTAACACCAAGGTATTTAACTTCTGTTTTAATTGGAATGGTTGTGCCAGCAACTCTGATGTTCGGTGGATGTAAAAATTCAGAGTTACGAGTGATTATAAGGGCCTCAGTTTTGCTATAATTGATTGAAAAATTATTTTCCTTACACCATCTTGTCATTTCAGTTAAGCAGACTGAGATATTGGACTATACAGGGTTGTCAATAGAAAAAGGCGTAAAAATCAAAATGTCATCTGCATAAATAGTGTATTGGATGTTATGAGCTTTCATGATATCACAAATTGGTTGTATGTAAATATTAAAAAGAAGAGATGAGAGGGCGGACCCTTGAGGGACTCCTTGCAGTACATTAAATGATTGGGAATAATTATACCCTACTTTTACTCTAATCTGCCTGTCAGAAAGGTAAGATTGAAACCATTTGAGAGTATTACCATGAATACCAATCTTCTGTAATCTTTCCAGGAGAATTCGGTGGTCAACTGTGTCAAAAGCTGAGGAAATGTCTACAAAGATCATTAGAATCCCTTTTTTGTTGTTGTCTATAACACGGAGGATATTGTCAAAGAGATATATCAAAAGAGTTTCAACTCCATGATTAGGACGAAAACCATGTTGGTTATCATCTAGAGGGGCATGATTGTCAATGTGCTCCTGTAATTGCTGTTGGACTGATTTTTCTAAGATTTTTGCTAGAAATGGTATACTAGAAATTGGTCTGTGTGCAGCAGGATTACTTTTGTCAAGAGTTGTTTTCTTTGGTATTGGTCTAACTGTAGCTTGCTTTAGTTGCATTGGCATAATACTTTGGGAAAGTGAATTAAGCACAATCTTGTTTATATAAGGTATCAAGCTAGATTTGGTAGCTTTAATCCATGAAACTGGGCAAGGGTCCGTAGGAGCGGTGCTTGTATTAATTGCTGAGATAATGTGAGAAAGTTGTTCATTTGAGGGAGAGTAAAATTTATCCCATGTTTTAGGCCGAGAGACTTGTGAGCTTATAAAGTTGTGCAGTTGTCTTTGTGGAGTGAAATTTTTCCTTAATGTAGTCAGCAAATTTTTGTGGATCAATTTGGACAATCTCATCTGTACTTTTCTCTTTTGTGAGTATCTTAACTATATCGAATAATTCTCTTGGCTTGTTTAAGGATGTGTTTATAATATTTGTATGGAATTCCTTTTTGGCATGATTGATAAGATCCATGTACTGTTTTTGCATTTCTATATATAACTTTTGTATATTTGTTGCCTGATATGTCCGCCATTTCCGTTCTGTCTTTCTGAGGTTTCTTTTTAACTTCCGTAGGAAAGCAGAGAACCAAGGTTTGTTTTGTCTCTTTTTGTAAAGGAAATTCTTTGGGCTGCTAGGTGGTGCTGAGGCAGCATTAGATAATGCGTTGTTCCAGTTGAGAATTTGAGCCTCAAGATTGTTCGACTCAGTATTCAGATGTTCTATAGTATCCAGTAAGAAGGTGTCTCTGTCAAATTTCTTGAAGCGTCTTTGTGCGAGAGTGTTAACAGAATGCATGTTGAACATATTTTTCTGTAAAAGAAGCCTTATCTTAATTAAGTAGTGGTCTGACCAAGGTACTGATATAACTGTAGGAGTTGATAAAGAGCCATTAGAAATAAGGTCGCTGCTTGCAAAGATAAGATCAGGTGTAGAGCCGTGGATGTGCGTTGGGACATCAATGATTTGGGTGAAATTGAGAGAGGACATTGCTTGTAGGAAGGCTTCTGCATCTTTAAGGTTAGTGGACTTAAGGTTAAAGTCACCTAACAGAAGTGTGGGTTTATTTAGAGCAGAAATGTCACAAACAGGATTGCGAGTGGGGGAGCGGGAGGGGTACAGTTAGGATAGTTTTGGGGACTGGAATGTCTTAATGTGGTTGGCTTGGTTATAGTCGGTGAATGGTTTCGAGCAGGGGTGGGGGTTGTGGATAAAAATGATGCTGGTGGACATTTGGGGCTTTGGAATATATTGACGGGGACGTTTGTGGGTTTGAATGGGTGGTGAGTGTTTGTAACTTCTCAAGTTTCCGGGGGGAGCCATCCTAGTCTGATCAGGTCGGTAGCTTGAGGTTTTTTTTTTTCTTGGGTGGAATACTTGGTCGAGCTGGGATGGATTGCCCCCCCCCCCCCGGGGAGGCTATCCCATATGTGTTTGAGTCGGTGAGACTACTCTGACTCCCTACTTCACTGTGTGAGGACGTTTGGAGAGGGGAGGGGGGTTCTCCTCACATCTTAAGTGAACCCTGATGGGAATGGGATGGAGGTTAGTGGTTGAGAGTTGGAGGAGGGTAGGGTGGGGTGCAGGTAAGGTGGGTAAAGGGATTGGGCAGGGCTGTGAGGGTCAGGGAGCTGGGAGGGGTAGAGGGAGGGAAAGGGGTGGGGGGCCGCAGGGAGCACAGCGCTACCATTGCTTGATTAAGTGTGGACAATATGGGGGCATTGTATTGTCCAGGGAGGGACCCCAGGCTGGGGGGGGGGGTCTATCCTTACCATTTCAGTAGGATTGATACAGAAATCTTGTTCACTTATGATCCGCCCTGAAAGTTATCTCTTGGAATATCTGTGGGATAGGTAATCCTATTAAACGATATAAAGTATTGCAGGCCTTAGCTAGGCTGAAATGCGACATAGCTATGTTGCAGGAAACCCACCAGACGGCTGAGGAGCATGCTAAATTGCAGAAAATGTGGGTGGGGCAGAGTTGGGGCTCTCTGGCTAAGGGGAAAAAGGGTGGAGTGGTCATACTGATTAGTAAGCAGACTCGTTTTGAACTACTTAAGGAGTACTCCGATCCAGACGGCCGGTATATTCTGCTTCATGGTAATCTTGACGGTCGGCCCATCGTGTTGGGATGCCTGTATAGCCCTAATGTACTGGACCGGGCGTTTTATGCCCGATTAGCTTCTAGAATCGAACAACTGCCTGACGTTCCCTTGATACTGGCCGGAGACTTGAATGGGGTGTTGGATATCATGCTGGATGTGTCCGGCAGAGGGGGGGAGTGTATGCGAACTCCGACTACTAAGGCACTGCGGGGTTTGTGCAATCGCCTGGGCTTGGTTGATCCATGGCGGTTGCTTCATCCGTCAGAGAAAGATTTTACTCATCAATCGAGAGCCCATGGAACTAGTGCTAGACTGGATTATGTTTTAGTTTCAGAAAGGTTGTTTGCACAGGTAGGAGATGCACAGATTGGCCCTTCTGCGGTGTCTGACCATGCCCCGGTTTGGGTTGAATTGGGCTGGGGGGGCTTGACCGTGTCGATGAGGCTCTGGCAGTTTCCTTTGGGGCTGTATCATGATGCTGACTTTCGAACGCGCATTGTACAGTTTTGGCAGGAGTTTATGGTCCATCACGAGCAACACCGAGATGATCCAGAGCTGCTCTAGGAAACGGCCAAAGTCGTGTTGAGGGGAGATATTATTGCTTACGTGGCCCAAAAGTGGAAGCTTTTGGCCTGGCAGATTGTTCAATTGGAGAAGCAGGTGGTGCGAGCTCGGCGGCGGTGTGCAGGGGATCCTAGTGTGAACAATAAGCGACGGCTTTGGGAGTTGCAAACATCTCTTAATGAACTACTTCATCAGAGGGCGAAGAAATCGTATATGTATTATAGGTACCAACTTTTTCGCTTTGGTGATAAGCCCGGGAAACTTTTGGCGCACTGCCTGCAGGGTCATCGGGGCTCTCGGTCGGTGGCAGCACTACAGGACGCCCAGGGAGACTTGCATAAGGATAATGTAGCCATAGCTAGATTGTTCCGTTCCTTTTTTCAGAAGCTATATGCCCGGAGGGAGGGAGCTCCGATTGAAATGCAGAAATATTTACGGGAAATACCATTGCCAAAAGTGTCGGCAGAACAGCGGGCGTGCCTAGATGCCCCGGTGATGGTGGAAGAAGTTTATAGAGTTATTCAGAGAGCTAGCTGTTGTAGAGCGCCTGGCCCGGATGGGTTTGGGGCCGAGTTTTATAAACTGTTGGGTGACTTAGTGCCCCCAACCTTAGTGGCTATGTATCACCGAAGGGTGGTCCAGGGGAAGTTTAGTTGGGGCGCCAACCATGCGCATATGACCTTAATACCTAAACCAGGAAAGGACCCTACCCAAGCAGCTTCTTATCGGCCAATTTCCCTATTGAATTTTGATTTGAAAATACTGGCAAAGGTTCTGGCTGATAGACTGGCTTTGGTATTGGGGGATTTGGTGCATGAATCGCAGGTTGGGTTTGTTAAGGGGCGTTATGCTGTGCGGAATCTGCGAAGACTTCTGGCATCCTTAGAGTGGGTCCGGGAGCGGGACCTCCAATCATTGGTAATTAGTTTTGATGCCGAAAAGGCGTTTGACCAGGTACAGTGGGAGTATTTGAAAGGTCTTTTGCCATACTATGGACTGGGTGTCCCTTTTTGTCAGATGGTGGAGTTGCTTTATTCGGACCCCACGGCTGGGGTTCTATGTAATGGGGTGCTCTCGGACACATTTAGATTGGAACGAGGTACGCGTCAGGGCTGCCCGCTTTCCCCTTTACTTTTTGTACTGTCTCTGGATCCGTTGATACGGAGGATTGAGGAATCCCCTGGTATAGGTGGCGTACGCATTGGTTCCCATGGATTTAAGGTGGCTGCGTTCGCAGATGATATACTTGTTCACATTACTTCTCCCCAACAATCCCTGTCGCACTTACTCAAGGAGTTTTCACTATATGGCCAATTTGCGGGGCTGCGTATCAATATGGATAAATCGGAAGCCTTGGATGTGGGGGGCATGCTCCGGGGAAGCTGGCCTGGGAAATTCCCACTCCGTTGGGCAGATGAGTCCTTTGTTTACTTGGGTATTTTGTTAACTAGGACGCCGGCACTGTTGTATAAGGCTAATTTTGAACGTATTTTTTCCAAGGTTCGAGCGCAGCTGCGGGCTTGGGCCCCCTCCCCTTGTCTCTGTTGGGTAGAGTGGCCGCCTTGGGGATGGTGATTTTTCCGCGCGTGCTCTACTGGATGCAAACACTCCCAGTGTGGCTTTTGAAGCGTGATTTGGTACGCTTGGAGAGGGAGATTCGGGGCTTTCTTTGGAAAGGTCTCAGAGCCCGTATACCGTTGGCTAGGATGCGCGGGGGATGGAAATCGGGTGGGGTTGGGGTGCCAGATCTTTGGAAATATGCGCTGGCGTGTCAAGCACGGCATCTGAGTGATTGGCTGGGGGATACAGAGATTTATACCCCGCGAGGGCTTGAAGCAGCCTTTGTTGCGCCCCACTCTTTGGAAGCGGTCTTGCATTTAAAGCGGGCTGCCTTACCGGCTCGTTTGACGAGTAGTCTTCTGCTACAGGCAACGCGGCGTATGTGGCAACAGTTAAACAAATATTGGGGTAGTGATGCTGCGGTCTCCTGCTGGCTGCCCATACAAGGTAATGCCTGCTTTCTGCCAGGCTCCGACTCGGCTTCCTTTCGTCAGTGGTGGCGAGTAGGTCTATGGCGTTTGGGACATGTGGTGGACCTTGAAGGTCGCTGTAAGGCTTTGGGGGCATTTTGTGGGGAATATGGGTTGCCTACGGGGACGTTTGCCTTTGCGTATGCACAACTTTCTCATTATGTCGGCTCCTTGCCGAGGCGTGAACTCGCTGCCGAGCACTCCGAGCGGATCATTGAGTTTTTTACTTTGGGGGCGGAGTCCCCACCGACGATAGCTGCTTTGAAGAAACGATTGGATCAATTGGATACACCTCCTGACTATTCGGCACTGGAAAGCTTATGGGCGCGAGAGTTGGGTCGGGAAATAGCCCCGGGTTCAGTTCGGGCTGCCTTGGGCCAGATTGTGCAACTAGCGGTTGGGGCCCGCTGGCGGGAGGTACAATTCAAATGTATCCTTCGTGCCCACTTCTCTCCGAGACGGGCATTTAGAAGCCATCTTGCCTTACATGGCGGGTGCCCTAAATGTTCTTGTTCATTGGCAGACCTGGGTCATATGTGGTGGGGCTGCCCTTCCATTCGCAGGTATTGGCAGCATATTGAGGCATATCTTAGCGGTCTACTGGGCCAACGGATTTGCTGGACGGGGACTCTGGTAGTGCTGGATCAGTTAGGACCGCTCCACCCAAAGGGGAGATGGGAGAAGGTCTTGGTGCGCAAGGCCTGTCTGGTGGGTAAGGGCCCTATTCTTAGTCGCTGGAGGGAGCCTGTGGCCCCTACCTTTTGTGAGTGGCGTAATAGCCTACATCAACTCATGCTTATGGAAAGGCAAAGTGCGCTGGGGCACCCTCGGAAATGGGCTACCTTTTTGTTGATTTGGCTGCCCTATATTCAGAGGTTGGGACCCAAGGCTCGTAGTGAAGTGCTAAAAGTTGGATAGTGGTTACCTGGGATGAAGGTTGCCCCTGGAATGAATACTGTACTGCTGTGCTTCCTGTGCTGGGTGGGTGGGGGAGGGAGGGGGGATGGGATGGGGGGGAGGGGTTTTTTCCTAGGTTATACTGGATGTATGGAGTATTTCTTTTTTACTGTTGCCACGTTCCCAGGGTGGTGGACAAGACACAGCCCTGCCCGGGACATGTTTTTTTCCGTAAAATTGTAACGTTGACTTGTCGTTTGCTGTTTATACTATGTAATAATTAATAAACAGAACTTTGAAAAAAAAAAGAAGCAGCTGAAAGGCAGCAGTCATGGAAAAGGGATAAACATTACATAGCAGTATGGTAGGTTGACCTTCATTAGTGGAACTAGAAATAAGGGATTTCATGTGGGAAACTGTTTAAAAATACTCCGTTTACTTCATTGTAGCACCATCTTATGGCCCTGATGATAGATAAAGTCTTGAAATGCATTTTCATGTTCCTTGACACACTAGCTCCTCAAAGGGATTGTGGTTTTGGAATTTACAGTATTATGTTTGGGAATATGCTTCTCAGTCCAAAAATGATCACTGAAAACACATTTTTTTAATGGTTGAAAGATTGTTTTGTTTTTGTAATTGAAGTAAATTTAGATGGATGCTTTTAACAGCATATATGTATGTTTATGGTGAGTATGTGTTTAAATAAATATGAAAACCAGAAAAAAAAAAAAAAAGGAATCCTGGAAACATTCATGAGCTGAAACAAATTGCAGTTGAAGAGTGGGAGAAAGTACCTGCAGACAGATGTATGAAACTTATAGATGACTACAAGAAACGTTTGGAGGCTCTCATCACTGCTAAGGGCTGTGCAACCAAATATTAGTGAAGGGTGCCATTAATCCTGTCCAGGTCATATTTTGTTTTGTTTTTTCTCAGAAATTACTATGTCAACTTTGCACAGACATATATTTTTTTGTTGTATATCTTTGAACATACTATTGAAATATTATGATGACATTGAGTTGGACTATTTCCAGTTATTTCTCAAGATGTTGTACACAAGATACCTAAAATGCAAGGGTGCCTCTACTGTATAACAACAGGAAAAAGACCAGCCAAGGCCATCCCCAGACTTGATTCCAGGTGTTGGAGCCCTCGACAAACCTTAAGCCTTACCCCCCCCCCCCCCCCCGTCAGAATATATTGTTTAACTTTGAATGCTCTGCTCTGTGCTGCGTCCCAGAAGCGAACGCCCTAGGCGACTGCCTAGTTTGCCTGATGGTTGGGCTGGTCCTGGGACCAGCTACCTATCTCCTCTCAGCCTGCCTGCCTGCCTCTCTCAACCTTGAACTAGGAATGCTTCAACACGAATCCCACCGAAAAACCCACAAACCCCTGATCCCGCCCACAACGAACCTCTGACTCAAAGCTATACTAACCTGTCTATGTCTAAAGTCTGTCCTATCCCAAAATCATTAATGTTGCCTCCTCGGTGTTGGCCCTACCCTCGTACTTAATCTCCCCACCCCTATATGTAACACCGCTTTGACCCGGTGAAAAGCGGTATATAAATGCAGCTAAATAAATAAATAAACAAACTAGCTTTCCTTTCTCGGTTTCTCTTTCCAATTCCTTTTCCCTCTGATATCTTTTCAGGTAAATCCTGTAGCGTAACTCCGCCCCGGGAGATTCGGAGCCAATCAGGGACGAGTATGGTCACTCTTTGCCTCCTCCCCTCTGTTAAGCACATCGGTCGTATTTATATGGCAGGTGCTGCCTGGCAAATTCTTCTTTTGCTATATTTTCATTTGGTAAAGGGTTGTTTTTCCGTTCCTCTTTGATACTAACGTCCTCATTTCTAAAAGCGAATCTTCTGTCGTCTCACGCATTATTGTCTTGTTTTGCCTGAGTGGGTTGCGTTTCATAGAGCTGGGTGGTGTCGAGGGGGAAGCAAAAGGTGAAGAAAGTAAACAGCAAGGAGGATGGGGAAAAAGTGCCCTAGACGCGGACGGCAGAAAGAACGGCCGGAATCCATTCCCAAATCTCCGGTGCCGGCAGCCTGGTGGCTGTTTCCACCTCAGATCTGCCAGCAAAGCGCTTTCGAGCAGTACCTGGGGCAGATCCGGCAGGTGCTCTGCCCCCAGGGGTATCTGGCGCTGCTGCTGAACAATGGCAAGGTTGTCATTTTGGACACGGGAAAAAATCTCGGATCCGGGGACTGCGCCAGTGTACCCAGTAAGTATTTTTTTCTAATCTATAGGATTATAGCGTCTTGAATCCGGAGCCTGGTAATTGCCTTTCATTTAAACAAAAGCATTCCCTTGACGGCTATGAAATCTAGCAATATATATCACCCCGGAGAAATCGATTTGGTGGTGACTCGCATCGCAGTTATTCTATGGAGGTTTCTGTAGAAATTGCTCTGGATCTCATATCCTAATTTAGTGAATTGCACTGTCTCCTCCTCCTCGCTCCTTTGACTGCAGAGGCCCGCCCCGAAGGGAAAGTTTCGATTCCTGTTCCGTGCGTCCCGAGGTTTCACTTTCCATTTCAGACACTATGCGCCTCTTCAGTGTGTGAGAAATAATGGTCGGCAAACAAATCTTGTACGTGATGGAAGCCAGTCAGTCCATTAAAGGGTATCTCCCACAGCGCTGTTGGCTCTTACAGAAATCAGAACGGCTTTACATGTATTTACTTATTTGCGAAATACAAATGGGCGATTTTTTTCCCAGGGACACTTCACTATATCAAATCCCCATTCACCAAGTGACCCCCTAAAAAAAAAAATTAATTAATTTTTTGTCGGACTGATAAAGTACTACTCAGGTACAACCCGGAAACAGATCTTCGGGTCTATTTTAATCTGTCATAATACAATCACATTTTAATTCTCTTCTGTATTGCTATGTTTCTTCAATGTAATTTATAATTATTCATTTCAAAGCCCAGCAAAGTGCTACTGTTTCAGACTGTTATCCATAAAGTCCACATCAATATGTTGTAGTGCACAATTATACATTTTTTTAAAATTATATAAATATCAGGTGGGTTTCTTTGTCAAACCATCTTTTGTCTTGCTTCCAGAAGTTTGTGTCAAGATTTGCAATTGCAGTCCTGTTTAAGGATTTGTCTCTGGAATCGTATTATGGTTGGGACGCCTAAATGTCCCCTATTTTAAAACTCATCCCACCTCTACACGCCTCCACATTTGTACCAGAGAACTTCACTCCAGCTGAACTTTTCAAAGGGAAACTATTTATGTGAGACTATTCCCATCAGAGACAGTGAATGCACTCTGTTGTACTTCAGTCAAGCACACATAGAAACATGACGACAGAAAAAGACCACATGGCCTATCTAGTCTGTCCTTCCATATCAACAACTACAAGTCCCCTTTTTACCTTTAGAGATCCTCTGTGTTGGTCCCATGCACATGCATGCATTCATCCACCCACTCACACCCCCCAAATCAGGTACACATGCACACTAGCACTTTTCAGACAGATTCTGTCTCTGACTGTCTACTGGTGCTGTGCTGCTTCTGCACTCCTCTACATCAATGCCCCAGTTCTTTTGCTACCAGTTCTTTTTCTCAGCCTGCAATAGCCTCCTCACACTTTACCCCATTCCTCTTACTGGTACACCTCTGCCTTCTGCAAACTCAAAATTCAACTTCGAAAAACTGAACGAAGATAGCAAAAAACAACCAACCATGAGGACAAAACCAACTACTTAACTCCTAAGCAACTACCGTGCTGCAACAGATAATGTGAAACATGAATACCACACAAAACGTATCAGCAAATCAATCAACCATCTAAGAGAACTCTTCGACCTTGTCAAACAGATGACCAAGACTCCTACTACAGCCAATGATACCCCCAACAACTGGCAACTCACTACAAGTAACTCCATCCCCAAACCCAATCCTCGCCCGCCCCCCTCCCGTCACTGAAACCACCTACTACTATCCATGGTCATCCTTCAACAACATCAGTAAAGAGAACATTGAATCCATCATCTCAATTTTCAATACAACAGCCTCCCCACTTGATCCCCGCCCAGTCATTTGGATCAAAGCAACTAAAATGGAGCTCAGCAACATACCAGAAAAACCCAATCATCCCTGCAACATGGTCACGTCACAGCCCTTTAAACTGTCCTCCATACGCCCCACCCTGAAGAAACCCAACCTTGATCCATCAGACCCAGCTTCCTACAGACCTATCGCCAGTCTTCCTTTCATTGCAAAAATCATTGAAAAGGCAGTTCAGCAACAACTTCAGGATCACATCGACAGGAACATCCTCCTCGACATCCCAATAACATGGATTCCGCCTCATCAACACTCTAATAAAAAGCATACAAAACACCACTCAAGGTTTCCTGTTGATCTTCCTCAATATCCCGGCCACTTTTGACACTGTTGACCACTACATCCTCCTTCAATGCCTTCAATCCAACAATATCCAAGGAACAGTTCTCCAGTGGTTCAACTCGTACTTAACCAACAGAGAACAGATAAAGATCAGAACAAACACCTCCACCCACTACCAGCAAACACAAGAAGTACCCCAAGGCTCCACCCTTTCCGCTCTCCTCTTACATAAGAACATAAGAACATAAGATATGCCATACTGGGTCAGACCAAGGTCCATCAAGCCCAGTATTCTGTTTCCAACAGTGGCCAATCTAGGTCATACGTACCTAGCAGTTTCCCCAAGGGACACAGGTTCCACAATGCTTGTATTGGTTCAAGCATTGATATCCTGGGTCCCTTCTTAATAATGGTTTATGGACCTTTCCTCCAGGAACTTGTCCAAACCTTTTTTAAACCCAGCTACACTAACAGCCTCTACTACATCCTCCGGTAACAAATTCCAGAGTTTGATTACACGTTGAGTGAAAAAATATTTTCTTTTATTAGTCTTAAATAGTTTACCCTGTAGCTTCATTGCATGTCCCCTAGTCTTTCTATATTCTGATAAGGTAAACAATCGATCTACGTTTACCCGTTCCACTCCGTTCATTAATTTATAGACTTCTATCATATCTCCCCTCAGCCGTCTCTTTTCCAGGTTAAAGAGCCCCAACCTTTTTAGCCTTTCTTCATAGGAGTAGCCTTCCATCCCCTTTACCATTTTGGTGGCTCTTCTCTGAACCTTTTCTAAAATCGCTATATCCTTTTTAAGATACGGCGACCAGAATTGCACACAATATTCAAGGTGCGGTCTCACCATGGAACGATATAGAGGCATTATAATCTTTTGTTTTATTTTCCATTCCTTTCCTTATCATACCTAGCATTCTATTTGCTCTCTTGGCCGCCGCTGCACACTGGGCCGAGGGTTTTAACATGGTATCCACAAGGACGCCTAAATCTTTGTCTTGGGTGGTGGTTCCTAATGTGGAACCTTGCATCGTGTAACCATAGTTTGGGTTGTTCTTCCCTAGGTGCATAACCTTGCACTTCTCCACATTAAATTTCATCTGCCATTTTGATGCCCAGTCTTCCAATTTATCAAGATCCTCTTGCAATTTTCCACAATCTTCCTGGGTTTTAACAACTTTAAATAGTTTTGTGTCATCAGCAAATTTGATAACCTCACTCGTTATTCCACTTTCCAGGTCATTTATGAATATGTCAAAAAGCAGCGGACCCGGGGACTTCCGGTGACGGCATCGGGGCGAATGGCGGCATAAGACTCGGCTCTGCCGCCTAAGCCTGACAAAAAGGGGAATTTGCACCCCTGCCCGCATGGAGTAGGATGGCGAACGTGGGAGAGCAGTAGGAGAAGAGCCCCAGGCCGAGTTACAATAGCGGCGAAGCAGCGAGCCCCTGTCGGAGAGCGCGGAAGAGGAGATCGCGTGGCAGGCTGGTGGGACGGCCGCTGGAACAGCGAAGCTGAGGCCTACCCTGAGCTGAGGGGGCGGAAGGAGTGTGCAGAGCTGGAAAATCGGTGCCCGGGTGAGCAGCGACGTCCCCTGCGAGACCGCGTGCAGCGGGCCGAGGTGAGCCGGCAGATCTGAGAGGCGGCGGACCGGGAGGCTGAAACCTGAGCGGTGGAGAAGGGGGCAGGCAGCGGTGGCTGCAGAGCTGGAGAGAGGCCAGAGGACAGAGAAGCCGGTGAGGCGGCGGGAAGGCACTGCGGCTGGGATCTGAGCACCAAGCAGGGGAGAAAGGGTCGGTGGCCCCCCCCCCCGGGTGGATTTGACACCATCCAGCCCAGCTAAGAGAGTTGAGAAGCCCTGGTGAGGGGGTAGAGAGTGGAGCACAGAACAGCCCTACAGCAGATAGTGGGGCCCCCACCTGCAGCTTCGATAAACGGCTGAGAGGCAGAGGGAGAGGCCCCTAGGGGACGCAGCTCCCTAAGCTTGGGGAAACAGCATTGTACGATATCAGCATGGAAAAAAATAAAGGCTCCCTGGCGGTACGCAAGAAACTGGCTGACTTTCGCTCCCCTTACGCGGCAGTCAAAGGCGGAAAAGAGGGGGAGAAGGAGAGCCGAACACAGGAGGGAGAGCCCACAGACCGGGGAGAGGGGCTGGATTGCGGAGCTAGCCCAGGGGATATCTCTCACCTGAAAACCTGGCTTATGGAGATGAAGGAAGAGATTAAAACGGAAATAAGCGGGGTGAAGCACGAACTCAGAGTCCATACAATCCCTGAGACGAGATATTGTGGACATTGGAAATAGAGTCGAGGAGATGGAGACTCAGCTGGAGCAACAAGGGGAGGAACTGGCGGATTTACAAAAGCGCGGGGGTGCACTCCAGCAAGCCCAGGAGGAACAGCAGATGAAGCTGGAGGACCTGGAGGACCGGTCAAGGAGATGTAACCTACGGATCCGGGGACTCCCAGAGGAACCTCAGTACCGCAACTGCGAAGAAGTCTTGCTAAAAATTTTCAAATCCCTGCTGTTAGCTGCAGATCCGCAGGGAGAACTGCTGATCGATCCATCGCACATTGAGCGAGCCCACCGAGGCCTGGGCCCGATACGCAATAATAAACCCAGGGACATTGTTGTGTGCTTTAGCTCTTTCAAGATCAAGGAAGGACTGCTTCGAGCGGCAAGGAAAGCGCGCCAGATAGTTTGGGAGGAACACCATCTGGAGCTCTTCCAAGATCTCTCTGCAGGAACCCTACAACGCCGACGGCACCTCAAGGAGGTGACCGCGTATTTGCGCAAAGAGGATGTACGATACAAGTGGCTGTTTCCATTTGGGCTGTTGATCACCTGCAAGGGGAAGTCAAGGCGGGTGCAGAACAGGGAGGAGGCCTGGACTGTACTTAGAGACTTTGGCCTACCCAACATACCGGAAGGGGGAAGCCCACAGACAAGAGCACCGGCGGATGCTGTGAAGTCCTTCAGTCCACAGAGGAAAGCACAGAGATGGCACCGAGTTCCAATGTCCGGGAGTAGAGCGGCGCGCTTGAATAGAGAGAGCCCCGGAATACCAGCAGAGGAGAAAGGCGATGGCTGAATGAATGGACTCTGAGCTACCAAAGATGTATCAGTATGTTTTCTTAGTAATAGTAGCACTGGGTTACAGAAGGGGGGGGAGATGAAGTTATTATCTGCTGGAGGGGGGAGGGAGGGGTTCGACTATAGGGAGGTGGCTGGAAGGAGGGAGGGGGGGACGACGGGGGTAGAGGTTCGGAAGGGGAGATGAAGGGGCTTTGGGTGTTGAGTTGGTATAGGGGGGAGGGGGAAGGGCAGACAGAGTCAGGCAAGGCCCGATTACTGGTCACCTCTATGGAAGACTATCCTCTCTTAAGGAGAGGGGAGAGGGTTGGGGGGGAGGGAGTGGGGAGGGGGGGGGCTGGGGGTTATAGGCTAGAGGGAGGGAAGAGGGGGGTGTGGGAGAATGGGTGAGCTTAAATTAGTCACATTAAATGTGAAGGGGCTTAACTCACCGCTTAAGCGACGCAAATTGTACACAGAGTTAGCCCGCCAGAAGGCGGCAATAGTCATGCTTCAAGAAACGCACTTGACACGGGCAACAGAGCATCTGGTCAAGCCCAAAGGCTATGGGGTGTGTATTCAGGCTTCCAATACCGTGGAAAAGAAGAAGGGAGGGGTTGCTATACTCTTTGCATCTCGATTAAAGCTGCAGGTGCAGACGGTGGTAAGGGATGCGGAGGGGAGGTATGTGTTGGTGCGAGTGAAGGTGGGGAGTGTATGGTACTGTGTAGTGAATGTGTATGCACCGACTGGAGCACAACGAGAATTCTGGACAAAACTGAACGAGGAGGTGGGGAAGCAGGGGGATGGTATCCTTATATGTGGGGGGGATTTTAACCTTACATGGAACCCCACCCGGGATGCTACAGGGAAACGGGAGGGAAAGAGGGGGGATAGAAAGAGATATCGTAGCTTCGTGATGCAGCACTGCCTAGTGGACGCGTGGCGACTGCAGCATCCTGGGAGGAGACAGTTTTCTTACTATTCGCCAGTACATGGGTCCTACTCACGTATCGATGCCATTTGGGTCTCGAAGGAGGTGGGAGGAACGATTACAGGGGCGGAAATGGAGTCCATTACCTGGTCAGATCACGCCCCGGTAGTGGTGAGCTTGCAAGTGGTAGAGGAAGGGACGGGGGTGAGGTTCTGGAGACTCAATGAGTCACTGCTGGAGGATGTGAGGGTCCAAGAGGATGTGGAGAGGGGGACCCGGGAATATTTCAGGCTTAACGCTAATGGAGAGGTTGCATGGGGAGGTATATGGGATGGGTACAAGGCGGTGATACGAGGCGTATTGCTCAAATGGGCGCGGAAAAAGAGGGAGAGGGAGGATAGAGAACGGCTCTTGAGGGAACGGCTGTTGGAGCTGGAAGAATTGGATGGGAAAGAGAGGGGAGATACATATAGGGGACGGGTGTTGCTAGCGAGAGCGCAACTCAATGAATTGCAGGCGGAAAAGATACGTCATCGGATGCAGCTTCTGAGGCAGGAGGTATTTGAAGGGGGGAATAAGGCTGGGAGGTATCTAGCGCAGAAGCTGAAGCAGCAGAAGCTTCGCTCTCATATATTAGGGGTTCGAAGGAAGGGCGGGGAATTGGTTACTAAAGATGGGGAGATTAGGGATGTTTTTAAGGAATACTATCAGGAGCTGTATAAAGCAAGGGACTTGCCACAGGTGGGGAGGGTGGGAATCTACCTTGACTCCATAGACTTGCCTACGTTGAGAGAGTGCGAACAGGAGGAAATTAACAAACCCATTCGGGCAGACGAAGTAGGGAGGGCAATCCAGCAGTTGAAATTAGAGAAAGCCCCAGGGTTGGATGGTCTGTCTGCCAGATTCTACAGGAAGTTCGGAGACCTGTTAATTGGGCCTCTAGTGAACGTATTTAACCAACCACGGGTGGGTGGGAACTTAGCGGACACAATGGGGTGGGCGGGTATAACAGTAATTCACAAGGAGGGAAAGGATCCGAAGGAGTGTGCCTCTTATAGGCCTATTTCCTTACTTAACCTGGATGCCAAGCTTTTAGCTAAGATTCTCACCACGCGCCTCAATAAAGTGATTGGAACATTGATACACCACGATCAGGCGGGCTTTATTCCTGGTAGACAGGTTGCGGATAATATCCGAAAGATTTTAAACATTATCTGGGCAAGCGAGCGGAGAAAGGACGCGGCGCTCCTGCTATCGTTGGATGCGGAGAAGGCCTTCGATCAGGTGTCTTGGCCTTTTCTATTCCAGGTGCTGGAGAAGGTGGGGCTGGGTGGCGAGTTTCTTGCTTGGGTGAAGGCGCTATATGCGCATCCAAAAGCATGTGTGAGGGTGAATGGGGCCCACTCGCAGTTTTTTGATCAAGGGAGGGGAACAAGGCAGGGATGCCCATTATCTCCGCTACTGTTTGCGATAGCAGTAGAGCCCTTGGCGCAGAGGATTAGAGAACGGGCGGATATATCTGGCATAAGAGTGGGGCAGAGTGACTATAAAATTTCCCTGTTCGCGGACGATATAATTCTAAGTATGGCAAGACCACAGGTCGGCCTCCCCATAGCTATGTGGGAACTGGGAGAATATGGTAAAGTGTCAGGGTTTACCATCAACTGGAACAAATCGGAAATCCTGAATTTGGCAGTCCCCAGCGAGGTAGTTACTGTACTGGCAAAGAAATACCCTTTCAAATGGGCGCGAGATAGTATCAGGTACCTTGGCATATGGATTAGCAATAACATTGATGAGCTATATAACTTGAACTATCGGAGGGTTCTGGGGAAGATAGAGGGCTGGTTGGATGGGTGGGGAAGGGGATACCTATCGTGGTTCGGGCGCATTGCAACGGTTTAAAATGATGCTTGTGCCCAGACTGTTGTTTTTGTTCCAGACGCTCCCGATATGGGTTCCGCCGACAACTTTGAAAAGGATACAACGGTTAGTTAACAGGTTCATATGGGTGCAGAAGCGCCCGAGGGTAGCACTGTGAGTATTGCAACGGACAAAAGAAGAGGGGGGGCTGGGGGTACCTAATATCTGCAAATATTACGAGGCAGCGCAACTAAAAACGATTTATGACTGGCAAAGAGGAACATTGAAATCTTGGGTTCAAATGGAGCACGAGTTGGTGGGGGGGGGGGGGTGGAACTTGACCGGGTGATTTGGAGGGGGGCTAAGGGTCTTGACACACAGGCACTAAACCCCATGGTGGCGACTAGTTTGAAAATCTGGAAACGCAATAAGCCTCAGCTTGTTCCCGATAAAGGCTACATGCAGGGGATGCCTATCGCGGCCTGTTTCGAGAGGGGACAGGGCCCAGATGAGCTACTTTTACGTAGATGGGCACAAAATGGGCTGGAGTACATTCACCAAGTTATACACCCTCAGGGAATGCATCCGTTTGAGGGCATTAAGGATCTCTATAAGCTGAAAGAGAGTGATCATTTTGCCTATATACAATTAAGTTACTTTGTAAGGCAACCGAAGATATGGAAAGATCTCTGGGAAAATAGAGGCTGGTTTGAGGCTCTGTGCTCGGGCCAGATGGGTCAAAAGGGGGTTTTGTCCAGAATTTATCGAGGCCTAATAGGGACTGGTGTATGCAAGTTACGCTATATGCTGCAATGGGAGGAGGATTTGGGGGTATGTTGGACAGTAGAGGCTTGGGAGAAGATACTCCAGACGATTGCTACTGTGTCCATAGCCACGCAAATTAAAGACAATGCATATAAAGTACTATACAGATGGTATTGGACGCCAGTACGTCAATATCGAGCGGGGAGGGGAAGGGATGCCCTATGCTGGCGGGGGTGTGCGGAAAGAGGGGACTGGATGCACATGTGGTGGAAGTGTGATAAGTTACAGGGGTACTGGGAGCAGGTAATTGCGGTGATACATGGCATGACCGGGCATAGTTTGCATGGAAGACCGGAGGCATGCCTGTTGCATCGACTGGATGATGATCTTTCGAGACGGGAGGAGGGGGTACTGCATCATTGCATTGCTGTAGCCCGTTGCGAGATCGCACAGCACTGGGGGGGACAGAGTATGCCACAATTGGCGGGATTTGTGCGAAGAGTGGCTGAGGTGAGCCTGATGTATAAATTAACAGAGTTGAGACGGGGGAAAGGAGGGCAAAGTGCGATATATTGGCAGGGGGTTTGGAGATGGTTGGAGGCATGGAGAGAGGGGGTGGGGGAGGGGGGGTTGGAAGGCGGAGGAGGTCACCGCGTGTAGAGTTACGACTGAGATGCTTGGTGAGTGCGCAGTGGCATGTAGACTATAGGGGGTGCAGAAGGGGAGCTGGGGGGGGAGAAAGGCGGGGGGAGGGATAGGTTATCATATGGGGGGGGTAGTGGGGGATTGCTGGGGGGGAGGGGGGGAACTTTAGTGTAGTATATTTGCATTCTACTACAAGTTTTTTAGGCATAATACCCAGGTTGAGGTTTGCTTTTAGATTCTAATGTGTGCACGCTGTTTTTTTTTTTTCTTTCAAATGGTTTGTATTTCTATCGTATAATTTCAATAAAAACAAAAATTAAAAAAAAAAAAAAAAAAAAAAAGCAGCGGACCCAGCACAGATCCCTGGGGTACACCACTATTCACCTTTCTCCATTGGGAAAATTGGCCATTTAGCCCTACCCTCTGCTTTCTATCTTTTAACCAGTTCCTGATCCACAGTAGTACACTGCCTCCTATCCCATGACTCTTTAGTTTTGCCAAAAGTCTCTCATGAGGGACCTTGTCAAAGGCTTTCTGAAAGTCCAGATACACAATATCAACCGACTCACCTTTGTCCACCTGTTTATTCACTCCTTCAAAAAAACATAACAGATTAGTAAGACAAGATCTTCCTTGTCTAAAGCCATGTTGGCTGTCTCCCATTAGGTCATGACTATCTATATGCTGAGTAATTTTATTCTTTATGATGGTTTCTACCATTTTTCCCGGTACTGATGTCAGGCTCACCGGTCTGTAGTTTCCCGGATCACCCCTCGAACCCTTTTTAAAAATTGGTGTTACATTGGCGATCCTCCAATCCTCAGGTATTAGAGATGATTTTAATGATAGTTCACAGATTACTGATAGCAGGTCTGCAATCTCAAATTTCAGTTCTTTCAACACCCTTGGATGTATACCATCCGGCCCAGGTGATTTGCTACTCTTCAGTTTATCTAATAGTTGTAAGACATCTTCCCGATGTATCGATATTTCCTTCAATTCTTCCACACCTTTAAATACCACTTCAGTCGTGGGTAACATCCCTACATCTTCCTCAGTAAAGACCGAAGCAAAGAATTCATTCAGTCTCTCCGCTATCGCCTTGTCGCCTCTTAGTGCTCCTTTAACCCCTTTATCATCTAATGGACCAACTGACTCTCTCACGGGTTTTTTGCTACGAATGTACTTGAAAAGGTCTTTATTTCGCGTTTTTGCTTCCGCAGCAAGCTTCTTCTCAAATTCTCTCTTTGCCTGCCTTATCAATGCCTTGCATTTGACTTGCCAGTGCTTGTGCTGTTTCCAGGTTTCATCATTTGGCTCTTTTTTCCATTTCTTGAAAGATGCTTTTTTGGCAACAACAGCCTCTCTGACCTCAGCTTTAAACCATGCTGGCAATTTTTTAGACTTCCTTCCACTTTTCTTAAAGCGTGGAATACAGCTGGTCTGGGCTTCCAAGATAGTATTTTTCAACAACACCCAAGCTTGATGTACGTCTTTAACCTTTGCAACTGCTCCTTTTAGTTTTTTCTTAACTGTTTTCCTCATTCTATCATAGTCTCCCTTTCGAAAGTTAAAGGGTAGTACTGTGGATTTCCTTACTATCCCTCCTCCACTAATTAAATCAAAGGCGATCATGCTATGATCACTATTGCCAAGTGGCCCCAACACCCTTATCTCTTGCACTACATCTGGTGTTCCACTAAGGACTAGGTCTAATATTGCTTCCCCTCTGGTCGGTTCATGAACCAGCTGCTCCAAGAAGCAGTCATTTATTTCATCTAGGAACTTTATCTCCCTAGCATGTCCTGTTGTGACACTGACCCAGTCGATGCCGGGGTAATTGAAATCACCCATTATTACTGCACTGTAACTTTTGCTAGCTTCCTTGATTTCTTTGAGCATTTCATCATCCATTTGTTCATTCTGGCCAGGCGGACGATAGTACACCCCCACTGCCATCGCCTTCCCCTTTTTACATGGAATTTCAATCCATAGAGATTCTACAGCAAATTTTGTTTCTTGCAAAACTTTAATCCTTTCTGATTCAATGCCCTCTCTAACATAGAGCGCAACCCCTCCACCAATTTGATCAGCTCTATCATTTCGATATAGTTTGTACCCAGGTATCACAGTGTCCCACTGGTTGTCCTCCTTCCACCATGTCTCTGATATTCCAATCATATCTAACCTCTCGTTTAGTGCTATATATTCTAACTCTCCCATCTTGTTTTGTAGACTTCTAGCATTTGCATACAAGCATTTTAGAGACTGTATTTTATTCATATTAATTTGGCTATTGGTAGACATGGGTAATTTGGGATCTTTAAGTTCTGTCTGCTCCATACTCGAGGGCATTTGGGCTACTTTACTCTTTTTTGGAACCTCTCTGCTTTTTGTAGTATCCTTCAAGGATACATTCTTCCGAACCATGCGCTCTTGGGCGACTGTCGGCTTTCCCCTATTATCTAGTTTAAAAGCTGCTCTATCTCCTTTTTAAAGGTTAATGCCAGCAGCCTGGTTCCATCCCGGTTAAGGTGAAGCCCATCCCTTCGGAAGAGCCCCTCCTTTCCCCAGAATGTTCCCCAGTTCCTAACAAATCCGAACCCCTCATCTCTGCACCATTGTCTCATCCACGCATTGAGACTCCGGAGCTCTGCCTGCCTATTGGGTCCTGCGCGTGGAACGGGAAGCATTTCGGAGAACGCTACCCTGGAAGTTCTGGATTTCAACTTCCTACCTAAAAGCCTAAATTTAGCTTCCAGAACCTCCCTACCACATTTTCCTATGTCATTGGTACCAACATGTACCAAGACAGCAGACTCCTCCCCAGCACTATCTAAGACCTTATCTAGGTGGCGTGTGAGGTCCGCTACCTTCGCACCAGGCAGGCATGTTACCAGGCGATCCTCACGTCCACCAGCCACCCAGCTATCTACATGCCTAATGATCGAATCACCAACTATAACTGCTGTCCTAACCCTTCCCGCATGGGCACTTGGCCCTGGAGAAACCTCCTCGGTGCGAGAGGGGTTTACATCACCTGGAGGACAGGTCCTAGTTACAGGATCACTTCCTGCCACACCAGGGTGATGCTCTCCTGTCACGTGACCTCTCTCCTCCATGGCAACAGGGATGCTGCCAGACTGGAGGTGGGACTTCAGGACTACATCCCTGTAGGTCTCGTCTATGTACCTCTCTGTCTGTCTTATGTTTTCCAAGTCTGCTACTCTAGCCTCTAGAGAACGGACTCGTTCCCTGAGAGCAGAGAGCTCCTTGCACCTAGTGCACACGTAAGACCTCTCACCAGCTGGGAGAAAATCATACATGTGACACTCAATGCAAAAGACCGGAAAGCCCACATCCCGCTGCTGGACTGCTGTCTGCATCTTAGTTTTAAGTTTGTGTTTAGATCTTTAAGTTCTATATGTACTAAAGGGTGCAATGGATATTTATACCACTAAAACTGTACCTAAGAAGTTTAATATACCTTGTTCACCTGAAGCTTAATTAATCTCAGGTCCTTGGTGTATGACTGATTTGGGTAATGAGCTTCACCTGAGAGCACCTCCTGTCTTTTAAGTTGTGCAAGTACCTATAAGCTGTGATTTTCCCAGGGGCGGGTGGGTGTGGGGAGGGAGGGAGGGATATAACACTTATTAAAAAAGGGCTGCTACACAGTACCTTGTCCTGTGCTGCTGAGGAAAACTATATTCTGATTTGATTTAAATTATAGCTCTTTGCTGCTACTAGGCTCTAACCTATTATGAAATTTAAACTACAAGCTCTCTGCTGGATTCTAAATTTAACCAGAAAGCTCTCTTCTGTGTTTTAATTTGAAACTAAAAGTACTTTGCTGATGCTAGGCCCTGAGTGACTATGAAATTTAAACTACAGCTGTCTACTGGGTATGAAAGGTAACCAGAAAGTTCTCTTCTGTGTTTTTAAATTGAATCTTAAACTGTTGCTACTAGGCCCTGACTGATTTAACAAAAAAAAAATAGTGGGTTCACAGATTAATTAGCTTTAAAAGAAAAAAAATTCCTTTCAGAAAAATTCCCAGAAGTATATACTCACAATTTCAGATTTCTCTCCAGAAGTAACAGCCCCCCTTTCCAGTCCTTCAACATATACCTTCAATCTCTATGCTCAGTCATCAAATCCCCAACCTCAACTTTCATATCTATGCTGATGATATCATGCTGTACAGTCCATTCAACACAAAACAACCCTCCTACTCCAATCACCAGAACTGCTTCTCCAATGTCTCCAAATGGCTGAGTGATAATAACCTTACTATAAACTACAAGAAAACCGAAGCCCTATAACAAAGGACAACTGATTTTCTCCTCCAACCACACTAACACTAAACAATACCCAAATACAAGTTCATCCAGAAGAGAAAGTCCTTGTCATCATCCTCGATCAACACCTCACCTTTAAACAACAAATAAACAAAACTGCCAAAGCAGTTTACTTCAAAGCCAAAACCTTGCAATGCCTCCAACCGCTCCTTGATCCTCCAGACTTCTACTCAGCACTCCAAGCAATAATCTTCCCCACCTCAATTACTACAACTCTATCTACCAAAGTCTTCCACAAACCACCCTACTCCCACTATCCACAGCTCTACATACAACAGCACCTATTCTGCAAAGAGCATTGAAATATGACCATATTACATCCATCCTCAAAGAACTCCACTGGCTTCCAATAACAAGCAGGATAAAATACAAGACCATCCTCCTAACCCAAAAACACTCACACTCCATCACACACCTTCACACCATGCTACATACCCAACAATCAAACAGATCCAGACGAACAGCTACAAAGAACACACTCACCATACCCCATGCAAAAAAACAAATATTATCAACAAGCCTGCAAACGAGCCATCCATCTGGAGCATTTGCAGCATTGCAATAAGAAACTCCTGGGACATCCTCACCTTCCGAAAACAACTAAAAACTCCCCTGTTTTCTACAACATAATCAATCACTCCCTCACCTCCTTCCACTATTCGTTACTGAAGATGTTTCAAGCAAAACATAAAACAGGGGACTTCACCCATTGTATATAGTTAACTCTTCCAGTTCTTCCCAATGTTCACTGTATATAGCTAATATGTTCTATGTAAACCAAATGATGTTCTACTGTTCCATTAGACCACTTTGACCAGGCGAAAAGCAGTATATCAACCTTGCTAAATACATACATTTCTATCCTATTTATTTATTTTTATTTAATTTTTTCTCAGCAACCCCACTTATCCCTACCAAGAAACATGTTTATTCCACTGATTTTATCCCAGACCCTGTTCAGAAAATTAGCCCACCCTTCCTGTGACTGGTGCAGTCTTTCCATTGGCTGGAACCTACCACTTAATCTGCACACTGATGGGGGGAGCACTGGCGAGTTGTAGAGCTAAACTCTTAAAAAAATACTCAATTTACACATCATACTGACTGTTACTTTACAAAGTTGTAGAATCCTAAAATAATTTAGATGGTTGGCAATCCTAAACATCTGAGTCCTCAGCACATCTGACAAATCTGGTTATGCTTTTTCCCCAGGGTCCAGGCAACTATCTGTCAGACAGAGCCAGCCAATAGGCTGCAGCAGACACAGCTAGCCAATAGAGAGCAGGGGAAGGTGGGAGCAGTAGCTAGGATACAGAAGCCTTCCTTTCTCCCTTGTCCTGCAACTCAGGAGTATGGTGGAGTTTTTTGCTACAGATATACAGACCTATAGGATAAAATATTGGGGATGCTCAAGCACCCATAGCACCCACAGAGCTGGCATCTATGATCCTGGGGCCAACATCATTATGAGTATCATAGTCTGGGTCAGCTGATTTCATTGATTCTGTCATCTGTGTAGGCTCTTAGCCTAGGGTGCATGTTTCTATTTCATCTTTAGACTTTTTCATTTTAAAATTCCAAACAGAAAGTGTGTTTTTTAATGACCAACTACAAAATGAATACCCGATCATTAAGAAACATTCTGGTGATAGTATGATGTTCTGTAACAAATGCCAGTCTTCCTTTTCAATTGCACATTCAGGAAAAGGTGACATTGTTTAGCACCTAAGGACGGACAAACACAAGACAGCAGATGTGTTTTTTCAAGTAGAAATGTGACTTCTTTTTTTTAAATTCAAATCTTTGATGAGAAAACTCAGTCGCTGGCTACAACTGAGGGTTCATGAGCTTATCACAACCATTCTTTTCGGTCGTCAGACTATACTTCAAAGTTGTTGAAAAAATGTTTTTTGATGAAAAATACTCTTGTGCGTGAACCAAAATGGAAGCAATCGTCTGTAATGTTTTCAAACCTGATTCTACTGATTTCCTTAAGTGAGATCTTTCTGAGACAAGTTTTTAACAGTTTTTTGTGATTGCTCAAACCATGGAAGCTTTAAAGTGTGCCCTATTTTAGTAAGGTACTTTCTTCCTGAGAAAGGGATTCAGGTAGAAGTTCTTGATGTCCATGAAGTTAAAGGCGAAACCTCAGACATTCTTTCCAAGTGCATTCTTGATACAGTTGAGTCCAATGGGCTAAAATCCAAAGTTTTGGCATTGTATGCTGACAATACCAATTACAATTTTGGTGGGGCCACTAGGAGGGGTAGCAATATTTTTTGCAAGCTCCATAAAGATTTAGGAATTAATTTCATTGGTGCAAACTGTGCAGCTCACAGTTGTATCAGCACTGCTGCTGAATGCCTGCTATTAGACATTGAAGTTATTGTTGACAAGATATTCCGACATTTTCACATCTATACAGTGAGAATTGAAGAACGTAGAGATGTGTGACTTTGTTGAGAGTGAGTATCAAAAGCTCCTCGGATATAGTAACACTGGGTGGCAGGCTTTACTACCAGCCATAGAGAGGTTAATTAACATGTTCCAACCAGTGAAATCATATTTTATGAGCCAGGAAAAATGTCCAGTTATCATCAAACTTTTTTTGGTGAATGAATCTGCCGAAGTTTGGCTGTACTTTCTGCACAGTCAGGCAGTGATTTTCCAAAATGCGACTTTAAAAATTGAGTTTCAAAAAATCTCAATGATAGATGTGGCTGGTAATCAGTGACCTTAGAAACAAGTTTGTAACTAGGAAGAATGAAGTGGGGTTTTTTTGCCTCTGACAATCAGAAGATAAAAGATCCTGAAGAAGAGGGCAGCATTGATAACACAGATTGCTTGAAATCTGCTTCATCTTTCTACACCACTTGCATTGATTACTTGGATCAGTGAATCGCTCACTTCCAGGAGATTGGTAAACAGTGGACTCTCCTTCAAAAACAACTGTAGTGGTTTGAGCTAGAATCGTCTTTAGAATATGTTTTGTCTACAAGACCCAACCTAGAGTCAATAAATGATACTAAACTGAGTTCTCTTGTCTTAACTCATTTGTTTCTGAAGAAAAAGTTCAAGAATGGGAAAAAAAAACCCAGACACCATGGTTGACAAAAAATGGAAGGAGGTGCTGAGAACAAGGGAATAAATAAGGAAAGGAAGGAAAGCAAGGGATCAGGATCCAAAAGCAGCCTCAAAGAGGTGAGTCTTTAGCATAGATTTGAAAAGGGGCAGAGATGAAGCCTGACGTACAGACTCGGGTAATTTATTCTAGACCATAAGAAGCAGCAAGGTGAAAGGATCAGAGTCTGGATTTGGCAGAGGAAGAAAAGGGCATAGAGAGATGCAAGCCAAAAGAGCAGAGCTCATGAGGAGAGAGGACAGGTAGTGAGGAGCATTTATAGGACACAAGGAGAACTTTGAACTGGATACAAATGAAAGGGGAGCCAATGAAGTGACTCGAGAGATTATATGAGGATCTCGGGGCTGGCGGAAGATGAGCTGCGTAGTAGAGTTCTGAGCAGATTGAAGGGGAGAGAAATGACCCGAAGGGAGACCAGCAAGGAGGAGGCTGCAATAGTCAGGACGGGAGGTGACTAATGAGTGGATAAGTGTTTTAGTAGTGTGCTTAGAAAGGAAGGGGTGAATTTTGTTAATGTTATAGAGAAAGAAGCAACAGGTTTTAGCGATCCATTGGATGTGTGTGGAGAAGGAGTCAAAGATGACCCCAACATTGTGGGCTGAGGAAACAGGAAGTAGAAGAGTGTTAACTACAGAGATAGAGAAAGGAGGGAGGAAGGTTTAGTGGGGAAAATTCAATTACTTGGGCAGATTCAAATAATTTATACTTTTGGATACATCGTCTGTAAATCTCTTTTGGCCTTTCGTGACTCTCTTGTGACAGCCCGCTCTTGGTTTCTATGAGAGGCAACATGTAGAAATGGCTTTTAAAATGGTTAACTAAATGTGTTCTTGGGCTGGACTGAGCATGTAAATCAGACCTGGCATAAATTAGCACAGTGTCCCAGTGATGCAACAGAAATGAAGGTTCTGTAAATGGTGTTAGAGGTTGCAGAGAAACTACGAATCTACAATCCCAATATAAAATCTCACAAATTTAAAGTGATAATTTGTGATTCAGTGCAAGCTACCTTTCCTTCACAACAGCACAGCCCATTCTGGAAGAAGTTCTTTTTCCCCAGGGAAGAACAGTTGGGCAGGGTGTCCAAGTTCAGTCCTCGAGGGCCACAGACAGGTGTGGTTTTCAGGATACTTCTAATGAATATGCATGAGACAGATTTACATGCATGCTACCTTGTCTGTATACAAACTAATCTAATGCATATTCATTAGGGATATCCTGCACACCTGAATGTTTGCAGCACCCGATAACTGTAGTTGAACACCTCAGCCGTAGGTGATCCAGAGGTAATGCCATGCACATTTTCTCAACCACAGCTGACCATGGGCTACAAAACAGTAGAACAATTCATTCACACTATAACGGGAGAAATTTTTATTAAAAAAGAAATATTTCTGCATGTAAAACTTGTCTTACATATGGAAAGGGAGTTTAATGAAATTGTGCAACCACATATGCACAAAAAAAGTACATGCGTGGAAAGTGTACACAGACTTTTATGCCGTCTGCACATAGATGTTCCTGGGTGAACAGGGCCACTTTAAGTATGTATGGGACCCAGGGCAAACTTCCGTGTATGGGTTCCCCCCACCCCTTTTTTTATTCCCAGATTGCTCCTGTCCCATATTGATTTGACCGCACATATTGCATATACAGTGCTGACTCCTGGTGACCCAGCCCCTGGGTTTTCTTAGCAAGTGTGACCAAAAGTAGATTGCCAGTGAATTTACAGCACTTGGTATTCCAAGGTGGTCTCCTATCCAAATAGTAGCCAGACCCAACCCTGCTTAGTTTCAGAGATCAACCGAGATCAGGTTCATTCAGGAGAGCTGAAGACTCTTCTCCAGATACATCCAGTAAACACTGAATAACCTCTCAAGGCACAATCATTGTTAAATGTTTACTTTATCATATCACTACTACTACTGCTAGCCACACACATTTCACGATTACATCATAAGGGCATCTAAGTGGAGTTCACCTATTTGTGATCCATTAATTGGTCTACCTGATGCACAATACTTGGTGGCACCCTCATCATAATGTTGCTCTTAACCATAGAGGAAGAGGGCATGGCAGCTAAGACCTGAAGGTCAAATGGGGCACCCAGTCCATTTTCCAATACAACCCAGTGGAGACTGCTCTTTTGTAACACACGGCACCTTGCATTTCAGCCTCTCCCCCCCCCCCCCTGCCTTCCCAATTGTGAAGACATGTTTTCACTATCTCCACTACATCTACCTTCCTAATTTGTGACGTGTCCTACGTCTGTCTCCTTCTGTCTCTTTCCTTCTCCACTGTCAAACAATGGAATTCCCTGACCTATTTGTTTCTATTATAAACCACTTTGCTTACCCAGAAAAGTGGCATATCAAGCGAAATAAACCCATACTTATCATACATCTTGAGACACAGAAGCACCCATTCTGGGTCAAATATACTGTGAAACACTGAGCATTTTTATCTGTATATGGGAGTGAAGTCTGGAGGCTGTTTAGGATGGGACAGAACCTCTGCAAAAGCCCCACAGATCCATTTCTGTAAAACACACCGTGCATTCACAGAAACTCCCCCAACAGTGGATACAGAGCAGTAAACTAAAACGCTAACAGAATCGCTCACCATAGTCACCTAAATAAAACACAGACAGACCCTGACTAAATACAGAATAAGGAACCACAAATTTATAAATAGAACATGCAAATACTGAACTGGAAACTCCAAGAAGACATTCTGCAGGCAATGCAATATTGGAGCAATAGAAACAAAAATGCATTTCCTCTTGCATTCTGCAAAATACAAAGATTAAAACGTGCTGTACATTAAGTTCTCCAGGAACAAGCAGGAGGTCAGTCCTCACTTAAGGGTAACATTGGCACCGACGGAGGCCACATAGAGCAATTCCCCAGCTTTCAAAGAAAGCCTTTGGGATTGCTGCCACGCATGCCTGGTCCTCTTCCCACCCAAGGGTGCTATCTTGCTGAGTCTCCCTTTTTTCCGTGAAGCCCTTTGGATACACGTCCTTGTCCCTCTGAAAAAGTGTTTCCTTTTTCGGCCACTGGCCTGCTATTTTTCCAGTTGCACTGGTCCTCTACCCATCCTTCCCCTGCTGTTTCTTTTCTTCGAGCAAGAAGACGTGTTTTTGTAGTATTTTTACTTTTTGCGGGCTTCGCGCCCTTTTTTCTCCCAACCGCTGGCCACGTGGGTCTTCGACCTTGTGGGGGCCCTTTTTGCCCTGATGGCCACTGGTTTCAAAAAATGCGACAGGTGCTCCAAGAACATGTCGCTTATGGACACCCATGACTGCTGTCTGCGGTGTCTCGGAGCCGACCACGATCCAGATCTCTGCTCGCTTTTTAAGAATGTCCTCCAAGGTCCTGCTGAGTTGTAAGCAGAAGTCCAACAACATTTTCCGTAAGGCCGCCATGGAATCCCCGGTGGCGCCCCCGGTCATCTCTCCACGGGTGGAATCGCCTACCTCGGCCCCGCACTCAAGGCAGCACTCCAGCCAGGGATCCCCCAAGGGGGAGCAGCGTAAGAAGAAGACAACCTCAAAGTTGCTGTTGGGTGTCCCAGACTAGCACGAGTGCTCCCACGCTCGGTCGCTCAGCCCCCCGTGGCGTTCCCAAGAGTAGGACAAGGAGTGGCCTTGAAAGGTACCTCACTCAGATACGGAGACCTCGGGCAATGGCACCCAGTCTCCTGAGAGACCGTCCCGGTGAGGACACCCTCTTCTCCTCTGCCCAACCTGGTGACCCTGGTGTCGGCATCGCAGGGCTCCGTGCCCCTGTGGGAATCCCGTATGCTGGCACTAGAGCGCAGCATTTCTGCGTTCTTGGCTGCCCAGCAGGCTCTCACACCCAGCTCAGCTGGTTCACACTGAGAGACCGTGACTCCCTCGAGGGGGATGTCAAAACCCACTTTAGAAACCACTGAGAGCCATGGGCCTCATGAGGGTCCTCAGCGTCTGTTTCGCTCGCCTTCCCGTTCCTCAGGGGCAAGATCCTCCAGGGCCTCCAGCTTGAAACGGGCCTCGGCCTCCATACAGGGCGACCTACCTGAATCATATTCCTCCTCGGATCTCGGGTTGGGAGTCAGATGGGGATACTTCCCCAGGGACCCGCGCCCACTGTTACCTCCCTTCGGACCCATCCCCACCTGTATTTCAGCAGCGTTCCCCACCCAAGGACACCTCCTTTTTGGTGTTTGTGAGGGATATGGCGTGGGCCCTTAAGCTGGCTACCCAGTCCAAGGAGGAGCTTCGAGCTCGATATCTTGCAATACAATTCTCTGCCTCTGGAGTCTCTCACTATCCCAGTGCCTCCCATCCACTCCAGGCTTCTTCTCCGCATGTGGGAAACACTTGCCTCTGTTCCCATTGTAAGTGCCTCGACGCGATGTACAAGATCAAACAGACCCCGGGTTTAGAAAGACCCACTTCATACCTCCATGATGGTGGAATCAGCGATGCAGAAGCAAAAGAACCTGAAGTCTCATTCTTCGGTTCTACTGGGTAGCGAGTTGAGAGCCCTCGACGCCCTGGGACGCAAGGCCTACCAAGGGTCCATGGTCACATGCCGTATTCAAGCTTAACAATTGTATGAGGGCACGTTCTTACGTGATCTCGCCAAGGAGCTTAGGGACTTCTCCGCAGGTCTCGTGAGCGAACCACTCCTGAGGTTCCAGACCCTTCTGAGGTCGGCCACAGAGTGCTCCAAGTACATCTCCTGCGCAGCATATGATGGATTTGAATCCTTGGCCCGGGTGGCGGCTGCCGGCATCGGGCATGGCTCCAACCCTCGGACTTGGAGCAGTGGGTCCAGGAGAAGCTTCTGGATGTCCCCTGCCTCGGCGAGCATCTTTTTGGTAAGCCCATGGAGGACAAGGCCACCGAGAGAGACGCAGTTCATAACCCAAACTCGTCTCACGCAAGACCTCCTCCCTTCCTCAGAAGAAGCCTCAAACTAAGAAGCTGTTCTTCCCGAGGAAAGGCCTGCCCTACTGGGGTTACCTGCCCTATCCACCCACTCCCGCTCCAGCCACAGTGTCGCAAGGGAAAGCACCCCACGCCCACCATAAGCCGAAAGAGCCCAAGGCACAAACCCCGGCGCCACCTCAACCCGCTCAGGGTTTTTGCCGCTAGCAGCATAGCCTTTTGCCCCCCAGCAGCTTCGCAGACAGTGGGGGGACACCTGTCCCTCTTCGCCCTGCAGTGAGCGTCCATCACGTCGGACACCTGGGTCCTCTGGGTGGTCCAAGACAGGTACCGTCTCTCCTTCTCCCCAGCAGAGCCTTCTTGGCTCCCTGCGCACCAGACATATCTGCAGTGCGAGCTGGACAACCTCCTTGCCCAACAGGCAGTCGAGAAGGTACCAATGCACCTTCGGGGTCAGGGCTTTTATTCCCAGTACTTCCTCATCCCGAAAAAGACGAGAGGACTGTGGCCTATCCTCAACCTTAGAAAGTTAAACAAGTTCTTGGTGCGGGAGAAGTTCAAAATGCTATCGCTTGGCATCCTGCTGCCCTTCCTCTGGCAGGCGATTGGCTACGCTCCTTGGATCTCAGGGACGCTTACGTCCACATCTTGATCCACCCCCAGCACAGGCAACATCTGTGCTTCAGGGTGCAAGGGGAACATTACTAATACAGAGTGCTTCCCTTCAGACTCGCGTTCGCCCCACGGGTCTTCACAAAGTGCCTCTCTGCAGCCACCGCTTCCCTCAAGTGGCAGGGCATACCAGTCTTCCTTTATCTCGATGACTGACTCGTCATGGGGTCCTCGGCCAGAGAAGCTCAATCAGTGGCATCCCGCACAAGTCTCCTCCTCTAATGCCTCAGGGTCCTGGTCAACTACCCCAAGTCCCACCTCGAACTGGTTCAGGCTTTGGAGTTCACCGGCACACACCTTGACACCCAGTGAGCGGCCGCCTTCCTGCCGGCAGACTGGGCGGTCTGCCTCCGAGCCATGGCAGCTCAGGTCCAGAGCAGCACTCGGGTCATGACACATATTATACTGTGCCTCTTGGAGCACATGGCCTCTACCGTCCATGTCACCCCCATGCCCACATGCACATGCGGATGACCCAGTGATGCCTCAGTGCTCAGTGGAGCCCGGCCTCAGGTCACCTCAGAGACCCTATTCGGGTGTCCCACAGCCTTCACAGGTCTCTGGACTTGTGGCAGGACCTCTGCAACCTCCTCTGGGGGCTGCCCTTCCAAGCAACACAGCACGAGTTCATCCTGACAACGGATGCCTCCCTGCTGGTGTGGGGAGCCCACTGCGGTGCGTTGTGCATTCAGGGGCAATGGTCACCCGAAGAGTCCCAACAGCAGATAAACTTGCTCGAGATTTGGGTGGTCCGATGAGCCCTGAAGGCCTTTGAAGAACATCTGAAGGGGAAGTCGGTACTCATGCAGACTGACAACTGAGTAGTGATGTTTTACAAGGAGGGGGGCGCAGGCTCTCACCTCCTCTGCCGGGAGGCGGTCCTCCTCTGCTCCTTTGCCTTCCAGTGGGGGATGATCCTATGAGCGGTCTATCTTCCGGGCCACGAGAACGTCCTTGCAGACAGGCTCAGCAGGATTCTCCGCCCTCACGAGTGGCGGCTGGACCCGGAGGTGGCCAACTTCTTGTTCCATCGGTGTGGGACCCCGACCATGGACCTGTTCACCAGCCCAATGAACACGCAGCTTCCCTGCTTTTGCAGCCTGATTCCACACCTGAGCAGGGAGGCCCTGGATGCGTTCCTCTTGAGTTGGACCTCCGGTCTTCTTTACGCGTTCCCTCCCACTCCTCTCATTGCGAGGACCCTCCACAAGGTTCAGCGGGATAAGGCATCAGTGATCCTCGTTGCTCCTTTGCAGCCTCGACAGCCGTGGTTCCTGCTCCTGCTGCAGCTCTCGTCCGAGCCCCCAGTTCCCTTGGGCAGTGCTCCGGACCTGCTAACTCAGGAGGAGGGCTGGTTGCTCCACCCAAACCTGGCCTTATTGTCCCTCACAGCCTGGCAGCTGAACAGGTATCCCTAGTCCCGCTGGGTCTTCCGGAAGAGGTCGAGGATGTCCTCCTTGCATCGAGGAAAGACTCGATAAAACGAGCGTATGCTTTCAAGTAGCGGCGCTTCTTGATCTGGTGCTCCAGGTTCCAGATTGACCCGTTTTCTTGTCCTACCCGATGGGTCCTCCAGTACCACCTCCACCTCTCGAAGGCAGAGCTGAAGTCAAATTGGTCAGGGTGCACCTGAGTGCCATCTCGGCGAATCACCTCCCTGTCGAGGGTAAACCCCTCTCAGAGCAGCGCAGGGTCTCTTTCTTTCTAAACCTCCCATCCGGCCTCCCCTGGCGGAGTGGGACCTGAACGTAATGCTCTTACAGCTTACATGTCCACCTTTTGAACTGATGGCAACCTGCTCGTTTCGGCACCTATCCTGGAAGGTGATTTTCCTGGTGGCTTTGACCTCGGCCCATCGAGTCAGTGAGCTCCAGGTCTTCATGGCTGATGCCCCTTACACCAGGTTCTATAGGAACAGAATGGTCCTCCGCACCCACACCAAGTTTCTTCAGAAGGTTGTATCGGATTTGCATATCAATCAGGAGATAGTCTTACCGACCTTCTTCCCGAGACCCCATGCCGACCAGACATCAGCGGTTTTACATACACTCAACTGCAAGAGGACTCTTGCCTTCCATCTGCAGTGCACCCAGCCTCATCGCAAGTCTGGCCGGCTCTTCGTGTCCTACGATCCCAATCGCTTCAGGCAGGAAGTCACAAAACACACGCTCTCCATCTGGGTGGTGGACTGCATTGCCTTCGCTCACGCGAAGGCGGGCGCCCTGCTGGATCAAAGGGTCACCGCCCATAGCGTCCGAGCCAAGGCAGCCTTGGTGGCTTCGCTGCACTCAGTGCCTCTGATGGACATCTGCCGGGCTGCGACCTGGGCTTTGGCGAATACCTTCGCTTCACATTACTACCTGGAGAGGGAGTCCCACCAGGACAGCACCTTTGGCCAGGCTGTACTCCGTAATCTGTTCAGGGTATAAGCAACTCCTGCCCTCTGACCCTTCTCGACGGCTAACAAGGGTTTCAGCCCGAGGACTTGAGCTCCTTCGGGCATTGGCTTCTGCTTATGACCTCACGGAAGCGTTTTTGGTTGCAGGTTTGGTAGCCTGTATCTGGGGAGTCCCATAAGTGAGGACTGACTTCCTGCTTGTTCCTGGAGAAAGCGTAGTTACTCATCTGTAACAGGTGTTCTCCAGGGACAGCAGGAATCAATCCTCACTACCCTCCTACCTCCCCTGCTGAGTTGCTGGATTTTTATCCTTCCCTTGCCATCTGCTTGGAAGGGCTCGAGCTAAGGGACCTGACTGAGCAAGATGGCACCCGTGGGCGGGAAGAGGACCACGCATGCATGGCAACAATCCCAAAGGCTTTCTTTGAAAGGTGGGGAATTGCTCCACGTGGGCTCTGTCGGTGCCAACATCACCCATAAGTGAGGACTGATTCCTGCTGTCCTTGGAGAAAACCTGTTACAGGTGTGTAACTACGCTATTTCTAAAGCTGATATATTCAAATGACTAAACCGAAAATAAAATGATTTTTTTTCTACCTTTTTGTTGTGTGGGCATTTTGGGACCTGGCATGAGACCCCTCCTACAACCTACAGTGAGTTGCCAAATGTCCCCAATTTACAGGGATTGTCCCTGTTTTGATTTAATATCCCCAGCTCCATTGACGAAAATCACCTTTCTGTCCCCTATTTAAATGCAGACAGAGGCACAGTACTTTTCTTCTCCTACAAGCCACTCAGATGGACTGCAAGTGACCTATCAAGTCTTCATAGTCCCCCCCCCCCTTCCTCCCTTCGCATTGACAGCAAGAGCAGCACTCAGTAGTACATCAGCTTCCTGTGCCATTAGGGCCGGGCTGTCCACTAGGTGAACAAGGCAGTCATCGAGGGCAGCAGACCCTTGTGTGTGGCATGGTTTCCCCTCCTCCCCATGAAGTGGCAGTTGAGCACCGTGGCAAGCTTTAAAATGCCCACATGTGTACGTGCAGTTACAGCCGGCCACTCCTACCCCTTCCAACAGGAAGTTGCATCAGAGGGAGGCAGGAATAGCAGGCCGTGAGCAGGCAGTTTAAGGCCCAACACCCTGAAGCAATGGCTGAACTACCGCTTCGGGGCTGGAAGGGAATGCCGTGCGGTCCCCCCCCCCCCCCTCACCCCAGATGAGAAAATGGATGCAGAGATGTGGCATGGCCAGCCAGCTGGCACCGCAGACAACTGAAGTGTGATACAGAAGGCCTGCCCTGGGCAGAAACCCTGTGTGCCATACAGAACCAGTATCCTCTGTAAATCTGGGGGACCCTTTCCCCTTCCCCTTCCTGCTCCTCATTCCCAATGCTCCAAGATGCCACATTTTCTCCAAGTGTCCCAGATTTGCTCTCCAAAAAACTGGTAATCTTAACCTACAAAAATGCCAGTTTTATCCAGTACCAGTCAAATATCTATGGCTCTCATGAGGAAATCACATATTTAAAATATCATGAAATTGTAGAAATTGAAAATCTGAATCAGATACACCAAGCACATGCTAGAGAGTCCAAGAACTAAGCAAAGCACTGTCCTTGCCAATTCTTTAACCCAATCACCCCAAGAATATTTAGGCTTGTGAAACAACATCCGCTGCAGTGTCATGAATAGGGCAAAAGTGCAACTGAAATTTAAAAAAAAAAAAAAAAGTCCAGCTTGCTTATAGGTTATCTAATTTAAGCTTCAAGCAGTCCCAAATAACTTTCTTGCCCAGGACTTGAACAACCCTAAGGTCACCACTGCCTGGTAATTCTGGTCTGCCAATTTTGCCCTCTCTAGAGTAACTTTTTTTAAAATAAAATATTTTCTAAACTTTTTCTTATTTCTTCCCATCTTCAGCCCTTGTTTATTCCTTGCTTCTGATACATCAGTTTCTTTCGTCTGTTTTCCTTATGCTTTTACGGGCAGCAATAGGCCCTTTGTTATGCAGGGCCCGGGGCAGTGGCCTTTTGGGGGAAGTGGAGGTGGAGTTTCCACGTGGGCATGCAGAGTTTATGAAACACACACAAATGTACCCTATTTCGGGCCTGATTTTATAACAGGACACCTATGTGAGAAGTCCAAAAATGTAGCGCACAGTTGTCAGTCTTTGTAATTGGTACTACCACTAGGAGTAGAGTGCCAAATAAGGGAGCGAGACTACCACTTAGGAGTCAGAGGTGCTGTTTTCAACCTGGGCTCCCAATGGAACAGGAATGACTGGGGACAGCAGAAGCAGAACCATCCAGTACAAAATCATCTCCCTGACTATTACGTTTATCAACGGGGGTGGAAACGTTGGCAGGGAAGTCTCCAAATGTACTAACAGAGGAGACCTTAAAGAGGCGAGACATCTTGTTGAGGAGAGTTATCCTCCGTAGCTGGGGGCTTCACCGCTGTTAAATACACAGGTACACTACCAAAAAACTGACTCCAGTTTTGCAACTGATTCCTATAGATTTTGGGGTGCTGAATCCAGGAAAAATAGCCAAAATGTTCCATCACGTCACGTTTTCTTGCAAAATTAGATTTCTTACCCATATAAGGAATGTTCACATAATTTCTTTTTAGCCGACTGCAGTTTATTTTCTTGGCCCAAAATAGAGGTTGAAATGGTTAACTAACTAGAAACACTCCCTCATGATATTTTAGAGTGTTTTGTATTCATTTTATACATTAACAGGACAATTGGGAGGCGGGGGGCTAAATCTAGTACTCGCGCTGGCGCATGTTCTTTCCTGTTCGCCTCGCCTCGTTCGCTCGCTCAAACACGGTGGTTGCGACATGAACGTTCCTGTCAAATTTCAGTTTCTTGCAAGTTCATTATTACCTTTTGTTTGCTCAGTCGTAATCCAGCTTTATTCCGAAGTGGTTCACTACAGTTGTAGTTTGCAGTGCTGTGTATTTGTGATGGCTCACAGAGCCAGAGGTTGCGTCAACTCTCCGGACAGTTTTCGTTTTATTTGTGGGGAATATACCGTGAAAAAGCGGCAGAGGAACATTTCTGCATTTATTAAAAAAGTATATTTCGCCTATTTCGGTTTGAAGTTAGGCGATCAAGACAAACCGTGGGCTCCTCACAAAGTGTGCAAGACATGTGAGGAAGATCTACGCTTATGGATGAAAGGTAAAAAACAAGCATTTCGTTTCGGAATACCTATGATGTGGCGTGAACAAAGAGACCACAGCAGTGACTGCTATTTTTGCTCTTGCATTGTGAAGGGATACAACTTAAAAAATAAGAACGTAATAAGTTACCCCAACCTTCCCTCAGCAATTAGGCCTATGCCTCATAGCAACGAAGTACCTGTGCCTGAACCACCAAAATCTTTGGATCATATTTGTGTGGACGGTTCTGATCATGATGAGACTCATCAGATGGCTTTTCCCGATGAGTCCAGTACTTCCGAGTTTGAAACTGAACCAGATCCGAAACCTGAACTTTTCTCTCAAGCTGAATTGAATGATTTAGTCCGGGATTTAGGACTCCCAAAAGATGCTGCCCAACTGCTAGGTTCTCGGCTTAAACAGAAAAATCTATTGTCACCAGGAACAACTTTTTATTGGTACCGCAACCGCGAGACACAATTTTTGAAGTATTTCAGCAAAGAGGAAGATTTGGTATTTTGCAACGATATATACGGAGTGATGGAAAAGTTTAAACTCAAGTATGATCCTGCTGAATGGCGGCTGTTCATTGATTCGTCAAAAGACAGCATAAAAGGTGTTCTTCTTCATAATGGCAACACATTCGCTTCAGTTCCTATTGCTCACTCTGTTATTCTCCAAGAAAAATACGAGAATTTGGCCCTGATTCTTCAGAAGATTCGTTATGATGAGCATAAGTGGATGATTTGTGGAGACTTTAAAATTCTATCCATGCTATTAGGGCAGCAATCCGGTTTCACCAAATATCCCTGCTTCCTTTGCTTGTGGGATAGCCGGGCCCGCGACCTACACTGGGGGAAAAAAGACTGGCCAATTCGGGAGTATTTGAGACCCGGTGAGAAAAATGTTCTTCATGAGAGCTTGGTACCTCGTGATAAAATTCTATTACCACCTCTCCACATTAAGTTGGGTCTCATTAAGCAATTCATCAAGTCCCTTCCAAAAGATGGTGAGTGCTTTCGGTACCTTTGCTCAAAGTTCCCCCGACTTTCTGAAGCAAAGCTAAAGGAAGGAGTGTTTGTTGGCCCTGATATAAGGAAACTCATTTCAGATGGAGCATTCGCTGAAACGATGTCTGAGAAGGAAAAAGAAGCCTGGGATTCCTTCAAGGATGTTGTTCTCAAATTCTTGGGGAACAGGCGGGATGAGAACTATAAGGATATTGTTGCCAGGATGCTCAATGCCTTCAAAGAACAAGGCTGTAACATGAGCCTGAAAGTCCATTTCTTGCACTCCCATGTGAACTACTTTCCTGAAAACTTGGGGGCATACAGTGAAGAACAAGGTGAAAGGTTTCACCAGGACATCAAGGACGCAGAGAGAAGGTACCAAGGAAGATGGAACACCACTATGATGGCTGATTTCTGCTGGTTGCTGCTGCGGGAAACCCCAGATGAAAAATACGCCAAGCAGCGCACCAAGAGAAGCATTCGGGGGAAGAAGAAACGGGCCCACCAGGAGATTGATTGACCCAAGAATGACTTTAAAATCTAAACTGTGTTGACAAATATCGTGTTTTTACTAAACTTTGAAATAAAAATTTGCTAGTTATTACCACAGTGTCGGATCTCATTTATTAGAATTTTATTTTCACACCATCGGGTGTTTGTCTTCATGTATTGCAATGGTGCGGTTTGCGTTTTCTATTCTTACATACATACCTGTACAACATTTTTTGCACATTTCTTTGCTTTGCTTTGTGTCTAACCTCGCTCTTATATGCTCAATGTTTGTGCACATGTATGTGGCTGTTTTAAGTGCAGACAATTTTGCTACCATCACAGTGTGTTTTGTTGACATTACTCTATTCTTATGTGCTGCCTTGTTACAATTTTCTTTATTCTTATTTGAATAACTACTAAACAATTAGTAACTAGAAGAACTACAGAAATATGACGGCAGAAAAAGCAAGTGCAGACATACCAAGCAGGAATGAATCTGAGAGCTCGCACTTGCGACCATCGCTTCGCCGTTACGACCGCTCACCTTCGGTGATATGGTCGTAAGTGTGAGCGGTCGTAACGGCGAAGCGATGGTCGCAAGTGCGAGCGGTCGCTAAACAGGTAGGTCGTTAAGTGAGGACTACCTGTATAAAGAATTCATCCAAGAAACTTTTATCTCGATCGCACTCAATCTGAAACGTTCACCTCAAACTGCTAACCCAATGTAGCAAAAAATCTGTACGTGATGGAGCAAATTGGTTACCAGATTTGGATTCAGCGCACCAAAAAACGTAAAAATCAATCGAAACATTAGAGGCAGTTTAAAAAAAAAATTTTTTAGTGTACCTGTGATATTTGTCAATAGGAGCCGTCACCACTTTCTTATAAGTTGGCATACTATTAGATTGGGTGTTATGTTTGTGCTTACCAGACTTGCAAGATATTATAGCCATGTTCAGTCAGCAGATGGCAGAGCACGAAAATTTGGCAATAGCTCTTTCCTGGTCATATCTGAGGCTTCTGGGGATATGCATTAGGGACATGGTAATGAGCTTTTACAACTGGTGGAGGGGCTCCACCAGGACCACTGCGGTCATGAGCAGGGCCAGCTCAAACACTAGGCAGCTGTCTGGGGGGAAATTTCTGTGGGGTGACAAAGTGTAGGGTATTCAAAGCTAAACAATAGATTTTGACAGCCGGAGGGGGAGTAGAGCTTAAAATTTACCTAGGGCAGCAACACCTTGAGACAACTCTGGGGCCGGTCCTGGTCATGAGTAATACCTCAATTGAGATGCCCAGTGAAGGGGTGGAATTGAGGAATGGCCCCCAGCAGCTAATATTCCCAGGCTCCTTTCCCAGAACTATCAGGCAGTGGTAAGATAGCATAAGAGTGGCAATTGAACTTGGGTAAATTACTTCTAATCTGTTTAAGGAATTTTCATGGTTGGACTGTGTATTTTCAACGTGTTTTTCTACAGCGTACCAGTTATAGAGGGTGATTTTTCAAAGGCATTTACAAGAGTGAAACTATTTACCTGCGTAGAATGACGCTTTTCCAAACTGGCCTCCGTCGGTTGGCTCCGAGTGGAAGAATGTGTCAGTAAAACTGTCTCGGAGCTCAGAAACCACCAAGCCACTGTCCTGTGTGCTGATTTTATTGGGAGGACATGGAGGACTGGATAGTCGGCAACAATGGCTAGTGCAACTACAGCAGCTAGCCGTCAGCACTGAACACTTAACCCATATGTTCAATGCCAGGGCCATATCCGGTCCCGACATTGAATATCTGGATGGCCCACATCAGCAAGAAGCTAACCAGGCTGCCGCAATATTCAGCCACTGCCCAGTTAGCTTCTATGGCAAAAGTAAGGCCAGCCTTTGCTGTGCCTTTTGCCCATCCACTGGGCAGCTGCCTAGGGCAGCAGACCATGGGGGGCAGCATGGCGGCTTTGTGCTTCCTCTTTGGTGCCCATAGCAGGCCATGTGCTTCAGTACATATGGCCTGCTGTTTCTGACCCCCCTCTGATGTATCTTCCTGTCAGAGGAGGGCCGGATGTGGTAGACCATGTGTGCTGAAACACACGGCCTGCCTTAGTCGCCCAAGCGGCAGCACGAAGCCGCCACTTTAAAACCACTGCCGCCAGCCCCCCAGAAGACAGAATCGGCAGTGGCAACAGTTTAAAAGTGGCAGCTCGGCATGAGGGGAGTGTCATGGCTGGGGTCACTGCCTGGGGTGGCCAAAATCTTTGGGCTGGCCCTGTTCACCACATAGCCATAACCAGGTGGCAGCAGCTAAATATCGCCACTGCCCAGTTATGGCCAGGTGCTTCCCTTGAGGCTAACTGGTTAGCACTGGGGCATGCAGCGGCAGCACCCGCAGATATTCAGCAGCAATAACCGTGTTACTCCCTTTGAATATCAGGCCCAAAGTCTTTAAGACATTTGTATTTCAATAAACTCTATGGGCGCAAGATTTTCCAAAATAGAGATTTCCCTTTAATTTTGCCAAGACAGGAAGCTTACAATGCACCAGATTCACATTTTAGCAAATTTTTTCACACATTTTCAGCCAAGATAGTAGATTGCAGTTCTCTCAAAAGACTACTCCCAGTGATCTTTGGCCAGAAAACAGCACCAGCCTTCGTCTGGGGGTCATGCCTCATAGCTTTGATTGAAGGATAAGGTGATATACAAAACTGTCTAAATAAATAAAATAAATAAATAGCTCCTTACAGAGCCCTGCTGTCGTGAAGCCTGGATATTTAAAAGCAATCTTCATGAAATTAGCAGCTGTAACAACCCCATATTCCCTTAAGATTTAAAATTGAGAGGCACCAGCAGGACCTTTACTTGCATTGGAGGACGCTTGAGTAGAGTGCATTTGTCGTCAAGCATCTGATTGGTCTACCGCTTCTTCTGCCCCGGTCGTCTGAGGATTTAAACCGAAGTGCACCGTGGTATGTGGCCGTGGGCATGTGCCCGAAGGGGTGTGGCCTAAGGGGCATACCCTGCCCCTTAGGAACCCCTTGGAAGCACCACTGAGTGCCGGTTATCCCCCACTCCATACAGATATGGGCAAACGGAAAGCAAAAAGTAAAGGGCTAGAGTTGCAGATGGTGGCAAAGGGCCATATTGATCAACATGTGGTAAGGGAGGAGTGGTCTAGTGGTTAGGACAAGGTACTTCAGGCCGGAGGGCCAGGGGTTCAAGTCCCACCTGGGGACAGCAATCTCAGGCCGGAGGGACTGGGATTTCTAGTCCTATGCTCCTTGTGGTCTTGGGCAAGCCACTTAACCCTCCATTGCCCATGTTCCCTGTAAGTATTATCGTATGTGTCTCATATCCCCTCATGTTAAATGTACCCCCCAATTGACCGCTTTGACCCGGTGAAAAGCGGGATATAAATACAGCTAAATAAATAAATAAAATAAAATAAGCACCGTTTTTCCTGAGTTATTGTCTGTGCATGTTGGAGTTGAGGTTTCTTTGGACACTTTTTTGAGTTTGGAGATATGTACCCCATCCCCCTCCCCCAACCAAGTATGTATAATTCTGATCATTCTCTGGGTATCTCTTCTGTTGGAGGTGGTTCTCTTTCTGCTTCCACTCCTGCCCCTTGGACTGCTTCTGGACCCTCCTCCAATATATTATGTGAGACCACTTTGAGTTATTAGATGTCTGTATTTGTTCCGTCCAGTACTGTGGTACTGGGTTCATCATCTGTCTCGGTTTGTCAGACATTTCCTTGAAGGATGTTTTAGTTGCAGTCTACCAGGTGGAGAAAGTACTTCAGGGCTCTCTTGCTCAGCTGTGCAATTTCATCCGTGATACCGCAGTTGTTCTGCAGAGTGTGACATAGTGGGTCCTTCCAGCCCGTTAGAAGAAGCTAAAAAGCAGGAAACAGGAGTAGTGCTGAGATGTAAACAAGAGCACATGGCTTCTGGTTACCACAGAAACCAAGCACAAGGGAAAGGGATACGCCCGTGCTACCACTTAGAGAACGAGTCACAAGTTGATTCAGCACACCTGTTAAGGGGAGGAGTCAAGCTCTACCCTAGAAGTCACTCTAATAAAGAGGTCACAGGGGAGCCTATGGAGTTAGGCGAAGGAGGTGAAAGAAGTGAGTTAGGTGAAGGAGGTGAGACGAGCAGCCAAGCAGGCAGCCAGCCAGGTGGGCTACGAGAACTGCAGTGAAGAGAGCAGTGAAAGGAGAAGGACAGTCTCCGTGGAAGGGTGAAACGGAGCTTCCCTTCAGGAAGAGAATAGAAACCCCAAGGGAAGGATACAGCAAAGGCAGTCTGGATTACCTGCCGTATTCTGGGGAGTACAGAAAAGAAAGAAAGCCAGGAAGGCAATTGAAAGCTGCTGTGCACAGCTCAGGTTGGGAACCTACAGCCAGTTCCAAGCCACAGAGAAAACCTCTACCAGCTAGGTTTAAAGGTAAGCCTAAAGGCTGGGGTGCCAATAATTACAGTGATTTCATTTACCCAGAGGGTTGGGGCTGTAATGAGAAGGACTGTACTGAGAATGCTTACTTGAACCAGTATTTAATTCAGGAGTATCACAAGAAACCTGGAGCAGTAAGGAAAGGCGTGGCACCAGGGTTGCAGTTACAAACATTTCCTGTTTCAGAGGAGGAATTAATGGACATTGAGCCAGAGCATGTAAATACTAAGGATGAAGTAATGGACTGTACGATAACTCTTTCTAATGAGATAATATCATTACGTTGAGTTCATGCTTTAAAGGAAAAGGCAGCAGTGCTTGGAGTTAAAAGCATACAGCTGTGAAGAAACAGAACTGTTACCTTGAAATGCTGGAAATTAATGTGTTTATGCTGAAGTAAGCTTTTATGTTGAAAACCTTTAATTTGTCCTTTATACCAGAAAGTACCTGGTTTTGTGTTACCTTATTTCCTGGTTAAAAATCCTACCCCGGGAGGGGAAATAAATCCTTTGTTTGCTTGAACCACTTTTGAATCCACAACTGCTCCTCATTGGTCAGCGAAGGGACTACATCTCCCAAGAAGCCTTGCTTTAGGATTTGTGAAAGTAGCTGTTCAGTGGGGAAAAACCACTCGCTTAAACCCTACCTACTAATACTGGGGGTTTCAAAGAAGAGTTGGTCACAAGAGCCATGGTGATTCCATTGCAGCTCGGCAAGAGAATCCAGAAGTTAGAGGGTTCCCTGTGTTCCGTTCAGGCTTTGAGTGCTTCCTTTATGTTAATTCTGTTTATTAGCAAAAAAATTGTACAAACACCAGTGGGTGTTGTCTCTTACATCCATCGATTGAAAATAACATCAAAGCTTTTTTTTGTGGTTTTCCATACCCTTCCCTCCCTCTCCTCTACCCTTCATCAGATTAACAGTGTTGCATGTCTACGCATCACAAACCAATTGCACATCGCATTTACTTCCAGCCTCCTATGTACAATTTTTTTTTATCAACACAGTATTACAAGTTCCCCAAAGATAACATAAGGTATCTCTCCATATTGTCTAATCAAGAGATGGTGCTTCCAGGTGATGAACATCAAGAGTTCTGATTGCACCACACTAAAGCACTGCTGGCATAGCATTAAGAACAACCCTCTCCCCCCATTAGTATATGTTCCCACCTGCCCAGTATTAGGATACCCACTCAGCAGATATGATGTTTACCACCTTATGTATTCTCTCATTCCCTTATCCAACTGGTATCTGCCTTTAGGGTCCCAGATCCTTGCACATTGCTGCTTGACCCCCATCGTCAGATCCCCCTCTTTCTTCTCCCCCTATCCACCTTCCTCCTTCCTAAGGGTCCTATGATACCTATCACCCTTTATACTTGCCCCTGACCTTCACAAGGTGAGGGTCATTTCAAGCCCTAGGAGAAAGGGCATTCAAATATGGTTCCCAAGTGGTGAGAGTTCTCGTTTCTTCTCTCCCCTTTTTGTCCTTATCCCTTCCCATATTACAAATTGATGGAGGGCACTCTGCCATTCCCAATATCCTGGTCCCGATGGGTCACACCAGTGCCTCAGAATGCATAACTTGGCGATCAAAAAGGCCTTTCGCACCATCAGTCTGCCCTCCGCCCTCCTCACCCCCAGTGGTTCCAGTGCATCCAGGACCGCAAATCTCTGTGTCCGAGGCCCGCAGCTGCCGCACCCAGTGAACACTTTCCATTATCAATGGCTTACAGTGCTCATCCAACTCCAGGGATTTAGGCAGGAAGGCTTCCAAGTAGCCGCGGAGCGCACTATCTTTTACTGACTCCGATATGCCTATGAAGCGGATGTTCTTCCTTATCCCTCGATTTTCCTGATCGTCGATTTTTGCAGCCTGTTTTCCTGCCAGCTTTTTGAGGTGCTCGATATCCTTGTCCATGCTATTTTGTCTGTCTTCCATCTGGGAAATTCTTTTTTCTGCGTCCTGCAGTCTGGTGCCAAGGGCCTCCAAAGACCGTGCCATCGTGTCCAACCAACCTGTGATTTTGTCAAATCGCCCTGCAAGTGCTCCGACCACTGCAGAGGTTACATCCTCCACTAGTGCAGCTTTGTCTGAGGAGCTCAGCGATGTGAGAGGGTCGGCCATTTTAGCTGGCTGAGCTGGGGTTTTCTCCTGCTCATGTCTGGCGGTTTTCATTTCTCTCTACAGCGATTTTACCACTTCCCCCATTGTCCGGGCAGTCTTCCGTTCCTCTGCTGTTTTTTTTTATGGAGAAATTTAAGGTTTATTTTACTGCAGGGGCCCTCGTAGTGGCTGAGGATTCCAAAGAGCCCAGCACACGTCTTTGCTCTCTCAGCACATCGCTTGACTCCTTGAGTGCTTCCTTTATTAAGGACAGTCTATTGCTGCATAATAAATTAGAACTTTTGGAAAATTCTGTAAGATCTCAAAACCTTAGGCTTTTAAACTTTACAGTTATATGGATCCCTTCTCCTCTGTTTAAGAAATATGTGAAAGCAGTTCTGTTATGTGATTCTTTTGATGTATCTTGTATTTCTTTGATTTTTGTTCCACGTAGTGCTGTTTCTACTACTCGAGAGGAGGGAGCCACTCAGACAGTTAATTTGGATGAGTTAGAATTAACACAATTGTTGGAGACCTCTCTGGGGTCGGTCTCCAAGAGAGCCTTCTTTTCTTCATTAAAAAGACGTGACATAGGTGGTGAAATGCGCATTAACTAGATGGGACTTTATAATTACCCTCCAGGTATCTCAGTTTAAATGCACCAAAAAGCCTTATACTGTGGTTCTGAGCTCGAGTTGTCCTTTTGAGGAATACTGGGCGCTTGTCTTTGCAGTGACAGCTATTGCCTGGTAACTTGGAATTGGCACAGGCACTTCTTGAGTGATTTTATTTCTTTGCTGCAGGGGAAGTTGTGTTGGGAAATGTGCAAGTGTCTTCCATGGGCTGTGGAACATCTCATATGCTTCTCCTTTCTTCAGACGGAAAGCTTTATGAACAGGACTATATAGCAGGGCCTCACAGCTTACAGCCAAGGTAAGCCTGTTAGGGGGCATTGCATTCATTGTGCATGTGCCTGTTTTTCATGATATGCTATATTGTTGTTAGGCTTGTCCATCTGTAATTACCTATCTGCTGTAGTTTGCTTCAGTGAAATGTGCACCAGTTTTGTAAGATAAGCTATTAGGGAAGTGGGAGACCAAAATAAGACTTTATGTTCAGAAAATGATTGCATATACCTCATTTAACCAGATAAATCGCTGGTCCTTGGAATACTAACTGCTATTCAAGGCCACCTTCACTGTGTTGCTGTCACAGATTAGCTTCTCTTCCTCAACCAATAACTCCATCCACCTAGAGCAAATACTGTACTATTGGAGCTTACCGGAAGATTAGTATAGTGATTGAAACTCAAGACTATGAAAAGCTAGGGCTTTTGTGACCCCACACGGACCTTGTTTTTCAGGAAATGCACAAATCTCCATACATGGGAGACTCAATATGCAAATTTTAATTCTATACATATTTATTGTGGATATTCTGAAAAGCCATCTGGCTCAGGGGTCTTCCTCCCTTCTGTCTCTCTGCCACCTCCTCCACCTCTTCCTTATTGCGCTCTTCCTCCTCTCTTGATGATTTCTCCACTCGCTGTGTAAATCATGATCCTGGCAGTAAGGAAATGGCCACCATGAGGAAAGGCAGACAAAGTGCTTCTCTCCCTCATGCCTGTTTCCATCTCCTGCAACGGTTTCATGCATTTACCCTAAAACCAGGGACAAAGAGAGCATAGGACAGATGTGTTTCCTAACCTCCCTCCTCTGCCACCACTGTTTCCTTACTGCTAGTACTAGTTAAACAGTTGTCACTGGATACAGGCTTACTTACCCCATCCCAATGCAGTCTGCAGCCCATTGTAGGTTGGAGAATGAGTGCCCCCCCCCCCTCGCACACTTTGAATACGATTGCTATAAAATATGTTTGCAATTGTGTTCCTGCAGCCTACAGAGAAGCTTACAGGAAAAATGCATAATCCAGGTATCCTGTGGAAAGCATCATTCTTTGGCATTGTCGAAAGGTAAGTGTACTGTTCATGGTCCTGCTATTTGAAAATTGTCAGAATTGTCCCCAAAGTGAAAATGCACAAGCTGAAAAGTGCACACTTGCAGTGTGACACAGAGGCACGTTTCCCCCATTTGCAGAATCAGACACTTGAGGGGGGGTCATCTCTGTACACCATAGGAAGTGTCATGGGGTGTGTCCATATGTGTGTGTGCACGAGTGTGTCAAGGGATGCATGTGTTCCTTTGTCATGGGGGAAAGTGATAGCATGTGTCTTCCTTAGGAAGAGTCGCAGGTGCATGCGAGTTTTTGTGTCAGAAGCAGTGATATAATTCTCCTTAAGCAGTCCCCGCAAAGTGAGAGGACCCAGGCAGGAAGGAGACCCACGACAGTGACAGCAGTGGTGGCAGCCCTCCCTCCGCCCCTCCCCCCCTTTTGCATGCAGCAAACTTACTTTAACTTGTTTGCTCTGCTGCCTCCACTCCTGTTGCCCCCCAGGCTAAAGTCTTGTGATAACAGCAAGACTTTGGCCCGAGAAGTAGCAGCCATTGGCCCTGGAGCTGAGGCAGCACGGCAAAGAAGTTACAGTAAGTTTGCCTTGCACAGGGAAGGGAGGGGCGTGCTGCCATGACAATGGGGACCACTGGTCAGAGTTGCATGTGTGTGCGTACATGTGTGTATGATGGGGCGTGTTGAGCTTGTGTGTGGGGGCGGGGCTATGTATTTGCACATGTGTCAGACTGTGTGTGAATGTATCTTTGTGTGTGTACCTCCCCTGTACTCCTACACCCACTCTTTGTCCCTCCTACTCTCTTGTACCATTCCCCTTTCCTATCCTTCATTGCCCTGTTTTTTCCCTCCACCCAGCCATGAACTTTTTCAGGGCTTTCACTCCCTTCCCTTCTCCCTTAATGCACTGGTGGTGTCGTCTATTTTTTTTTCTTTTCTCCTGACTCTGCCTCTTCCTTTTATGCTTCACCTCCTTCTTCCTAACCACTCCTTCTCCCCCCTCACAGCTTTCCTCTTCTGCCGTCCTCTCTAAGCTGCAGCCCTGTTCCAGGCCAGTGGGACTCAGGGTCTCCCGCCGGCCTCTGCAAGCTACAGCCCTGCTCTTCGGTCCGGTAGGACCTGGGGTGTCCTGTTGGCCTTTGTAGGCCGCAGCCCCATTTCACTGGTACTACCCAGTAGTTCTGTCCACAGTGCCGCTGTTCATGCTGGCAGCACCGGAATATGGCATGTGGTCATGCTGCTACTTTGGTCTTTGGTGGCGGGGGGAAGTTGCATATGCCTTTTTTTTTTTGTGCATGCTTATGCAAATGCAAACAGACAGACAACATTTAGACAGCCTCTTGAACCCTTTATAATAAGTGCTACACTAAGTGAAACATGCCTAGTAATAAAAAAATAGTCTTTACTTAAAGAAATAATTGGTAAAGTTACTGGATTAGCCACAGGGACATCAGAAGCAGAACCTTCCTGGTCCAAATCAACACCCCCCAACTATTAAATTACCTTTGGGGGTGGAAACACTTGCAGGGAGACCTTAGAGAGTTGAGAAGATGTAGTGATGGTCTCCAGTGAGACATTTTAAGTGTTGCCCTCCCTAGATGGGGAGCTTCACCGCTCTTAAATTCTTGTCAATAGGAATTGCCACTACTGTCTTGTTAGCCAGCATTCTACTAGATTTGGTCTTTTTGTTTGCGCTTACTGGACTTGTGAGGCCTAGAAAACTTATTTTCACACTACTGTTGTGCTCCGAGGGGCTCCCAAGTGGCATGCGCAGCAGCGCAGCAGGGGAATTTATGCAGTGTTCCAGGTTGCACTGGTGACATCACTCTGAGTGCTCTGTTCCAACAGGCAGCCAGCATTCTCCTCACCACCACAGTGCTACTCACACCACTACTTCTCCCAAAACTAGAAGTTTTCAATCTAGTCATGCTAGTATTGCAACAAAAGTTGCATGCCACATTATTGCTCAGGGTTGCCTGACACTTGCTCATCAGGAGTTAAGGACTAGAAAGATCTTAAGATCAGAGTCTGGCACAGCTGTGATTCTGAGTTGCCCTTTGTCTCCCCTCAATCTCTCTCAAAAAACGGCATTAACCACCACAGTACATTTGGGAAGTATTCTGCAAAGGATATTAGCACATATCAGCCATGGATTCATCCCAATACCTCTGTAAGCACCTGAGGTAAACGGGCTGTCCCCTGCTTCTATCTTAATTATCCTCACTCCTTTTGGGTGTGTTGTGATATGTGGTCCTCCTGGCCTCTTTTACTTTGACCCGGCACCATCCTCCTCTTCCTCTGGACTTCCCGCTCAGTCAGAACCAGGGCTGAGAGATGGCACCATGAGCCTTGCTTTGCAACTGATTTGTTTTGGGAGTGGGGGGTGGGAGAGTTATATTGCTCCCCCAGCTTTCTTTAGTTCAGCTAAGAGCCATGCATCACTGCTCCTTCTGGTACTCTGCAATCATGGAGCCTAAATACAGTCTAAATGAAAAGTCCACATTTGCATATTTAAGCCTATTTTATAAAAGCTAGGCTCATATTCAAATATTAAAAATTAATTTAAAGGACCATCAGATACACATGGAAAGGCAAGGGTTAATAAAATCGTAAATCGCTCATGAGTAACATAAGTCCTCTGGTGATTTTTCAGCTAATCACTATTAAGATTCATTATTGATTAAATATATTTTCTATTCATTTCACACCAGAAGTATTTAATATGAATATGAGTCTGGTTTATGTTAGTTAATATTTTTGTTTGACTGTGGCTGTTTAGATATATTTTTGTTTAGTGTTTCATAGAGGCAACCTAGAGGCCCATGTACCTTTCCTGGAAGCAGCCCAAGTAGCACATAAGTGCCAATGCACACCTTTTACATCCGCTTTACATGTGCGTTTTTATAATATACACAGCTGCATTGCAACCCCACCCAAACTGTGCCCCTGTGAATGTCTACACATGGCACATGTAAAAAGTACCTACCATCTTGTCAGCATGTGCGCTTACACCATCCAGAAATCTTATAAATGACCTTTTCCACATGTAAAACAGGCTTTACCTGCAGAAAAGCTCTTAAGATTGTGCCCTCGTTTCTCCGCTGCTTGACTGGTTCCCTCACCCTCACCCCCTGTGGGGGCCGGAAATGCTGCCTCTGTGGCATCCTAGCCCCGACTGACCTGGGGAGCGGAAGACCGAAGCTGGGAATCGGTCTGGTCTCTCTGCATGAACTCGGTGTTCTCTCATTCTCTCTCTCACACTTTCAATAATTTATCAGCTCAACAAAGGAAAGCACTCAATACTTTAAAAGACAATAATTCCATTATTATAAAACCGCTGATAAAGGCGGAGCTTTGGTAATTCAGAATAGAGATTCCTACATAAAAGAAGTCTTACAACAATTGAATGATACTGACTTTTACACCAAAATATACGATGACCCAACACCTTCCCTGAAACAAAAAGTTGACACTCTTATCTATGTTGGAGAACAAGCAGGGTACCCGACTCGAAAAGAAATAGAATTGTTGATGGTTAAACATCCAGTTACCCCCAGAATATATACACTACCAAAAATCCATAAATCATTAGATAATCCTCCAGGATGTCCAATAGTTTCCATGATTTGTTCCCTTTTTGAGCCTCTTTCCAAGTTTCTCGATATTTTTCTGAGACCTTTTGTAACTAAAGTAGGATCATATGTAAGGGACTCCTCTCACATTATTAATATTCTAAGTGACTTTCAAGATTACAATGAACATCTTATCCTAGACACCCTCGATATAGCATCTCTGTATACAAACATCCCACAGGAAGCTGCACTAGATATCATTGAAGACACTCTATTTAAACGAGAACGACCGATACAGATTCATTCATTCTTTCTTACTCAAATGGCGAGTCTCGCAGTGATGGAAAATATCTTCTGTTTCAGAGGGGTGTTCTATAAACAGACTAAAGGGGGTCAAAATTTTTTATTTATTTAGACAGTTTTGTATACCACCTTATCCTTCAATCAAAGTGGTCACAACACAATTGGGGGATACATTTAACACGAGGGGATATGAGACACATACACTAATACTTACAGGGATCATCAATGGCCCCAGATGTGGCCAACCTCTACGTTGCTAATTTTGAGACAATGTTTCTAACACATCATCCATTTATTACCCAATTGAGACTTTGGAAACGTTATATCAATGATGTTCTGATTATTTGGGACGGCACGGAAACGTCACTCTTCGACTTCTTTGCGTGGCTTAACACGCTTGATGAAAACTTACAATTCGAAGGTTCATGTATTACTTGTGAAATTCCATATTTAGACATTCTTATTAAGAAAACTCAAAAATGGTTTCATCACAGATCTCTATCAGAAACCAACAGATAGGAATACACTCCTAAAGTTTGATAGTTTTCACAATAAGTCCCTTAAAAAAATTTACCTGTCAGCCAATTCCTAAGGATACGTCGCTTATGCACACATCAACAAGATTTTGAACATCACGCCAAAGATATGACAAATAGATTCTTACAACGTGAATATCCTAGTCAGTGCATTCAAGAGTCCTATAACAGAGCTAAAAACACCAATAGAGACATTCTACTTACCACAAAAGAATGCGGGTCTCAAACAAATTAGTTTGTGCTCTCACATTTTCCAAACTGTCACACAATATTGTCAATATCTTGAAAAAGGAATGGCATCTGTTATCTTCACTACCAGCTTTTGCATCAAAACAGTTAACCATTGCTTACAAACACAATCGTAATCTTGCAGATACCTTGGTACCCTTGGCTTTATCTAACCAAGAACCAATCCAAAAATGAAAGGACATTTCAAATGTGGGAGATGCTCCGTGTGCCCTCAGGTTTTGATTACAAAAATGTTTTTTCAACATGGTGATTCTAAAATCTTTATACCAGTTATCAAATTGCAATACATCAAATTTGATTTACGCTATACACTGTCCTTGCAATATGCTCTACATAGGCAAAACAAAAAGACCAGTAAAGATACATATCATTGAGCGTAAAAGCTGTATACAAAGAAAAATTGAGGAGAAACCTTTAGTCTCCCATTGGATAGAAAAGAGTCACTTAATTTCAGATATACAATTTTTGGTTAACAAAGTGGTGCAACCTCATTGGCGTGGTGGAGATTTAGAGACAATTTTATTAAGCTTAGAACAACGCTATATTTATGGACTCAACACACTCATGCCATTTGGTTTGAACCAAGATGTTGACCTATCTGTCCTTTTATAGTTCCCCATTTTTATTTATTTATTTATTATCACATTTTTAGCTGCCAGTCCGGTTGTAGGTTGATAACAAAATTATAAAAAAAAATTTAAAAAATTTTATAAATTTTTTTTTAAATAATATTTTTTAATTATTTAATTTCTGAGTATTTATCACACATCTTGTTTTGTATTGCACAATTGTTTTAGTAATTAGTCGCCTTTTCTTATTATAACGTGCCCTATTATTGAGTTCATTTCTCTTCCTTGTTTTTATTTATCATTGACACACGGATGCACAATTTTCTTGATGGGCACAGTGAGACACATGTTAAAAGATCATCCTATACAGTTTCATTTAAGGATACTTAATATCTGTTGAGAGCAGAACCCCTATACTTGATTGAGCACTTCAATTTTTATTTGTCCCTGTCTGGACAATAATATTGTTCACTCTACTATGACAGTTTGTTGGATGGATCTTGACGTACATTTCTACATTTTGATTTTCTTTTTCAATTATGTTTTCTAGCTTTATCTATTGCTTATGTTTTTCATGGCTTTTACTGTTCCGTATTTATTCTCAATATTCTAGTGCGCTTCATTATTTGACATGAGCACCATGGTAAATACAATTTTACACTTCAGACACAACGTCTTCTTTTTAATCATATCTACAACTTTAATGCATGAGATATAGATATATATATATATATAATATATGCACATATATATGCATTTGATCTCCTCTTTAATTACGGTTTCTAGTTTTATCTATTGCTTAGGTTTTTATGGCTTTCTATTCTCTTCATTTTGAGAATGTTCTATTATTTTACATAAGCACCACGGTAAATACAACTCTTTATTTCAGTTACAACGCTCTCTTTTTTAATCATGCCCACAACTTCATTGCATGACTGCTTTGGGACACTGTCCTTGCATTTTCAAGCTGTTTTCATCCCTTCAGTTTACCATTACTCTCGTTTATGCCTTGATTTAACTTGTACCATGCACGTTTAATCTGTCAGTCTCTTTTTGGCGCAAAACCGGGTTTATTTATTTTGAGACGTTCACACGCCAGCTCACTCAAGGATTCTTGTACTCACTCACTGCGAGCATAACTTTGGTGATTCATTAGGTAATGTATTTGCTTATTTGGCCTGATTTGGCCAGTTTAAATAAACATTTTTTCATAATACAGTGATGTCTTTATAGTAAAATGACTTTCTCTGTGTGTGCCCCTTTTTGGAAAGTCTCTTACCATGCTCACGGCAAGATCTTCTTCTTTTATTTGAATCATTTTGCAAGCAGCAATACTCAATATATGTTCCCTCCTCCTTTCCAGTTTAGGAATATTTATTCATGTTTAGTAGCTTCATGTTACAATCTCAGTTGTTAGTTTATTGTTCTACACAGCTCCTTGATTCATCGGAATAATTTTCATATCATTTTAGTTCCCCCCCCCCCCTTTTTTAAACACAGCTTTTTTTTTAAACACAGTTTTATTATGTATTTCAATCTTTTGATTACAATATATAGTATTTTATTATATTTATTTACCCTCCCCGTTGACTATTCTGCATATCTACATAGTAACATAGTAACGTAGTAAATGACGGCAGATAAAGACCAGTATGGTCCATCTAGTCTGCCCAGCACGATGGCAAGAGTAGGTGCACCTACCGCTCTGTGCAGGCCACCCCTCCCCCATGTCCCTGTTTAGGGGTGAACCCACCACTCCATGTAGGACACCCCTATTTGTTGAGAAATTAGATGGTTCAGTTTATTTTGATTTTATCCTGTTGCTGTAAAGGAATCCACTATGTCTGTCCCATGCCATTTTGAATTCCATCACCGTGTTTGTCCCCACCACTTCCATCGGGAGGGCATTCCAAGCATCCACCACCCTTTCTGTGAAAAAGTATTTTCTCACATTGCCTTTCAATTTACCACCTCACAGCTTCCTGTTATGCCCTCTAGTTTTACAGTTTCCCCGTCTTTGGAAGAGGATTGTTTGTTCATTATTTCCCTTTAAGTATTTAAAGGTCTGAATCATATCTCACCTGTCCCTCCTCTCCTCCAAAGTGTACATGTTTAGGTTGTCAAGTCTCTTCTCATAAGGCTTCTGACGCAGGCTCCAAATCATTTTGGTTGCCTTCCTCTGAACAGTTTCCAGTCTTTTTACATCCTTTGCAAGATATGGTCTCCAAAACTGAACACAGTATTCCAAGTGAGGCCTCACCAGTGACTTGTACAGTGGCATAAGTACCTCGTCTTTTCTGCTGGTGATTCCTCTTTGTATGCAGCTCAACATCCTCCTGGCTTTTGCCACTGCCTTGTTGCACTGTTTTGCCACCTTGAGATCTTCAGAAATAATCACACCAAGGTCTTTCTCCTGATCCATGCATACTAACCTCTCGTCCCCTATCGCGTACATTTCCCTTGGATTTCTGTTACCCAAGTGCATGACTCTGCACTTCTTTGCATTAAATCTTAATTGCCAAGCATTAGACCATTCTTCCAGCTTTTGTAGATCTTTCCTCATGTTAACCACTCCCTCGGGGGAGTCAACTCTGTTGCAAATTTTCGTGTCATCTGCAAAAATACATACTTTTCCATTTAGTCCTTCAGCAATATCACTCACAAATACATTGAACAGTGCCGGGCCCAGGACCAACCCCTGGGGCACCCCGCTAATCACCTTCCCTTCATCCGAGTGAGCTCCATTTACCATCACCCTCTGTCATCTGTCAGTCAACCAATTTCTTCTACAATTTACCATCTTAGGATCCATCCCCAAGCTACTGAGTTTATTGATAAGCCTCCTATGAGGAACAATATCAAAGGCTTTGCTGAAATCCAGGTAGATGACATCATCGCATGTCCCTGATCTAGCTCCCTGGTCACCCTGTCAAAGAACTCAATCAGATTTGTTTGGCAAGATCATCCTTCAGTAAAACCATGTTGCCTCGGGTCTTGCAACCTGTTGGTTTTGAGAAAGTTCACTATTCGATCTTTCAGGTGCGCCTCCATTACTTTTCCCGCCACCGAGGTAAGGCTCATGGTCCTGTAGTTTGACACTTCTTCCCTGTCACCACTTTTGTGAAGAGGTACCACATCAGCCATTCTCCAGTCCTGAGGAACTTCTCCTGTTTCCAAGGATCTGTTGGAAACATCCTTTAACGACCCCGCAAGAACCTCTCTGAGCTCTTTCAGTATCCTGGGATGTATCCCATCTGGTCCCATGGCTTTGTCCACTTTCAGTTTTGCAAGTTGTTCTAACACATCATCTTCTGTGAATGGCGTGGTATCTACTTCATTCCTATTTTTATAATATTTGGGAGTCACACGTGGTCCTTCTCCAAGACTTTAGTAAAAACAGAGTAGAAGTATTCGTTTAGCAATTTCGCTTTTTTAATGTCACTTTCCACCAGTCCGTTCGCAGCACTTCTGAGTCCTGCAATTCCACCTCTTATCTTCTTCCTTTCCCGAATATAGCTGAAGAAGGTTTTGTTGCCACACTTAACATCTTTAGCCATCTTTTCCTCTGCCTTTGATTTTGCTATCCTTATTTCTCTCTTTGTCTCTTTGAGTTTGATCCTGTATTCATTTCTGTGTTCCTCTGTTTGCAAGCTTTTGAATCTTGCGAAAACTGTGTTTTTTGCCTTTATTTGAGCAGCCACTTCTTTGGAAAACCAAATGGGTTTTCTTCTCCTCTTGTTTTTGTTTAATTTTGTTACATATTTATTTGTTGCCCCTTTTATTGCCACCTTTAGTTTAGCCCATTGCAATTCCACTTCCCTTATCTCCTTCCACCCTTTCAGCTCCTCCTTTAGGTATTCATCCATTTTATTGAAGTCAGTGTTCTTGAAGTTTAGGACTTTGAGCTTGCTATGATTGCCCTGTACCATGGCTTTTATCTCAAACCACACCATGTGATGATCGCTGTTGCTCACAGGGGCGCTCACACAGACATTCGACACGCTATCACCGTTGGTGAGCACTAAATCCAGCGTTGAGCTTTCCCTGGTTGGTTCCATCACCGTTTGTCTAAGTAACGCATCTTGGAGAGCATCCACAATTTTTTGTGCTTCTTTCCAGATTTTCAGAAGGAGTAATCCAATCCACATCAGGTAGATTAAAGTCTCCCAATATGATTGCTCCCCCTTTTGTGGCTATCTTGGCAATATCTATAATCAGTTCGTTATCTGTCTCTTCAATTTGTGTTGAGGTATGTAGACTACAGCAGTATGGATGACAGTGCCATCTCCTCTTTCCAACACAATCCAGAGTACTTCTTCTTTTCCCCCTGACCCCTCCATTTCAGCAGCTTTAATATTGCTTTTGACATACAAGACTACTCCTCCTCCTCTTCCATTTTCTCTGTCTCTTCTGAATAGATTATAGCCAGGTATGGCTATCTCCCAATTATGCAATTTGTTTAGCCATGTTTCTGTAACGGCCACAATGTACAAATCCGTTTCCACCATTAGGGCTTCCAGGTCCGGAACTTTGTTGGCTAAGCTTTGAGCATTTGTGCTCATTGCTTTCCAGAATTTACCTGGCTTGTGTGTATTTAGCATTGATTTTGTTCTTCCTACATCTTCCCACTTGTTTTTGATGTGTGGTTTAAAAGTGTGGCTGTTTCTGATTTTAATCTGCTTTTGCAGGGGGTGACGTCCAGAGCTTGACCTTCTACATCCTTCACCCTCTTTTTCTAGTTTAAATGCATATCCACATATTGCTTGAATTTTTCACTTAGGATTCTTTTCCCTGCGACAGAGAGATGTAGTCCATCAGCACAGTATAGTCTCTTGTTGTTCCATCTGTTACCCCAGTCGCCAATAAATCTGAATCCTTGTTTGCACCAGGTCTGGAGCCATGTATTAAAGCTGTTAATGTGATCAGCCTTTTTGCCCCCTTACCAAGCACAGGTAGAACCTCTGAGAATGCAACAGTGCTAACAATGGGCTTGAGTTTCTCTCCGAGAGATTGAAAGTCCTTTTGGACTGTAGAGGCACTGTTTGTAGCCAGGTCATTTGTGCCCAAGTGGATAACAACATCAAGTTTGGAGTGTTCGCTTTCTGCGCTAAGTAGTTCAACAATGTGGTTTGTATTCCTGCTGGCTGAAGAGCTTGGGAGGCACTTGACTATCTTCTCTCCTTTGAACTGTGTTCCCAAGTTGATGCCACTGATGGACTCTCCTAGTAGTAATAGTTTGCTGTTTGGTGAGGATTTCTTCATATTTGGTCCTTTAGCAGGAGATTGGGTATTGTCTGTCTCATTTAGGGGCCCTTCAGTTTCTTAGGATTGGGCATCTTCATTCGCCAAGGCAGAGAAGGCATTATGCAGGGATATCTCCTGATGCATAGGATGCCTCTGTGTCACAGGTTGCAATCTACCAGAACCCACTGTGATCCGTTTGCTCCTGGGGTATTTCATTCTTTGTGGAAGTGGTGGTGGACTTTGTTCAGTTTGTATCTTAGAAGAGGTGCGCTTCATTGCAGCCAGTTCCTCCCTCAGTTCCTCATCCTTATTCGCCAAGGCAGAGAAAGCATTATGCAGGGATATCTCCTGATGCATAAGATGTCTGTGCATTACAGGTCTCAATCTACCAGAACCCACTGTGATCCACTTGTTCCTGGGGTGTTTGTTGCTTTGTGGGAATGGTGGTGGATATTGTTCAGTTTGTATCCTAGAAGAGGTGCGCTTCATTGCAGCCAGTTCCTCCCTCAGTAGGTCACCTCCTTATGCATGGCAGCTAGGTCTTCCCTTAGTAGAGTCAGTTCTTTATGCTTGGCAGTTGACCTGAGGCACATAGGACAAGTTCTGAGGTTCCAAATGATTTGTCTTGGAATGAAAGTACTGCAGTTATTGCACTGAATACATGACATGCTGAATAAGCAGTCCTAGAAGGAGAAGAGGAAAGGAGGAAGAAGATGTGGGCTCTAACCCAAGTTAAAGGGATAGATGGCAATGTATGTGAGTGCTATATAGGCAATTCAGCCCCTGGGGTGGGTGGGGCGAGGGGTAGGGGGGCGGGAACCTAAGTGTCTCTGGCCAGTAGGCTGTTCCTAAACTGGGGGCACCCACAGATATCTGCTCCAAGGCTACCCAAAACTCAGTAAATCAGATTATCCCCAAGCTTAATTTATAAGCACAGTTAATCTTAATATTAGCAATTCCCACAAAACAGACAGTTAAACTCTGAAACCAGCAGAAATGAGAAAGAAAATTAGAGTCTTAGCTTTGTGAAAGATCCACAGCTCCTGCAGCTGGTCTCAGATCCATAGGTGTGGTCACAGGCCAGGTGTGAGATGGGAGCAAAAAACTTTCTCCTCCCCCCCCCCCCTCCTTGAAGAAGCAAGCTTTCTCCACAGATTTAAACCTTTGTTATCTGGATACTCAGGTCCCAGTAGGCTGACTATCCCCAAGCTTAATTTATAAGCACAGTTAATCTTAATATAGGAGTGGAGGAGTAGCCTAGTGGTTAGAACACTGGCTTGGTAACCAAGCAACCATGGTTCAATTCCCACTAGCACTCCTTGTGGCCTTGGGCAAGTCACTTAACCCTCCATTGCCTCGGAAGAAAGGCCTGGCAATCTACTTCCGGTGACACTGCTAAGAAAACCCAGGAGCTTCTGTGTCGCCAGGAGTCAGGACTGACTCGAAGGCACACATTGCATTGCAATCTTAATATTAGCAATTCCCACAAAACAGACAGTTACGCCATACTGTAGCAGCAAAGCGCAGACAAACCAATGATACCAGGAGTCTGTTCAGAAGGTCCAAATCATTTATTTGTGCACAAGTCTCGAACCAGTCAATTTCAAAATGGCTGAGCAAAGTTTTCTAGCATTACAACAACTTTTATAGATTTCTGTTCCATTCTAGGTATAGAAAAACATTTCATTGGTCCCGGTACTCTCCCGTACCTCCCGTACCCCTTCCATTGGTCCCGGTACTGATAAGTTTATCCAATTATGTTCCTTCAGTGGGCATGGCACCTGCATACCCCCCTTCTAGTCCCAATTACAATGGTCAGTTCATCAACTTGTTACTTTCACACTCTCAAGGCCATAGAGCCAATTTGTGCATGCAGGGGAGCAGGGCTCTGCAACTCATCTGTCAGCACTCCCAATTATATTCCTTGCAGATGTACTTTTTCTTATCAGTAACTTTTAAACATACTTTTCTGTATTTTTCCATCTCTCAGTTTTGCTTACCTAAGTTAGTTTAGTTCTCTTACAGAGTTCTATCCTACAATAGCAGCATGTTGGGGGATGTGCAATCCTATGTGCCTCTCCACAGGCTTCATTTACAGGTCAAGCTAGCTATGCTGGCCTGCTTATGTCAGACACCGTGGATCACAGGCCTTCACCTGCCACATTCCCCCCTTTGATTAATCTCACCCTATTACTTAATAAGGTGTGAGAATTAAATCACCTTTAGAAGAATCACATCATGATTGAAGGATTTCGACTAGGACTGGCCTTATACAAAGCCATTATTTTAGTGGCGGTCTTCCGCTCTACTGTACTATCAATAGTGTTATGAATGGAACGCATACAACATGGGATTAAACATGGTAATAAGAAGATAACAGCAGCAAGGATTAGTACTAAAACAATGAAAGTCTTAAATCCTCCCACCCATGAAAAGAGGTTAGCAAACCAGTTAAGAAATTTCAATGAGTGCCAAGTCTGCACCGGCACATAAGCATGTCTTTGCATATCTTTAGCAATTTCTTCAACTACTTGACCCTTATCATCTATTTTTAAACAGCAATTAGTTAAATTCAATTTACCACATACTCCTCCTTCAGCTGCTAACAAATAATCAAGTGCTAAGCGGTTCTGATATATAGCAGTGCGCATCTGAGTACTTTGTCTAGCTAAAAGTGTAAGTGCATGACTAGTTTCATTGGTTATTATCTCAACTACTGCTTGTAAGTGGATTATACGATTAATCATATAGACTGGGGTTCGGTAGCCCCACATACCATCATCATTCCAAGTGGCAGGCCCATAATACTCAATAATTCTTTCTGGTGGCCAATCATCACCTTGCCACTTCTCCCACTTGCCTATCTGTAAGGCTTCTCTTTTCTGTCTCAGTGCTCTTTTGTGTCGGTGGGTAGTGTATACAGGGTATCCTAATTGTTCTCCATGTGCAGTATTTAAAAGAAAGAAAGAAGGTCTGATGGTTCCTAAGACACATGCTCCTCCCCAGTGTGGCGGGAGTTGTGCATACGCTCGGTTTCCACAGATCCAATATAGGCCAGGTGGGGCTTGCCAGGCATGGACTTTGGCAAGGTTAGTCCATAAACCAGCAAGTTCAGGAAATCTAGTTAATGGGTTAGGAGGTTCAGGATGTTTGAGTCCTGACCACCATGACGTCTTTTTGGTCGTGGCATTATAGTACTTCTGGCTAAGACAGACCAGCTGTCCTACCTTTTGGGTGAACTGGGGTCCAGTTCTGGTATAGCAAAGACGTCCAACAATTGAGTGCGCTAACACCCATTCACTGGTAGTCTTGTGTAATTCAGTCTGGTTGTAAATCAAAGAATAATTCAATTCTTGGGCTTCCCATGGCCACTGGTCTCCCATTTGGGTTCCGCCACAGAAATAGCAATCTGAGATCTTAAGACTAGATACCACTGCTCCGGCTAATTCTAGAAATAAATTCTGAGAGGGATGAGGGATCTCAAACTTATTTACATGCATGGCTTCATAGAAGGTATTATGGATATGATATTTAGATGACTTGTGGGCTTGGGTATTCAATCTAATAAACACAATGGTTCCTGGATCTATTGCCCCTCCGGCAATACGTAAACCAAACTTGTATCCTTGTTTCCATGCATAGGGATTGTGTATACGTAAGTGTAAGGGGTTACAAGCATCTTTCTGACATTTATCATTTGTGGTTGGCTTGGTTAAGGTAGCCATTCGTTTATCTATTTTCTCATCAACTATACCATTATTCCAGGTAGCATAAAAAACACATCCCCAATACGGGCAATAGTAATCTGCTGCTGACGCAGTACTATAGCCTGATCCCGTTTTACCTGTACACTTCCACCATCCTGTGGCACCTTCTGGACACATGTACTTATGGTCATTTCGATACGCTTTCTCCCAAGTACCACAGGTGGAATAACTATCTCTGTTAATGGCATTACATGCATCAAAATTCAAAACAGCAGGTTTAGTAATGTCCTTAAGTGGTGGTGTAGCAGCTAGTATAGGTCCATCTGCATCCTTCCATCGTATTTCCATGGTGTAATAGGATGGATTCTGATGCGGATTATAGCATGCTCTAATTGTGCCATAAGTGCAAACATTTAGTTCAGTGGTGTTATAAATACACCGAGTCACTTTTCCCTTGCAGGTATAGTAAGAATGGTAAATCAAAGTCTGAGTTACTTTCAGTCCAGTTCGAGTAGAAGTAATGCAAGCAGTGCATGGAGGTAAAGCATAAGTCTGTTCAAAACCTCCAAAGAAGGCAACCAAAGCAAAACAAAAGTAAAGATGCATGTTGATGTTGATTGGAGTTCTTCTGAATCCTCAGCTTGCTGATCTTGATCACGACGTTCTCTTTTCTTCGTCCCGTTTGCTAATAAAGCAATTTAACGGGTGCTGAGTGTTGATTGAAGATCCTCAGGTTGTCCAGTACACATTAACCAACTTATTAGCAATTCAGTTGGCTTGTGAAGTCTGTCTAGTCAATGTAGTATCAAAGTAGTGTGCCAAATCGCACGCAAATTGGGTTCGTTGAAACAAAACTGTTGCTGCATGGAAAACAGCAATCCTCTTCGAAAGACTTGGCTACTGCAAAGCACTGTGATGAAGTGTCTAAGTTGCTGGTTGCCGTCTCAGAGTAACTCGCAAGGGTGCATCAAGATGCTGCTCTGCTGTCCACTGCTCAGGTTCAGGATCAGCGGCGGGCTTGACTCTGCTGTGGTGGATCCAGGCGTCGATCTCGGCTACCTTTACTGCAGTTGGGGTAGACAGGATGACGGTGTACGGTCCCTTCCAATGGGGTTCCAACGGTGTCTTCTTCCAATCTTTGATCCACACCGAGGTACCAGGCTGATAGGGATGCAAGGGTTCCGTCAAGTTGATAGGCAACTGGTCTTGGATCCACGCATGGAGAGTCTGCAGAACAAAACTAAGAGCTAGGAGTTCTTGTCTGGTTACTTCTGAACCAATTTGGGCTAAACTTCCTTTAATTCCCTGCACTATTGGTGGGGGTTTACCATACAAGACTTCAAAAGGGGAAAATCCTGTTGACTTTACAGGAGCTGAGCGTATTCTGAGTAAAGCTATTGGGAGCACTTGGGGCCACTTCAAGTGTGTCTCCTGACAAAGCTTGGACATTTGGGCTTTTAGGGTACGATTCATTCGCTCAACTTTCCCTGAACTCTGGGGTCTGTATGCAGTGTGGAGTTTCCATTGTATCTGCAAAGCTTTTGCTAACTGCTGAGTAACTTGGGAGACAAATGAGGGTCCATTGTCTGACCCTATTACTGCTGGAATTCCGAACCTAGGGACAATCTCTCTCATTAAGACTTTGGTAACTTCTCGGGCTTTCTCAGTTCTGGTTGGGAAGGCTTCTACCCACCCAGAGAAAGTACAAACTAACACTAATAGGTAATGGTATCCATTGGCTCTGGGCATTTCAGTAAAATCAACTTGGAGGTTGTGCATGGGAGTTACACCTCCTGACTGAACTCGGGGTGCCGTTATAAGGCCTTGCTTGGCATTATTTTTGGCACAGGTTAGACATTGACGTGCTACTGAAGCTGATATGGTTGTCATCAGAGGGATGTAAAAATGTGGTCTGAGTGCTTTTTCCATAGCACTCTTCCCATAGTGGGTGGCTTCATGGAAAGCTTTGACAAAAGATGGTCCTAACAGTTCAGGAATTACTATTCGTCCAGGGGGTTGACTGCCCTCTTCTGGTGGCAGCTCAATCCATCCATCTTTCAGTACTCCATCTTCTTTGTTACAGTAGTAATCCAATTCTTTGGTGGTATATCGTGGTGTCCATAAATTCAAAGGTACTGGAAACAATGCTGCTTGCATTGGCATAGCTTGTGGGGCAATCTGTCCTGTCATAGCTGCTTGTCGTGCTGAGGCATCTGCAAATCTATTTCCTCGGGCAACTTCTCCTTTTCCAGCTTGATGTCCTCTGCAATGCATGACAGCTACACGTGTTGGGGCCCAAACTGCATCAAGTAACATCAATATCTCGGGACCATATTTGACTGATTTTCCTCCAGATGTGATGAGCCCTCGTTCTTTATAGAGAGCTCCATGGGCATGCAGAGTGGTGAAGGCATATTTGGAATCTGTATATACATTTAGCACAAGTTTTTCTCCTAACAACAATGCTCTGGTGAGTGCTATCAATTCGGCTTTTTGGGCTGATGTGCCTGAGGCTAGAGCTGATGATTCAACTACTTCGTGTTGAGTGACGACTGCATATCCAGCACAACGTCGTCCATCGAGGATGAGACTGCTCCCATCAACATAATAGATTTGGTCAGGATTGTCTATGGGCACATCTGTCAAGTCAGGTCGGCTAGAGAACACAGTTTCCATGACTTCGATACAGTCATGTTCTGGGAGTTCTTCACTGATGGGTATCAAGGTGGCTGGGTTCAAGGCATGACTCACTTCGAGTTGTATCTGTGGGTTTTCACATAACATGCTCTGGTACTTCAACATTCGGGAATTGGTGAGCCAATATTTGCTTTTTGTTCCATAAGGGCAAGGACTGCATGTGGCACAGTGACTCGTATGTTCTGTCCTAGTGTGAGCTTGTCTGCTTCACTCACTAATAGCGCTGTAGCTGCAACTGCTCTCAGGCATGGTGGCCATCCTTTGGCCACAGGGTCCAATTGTTTCGATAGGTATGCTACAGGTCGCTCCCAATTTCCCAATTTCTGAGTCAACATGCCTAAGGCATTTCCCTGTGCTTCATGTACAAACAAGTGGAAAGGCTTGTGGACATCTGGTAGTCCAAGTGCTGGTGATGACATCAATTCTTCCTTTAACTTCTGGAAGGCTGTATCCTGCTCAAGTCCCCACTCCAGTGGCGACTTCTCTTCTCCTTTTGTGGCTTCATACAGTGGTTTGGCAATTTGGGCAAAGTTAGGTATCCAGATTCGGCAATATCCTGCCGCTCCCAGAAAGGCTCTGACTTGCTTTCTGGTTGTTGGAGTTGGAATTCTACATACTGCTTCTTTTCTTTCTCTGCCTAATCTTCGGCTCCCTTGGGTTATACGAAAACCCAAGTATTTCACTTCTTTTTGGCATAGCTGTGCTTTGACTCTGGAAACTTTGTATCCAGCTTCATCTAGTAACTGCAAGAGATCTTTGGTGGCTAGTATACATTCACTCTCTGATATGGCAGCTATCAGCAGATCGTCCACGTATTGGAGAAGCACTCTCTTCCCTGGGGCTACTGGATAACTTGAAAGGTCTTGATTCAGTGCAGCACTACAGATGGTAGGCGAATTTTTGAATCCTTGGGGTAATCTTGTCCAGGTGAGTTGGCCCCCTCTTCCAGAGATGGGGTCCTGCCATTCAAATGCAAACAATATTTGGCTTACAGGGGCTAATCTTATGCAAAAGAATGCATCTTTTAAATCCAGTACAGTGAAATGGGTAGCTTCAGCAGGTATCAGTCCTAGAAGAGTGTAAGGATTGGGTACAACTGGATGTATAGTTTCAACTGCATCATTTACTCTCCTTAAGTCTTGTACTGGGCGGTAATCCTCCGTCCCAGGTTTCTTTACTGGCAAAAGTGGAGTGTTCCATGGGGATTGACATACTTTTAGTAGGCCATACTCAAGCAATCTTTGTAGGTGGCGATGAATGCCTTCAATTGCAGCTCTTGGGAGAGGGTACTGTTTGACGTGTACTGGTGTAGCACTAGGCTTGAGGGTTACAATCACTGGAGCTATATGCTTGGCTAGGCCTGGGGGACTGCCTTCTGCCCATACTCCAGGTGGTGCATGAATGTTCTTTAAAGTTTGTTCAAAATAGGTGTCTTGGATAGAGTCATCGATGTAATACCTCCATTCTTCTTCTCGGGGCACTGTCAGCAGCATTACTCCTGCTGGTTTGGCTTGGGAATTTACTGTCATTTGCATTTCTCCTTGTTCAGAGAAAGATATCTGTGCTTGAAGCTTGGCTAACATATCTCGTCCCAGTAGTGGCACTGGACATTCGGGCATGTAAAGGAATTGATGAGTTATTTGCTGTCCTCCTAGACTGCATATACGATTCTGAAGAAAAGACTTTGTAGCTTTGGCACCAGTTGCTCCTATAATGGTGACTGCTTTTGTAGAAAATGGGGCTATCTTTTTGTCTATTACTGAATGTTGTGCTCCAGTATCAACCATAAAGTCCATAACTTGGTCTCCTATTTGTATTCTGACCATAGGCTCCTGGAGACCTAAAGCAAACTTGGAGCCCGGTCTGTCCTAATCCACGTCATTGTCATCTTGGAGCGTTGTGGCCAATGCTTGAATGGCCCCTCCTCCTCTTTCTCGCTGGAATTGTTCTCGATTGGCTCCTCCTCGGTTTCGGGGATAGCCTCGTCTTTCTTCTCGCCACTGATGACTGCTGTCGTCATCTTGCTGGGCGTCTCCGAGTTGCGGGCACATATCTCTCCAATGTCCTTCTTCTCTGCAGTAGGCGCATTGGTTCACGCCTAGCTTCTGGGTCCGGCCTCCGCCTTGACCCCGCCCTCTTCCTCTGCTCCGTCGATTAGGGACACCTCCCCTTTTCTGTTCAACTATGGCCGCAGCCAAAAAATCAGCTTTCTTCTTCATCTTTCTATCACATTCTCTCTGTCTTTCATTATCACGATTCACATACACTTTATGAGCGACTTCCAGTAACTGTGTTGCATTCATGCCCGCAAACCCTTCTAACTTCTGTAATTTACGTCTAATGTCTGGTGAGACTGGTTTACAAAAGCAGAATTCACCATACATAAACTTCCTGGTGCCTCGGGATCATAGGGAGTATACATTCTGTATGCTTCAGTTAATCTCTCATGAAAATCTGCTGGGCTCTCATCTACACCTTGGATAACTCCTGCAACTTTGGAAAGGTTCATAGCTTTTTGGCCCCCCCTTTTCAGGCCTTGTAAAAAGCCTTGGCGAAAACGGGCTAGGGCTGTGGATCCTTCATCTGTATTTGGATCCCAATGGGGGTCTTCATTCGGGAATTCTCTCTGGGCTGCTTCCCGATGGTCTATTCTATTCTGCCCCTGTCCCGGAGCTACAGGGTTATCTGCCATCCATTCAATAGCTGCTTTTCTAATTCGTGCTCGCTCCTCTGTCGTGAATAGGGTAGTCAGGAGCTGACGGCAATCTGGCCAGGTGGGTTGGTGGGTTTCCATAATAGTAGTTACTAATTCTGTCAGCTCCTGGGGCTTGCTAGTATAGGAGGCATAATGCGACCTCCAATTTAACAAATCAGTTGTAGAGAAAGGGATATACACATAAGTTAGGGGTCCCGCTACCACCTCATCATTATCATTCTTTACGGGCACTCCCGGGACTTGCCGTAAAGGCAGCATTTTGGCAGTAGGTGTCTTTTGGGATCTAAGGGTTATTTTTGTAATTGTCTTCGAAGGGGTCACTTTCTTTTTCTCGACAGGTTTCACTTTGGGTATATCTTTTGCTGGTTTGCTAGTGCTAGCAATCACTTGTACACTGTCCTCCTCGCCTGGGGCATTCTCTTTTTCTTCCTCTTCTACCTCTGCTTCTGACTCGCTTTTTATGGCATCCTCTTCTTCAGCTGATCCCTCTCTCTCTCCTTCGGGAGGTGGGTCAGGAGCTGGGTCCTGCTCCGGCCGTCGCTGGGGTTCTGGGGCAGGACGCCGGGCTACTCTTACCGGACCTGGGGTTCGAGGTTGTCTGGGAATTATTTCTGGGGAATCGGGATCTACCAGGATGGGCTTCTTTCTGGACTTCTTATCCTGCTCTTTCATTCTAGGCTGTTCCGTTTTCTGTCTAGAATCTGTTTTAGCTAACATTATTCTGCACTGTTCCTCATAATAGCGCTGCGCCCAGGGGGGCGGATCTTCACAAATACTTAACCAGGAATCTATATAGGGGTACTGATCGGGGTGCGCTATCCGCACTCTATGGTGTATTGACTGAATAATCTCTACATTGAACGTTCCCTCTCGGGGCCAGATGGGGTCTAGATCGGGCCACTCCCTAGTACACAAAATCTGCAAACGGGCTGTTGTCATTTTAATACCATAATCTCCTGAATATCCCTCTTTAAAATGTGCGATCATACATTCTAATGGAGTGTTTCTAGTAGACCCCGCCCCTCCCATTTCGATGTGTGCGTGCAACAACAGACAAAATGGAAAAGGAGGGCGGACCGTGGGTAAGGGGTCCTCACGGCCCTGGAAACGTATAAGGTGTACAAATAACAAGACAAGACGACAATCGCTTCCCCCTTTTCGCGACCTGAACGCGGTCGCCCGGTCAGGAAATGCGCTACTCAGGGGTCCACCTTCACTTGGTCCGTGCTGCCAGACCTCTCATTCACACTTCGTTCACACAATCATGCTAGCAACGTATCCCAGAATGCATTCGTTTCTATCTTTTCTGACTAGTCTTTTTCCCAATTACAATAAGGATGAGGGTTTCACCCGGCGAATTCCCATGCGGGGTTACTCGGCTCTTCCTTGAGAGGTGATCATGCTCTCTTACCAATTCCCAATATCTCGATATTACAAATTCCAAATTCCAATGGCAGTACTGCTCTTTCTATTTCTGTCTAGACACCAAATCAAAACTATACTCACCGGATCCGGTCCTCAAACTTCCCAAGCAGGCGCATGAGTTGGACCTCAGACTCCCCTCACTCGGGTTCGAGGCGTTGGCTCCAGCCGGGCCCGGCACCCGCCGAGGTCCGACCAGCTCCCTCCGATACAAGGGACCGGCGGCGCCAGGGAGCAGCCCTCGTCGGAAGGGCGCGATCCCGGCAGGACCAAGCCTATAGAGGCGGAAAGTCGTGGTATATTGCCCTATATACACTTTGATTCCACAACTTCCCGGCCAACGCACCAAGAATATGTAGCAGCAAAGCGCAGACAAACCAATGATACCAGGAGTCTGTTCAGAAGGTCCAAATCATTTATTTGTGCACAAGTCTCGAACCAGTCAATTTCAAAATGGCTGAGCAAAGGTTTCTAGCATTACAACAACTTTTATAGATTTCTGTTCCATTCTAGGTATAGAAAAACATTTCATTGGTCCCGGTACTCTCCCGTACCTCCCGTACCCCTTCCATTGGTCCCGGTACTGATAAGTTTATCCAATTATGTTCCTTCAGTGGGCATGGCACCTGCATACCCCCCTTCTAGTCCCAATTACAATGGTCAGTTCATCAACTTGTTACTTTCACACTCTCAAGGCCATAGAGCCAATTTGTGCATGCAGGGGAGCAGGGCTCTGCAACTCATCTGTCAGCACTCCCAATTATATTCCTTGCAGATGTATTTTTTCTTATCAGTAACTTTTAAACATACTTTTCTGTATTTTTCCATCTCTCAGTTTTGCTTACCTAAGTTAGTTTAGTTCTCTTACAGAGTTCTATCCTACAATAGCAGCATGTTGGGGGATGTGCAATCCTATGTGCCTCTCCACAGGCTTCATTTACAGGTCAAGCTAGCTATGCTGGCCTGCTTATGTCAGACACCGTGGATCACAGGCCTTCTCCTGCCACAATACGTTCCTTTATTGTCTGTTTATGAGTGTGTGTGTGTGTATATATATATATATATATATATATATATATATATAAACCACAATGGCAGTTTCACTGTGTCTTTTTTTGTATAGTACTAGCTTCAACATTATATTCTCTTCGAGAATGTTTCATTATGAAAAGAACCTATGTGTTTTTATTACGTTACTAGTCCTTTCTATGTTTAAGACGTCTTCATAGTCCCACATTATGGCAGTAGAATCTTCCTCTGGGACATAAAAGTTTTAAAAATTAATTCAGTAGTAGGAATTTACAGTTATTATGATTATAGCTGGCTCTCACGTAGTTAATTGAACAGTAACTGTTGGATTTTTAATTGTTGTTTTGCTCCTCTCTTATCTGGCTCTGTGTTTCCTTCTAAAAAAAAGTTTTTGCACTTACATGATCTCCGTTCCTTTTCAACAGTGAGTTATTAACTGAAAAAGATCTTTTTCAAGACTTCTACTCATATGTGTTTTTCAAATGGTGCATTACATAAGTACCCTCTCTGTAGTACCCTCCATTACACAATATGAGCTGTTTTTTTATTATTTTTATTCTTCAATACTTTTTATTTTTTAATTATTTATTTGGCTACTTTTGGTCTTCATGTGTTTATATACTATCTGTCACTCATTTATTTACTCTTTCATTTTTACAGTTATTGTTATTTTATATTAATTTTAATAATTTTGATATAATTGTTCTCTTCATGTTTTGATATTTTACATATTTTAATATGCATTATTTTCACTTTCACCCAGTATTATGTATTATAATTGTTTTTAGATGCGTACCCCCCGATGAAGGCTTCATGCCGAAATGCGTAGGGGATTTCTACTAATAAATTCGGCACCTGTGACCTCTACTGGCTTTCGCCCATTGTGTTTCTTTGCTGCTTCTGTGAAGGCCTTGCTCCTTTTGTGTTCCTCCTCTGTGTTTTTTCCACAGACATTTAAAGTTAGAATTATTATTCTTATTAAAGTCCCTCATCTTCTGTGGTAGCTCAGGGATTAACTCTGAAGCCTGGGTACATAAAAATGTGGGCACAAACGTTGCATTTCTGCTGCAATTCTGTGGTCTCTTTGTATAGACAGAAAGGCAACCTTTCGTGGAAAGTGTATTCAGTTTTAAATTTTCCTTGAAAATAAATATTTCTCCAACCTGCTGTACATCTGGATTATTTTGGTGCAGGGGTGGGGTGTATGCAGGGCCACCCAAGAGTGATGCAGGGCCATATATGGAGACTTGTTGTGGGACCTCATTTGCATATCCATGACCTCATTTACATAAATGTAATTTAATTTATTTTAAAATGCATATGTTGCCCATCCAAGATTTTAGGCTGCTTTCAAAGGAGCCCTTCACAAGCTTCTTTTTTGCTCCTGGCAATGACTTAGGGGCATGTTTACTAAATATTAATGTGTACTAAGTGCCACTGTGCCAATAGAAATAAATGGGTGTTCCTGCACAATGCATATTAACATTTGTGAATGTGCATTAACTTTTATTAAACCTGCCTCTTAATGAGTGTCTGAATACCATTTGCATGGGCAGTGAGGATAAGGAAAGGCTACCAGATTTCTGCATTACTGTACTCCAGTGCCAACGACCAGGCACATTAGGAAATACCATAAACCCTGCCCATTTAGAATCCATAGCAAATCTGCCGTATCATAAACGGCACTACCAGGACTCACAAAGCACCAAACCCTACCTATCGAAAGGTAACACTGCAAATATTAAACCAATACATCTCAGAGAATTCCAGTACATCTCCTACTGGGGAAAGAGAACAAGTGGCACTGTCACATAGAAACCACATGAACAAAATAGCTCAGCTTGGTTTACACATGCAGCACACAGACCGTCACCAAACAAAGAACAAGGGATCACAATTTAGAAAGACAATTAAACTGGGAACCCCAAAAGCCAAACTTGGAATGTACAACATTGGAGAAATTAAACTATAAATGAATTTCTTCTTGTACTAAACAAATTCCAGTTAATAAATTCAAAATAAAATATTTTTCTACCTTTTGTTTGGGCATTATATTTTTCAGTTGCAATTGCCCCAGTCACTTTCTTCTGGTTTCTTTTTGTCTTCTGCTAACTCTCCATTGTCTACTGTCCATTTGTCCTTTCTTCTGTCTTCTAGGTTTTTTTTCTATTCTATCTGTATATCCGCTTTAACATACTGATCTTTCATCTTTTGGTCTTTCCTCCATTTTCTTTTTTTATTTTTTTTTCATCCACTCAAATTTTACCTCTCTATCCTCAATCCCCACTTACTCTCCCAATACCCAGCCAATCGTAGATTTTTCTGCCCTCCCACACAAAATCTGTCCCCCTCTCCATCCTCACTCACCCAGCTTCTTTTTTTCTCCCGCCAGCCCCGCCCCATCCCCTTCTAGTCCTCCCCAAGCATCAGCTCCCTTCTAATTCCAGACCCCCCAGCATCTGCTCCCTTTCATTCCCATTCTTCCTTCCCCCCGCATCAGACCATTTCCAGTCCCAGCCCCAAGTCATCTTTCAGGGCCAGCGGCTCTGTCCTCCCCCCTCCCCCAATATGGCCCCGCATTTGCTTGACCAGATTCAGAGGGAGCCAGGGAGGCCCGAAGCCCGGTGCTCCGGCTGACCTCTGCACAACCATGGGAATGATGAATGGTGTTTTTCCTTCACTCCCGCAGCTGTTAACTTGCAGCCCGCTGGCACGCTCGGTGCTGGGAAGTTAAACGGAGGCATTTTCTGTTTTCTGCTGGCAGCTCTCGTCTTTGCCGCAATTGTGGCCTGCAGCACTTCCACTGCCAGCAGGGAATGGGGTCCCCACTGGCTCTTAAACATAGTGCTGCCTACGTGCCTCTCTTTCTTGGAACTCATAGGTCCGTTTGACCAAGCAGACGGATGGAGGCTCCATACTATAGACAAAGTGTCAAGTTCCACAATGAAACAATTGTAAGATTTAAAAGTAAATGAAACTTTGATACTTTATCTGAAGCTCCTCTAAAAGAGAAAACAAATTGGCAACATAGAAATAGAGAAATGATGGCAGCTAAAAAGCATACAGACTATCCAGTCTGCCCTTCCATACTAAGTGCTAAGCTTTACAGTCCTTCCCCCCCCCCCCCCTCAGAGATCTTCTGTGTTTGTCCCATGGCTTCTTGCATTCAAATACAGTCCTTGTCTCTACCACCTCCGCTGGGAGGCTGTTCCACGCATCCATCACTCTTTTCATAAAGAAATATTTCCGCATAGTACTTCTGAGTCTATCCCTTTCGTCTTCATCCCATGCCCTCTCGTTGCAGAGCTTTCTTTCAATTGAAGGAGGCTCTCCTCCTGTGCATTTATGCCACGCCAGTCATATTTCTCCTGGTAACTACTTACAGGATGAAATTTATTTGTTTTATATATATTAAAATTGACTGGTTAATTATCGGAGTCTATAAACTGTCTCCTTTATTTTTATTTGTGTTTCTTACCTCATTCTTCAAGGGAACCTGCTATAGTTGAATTTTAGCACAATTCAGAGAAAATGATGCTTTAAAATGTGAAGGGCTCCTACCACAGAGAAACTGGTTAACCTCAACCTTTTGTGGGAGGCCGCCCATTACAGTAGGCTTTTGCAAATAAAGGTCAACAAACAAGTTGGAGGTGATATCTTTTTATTGGACTACAGCTTGTTTATTTGCACATATCCAAGTGGACTAACATGGTAACTACAATTTTCTGCTCATGTAGGATAAACCTTTGTGCAGAATAAAAACATTTTTTGGACAGAATTCTAGTTCTTCCATCACTGAAAGCTAGACCAGGGGTGGAAATCCTTAATGAATATGCATGGGATTTGCATATATTTGAGGAAATACATGTATCCCTTACATATTTGTTTGTTATCTGGAAAAAAAAACTGGCCAGTTGGTAGATCTTCAGGAGTGCAGCGCTCACCCCTTACCTAAATATTCTGACCATCTGAACTGTTTGTAGTCCTCATGATCAACTGTTGTAGCTGTTTTTCCTTTGTGCTTTCAGATGGGCAACTCTTCGCCTGGGGAGAGAACACTCATGGCCAGTTGGGGCTGGGAGACTACTGCTCTCCACAGCTCAAGCCAAAGCTGGTGAAGAATCTCCAAAGCAGCCCCTTGGCTCAAATTACCGCAGGGGGTGAACATAGCATCGCTCTGTCCATGTCAGGTGCTGTTTATTCCTGGGGAAGGAATAGTATGGGACAGCTGGGACTTGGCCACACCATCTGTAAGTGAAAAAGACAACTGGTTACAGATGATATGAGGTGGGGGTTTTCATCTTCCTATGGCATATATGTAGAGATGGTTCTTAGACATTTAAAAGAAGGATGGACTCTAACCTCTTCTTTCAATGTACCTATGTAAATCTATTTTTTCAATATTACTGTTCATATTCATTTTGTTGTAGCCTTCATATAAACTTCTTTATAACAGTGAACCTTCTGATTCCTGATCCTAGCCATCTGTTATAATGGTTTGTGCAAAATGACGAAGATATCTGATAGGCTGCTGTCTTCATTTAAACCTAATATCACGAATCACAAGTAGAGAAAGCATGCAAAGGCATGGCTTCAGGAATGCTTTCCAACATAGATTTGTAGAAGGTGTGGATGCAAGGAGAGGTTGTGTTCAGGGAGGTGGCAGTGGACAGTGTTGGGGTGTGAGGTTGGGTGGGAAGGTGCAAATGTGAGTGAGGTTGTATTGTGGAAGGGTGTGTTTGGGAGTAAGGAGTGAATTTGTATGTGAGATGTATTTAGTGTGGATATGTGTATGAGATGTTTTTGAATTGGTAGAGGTTGTGTGGGTGGGAGGCATTTGTGTAGAGATTCTGAGTGTTTGGGGATGTGGAGGGTGTGTTTTGCCGATATGACTATGTTGAAAGTGGGTGTGTGTTGTGAGTGTAGGGAGGATACTTTGTAGGTGACGGTTTGAAAGTGTATGTTGGATGGGTGGGGAGCCTTGTATCTGGGGGTATAGGTATGTGTGTAGGCGGAGGAATGATTATGGGAGTATGGTGGGGGTAGGTTTTCATATATGTCTAGATTGCCTGTAGAAGGGTGTGTGACTTGAGAAGCTGTGCCAATTATTTCATCTGTCTCTTGGGGGAGGGTTATAGTTGTGGGTGTGGTGAGAACATAGGGTTGCCAACTGGCTCCAGATGCGCCCAACAGGTGATCCAGTTCTAGATGTACCCTACTGCATGCAAGGACATGTAGCTCTGATTTCTCTATTGCACTCCATAAGAAAAACAAGACTACAAGTCCCTGCAAGCAATGGGGTAAATCCAGGACTGGATAAAGCCTGTCAGGTGCATCTGGAGCTAGTTGGCAACCCTATGAGGACAGGAGTGTGTGGGGGTGAGGTATGTGAGTGTTTATATGTAGGAAATTGAGTGGCGGGGGGAGTTTCAGGAGTATGGCAGAAGTAACTTTAAAAGTGTGAATACCATCCTTATCCCCTGTCTCTATATGCCTGTGTTGCCATGGGATGCTTTTAGATGGAGCAGTAATTTACATTCTGTAGCTTCTAATGGCTTCCCATAAAAGCAATGGGTATTTTTTTGGAGCCCCAGGTCTCTGAGAATGCCGATATGTATGTTGTTTGAATTTGTCTGAGACATTCACATTTTTTTCCTGCATGCCTATAGCAAATTGGTATTCCAAGGCAGGCCCCCATCCAAATACGAACCAGGTAAAACCCTGCTTAACTTCTGAAATCAGATGAGCTTATGCAGAGTGGCATGGCCATCAACTGGGTCTATGAAATGGCTATTGGTATCAAAATTGACTTGGCTTTGAATTTGTATTGTTTCAGAATGTTTTCCATGGTCCTCTGATGTGCAATTCTCCATTTGTACATTCAGGCAGTGAGATGCTCCCTTGCACATTACAGTCAAACAGGCCATTAGGGCTGAATGGACTTTGAGTTCAGTTATTGTCTAACAATGTATGTTCCTGGTTATTTTCCCCTTTTCTAGGTCAATGTTGCCCAACATTTGTTTCATCCTTGGAACATAAGAAAACGGTGTCTGTCTCCTGTGGTGAAGCACATACTGTTGTTCTTACAAAGGTTTGTGAGGAAACTAGCATGCCTGGGGGGGGGGGGGAGTTGCAGGGTTGATGCATATCTCATTCAGAGACTGTCTGCAGTCAGTGGATCATATGACAGACAACACTAGATGGAACTTGTGATCTGAAGAGTGTCAAAATTCATAGACACACCTGGGGGTGCCATAGTTGTTATGGATTCAGTTTCCAGTCTCTCTGGGTACTTTGCACCTAACAGACCTGCTAGCTCATTTTCAAGGGAAACGTACCTTTAAAAATAAGACACCTTTGAACCTACCTACTTAACCAAATTTTAGATATTTATAGATAGGGGCACGTGCCACCATTTGGCAAGATCGTGGCATGGGAGCCAGGAAAATGACTTGGCCAAATAATGCTCAAGGTGACTTGCAACATTTGAATTTGGATACATTTAAGTCCTTGCTGCAACAAGCCTATATTCTGAGGGGCCAATGCAGTAAGCGCAGCAATTTACTCTTGATTTTGCAGTTTGAAGTATGCATCGGGGGAGGGGTGGCGTAGAAGAGGCCTAGGGTCAAGGGCAGAAACTGCGAGGCAGTGCTGGAGACTTTAATTTCTGTCTCAGTTTCTGAACTATTGCTGCTGTTGCAAGTCCTGAAGAGGGGCAATAGAGATGGGGGACCATGGGAGGGGGCAGTAGCAAGGTGGGACCTGCCTAGCGTGCCTCCATTCCTTACATTGGCCCTAGGGTACACTTATGCCAACCACTGAAGTGACATTAAGTGCCCCCATGCTAACGTCAGCAGTTACAGTTAGCACCCGCCCATAAAACCCATGCTAACCGACATGCCATCAACGCCCACATTCCACACTGACCTGCCCTGTCCCCTGCCCACTCACGTGCTAACCGGTTAGCATGGGACTTTTATCACATGGCCCTGCGCTAATGCTTAGCATGCAGCAAATCCCACACATAGGGTTAGCGCACTTTAGCAAACATGCTCCTTGAATCCTTACTTTCCTAAGCCTTGAGAAGGCAATGTTAAGTGCTGTCAAGTCAAGGTTGACTCCTGGTGCCCTTGTGAATAGTTGTCCAGGTTGCCCAGGATGAGATTGGGCACACTCAAGACAGCATGGCCAAAAGTCTTGAGTAGGGTGGCTCTAGTTTCTTAGTGTGGGCAGCTGGATGCATATCACTTAACTAGAAGGCTTTACCGCCCAATGTATTTTTAAGCTGAAAGCAGCATTTGCATATCAGTCACTGTCATGTCTTGATGATCCAACTTGTCCTGACATAGCATGGAACTGAGTTTGGTTTGTTCTTCTCTACCATTCCCCCAACCCTCAGGATGGACAGGTGATGACATTTGGTGCTGGAGGCCATGGGCAGCTGGGCCACAATTCCACAAAAAATGAGCTGTGGCCTCGTTTGGTGGCAGAGCTCTTTGGTGTCGCAGTGTCTCGGGTGGCATGTGGGAGGTGAGCGATCCCTAGGCCTGCTAGTTTTGCCCTTATGAGCAGGACTTGAATGAAATTCAGTAGAGAGTTTATTTTCCAAGATAATAGGATGGAATTGACCATCCTGAAACAAATGTCTCTTTGCTTTGTAAATAAAGGAAAACAAGCTGTAGATGATGCTTTTTTACTGGACCTAATTTAATACATGTGACCAGCTTTTGAGATCTACCTTTCCTTCATCAGGTCAAAGGTGGATGAGCTAAGAAGGATGTTATTTGAATATACAAGTAAATTGCAGATTGCATTATAATGCTGGTATAGGTGAAAGAGTAGGAGGGGGGCCATGTATCAGAGTGGTGAGAAGACTGACACACATTGTCCATATAGATTGGACGGGGAGTCAGTAAAGAAGCTTAATTTTAACTGCGTTGATGCTATACTTGAATCACTTTATTTACTGACCCCGTCTCGTACACATGAGGACAGAGGGCAGAAGTACTTTTTTCCTTCACACCTGTACCCAAGCTAGATAGTTTGAGTTCTTTGTCTCTCTAACCATATGTCTGTCTTGATCATAAATGTCGTTATAAGCCTCTTATCGGGGATCTTTTATGAAAGAACTTTTTAAGCAGGAAGTTCAATCCTCCCATATTGGCAATGGGTAACAGGAGTAACGTGGATGTAGGTTTGCAAACTGTGTAAATCTCTCTCTTTAAATCTGCCTCCCCTCCCCCCGGAGGTCCTTTCAGCCTACTGATAGGCTGCACAGCACACAAAGGCAGAGCCCAGATACATGTATTGATCTATGGATTTATAGAGAGATATCTAGATATATTTGTCTTATTACTACCATCATCCACCTTTAACTTCTTTTGCCAAGAACCTGAGAGATCTTTTTGTAAATTATCTAATTTGCATTCCACAGATTTTCCAAAAGATAACCAAGTTTTATAATATGAAATTGAAGCCTACACCCAAATCTAGGCTTCACTAATGGCCAGCTGTGTTGTCATATTAATTTATTTCTGGTTCTTTCTTTCCTTTACAGGTCTCACACACTTGCCTATGTTCCTTCTTTAGCAAAAGTGTATTCTTTTGGTGCTGGAGAACAGGGGCAACTGGGAAATGGGTTAAGCTGTGATCAGTTGATTCCGCTTCCTATGGAATTACCAGGTACACTGAAGTCCATGCTGGTGTGAGCACACTAAAATTCAGTTACTTCAGTGGTTTTCTGGGGAACAACAGACATTCATCTAGTGCTGACCAAATCCAGGCTAAAGCTTTCCAAACCTATACTACTAGTTGGGTTTTCATGCCATCCCAATGAATATGCGGGAGATGTGTTTTTATATGATAGAGGCCAGGGTTAGGTTGGGTTGGCTGAAATACATGCAGGAATTTCATTTTGAAATTTTTACATGCTAATCCTATGTACCTTGCCCCCCTACAAAGCACATGGGGTATAAAAATCCCCATGATACTTATTGCTGTGGAATTTTTGAAAGGACAGGGATACTCTGCAGAGTCCACAAAATATGGTCAGACTTTGATTTGTAAAGACTTCCTAATAAAGAAAACGGCAGCAAAAAAAATGTATTTGAGGACTGAAAGTGTGTATGCAAAATTTCCTTTTCATTGGGCATGGTAACTCTGTTAATCACTGACTTGGTTCATTTTTTTCTTTTATGTAGGTAGTGTTACATGTACCTCTGAAGAGCTATATAATGTTGTTGCTGGTGGAGATCAGAGTATAGTGTTTGGCCTGGCAAAGGAGCTGGATAAGGTATTTAACAGAGCAGGTTAGGTCTCTGGGACGGTGATGTATTTAACACTGAGGCCAAACTATGCCTTGGCTTAATGTTGTCCAAAACAATAAAAATAGTGAATTCAAAAAAGATACTTCCAAAAAAGTTATTTTAGACAACATTTTTTTGTCGGACTAAGCTCCACTTACCCCAGAGCCAGATAAACGCTCTGGTAAAAAGCAGATGTGTCCATTTTATTCAGAAGAATCATGCAGTCGAGCAGGAATTTTTGTAAGCTATAAATATTGATTTCAAAACTTGAAGTATATCTTAAAATACATCACTTAACTGCATAGCAAGGGTAAGCATCCATCGACATCCATCCGTACATACCCCAACAAAACCCAAGAAATACCTGATCAAGTTGGTCATTTCCCTTGTGGGCGATGTTCCTACTGTTCAGGTGTTTTGGTAGGGGGTACCTGGACCGACCCCCCCCCCCACACTCACCGAGTTGTGTCATTAAAATCTCGAACAACTTCTGATACTACTATTGTAGTTTACCTCTTGGTTTGTCCTTGCGGCCTTAATTATATTGGTCGCACGGTTCGCCCAGTTAAAATACATTTAATGGAACATGCTTCCCTTATACGGAGAAAGGTTTTATCAGCTCCTTTGGTACAGCATGTGCTTTCCTTTGATCATACTTTTGACCAGTTTGCTTGGCGGGTGCTGGAATGGATTCCTCCTTCAGCTACAGGAGGTAATAGAACATTCCGATTGCAATATGCTGAACAGCGCTGGAATCATAGATTAGATACGGTCACGCCAAATGGATTAAATTTAGAACTAGATTGGCATAGCCTTTTGTGACTTTCCTTTGGTGGCATCAGCTAATTATGCTTTCGACACCTATTGGATGAGCAGTGAGTGGAAGATGGGCCGTTTACGTCAATTGCCGGTTTTTAAAGAGGCTTCCTTCTAAACTTGGATCACAGCGTTCTGTGAAACAGCGAGGATAAATGTTTTGCCTGATGCAGGGTCTTGTAAATTTTTCGACCCGAAACACAGGACTGTGTCGATGGATGCTTACTCTTGCTATGCAGTTAAGTGATGTATTTTAAGATATACTTCAAGTTTTGAAATCAATATTTATAGCTTACAAAAATTCCTGCTTGACTGCATGATTCTTCTGAATAAAATGGATACATCTGCTTTTTACCAGAGTGTTTATCCGACAAAAAAATGTTGTCTAAAATAACTTTTTAGGAAGTATCTTTTTTTGAATTCACTATTTTTATTGTTTTGGATAATTTTGGAGCTTGGTGAATTTTTGGCTTGGGGGAATTTTTTTCTTGTGGTTGTTTGGCTTAATGTTGAGCATAAACCAGATCTATCACTCTGGTATAGGAGACACAACTTCAATTTCTAGGAGAGTTTGATGGGGTTACATTTGGCTGCTAGTTTTGCTGGGGCTAATGAATTTATATTTCTCCATGAACAAGCAGGATACAGTATAGTGAGCTACACTACCCAGGCAGTCGGGTTTTTAGGATATCCACAATGAATATGCATGAGAGAGATTTGCATACACTGCCTTCATTGTATGCAAATCTCTCATGCATATTCATTGTGGATATCTTGAAATCCCTACTGGCTGGGGAGGCCCCAGAACAGGTTTGGGAACCCCTGAGCTACACAGATGGGCAATGTCATCCCTGACAGTGCCAGGTCGGACCTGCTCGTCCAGAGTCCATGAGAGTCTAGAAACTCTTTGGACATATGTGAGTGATCCCTCATGTGTGACTCTTGCTCCTCCCCCTCAGTCGTCTTCATCCACAGACCTCGCTTTTCCCTTCTCTTTTACCATTGTTTTCCTCCTGATAATTTATTCCCCTCGTTAGTTAACAACATGACCATTGTGCCCTCCTTCTGCTGGGATCTGCAGATTCAGGCTAGATTTTGGTGAATGAGAAACTTTTCGATCCATCCTCAGCCTTGCTGTCCAGAGCAGATCTCCTCAGGCAGCAATGGCTTGGTTAAGGATGTCTTCACACACATAGCTGCACTCAGCGGAGGTGTCGACAGAAATACCTGACAGAATTCTCCCATAGCTGCACTCACCGGAGCAGCTCCCATCTACATTGAAAGAAAAGCCTGCAAGGGTGCCTCAACAGCTGCATCCACCGCAGCAACAGCTTCCCTGCAGTGGCAGCAGCACGGTCAGAAAAGCCTATGTCCTCAGCCATGTTATCCGGAGCAGTTTCCCTCCAATGCTGGCTGCACCATTAAAGGCCTGCAAGGATGTGCCTACAGCTGCATTCATTGCAGTAGCTTCCGCAGTGCATCCTGCATCCTCAGCCGTTTTACCAGTATCTCCGGTACTGGTTGTGTTGAAAGAGACCTGCAGGGATGCTTCCACAGCCATGTTCACTGGAGTAGCTCCCTGCAGGCATCCTCACCCAAGTAAACTGTAGCAACTCTCCTCTGGTGCCAACTATGTCAACAGAGGCCTGCGAGTAAACTTGCGCAGCCACGTTCACCGTGGCAGTTTTCCCTCTGGTTGAGGCATCGCTGACAGCAAAGCCTGGTGCTGGCTGTGCAGAAAAAACCTATAATACCTCCTAAGCTACTCACCAGAGCAGAGGCCCTCCCGTTGCAGCACCGTCAACTGAGCAGCCTTCAAGAGAGCCTCTTCTAGCAGTGCTGTCTGCCCTCCAGCAGGCAATGATGAAGAATAATGATAAAGAAGATCCCTTTGGGATCCATCTCCTCAACCACACTGCTGAAACTGTTTTACCAATTCCAGCGGCAAATTGTGCCTTCTTGATTTACCCTTCCAATTGTGCTGACCGGAGCAGTTTTCCTCCAGCAGTGCAGTTCATGGAGATTTCAAAGATTAACTCCTTTCTCCTTCCAGTTTCCTATGGCCAGGACATCAGTAAGCACACCAAAACTTTTAAAATACTCTGGGTCCCAGTTATCCAGCCTATTCATCAGTCCTGATCAGCAAAGCAACGAAGGTCTCTTTGTTACTTGCAGCAGTTTTGCACCCTTCTCTATCCCTTTCCCTCTCTGTTGGGGGCCCTAACACAACAGGATTACATAAAAAGGCCCCCCTTGATAGATATGTTACATACAGATATCTATATCTAACAGCTGACTAATCTGGCCATCTCCATAGCACCACATTGGTTCCATTACTGCTTCCAACCCTGACTTTCTGGGGCACACATTGACTGCCAACTGCATTCTAAATAGCCCAGAATTAGAGCACATGTATTCAGCTCCACAGTTCTGTTTTCTTGCCCCTTAAGAAGTGCAGATATTCTCCTGTGATAGAGTATATTACACACCACTGCAGCCAATAAAGAACTGTTACAGTTTATATCAAGCCAGGTGTCTTTCTGCCATAGAGAACTGTCTTCATAACTGTGCCAGTCAGTCCTGAGACTGTTTCCACCCCTCATCAGTTTTCCATCTGAAAGTGCAGTTCCACCTTTATGGCTCTGGCTGGAACCTCTATATGCATTTTCTTTTTTTTTTTGTGCCTTTGCGTCAATGCTGACTCTTGGCGACCCAGCAGCTCCTGGATTTTCTTGGCAGTGTAACCAGAAGTAGATTGCCAGGTCTTTCTTCTGAGGCAGTGGAGGGTTAGGTGACTTTCCCAAGCCCACAAGGAGTGCTAGTGGGAATCGAACCCTGGTTTATTGGTTACCAAGCCAGTGTTCTAACCACTAGGTGGCTACTCCACTCCCCATATGCATTAAGGTAGCAAAATTGGTTTTCAGTTCATTGTCACTTATGCATTTCGTTTCCTTGGTCTGTCTGAGAATATGGCTTACTGGTCCAGTCTGTCCACTGAATATCTCCCTTGCTGCATGGCATTAAACATGGTCTGTCTGGTTCTTGCATGCCTTCTTTTTCCTGATGTTAACAAGCAGGTTTACGAGTCACAGCACAAGATACTACAAGCTGGAAAAGCTCTTATTTTTCCTATCGTGTCTGAAAGGAAATACCAGATAACTTTTTTTTTTTTTAAGAAATCAAAATTCTACAGGAACCATTTAAACCATATGCGCACATTTACTTTTTTCACTATGGTTCCAGAACCTAATCACAGCTCTATCCATTTACACTAGCTCAAACTACTGATGTACAATCGCTGTCCCTTCTAAGGTGCTCAGGTGTCCACCAGCACCTCTCTTCCACCAGAAGCACTCCAGCAATTCCTCAGTTCCAGTGGTGCCTTAGGCCTGTTGGATAGCACATCAGTTTTCTGGCAATAGCCCTGGGGGTACTATCACACCCTTAGGGACTTCCCCAGATGCTCCCTCCAGCTACTGCATGGAAAGGCCTATTTCGATATTCACCTAATTTCCATATTCACCTAATTCACATGCAGAGTTCTGGAGCACCAGCATTACAATCTCTCTTGCTTCCTAGAGCCTACCAAATGTCAGCTTGACTTCCTTAGATCTAGTGCACATCAAGAGAGCCTTGGGTACAGGGAAATTAAATGTTCACCCTGCTCCAGCAACTTCCATCGCACATTCTCTTCACCATATTGATCTTCACTCTTATTCTATAGCTGGACCACAGGAAAGGGTGATTTCCTTAAAATTAGCTCCAGCTACCTTCAGATTCAGCACAGATCCTCAGAGGTCTATAGCTGCATGGAGCTCAGGTTCCTAACGCCTGCCTAGTGGACAACGCAAACCTATCTGGCTGCACTCCCAGCACCATCCAACATAGGAACAATTCAAGATCACTCAGGATGACCCCCCCCCCCCATTTGTGAGATCTCATTCTCTCAGCACCTCAAAATCACAGTAACCTTGTTACCCTGCTTTCACTCCATGAGAATGGTGACATTATATGCCACCTTCTGTAGTCGGCTACCAACCTTTCCTTGACAGAACAAGATCCGCTTGGACGTCCCTTAAATATTTTCAAGCATCTAACCACAGAGGACGACTGTCACTCATATCGCTGCAGGGTTCTACTAGAAACTCTTACCATTTCCAATACCCAGTGACCTTCATAAAAAGACTTCATTAATTGAACCTGGTCATCAGCCGCACCCACGTAACAAATAAAGAAAAAGACAACAAAAACCCCAGAGAGATCAGATCTTCTCTTTATCTCTTTCAAGTCATCACAGTTCAGCAAAAATTCCATGTAGTACCATTTAACAATTCATTTTTAATTTAAATTTTTTTTAATGTCCAAACAATATAACTTTATATGCATATACATCCAACAAGGTGGGCATATTATCTTTTACTGTATTTTACAATCTTTTATTCTTTCCACCTAGTTCTCCCTTTTCCTTCCCCACCCCTCCCTTCAGTCCAAAATAATCCCAATAGTACACTTCAACAATTCATTTAACACTCAGGTGGCGCCATCTTAGAGGGACAATTCCCTCGACCTCAGAAACCCATCCAGGGTTCCTCTGCATCCTTTAGCTCCAGGGAATCCAGCGAGTTTGCCTTAGCACAGCCACTCTAGCTTCGGCTCGGTGCCTTCCAACTCCCATGTTCTCCGGTATCACAAGATCCAGGAAATTTACCCTAACAGAACCTACCAGTTGACATTTGAGCCTCCCCACACAAAACCATCATCTAATTGGCCACCCAGCTAGCTCTCCTTGATGGCAAACTACAAAAGCAAAAAATGAAAAGGGAGAGCAGGCATTCCACGAAGCAGCCCTTCCCAGTTTATGATGGATGTTTTTTCACAGTAAATCTGCTACTAAAACATACAGAAGTTGTCATAATGCCACCTATAATTTTCTTCTCTGAATTCTGTGCTTGGACCAGCTGACAACAAGATGACCTCTTCATTCTTTGATTTATTTATTTACTTATTTAAAAAGAAAAATAACAGAGAATGTATATATTTATAAGATCAGGCCCGTCTGTGCATATTGCAATCTGCACCTCTACCATGACATATTGTCTGTTTTATGATTACTAATCTTGTATTTTCTTTAGTTTATATTTTATTCTCCGGAAACAAGCAGGAAGTCAGCCCTCACAAATGGGTGACATTTGTGCCAACAGAGCCCGGGTGGTAACCTCTCCCCAGCTTTCATAGAAAGCCTTTGGGAGATCCACCAGGCATGCATGGTTGCCTTCCCGCCCAAGGGTATCAAAGGTACCATCTTGCCTCAGTCACTCTCCTTTTTTCCGCAGAGCTTACGAATGTTTGTCTGCACCCTGGAAAAGGTTGATGATTTTGCTCTTTTTCATTTTTTCTTTCTCCAATACATGTACCACAGCGTCTTGCCCTCCCATGTCCGCTGCTGCCTTGGCGCCATGTTTTTCTCAGGTCTTTTTACCCTTTGGGGTCTTTTTCTTGGTGCACGAGAATTCTTTGCATCCTCTATGACTGGGCGCTTGAGGTTGATTTTGTGGGGGCCAGTGTGTTCAAGCAGTGCAACTACTGAGGGCGCACCATGTCCTGCATGGACCCACACGATTTCTGTCTTTGTTGCCTCAGTGCAGACCACAACTATGCCTCCTGTGGGCTCTGTCAGCAGATGACAAGCAAAGGATGGAAGAATCATGCTGCGCAGCTAGATTCCATGTTTGGAAATCCCTCCACCTTGGCCCCAGCGTTGATCACGGAGCAGGTGCCTTCGGGGGCCGCCGCAGGGGCCTCTGCCTCTCATGATGGCCGTGCCTGTTCTGAGTCATGGGGTATCAGACAGGGGATCCTCTTCTGATGGTCATCCCCTGAAGAGTGAGATGTCATCAGTGACATCATCAGGAGATGTCGTCAGAGCCATGGGTAAGTTTCACAGTTGCTGGCATCAGACCCCCCAGCCCGATGTCAAGGGCGAAGGCCAAAAGTGGCCCTCCAAGCTGCCTCAGCAGGACAAAGTGCCATCAGCATCATGAGATCAACCCCAGTCTCCCGAATCCCATCCTCATCAAGGACACCCCCTTCGATGGAGCCAGTGTTGGGTCTAAAGTCTTCAGTGCCCGTGCTAGTGGTTACAGAGCCTCTTGGCCTCGAAGTCAGAATAGCGGCCCTTGAGCGTAGCATCACTGCTTTCTTGACCCAGCAGTGCGAACCAATTTCTGGATTCTTTCGGGTCATCTGTCCTGACCACCGGCCCCTCCACTGCGAGGGCATCTCTGAAGGTCTTGGAACCGATCCTCAAGCACCATCAGCCTCGAGGCGATTCCAAGCCCTGTTCTCAGTACCAGTCGGGGCAGAGGACTTCCCCGGCCAGTGCCTCCAATTCTGACTGCAGGGGCTCCAGGGACCTCATGGCACAAGTGATCCAGTGCCGCTCTGAGGCCCACAAGGCCCGTGATGTCTCCTCCGACTCAGAGTTGGACTTGGAGACCAACTAGTCCCCATACACCCACCTACATCAGGATGTCCGCTTGGACTCTTTCTCCCAGGAGGACTGGCGCAAGTCCCCTCCTGAGGACCTCTCCTCTCTGGAGTTTGTCCGGGACATAGTGAAGGCCTTGGTCTTCAACACTGAGTCCAAGGAAGAGCCTCAGGCAGAGAACCTTGATCTTCCAGTGCTGATTTCCTCACCCCCCCCCCCATCCTGGAACAGCTTCTCTTCCATAGGTGGGAGTCCCCCAGCCTCAGTGCCAATTGTGAGCAGGCAGCTCTATGCCAGGTAGCGAGTCCGCTGGAACCCCAGGTTCCTAAAAGCACAGCTGCTGCATAAATCCATGGTGGTGCAGTCAGCCATACATAGGATTAAAAGCCAAAAGACTCACTCCTCTGTGCTCCCTCCCTCTCCATGTATGCCAGGTGATGTAAAACCTTCTCGCACCGAGGAAGTCTCTCCAGGGCCATGTGCCCATGAGGGAAGGGTTAGGACAGCCATTATAGTTGGTGATTCCATCATTAGGCATGTAGATAGCTGGGTGGCTGGTGGACATGACGATCGCCTGGTAACATGCCTGCCTGGTGCGAAGGTTGCGGACCTCACGGGCCACCTAGATAAAGTCTTAGATAGTGCTGGGGAGGAGTCTGCTGTCTTGTTACATGTCGTTACCAATGACATAGGAAAATGTGGTAGGGAGGTTCTGGAGGCTAAATTTAGGCTTTTAGGTAGGAAGTTGAAATCCAGAACTTCCAGGTTAGCGTTCTCCGAAATGCTTCCTGTTCCACGCGCAGGACCCAAAAGGCAGGCAGAGCCCTGGAGTCTCAATGCGTGGATGAGACGATGGTGCAAGGATCAGGGTTTTGGATTTGTTAGGAACTGGGGAACATTCTGGGGAAAGAAGGGGCTCTTCCAAAGGGATGGGCTTCACCTTAACCAGGATGGAACCAGGCTGCTGGCATTAACCTTTAAAAAGGAGACAGCAGCTTTTAAACTAGTTAACAGTCACCCAAGAGTGCATGGTTCGGAAGAATGTATCCTTGAAGGATACCAAAAGCAAAGAGGTTCCAAAAAAGAATAAAGTAGCCCAAATGCCCTCGAGTATGGAGCAGACGGAGCGTAAAGATTCTAAATTACCATGCCTACCAATAGCCAGATTAATATGAATAAAATACAGTCTCTAAAATACTTGTATGCAAATACTAGAAGTCTAAAAAATAAGATGGGAGAGTTAGAATATATAGCAATAAATGAGAGGTTAGATATGATTGGAATCTCAGACACATGGTGGAAGGAGGACAACCAGTGGGACACTGTGATACCTGGGCACAAACTATATCATAATGATAGAGCTGATCAAATTGGTGGAGGAGTTGCACTCTATGTTAGAGAGGGCATTGAGTCAGAAAGGATTAAAGTTTTGCAGGAAACAAAATTTGCTGTAGATTCTCTATGGATTGAAATTTCATGTAAAAAGGGAAGGTGATGGCAGTGGGGGTGTACTGTCGACTGCCTGGCCAGAATGAACAAATGGATGATGAAATGCTCAAAGAAATCAAGGAAGCTAACAAAAGTTACAGCACAGTAATAATAATGGGTGATTTCAGTTACTCCGGTATTGACTGGGTCAGTGTCACGGCAGGACATGCTAGGGAGATAAAGTTCCTAGATGAAATAAATGACTGCTTCTTGGAGCAGCTGGTTCATGAACCGACCAGAGGGGAGGCCATATTGGACCTAGTCCTTAGTGGAACACCAGATCTGGCGCAAGAGATAAGGGTGTTGGGGCCACTTGGCAATAGTGATCATAGCATGATCGCGTTTGATTTAATTAGTGGAGGAGGGATGGTAAGGAAATCCACAGTACTACTTTTTTAACTTTTGAAAGGGAGACTATGATGAAATGAGGAAAATAGTTAAGAAAAAACTAAAAGGATCAGTTGCAAAGGTTAAAGACTTACATCAAGCTTGGGTGTTGTTTAAAAATACTATCTTGGAAGCCCAGACCAGCTATATTCCACGCTTTAAGACAAGTGGAAGGAAGTCCAAAAAACTGCCAGCATGGTTTAAAGGTGAGGTCAGAGAGGCTGTTGTTGCCAAAAAAGCATCTTTCAGGAAATGGAAAAAAGAGCCAAATGACGAAAACTGGAAACAGCACAAGCACTGGCAAGTTAAATTCAAGGCATTGATAAGGCAGGCAAAGAGAGAATTTGAGAAGAAGCTTGCTGTGGAAGCAAAAACACGTAATAAAGACTTTTTCAAGTACATTCGTAGCAAAAAACCTGTGAGAGAGTCAGTTGGTCCATTAGATGATAGAGGGGTTAAAGGGGCACTAAGATGCGACAAGGCGATAGCGGAGAGACTGAATGAATTCTTTGCTTTGGTCTTTACTGAGAAAGATGCAGGGATGTTACCCATGACTGAAGTGGTATTTAAGGTGCGGAAGAATTGAAGGAAATATCAATACATCGGGAAGATGCATTACATCTATTTGATAAACTAAAGAATCACCTGGACTGGATGGTATATATCCAAGAGTGTTGATAGAATTGAAATATGAAATTGCAGAGCTGGTGGTGACGTGGGATTTCAATGTGGTCCTCTCGAAGTTCATTACTTCATCCTTTGAGCCACTGGCTTCCAATCACCTCAAATATCTGTCCTGGAAGGTGGTCTTCCTCATGGTGCTCACATCTGCCCACAGGGTCAGTGAGCTCCAATTGCTGGTGGCTCATGTCCCCTATACCATGTTTTACAGGAACAGGGTGGTGCTTCAGATACACCCCAAGTTCCTCCAGAAGATGGCCTCTCTATTCCACTTTTCCGCATCCTCGTGTCATTAGGGAGGAGGGTATTCTCCATACACACTGGACTGTAAATGGGCATTGGCCTATTACTTAGAGCAGACCAAGCCCCATCACCGCTCCTCACAGCACTTCATTTCCTGTGGCCCTAATCGCCTGGGCATAGCGATCTCCAAGTATATTTTGTCCATCTGGGTGGCAGACTGCAATACTTTAATATATGGTCAGGCAGGTCTCTCGCTAGAGCATCACATCATGGTATTCAGCGTCGGGCCATGGTGGCTTCTGTAGCAAACCTCCACTCTGTCCCCTTAATGGAGTTCTGCTGGGCCACCACCTAGTCCTCAGTTCATACCTTCGCAGCGCATTACTGCCTGGAGGAGGAGTCCTGGCAGGACAGTGCCTTTGGCAAGGCTGTACTCTATCATTTGTTTGGGGTTTAAGGCAACTCCTGCCTTCTGGCCCTTCTGTGTGTCCAGGCTACCAGAGAGCTGGTTCTCTAATTGACATTGGGGTCGCTGCTGAGGTCTTGCAACTTTCACTGTTCCTCAGTTCATTTTCTAGGGCAGGGGTACTCAAATCCAGTCCTGGAGGGCCACAAACCAGTCAGGTTTTCGGGATATCCCTAATGAATATGCATGAGATATATTTGCATGCACTGCCTCCATTGTATTTGACTCTATCTCATGCATATTCATTAGGGATATCCCGAAAACCTGACTGGTTCATGGCCCTTCAAGACTGGATTTGAGTACCCCTGTTCTAGGGGCTGCCCATGGCTTACAGGTTTTTTTTTGGTAGCTTGTAGCTAGAGAGTCCCATATGTGAGTACTGGCTTCCTGCTTGTTCCTGGAGAAATCATAGTTACTTACCTGTAATAGGTGTTCTCCAGGGACAGCAACAATCTGTCCTCAACCCTCCCTCCTTCCCATGGAGTTGCTTTTCTTTTTGTTACCATCTTGAGCTATGTCATCATACTGAGGCAAGACATCACTCTTGGCTGGGAACGCAACCACGCATGCATGGTGGATCTCCCAAAAGCTTTCTTTGAAAGCTGTGGAGAGGTTACTGCACAGTCTCTGGTGCCGACATCACCCATATGTGAGGACTGATTCCTACTGTCTCCGGAGAACACCTGTTACAGGTGAGTAACTATGCAGGGCTGGCCCATCCACTAGGTGAGTTAGACAGCTGCTAGGGCAGCCAGTCCTGGTAGGCAGCGGCGGTGGCACACATGACCAGCCGTGCTGGCCTCCCCCCAGCTGCCACCGATTCTATTGCAGAGGATGGAAGTGGCAGTAGCAGTATTTCAAAAAGTGGTGGCTTTTTGCCACCACAGGGAAGAAAGTGGTGGCAAAAAGCCACCACCTTTCGAAATGCTGCTGCTGCCACTGCCCCCCCCCTCCAAAATGGAATGTCTCCTTCCAGTTCATCCTGCTAGATCAGTCCAGACAAGTGGAGAGTATGAGAGCTACATCACCCCAAATAGGTGTTCTTCCTTCGACAGATGCCGAGAAAAGGCCTGCAACTTCTGCCTTGGATGACTTGCAGAGCCGAGCCAAATGACTTGCCGGAGCAGTAGCGTCTGGAGTTGTGAAATCTGGACCATGAGAAGGAGGACAAATAAGCTCTGACCTGAATTTCAGGAACTAGATCTAGGTTTGTCCCCTGGAAGATACTGAGGCTTGACCTCGCCCAAATCCTTAACGAGCTTATCAAAGTCTTCTTCAAAGGCAAGCTGCTCTTTGGAGGGGAGCTTAGTGAGATGAGCCTTTGAAGCCTCATCTGTGGACCACTGGTGAAACTGGAGTCAGCGATGAGCTACAATCATGGCTGCCACTGAATGTGCGGAAAGCGGAGATCATAAAAGGTATCTGCCAAGAAGTCTGTAACAGATTCCAAGTGCACTGTCACCAGGTCCTTGGGCAACAGTTGAATCCAATGTAAGAACTTGTGCCACCAGTCCGCCACAAACTGAGTCCTGGAGTGACAGGGTAGAGAAGGAAAAGACTGTTTTCAGGAGTCTTTCTACTTTCCGGTCTTGTTGGTCCCAAAGCGCTGCTCCACCTTCCACTGGGATGGTTGTGTGCTTGGTGACCCTTTCACCAGAGCGTCCACCTTAGGATATTTGAGCCAATTCTTGAGATTGCCAGGAAACCAAAGATTATGGTGGCCCAAGCACCGAGCCTTATGTAAGGGGGCATCTGGCAAGTCCCATTCTAGGGAGATCATCTGTTGTAGCTCCGAAGGAAAGGGAAAGGCCCTTGAAGGCTTACGAATGTCCTGTAGAATGGGATCAGCTTGAGATTTCCCCTGAGTAGATTGCTGTTTGGGAGAGTCAGAAAGACGCAAGGCTTCCACCAGCAAAATCAGGGCAGAGAGCTCTTCTTTATGAAAGAGGCATATGTCCTGCGGGTCGTCCTGCTCCTTGTCCAAACCATCAAAAGGAGACCAATTGCCATCCTCCTGGTCGGAGGCTCCTGGGCTCTCTTCAGCTGAAAGGTCTTCATTCTCCACTGGAAGAAGAGATGACCAATTTCCTGAAGCTCAGGAGACCCCCTTGGAAGGGTGTCCCTTGGCCCTGGGAGCTAAATCATCCCAAGTATGTTTCTGGGAGGTAGAGGAGGCAGCCTGCAAGGACTTAATGGCCAGAGAAGACTCTAACCGGGAGGTGACAGATTCCGAATGTGAGAGAGTCCAAGCCTGTCTGAAGAGTTCTGTTAAGAGTCTTGGTCAGGAGGGATTAGTGACTGAAGAAGAGGCTCCACAGGTTGGCGTAATAGGATAGGTGGAGAAGGCGGCTCACTGGATCAAGCGGCAACGCCTGGAGTCTCCAAGGGCCAGGGTAGGGGCCTGAGGCAAAGAGGCAAGAGAAGGAGAGGAGAGATCAGACTGTACTGTGAGGGAGGATTCCCCAGAGTGGTGTAAGCAAGAGGAGCAAACCCTGCCCTTCAATTCACAGTGTTTGCGCCTGCAGGTAATGTACTTCTGGAGGGAGGAGGACATTGTCTCAATGAGCCGGAGAGGGAGATTGCAGCAAGCCAAGCTGACTGTGCTGCCATTCCGTTGCTATACGATTCGCTGAAAATGAGGGAAGTAGTCTGCTCAATGCAAAAAAGCCACTGCGGACTACGCATGCTGCATGGCAGACAGAGAGAAAAAATTTTCCACTGGTTTAAGATGGCCACAGCAGCTACAGTGCGTCCCACCGCAGTTAGTACCGCCAGGGAGAGCAAAAAAGGAGGCAGAGGGCCACAACTGTGATCTCCTGATATGAAGATTCCTCCCTTAAAGACTTGCTGTAAAGAAGTCTCGGGCTTTAAAGTCTGTCCCAGGAGAGAATCCATCAGGCAGCAGGAGAGTCAAGGAGCCTGTACCAACTGAAGTGCTGAAGGATAGCTAAGTGATTTATTATTATTATTATTATTATTATATATTTTTCTTTTGTATAAAATAAGAAACTAAGTCAGAGACACTGCAGGCTCCACAGGAACTTACATAGTAACATAGTAACAGGTCGCTAGGAGTCAACACTGACTTGATGGCACTAAACCCCCCCCCCCCCCCCAAAAAAAAACAACATAGTAAATGACGGCAGATAAAGACCAGCATGGTCCATCCAGTCTGCCCAGCAAATATACGGCAAGAGTAGATGCACCCGTCGCTCCGTGCAGGCCACCCCTCCCCATGTCTTTGTTTAGGGGTGGACCCACCACTCCATGTAGGACACCCCTATTTATTGAGAAGTTAGAGGGTTCAGTTTATTATTTTTTTTATCCTGTTGCTATAAAGGGATCCGCTGTGCTTGTCCCATGCTGTTTTGAATTCCATCACCGTGTTTGCCCCCACCACTTCTATCGGGAGGGCATTCCAAGCATCCACCGCCCTTTCAGTGAAAAAATATTTCCTGACATTGCCTTTCAATTTTCCACCTTGCAGCTTCATGTTATGCCCTCTAGTTTTTCAGCTTTTCCGTCTTTGGAAGAGGTTGGTTTGTTCATCATTCCTCTTTAAGTATTTAAAGGTCTGAATCATATCTCCCCTATCCCTCCTCTCCTCCAAAGTGTACATATTTAGGTCTTCAAGTCTCTTCTCATAGGGTTTCTTACGCAGGCTCAAAATCATTTTGGTCGCCTTCCTCTGAACAGTTTCCAGTCTTTTTACATCTTTTGCAAGATGGTCTCCAAAACTGAACACAGTATTCCAAGTAAGGCCTCACCAGTGACCTGTACAATGGCATAAGTACCTCTTCCTTTCTGCTGGTAATCCCTCTTTGTATGCAACCCAACATCCCCCTGGCTTTTGGCACTGCCTTATCGCACTGTTTTGCCACCTTGAGATCATCAGAGATAATCACACCAAGGTCTTTCTCCTGAACCATGAACCAAGGTCTTTCTCCTGAACCAACCTCTCACCCCCTATTGCATACATTTCCCTTGGATTTCTGCTACCTAAGTGCTTGACGCTGCACATTTTTGCATTAAATCGTAATTGCCAAGCATTAAATCATAATTGCATTAAATTGCATTAAATCGTAATTGTCAAGCATTAGACCATTCTCTCTTTATAGGGCTCTCTATAAAGATCGGCCACACAGGTCCTCCTGACCAGGAGCTTGCCTCCCCCAAGGGAAGGTACACTGCTCCTCTTGACCAGGAGCTTGACTCAAGTAACAGAAGACTCCAGAGGGGCACCTCCTGTGCACCCAGGAAAGGTCCAGCAGTGCAGAATCCCCCAAGTAGAAAATCAAAGCTGTCAATCAGGAAAAGGAGAAAGATACAACTATCTACTGGAGACAGAAATACTGAAGGCAATCCCTAGGGTGGGGGGAGGGAGGAGTAGCCTAGTGGTTGGGGAAAGTTACCCCAGGCCAGAGGGCCAGGGCCTCCAATCCCACTAGAGGACAGCAAGTTGGGCTGGAAGGATTGGGGCTTCTAGTCTCACAGGTCTCCTTGTGGCCTTGGGCAAGCCACTTAACCCTTTGTTGCCTCAGGTACAAAAACCATAGCCCTTTGGGGACAAGGGAAAAATGTACATACAGTACCTGAATGTATACTGCTTTGGTAGAAAAGCAATATATAAGCTTAGTTAAATAAATAAATCTACCAGGGCTGAACCAACCAAGCTTCTGGTTCTTTTCTCTGTCTCCAATATCTGCTGGCAGGGGGACTAGACCCACTTGTCCAGACTGGTCTAGCAGGATTCCAGGAAAGGAAATTAACAGTAAGTGAAATTTCTCCGTATAAATGCAAATCACCCTCCCCCTGTGAATGACTTCACTCAGTTCAGGTGAAGTTATAGGTGGACAGGCTTGCACACACATATCACATACACAATTTATAAACACCTATAAACACAATTTATAAACACATATCACATTCACAATTTATAAACACAATTTATAAACACCTAGAACACTGCTGTATGTGCTAAAATGGCTTTACAGGACCAAAGACATTTCCCTTAGCCACAAAATATGAGAGAACCTCTTTTGGAAATAGGCCGTTTCCTCTACATCTTTCTTTCAAGATAGTTGAAGTCCACCTCATAGGCTTCTAGTTTAATCAGAACTTGCTTTAGTCTCACGTTCTGGCATTTTATGGTGGGATGATCTAAACATGATTCGTTATCACGCTGGCTCACTCCCCTTCCAACCTCCTTTCTTCTTTGCATCTAACTTCACATGGTTGTGATGGTCTTCAGGTCCAGGGACATGAAGAAATCATGCCTAGATTGAAGCTGTGGACTTTTATCCCTGCTGAGAAGCCGGCCTAAATGTTCATATGTAAAGTGTACATGTGTGCATATTCTATCAGCAATCCCTGTAAATCACAGCCCAAACTCACCCCAGAACATGCCTAAACATGGGCCACATAAAAGTACATGTTGTCTTGGCATTGCACATACTTCTATGTGCATAACCCAGGGATGATTTTATAAGAAACCTTTATGCTGAAAATTCCTTTATAGAATTACTCCCCAAAAGTACATTATCTAATGGTCTTTTTAAAATGAGGGAGGAAGGGAGCAAAGGAGGGTGTTGTATCCACTTGAAGAGATACATGTGTGGAGGTACTGTATATACCCAAGGCACAATCTTCCTTTAAGTGTCTCACAGACAAACAAAAGGCACATGAGAACTTTCAAACTTACTGCCTCAGTCTTAAGTACCCAAACCCATGTTACAGTGGTTGTCTGTATTTACAGTAAGACATGGGGACCTTCTGGATGTACAACTTCATTTTTTTACTTTTCTCTTTTTTTACAGAATCCAGACACGCAGATTGCAACCGTGGAAGAGAATATGGTGGAAAAATGGCTTGCGAATGGGAATTCCAAAAAGTGTAAGAAAACAAAAGGGTAGGTCCCTGCTGTTGCATTTGTAGATCTAGAAAATATAAACTTGGACATACTTCTCCAGGGAGCTAGAGGGCATGTCACAGTACTGTCGACAGTATAATCTATTAGAGAGATCTAAAGAGAGCAGCACAACACTAGTGTTTAAGCAACATTATGCCTCCCCATAGACTGCAGCGTTGGTGCCAAGAGAGGCCTTGTGTAGCTGCTTTTGCTTCAGAGTGTCATTCTTCTGCAGATATATTAGTATTGTTATGAGAAAATGGAAGTCACTAAAAGGAAATGACTTTTTGTGCAATGGAAATTTAAAAATTAAATGAGCAAACTATGGCAGAGCTTGGTTAAAAGCGGAAACGTGGGATTTTGATATGCAGGGGAGGTCACCAGTTGGTTCATATATTTTTCAGGACTGGCTGATCTAGTCCTAGTTTTATCCCACAATCTACCCAGATTTGTCATCCTGCTTTTCTTAAAGAAATCAAAACTATACAAAGGCAGCAATGCAGGCGATGTGAAAATTGTCCTCCTCAGGGCCAATATTCAATGGCATGATATTAATAACCGGATAAGTTATCTGATCAACCTGCCTAGCACAATAGATATAGGTGGGATATGGATATAAGTTGTATAAATTCACACAGTCATACAGTTAATATTGGCACTCTACAGATGACTTTGACCATACCCATCTCTTCTAGACTTAATTGTACAAATTTTGTCCTGACATTAAGATGCCCAGCTAAAAGTTATGCATACAACAGCCCTGGGTATTTAAACCCAGCGCTTTCTGTAGGTAACTCCCAAAAGTTAGACGTGAAAGGTAATTTTATAAGCACTTACACAGGTTTTGAGCACTGCATCCTGCGCATGTAGGCCCCTATTTTATAAAGCAAACCATGCGCTCACTTTACCTTTATAAAATAGGGCATAGAGATGCACTGGAACTTGGGTACAGCCACTTAAGCCTGCTCTAGGGCAGACGAAACGTGCCATGCAATAGATCATTGTGTTCAGGGGCTGGCCCAAGGGATCTTTCTACCCTAGGCAAGCCTGATGTGCTGCAGCACCCCTGACATCCAGCCTCTCACTGTGAGCTGATGGGCTGCATGGCGATCACCTCTTTGAAGCCACGGCAAGCCTTAAAGCGCATGTGAACACTCATGGCCTCCTGCTCCCGCCCCTTCCTCTTAAGAGTTCCTCTCGGAGGGGACAGGACACAAGTGCGTTTTAAAGACTGCCAGTGCCTCAGAAAGGTGATCACTGTGCCACCCATCAACCCCCAATGAAAGGCTGGATATCGGTGGCGCAGCAAGACTGTCTAGGGCTGAACCGCCCACCAGGGTCTACCATCCTAAGTGACTGCCTAGTTCAGCTAGTGGTGGATGATCAGGCCCTGATTGCATTCATACATGTAAGTCATAGTCTTCTGTAACTTACACACATCAAGCAGGGCCGCGCCTACACTCCACTCAAGCGTCACACCCACATACAGCCTGCCGGAACTTGTGTGTGATAAGCACTTACATACACACTTATTAAATAGCACCTGGCCGAAGCAAGCACATAAATGCCTATTCAGGCACATACGTCCTTGAAGGTAGGGATTTATGCATGTAACTTTACATGTCACCCTTATAAAATCTGCCGTAAAGTGCTTTTTATGGTCAGATAATAGGATTTAGAATGATTCTCTCAGGATCTGACATTCTGAAACAATAACCATCCTAGGAAGTAATGTCTGCTCCTGAGGGTCATTCAGAACCTTCCTCTTGTGTTATTTGTTCTCAAGTTGAAATCCATGTTTGCATTTTTTTCCAGTATGAGTTTAATCTGTAGTTTTTATGTAATCTGATAAAAACAGTGGGGCATGCTCATTAAAGTGCTGCAACTAGTGGAGGGCAAACACATAGCATGGAAACTTACTGCGGCGAGGGCGCAGCAGCCATGCTAATTGCAGGGGGCACAGCCGCAGTGGGAAGTGAAGCCATGCTAGGCATGTCACTAGAACAGTAGTAGGAAACGTGCTACTTGAGCAATTGCACCTTGCAAGCGAGGCACATCACTAGCACAGTAGTAGTGAACCCACAGCTGGTGCGCATGTTTACTGTGAAGGTACTCACTATGGGCACCCTGCTATTGCTTGCTACCAGGGCAATGTTATGGGTGGCAGTAAACTACTAAACCCCTGCGGAGATAGCAGACGGCAGTACCTGTGCCCTACCCCACTAATGGGGCAAGTGGGCAGTGAAGATTAGAGAGGGCTGACCTGGGAATGGGCACAACCTGCAGCACAGCCCAGAGCAATGGGGCAGAGTACAAGGGGGTGGGGCATGCAAATCAGAAAAGCAAAGACATGCATGGAGACCACACTGTGGTCATGTCTGTGGGGGATAGGGTGAAAATGCAGTATCTGATGAGTAGGGGACCCTGTATGGTTACAGGCAGGGTGTCAGCAGTGGCTGCAATGTGGAACGGGTAGATGGATCCCTCTAGCCCTGAGTCACACAGGGTGCCCCATTACCTAGGCTGCAGTTGAAGGTTACTTTTGCTAGTGAGGAGTACTGGCCTCAGGGGGAGTAGGGAGTGCGGTGTGTGGAGTGCCAAAGCCTGAAGATCTGTAGGCTCAACACTCAGACCACAAAAGTAAGTGTGAAACTGGTTGTTGAAGCATCCTGCAATCTAGTTTAAGACTAAACTACTACATTATGTGGTAGCTCAGGCTTAGTAATTTTGTTATATATTTTTAAATCCTAGTCAAATTGAACTGATTTTCTCATCTGTGGCGTGCGTCAATGGAAGTTTTTTGAAACAAAGGTAAGTTTGCTCTCCCTTTCTGAGTTAAAATTGTTGAAGATATATACTATTGATCTAGAGCTGGTGAGAAGAAACTGTTTTATGTAAAAGATGGTGCAGAACTGTTATGTATTCCTTATATTGTCAGCAAATTTTGAGGGGAATTAGTCATATGAATGGTAGCAGTTCCAAAATAAGCAGTCTAGTCTTTCTCTGCTGTCAGTCTTGGAAAGAATTTGTAATACAGTAGATGGCAGATGAAGGCCGAAATGGCCCATGCATTCTGCCCAGTATGCTTAGGGTTCTGATGGCTACTCTCATGCAGATTACTCCACCCAGCTTCTTCATAAATACGGAAAATCAGTTCACCACTGTTTTGAGCTGAAGCGCTCCATGCTTTATTTCTATCATATTGTTATTTTAAGGCTCCTCGATGTATATCCTATGCCTTTTTAGATGCGTTTCATTTAAGTAACGCCACCTACTGGGGAGGGTCCATCCATCCATCTGTCTGTGTATGTGCAAACAGATGCAGATGGCTTCAGTCCCCTTGCAGAGCAAAGTGCAGAGACAAGAGCGCTACAGTGATGCATACAAGAGCAAATGGGATTCTCCGGGTCCCACCGGCACATGACGCACGCTGAATGAATTTTATGCACCCCGACAACTCGCATCTTTTAATGTCAGATGCAGCAAAGATAGAGTATGCAAATGAAGGCTGCGGTAAGCGTGCGCATGCAAATGAGCCACATGTTAAACTGGGCACAAAATGGCAGCATTAAACTGGCAGATCAAGCCAAACACATGCGCACAAGAAGTCGGTGCTAGTTTGGCATGCTCTCTCAGAGAAACGGGCACCCATGGCTAATTTGCATAAAAGCCCCAATAGTATTTTGATGGCATCAGACTATCATGGCATCAGGGAAAAGCCACCAGTGCCATCAAAATACTGTTGGGGAGCCTGTGCCACAACAGAAAGTGACTACCTGGTGCTCTAGTGGCCCCTGTACCCCCCACCCCAAATTAAAATAAAATGACCTGCTGGTCTAGTGGCCCCTAAATCCATTACTGCCCCCCACCAGTACCTTTTAAAATAAGCAGGAGTGCCGCCTACATGTTCCCACGCCTGGGCACACCATCTTGAAAAATAAGGCGTATATGGCAATCTGACCTCATCCAGTGCATGCCACAATCATCCCAGATGCCATCAAAATACTTTCGGGGGCATATGTTATTGGTTTAAGTCTCACCTCAGACCCTGCAGTAAAAATACTGGCGTTATGGCTGATTGCAAAATCCTCTACACCTGTCTCTGCATCTGCTGTAGCCATGATTTGCATGCCAGACTATTATGTGCAGCTCATTTTCCTAAGTTTAAATACATTTAAATACTCGTGGCATTAATTGGGCAGTGCATTTATAATGTACATAAATGTGGCATTATCGGTGCTTAAAGACCATGCTATCTTTCTGCATCAGTCTGGTAGAGAGCAGGAGTGGCATTGAAGAGCCAGTGAAAGTCCCCATGTCCCACTGGCATGAAGAGCAGGAACAGCATTGAGAAGCTGGCGGGACTCCCATGGTCTCACTGGCCTTATGAAGGAGGGAAGAGAAAAGAGGGGAGTTGATCATAAGGGAAAGAGCATGGTTAGGAGCATTGAAAGGGGCTGATCATAAGGAAAGGAACAGAGAAGAAACTAAAGAGGATGAGTGCAAGAAGGGAGGGAGAGGGTGGAAAACTAGTGGCAGGGAGCCGAGAGTATAAGGTCGAGCACCAAGGGAAGGATGGATTCGAGAGTGACTGGGTGGGTGAAAGGAAGAGAGGGAGAGTGCAAGAACAGAGGGTGGAAGGGACAGGAGTTGGATGCAGGGCAACAGGGGAAGAGTGTAAGAGAAGCTTATATGCCACAGCAACAGACACAATGGGCCAAATTCCGTTTTGGATATGCTGGCCCTCTGTGCACCTGGTCGGAACTGGATGCACAGACTGAGCCAGGATTCTGATCCCGCAGGGCACATCTAACCCCACGGGATCAGAATTGCATCCAGGCCTGTATGTGCAGGCCAGAACCCCGATTCAGGTCGGCCTGCATGTACAGGCCTTCCCTGGCTAACGGAGTCAGGGCTTTTGAATGGAGCCGCGGCACCATGGCGTCTGATTGCCATGGCACCACAGCTCCATTTAAAAGCCACAATCCCTGGCCACCGGAACAAAATGTTCATTTCCCGCAACCCGACCCCCCCCCCCCCGATCTGGCCTCCCAAGACCAGTGCCGGGCTGTGGGGAATTTCCTCTGCCTCCTCCTGCCTCTTTTGAGCCGCGGCCTGCCTGAGCCACCCGACTAGGGGAACGTATTCCACCTCAGAGGTGGAATAAGTTCCTCATTCAGGCCACTGGTCCTGGACGTTACAGATCTGACATTGGAAATGGCCCTATACATCCTGGGCCGCTGACCACCCACTGTCTGCCCTAACTCCGCCCCCACACCGCCCCTTTCCCACTCCATCTAACTTCCCTGTACAACGTGTAGGGAAGTTAGTTGGGGTAGGAAGAGGGGCTGAAAAGCAGGGATGGAAGTCCTAACGGGATGTCCATACCCACTATTTGCACCTTGGAATGACCCTGAATGTGTCTACAGTTCGCCATGTTAAGAAATATTTCTGCTCATGGAACTGTCACAAACCTCCCAGGACATGGCAAAAAGAGGAAAATTAATCCAAGAAGTCTTCAAAGGTTAGTGCAAACTATTGAAAAAACACCACGTACAACATCTAGAGAGCTTAAAGCTGACCTGGAGCAATCTAGAGTGGTGGTTTCAATCCGCACCATACGCTGTGCATTAAACAAACAAGGACTTCATGGACGAAGGCCAAAGAGGACCCCACTGCTCAAAGACAGACATAAAAAGGCATGTCTGATCTTTGCCTAAACCCAGCTTGAGAAACCACAATCCTTCTGGGCAAATGTTCTGTGGACAGATGAAACTAAACTTGAGCTCTTTGGCAATACAGATCAGTGATGCATTTACAGGAAAAGAAATGAAGCTTCTACAGTTAAATATGTTGTGGGGATGATTTACTGCCTCAGAAACTGGAGGCCGGGAACATATTAAAGGAATCATGAAGTCAGAGGACTACCAAGGTATTTTGGAGTGAAATGTGCTACCTAGTGTCAGAAAGCTAGGTCTTGGTCAAAGGTCATGGGTCCTCCAGCAGACCAATGACCCAAAACATATCCAAAAGTATGAAAGAATGGTTAAAAAAGAAAGTGGACTGTTTTAAACTGGCCAGCAATGAGTCCTGATCTCAATCCAATCGAGAACCTTTGGAAAGAGCTGAAATCTGCCATAGATAAAAGGAATCCTGGAAACATTCATTAGCTGGAACAAATCGCAGTTAAAGAGTGGGAGAAACTACCTGTAGACAGATGTATGAAACTTATAGATGGCTACAAGAAACGTTTGGAAGCTACCATCATTGCCAAGAGTTGTGCAACCAAATATTAGTGAAGGGTGCCATTAATCCTGTCCCGGTTATATTTTGTTTTTTTTCTCAGAAATTACTGTCTAAGTTTCACAGACACGGGGGGGGGGGGGGGTTGTTTGTTTGTTTTGTTGTATAGTTTTGAACATACTATTAAAATATTATGACTACATCCAGTTGAGATATTTCCAATTATTTCTCAAGATATTGTACACAACATACATTAAAAAAAATGCAAGGGTGCCAGTAATATTGACCACAACCGTGTATTAATAAGAGTAATTTTATAAGGGCACCTATAAACTCTCATCTTAGTTTATAAAGGCTCGTAATAGCAAAACATTTTGATATACTCAGTCAGAACTAACCGCTAACCGTGTTTCTCCCTTTTATCTGGGATATTCAGCAATGCTAACATGTTATTGCAGCTGAATACCTGTGGGTGTCGCTGCTGCCTCCTCTGATTAGCATCTGGACATGTTGACCCAAGCATTGAATATCTGGGTTTAAAGTCTGGTGGGGGCGGCAGCTAGCTGCATTAGATCGGCTAGCCACCGCCACTGAATATCGGGCCCATAGTATTTAAGCTCTTAGGCGATTTCATTCTGTGTGCGTGATAGAATCACAGGTCTTTTTCTATATTTCATGTTCTTTAAAGTCAATGAAGGTGCACTTACCTTCAATCAATAATGCAATCTCTCCTATGAATTGAGAGTATAAAGCGAGGACTAGCAGGGTATTTGCATCAGTCTTGATTCTATATGGATGAGAGGGCAAGGGTCTTTATAATCCAGGCTCCTAGAACACTGCCCGCTAGTGCACAAACAGCAACTGACAGTGTGTATAGTATGTGTTCTTAATGCATGCACACACGCATTTTCTAAAAGATGTGCCTGCATCGCAGCTGCACTCCCAGGCATGCCTGTGCACAGAGGTCCTTACAGAACGCCTGCTCTTGTTAGCGCGCATGCTTGTATGCACATATACACTGTTTTATAAGAGCCGCTTTTTGCATGTTAAACATGCTTTAGTCACAGGAAATGCATAATAAAATGACCCCATTATTTATGAAGCACTGCCAGATGTAGGTAGCACTGTACAGATATACACATAAGACAGCCCCTGCTCTATGGTGTTTAGACTGCTAAGGACTAGCGGTGTGCAGGCCAAAAGCTTTTTTCGCTTGTTTAGTTTTCCATGCCGTTTACAGAATTCTTGGTTTGGCCTGGTTGGGATTTTTTTTTTTTCATTTGGTTTCAACGGCCGTGTCATCAATTGTATGCCCTATTGCTCAAATGGCATGCACTATTGCTTGGGATTTTTTCTTCTATCTTTTTGAGTTAGAATAACACTGGACATGTTGACATTTTCCATTTTCAAACAAATGCACATCCCCAGTAAAGAGTTGCAAACAAGGCAAATAAGGGGCTTCGGGAAATTTATGTTTACAGCCGAAGGCTGTGTGTGTGCATGGATGGGATACAGAGGAGCAGTTAAACTCACCTGGAAGCAGGGCTGGTGCTAGGGGGTAGAAAACAGGGTAATTGGGCTCTTTATGGTATGGGAGCCCAGGGCAGTCTGCCTCATGCTGAAGGAGGCATAGCCTGAAGGTGGGCTTTGCGGCCCCTTACGAGTTTTTGTCTTGGGCTCCTACATGTCTAACAACGGCCCTGCCTAGAAGCAATAAATCTCAAGACCTGGAAGGAAGAGAAGAAAAAGGAGGAGACGCACAATGAGAAGGAAAGGGGGAGAGGAATCAATGTAAAATTATCCTCACACAATAAAGTTCTGGAATAGGTACTCAGAATCTCAAATATCGGTTCTCCTCATGTCCAGGAGTATGAAACTCACATTGTCCTCTCAAGCGGGCATATTCCTCTTTAGTGCTATGTATGATCTAAGGGGGTTTCTTTATATTTCTTGTGCCGATAAGCAAAGACCAATTTCCTTTCCGTTTTTCTCTTTCTTCCCCAGTAAAGATGAACACTTCAGAACTTCCAAGGAGATATCTGGCCTGGACATGTCTGCAATCCGTCTCTTCTTTGAAAAGCTTAAACAGAAGCCTCGGATCTTAAAGCAGGTAAGTGGTAGGAGAAATGCATCAATGGATTTATTCAGCTCATTTCAGAAAAGAAAATGCATTTTAAAGCTTTTTTTCTAATCTGGAAAAGGCTTCTTTCCCATTCTAAATGAGCTTAGTAAATTAGGCTCTGACACCAATATCCAGAGACTCGGAGATTTGGGCCAAGTGCACTAAGCTTTTTTTCCCTTTAGACATTTTGGGGATGGCTTTTATAAGGGAACCATGAAACCAGAGTGTAGGCAGAGCAGAAATTTTATGCATATAAGTTATACAATATTCTAACTTACCCACATTTTTGAAAAACCTAGGCATGGGCATGTATACCTGCCTTAACGCAGCGTAACTGCCATGACTAGATTGTGTCGCATCTCTGCGCCTTTATAAAATAAGATGCATGTGAACATCGCTTCATAAAATAGGCCTCCAATATGCATGTTAAAAAAATTCACCCCGCATTGAGAAACCCTTTTGCATATTATGCTCAAAGAGGCCAATTCAGATCGGGGGGGACATCCAGACAGTCCGGATGTGCACCCGATTCTGCACCCACGGGAGCTAGATGATTCCACTGGTGCAGAATCAGGCACTTAGACGGGCTGGACATGTCCCGATTTCTGCTGCACCAAATGTCCCGTAACCTACACGGGTAGCCCTCCCTATGCTCCTGTTGGAGCCCCGCTGCCTCGTCCCCATGGCACCGGAGCTCCATACTGGAGTGTGGAGAGGTCTGACACCGTCCCTTTCTTCTTTCCATGCCGTCTGCCCCTTGGTGGGGCCAGCCAGGGCCAGGATTGAGTGGCAGGGCCTAAACTGCAGCGCCTCTGCCACTTCAGAGGTCCTGTGTGTCCCGATTGACTCAGCCCCTGGGACTTATTCCAAGTCGGAGGTGGAATAAGTCCCCCTTCCATCCTGGCCTCCCCAGGTGTACAGAGCCATGACCGGAATAGGTCATGTATGTCTGGGTTCGTGGGTACACCCCATCTGACCTCTCCTAGAGCTCCCCATACAAAGGCCCCGTACGTGCTGGGAACTCCCAGGGCAGAATTGCCAAACAGCAAATAGTGTTATTTGCTATTCACTGTCCAGAATGACCCTGCTATTCGCTGTCCAGAATGACCGCCAAAGTGTCTTGGCCAACGTGCCAAATGGAGGAAGATGGAAGAGGAGAGTCTCAGATGGACATGTGTGAAACAGTTCATGTCCAACTTGCATTGGGCAAACTTCAATCTTTGAGTTTTGAAACAATCTGCATGAAAAATCATTTGCGTTTTATGTTATAGACCTTGGACAATCTGATAATTATAATCTGCATAAATCTGAGGTAGATTTGCAGTGGATCTCTTGTGGGTTTTACTAGAACGGTCCCAGTTTTGAAAAAAAAAGAGTAGCAAAATAGTTCAGTGTCTGTGTGTTCCACAGATTAGTTTGTGAACTTCTTTTAAAAACATGGGAACAATCCCTGGTTTTTGGAATTCATGTTGCAGAGCTTTTCTTGAATTACAGTCCAGCGCTGAAACGACTAGTCAGTCAAGCCTATTCACAAACGTGAGGGCTCCTGTACAAGATCAGTCTAAGAGGATTGAGCTTTGGGAACTTGCTCAAGGCCCCAAACCCTGAATGTGTTGCTGCTTTACTGTGGTGGGGCACGATGGTGGGCAGTACAGAAGTGGGATGAGGTGTGTGAGATTTGTGTGCATATGTTTGGCGGGGGGGGGGGGGTGTTTGTGGGGGTGCCTGGGGAGGAAAAGTAGTGTTTGGGATGTGAGTGTGTGTGGGACTGTGGTGCACTTTCTACCTTGCACTTCACTTTCCCCTCTCCTCTCCTCCCTTTCCCTCCTCTTGGATTTTTCACTCAACCCTCCCTTTTACTTCTCCTTGGACTTCTCTTTACTCCCTCCCCCCATTTAAGCCACCAAAAGCTGCTGAAAGCATCAATGCATTTTCTTATTTTATAAAACACAGTGAAATATACAGACAGCAGTTCAGCAGAGGGATGGGGGCTATCCAGTCTTTTGGCATGAGTGCCACATTATCTATCTGAGTAGAGGTCGCATTGGTGAATGCAATGCAAAAGGTTCCTTGCTGTTGGAGAATAAGTGGAGGCTAGAGTGGGAGAACTAAAGGACCCGATTCTGAGAGGAGACTTGCAGGGAGGGATGTGCAGCTCTGCAAGCTGTCCTGACATTATTCTCCCTCCAACTCTCCCTGCACGGCCAAAGCAGCAGTACAGGGAGAGCCTAAAAGGTGGAATAAGCAGCTTTGACTGGGTGATTGGGGCTGGACCCCCTCCCCCCTCTAGAGGCCAGGCCCGGGGGCAGGTAGGTCCCTGTCGCTCGATCCAGGTCCTGGCTGCCCAGCCTTGGGTCAGGCGGTGTGGAAACAGAGGGTCAGCGCTGCAACGATCTGGGTGGTCTGCAGGAAGTACGTCCCTGTGGGTATGCGGGGGGCATGCCAGGCTATCTCAGGGCCTGATCCTGCACTCGTGGGAACATATGGTTCCCGCGGTGCAGAATTGGGTCCAAACTGGCCCATCCAGATGGCCCGGACGTGCCCCTTAGGGAACTGGGCTCAAAGTGTATAAAATAGACCTTTAGGGACATAGAGCACTGGAGCGGTACCGCCCCCACTCTGGCAGCCCCTATGCTACATTTGAGGAGGAAGGTCACCATGAAGCAGTTTCAGACTTGTTTGGCAGGAAGTGATCCAGCTGACATCCTGCATCAGCTGGACTGCTGCCGTTTTTCAAGATGGCGGCAGTTGAAAAGGAAGCCAGAAGACACTTCCCTCAAACCAGGCTAGTATTACTGGTCCACAAGGGTGTACTGAAAGTTCGGGAGTTCTTTAGTCAAGGGCTTCCCTGTGTGGAGGACCCAGGACAAGAGGCGCCCTAACCAGGAAAGCCCTGAGACTTGTGGGCCCACAATGTGGGCTATCTTGTGCTAATGTGTTAACTTCCCATTGACTTCAAGTGAAGTCATTGAGAACGTAAAACCTCACTTCACTGACAGATGTTTGCTTCATTTCCAGAGGTGAAATAAAACTGTTACTCTTTAGTACAGTTTGCTGCATCAGAAATAATTCCATCTGTAGCTCATAACATGCATTTCCATGTTAAATGAACTAAGATTAATGTAGTAGTTTGTTTCGAGTTGACTGTTAATTTTTTGTGCTGTGATAGTTGTTACATCGAAATTAATCATAGTACACAGAATATTGGCACTAAATTGGAAATAAACCAATGTCTTGAGATAACCCGTGGTTTATTATATGGATAGTTGGGTAGCTTATAGGTCTGAAGATCACTCGGTAACTTACCGCCTGGTGTGAATGTACCAGGCCTCACATAGCTAGGTATATACAACAAAAATTGACCTGTAGCTGGTGAACTTCCTTAATGTATATTCACATTGGTCATATAGATTAACAAAATCCTATATGTGCAAGATCACATGACACTGTTTTTTTTTTAAATGAGCATTTGTGCAGTTGGTATAAGAGCTCTGAAATGCTTTTGAATATCGTCTGAAATTCTGTTGCGATCCTTGACTTCAGCTTGTCTCTCACCAGCCAGATTATAACGGATTTCAGAACCATCCTTAACTCCTGTAGACTATTGTAATGTCATTTCTGTGGGCCTGCTTTCAGACACTACAGCACATCTTCTTACTGGTCCTAGTTACTGTGACCATTTCATTACGGCCCAATATAACCTTCATTTGCTCCCAGCAGAATGGAAAATAAAATTCAAACCTCTTGCCCTTGTGCACAAGGCATTGAGGAATACTGCCCCTGCCCAAAATCTAAAATCCTCCAAATGGACCCAATCAGCTGTTCCGTCTTTGAAAACTATGCCCCTGGTTGACACATATATACAGAGACCTTGTGTTGCACTGGTCCTAGGGCCTGGAATCTGTTTCCTGTTTGAGCACCGACAAATGGAAACATGTCTACTAAAGTGCAGTAAGTATTTTCACTTACCGCACGTTAGGAGCAAAAGCTAACACAATAAATACAATGCCCTGTGCTGACTGTCAGGAGCGCGCCCAGCATGTTCCGGAAGTTACTGCACTAGAAGGTTCCCTTACGCCTAGCAGCAGCCTTTGCAGTTAATGTGGGTGTACTGAAAGCCACCCACTGAGGTAGCATTAAGTGCATCTGAGCTAATTGGAGTATGACGATTAGCATGAGTTAATTACCCCGTGCTAACCACAATGTACAGTCGACACCCGCTCTCCACCTCTAACCTGTCCAGTCCCTACCCCATTGCACGCTAAGCAGTTAACGCAGGATTTTTGCCATGCTGGCTGTTTTTAGCATGCAGTCCTACGCCAAAGGCACATTAGCCATTAGCGCGCTTTAGTAAACATGCCCCAGAGATTCCATTTTGTTTGGGAAGCAGCTGAAGACTTTATTTTTCAGGTTTTTACTTTTTTAGATATATTGATTTGTTTCAGATGTATTGCCTATTTCATGTATTGCATCTTTATGTTTGTGCAGTAATCCAGCAGGTACAATCATTTTTCAGATTGATACACTATAAATAAAGTGAAGAAATGAATCTGCAGACACTTACCTGCATTAATTTCAAGCAGTTTCATAAATTTCCATTTCTAAAACAGTCTTATGCATAGAAATGGTGTTAAAATTATCGCCTGAGTACCTGTGACAGTAGTAGAAGCAGGGTATGAATGTGACTCCTCTATTTCCCAGCCCATTATTCTAACCACTGGACTACTCCCATAGCTACCAATAGGTGTTCTTAAAACTAATCATCTTGCTGTACTAAACATGCCTCTCAGAGGGGGGAAAAAGTTAAATATTAATGTGTGTTCTTTTAGGTGAATAATGCTGTAGAGACATTGCTGCTCTCGCTGCCTCATTGTCCCGTCTCTGCAGAAGCTCTTCGAGTCTATTTGATCATCCCTGAGCTTATCCGGGTGCAGGAGCTCTCTGGTGACTCGGACACTCTCGTAACTCTGCTGGTAGAAGCCATGCTAAGACTCCAGAGAGAGGAACAAAAAATAATCGGTGAGGCTCTTAGCAGGATAGACTGATGTAACTGCACCTTGAAGGCAAGAGACAAGGACACGCCTTGCCTCTCTGGAATCACATGATGCACTTGCAGGACACGCCCCTCCTTGGCAGGATCACATGACACACAGGACATGCCCCTCCTTGGCAGGATCACATAATGCAGACCTTCCCGCTACAGAGGGATCACACGGTATAATTACAATATACTTCCCTCTCCAGAGTTTGAGAGCGTAGATCTAGATTAGAGGGAAAGGAGGGATATGTAAAGAGGGACTGGGAAGGGGCATAAATTCGAAATATTAATTTCTATATCATTTACCAGACGTACACAGCACCGTACATAAGGAAACGATGGACAGTCACTACTGCTTAAATCTTGCAATCTAGTCAAGGCAGACAGATAAGAGCTCATCAGGGAAAACTGTAAAAATGAAATCTAGTCATACAAAACCATGTATATAACAGAACAGGAAATGAGGAGGGTGGGTGAGAGGGAGAACAGACCTGCCAGTCTTCTCAGTTGAATCTTACAAACATGGAATCTCATATCAGTCTGTAATCTGCCCAGAATATTGAGTTGGGCAGGACAAATAGTTGTAAATCTACATCCCATCTTGCTTTTGCTGCTCTGACTTGCCCCCAGGGATAGAAGCACCAAAGAAACAGATGTAGATCCTCAGTAAAAACAAATTCAGTTTTCCTGCCCTGTATTGGGAAGAGAGCCAAGGGGAAAGGGGACTAATCTACCAGAAGATAGGAACGGCTTAGAATCTTTGTCTAACATTAAGTACAACTTAAGTGCTTTCAGCTTGTGAAACCTGTAAAGGATAATATTTCACTTAAGAGAACAGCCTCCTCTCGTCTCCCAGATCACTGAACGGCCACTAAGTACAAACATCACTGTAAATTTTCCCACTGTACTATACAGATCATCATTATCTCACGTCCATTTGTCAGAGTAATATTAGTACTCTTATAAATTGCCCTCCCCCCTCCATCCTTATTGACTCACTTCATTCAAATGGCTAATATAGAGCCTTTTCTGTCAAAAAGTGGAAAAAAGTAGTTACATGCTATGTTACTGTTATGGTTTATCAGACTTGCCGGCCGCGATCATGGCAAAGGCTCTTCCTGTTCTGCCCATGGGGATCGAATTTCCTGTGGGCAGACATGACGGGTCTCTGCCTGATAGCAGACAGCAGGCTGATCCCCACGGGCAGAAGAGGAAAAGCTGTGATCATGGCAAAGACCCTTCTTGTTCTGCTTGTGCGGATCTGACCTCCCATGGGCAGAACAGGAAAGGTCTCTGCCCATGGGGCGGAGCTAAAGGTGGTGCTTGGGACCACAAAATAAAAGGCCTTCTGCTGCCACCCCTGCAGCACTTCCCAGAGCCTCTGAACCCCTGCATGCTGGTTCTGCCCCAGTGCAAACAGGAAGCCTGCGTCGGAGGGGGTAGGAACTGCGGTGCACAGGGCTTCAGAGGCTCTGGTAAGTTTTGCTTTGCTGTTTTCTTGTCATTGCTGCTATTGCAGATCCTGGAGAGGTGCTGTGGTGATAATGGCAGGAATAAGCTGCCCTCCAAAATCTGACATTCTAGTTTTCCTAATGGCACCACCGGCCTTGTTTACATGCAGAACATTCTTTATAAAATTACCTCTTTATTGTGACTAGAAATGTGTGCACTCACTGTATTGCAAAACTGAACCAAATGCTTCCATTCCTTTACAGAATCCCTTTGGGTCAATCTTCCAAAATCATTTTTCAAGCTTCTTGTGAGCATACACCAACAGGCAGCCAGCAGTTACCTGCACCGGCTGATAGAAGGTCGATACCGAGAGACAACTCATTATCAGCTCCAGAGGACTGCAGCAATGCTACATATTCTTTACCAGGTACAGTGATTTTATTCAGCAAAAGCTATCTGAATATTAATACATTTCCGTGCTGATTTCATCTAAATAATCCCACTGTTAAAGCAGGGCTGTACTCGCGTGCTTTATGGCATTAGAAAGTAGTTTGGCGGAGTAGCCTCTTGGTTAGAGCAGTGGGCTGAGAAGCCAGGTTCAATCCTGCTGCTGTTCCTTGTGATCTTGGGCAAGTCCCTTCATTGCCTCAGGAACAAAATTAGATTACACGCCCTCCAGAAATAGGGAAATGCCTACTGTGTCTAAATGTAAACTAACTCGGTTTGAACTATTACTGAAAAGGCACAAGTTAAAGCCAAAGTAGTAATAATAGCTTCCTTTGATGGATTTTTCACTATCCTGTTCTCTGCGTTCGCTATTAGTATAGCTATATAGGGCCAGCGTTACCATTAGGTGAACTTGACTTTTTCTCAGCCAGTATTTTTTTGTCTTTTTTTTTTCTTCTCTTCTCCCGGATGCCGCCATTGCATGGTTTCTACTCCTTTTAATTGTCTTAGTGAGGTGATATGATAGAGAAGTTTAAATACCTCTGTAGCATAAATGCACAGGAGAACAGCCTCTTTCAATTGAAAGCAAGCTCTTCTACGAGGGGACATAGGATGAGGGTGAAAGGGGATAGACTCAGGAGCAATATGCGGAAATATTTCTTTACAGAGAGAGTGGTAGATGCGTGGAATAGTCTCCCAGAGGAGGTGGTAGAAATGAGGACAGTATCTGAATTAAAAAAAACATGGGACAAACACAGAGGATCTGCAAAGGAAAAAAGGGGACTGTTGTAGTAGTTGATATGGCTAGGCCTTGTGGTCTTTTTCTGCCGTCATGTTTCTATGTATCTATATTCTTTTGCCATTTTAAGGTTTCCTTTCTTTTTACTGTATCTCCATTTATAGGCCGCATTTAGGCCTCAGGTGCCCCAGCTGGGTTAATTTTTTCATATTTGAGTCCTTTGATTTTGCTGTGGCTATTTTTCCAGTCAATATGTCTAAGAGTAAACTCGTCAGTAAGTTTAAGAAGTGCTCCGGTGCAACAGAACCATGTCTCTTACAGACACTCATGTTGGCACCTGCAGTGTTTACACAGATGACAAACAGGAATCAAGGGTCATGAAGAGCAGCACAAAAAATATTTCTGACACAGATAAGACTGGTCTATGGACTTTGGCATCAGCAGCATTGCTCTCCATGGCCTGCACCGGATGCTGGAAGTGCATCAACATCAAGGAGTCATCAAATCTACTCAGTCTAGCTTCAGTAGGGTGTCCTGAGATCAGTCATCAACTGAATCCTGCCCGAAGGAGGATTCATAAAATTACCCCTATTGTGCCCAGAAATGAGTGCACTCATGTATGAAGGGGCTTCATTGACATCGAGGACTAAGGATACCAAGCATTGGGCGGAAGCAGAGATACAGTATCTCAGTGCTTTGCACATCGTGCTTTGATAAAGTATGAGACAGTGTTCTCAAAGTAGCCCCGACATGAGGACCACTCATCTTCCTTGATATTAGAAGGGCCATGCCAGCCTCCAAAAGGCCAAGACCAGCCTGTCAATACTCCTGACAAACTCCGCAGATTGGCTGATCCTTCTGCGATCCTCCATCTGTGTCAATGGCAGCCCTTGAGGAGCATCTCTTGAAAAGCTCCCAGGAAAGGATCGGGGTCTTTCCTCAAAGTGAAGCTGCTGATTCATGTCTTCTCACTGAGTGGGTTTGATGACATTGAGGCCAACACATCAAGATATCTAGCTGATTCATGAATCTCATCATCTGTCTGTCTGCAGGAGAATTATTGTCATTGAGTCCTCAAAGGACCTTGACTCCAGGGCCAGGCCAACCACTAGGCAAACTAGGCGGTCGCCTAGGGCAGCAACTTCAAAGGGTGGCAAAAGCAGGGCATTCAAAGCTAAATAATAGATTTTGACAGCCAGAGGGGGTGTAAAGCTTGAGGTTTGTCTAGGGCACTAACACTTTGAACCAACTCTAGGGCCTGCCCTGACTCCAGTATCTACTCAGCTCATGTCCATCTCCAGTGCATGGGAGGGTGATTGCAGGGGCGGCCCAAGGCGGGTGCGGGGCCATGTGCGGAGACTCGGTGCAGGGCCTCATTTGCATAAGGGGCCTCATTTGCATAGATATTTGCATAATGTTAACATACACTAACTTTTAGTAAACATGCCTCTTAATGAGTTTGGATAAAGAAAGACTAAAAGATTTCTGCATTAATATAATCCAGTGCCAACCGCCAAGCACATTAGGAACTACTACAAACACTGCCCATTTAGAACCCATAGCAAACCCGCCATATCCTAACAGCACTACCAGGACTCACAAAGCGCCATACCCTACCTATCAAAAGGCAACACTGCAAATATTAAACCAATACATTTCAGAGAATAACAATACATGACCTACTGGGGAAAGAGAACAAGTGGCAATGTCAAATAGAAACTACATAAACAGAATACCTCAGCTCAGTTACACATGCAGAACATAGACCATCATCAAACAAGGAATCACAATGTAGAAACAGGAAGACAATAATTAAACGGGGAACCCCAAAAGCCAAACTTGGAATGTACAACAACACTGTAGAAATAAAACTATAAATGAATTTCCTATTGTACTAAACAAAGTGCAGACGTTAATGATGCACATTTCCCAGAGCTGACATATTCCAGTTAATAAATTCAAAATAAAGAGATTTTTCTACCTTTTTGTGCATTTTGTTTTCAGTTGCAATAGCTCCAGCCACTTTCTTCTGGTTTCTTCTTGTCGTCTGCTAACTCTCCATCTGCTGTCCATTTGTCCTTTCTTCTCTCTTCTAGTTTTTTTTTTACATTCTCTCTCTACATCTGCTTTAACATACTAATCTTTCTCCTTTTGCTCTTTCCTCCACCTCTTTATTTATTCCTTTTTCATCCACTCAAATTTTGCCCCTCCATCCTCAATCCCCACTTACTCTCCCAATACCCAGTCAATTGTAGATTTTTCTTCCCTCCCACACAAAATATTTCCCCTCTCCATTTCACTCTCCCAGCCCCATCCCATTCTAATCCTCCCCCAACATCAGCTCCCTTCTAGTTCCAGCCCCACCCAGCATCCCCTCCTGTCTAGTCCCCACATCAGCCCATTTCCAGTCCTAGCCCCCCATCAGCCCATTTCTAATCCTATCCTAGCCCCACCATCAGCCCATTTCCAGTCCTAGCTCCCCCATCCATTTCCAGTCCTATCCGAGCCACTCCATCAGCTTATTTCCAATCCCAGTCCCGCATCAGCCCATTTCTAGTCCTTTCCTAGCCCCACCATCAGCCCATTTCCAATCCCAGCTCCCCTCCACTCAGCCCATTTCCAATCCTAGCCCCCCCAAATAGCCCATTTCCAGTCCTATCCTAGCCCCTCCATCAGTCCATTTCCAATCCCAGCCTCCCATCAGCCCATTTTCAGTCCTAGCTCCCCCCCCCCCACTCAGCCCATTTCTAATCCAAGCTCCTCCGAGTCCATTTCCAATCCTAGCCCCCCAAACAGCCCATATCCGGTCCTATCCTAGCCCCTCCATCAGCCCATTTCCAGTCCAAGCCCCCCTCCCCATCAGCTATTTGCAGTTCAAGCCCCCCCCCCTCCACTCAGCCCATTTCCAGTTCTAGCAACCCCCACAGCCCATTTCCAGTCCTAGCAACCCCCCACAGCCCATTTCCAGTCCAAGACCCCCTCCCCTCCTCCCGAAGAGCCCCACGACTAGCTAAGAGGGAGCTGGAGAGGCCCTGGCTCACCTCTCCAGCTGCCAAAGTGAAGTGTGTGCCTTTTCCCTTCACTTCGGCAGCTGTTCTGACATTTAGAATGCTGCCACGCTGAGGTCAAAGGGGACTTCCTGTTTCCCGGTGCTCAGTGCAGCAGCATTTTAAACTTCAGTACAGCTGCCAAAGTGAAGGGAAAAGACGTGCTTCACTTCGGCAGCTGTTAGAGGGAGCCGGGGCCTCTCCGGCTCTCTCTAAAGCCGCCTGCCTGCCGGTCTTCAATGCAGAATGTTGTTGGCACGGGGCCCCCTGAAACACAGGATCCTGTGCAAAAAACATTCTTGCTGAATGGACGGGCCGGCACTGGGTGATTGTTCCCCAAGGCATCAGGGAACATCGGTGCATTGATGCTCCTAGACAAGTTGACCCAGGCAGAGACTTGGACATCCTTTGTGTACCTCTCTGAGTCAGGATTTATGTACCTCTCTGAGTCAGAGTATTCATAGTATTTCTCAAAGGAGAGGTCTCCTGTGTTGCCCTTGGATCTCGCACCTCCTCATGAGAGATGTAAATCCCCTCCAATGGAACTTTCCTTCATTGATTTTGTGAATGTTATGGCCAAGTCCAAGCCATTTTAGTTTGAAAGGGAGAAGGAATTCAGGGCAAAAAAATTAGGAGAGCGGGAGAGATGCTTGATCTGACAGTGGGGAGGGTAAGAAGGAGGAGAGGGCAGAGAGTGAAGCTGGACTTGGTTAGAGAAGGGAAAGAAGAGGGAGAGATGCTGGATCTGGTTGGTGAAGATGAAGAAGAGGAGGAATATATGTTGGATCTGGTGGGAGGGAGGGAGGGAGAGATCTGGTTTGGAGTAGGGGAAGGAGAGGGAAAGGGAGAGATGCTGGACCTGGTTGGAATGAGAGGAAGAAGAGGGAGAGGGAGACATGCCAGACCTGGTTAGGGGTAACGGGAAGAAGAGGGAGAAGGAGGGGGCAGAGAGAGATAGATATACTGGATATGGTTGGAGGAGGGGAAGAAGAGGAAGAGACGTTGCACCTGGTTTGGGGAGGGGAAGAAAAATAGAAACCTAGAAAAATGACTGCAGATAAAGACCATATGGCCTATCCAGTTTTCCCTTTTATACCAATTACTAAGCTTTACAGTCCCTTTTTTCCCTTAGAGATCCTCTGTATGTCCCATACTTTCTTGAATTCAGATAAAGTCCTTGTCTCTATCACCTCGACTGGAAGACTATTCCATGCACCTGCCACTCTTTCTATAAAGAAATATTTCCTCAAATTACTCCTGAGTCTATCCCCTTTCATCTTCATCCTTGTTGCAGTTTTCTTTCAATTGAAAGAGGCTTTCCTCCTGTGCATTTATGCCACAGAGGTATTTAAATGTCTATCTCCCCTCTCCTGCCTTTCTTCCAAAGTATGTATATTGAAATCTTTAAGACTGTCCCCATATGCCTTATTACTACTACTACTTATCAATTGTATAGCAGTTGCGTGAGGGCCTTTTAGAGGTGGGGCAGTTTGTAGTGTGGTGGAACAGTTATGAGGAGGTATTTTATAGTGGTGGTGCAGTTGTAGGGGTACAGCTTTTGGTGGTAGGGCAGTTTACAGTGTAGTGAAGCAGTTGTGTAGGGGCATCTCTTTTTTTTATGGTGGCAGGTTGGTAGACTTTTGCAAGGGAGTAGTTATTGGGGATGAGGGCAGTGTGCAGGGTGGTGGAGCAATGGGGAGGGATATTTTTGGGGGGTGGAGACCAGTTTGGGAGGATGGAAGAGTAGAGAACAGCAAGAGGGAGTTTAAAAAAGAGCAATTCCCTAACTGCTGTGTTTCAGTGTATGGAAGTCTCTATGCTACAGAAACTGAAATGCCTTCTATAGAAATACATAGGAAGCTTTTTGGGAGGCTTATTTCATTGGGAACCCCTGATGTAATTTGGCCCATTTTCGAATTGTGAGTCTCCTTTTTACCAGTTTTTCCCATTTTGAGTTATTTTGCCCTTAGACACAGATTCTTGACCCCTTTTGTATAATTTCCAATTTCCATTCGGTTTGAAAGAACAAAAAGCCCTTAAGTATGTACAAGATAATTTGTCCGCCTTCACTGAGGGAACTCCTATTAATTACTATCATTATTAATCCCATTATCTATTAGTATTAACATACAGTATAATGTGTTCATTCCACTGTCAGCATTTCTTTGATTTCCCATGGCACTTAAAGTGAAACCGAATGTCGAGCAGCAGAATTTGGATACCCTCCAGTGCTGGATATCCAGTTGCAATGCTGACCAGCGGCACTATCTGGACATCGGCAATACTCAGCTGCTGTCTGGATTGCAGACCTCAAAGGTTAGGTCTGCTTTTTTTGTGGCCTCACTTTATATGGGTTATTTATCCAGTTAGCAGAGTGAAGATCATCTCTAACCAGATGACCCTGGGGACTGACCTTGCCCTGCCTATGGACCACCCCAGCACTATGCAGACAGTGTCGTGCTGGTCAGAGGAGATACTCAGCGACACTATCCTATAGTGCTGCGGAATATCCCTCCCACCAGCATTTATCTGGTTAATAGTTAAACACAGAAACTCAGAAAATGATGGCAGATAAAGACCATATGACCTATCTATCCATCCGTAAGAACTATTAAGCTCCACAATCCCTTCCTCTCCCTCAGATCCTCTGTGCTTGTCTCATGTTCTCATCTCCACCATCTGCACTTAGAGGCTGTTCCACAAATTAACCAGCCTATCCATAAAAAAATATTTCCTTAGAATACTCAAGTCTATCCCCTGCATCTTATGACTCCTCGTTCCAGAGTTTCCTTTCAATTGGAAAAGGACCATCTCCTGAATATTTATACCATGGAGGTATTTAAATTTCTCTTTCGTACGTCCCTTCTCCTGTCTTTCCTCCATATATGGAAGTCCTTAAGTCTGTCACCATATGCTTTATATGTTCCAAAAAAAAAAAGAAAATCTCTATTCTACTTAAAGAGCAGTATTATCCAAATGAATATCTTATTCACATACTATATTTATTCTTTTGTTTTTGTCGGATAATACGATTGGGATTGAAACAAATCTCACCAAATCGCTGAATCATTTTGCTCAAAACTGATTCCAAAATTTAGAGAAAAAAACACACTTATCTGAACACCAGAAGATTCCTCAAAGATTAAATCCCCTGCAGTGTCCACACGTACACAACATGCATGTTCCGGGCCACCACTACCAGCCCTGCTTCAGGTGCCATGGGACAAGAGAGCATATATCCAAATTCACTGCTCGTTTGCATTTGAGTGTTGAGCAGCGAATTTGGATATATGCTCTCTTGTCCCGCGGCACCTGAAGCAGGGCTGGTAGTGGTGGCCCGGAACATGCATGTTGTGTACATGTGAACATTGCAGGGGATTTAATCTTTGAGGAATCTTCTGGTGTTCAGATAAGTGTGATTTTTTTCCCCCCGCTAATTTTGGAATCAGTTTTGAGCAAAATGATTCAGCGATTTGGTGAGTGAAATTTGTTCCAATCCCGATCGTATTATCCAACAAAAACAAAAGAATAAATATAGTATGTGAATAAGATATTCATTTTGGTAATACTGCTCTTTAAGTGGAATAGATTTTCTTTTTTGGTGCATGTTTTGGTGATTACCTCTAGTAGGTTGTGTTTGGTTGACCATATGCTTTATGACAAAAAAAAACATTGACCATTTCAGTAGCTGACCTCTAGACCAACTCCATCCTATTCATATCCTTTGAAAGTGTGGTCTCCAAAATTGTACACAATACTCCAAATGAGGTCTCATCAGAGACTTATACAAAGACTCTTATCACTTACTACTTGTTAGCCATTCCTCTCCCTATGCACTCGAACATCCTTCTGGCTTTTGCTGTCACCTGTTCTATCTGTTTGGCCACTTTAATGATCACTCCTGTTCTTTCATACATGGGAATATTTCGCCCTCTATATTCTACCGCTACCTTGGATTTTTGCAGCTCAAATGCATGGCCATGTATTTTTTTAGCACTGAATCTTAGCTGCCAATTTCTCAACCATTCTTCAAGCTTTGCTAGATCCCTCCTCATGTTATCCACACCTTCCACAATGCCTACTCTGTTGCAGATTTTGGTATCATCCACACAGAGATTTTCTTCAGTACCGCTTACAAAAATGTTTAAAACAGGACCAAGGACCAATCCTTGTGGCACACCACTGTATAACACCCCTATCTTCAGAGTAAACTCCATTTACTACTACCCTCTGTCACCTCTCACTCAAGTATTTTTTCCAGTCAGTTACTTTAGGGGCCATCCCAAGGGCATTCTGTTTATAAATCACTGATGCAATTTGGTGTCAGAAGCTTTGCTGAAATTAGGACTGCCCCCCCCCCCCCCAGTCCAGTTCTCTGGTCACCCAGTCAAAGAAATCAATCAGATTTATCTGACAAGACCTACCTCTAGTAAAGCCATGCTTTTTCAGATCCTGTTAATCTCTTTTGAGAAATTGAATAAGTGCCTTTGAATTTCAGGCCCATGGAGTCTCCAGTCTCCTCATATCAACATTCAAGACAAACATAGCAGTTGTCTGGCACACAGGGATGGCCCCAGAGTTGCTTCTAGGTGTTGTTGCCCTGGGAAAACCTTAAGCTTTACACCCCCTTGGCTGTCAAAATCTACTGTTTTAGCTTTGAATGTCATGTGCTTTACCATGCCCCTCTCCCCCCAAAGAAATTGCCATCCTAGGTGACCACCTAGTTTACCTAATGGTTGGGCTGGCCCTGACAGCACCGATCTAAGACTTTAAAGAAATACAGATCTCCTCTCTGGTTACATATGTATAACAGGATACAATACAATTTCATCTGGGTGTAGCTGATATACCCTGGAAAAAAGAAGAGGGGATATGATACTTGAAAGTATAAATAACCCACAAGAAGGAGACATTCTTTTGTAGAAAGAAATTTTCTAGAATAATAAGTCATGATTTTGGGGCTGAAAGTCTAGCAAACTACTTTTGTTGCATCTTGCCAAGAAACTCAGAGGATAGTGACAACTAGCCATAGGGTCACCAGGAGTCTGCAATGACTCGACAACACACAATGACAGTATGAGGCTGAAAGGGGGCACACTTAGAAATAAAATTAGAAAATATCTCTCCATGGAAAGGGTACGGGATGCATGGCATGGCCTCATGAAGTGGTGAAGGCCAAAATGTTTAACAAAATTCAAGCAAAACTGGGTTCAGAACACGTGATCCTTAGTTGTGAAAAAGTAAAAGAAAAGCCAGAGGTTAAGTGGGGTATCTGGTGTTGCAATAGGAGATAAACCAGGCAGACTAGTTATTTCTTACAGTTTTCATGGGCTATGTAACTCCCAAGCCATTGTAGAGTCGGTCCTGAAGGGAGGAGGGTTGCGGGAGGTTTCCCAGCCTTTCTCCTGTAGATACTGTGGGAATGGTATTCCATCATTTATTGGTACAAAATTCAGGGATACCAATCCCAGAAATGGATGATCAAAAAAATACTGCCTGTTTGTGCCTGATGATGTGGACCTGGCCAGCAGCTCTTAAACTAAAAGCCCTGGATGGGAGAAACTCACCAGAACTTTAGCCAACTTGAAAATATTTCCCAGACTGAGCTGAACTGTAAATTATAGGAACACAGCTGAAACTGCTGTTATGTGCCTTTCATTGATTGATGTTGCTAAATCCATGTCATTGTGTTTATGCTACTGTAAGAGCAAACAAAATTGATTACATTTTTTTCTTGTTTTTTTTTGTTTTTGTGCTAAAAAAAATGTAGATCAAGTTCAATGTGGATTTCAAGATAGAAGACAGCAGTTTTTACCTCCCTGAACTGGAATGGGTTTTACATTCAGCGTCTTTGGAGTTGAACCTTTTTGAACACTTCGAACACTTTCAACAACTGTTGGTATGACTGTTTACTGGGAATTTTAGAATTTGTTTAGACATACTGTACTTGTCTTTTTAATGTTTCCCCAATTTGTTCCAATGTTAACAGGATTCAGTCTTTGCATCCAATTTATACTTTGGGAGGGTAATTTTCAAAGCAATTTCTGTGCGTAAAACAGTTCTTTATCTGAACTTTTTTGATGAACTTTTTACATACTAGTTTCAACTTATAGAATAATAGAAAAGGACAGGCACATAATTCCTTCAAATGCAATATAATAAAAGAAACAGATAATCATCGGCTGTGTTTGGGGAAATGGATTTTTGTGAAACAGTTCACCCTCAGTGCTGGTTAAAGTACATGCATTTAGCCTGTATGGGCATGCTTTAACCTGCAGTGGGCAGACATGTTTGTGAGTGCAGGCTTCAGATGGAGTTTGTACTTGCGCTCGTACTTGTGAAAATGCAATGGATGCACATACTTTTTTCAAGGAAAACCTATGTGCATGAATTATCAGGCATAGATATGTGCAGTTTTCTTGGGGTAATTTTCAAAGCAAAAGCATGGGGGTACTTTTACTTTGAAAATGCAACGAAGTACTTTCCACTGAAGCAGGCAGTTATAAAATTAGCCCCTGAGTGCCATGTATGGTTCTTATACAGAAAAAGACAGCTCTACTCTTTAACCATAAAGTAGCTTAGATACCTCTTAGCAATTAAAGAGGAAGAACGGGAGCTATGACCTCAGTGCGCCGATAAAACCAATAGCCAAGAATCTGGCAACAAAGGTTCAACTCAGGCAAAATCGCATCACAGGTCTAGCATCTCACCTCCATCCATTTACTGAACATTAAACTTAAGAGTTTGCAACAAACAGCATTCTTCACAATATAATCAAAAAAATCATTCCTACCACATCCATAACAACGCTCATAATATCCATCACAATGATTTTACAACGTGGTTCATACAAGCATGGTGGTATGACATCAAGAACATTAAACATTTCTCTCAAACCCCGCCATACTCTCAAGCCTAAGTTTCCAGCTTCAACAAAACCCCCTAAAGTGCGATGTTACCTTAGTTTGGGAGTTCTGGCTGGTTGGCAGAGGTTTTTAACCTGTGGATTCATTGTCTGGTTGAAATTTGAAGCTTCATTGCTAATGCGGTAGGAGGTTCCTTTGTTGTAGTTTTGGTGGGAGGTGGGGTTTTTTGTTTGTAGCTTAACAGAGTAGCAAGTTTTAAGGTTTTGTTTTTTGTTTTGTTTGTTAGCAGTTTACTCCCCTGAAGCAGCAGTTGCGAAACGCTCAAAGGGACGTCTGTGGAGGTGGGGGGGGGGGGGTTGTTGAAGCTGGAAACTTAGGCTTGAGAGTATGGCGGGGTTTGAGAGAAATGTTTAATGTTCTTGATGTCATACCACCATGCTTGTATGAACCACGTTGTAAAATCATTGTGATGGATATTATGAGCGTTGTTATGGATGTGGTAGGAATGATTTTTTTGATTATATTGTGAAGAATGCTGTTTGTTGCAAACTCTTAAGTTTAATGTTCAGTAAATGGATGGAGGTGAGATGCTAGACCTGTGATGCGATTTTGCCTGAGTTGAACCTTTGTTGCCAGATTCTTGGCTATTGGTTTTATCGGCGCACTGAGGTCATAGCTCCCGTTCTTCCTCTTTAATTGCTAAGAGGTATCTAAGCTACTTTATGGTTAAAGAGTAGAGCTGTCTTTTTCTGTATATGAAATATCATTATAAGCTCAGATATTGACCTGTTTTCAGTTTGTTTATGTATGGTTCTTAGCCTATGCTGGAAAGAGAAAAAGCTGTCATGCACCCCGGAACTATCGCTAAAATGCAAGTGATTAAACAGGGAGTCTTAGTGGAATAAAGAGAATAATAGCCCCAATTTCAGACTTGAAAGAAATGTCTTAAGCACACCAAAAAATTGTGTGTCTCAACCTTTTTTATAGCTGTAGTTCAGTTAGTTTGTTTCAATCATTTTTATTGTTATTATTGGCATTATTATTATCATCAGTTATAACAGTTACAACCAAGACACATTCTTCTCAGTATTACAAAGTACAATCCAAATCAAACTTACCCAATAAAAGAAACAGTCTTATGAACATCACACCACATATTACACAGTTTTCCAAGAAACTAGCCATAACAGTAACTTTAATAATTGTATGTTCCCAGTTAACTTACACAGTAATCTCCACTACCACCCACCCCCTCCCCGAATAATAATTGCACAATTTTTAATAACATAACCAACATCACCAACAACAATCCCCCCTTACCCTACCCTACCCTACCCTCTACCCACCCCACCTCCTTGCCATTCTGGAGTCCATGATGGGACCCCCTGTCCCCCACCACCCATAACGATTCTTATAAGATTACTTACAAAATATTGAGGATGCGAACTTGGTCCTTGGGAGGCAAGTTATCAATATATGCCACCATTCAGTTAAGAAAGCGCACTGTAGTCTCCTATTTAGTTGTGCCCCTACATGTTCTATTGTTAATAAATTCCATATTTCTTTCTCCCACTGTTCCCTTTTCGGGCACTGTGGTAGTGCCCAATAGCGCAAGAGGAGGCGCCATGCCACCAGTATCACCCTTCCCAACCATTTCCATTGCGGAGCCCCAACCTCTACCACCCTGGACACTAATCCCAAGACCACTATCTGAGGGTTTGCTTTTATCTGAATGCCCAGTGTGACATTAAGACAATGAAGTACATCTCTTCGATATCTAACCGACCCTGGGCAACTCCAGAACATGTGTCCCAAATTTGCTCCCTCTAGCCCACAGTACAGGCAGAAGAAGTCACGTATCCCGCTCGGAAAGCCCTATGTGGTGCATAATGCTTTGCCTGATTATTTTATATTGCATATCCCTATAATCAGCACAGGAACCAGACACAGGTATATACTCAAAGGCTGCCATGATACTTTCTCCCAATTCTCGTGACCAAGCCATAGCCAATGCTGCCTCTATTGGTACAGTGACCATACCCAAAAATTCTTTCTGCAAAGTAGTAATACGGGTCCTCTCTTCTCCCCCAGAGTGGAGTACCTCCTCCAGTATTGAACAAACTCGCCCCTGCAGATCCCCCCTCGGCAAGGAGTTAATGTAACTCCTCATCTGGTTGTAATATATAACATGCTTCACATATAGATCAAAGCACACCAGTAACTCCTCAAATGGCAGAGGAGTTCCATCCTGATCAATTGCTTGTTCTATGCTTGTTAACCCCTTCGCCTCCCACCGCTTAAAATGGATTCCCTCCATTCCAGGCTTAAAGGATCCATTACCATTAGATAGGAGAAAGGGGGTCACCTCAGAGTTAATCTGTCCCTGTCTGCACAACACCCTCCATGCCCGCTTCATCACCACGATGATGGCGTGATTCCGAAGTGCCACTGGCAACAACCTGTTTTCCGCATGTCACCATCCATTGTTCTAAAGCCAATGGAGTGTAATCTGCCATAGCATTAAGCCAATCTTTAATATGCTGCAGGAGACGGGCGATATTATAACATCTCATATCTGGTATGCCCATCCCCCCTCTCCCAAGGTTGCTGCAGGACACCCAGCCTCATATAAGGTCTTCGCCCCCTCCAAAAAAAAATATTAAGTATCCGTTCTAATGCCCACAGGTCCTTCTGATTCAATAAAATGGGCAGTGTTTGTACTATGTACAACCACTTAGGAAATATGACTATTTTAAATAAGGCTATACATGTGCTCAAAGATGAAAGAAGTGCCCCACATTGGGTCAAACATGCCTGTGTATCTTCCACCAGTGGCTTTACATTCATGTTATATAGTTGACCGGGATTCCCCGGTAACCATATGCCCAAATACATAAAGTGATTCAGCTTCCATTTAACGGGGAACTCGCCTCTCCACCATGTTTTATCTTCCATATGCAGGAGCATCACTTCCGACTTATCTAGGTTAAGCTTTAACCCCGAGAAAATACCAAACTCTGCAAATATTTCCAGCAGATGGGCCAAAGTTTACCTCGGATTTAGCAAATATACCAGGATATCATCTGCAAAAGCTGCGACCCGAAATTCCTCCCTCCCGAACTTGGCTCCACAGAACAAAGGATGCATGCATATGCCCTCCAAAAGAGGTTCCAAAGTCAACACAAATAGAAGGGGAGACAGCGGGCATCCCTGCCGTGTACCTCTACAAAGCAGAAAATCCGCAGTCAATGAACCATTAACTAGTATCTGTCCCCTTAGGTCGAAGTATAAAAGATGTATCACATTCAAAGAAACCCCCCTAATTCCATATCTTTCCAGAATATTATACATATATTTCCAGTTTACATGATCAAAAGCTTTCTCACTATCAAAACTAATTACAAATGCAGAATCCCCTCTCTCCCCACCCTGTTGTAGGGCGGCTATGATTCTCCTCATATTCTTTACCACAAATCTGACCTGATCCTCTTGAATTAAGGTTGGCAAATAAGGGGCTAATCTCTCCGCCATAATTTTGGCCAGGATTTTCACATCCACATTCAATAATGATATGGATCGATAAGAGCTGTGCAGCATTGGATCTCGCCCTAGCTTGGGGAGAACCATTATAATAGTCCGATTCTTATCGTAAGGGAATTTCTGCCCCTGCACCAATTCTGAGAAGTATGCCGCCAGGTCAGGTGCGACGTGAGCATACATTAACCTATAAAACTCCCCTCTAAACCCATCCGACCCTGGCATCTGATGTGTTGGCAAAGTTTTAATAATTTTTATTACTACTTTGGCTGTTATTGGTACATTAAATAAGTCTCTCTGCTGCTCATCCAAACAAGGTAGATTGATTGTCTGTAAAAATGCAGTTATCTTCCACCTCCATTTTGTCCGCAGCATACAGCTGCTGATTAATATTGGCAGAAAATCTCCTCAACCCGGGCCTGCATCCGATGTACCTATCATCGCGAATAGCACCTATATGCTGTTTTCCCCTACTCCCTTTTATAAGGCCCGATAACAACCTACCCGATTTATTCCCAAACCTGTGCAGCTGATATTTATAAAACAGCATGGAATTCATCGCCCGTTCCTGCAACATCACATTGACCTCTGCCTGCAATTTAGACATTACAATCTTATTCCCATCTGTGGGGTTAGCAGTAAACCTAAGTCTGGCTCTGCAGAGATCCCGTTCTAGTTGTAAAAGGTATTGCCGGGCCCTTTTCCTCTTGGCCACTGCATATCCGATAATATGCCCACACAACACCGTCTTAGCCGTTTCCCAGAATAAGACGGGATTATCTCAATGTCTGTCATTGTCTTGCTCATATTCCTCCCAATGCGCTTGCAGATACATCCCAAATTTATCATCAGAGGCCAGCTTCAAAGGATACCTCCATGTGAAGCCTCTTGGATTATGCCCCCAACCTATATCTATCCATATCAAAGCATGGTCCGAAAGAGCAATAGGCCCAATCTATGCTTGAAGAATTCTATCAAACCACATAGCCGGTTCCAACAGGTCAATCCGCAACCCCTTATGTGCCTGCAATTATATGTGTATAATCATGATCTAAGGGGTGAAGGGCCCTCCAATAATCTATCAGCTCATATTCATTGCATATCCCATTAAGCCATTGCGTTTGTCTATCTATAGTTTGTCTTACAGGACCCGATCTATCCATAGATTCCTCCAATACGCAATTGAAATCACCCCCCACTATTGTGGGAATAGACCCTATCTCCTCCAGACATTTGGTTAGTTTCTTATAGAAGTCCACATCATATGTACTGGGTGCATAAATGTTAACCAATGCCACCTGCTGTTTTTCCAGCTGCCCTATCACAACTATATACAGATCCTCGGGGTCTGAAATAGACCTCTCCAGCACAAACTCCACCTGCTTATGGATTAATATTACTACCTCAGCTTTTTTCGTTCCCGAGGACGCACCATGGACCTCACCAACCCACCATCTCTTTAACTTGTCATGTTCCTGAACAGTTTGGTGCGTTTCTTGTAAAAATGCAATATCGGCACCTTTATCACGCAATCATGTAATATTTTATGTTGCTTTATAGGACTTCCCAACCCGCATACATTCCATGATATTAAATGCATCTTCTTAGTACTACTCATTCCTTAAAGCAAATAAAATCACATGTTGTCCAAATTTCCAATTCCAGTCCTTCAGATAGGAGCCCCCCCACCAGCCTGGAGCCCCCCCCTCCTCACCCAGCAATCCTATTGTATTGAAATCAAGTTGCCCTCTCCTCTCCCATCTGGCAGCCGGACGGTCGGTCCCCCACCATAGACTCCAGAAGAACTCCCCCTCCCTCTGAACCCTTATCTTATTAACCCTAAAACTCCTACGCGTTCTAACATAGTGAAAATTCCTAAATTTCTTTTGACCTACCGTACCCCCCCCCCCACAACCTCCGTACTCTCATCTTCCCTCTCCACTCCACACCAGAGTCCTCCTTAGAGGATACTGTGAATGCGTAGAGTTCCTGCTCTCCCCATAATGACGCCCTACCCTTCACCCAATGTGGGCTTACCTTATCCAGCCTTAACTCCTCTTACCCCCAATATTAGGCCGCAGAGTTGTGAACTCCCAATCCCACAGCACATCACACCCATTCCTCCCCTCGCCCCCACCCTGCTTCCAGACAAATCTCTATCCACTTCATCAACAACTATATTGACCTAGATATCATTCCCTATTATTTGTTACTCTATATACCCATTGACACATAAACTACCCTTCCCCCCCCCCAAATCCCCCTCCCGGGAACCTTCTCCCCGCTAAAACCCTCTTATCCACAACACTGTATGAATATAAAAAATAAATAAAATGAACATTGACCACTCATATATCTTTCAGTATCATATACCATTTACTTTGCCCCGGTTAGGGGAAGGGTGGGGAGAAACAGGGAACAGGTAGACGGGTGAAAGATAAAAATAAAAAAAGGGAAAAACAAAGCATATAAAAGAGCATTTATAAGTACAAACCTTCACAAATGACCTTTCTATTAGCCACTTCTCCAAACTATACCCTTACCATTTCCATTACTCACCCACCAAACATACAGTTAAGTCAACTAATTTAGACAATTTGGATTATCTACATTAACTAAGTTCACTAATGGGGCCCACTCACTCCGATAGGCCTTCTTGCCCATTCAAGGCTTCCATTATCCTTATCTTAAAAAACAGTATACAATGTACATTGAGCTGTACACTACACTCTCCCCCATCCCTCCATCCTTTCACAAGTTTCTCTACTCTTAAGCAACTCTGCATTCTTCAGTCATCTGCGGTTTTGTGTGTACTCCATCACAGAACAAACTCTTAGTTGAGATTACCAGCTGTTAATTCCACCCCCATCCTCTCCACATTATGGGCCCCCTGACGGAAGCGTGTTCACAAAGGCCTGGGCCTATGCGGGGGATGCAAAATAGTGCTGCTGCTTCTGGTGCTCAATCCTCAGATGCACTGGATACAGTAGTGCAAATCGCAGCCCCTTTTTAATTAACACACTGCAAATATCGAAATATTCTCTGCGGCGTTGACTGACTATCGTGGAGTAGTCCTGGAAAACTAACACCTTTGTTTGAGTGTTACCATGTCACACTCGATCCCATTATGCTCGTGCCACTCGCAGAATCTCCTCTTTCTGCCCGTAGTTCAAAAAACACACAACTACCACACGTGGCTTCTGCATCCCCTCCTTTCGCTGGCCCAGGCGATGAGCTCTCTCTAATGTAATGGGGTCTATATCAGAGTTTACTGTGTAATTACTGGGCAGCCAGGATTCCAAATAACCCCACAAATCTGCATCTGCCACTGTTTCAGCTCTACCAACAAATCGGAGATTTTTCCTCCTTCCTCTGTTCTCCAAATCATCAATTTTTTTTCCCTTGCTGCTTAAGGAGGTCTTCCAGTCTATCGCTTTGCTCTGCGTTTGCTGAGTGTCATCCACTGTGGAGTGCTCTTGTATTAATATAAATCTGATTAACAATCCTTAGGTCATCCAAATGTGTCTCCTAGGTTACCTTCCTGTCTGGCAGGTCCCAATTCATGTCCTCCTAGCTCAGGGGTGGGAAAACATTTTGGCCTGGTCCAACCACTAGACAAACTAGGTGGTCACAGGGCAGCAGCTTCTGGAGGGATCGGTGAAGAGCAAGGCATTCAGAGCTAACCAGTGGATCCTGACAACATTGAGGGGCATAAGGCTGAAGGTTTGCCTAGGGCTGACCATGATATTTGGGCACATGACTGGGTGGGGTGGGGTGGGACCAGTGAGGCTCAGAGAACCTCTGGTAGAGGACTGAGGAGCCTGGAGCTCTTGCCTGATCCTAGTACTCTCCAAGTCAGACCTAGCATACCCACTCTATCCCATATCTCCTATCGCAGCCTAGCTAGACTCTGTATCCCCACTCCTATTTGACCAGTGAGCAACAGATTTTCCTTTTTTACCCTTCATGGGGCCACAGCAGGATTCCCAGGCTTCCCATTGAGGTGCCTGATTCCCTTGGCCGAGCAGGGCCTGCTCCTTCTGTCAACTGCCCTGTCAATGACCCCAAACATTCACTTTTGATGACATCTCAGTAGTACATCATGAAAATTGGACACTGCAGGCTTTTGTTCTTGACATTACCAGGTCAGCACTAGGCATGCTATCAAAAGCAGGCCAGAACACTGGGAACACTGACTGCTCTGGCTCATTTAAAGCACCTGCAGGCCATACTTGGGCACTTAGGCCATAGTTTGGACACCCCTTTCCTAAGCAATGTGACTGCTGGATTTCTGCACTCTAGAGACATGATTTTACTGCAGGAGAGAGCAGTTCTACTTTATATCCTTAGTGAAAGTCACGCTGTGGCTCCTGGCATCACCTCACACTAGCCATGCATTCCAGCAATTTTTATTTAATATTTACCGGTAATTACTGGAAAACCAATACAGTGGTTAAGTCGATGCTGCCTGTATGTGGTCAGTGAAAAGATTAAAGTTGCAAGCGTCTGAGCTTGTTAAGGTGCGTTTCTCCGCTAGTGTCTGGTGTGTTAATTGTTGTATTTGGTGTTTTTCCTTGACACAGAACATAGCGTTAAAGCTAACCGTATTCCCGTGCATTTTTACAAGGCAGTCCAAATATACACTTCACAGGCTGGACTACATCGTAATGGCTAGTGTAAGTATAACAGAATGTGACAACAGTTGGTTGTGAGCTGTTGAGACAGCTTTGATCTGTGCATAATTTAGTTATGTTTTGTCTTTTCTATGGACAGAAAGCAGTTGTGCCACACTATCTGCAGGTGAGACGGAAACAGCTGATGCCAGATACGTTGCAGTACCTGAACCAGACAGAAGACCATGTTTATCAGAGAAGGCTGGAGGTAAGAAAACTAGTGCTTTTTAAATTTAATATAAGCATTTATATCCCACTTTGCTGTAAGGTTCAAGGCAGATTCCAAGTAAAATTATATAATCAAGATACCATACAGCCTGTAAGATAAACTCCTCAAACATCTAGTGAAGCGGATAGTTTTGAAATAATCACATTTTAAGAGGGCAGCAAAATTGTCCACGAGAAGCCATATTCTGTAATTCTCTGGGGAGGGAGTCCCATCTCCCAGGGCTTTTCCCTGAGATGCTCTTAGTTCTAGTGTCCCGTAGGCGAAATGGCTTTGCAGTCAACGGGGCCAATCAAACATCACCTGCTGAGCACAGCAAGTGCCGAGGAACGTGCAAAGATACAATTGAACTCAGGCAGGCCATGCAAAATCTTAAATATGAACAGTACCATGAACAAAGGTGGTGCCTGCATAGGGAGCTGATGCAAAGTAATCAGATAGGGGGTTGCCCTGTCCCATCTAGACACCCCCCACCCACAAAAAAAAAACCTTGACTGTTACATTTTGCAGCACCTACTGTGCAGAGGAGCAACAGGGATATGTTACAGTAATCCAAGAGGGCCAGTAAAACAGCTCACACAGTCAACTGAAAACGACTGACTTCAAAATATGCCCTTATCTGGCAGGTTAATCTCAAGTTGTAAAAGATTTTCCTCCTCATAGCCAATACCTGAGTTTCCATAGTGAGTAGAGAATCTATGAAAGCCCCGAATATTTTCACTTCCCCACTGAGAGGGACAGCAATACCTATGATGATGATTTACCAAAGGCACCTCTACCCTCCACCCTCCACCCGTTGAAGCTTTCCTTTTTCTGAGTTCACTTTCAACCCACTCTGCTGCAATCCAACTTCAAATCTCTAATGAATCGTTTATAAAATCGTAGGTTTGAAGTAATATCTATATCATAGGGGATATTATAATGGTGTCATCTGCATATAAATAATAAGGTGCCCCTCTTGGGTATTTAGGACACTTACCAGGGAACTAAGAAACTGGACAGAATAAGTGATGGTAGAGAGCCCAAAGGCACCCCAAATTTCATTTACCAAACAGCAGAGAGCCTCCTCTGACAAGTGACACACAATGACCTACTTTTTAAAAATCCCTGAAACTAGTTCCACACTGCCCCAGTTACCCCTGTAATACTCAACTGAGCAAACAGCAAGTCCTGATGCACCAGGTCAGAGGCCACAGATAGATCTAGTTGTGTCACTGTTTACAGTAGCTCTGAACGCGTTCACTGATGCAGCCAGTACTGTTAGGGTACTGTGTAGTCTATGAAAGCCTGAGTCCTATCCAATCAATCGAAATCAGAGAGGAACTGTTGCAGCTGGTCTGCTACAGCAGCTTCTATGATCTCATCAATCACAGGGACATTTGCTACTAGGCCAGGCTCGACAAATCCCAGGCGCCAGGACATGATGGCGACCAGAAATTTACACCCAGCGCCTGGGATTTTCTTACTGCCCCCTCCCTACACAAACCCATGATTGCAGGTGGCAGAGAATGAGACCCCCTTCTGCCTGCCCATGAGGCTCTGATCTCCTGCGTGGAGACAAAAAGGGTCTTAGCCCCGACTCTCTTCTGCTTGCAAGAGATCAGATTCCTGCGGGCAGAAGAGAAGGCGGCAAAAGCCCCTCCTGTCTGATCCCCACGGGCAGGACAGGAAGAAAAAGCTGGAAGACAGTAGGCTGCCTGCAGGCAGAGGACAACCAGATTCAGGGCCTGTTGGGGGGGGGGGGAAGGTTTGGATAGGGGGGGAATGAGGCAGCAAACATTTAAAGGAGCAGTAAATTTTTAAAAAAAGGGAGGATTGGGTTAATAGAGGACAGAGGGTGGGAGTGCTAGAGGGAGGGAGAGAGAATCTGGAAGGGGAACAGAGCACGGGGAGGGGTTGGAAGGGGGAGGGAAGAGTGCAAGGTGTTGAAGGTTAAAAAGATGAATACAAGGACAAAAGGGCACAATATGTATATATGCCAAAAGGTGCATCCCCCACCCAGAACACACACACACGCACACAAGTACCTCACCTCCATATCACACAGGCACACACACACACCTCACCTCCACACCACACAGTACTCACACAAAAGCACCCCACCTCTGCAGCACACATAGAGAGGCTCTGCAGCACATACAGACATGCACTGCAGCCCTGTACCCCACCCATACAAAAGCGTCCACCATCACATCCTACGCACAGGCAAACCACCATTGCACCACACAAACCACACACAGACACTTTTCTGCATATTTCTGTCTAAAGATGCCTCTTACACCCCTGCTACCATAAGACACACTTTTTCATCTTTTCAAACTCTTCCACCCCCCTCAGGCATGTTTGAGTTTGCAAACAGAGGAATGTCAGTGGAGAATGAAGGCAAGGGGGTGGGGGGTGCAAGGTTATCACAGCCACTGGCTCCTAAATCCAAATAAAATTTGTCAAGGCCTGCACTAGGCGATAATTAGAACACTGGGTGGCATCAGCCTTATCCCCCTTCAAAAGAGGCCAACACCATCTGACGTAACTCAAACTTGCAAAAAAACATTTCACCAGCTTGGTTGCCAAGGGTAAAGAGTCCTTGGCATATTTTTAAATAGTCCACCCAGGCAAGGATATGCCCAGCAAATTCTCTTGGCATATTTCCGAATTGAGATGGTTCCTATCCTAGGGGAGGCAAAAAACGAATTTGTCCCACAAACTGCTGAAGTCCTCTCATGCTGCCTGTAAGACTTCTCGCCCACCTGCTCTTTGCCTGGAATATTAAATAGTGAGTCCTCTTTTGAAAATGTTGGTGCCAAAATTAAAGGGATGATCTTAGGAAAAAAAGTTTCATACAACATGGGGAATGTGTGCTCGCTCGTCCTGGCAATGCCTCTCATTTAGACGTATGGTAATGATCATCTCTTTAAACCAGAGCTTCTCAAACCTGTTCTGGGGACCTGGCAGCAGTTATGCTAAAAACCTATTCGCAGTAAATATATGCAGGAGCTCATTTATTCATTGTATTAATTTTTTTAGCTATTCTTATGTACCGCTATATCTAAAAGTCAGAGCGGTGTACATAAAACAAAGAGGCCATTAGGCATGACAGAACAGAATTAAAAGAGGGTGGTGAATGGGGGTGAAAGCATTTACTGTAGAAGAACAAAATAGAACTGAAATTTCAATGAACTATTTACATGGTATAAGAAGAATGTTAGGTATGTAATGTCTCATCACCAGAAAAGTATTCAGAGGAGAGTGTTAAGCATCCGCCTGAAGGACATTAAGTCAATTGAGGCACATAGGCTATCAGGAATTGTATTCCACAGAGAAGGGGCAAAGAGGGAGAAAGCTCTTTGAAGTGTTTATTTAACTAGGCTTATATACTGCTTTTCTACAAGTAAAAGCGATGTACGTTCAGGCACTGTACATGTATTTTTCCCTTGTCCCCAAAAGGGCTCACAATCTGTTTTCTGTATCTGAGGCAATGGAGGGTTAAGTGGCCTGCCCAAGGCCATAAGGGGAGCACCTGTGGGACTAGAAACCCTAGTTCTTCTAGCCCAAAGTTGCTGTCCTGCAGCGCAATCCAAACCTCCAGACCAAGGTAACTTGCCCCAACCACTAGTGCATGAGGCTTTACTATTCAGAGCTGGTGTATAAAAAGTGTTTTGGGAACTTGTTCTTCTTATCCTGTTGCATGGCGTATTTTGTATGAGCAATTTCAGGTAAGAAGAAGATAAAACATGAGTTGCCTTGAAAATCATTAGAAGAAATTTATATTTTATTCCTTGTAAAATGGGCAACCAATGCAGTTGCTTTAGAGTCGGGATAATGTGCTCCACTCTTGGAGTGTTGCCGATGGTACGGGCTGCTGTGTTCAAGGCTAGCTGAAGTGGGTGGATGGTGGTGTTAGGGAGTCCTTGGAAAATGATGTTGCAGTAATCTATGTAAGGGATGGTAAGAGCTTGGAGAGTTGTGCAAAAATCACTGCAATCAAGTAGAGGTTTGAGGTGCCAGAGCTATCTGAGCTTGGGATAGATGGTTTTGGTGATGCTGTTGATATGTGAAGATTAAGGTGAGATGCTGATCAATGACTACTCCCAAATAGTGGATTTCATGTTTAACTTTTAGGCGCTTATCACCAATTGTTAAAAATTCTGGTGGAGTAAAGTTAATATTTCTGAAAATATAGAGAACACCAATTGTATTATGGTTAATTATAAGGTTGTGTAATGTTAACCAGTGACTGATAGCGGAGAAACGTTTTTCAAGGTTGGTGATTATAGGCTTGGTGATATTGATTGGAGTGTATAAAATAATATTGTCTGCATAAATATGAAACAATATATTGTGCGCTCTTATATGGTGAACACAGTGGTTGAAGAAATATGTTAAGTGTGGATAGGGCAGATCCCTGAGGTACTCCTTGCAGCTGTGTGGATGAGGCTGATTCTGTGTTACCTATTTTTATTCTAAGCTGTCGTTTAAAAACTAAGATTTAAAGCAGTTGAGAGTAGTACCTCTTAAACCTATGTCATGAAGTCTGTGAATGATCAAATTGTGAGGAATAGTGTCAAACGCTACCTTAACATCGATGAAAATAAATAGGAAACCTCTGTTGGGCTCGTCAATACCCTTGATTAAGTTGTCCATAAGAACTGCCATTAAAGATTCTGTTCCGTGGTGAGGTCTGAATCCATATTGCTGTTGATCCAAAGGGAAGTGACAGTGTTTATGATCTTGCAGTTGTATCAATACAATTTTCTCTATTATCTTAGCCGGAAAAGGTATACTGGCAATTGGTCTATAGGATGTTGGTTGTGTAGGGTCAGTTCCTGAGGCTTTTCTTATTGGGCGAATGAATGCCATTTTTAGATCTGTGGGTAAGTAGCCTTGAGTAAGGGATAATTGAACAATTTGTAGAATTGTAGGGAAGAGCTCTGCTCAAGTGGCTTGAATCCAAATTACAGGGCAAGAATCTAGAGGGGATGTTGTGGTGTTTATACTTGCGATAATGTTGTCCAGTTGCTTATTTGTGATGGATGAGAAGTTTTCCCAGGTGATAGTTTTCTATCCTGTGAGGCAGTAGGCAGAAAGCTCCATTGTGAGGTGAGCTATTGGAAGGACTAAAGATAGATTTGTAGTGGTCTGCTATTAGTTGGAGTTGAGGGAACCTCCTCCTTGTGCGTTGTGGGATCTTTTGTAAGTGATTTTACTATTTCAAAGAGCTCACAAGGTCTATTTAAAGAGCTTTGGAGTAGCTTGGAGAATATTCCTTTTTTGCTGTGTTTGTGGCAGTCTGGTATTCATGTAACTTTGCTGTATATATGTCCAGATTATGTTTAGATTTAGAGCACCTCCATTTTCTTTCCAGAGCGCTTCGATTACGCTTCAGGTCCCTAAGGGCAGGGGAATACTAGGTTGCTGAATGCATTTACACATACATAGTCCCTAACACATACAAATTGATCTCATGCATATTCATTATGGATATCCTAAAAACCCAGAACTGGATTGGGAAATCCTTTCTTAAACCATTGTATCACTCGATTTCATGTACGGTTCCTGTGACGACTAATTCACTTCATTGAGACCACAGTGCTCAGGATGTGCTCAGGACTGCTAACCAAATTCCATGTCATTGTGAATTTAGGATCAATGCCATTTTGTGACATCTGGCACTAAGCCTTCTGGAAGATAGACAGTTCCATACTGCTCTAATGTGAAAACTAGAACTAGAGATAGTATTATCCCTCTCATGCTGATGTGGAATTTGGTTGGTCTTTGTTTCTCTGTTTATCCAGCCTTTTTCCCCCCAGCCATTAAAGTTGTATTTTGATGGCTACTCTGGGACTCCAAACCAGCTTTTCTGATACTCTAGCAGGCTGCCCAGCTAGACACATCATTTTCCTAATTTAGGGGCTGGCCTTGAAGATTTTATAACTTTCCCCCTCCATAACTAAAGGGTTTGAGAAGCTTGAGAAATGGAAGGGAGCAGTCCTTTATGAATCTGAAGCTCGGGTTTGGATTTCTTCCATTGTCTGACCTCTGTATTTTTTTCTGGCTGTTTGAAAAATCAAGGAGCCCCTTTACTAAAGGACTGGTCGCACTGCGTGAATGCGGCTGCTTCCTATTCTCTCTGTGCTACATCCTATTCTATTGTAATTCATAGCTGGCTTTGCTGTAGATCGCCTTGCTACTCATTCCAGTGAGAGGCGACAAAGAAATAAACATAAGCATTTAGTACAAGTTTTACCATGAAAGCACCATCAGTGCTTACCATCACCACAGTAAAAAAACCCCACAAAAACAAAAACAAAACAAAACAAAACTGTACTTAACCAAGGTTTGGGGCAAAGACTGGATATGGCAGCTACTTATGCTAGCTGTCATGACTGCCGATAGTGGTGCTGCACTTCATTCCACCCCGAGAGATGGTGTTAGGAGGACCCACGATACCAGCAGTCTATAGCATGACCACATACGGGGGGGGGGGGGGGAAATGCTGAGCCTCCCAAATTCCCTGGTTGTGCTCCCCCCCCCTCACCTCAAGGACCCGCCCAATCGGAATCTTTCTCTGATCTGATCCCCACCTTGTACATCCCCACTCACTGATCCCATTCCCCCCCCTTCAGAATCATTAAAACTGTGAGTAGCAACCCCCCCATCCCCCAAGAAAGCCCCAACTTAAGTCCTGGAGCTGTGAATAGTATAAATAAAATTAATAAACTATATATCTGCCATCCTGCGATGCTGAACTGGCCCGTGGATGGTGGAGTTAGGCTGGTTCAGGACCTTAGAGTAGGCTACGATGGAACACGACATCAGGAGGGAAGGCTACAGGGCCGGCCCATCCATTGTATAAGAATGTTGTTCGCACAGAACCCCACGCTTCAGGGACTGGAACTAGAAGGGAGCTGATGTTGGGGGAGGATTAGAAGGGGATGGGGCTGGGGGAGTGAGAATGGAGAGGGGAAAAGATATTTTGTGTGGGAGGGAAGAAAAATCTATGAGTGGCCAGGTATTGGGAGAGTAAGTGGGGATTGAGGATGGAAGGTTGAAATTTGAGTGGATGAAAAAGAAATAAAGAAAAAAAATGGAGGAAAGAACAAAAGGGGAAGATTAGTATGTTAAAGCAGGTGTAGAGAGAGAATGGAAACAACTAGAAGAGAGAAGAAAGGACAAATGGACAGCAGACAATGGAGAGTTAGCAGAAGACACAAAGAAACCAGAAGAAAGTGACTGGAACAATTGCAACTGAAAAATAAAATGCACAAACAAAAGGTAGAAAAATACTTTTTTAATTTAAATTTCTTAACTGGAATATTTCATCTCTGGGACATGTACATCGATAACTTCTGCATTTTGTTTAGTACAAGAGGAAATTAATTTATAGTTTTTTCTCCAGTGTTGTTGTACATTCCAAGTTTGGCTTTTGGGGTTCCCAGTTTAATTATTGTCTTCCTATTTCTAAATTGTGATCCCTTGTTTGTTTGGTGATGGTCTGTGTTCTGCATGTGTAACTGAACTGAGGTATTCTGTTTATGTACTTTCTATTTGACAGTGCCACTTGTTCTCTTTCCCTAGTAGGAGATGTATTATCTGAGATGTAATCCTATAATATTTGCAATGTTGCCTTTTGATAGGTAGAGTTTGGTGCTTTGTGAGTCCTGGTAGTGCTGTTATGATATGTAGGGTTTGCTATGGGTTCTAAATGGGCAGGGTTTGTAGTACTTTCTAATGTGCCTCATGGTTGGCATTGGAATATAGTAATGTAGAAATCTGGTAGTCTTTCTTTATCCAGACACTCATTACGAGGCATGTTTACTAAAAGTTAGTACATGTTAGCTTTATGCAAATATTTATGCAAATTAGGCCCCCTTATGCTAATGAGGCCCTGCAGTGAGTCTCCAGACATGACCCTGCACACCCCTTGAGCTGCCCCTGCAAAGCCACGTGTTTTTAAATTTTAAAAAATGCCTGCTGTGATGTTTTGCAGTGGTAAGGGGGCCTCCTATGCTGGATCGCAGCATCGGAAGGCAGAAAGAGGAAGCTGGTAAAAGAATGTGTCTGCGGTACAAGCCCCTTGTTTTAAAAATAAAAATGGTTGCTGAAGTGTTCCCTAGTGTCCTAGGGTGCTGGGGACCCAGCTTAAAGCAAGGTGGCCTGTGTACATTTTGCCACTGCGAATGTAACATAGTAACATAGTATATGACGGCAGATAAAGACCAGTATGATCCATCTAATCTGCCCAGCAAGGCGGCAAGAGTAGGTGCACTTGCCGCTCTGTGCAGGTCACCCCCTTCCCATGCCTTTGTTTAGGGGTGTACCCACTGCTCCGCATAGGTCACCCCTATTTGTTCAGATATAAGAGAGAGTATGTTTGTTTTGATTTTATCCTGTTGCTATAAAGGGATCCACTGTGTCTTTCCCATGCCATTTTGAATTCTGTCACTGTGTTTTCCCCCCACCACTTCCATCGGGAGGGCATTCCAAGCATCCACCACCCTTTCAGAGAAAAAGTATTTCCTGACATTGCCTTTGAATTTACCCCCTTGCAGCTTCATGTTATGCCCTCTAGTTTTACAGCTTCCCCATCTTTGGAAGAGGTTTGTTTGTCCTTTAATACTCTTTAAGTATTTAAAGATCTGAATCATATCTCCCTTGTCCCTCCTCTCCTCCAGAGTGTACATATTTAGGTCTTCAAGTCTCTTCTCATAAGTCTTCTGATATAGGCTCCAAATTATTTTGGTCGTCTTCCTCTGAACTGCTTCCAGCCTTATTATATCCTTTGCGAGATACGGTCTCCAAAACTGAACACAATATTCCAAATGAGGCCTCACCAGCGACTTGTACAGTGGCATTAGTACCTCTTCCTTTCTGCTGGTAATTCCTCTCTGTATGTAACCCAGCATCCTTCTGGCTTTTGCCTCCACCTTGATATAGTCAGAAACAATAACTCTGAGGTCCTTCTCCTCGTCCGTGCACACCAATCTCTCGCCCCCTATTGCATACAGTTCCCTTGGATTTCTGCTTCCCAAGTGCATGACACTGCACTTCTTCACATTAAATCTTAACTGCCAAGCATTAGGCCATTCTTGCAGATTTTGTAGATCTTTCCTCATGTTCCCCACTCCCTCAGGAGAGTCCACTCTGTTGCAAATTTTGGTGTCATCTGCAAAAAGACACTCTTCCATTCAGCCCTTCGGCAGTATCACTCACGGATATATTGAACAGTACCGGTCCCAGGATCGAACCCTGGGGCACACCACTAATAACCTTCCTTTCATCCGAGTGAGTTCCATCTGTCAGTCAACCAATTTCTGATCCAGTTCACCACCTTAGGACCCATCTCCAAGCTGTTGAGTTTATTGATGTCTCCTATTAGGAACAGTATCAAAGGCTTTGCTGAAACTACCCCAAGTCTCATCTGCAGCCGTCGCAGCAGCTAGAATTCATCAGGGCCCTCCTGGTCACCATGTGGGCCTCAGCTTTCTTCCAAAAAGACTGCTTGCAGCGACTCTTGGAGGTGGTTCTGCTGTCTGCCAGAAGCGTCACACCATGGTGCAAGGGATGCTGTGCATGCTCAGCCACATGGCCTCCACAGTGCATGTGACCACATTGGCCTGTCTCAGGATGCACCAGGCTCAGTGGGCATTATCCAGTAAATGGAAGCAGGCCACGGGTCACCACAAGTATCGCCTGTGGCTGGAGCCACAGCACCTTCACTGAGGCCTCCCCTTTCAGTTGATGCCGCTCCACCAGACACTCACCACTGATGCAAACAAACTAGGCTGGGGCAAAAACCTGGACAATCTGTGGTCACATGGCCTCTGGTCAGAGCAGGAGCCTGCACCAGATCAACTTTCTGGAACTGCGGGTGATTGCGAACACCCTCAAGGCCTTCCAGGCACACTTAGCCACTCCTCATCCAGACAGACAACCAGGTGGAGATGTTCTACATCAACAAGCAGGGAAACATGGACTGGGAGGCTGTGCTCCTCTGGAAATTCACAGTGGCCTCTGGCATGGAGCTGCAGGCAACCTACCTTCCCAGGGAGCTCAGCACACTGGCAGACCATCTCAGCTGTGTTCTCCAGCCCCATGGGTGGACCTTCATCTGAAAGGTAGTAGAGCACATCTTCCAGGAGTGGGGCACTCTGACAGTGGACCTCTTTGCCTCCCTGCACAATGCACAGGTGGACCACTTCTGTTCCCGCATGGCTGCAAGGAGCAGGCTAGCACCTGACATCTTTTTCCTGAACTGGTGGGTGGGCCTGCTGTATGCTTACTCCCCATTTCTGCTGATAGCAAAGATGCTTCTCAAGCTCCAGGCGACAAAGGGACCATGATCCTCATTGCTCCATACTGGCCCAGGCAGCTGCGGTTCTCCCTGCTGCTCCAGTTGTCCTGTCGGGAGCCGATTCAGCTGGGATGCAACCTCAACCTCATCTCAGCAGCATAGGACCATACTGCACCAGAATATTTGGTCCCGGGCCTTCACGGTTTGAATGCTGAGTGGGTAGTCCTGTCCGAGTTCAACTTACCAAGGAAGGTGATGAATGTCATCCTAGTCTCCTGCAGGGATTCTACCTGCTGCTCCTATGCCTTCAAGTGGCACAGGTTCTCAGTCTGGTGTGCAGACAGGACCCTGGACCCTTTCTCAATCTCAGTGGAGGGTTTGCTCAACTACCTCCTGCATCTCTCCAACTTGGGCCTCAAGTCCAACTCTGTTCGAATACACCTGAGTGCGATTGGAGCCTACCATTGGGGAGTAGACAGGAAGCCCATTTCTGCTTAGCTGCTGGTGACTCACTTCATGCAGGATTTGCTCCTGTTGAAGCCTCCAATTAAGTTCCTGCTGGTGTTATGGGATATGATTGTGGTCTTGGGACTGTTGCTGGCATCTTTCAAGCCACTTGCTACCTGTCCACTGACGTTTCTGTCCTGGAAGGTTGTCTTTCTTGTGGCACTCGCTTTGACTCGCTGAATCAGTGAGCCTCAGGTTCTGATGGCTCATACACCATACACGAGGATTCACCAAAACCAGGTAGTGCTCCACACTCACCCGTGTTTCTTGCCCAAGGTGGTCTCAGCTTTCCACCTTCGGTGGTATTGCCCACCTTCTTTCCTTGGCTTCATGCCAATGCACACTATCTGTTTGCGTGACGGATTGCATATCCTTTGCCTATGCTCAGGCAGGGCTGAGTCTCAAGGGTCATGTCACAGCCCACAGTGTTCGGGCCATGCCTACGTTAATGGCCAATCCACAGAGGAGATTTGCAGAGTTACTATGTGGTCCTCTGTCCACATCTTCACAGCTCACTACTGCTTGGATAGGGATTCCCAGCAGGATAATAACTTTGGCCAAGCCATATTCTGACATCTGTTTGGGACTTAGGTTCAACTCCTTCCTACCAGCCCTTATGTCTGTCCAATCTACCAAAAACGTTGGACTGATGTTAATGTCTGCTGTAGACATTGAATTGGTTGCGTCCTGAAGAGGGATCTCAAATGCTGTTTCTCTGGTTCTTGTTGCCTGATTTGGGCTGTTTTTTCATGTTTGGAAGCCTGTAGCTTGGGAGTGCCATATATGAGGACTTCGTGCTTGTTCACGGAGGAAGCGTAGTTACTCGCCTGTAGTAACTGTTCACCGTGAACAGCAGGAATAAGCCCTCACAACCCTCCCACCTCCATATGGAGTTGTTTTTAGCTACTAGCTTTTGTATTCTACTGAGGATAAGATGGTGCCGCAGCGGGCGGGGAGGCAGGTGCACATGCACAATGGAGTCTCTCTAAAGCTTCCAGTAGAAGCTGGGGAGCATTCCTGCATGGGGCTCCATTGGGGGGATGTCACATGAGGACTTCTTCCTGCTGTTCACGGAGAACACCTGCTACAGGTAAGTAACTACACTCTGCCTAATGCAGGGCAGATGCTGGGCACACCCTCTGCAATTACTGAACAGGTTTTGCACTTATGATATGATATGCCTCCTTTAGAAAGCTTCGCTTCTAAGTATCAAAGACCTCCAGATTACTTGTTTGAGTGAGTTCTTTGTTTAAACTTCAATATACATTTAATTCTATCCAGGGACTGCTCAAGGCAATCTGCTGCCTAAGCTGAGAGATGAGCTGGTGGCCCCCCAGCCCCGGCAGCCAAAATGGAGGGGCCTCCTCAGAGCTCCAGTTAGGAACCAGGGTGTCCCTCACTCATAACACTGATTAGGTGGTTTCCCCAAGAATAAAGAAAGAAATATATACCCAGGCCATATAATTTTTAAAAAACTTTACAATGCTGTTTTTAATGCAGCAAAAATTCTAGCAATGTAATTTGTAGTCTGTAGCAAAACTAATACATGAGCCCTCATTCTCCATCAGTGTTTGTTGTCAACAAGGAAAATATAGAAGATATGAGCAAATCACCTCCCCCACACCCCCCAAATGTCTATTTGACAAAACAAGCACTTTTTGATGCCTATTGTTGCCTGGAGCAGGTATAGAAGTGGACACCGCTCAGGACATCAAGGGTGTTTCTGAAAATGAGCGAGGGCATCCAAGTTCAGGGAACACATTGCAGTGGGCTAAACTAAAGGAGGCAATAAAAGGGGCAAGAGATACATATGTGAGGAAAAGGAAGCCTATTTGGTTCTCCAAAGAAGTGGCTGCACAAATAAAGGCACAGCTTTCACAAAATTTAGAAGTTCACAAACAGTGGAACACAGAAAAGAATACAGGATAAAGCTAAAAGAGACAAAAAGAGAAATAAGGAAAGCAAAATCCAAGACAGAAGAAAAGATGGCTAAAGATCTAAAACATGATGACAAAACGTTTTTCATGTTTTTTTCGGCAGAAGAGGAAGTTCAGAGGTGGAATCGCAAGACTCAATAGTGTCAAGAACAGATTCATGGAAAGTGACATTGAAAAGGTGAAAATGCTAAACAAATACTTCTCTTCTATTTTTACTAAAGAAGATCCTGGAGAAGGACCACCTGTGATTGACAGAAATACAAATGGGAATGGAGTAGATACTACACCATTCACAGAAGATGTATTTGAACAGCTTGCAAAACTGAAAGTGGACAAGGCCATGGGACCAGATGGGATACATCCCAGGATACTAAATAAGCTCAGAGGTTCTGGCAGGGCCTTTAAAGGGTGTTTTTAATGTCTTTGTAGACAGGAGAAGTTCCACAGGACTGGAGAAGGGTTGATGTGTGATACCTCTTCACAAAAGTGGTAATAGGGAAGAAGTGACAAACTACAGGCCAGTAAGCTTTACCTTGGTGGCAGGAAAAGTTAGCGGACAACAACCTCACCATCGGACCCATGCCCAGTAGTGTGGCTCAAAGCCACAAAAAGCCAGCTCTCTCACCACATTCAAAAAATAGTCAAAGATTCACTCCAACAAGGATACATGCCGCAACCCCTAAAGCATGCCATGATACGACCGATACTTAAAAGCAACAACCTTAGCCCCTCTGAACCAAAATCATACCGTCCCATCTCCAGCCTACCATTCCTTGCGAAAATCATTGAAAAGACAGTGCAAAGACAACTTCAGGACCATATTGACATGAATGCCCCACTGGACATCCATTAGCATGGCTTTAAACCCCAACACAGTGTGGAAACACTACTCACTTCCTTCTTTGACAGTCTCCTAAGAGGCATGGATAACATAAAGAATGGATTCCTGCTAGTATTCATGGACATTTCGGCAGCCTCCGACACTATATCCCACGCCAAGTTACTGCAACGCCTGCAGCAGATAGGATTAGGCAAGAATACTCTGAAGTGGTTTACTTCTTACTTGGAAGATCGAACGCAACAAGTCAAATGCGACCAAAACAAATCACTGCAGTTCCCCGTTACGCAGGGAATACCACAAGGTTCAGCCCTATCATCATTGCTCTTTAATATTTACATCCAACCCATATGCAACATCATTAAACGCCACAAACTCCACTATCACATCTATGCTGATGACATCATGGTGTATGCCCCAATTAACCTACTAGCACTAAACACCACAACAATAACCAAATGCCTTAAAGACATGAATGCCTGGCTCGTAGTCAACAACCTAACAGTCAACTACGATAAAAATGAGGCAATGTTCATCACCAGGAACCCCACCTTCATGCCACCACAAACTATCAGCATCCTAGACAAACTTATAGTAGTCAAAGATGAAGTTAAGTACCCGGGCATCACATTGGACAGAGCTCTGAACCTGAAATCCCACATCACCAAAACCACAAACAAGGCCTATCAACGCTTGAGGACCATCAGAAAGATCAAGCCAATACTCCTCCAGGACCACTTCCACACAGTGTGCCAAGCACTCATCACACCTCTGCTCGATTACGGAAACTCACTATATCAAGGCCTCCCTCAACAGACCTTACACCCACTCCAAATGGTGCAAAACATTGCAGCATGCATCATTACAGACACTCCAAGAGCTGAGCACATCACCTCTGTCTTACAGCAACTGCACTGGCTCCCAATGGTGGCAATAGCAAAATTTAAAACAATCATGATCATATTTAAAATCATTCACCATCTCTCAGCAGACGTACTCCAAGACATCATAACAAGGGATATCAGCAATAGACCAAGAAGGGCCAATAATGACAACATGATCGGCACACCTGCAAGATATCACAAGACTAAACAAATAACTTCAAGAAGAGCTCTATCACTACTGGTGTCCACACTATGGAACTCCCTCCCAACGAGCCTGAGGGCATTAAATGACATCACAGACTTCCGCAAAGCCTGGGACCAACACAGAGGATCTCTAAAGGTAAAAAGTGGACTGTTGTAGTTGTTGTTATGGAAGGACAGACTAGATGGGCCTTGTGGTCTTTTTCTGTCATCATGTTTCTATGTTTCTATGTTTAAAGCCCTTAAAACCCTGCTCTTTATAGAAACATATGACCATACAGACAACAGTCTCCACCTGAACAGTAATACAACTACCTCCGCCAACTCGACACCCACTCATCCTAACTAGACATACGAGTTCATTGTACTATGTTGTTAATTACCCTCATGTTAAATGTAACCCTCCAATTGTGATGTGATTTGACCACTTTGATTGAAGGATAAGGTGGTATACAAATCTGTCTAAATAAATAAAAGTAATGGAAGCACTCATGAAAGAGAGACTAGCGGACTTTTTTGAAACCAGTAAGTTGCATGGTCTGAGGCAAGATGGTTTTAACAAAGGATGGTCATGCCCAACAAATCTGATTGAGTTCTTTGAAGAGCATGCGATGGATGTGATCTACCTAGATTTCAGCAAAGCCTTTGATACTGTTCCTCATAGGAGGATTATCAATAAACTGAACAGCCTGGGGATAGGTCCCAAGATGGTGAACAGGATCAGAAATTGGTTGACTGACAGATGACAGAAAGTGATGGTAAATGGAACTCACTCGGATGAAAGGAGAATGAGTAGTGGTGTGCCCCTGGGATCAGTCCTGGGACTGGTACTGTTCAATATATTTGAGTGATATTGCTGAAGGACTGAATGGAAAAGTCTTTTTGCAGATGACATGAAAATTTGCAACAGAGTGGACTCCCCTGAGGGAGTGGATAACATGAGGAAAGATCTACAAAAGTTGGAATAATGGTATAATGCTTGGCAGTTAAGATTTAATGTGAAAAGGTGCAGTGCCATGCACTTGGGATGCAAAAATCCAAGGGAAATGTATGCGATAGGGGGCAAGAAGTTGTTGTGCAAGGACCAGGAGAAGGTCCTTGGAGTGATTGTTTCTGAGGATCTCAAAGTGACGAAACAGTGTGACGAGGTGATGGCCAAAGCCAGAAGGATGCTGAGTTGCATACAGAGAGGAATTACTAGCAGAAAGGAGGAGATATCAATGTCACTATACAAGTCAGTTGGCGTATTGTGTTCAGTTTTGGAGACCATATCTCACAAAGGATATAAAAAGACTTGAAACAGTTCAGAGGAAGACTACCAAAATGATTTGGAGCCTGTGCCAGAAGACATATGAGAAGAGACTTGAAGAGAGAAGAGACAGGGGAGATACGATACAGACTTTTAAATACTTAGAGGGGATTAATGAACAAACAAGCCTTTTTCAAAGACTGGGAAGCTTCTTGCAGCTTCATGTTATACTAGAAGGTATAACATGAAGCTGCAAGGGGGGTAAACTGAAAGGCAACGTCAGGAAATACTTTTTTACTGAAAGGATGGTGGATGCTTGGAATGCCCTCCCGATGGAAGTGGTAGGGACAAATACAATAACAGAATTCAAAATGGCATGAGATAGACACAGTGGATCCCTTTATAGCAACAGGATACAATCAAAATAAACTTAACTATTTGTTATATGTCAACAAATAGGAGTCACCTGCATGGATTAGTGGGTACACCCCTAAACAAAGGCATAGGGAGGGGTGACCTGCATGGAGTGGCAGGTGCACCTACTCTTGCCACCTTGTTGGGCAGACTAGATGAACCATGCTGGTCTTTATCTGCCATCATACACTATGTTACTCGTATGTATACTGCACACCTCCATTCAGACTTGGATGTCCTTGCCCCAGGGACGTCCATAGAGCCAGCTTCTAAAATGTCTCTGGGGGGATCTCCACGCCCATTTTCAGAAGTCCAAACCACAAATGTCTTCTAAACTAATCCCCGTATTCTAATTCCAAAGAAACCCATCTCCCACAGTGGGTACAGAGGACATTTCCCCATCAAACTCAACATACAAAAAAATAATTTTTGATGGTGATGTCATCCCAGTAACAGCAATATAAACTCTCACCAGTACTGGGCATATTGTGAAGTAATACAAAACTCTGCAACAGTCACTCAGGACCTATAGAGAAAAATCTATCATACTATAACAGCATCAACTTCTAATACTTGCACAAGGAGCCTACCCAGAAAATAGCAGCACTGTAACTATTGTAGTGAGCCCTAGAACATAGATTTATCTATTTTGAAATTGAACAAGCCAAATTGCTACAGATCCCTACATAGAAACTCCATTCTAACTGAATACCTGATATCGGTCACACACTGAGAATAGAGGTAGATCCTCACCATGTATAGATTACCTCACCACAAATTAAAAAATAAAATGTATGTAGATAAAATTTAATTAAAATTAAAAAAAACAACAACCCAGACTGCATCTAATACAACACCAGAGAAGCAGATCTGCAGATGCCCCTGTGCTGTGCAAAGTGTAGAGATAAAACACGTACGGCCTAATAGTCAGAGAGGTTTAATGGTTAACAGTAGGGACAGCCCAACCACTAGGCAAACTAGGTAACCACCTAGTGCAGCAGCTTCTTGGGGACAGCAAAGAGCAGGGCATTCAAAGCTAAACAATAGATTCTGACAACAAGTGGGGGGGGGGGGGGGGGAGCTTAAGGCTCAAAGTATGCCTATGGCTCCAACACCTTGAACCAACTCTGGGGCCAGCCTTGGTTAGCAGAACTTGGTAACCAGATAAAACTCACTAACAGATTCAGAGGGCACTAACTGGCCAGTGCTGTTGAATGTCTCCTCTAAATGACATGCCACTGTCTGGACAGAATGCCATGGTCTGTGTTTACTTAACGTAGTTTAGTGAGCTGCAGTGTGGGATTTCTGGTTGTGACAAGGGATAGAAGGTGGGAGGGTGGGATGTTTTTTGTGGTTCATGAAGATGTGTCCAAGTGAATTATTTTTATGGGTGGATTGGGTTGGGGAGGAGGTGGGGATGTTCTCCTCAGCCCACACACTCATCTTCAAAGCCACCATTGCAATCTCTCTGCCCAAACTCCCCCTCCAGCCAACATCCCACTACCCCCAAACCTAAAGATCAGAACAGCACCCCCACCTCCCTCCTATCAACAGTATAAGAGGCAGGTGGGGAGTTTTTTGATCTTTGGGCGTGGGGGTAGGGGGATGTTGGACAGGAGGGTGAGTTTGTGTGGGGAGATTGCAATGGTGGCTTTGAAGATGAGTGTGTGAGCTGAGGGAGTGCTGCCTAACGATGACGCTTTCCTCTGAATATACAGGCCGGAGGGCCTCTAAAGAAGATTGGGGGGAACAGGGTGAAGCCTGAGGGGTTGCTGATGTTGGCATTGTGAGGAAGGGGTGGGCATGGATGGAGGTATGTTTGATGGAATGGCAGGAAAGGTTTTAGTATTATGTAATGTAGCTGGGGTGAGCTCACTGGGCAAATGGAAGCAAATTTTGATGCATTTATGAAAGAAAGGAACACATCACTATGTTGTGCGCAACTCATTTAAATTGGTCTGGAACATGGGAAGCTATGCTAGGATTGGGTTGGGAAGTGTTACAGGCCACCACAGGATACAAATAAATAATCCAGTCTCTTCCACAAAAATGCAACAATTGAAGTAAATCTAGTATTTGTGGGAATATTTTTTTTTAAGAAGCTGCAATCAAAATTATTCTCAATGAAGGTGGTGTCCCACATATTCATGAACACCACCCACCAACGTATATTGTCATAAGATCATTCACATAGGAATTGTCCAAAAAAAGAGAGCTCAACATCATACCCAAAACAGTACTCTAGGGTGTTTGAATATGTCTCATCATTGCTCTCCACTGGCACAATTTCTTTTTTGTTTGTTTTTTTCTTTTTTGGTTTTGTTTTGTTTTTTGCAGTAATAAAGTTCATTAACAACTCCCTTGGTTTCCTTCATAAAAATTAAAGAATTATCTGTGAAAAGCTGACTTGACTAAACTTCACCAATAAATGTTCATAGACAGAACCATCACCGCACTGATTATTCTTGAAAGAGTCTTCCATTGCTCTTATATAAATATCTTCCAATTAACATCCCGACTCGTGGCCTTTGGTTTCACCCTCCAGTTTCATCAGGGGTTACACATCATGGCGAACTGCAGCTTCTGAATGCCGTACATGATGATTTGGTTGTGATATTGAGCTCTTCTCTTTTTGTACTATTCATATATGAATGATCTTATGACAGTATATGTTGGTGGGTGGTGGTCATGAATATATGGGACAAGTGTTATGCTGCCTCAGCACCTAAGTCAAGGAAAGCTGGGATTGCTATCCTTTATTGATATGTTCCTTTTGTAGAGCATAAGGTTGTGTGGGATGATGGGGGACGTTATATGGTGATCATGGGGGAGTTTGGGGGAGAGAAAATGTGGCTTTTCAGTATATTTTACCATGGAACCTAATCATGCTTTTTTATGGATACTGGGTGATTTGGTTGTGCAATTGGAGGAGGTCCCATGATTTGGGCTGGGGATTGTGATACCTTGGCAGATCTGGATTTAGATAGACTGAAGGTGGGAGATTGTTGGGGCCTAGTAAGGAGTTTGCAAAATTTTGTCATCTTGGAGGCTTCTTAGACATGTGGCAAGTCTTCCATCTTAATGAGTGAGAGTTTACTCATATTTCTAGGGCCCACCTCTGTCCGACTCAGTTAGATTATATCTTGTCTTCTCAAGTTCTATTGCCTAAAGTGGAAGCTATAGAGATTGGACATTTGTTGGTATCTGACCGTGCTCCAGTGGAGATGCGACTCCTGCTTGCTAGAGCTGAGGGAGATAGGGGTAATTGGAGGAGGTTGCAGGATGATCCTGATTTTGGAGAGTATATGCGACAACAATGGAAAATGTATGAAGAGCACTATGAAGAATATCAGGGGAATTCTGATGAGGGATGCTATTATTGCTTTGTTGTGCGGCATAGGCGGCAGATAAATGCTAAGATGTTCAGAGTTAGGGGCTCGCATATGGCTGTTGCAATGTGGTCTGGCTTGCCGGGAGGATCTGGGTATTCATAGAAACACAGAAACATGAGGCATAAAAAGACCACATGGCCTATCTAGTCTGCCCTTCCATATCAACTACTGCAATAGTTCATCTTTTTCCTTTAGAGATCCTCTGTGTTTGTCCTATGCTTTTTTGAATTCAGATAATGTCCTCATCTCTACCACCTCTACTGGGAGACTATTTCACACATTTACCACTCTTACCATAAAGAAATATTTCCGCATATTATTCCTGAATCTATCCCCTTTCACCCTCATTCTATTTCCCCTTATAGCAGAGCTTGCTTTCAATAGAAAGAGGCTCTCCTCCCGTGCATTTACACCACAGAGGTATTTAAACGTCTCCATCATATCTCCTCTATCCCATCTTTCCTCTAAAGTATATATATATATTAAGATCCTTAAGTCTGTTCTCATATGCTTTATAACGAAGACCACAAACCATTTTAGTAGCCATCCTCTGCACCGACTCCAACCTGTATATCCTTTTGAAGGTGTGGTCTCCAGAATTGCAGACAATACTCCAAATGAGGTTGCAACAAAGACCTATACAGAGGCACTATCACCTCCTTTTCTGCTGGCCATTCCTCTCCCTATGCACCCAAGCATCCTTCTAGCTTTCACCATCACCTTTTCTACCTGTTTAGCCACTTTAAGATCATCAGGCATAATCATGTCAGGCCCCGCTTTTCTTTGGTGGACAGAAGTACTTCACCCCCTATACTGTACCACTCCCTTGGATTTTTGCAGCCCAAATGCATGACTCTTCATTTTTTAGCATTAAATCTCAGCTGCCAAATTCTTGACCATTTTTCAAGCTTAGCTAGATCCCTCCTCATGTTATCTACTCCTTCCTGGTTGTCTATTTCAGATTTTGGTATCAACTGCAAACAGGCAAACCTTACCCGACAGCCCTTCCACAATATCACTAACAAAGATATTAAAATTCAGACCAGGGACAGATCCCTGCAGCACACCACTGGTAACCTCCTTCTCCTCAGAGTGCACTCCATTTACCTGAACCCTTTGTCGCTTCCCACTCAACCAATTTCTAACCCAATCAGTAACTTTAGGGTCCATCCCTAGGGTGCTCAGCTTGTTTATAAGTCATCTGTGCAGAACGGTGTCAAAGGCTTTACTGAAATCTAAGTACACCACATCTAGGGCTCTCCCTTGGTCCAGTTCCCTGGTCACTCAGTCAAAGAAATCAATCAGATTTGTCTGACAAGACCTGCCTCTGGTGAACCCATGCTGCCTCCAATCCTGTAATCCATTGGACTCCAGAAACCTCATTATTTGCTCTTTCAGCAGCTTTTCCAATAATTCACTCACCACAGAGGTTAGACTAACCAGCCTATAGTTTTCAACCACATCCTTACTACCGCTCTAGTGTAAAGGGGCTACATTTGCCTCTCTCCAGTCCTCTGGCATCACTCCCGACTCCAAAGAGGCATTAAAAAGGTCGGTCAGTGGAACTACTAGAATGTTCCCAGGATCCTTCAGTATTCTTGGATGTATCCCAACCAATCCCATCACTTTGTTTCTTTTTGTTTAGCTAGTTCCTCATGAACACAGTCTTCTGAAAATCTAGGACCCATCCTCCAGGTGATGTAAAACCATCTCGTACCGAGGAAGTTTCTCCAGGGCCATGTGCCCATGAGGGAAGGGTTAGAATAGCCATTATAGTTGGTGATTCAATCATTAGGCATGTAGATAGTTGGGTGGCTGGATGTGAGGATCACATGGTAACATGCCTGCCTGGTGCAAAAGTAGCAGACCTCATGCACCACCTAGATAAGGTCTTAGATAGTGCTGAGGAAGAGTCTGCTGTCTTGGTACATGTCGGTACCAATGACATAGGAAAATGTGGTAGGGAGGTTCTGGAGGCTAAATTTAGGCTTTTAGGAAGGAAGTTGAACTCCAGAACTTCCAGGGTAGCGTTTTCCGAACTGCTTCTCATTCCACGCACAGGACCCAAAAGGCAGGCAGAACTCTGGAGTCTCAATGCGTGGAAGAGACGATGGTGCAAGGATGAGGGTTTTGGATTTCTTAGGAAATGGGGAACATTCTGGGGAAAGGAGGGGCTCTTCCGAAGGGATGGGTTTCACCTTAACTGGGATGGAACCAGGCTGCTGGCATTAACCTTTAAAAAGGAGAGAGAGCAGCTTTTAAACTAGATAATAGGGGAGAGCTGACAGCCGCCCAATAGTGCATGGTTCAGAACAATGTATCCATGAAGGATACTACCAAAAGAATGAAGTTAGGGCATATCAGCAGAGAGGTTCCAATAAAGACAAAAGTAGCCCAAATGCCCTTGAGTACGGAGCAGACAGAGCTTAAGATTCGAAATCACCCCTTCCTACTGATAGCCAGATTAATATGAATAAAATACAATCTCTAAAATGCTGGTATACAAATGCTAGAAGTCTAAAAAATAAGATGGGAGAATATATAGCACTAAATGAGAGGTTAGATGTGATTGGTATCTCAGAGACATGGTGGAAGGAGGACAACCAGTGGGACACTGTGATACCTGGGTACAAACTATATCGTAATGATAGAGCTGATCGAATTGGTGGAGGGGATGAGCTCTATGTTAGAGAGGGCATTGAGTTACAAAGGATTAAAGTTTTTCAGGAAACAAAAGTTGCTGTAGAATCTCTATGGATTGAAATTTCATGTAAAAAGGGGAAGGCAATGGCAGTGGGGGTATAGTATCGACCGCCTGGCCAGAATGAACAAATGGATGATGAAATGCTCAAAGAAATCAGGGAAGTTAACAAAAGTTACAGCACAGTAATAATAATGAGTGATTTCAATTACCTTGGTATTGACTGGGTCAGTGTCACGGCAGGACATGCTAGGGAGATAAAGTTTCTAGATGAAATAAATGACTGCTTCTTGGAGAAACTGGTTCATGAACTGACCAGAGGGGAAGCCATGTTGCACCTAGTCCTTAGTGGAACACCAGATCTAGTGCAAGAGATAAGGATGTTGGGGCCACTTGGCAATAATGATCACTTTTGATTTAATTAATGGAGGAAGGATGGTAAGGAAATCCACAGTACTACCTTTTAACTTTTGAAAGGGAGACTATGATAATATGAGGAAAATAGTTAAGAAAAAACTAAAAGGAACAGTTGCAAAGGTTAAAGACTTACATCAAGCTTGGATGTTGTATAAAAATACTATCTTGGAAGCCCAGACCTGCTGTATTCCACGCTTTAAGAAAAGTGGAAGTAAGTCTATAAAACTGCCAGCATGGATTAAAGGTGAGGTCAGAGAGGCTGTTGTTGCCAAAAAAGCATATTTCAGAAAATGGAAAAAAGAGCCAAATGGTGAAAACTGGAAACAGCATAAGCATTGGCAAGTTAAATGCAAAGTCATTCTGCGGTTAAGTGTTTTAAAATCACATTGCTTTTGAAAATTAATAAAAGGAACGGTCACAGTGAGGGGTAGGATTTGATTCCTCCATCTTTTGATTGATGGTTCCAACAAAAAAATATTGTTTAAAAGAAGGCCTTTCTTTAAGGCTTCAGAGTTTATTCTCTAGATTTGTTTGTTCACTTTGAGGGAGGGGTTTTTTTTTTGTAAGTTAAATGCAAGGCATTGATAAGGCAGGCAAAGAGAGAATTTGAGAAGAAGCTTGCTTTGGAAGCAAAAACACATAATAAAGAATTTTTCAAGTACATTCGTAGCCAAAAAGCTTGTGAGAGAGGTATTAGATGATAGAGGGGTAAAAGGGGCACTAAGAGGGGACAAGGCCATAGCTGAGAGACTGAATTAATTCTTTGCTTTGGTCTTTACTGAGAAAGATGTAGGGATGTTACCCATGACTGAAGTGGAATTTATAGGTGATACTGCAGAAGAATTGAAATAAATATCAATACACTGAGAAGACGTATTACAGCTATTTGATAAACTGAAGAGTAGCAAATCACCTGGACCAGATGGTATACATCCAAGGGTGTTGAAAGAACTGAAATATGATATTTCAGACCTGCTATTAGTAATCTGTGAACTGTCATTAAAATCATCTGTAATACCTGAAGATTGGAGGATGGCCAATGTAACGCTAATTTTTAAAAAGGGTTCCAGGGTAGAAACCATCATAAAGAACAAAATTACTGAACATGTAGATAGTGTCACCAAGCCTCGTAGGGAGAGACTCAGTGAGTGCCCTAGGCAGTCGCCTAGGGTGTTTTGAGTCACCTTGTTGCTACTTCTTTTTAAGACAGAGAGTCAGACAGTCAAGGTGATAAAGTAAAGTGGGGTTTATTCCCGTTCCCCGGCGAATATCAATGCTTGGAATACAAAAAGCAGAACTTAAACAAAACACAGCTTGAGCATAATTCTTCTCTCTTGTTCCTTGCACAGAGAGGTCTAACGCAAAGAGGTTATTTCATCATTCAGACAAATTGTACAATCCATTGGCTCCTGGTCAATGTAATTATTACTGCTTGTATCTTGGTTTATACTTGGCTGGTAGCTGACGCAGCCAGGCTCACTCATATAACAAGTGGTAGCTTCACTGGTCGGGGGAGGGTAAACTTTCCCCTCTCCCAGGCACTGCTCTAACTCGGGATTGTAAAAACCTCTTCTGTAATCAGTTCTCTTATAGCCAGTCTCTCTTGGCTCTCTCACTTGGAAGTTGGAACCCTTTCCCAGGTTAAAACCTTGCTGCCAATAAGGACTATAAAAACACCCAGTTTCACTTCCTTCCCCAATGTAAGGTTTTATCTTCTTTACCTTATCTAGGTTGCAGGCATCAGCTGTGGGGTTTTTCTCTCGTGGCAAAGTTCTAGCCTCGTGTAGCCAGTTCCTCCGAGGTTTGTAAAAACTCTCGGGGCTAGTGTTCCACTTCCTGCCTTCCAGGAAATCCTCCTGGGGGCTGTCTTGCCAGTGGTACGCTTCTCTAACGCTCCTTGGTAATTGCCTGGAGCTTTCTCTGAGAGCTTTTGGACCTCCCAGACCTTCAATGCTTTCCCTGGGATTAAAACTTCTCCTGGAGCTTTGGAACCCTCTCTGCTTCCGTGACTTGCCTGATTGCTGCTGAAACTCTAGCTGCATCGGAGTGTCACCTTCCCCTGCAGAGTCCTGCTTACTCGCTCTCAGGTATTTGTTCTGTCTCCCAGACTTTCTCTCGAAGTTGTTCTCAGGGCTGTTCTCAGGTCTGTTCTCAGAGCTGTTCTGACTTCCTGGTTCTAACCAGGTCCCTTTGTACCTCCCCTCTCTGCACGTAACGTCTGCTCCTGGGGGCAGGTGCTGGTAATTAGAATCCTGGATTCTAACTGCGTCACTGTTGCAGACAGGAAAGTTCCGTTCTAACCCTTTCTTTCCTACCTGTGCTGATGGCACCGGGTGCTCAGCCCTTCTTAGCCATGTTGGATCTCTCTGCCTAGCCCATTTTGAGGTGAGTTCTGTATTTTCACTAACCTCCATTGGCTCCACTGTATCACATATCCCCCCTCTTAAGACATTCCGGGATGGGGAACTATCTTTCTCACAGCCCGGAATCCTGGACAGCGCATCAGCGTTTAAATGTAGCTTACCTGCCCTGTGGTGAATGGTAAAACTAAAAGCCTGTAATGCGAGGTGCCAGCGGGTGAGGCGAGGGTTGTGATTATGCATCGTGCCCAACCATTTTAAAGGTGCATGATCAGTAATGAGGACAAAATGCCGGCCAGTGAGGTAAAAGCGGAGCGCTTCAACCGCCCACTTAATAGCAAGGCATTCCTTTTCAATAGTGGAGTAATTGCCCTCTGCCTTGGACAATTTCCTACTTAAGTAAAGTACGGGATGTTCAGAACCCTCAAACTCCTGGGAGAGTACTGCACCTAGCCCAGATTCTGATGCGTCAGTCTGTAAGATAAAGGTGCGCTCAAAATCCACCCCATATAGGACCGGAGCCTTGCACAACTTTCCCTTCAGCAATGTGACGGCGGCATCCGCTTCCGGAGTCCAACACAGGTTATTAGGGGCGTTCTTCCGTAACATCTCTGTCAGTACTGCGCTTTCCTCGGCAAACCTGGGTATGAAGCGCCGGTAGTACCCGACCAAACCCAGGAAACTCCTGAGCTGCTTTTTGTTTACGGGCCTCTGAAAATTCTGTACACTTTCGATCTTATTTTGCAAGGGTCGGACCATCCCCTTTCCCACCATGTGTCCCAAGTACTTTACTTCTGTTCCCGCGAACAGACACTTCCCCGGATTCAAGGTCAATCCGGCTTGCCTTAAGGCCTTTAGCACTGCTCCCACCCGTGGAAGATGTTGCTCCCATGTGGTACTATGGATGACGATGTCATCCATGTAAGCCACCGCATAACTCTGGTGTGGGCGCAGGACCTGGTCAACCAACCGCTGACACGTCGCGGCGGCGCCATGCAGGCCAAAGGGCATACGTTTGAATTGAAATAAGCCCAGCGGCGTACTAAATGCCGTCTTGGGTCTGGAGGCACGGGTAAGCGGTACTTGCCAGTACCCCTTGGTGAGGTCAAGGGTAGTCATGTACCGGGCCTGCCCCAGTCTATCTAGCAGCTCTTCGATGCGTGGCATTGGATACGCATCAAAGAGCGAAATGGTATTGACCTGTCGAAAGTCGATGCAGAATCTGAGACTGCCATCGGGTTTCGGGACCAGAACCACTGGGCTGCACCAGGGGCTTTTCGACTCCTCAATGACGCCCATGGATAACATGTCCTGCACCTGTGATACGACCTCTTTCTTACGCGCTTCTGGTAAGCGGTAAGGTCGTTGCCGCACGATCTTCCCGGGAGGGGTGAGAATCTCGTGGGCTACTAGTGTTGTTTCCCCCGGTACTGGAGTGAGAACATCCCTGAATTGTGCCAGCAACTGGGTTACTTGGTACTGTTGCTGCAATGACAATTCTGTTCCCATCCTTGGAGCTACCTCTGCTTTGCAGTCTTCTACCTGGGGGCCTAGATCATCTTCCAGCGGCTCTTCTGAAGTGGCGGTGAACCCTTGAACCTCCCTTTTGCCTGTGGAGCCAAACCCGCCGTCTCCCCGCCTTGTAGGGGACAGTTGCGGTACCTCCGTCACCTCAGGTGACCCGAAGCGCTCGCACACAAGTTGGGCAATCCTATCCCCACTTTTCACCTCAAAGTCCCGCTCTCCAAAATTAAATAATAGCACCTTGACCTCTCCCCTATAGTCAGGGTCAATAACCCCGGCCCCGACATCAATGAAATATTTTGACGCCAGGCCGGACCGGGGAGCAATCCGCCCATAACACCCTGCGGGCAGTTGGATTTGTATCCCCGTAGCAATTAGGGCTTTTCCCCCTTTTGGCACTATTGTGGTTACAACACTGCAGAGGTCAAAACCTGCGGATGCTGCTGTCGCTTTTTGGGGGCTTTGAGCATCTGGGGACATTTTGCAAAATTTCAGAGTGAAACCCTCCTTAGTGGGTGTACGTACTTCTGTCTGTTGCTTGGGACAAAGAGTTTCCTTAGGGGGTTTTCCAAACAAGGGCCCGGGTACCAAAGTCACTAGGGCTTCCCCTCCCCCCTTGTTTACTGGCTGGGACTTTTCTTTTAACTGTTCTCTGTGGGAATCCTCCCTGGACTCCTTCCTTTCCCTTGGAGTTTTTTCAGGGTTCTGGGCTCCTTCTGATGCTTTGGCTTCCACTGAATGCAGACCTCCCTTTAGCCCTTTGTCAAATGGGGGCCAATCCCTACCTAAGACCACATCAAATGGTAGTTTTGGTACTAGGGCTATCAGTGTTTTCTTTTGTGTTCCTAAACCTTTTATCACTAGGTTGAACAAAGGATAACATGTGGATGAGCCATGAATGCATCTAATTTTAGCTACACCTTCTGGCTGACTCGGGGGAAAATCATTTTTGGCCTGTATGCTGTCCCAAAACTTCCGGGAGACCATACTTTGATCGGCCCCCGAGTCTAGCAAGGCTTTGGCTGGTACCCCTTCCACCTCTACATCCAGGCGGAATCCTTGTGGTACAGGCTCCTTACCCTCTGCTACCAAGGCTATGCGATTTGGGCAAAACCTTTTTACATGCCCTACTTTACCACATTTAAAGCATGTTATACCATCATTAGAATTACTTCTTTTAAGCAAACATTTCTTTGTACAATATGTGTCAAATGGCAAACCCTCCTTTAACCTTGCAGGACCGGTACAGTCCAACTTCCAGTCAGCGCTTTTAGACATTCTTTTATTCAGCTCGGCTTCTAAAAACCGCTCAGTAAGCTGCGCCGCTTGTCTGGAGGTTGTGCAGTCTTGCAGTGTTAAAAAGGCTTTGACATCTGAGGGCACTGCCTCACAATATTGCTCCAATACAATTTGATCAATTAAGCTATCCACGGTTTTACCCTCAGGCTCTAGCCATTTTAGGGCTAAACTGCGCACCCTATGGCACAGTGCTTTTGGCGTTTCGCCTACTTGTAACCTTGTGGATCTAAGCATTCTACGGTACACAGCTGGTGTTAAGCCTAGCCTATCCCGTACCGCTTTTTTAATTTCTAGGTACTCTGTTGCCAATGCGGCGGGCATCGCTCGGTACGCTGCCTGAGCTTCTCCCTTTAGGGAGGTGGCGAGTCTAACCGCCCACTGCTCCTTAGGCCAATGTGCATGCAGAGCTACTCTTTTGAATGATTCTACAAAATCATCAAAATTGTCTCCATCTGACATATGTCCAAATGTCCATATCCCACACTGGGGTGGGCCTACCCCACTGAAGCCTTCTGGTGTCTTCTTTTCTTGTTGTTCTTCTAGTAGCGTTTTCACGAGGTCTGCCAGGGGCTTTTGCTGTGCCTGGAGAGCAGCCAGGGCCTGTTCTTGGCTCAGCTGAGCCAGCTCCCTCTGCTTTTCGAATTGGGCGCTCATCCATCGCTTAGCTGTTGCTGCAAAACACAAACACAAGAAACACCAAGTGCGGTATCCTTGGGCAAAGGACTTTTTCTGCCCTTTTCACTTTTATTATTCTCTTTTTTTTTTTTTTTTTCAAAGAGCACCCCTTCTCACTCCGGATCCTCCCCAGCCTATGCCCATATACCTTTTACCTGGACTAGCTGGAGGGTCTCGCTTTGAGAAGGTACTTGTGCGCCGTAGTCCACTCCGGTTCCCTCTGGATTTCCTTCCGGGCGTGGCAACTTCTGCTCCTCAGCTGGGCCTTGTACACGTCCTGGTGGCTTGTTCCAGATTGAAAAATCCGCCCCAACTACGCCATTCCTGTCACCAAGCCTCGTAGGGAGAGACTCAGTGAGTGCCCTAGGCAGTCGCCTAGGGTGTTTTGAGTCACCTTGTTGCTACTTCTTTTTAAGACAGAGAATCAGACAGTCAAGGTGATAAAGTAAAGTGGGGTTTATTCCCATTCCCCGGCGAATATCAATGCTTGGAATACAAAAAGCAGAACTTAAACAAAACACAGCTTGAGCATAATTCTTCTCTCTTGTTCCTTGCACAGAGAGGTCTAACGCAAAGAGGTTATTTCATCATTCAGACAAATTGTACAATCCATTGGCTCCTGGTCAATGTAATTATTACTGCTTGTATCTTGGTTTATACTTGGCTGGTAGCTGACGCAGCCAGGCTCACTCATATAACAAGTGGTAGCTTCACTGGTCGGGGGAGGGTAAACTTTCCCCTCTCCCAGGCACTGCTCTAACTCGGGATTGTAAAAACCTCTTCTGTAATCAGTTCTCTTATAGCCAGTCTCTCTTGGCTCTCTCACTTGGAAGTTGGAACCCTTTCCCAGGTTAAAACCTTGCTGCCAATAAGGACTATAAAAACACCCAGTTTCACTTCCTTCCCCAATGTAAGGTTTTATCTTCTTTACCTTATCTAGGTTGCAGGCATCAGCTGTGGGGTTTTTCTCTCGTGGCAAAGTTCTAGCCTCGTGTAGCCAGTTCCTCCGAGGTTTGTAAAAACTCTCGGGGCTAGTGTTCCACTTCCTGCCTTCCAGGAAATCCTCCTGGGGGCTGTCTTGCCAGTGGTACGCTTCTCTAACGCTCCTTGGTAATTGCCTGGAGCTTTCTCTGAGAGCTTTTGGACCTCCCAGACCTTCAATGCTTTCCCTGGGATTAAAACTTCTCCTGGAGCTTTGGAACCCTCTCTGCTTCCGTGACTTGCCTGATTGCTGCTGGAACTCTAGCTGCATCGGAGTGTCACCTTCCCCTGCAGAGTCCTGCTTACTCGCTCTCAGGTATTTGTTCTGTCTCCCAGACTTTCTCTCGAAGTTGTTCTCAGGGCTGTTCTCAGGTCTGTTCTCAGAGCTGTTCTGACTTCCTGGTTCTAACCAGGTCCCTTTGTACCTCCCCTCTCTGCACGTAACGTCTGCTCCTGGGGGCAGGTGCTGGTAATTAGAATCCTGGATTCTAACTGCGTCACTGTTGCAGACAGGAAAGTTTCGTTCTAACCCTTTCTTTCCTACCTGTGCTGATGGCACCGGGTGCTCAGCCCTTCTTAGCCATGCTGGATCTCTCTGCCTAGCCCATTTTGAGGTGAGTTCTGTATTTTCACTAACCTCCATTGGCTCCACTGTATCACAATAGTCATGGCTTAATGGGAGACAGCCAACATGGCTTTAGAGAAGGAAGATCTTGTTTTACTAATCTGTTATGTTTTTTTGAAGGTGTGAATAAACAGGTAGACAAAGGTGCGTCGGTTGATATAGTGTATCTGGACTTTCAGAACGCTTTTGACATGGTCCCTCATCAGAGACTTTTGGCAAAACTAAAAAGTCATGGGATAGGAGGTAGTCTACTATTAAGGATCGGGAACTGTTTAAAAGATAGAAAGCAGAGGGTAGGTCTAAATGGCCAATTTTCCCAATGGAAAAAGGTGAATAGTGGAGTACCCCAGAGATCTGTGCTGGGTCTGCTGCTTTTTGACATATTCATAAATGACCTGGAAAAGGGAATAATGAGTGAGGTTATCAAATTTGCAGATGACACAAAACTATTTAAAGTTGTTAAACCCCATGAGGATTGTGGAAAATTGCAAAAGGATATTGATAAATTGGAAGACTGGGCATCCAAATGGCAGATGAAATTTAATGTGGACAAATGCAAAGTTATGCACCTAAGAAAGAACAACCCATACTATGGTTACACGATTCAAGGTTCCACATTAGGAACCACCACCGAGGAAAAGGATTTAGGCGTCATCGTGGATAACATGTTAAAACCCTCCGCACCAGTGTGCAGCGGCGGCCAAGAGAGCAAATAGAATGCTAGGTATCATAAGGAAAGGAATGGAAAATAAAACAAAGGATATTATAATGCCTCTGTATTGTTCCATGGTGCGACCGCACCTTGAATGTTGTGTGCAATTCTGGTTGCAATATCTTAAAAAGGATATAGCGGTATTAGAAAAGGTACAGAGAAGAGTCGCCAAAATGGTAAAGGGGATGGAAGGATACCCCTGTGAAGAGAGGCTAAAAAGGTTAGGGATCTTCAACCTAGAAAAGAGATGGCTTAGGGGAGATATTGTAGAGGTCTATAAATTAAGGAATGGAGTGGAATGGGTAAACGTAGATTGATTGTTTACATCATCAGAATATAGAAAGACTAGGGGACATGCAATGAAGCTATGGGGTAACCTATTTAAGACTAATAAGAGAGAATATTTTTTTACTCAACATGTAATTAAGCTCTGGAATTTGTTACCGGAGGATGTAATAAAAGCTGTTAGTGTAGCTGGGTTTAAAAAAGGTTTGGACAAGTTCCTGGAGGTAAGGTCCATAAACCATTTTTAAAAGGTACCCGGGATATCACTGTTTGACTCAATACAAGCATTGTGGAACCTGTGTCTTTTGGGGAAACTGCTAGGTACTGTGATAAGGAAGCTTATCATAGCTCAGGAAGGAGCTATAGAAAAGGTGAAGTGACTCTGAACAAGCAACCTGTCAGTTCTGGTAGAAATAAGAAAACAGAATTTTCCCATAAAAGACTACCAGTCCCAGAATGCACCAGGTTTCCAACAGCCATTAGAGGAGCTGAAGTGGGGAAACGTGTGTTCAATCAGGAGGGCTATGAGGTAATCCCTAAGCACTCATCTCAAAGGGCAGGGCCTGATTCAGCACAGCTGCGCTGTATTAGGGGGGAGCACTCATCTAGGCGGAATAAAGGTAGAGTTTATTCTACAGATGACCATCTTCATGATCCTCATTATCCTGAGAATCAGCTTGAGCTTGATCATCAGTTTCATCTGAAGGATCATCAGAAGCAGAAGCCAAACCAGACGGACAGAGAAGGAAAGAAACCCTTTGGAAGAAAGAAGAGAAAAGCCTTTGAGAGGTCTAGAAGAGTCCAAAGCAGTACGTATACTGGGAGGTATTTCAAGGGCCAGCATACACCATTGGACTGGGGAAAGCCAGAGGAATGGTGCTGCAGAGCTAGGAAACTCCAGACGCTACCTGTGAGGGAGACGGCTGCATGTGGAAGGGACCCTAAGACCTGTGCCAGAAGGTATGTGAAGAGAGATCCAGTGTCCAGGGATCTGGATTGGAAGGCTGGACATAAGAACTGGACTACATACTGGCCAGGCTATATAGAGAGGAACTCTAACAGCAATGGAAGCTCAGGTATGAACACTGATCTATGCCCTAGCTATAACCTTGAAAGACAGCAGGGAAACAAGTATTCTCCTGAAAGTGCTCCATTGAGAGATTCATCTGTGCCAATCCATGATATTGAACCCATGCTTGTTGAAGAAGGGGGAATGATTGCAGATGAAGAATGTGTTTATATGGACTGCTCTCTGTCCAAACTCCTTTGGTGATTTTCTGTTATAAAGTACAGCAACCATCACAAAGAAATACAAACTTGTTCTTTAATCTACTCAGAAAAGCTCCTGAAGCAGGATTTGACCCACACAGTAGAAAGCAAGCCAGCTAAGGGGTTTCAGCTGGATAACTGCTAGCAATTGAGCCTTACCTAATTGCTTGTGAGCTAGGAGAGAATCACTTCTGAATCTATGTGGGAAGTTATCAGAAGTTAACCTGAAAAGAACAGTTTTTTTCTTTCTTTGTGGCTTTTCGTTTGTTGTTTGATATATGCTAAGAAAACATTAGCTAATGCCTGACAAGTTTGAATGTTGTTTTCCTGATTTTGACTTTGTTTTTCCAAGTTAAACACTGGAAGCAAGTAACCTGATTTATGTGCTACCAAGCATATCTGTGTTGGGAGAAATAACCCCATAAATAAATATCTTATTGGTCTTACACTTGAGCACAACTAAATTATTGTCAGCAGCTGTGTCTGGTGTGAATGAACTGCATTGCCCACAATCCCTTGCAAATCATATAGATATATGCACTTGCCAAGACTGTGAAAATTCTCACCCAGGCAGCCGTCTGACAGTACTTATGAGCTAGCTTGGCCACTGTTGGAAACATGATACTGGGCTTGATGGACCTTGGTCTGACCCAGTATGGTATATCTTATGTTCTTATTCCCATCGCTTCTGTTCCTATATGTGAGTGTTTTCTGAGGTCATGCTCCTGGCCCTTCATCTGTGAACACAGAACAGAAATATTTGCTAAGTAATTCTACTTTATCCTCATCAGCTTTATATATTTCTCCCCTTCGCCCTTGAGTCTGACAATATCACTTTTGCCGTTCCTCCTCTCACTAACATATCTGAAAAATATCTTATCCCCCATTTTATTGCATTGGCTATTTCTTCTTCTTTTTGTATTTTTGCTTTCCTGATTACTTTGCTAGCTTCTCTAAGTTTTTCCAAATACAGATGCCTGTCTTCCTCTCTCTGTAATCTCTTGTAGTTCCCCTTCCTCTTTTTCTTCACCTTTTCAGCTACTTCCTTTGAGAACCATAGTGACCTTGTTTATCTTTTACCTTTATTTACCTTTCTAACCAAAGGTTTTGTTGCCCTTAAAATATCCCCTTTTAGTTTTGCCCAATGTTTTTCTACATCCCCCAGCTGTTCCCATTCCGCTAATGACTCCTTGAGGTATTGGCCCATCTTGGCAATGCTTTTGAATGGATTTTATCAGTCCTAGTCCTAATACTGAACCACACCATCTGGTGATCACTAGATTCGAGATGATAGTGTTTCTGATGTTACAGTGGGATATCAGCATTGGTAAGTACCAAGTCCAGTATGGCCCCTTCACTTGTAGATTTGGTTACCAGTTTCTGGAATATTTCTCCCTGTAGCGAATCAAGGATCTCCTTACTGCAGTAGGGATGCACCAATTAACATCCGGCATATTGAAATCGCCTACCAGTAGCACTTCCCCCCCCCCCCCTTCCTGGCAATGCTCATATGTCTTCTATTAAATCTCTGACAACTTCTCCCTGTGATTGGGGTTCTGTATATCACGCCAATGCAAATGAATTTCTCTTTCCCTCTTTCTAGTTTAACCCACAGTGTTTCCTCTCTCCCTTTGAAGTGCTGTAATTCTATAGCGTTAATATTTTTTACATGTAGTGCCTCTCCTCCTCCCCTTCTTCCTACCCTATCCTTACTAAATAAAGTATAGCCCAGTGTAATTACATCCCAGTCATGGTTATCTGTGACCCATGTCTCTGTATCTGCCACTAAATCCAAATCAGCCTCTTCCATTAAAGCCTTAACATCTGGGATCTTATTTCCCATGTTATGGGCATGTATACACACTGCTTTCCAGATGTTGCCCCTTTTACCCATATCTATGGGGTATTTAATGTTTCACTTGCCTGGGGGCTTTCTTCACCTATTCGCAATAAATCTAGTTTAAAGCCCTCTTCAGTAGGTTAGCCAGTTTGCTACTGAAGAGAGATGGACACCATCTCTGCTCTGCAGCCCTTGGAACATCATCTTATGGTCCAGGAAACCAAAACTCTCTCAATGACATCATCCACGTCGCCATGTATTCATCTCCAGGATGCGTGCTTCTCTGCCTCGGCCTTTACTCTCAAAAGAGAGGGTTGAAGAGAACATCACCTGTGAACATATCCGCTTCAACCTCTGTCCCAGAGCCTTGAAGTCACTTTTGATATGCTCTGAGAGATATCTGGCAGTATTATTTGTGCCAACAGGGATGAGCAACATCGGGTAATAGTCCATAGGCTTGATGAGTCTCAGCAAACTCTCCGTAACATCTTGGATTTTGGCATCTGGCAGACTGCACACCTCTGGACATCAAGTCTGGTCGGCAGATGGACGCCTCAGTACTCCTCAGAAGAGAGCAATTGTTTCAGTTACAAACTGAATTCTGATGCTGATACATAGCAAGATTGTGAGGGCTCTTCTGATGCAAAAAACAATCACTTGTTTCATTTTGGTAATAGATCAGGGCGATATTTGGCTTGGCTGTTGTGCACTTCGGATGGGATGCATTTTGTTCCTGTCTTGAAAGATCTCTAGGGGCAATACCATAATACAAATAGCTCTCTATGGGATGTCTTCTTAGCGTATTATAAATCTTTGTATGGACCAAAATGGTGGCAGAGGAGAGGTTGGGTGAATATTTCACACAGCTGGACCTGCGTCATTAACTGAGCAGAGAAAGTTAAGTTGGAAGCTCATTTACTGAAGGAGGATATCCAAGCTGTGATCAAACAATTGAAGTCACCGGGGCCAGATGGTCTGCGGGCTGAATTTTATAAGGTACTGTTGGAACAGGTAGTGGATCCTATGCGGGAATTGTTTGGAGCAGCTATGGAGGGCAGGCCTTGGGGCCGGTGTTACCGAAGCTGGGCCAGGATGCAGGATGCCCAAGGTCTTATAGACACATCTCTTATTAATGTGGATCTGTAGATTTTTGTTAAGGTTCTGGCGAGTAGATTAAATGCAATTTTGCCATGGTTGATGTCCTCTGCTCAGGTAGGCTTTGTGCCAGGGTGGAATGGGGCCTTGAATGTGTGGAGGGAATAACTGCTATTGAAATATAGCTAAGTTTTGATTGAAAAAAGGCTTTTGATTCTGTGGCATGGCCTTATTTATGGGGGGGTTTTAGAGGGTTTGTGTTTGAGTGTTTATTTTTGGCTGGGATACAAACGTTACATGATCACCCGAGGGCAAGTTTGAAGGTTAATGGGGGTTTGAGTCATGGGAATTGGGAGGTGGTACGAAACAGGGTTGCCCTTTATCTCGAGGGTTGTTTGCCTTTGGCATGGAGATTGGCCCAGTTCCAAGACGTGGTTGGGGACAGATTGGAGATTGGGAGCTGCAGACAGCCTTGTTTGTGGAAGATTTGTTGATGATCTTGGGAGAACCTCCAAGATCTTTGCTTTGAGTTTTGGATATTTTTGAAGAGTTACGATCTTTGTCAGGCTTGAAAGTTAATTACAATAAGTCCTTAGCATTGGATTGGACTCTGTAGGTGAAGACCACATAAGTGAGTGATTTCCTCTCCAGTGAGCTCCTGGGGTGTGTAGGGCGATACCTGTGACTTTTTCCGAACCAAACAAGATGGCTTCTACCTGTGTCCTGTTCTGAACCAAAGCTTGAACCAAACAAGATGGCTTCCTGTTACAAAATGGATTTATTTTCTACTATGTTCTCAGCCTAGACTTTGGTTACTAAAATGGGGATTTATTATCTTGTTAATGGTAATCATAGGGCTACATAACTTGCTACCTCATGATTCTAATTTATTCTATAGCTGCATTATTTTTCTATTAGCAATAAAGTCTATTTTTCATATAAACACAGGGCTGGTTCCCTTTCTCTCACCTGATTCATTTGCTAGATAGGTCCAGGGGTAATTGCTACTTCCCACTTTACCCAGAGTTCTATGGGTCTATTGAGTATTTATATTTATATATTTGCCACTGACAATAATCCCAACAGGTGCTAACCTGTCTTGGGGTTAAGATTCCCAGGAATTTAGATTTGCTTTTTAGTCTGAATTTGGGGGAGGTAATATGTCATTCGGGGATATTATTGGGGACTTGAGTGAATCTTTCTCTTTCCCTGTGGGGACAAGTGCATGCCCTTAAGATGGTTATTTTGCCAAAATGGTTATATCTTTTACAATGTTTGCCCTTAGTGATTCGGAAGTGGAATTTAGTCTGGTGGGATAGAGTAATGAGTAAATTTCTATGGAGATCTCGGAGACCCCAAATTTAGAATAGCAGTTTTAAAAAGGGGGCCATGCAATGATGGTTTGGGGTGCCTGACATGAGATTGTATAATGTGGCTTTTTCTTTTACAAGCAGTTAGGGGGTGGCTGTTGCAAGAGACAGTGTTTATGGATGTCAATTTGGAAGCTGAATTGATTTGACCTTATTCACTGAGCTATATGCTACATTTGATGCGGCCTGGTGTGTGTGGAGCTCGTGTATCTTGTATGAGGATAAAGGCTATAAGATAGGCTTGGCGATGGTGTGCAAAAGAAAAAGAAGGTTTGTCTTTTTATTTACCTTTAGTAGGGCATGGGGATTTTTTGATTCAGATGGGGATGGGCATGTTTGAGCAATGGGGGGCAAAAGGGCTCCAGTGGATAGGACAGTTGATCGAGGAAGGGGGTAGTAGGGTTCGGACCTATGCCGCTTTTCAAGAGGCCTTCAGTTTGCCTAGACAGAATTATTATGCCTTTCTGCAGGCTCATCAATTTATTTGGTCTCGGTTTCGAGAGGTATTGGCCTTTTGTGGGAAGGGAAATTGGAGCATATTGTATTGAAGAAGAGACTTGAAGCGTGATTTCTTGGTTGTATGGTCAGTTGAAAAGAGAGCCGAAAACTGGGTCAGTTGATGCGGTGGTGAATAAATGGGTAGATGACTTGGGAATGGAGTCCACTAAGCCCATCACTGCCCCTCCCCACCCACCCACTCACTCACCCATAAAGGATGCACACCATAAATCCCCATAACAAACAGATAGGGAAATCCCTTACCACCACCACCCCCCGTCCTTCAAACAACGTAACCATTTCATTCATTAAATAGTATACAAAATTAAAAAGCAAAAAAGTAAGAAAAATAAGAATAAAATAGGGGGAGTGGAAAAGGCAATATCCATAAAAACAAAATGTTCAGTAAAAATTACTGGAATCATCCCCTAGACTAAAACAATTCACACCTTTGTCTGATCAGTGGATTCTAGCCAAAATATTTGTATAGCGCTACAAGACATATGCAGCGCTCCACAGACACATGTAAAAGATGGTCACTGCTCATCAGAGCTTACAATCTAGTCAAGGCAGATAACACATTAGCTGTAGACATGGGATACATCTAGGGGAAATGGTAAGGAAACACAAAGGAAATGAAGGGGAAGTGAAGGGGTGAGTTTTCAGCCTGGATTTGAAAAGGGTCAGATAAGATGCCTGACGCACAGACTCGAGTAGTTTGTTCCAGTCATAAGGCAGCAAGGTAAAAGGAGTAGTCTGGAGTTAGCAATGAAAGAGGACACAGATAGAAGCAATTTGCCAGAAGAGCACAGTACACGAGGAGGAATGTAGGGAGAGATAAGAGAAGAAAGGTAGTGAGGTCAACAAGTTTGAACTGGGTGTGGAAATGGATAGGGAGCCAATGAAATGACTTGAGAAGAGGGGTAATATGAACATGACAAGGCTGGCAAAAGATTAGCCGTGCAGCAGAGTGTTGAACAGATTGAAGGGGAGAGGGACCAGCAAGGAGCAGGTTACAAAAGTCTAGATGGGAGGTGACTAAGGAGTGGATAAGTGTCTTAGTAGTGTGTTCAGAAAGGAATGGGTGAATTATGTTGATGTGATAGAGAAAGCTAAAACTGTTTCTATCAGTTGTATGTGTGTGGAGAAGGGGAGAGAGAGGAGTCAGATGACCCGAAGGAGGATTAGAGACAGGGAGGAGTAGAGTTATCCATAGAGACTGAGAAAGGAGGAAGGTGAGAGGAGGGTTTAGGGGAGCAAAAAAGAAGCTCAGTTTTGGCCATGTTCAGTTTCAAGCAGCGGTGAGACATCCCAGGTAACACCAAGTATCTCAGTTGAAAACAAGTTAAAGTCAAATCTGCAGTCCAAGTCCCAACCCTCCAAATAGACCAGATGTATTCTTCCAATCTGTCCTTCAAGATTTGACTGCTGCATGCCCTCAGAGTGCCGTTGCAGCCGCCAGGCACCCACTGATACTTGCTGCAATTTTGGCTGCAGCCGCATCTCTCTGGCAAAACTTTCTAATCATCGTTGTATAGCATGGTTTAGGGTTTAATTTATTTATTAGACTGTCTTTTCAGGTTACACAAAGCAGGTCACAAAATAAAATACAGCTGTGGTCAACATTATTGGCACCCTTGCAGTTCAATCCCTAAATGTCCAATATCTCCTTTAAAAAAAAGTGGCCAGTGAAATGGCTTTGGACTATATATGACACATATTTGACAAATAAAAGAATCAAATTAAACAAGACCAATTAAATAGTATAAAAAAAGGGACACTGCCAGTACATGATTATTCTCTCTACTCCCAAAACATCCTACCATTGTTAACATTTCAGTGACAATCTCAACCTCACACCAGTAAGGGAGGAAAAAGGACCTCAGCACCTGTGAGCTAACATGTCCCGGCTATAGAAATGAGGCCATGGACCAGCTCCATAACATCATAGATTCATAAAAACTCCCTTTCAAGCGATTGCTGCTTGCTGCTGGATAAGATGAACTATTTGTGATACCTACATCGTCCGTGTTTGTGATTGGAGGTATAGGTAGGATCAGGAGTGTGTCTGTTGTATTATTTTCGGGTTTGTTGAATGAAATGTGAGTACTAGTGTGATTGATTTGATAGTGGGAGTGATTGACTACTGATGTGGATGTGGTTGGCAGGAGACAGATCTTAAAGGTTTGAAAGAGTGTGGATTTTTTGGATTGGATGTCTAACAGTTGTGGGAGGTGTGTGATGTGATCTGATTGGATGTCTAATAGTTGTGGGGGGTGTGTGGTGTGATCTGATTGGATGATATGGCAGTCATAAGGCGGCACTGATTAGCAGCTAGTGTTTGAATGACGGGCTGACGCATTGCATAATAGGTATTCTATGTGGTTGCTGTACTCTGCAGTTTGTAGAGATGCCGACAGCGGAGATATGCTGGGGGATAATGTTTGTTTTTGTCAGGATGTGAGCTAGAGTCTGTTAAATGGAGATTGTGGTAGTGTTCAGGAGGTTTTTTGCTTTTTAGTGTACATTAATGGTTTTGAATACCTGCTGTAGAAATGCCTGCTGGGACCCTCCCCTGATGAAGCGAAAGTGAAACACTTTAGGGCGTCCGGTGCAGCGCTGGGATCAGTTATGCATTGCCAGCGATACACATGATGAGATAAGTGGTAACATATGTGAAAGTTAGTCAGCCTTGAATTTCATGGGATGAATGGCTTTGTAAAGGATTTGTGCATGAGGTGAGAGAGGCTGCTAGAGTCATGTGAAGACTATTCAGTTATTCAGCTATGTGAGATTTAGCCAGCTATGGGTTCAAGGGGGCTTATGTAAAAGGTAAATTTCTTTAGCCATGTGAAACTTGCTCAGCTATTTATATGATGGATTTAACAGGCTAATTTATTGTGATATAAAAATGTATAAAGTTTAAATTATGCTGAGAGGTTTTTTTGGATCTGTGATGTTATGGAGCTGGTCCATGGCCTTATTTCTATGGCCGGGACATGTTAGCTCACAGGTGCTGAGGTCCTTTTTCCTACCTTACTGGCATGAGGTTGAGATTGTCTCTGTCTCCGAATGTTAACAATGGTAGGATGATGTTTTTGGGAGTATAGAGAATATGTGTCATTCTGTTAGAATGGACTGAGAATTGATGGAAGTACATGATTATTGGCACCCTTGTAAACAATTCAAATCAGTTTGAACAGAAGAGCCACATTCCCATTGCAGTAAAATTAGACGCATCTGTGATCCATTGTCAGTACTCACATAGCTTGGAGCAACCAATGAATGATGGCTCTAGTGTTTAAAATGGCCACATTCACTCCCTGTTCTATTTTTACAATTATGAAAGACAAGAGAGCTGCCTGAGACCGTCAGAAAAGCCATAATCACCAAACTTCAAAATTCAAAGGGTACAAGGCCATCTCCAAAGACCTTGGGATACCTGTGTCTACAGTTTGCAATGTTATTAAAAAGTTTTATGCTTATGGAACTGTCAGGAAAAAAAAACATGTACACCATCCAAAGAGCTTACGGCTGACCTTGAGGAATCCAGAGTGGTGGTTTCAACCTGCACCATACATCATGCACGAAACAAAGAAGGACTTCACGGGTGAAGGCCAAGGAGGACCCCACTGTTCAAAGACAGACATAAAAAGGTATGCCTGATCTTTGCCCAAGCCCACCTTGAGAAAGCAGAAGTCTTCTGGGAAAATGTTCTTTGGAGAACTGAAACCAAACTTGAGCTCTTTGGCAATGCTGACCAGCGATACATGTACAGGCGAAGAAATGAAGCATAGAAGGAAAAAAAACCCTTCCTACAGTTACATATGGTGGAGGTTCCATGATGTTGTGGGGCTGTTTTGCTACCTCAGGAACTGGAAGCCTGGACTGTATTAAAGGAATCATGAAGTCAGAGGACTACCAAGATACTTTGGAGCAAAATGTGCTACCTCATGTCTGGGCCGAAGGTCATGGGTCCTCCAGCAGGACAATGACACAAAACATACATCCAAAAGTTCAAAAGATTGGCTAAAAAGGAACAAATGGATTGTTTTAAACTGCCCAGCAATGACTCCTTATCGCAATCTAATCAGGATTGTTTGGAAAGAGCTGAAATCTGCCATTGTAAAAGGAATCCTGGAAACATTCATGAGCTGGAACAAATTGCAGTTGAAGAGTGGGAGAAACTACTTGCAGAAAAATGTACAGAAGGCTACAAGAAATGTTTGGAGGGTGACATTACTCCTGTCCAGGTCATATTTTTGTTTGTTTTTTCTCAAAATTACTACTTCTAAGTTGCACGGACATCTTTAGTTGGTTGCATACCTTTGAACATACTATTAAAATATTATGATAACATATAGATGGAATATTTCCAATTATTTCTTAAGATATTGTACACAACATACCTAAAATGCAAGGGTGTCAATGTTGACCACAAGTGTAAGGTAGAAAGAGTCTTAAAATAACTCCAGTTGTAGACAGGACACAGAAGAGGAAAAAAAAAACATATGGAAAATGCAGACTTCAGAATAGGGTAGTCAAGCATACAAATTGAGAGATGCAATTAGCCTATAGTTGCCCCAGGAGCAACCAAGTCCAAGTTGATTTGGCAGGCTATTCCTGAGCGATGAGACTACAGAAAAGAAGGCTTATTGTCTAGTGGATTCATAGTGCACTTTGAGTGCTGGCAGCCAAATCCTGACATGGAGTGGAGGAGTGGCCTAGTGGTTGGGGCAAGGTACTTCAGGCCGGAAGGTCAGGGGTTCAAATCCCACTAGAGGACAGCAACCTTGGGCCGGAAGGACTGGGGTTTCTAGTCCCACAGGTGCTCCTTGTGGTCTTGGGCAAGCCACTTAACCCTCCATAGCCCATGTTCCCTGTAAAATAGTTATCTCCAAGTTATAATGCCCTGTTCAATGTAATTTCAGTTTGTTCAATGTAAACCGCACTGATGCAGAATAGCGCGGTATATAAGAGAATGTAAATAAATAAATGTGTGCTTTGCTCACATATGGTGAAATTAGACTTACCTGTTAATTGTGGTTACTGGAGTGGACCCAGTCTAGTCCCGAAACCTCTGGGTTCCCCATCTCATATAGCAGCTTGGAGACTGAGAAACTCCTACTTTTTGTGACATCACTGGTATATCCTCCCGGGATCCACCTCGTGTCACCAGTTACCTATTGACAAAGCAGACTCACAAGTAAGAATTAATAACAAGTATGAACTAACCATAACTGCCCCCATAAGTGAAATAAACCTGTGACTTTAAATCCGATCAGACCACTCCCTCATCCAAAGGGAAGGAAAGTGTACCCCGAAAAACCAGATTCATTTTGCTTCTAGTATGCCCATCTAGGCATTGAAGCCCTGCTATTACTCTCAGGACTTACCTGTGAACCACCTCCAACGCTTCAGGCTTCACTGAAAATGAAAAACACTTGGGAGGGATACGGGACTGGACTGGTTCCACTCCAGGAACCACAATTAGCAGGTAAGTCTAATTTCACTTTCCTGATCATGTCCCCAGTCAAGTCCCGAAACCTCTGGGTTAGTACCAGAGCAATGGAAAAAAAAGGAACCTCAAGCACGGGGGGGAGACCTGAAGACCAGCCTGAAGCACCGCCGCTCCAAAACAGGCTTCCTCCGCCCTTTGCACGTCCAACCGATAGTGCTTTACAAAGGGATTCAAAGACGACCAGGTTGCTGCGTTACAAATTTCACCTGGAGACACCAACCAGCGCTCTGCCCATGAAGCGGCTTGCGCCCTAGTAGAATGGGCTCACAGCCCTTCCGGCACCAGCTTCCTTCTCAAGACATAAGCTGAGGCAATGGCTTCTTTAATCCACCTAGCAATAAACGCCTTTGACGCCGCTTCACCCTTTCTCGGACCTGCGAAAAGAACAAAAAGTCTGTTCGACCTCCGAAACGACTCCATCCGCCTCAGATACTACTTTAAGGCTCAACCAACGTCCAAAAGATGCAGTCTCTTTGACGCTGAGCCTTGGGCACTTCCAGAGAACACCGGTAAGGAGACGTCCTGACTCGCATGAAACGGCGAGACTACCTTTGGAAGAAAAGCCGGCACAGTTCTCAATACCACCTTGGACGCAAAAAAAGGAAAGATAGGGCTCTCTACAGGACAATGCTTGCAGTTCAGAGACTCTTCTAGCTGAACAGACTGCCACCAGAAAGATCACCTTTAGCGTGAGGTCTTTGAGGGTAGCCCGAGCTAAAGGCTCAAACGGCTCGCGCTCTAGCGCATCCAACACGAACAGTAGGTGCCACTTAGGGATGATCTGTCTAGACGGTGGACGCAGAAGGGACACCGCCCTTAAAAGCGCTTAATGTCTCGCTGACTGCCAATCGACTGACCACCTACTCTGCCCCTGTAACAAGACACCGCTGCTACCTGCACTCGCAGCGACGTGGCTGCTAAACCCTTGTCGAAACCATCTTGTAAGAACACTAACACCTGGGGGATGGTAGCCTTCAACGCCGTGCACCTCCTATCTCCACACCAAGCCTCAAATTCTCCATATGCGAACATATGCCAACAAGGTAGACTTTCTTCTGGCCTTCAACAAGGTAGAAATGACCGCCGCCGAATATCCTCGGGCCGTCAGCCGCGCCCTCTCAAGAGCCAGGCCGTAAGCGAGAACCGATCCACGTGGGGCATGAATAGGGGCCCCTGAGACAACAGATCCGCTCTTGACGGAAGCCGCCAGGGCTTTGCCACCAGTAACCTCGCGAGGTCCCCATACCAGGGTCGGTGCAGCCAATCTGGGGCTATCAGAATTACCTGACCCCTGAAGCTCTCTATCCGTTGAACCACTCTGCCTATTAGAACCCACGGTGGGAAAACGTAGAGCAGCTGTCCCACCGGCCAGTCCTGAATAAGAGTATCCAAGCCCTCCGACATTCTTTCTCGTCGCCTGCTGAAAAAATGACTTGCCTTTGCCGAGTCGAAAGTCGCCATGAGGTCCATGACAGGCTCGCCCCACCTGCGGATGACCATCTGGAAGACTTCTGGATGTAAGACCCACTCCCCTGGATCCACCCTCACCCGGCTGAGGAAGTCGGTTTGTACATTGTCTACCCCGGCCACGTGCGCCGCCGAGAGATCCAACAAATTTGCTTCTGCCCAGCCGCATAATGCACTCGCTTCTGCCTCTAGTGCTATGCTGCTGGTTCCCCCCTGTTTGTTAATATAGGCCACCGCTATCGCGTTGTCGGAAAACACTCGGACTGCCTTCCCGCCGAGGACCGCGCGGAACTCCAGCAATGCCAGAGTCACAGCTCGTAGCTCCAACCTGTTGATCGGCCACATCTTTTCCTGAGCGTTCCACTGACCCTGCATGAATCTGCCCTGGCAGTGAGCTCCCCAGCCTAGCAGACAGGCGTCTGTCATCAGGGACACCCAGGCTGGGGACTCCAGAGATTTCCTGCTCTCCAGTGTTTCGGGAACTAGCCACCACAGCAGAGCTTGACGGATGTCCTCTGGGCAGGGTAGTCTCCGGGACAGCGAGTCCTGCTGATGCAACCATCGCCGAAGTAGCACTCCCTGCAAGGGTCTCATGTGCGCCCACAGCACCGTCTCTATGGTCACCGCCATGGTACCCAGCAGTTGAAGGTAATGCCACGCCGTGGGCGCCTTGTATGCCAAAAACTTTCCGACTAGGCGCCGCAGTCTCTGTGCCCGCTGCTTCGTGAGGAAAACCTTTCCCACACGCGTGTTAAATCGAGCCCCTAGGTATTCCAGATTCTGCAATGGAATAATTGGCTCTTGGATACATTGACTATCCACCCGAGACTTTCTAGAAACGCCACTACTCGAGCCGTAGCGACACGCTTTCTGCTCGCGACTTTGCCCTGATCAACCAATCGTCTAGATAGGGATGCACCAGGATACCCTCTTTTCGCAAGGCTGCCGTCACCACTACCATGACCTTCGTGAAAACCCTCGGGGCCGTCGCCAGACCAAAAGGTAATGCTCTGAACTGAAAATGGCCGAAGGGAACCGCGAACCTGAGGAATCTGTGATGATCTGGTCATATTGGAATGTGGAGATAGGCTTCCGACAAATCTAGAGAAGTAAGGAACTCCCCCTTCTGCACAGTAACAGACCGCAGCGTTTCCATGTGAAAATGGGACACCCGAAGGCAACGATTCACTCCCTTGAGATCTAGAATCGGGCGAGCCCTGCCGACCTCCTTCGGAACGACGAAGTAGATGGAGTACCGACTGCCGCCGCATTGGTCTGGTGGCACCGGGACTATCGCCCTGAGGTCTAATAGCCTTTGTATGGTCTCCCTCAAGGCTTTGCGCTTGGAGGCCGACATGCCAGGAGACTGCACGAAAGACACTCTCACTGGACGCAGGAACTCCAGCATGTAGCCCTCTCGGATGACTTCTAGAACCCACTGATCTGATGTGATTTGGACCCAGGCAGAATAAAACTCCTGCAAACGCCCCCTATGGGATTTAAGGGCGCCTGGGCCCCCCTTATCTCATTGTGTCTTTTTGGAAGGGAAAGAGGAAGAGGAAGAAGCCCCAAAACCCCTTCCCGCTCCGTGAAACCCCCGGAAACCTTGAGTCCTGCTGGGAAAACGTCCTCGTGGAAAGGAATTGAACCTTTGGTACCGGAACCAGAAAGAATCCCGCTGCTGACCCCTGCCCGTCGGGATTGCACGCCCTGCCTTAGGCCTGTCCTCTGGTAATCTGCCTCCCTTGGACTCCCCTAGATCCTTGACCAGCTTCTCTAAATCTTCCCCAAACAACAGGCATCTTTTAAAGGGAAGTTTACTTAACCGAGCTTTGGAGGAGGTATCCACCGCCCAATTGCCCAGCCACAGGTAACGCCGTGCTGCTACAGCCGACGACATGCTCTTGGCCAATCCGCGCATCAGGTCATAATGAATATCTGCTAGGTAGGCCGCCCCCGACTCTAAGCTGGATGCTTCATCTGACAATTCACTTATCTGCCGAGCGTGCACCCGCTGAGACCAGCGCAGACAGGCTCTGGCTACCCATGCCCCGCAAATAGCCGCCTGGAGCAACAGAGTATTTACATCAAACACTTGTCTTAACAACACATCCAACTTTCTGTCTTGAGAGTCCTTAAGAGCCGCACTGCCCTCTACAGGAATTGTAGTCTTTTTAGTTACTGCAGAGACGGCGGCGTCCACTTTGGCTGACTTAAACACTTCCTTGTCTTGCTCCGACAAAGGATACAGGCGGCCCATAACTCGCAAACCTTTTAGCGGAGCCTCTGGGATATTCCATTCTTCTTGGATCATTTTGCGAAACACTCTGTGAACCAGGAAAACACTCTGACTCTTCCTGAATACCTGCAACAATGGATCCTCCAGTGTTTCATCCTCCGCTGATCCCTGGAAAGGTATATTTAGCACTTTCAACTCCTCCACGATGAGCGCTGGTAACTCCTCTCTTCTGAAGACCCACACAACTCTAGCTTGGTCCTCTCTTTCGGCAAGCTCACCTTCCTCAAGTTCTTCTTCCCAATCCATGCTGAGGCCTTCCTCATCTGACATTGGGCCCTCTGAGGCCAATGATTGCTCTCCCAAGTCCCCTTCACCACGAGGCCTCTTGGTCCCACGTGGGAGGTCCTCGGTTTTGACAGTGGGAAGCGGGTCTCTTTACTGCGCTCCCGCCTGCTGTACCTCTCAGCTGCTGAGCGCTACCTAACACTGATTGCTGCAGCAACAAAATAAAATCTTGTGAAAAGATGGAGGCTAGTTGCTTAGGCCAAACCATCTGAGGACAGGAAAGATCCGCAGCACAGGAGGGCCCTGCCACCGGCTCCTCCTGCTCCCCCACGGGTGCTTGCAAGGCCGAGTTCTCTGCATCAGCCACCGAAGTTCCCTCTCTCTCTCATGCTCTGAGATAGAAGCGTCCCTCACGCATGATTTACAGACCCCTGACTCCGTAGCCTTCTTGGACCCATACACTGGGATTTGGAGGGCATTGCAAAGGAAATAAACAACTGTTAGCCTGCACCTTAGCGAGTATTAAAACGATACCCCCGTAGAAACAGGAAAGCGGTCCTGCCCTGTACAGCGAGCAGGCCCGAAAAATTCAAACGCTCCTTTTTTTTTTTTTTTTTTTTAACTTACTAAAACAGTCAATACCTCCTGAAGGCCCACTGCACCATGAAATATCGCCCCGGAGGATCCCTGCAACCCCCTGAAGCGTCTCCTGACTGCCTGCACGGGGCCCCAGTATCTGCCTGCGCCAGTTGCACGTGGCTGGGCCGAAAGCCGCGTTCGCGCAAAAATCACGCTGCTGTCTAGAAGCACTTCAGCGTGCCTCCTTACCTTCGTCGGCGGCAGAACGAGCAAGCCAGGTCTCTGTAGTTTACCTCGCTTGCTGCCGACCCCAGGAACACTTCACTGCACCGGAGGAGGCTGTTTGTACTGCACCAGTGGACAAAACCGCCATCCTCGTGCGATCGATGCGAGTCGGCCAGGCGCACTGGCAGGCAAAACTTCTGCTCGGCGCCAGCTAGACTCTGAGGCAACGCTCCTTCTTGTTTTAAAAGTGGAGCTACTTCTCTCCCTTAGCCAATTGTCTACTTCCACCTCCCGAAGCCCCGAAGGGAAAGAAGAAGAGCGGGAGGGGGGACCCGAACCAGAGGCCAGGCCTGAGAAAACTTAAAGGTACAGACACCCAAATCAAAGTCTGTTCGTTTTTTTTTCTTTCAATCAAAACTATGAAACCCCTTTAAACTAACTAACTCTATTCCTAATTGTTTCTCCAGTGAGCCTGGACCACCGGGCTCACCATCCGTCCAGCTGCTTGGAGACTGAGGTAACTGGTGACACGAGGCGGATCCCGGGAGGATATACCAGTGATGTCACAAAAAGGAGGAGTTTCTCAGTCTCCAAGCTGCTATATGAGATGGGGAACCCAGAGGGTTCGGGACTAGACTGGAGACACAATCAGGAATTACTATTACTGAGTGGAGAGCATGTAGGACAATATGGGATAATCAGGGTCGATAAATACTAGGGGGTAGTCTGATACAGAGCTTTGACCATCAGGATCTAAATTTTATATTGTATATGGCTTTTATAGGCAATATACGAAAGATAGGCAATATGATGACAAAAGAGTAGAGAAGTTACACAGTCCATACCAGCTTCCTTTAGCTTCTGTATAGCCTCAAAGGAGGTACACTTCTAAGTAACTCCATTCTTGGTAAAGGTTAATATGTCAGGGTGGAGCCACTGGTAGCACCTCTCCTCAACACAGCACTGCAGTAATCTCCCAATACTCTCTCCGTTATTTTAAAGTCAATCTAGACCAATCACTATACATTTCAATTTTATGGCCCTCGTACTCCATTTAGCCTTGCGCTGCTGCACTACGCAAAATCGTATCCTTTTACTGGAAACCAAAGTAAACAATCACTGTATCCTGTGGCTGACCAGCCTGGGGAAGGCCCAAAACACGATGAGCTTGCTCCTTTTCAGTCTCTGGAAGTTTACTCCCTCTCTCTGCCACATTTTGAAGAACTTGCAAAAAGGTAGCTAGGTCATGCCCTTCACCTTCATAACCTGCTGTCTCTGGAACTCCCCTAATCTGCAAATTACTTCTCCGTCTCTGTTTTCAGTGTCCTCCAATTTATTCTGTAGCGCCCACCATAACACCAAGCTTATCCATGGGGTGCAACATTCCCGTCAAGGCCTCTTCCTGAGCACTGACTTTTTGTTCTGCCTTCTCCATGCAGTTATCAAGCTCCGCCCCATCCGCTCACATGGTGGCCGCAGTTTCCTTCACTTCCTTCATCCTCCGATCCAAGTCAGCCATGAGATCACGTTTTAACTCCCGCAGCAGCATCTGCATCTCCGCCCCCGTCACAGGTTCTGGGTGTGCACTTGAATCACTATCACTCGATGGATCTGGAGGATGCTCATAGTCTGCTGCTTTCCCACTTGGCTGGAAGAAGGTTTTAAAATCTCCTGCTTTACTCTTCGCCAGACCAACCCTCAACTGGATGTGTGTCTGTCAACTCTGGGGATCGGAACGACCACTCTAGCTGCTGCTAATTGTAAACTTATCACTACCCAACACCAGGGCAAAAAGATCAGGCTGCCACTGTGCAGATGACATCATTTCCTCCTATTTCTCAGTTTAATTTACTCCTTATAATCTAAGTGGGTTTTTCATCACTTTGTTTACTCATTGATCTGTTTCAAAAATCAGTTGACTCCTAAACTGTGCAGGAAAGATTTGTAGTGATAGCTGAAGCCCACCGTTTCAAATTAATTGTAACTGTTTTCTGTTTTAGATCTCCTCCTTCCCTAAAGTTATGCAGTCATATCAATATTTAATTTCAGCAAATGAGCTTGCATCTAATGTGCAATTCTAACATCGATGTCCATTATTTTATATATTCTCATGAATGGTTTAATTTTATTATTCTTTCCAAAAGAACAGAATATTTGGGTATGGCTCCATTCAAACAACCCTTTCCCTTTCCCCTTGATCAGAGATGCACAGATACAACAGACATGTAGACCGGTTGGAAAGAATTTCATGAGCCGTGACATGCATACTTTGCTCACATATTTATTATTGCTCAGCTGGGCCATGGAAGCAATTACTCCTTTAATCCATCTTAAAAGTAAATGGGTGGCAAAACCTCTTACTTAGCAAAGTCTAAACAAAGCCCTCTGTTAATGGTTTTTCAACTGGTTGATCATGAAAATGAGAAGATAGATACCAAAGATCCTGCACAAGTGTGGGATGAATTAGAAAGCCCCAAGTTTCCAGAAAGAAAAAAAAAAAGAGGAGCCAGGATAGGCTCAAAATAAACAGCAAGGCAAAAGTTCAATCTCTTTTTTAAATTAATTTTCTTTGCTATTTCAGTCTCTTATTATACACAAATATTAATGTAACAGTACTCACAACTTTTAGCACATGCTAGAGCCCATATATTTGTTTCAACAAAATATGACCTTTGTTTTGTTGTAACCAAGGCCTGTTACCCAAAGGGACATGTTCTACTCACCTAAAACAGAAAACCAAAAAGCATGCAGGGATCAGTGTATACATATCGCTCCAAAATGTTAGTACTTCCCTGTTTTCTAGTAGTAAGGCCACAGTGGTTTTTAAATATACAGGCTTTGTACATTTTTGGCCTATTTCCCCTTAATCGCACACCATTCTGAGAGCTACCTATGTGGCGCTGTTGGCTTATTGGTCCCCAGTGGGAATATCTCCTTTTAGGTATATGTTCTTCACCACTGCTTGGCCAAGTAGGGCTGCCACCATCGTAGCAGCCACACCTGCCTCAACCAACACCTCCTCCCTGCCCCCCCCCCCATTAGCCAGCCTTGCACTACACTAAGGCCCACTGGGACCTCAGAAGGTAACCCCAATGTTGATCCCTCAAGCCATAGCATAGACCCAGAGTAAAAGATTAAACCAAAATTTGGGATGCACAGGGAAATAGATAGTTTCTGTGATACACCTTGAAAGTAGAATGAATATTTTACATTTTGATAAATAAATGCCCTTCAGGATCATTTCAGGTGACTGCACATCCTGAAATGCCTGTCCACTGGATAAAAGCAGTATGCACTTAACTCAATTACAAGAAAAGAGGTCACAATACGCCTTTTTAATTTTACACGTTTTTTCTGTTAACATGATGAACAATATACCAACTGCTTTTCAGTAGAGCTGCAAACGGGCTGGCAAAGTAGGGAAAGGGCGTGTTAGTTGTGCCTGAAGAGTTTAATCCCCATCCAGGTCCAGAGGTGAAAGAAGACATAGACAGGGATGGTGACAGGGAGGAGGAGGCTGTAGAAACACACACTCGCAGTGCTGGTGCAGCCCTGGGGGAAATCTTTGTCCACAGATGCTGAATAGAACAAACCAGCCAAGGACAGCAGTGGGACAAGTACAGTTAGTGTAGGCAGCGACAGGAGCGTGGCCATCGTCTTCCCCGTTGCTGCTCCACTTAGTGCTGGTCCTGCCCTGGCTCCTCCTGCAGCTTCTCTTTCTGGATCATCCGTGCGTCCTGCGGTATCATGTTGGGCATCCCGTCAATGATGGGGTATGCTATTCCCAGCTCTTCGTTAATTAGCTCATTGGTGGTCTCGTCGTACCTAGTCCAAATGAAAAAATAGAAAGTGGTTTAAAGTGTATTGTCGAAAACAGAGAACCAACCATTCTTAACAGATGTCTCAGCAGATGACAGAACTCAGGGGTTTGGGTGTTGGTGCATGTTTTGAGAAATCTGGAAAGTTTTCTTTATGGAAATTTCTCACACCCCCAAAACCAAAACATGTAGAGCAAGGTACAAAGATGGGCAGGGGCAGGTGGGAATTTAGTTTTATACCACAGAGAAAACCACTATTATCGGGGGGGGGGGGGGGGGCTGATTAACAGGCAGGCCACTTGTATCAGAAGAAGTCTATAGTAATTCAAGGTGAGTTACATTCAGGTAGAGTAGCTATTTCCCTGGACCTAGAGTGCTTACAATCTGTAGCCGAGGTAATGGAGGGTTAAGTGACTTGCCCAAGGCCACATGGAAGGGCAGTGGGATTCAAACGCTGGTCTCTCTGGTATCTAGGACACTGCTCCAACCACTAGGCTACTCTTAAGTCCTTCCAGGACTTTGGGGGAGCTAGGGCTGGACCAACAATTAAGCAAGAATAGGCAGTCCTCTAAAGCAGCAGCTTCTGAGGGGCAGCAACAGTCAAAGCAAAAGACCTAAATATTTTTCTACTTGGATTGTGTGTAGTTCAGGTAGTTCACAATACCCAGGGCTGTGTAGACAAATGCAGCAGTTGTGAGGTTAATCAATTATTGTATGGGGCTATATACTACAGTAAAGCATATGTTTACTAAGCCGGGTTAACAAGTAATGCATTCTATTTGCTATTAGCTCGGCTTAGTAAACATACGCCTAAGTTAGAGAGAGAGAAATACCTTCTTGAAGGGCTGAGTTACCTAGAAAATAAAAAAAAAGCCTACACAGCTAAATGAGCTGTGGCACTGTAAGCGAATCTTCCCCATCGTCCTCCCAAGCCTATTTTGGCCAGAATACTGGCTAAATGGTTTTATATTAATTCAAGTTAAATGCACAATGCTGAAGCTCATTGACGGAGGTCAAGTAGTGTCTCCCCCCCCCCTTTGCATTTTTCTCTGTCCTCCTCTATTCATCCCCAGTCCCTTCTTTACCAGCCATCCCATTTTACACTCTTCTTCCCTTCTCTGCAGGCTTGCGTTTCTCCAGTTCCCTCTCCTCTTCCTGTCCTTTTGCCTTTCCTTCCTCTCCAACCAGGCCATTCCCATGTTCCACTGCTCTTTTCCTTTCCTAACCAGCGAGGTTACTTACCTGTAACGGGGGTTCTCTGTGGACAGCAGGATCAGTCAGCCACACCTGGTGATGTCATGCGACACCACCATCTGGACAGAAGTGTTTTCCCAGAGCCTCTACCCCTGGCCCACACCTTCCTGATCCACTCCATCCCCCTGCAGAGACATTGCAGGTTTGAAGGCAGATGTCGAGAGCATGTGTATCTTTTTCACCCGAGGGGAAGTGGATGGGAATGTCTGGGTGACTTATCCTGCTGGCTACAGAGAACCCCCATTACAGGTAAGTAGCCTTGTTTTCTCCAAGCAGGACAACCAGGATGAGTCAGCCACATCTGGTGACTCCATCTAGGGCCATTTTGGCCTGAGTGTGCTATGGTAGGATGACGTTAGAGGTCAGGAGGAGACAGATGCTCGATGAGCAGTGAGGTCAAGGTGCTTTTTTTTTTTTTTAACTATGAGTGCAATCAACCGATAATGTAAAGAACACAACAAAAAAGGTGTTACTCAACAATTTTTTAAAGGTCAAACAACACAACTGAGAGTGAGGCCTAGTGTTAGCCTGCTATGGTGGACAGGCTTGTCTAGGTCTGGATCCCAGAGGTGTCGTTAAAGGGTCGTATCTGACTGCTATCAGGACTCCACAGACAATCAGTGTGCTGGTCCTTGTGGGACAGGGCATTTGCCTGGTCCTGTGTCTGTGTGGTGTGGCTGCTCCCACCCTGGCAGGGGGACCATGCTGAGGACAGAGTGGCTGAAGGTGCTGTCTGTGTACATGAATTGATCCAGGCAGTAGTGCCTCTGGAAGGTGGGTAAGAGGGCCAGGTTGCGGTTCTGCAGATGTCTTTCACCGGCACAGCATTGAGGTTCGCCAGGGTGGTAGCCATGGTTCGCAGCTCGTGGGTACAAACTGTCCCCAATTGTTGTGTGGCCACTTCTGCATAGCAGGTGGATATGCAGGCAGAGATCCACTGCAAGAGTGTTCTTTTTGTGACTGGGTGCCCCAGTTTGTTAGTGTCAAAAGAGACAGAGCTGGATCCCGCTTGGGAGGGGCTTGGTCTTCTCAAGGTAGATTTGTAGTGAATGAACAGAGTCAAGGTTGTGGAGATACACTGCTCCTCTGGGGTGGAGTGTGGTCCAGGCTAGAATGTGGGAAGCACAATGACTTGGTTTATGTGGCATGGTGAGGCCACTTTGGAAAGGAATTTGGGGCGCATCTGAGGTGTGGCGGGGTCTGGGTATAGCACAGTATATGGCTGACTAGTGCCTGTAATTCGCTGACTTGTCTGGCAGATGTGAAGGCGAGGAAGAGGGCCTTCCAGGTGATGTACAGCTGTGATCAACATTATTGGCACCATTGCGTTTAAGGAATGTTGTGTGCATTACCTTGAAAAATAAATGGAAAATATTCCAAGTGTACGTCTTCATAATATTTTAATAGTATAGTCAAAGGTATACAACAAAAAAAAAAATGTCTGTGTAACTTAGATGATGCAGTTTTTGAGAAAAAAAAGCAATATGATCTGGACAGGATTAATGGCACCCTTCACTAATAATTTGGTTGTACAATCAGCGGCAGTGAGACAGCCTCCAAACGTTTCTTGTAGCCATCTATAGTTCATCTATCTGCTGGTAGTTTCTCCCACTCTTCAGCTGCAATTTGTTCCAGCTCATGAATGCTTCCAGGATTCCTTCTACCACTGACAGATTTCAGCACTTTCCAAAGGCTCTCGATTGGATTGAGATCAGGACTCATTGCTGATCAGTTTAAATAGGTCTATTTTTTTTCCTTTTTAAGCATTCTTTTTGGATGTATGTTTTAGGTTATTATCCTGCTGGAGGACCCATGACCTTCGACCCCGACTTAGTTTTCTGACACTAGGTAGCACATTTTGCTCCAGAATATCTTGGTAGTCCTCTGACTTCATGATTTCTTTAATATGTTCCAGGCTCCAGTTCCTGAGGCAGCAAAACAACCCCACAACATTATGGAACCTCCACCATATTTAACTGTAGGAAGGGTGTGGTTTTTTCCCCCTTATAAGCTTCAATTATACATTTAGAGGCGAAGAATTGATCTGCATTGCCTAAGAGCTCAAATTTGGTTTCATCTGTCCACAGAACATTTTCCCAGGATTGTGGTTTCTCAAGGTGGGTTTGGGCAAAGGTCAGGCGTGCTTTTTTATGTCTGCCTTTGAGAAGTAGGGTCCTCCTTGGCCTTCGCCCATGAAGTCCTTCTTTGTTTAGTGTATGGCGTATTGTGCGGGTTGAAACCACTACGAAGTGCTGCATGGCTTGTTCTGTGCTGGGCTGTGATGCTCTCTCTGATGTCCTACCTTTTCGGTGCCTCTGCCATGGGCTGGCTGAGGGGCTGAAGCTGTCTGGGCTGGTGGAGGGGCTTCTGCCTCTGTTCTTTGGGGGGGGGGGGGCGGGGAGAGACCTGGAGCTGCTGCGCCTGTCGGTGGTCTTGACTTTTGCTTTTTGCTCTTCTGCTATGCCAAGCGGGTTGGGGGAGCAACCCCAGCACCATGAAGGGAGTCTCCTGTCAGTGCTGTGACATCATGGCACTGACCAGTGGTGGTGTTGATGGATGGAGTTCAAGTGGGTCCTGAGCCAATGGTGTTGTGGGAAGTTAGGACCCTGAGGAATCAGTGTGATCAGGTCAGGTAGAGCCATGGTCCTCACTGGAGTGCAGATGGGGCTGATCGCGGCTGGCAGAAAGCCTAGGCGTGGGTGCTATGGTTGACCCTGGCCGGGGATGGAGGCCTCAGAAAGCATATCCCATGTCACAGCAGAGTCAGTGTTGCTGATCTTCTTGGCGACCACGTGTTTCTGTTTTTGATTCTTCTTGGCCATATGTGGAGCCGCTCGATGGCTAGAAGAGCCACAATCCTGTATGCCATCGGATGACAGCATGAGATGTGTCTGACTTTATTTTATTTATTTATTTATTTATACATACACATTTATATACCGCATCTTCCACAGTTCAGTTGCGGTTTACAGAGAACAACAATTAACAAAGCAAGTTTGTTTTACAAGGAACGTCAATGTTAGTATAATTAACCGAATATACTTTACAAGGAACGTCATAATATAATTCTATCAATGTGAACCAGAACATAACAGAATAAACTATTTATTTATTTATATATATATATATATATATATATATATGAGTAAAAGGGCATAAGATGTGGACTTATCCTGCTTGTCCATGGAGAACTCTCTCTTTCCTCTGTAAACCCTCCCTGACCCTTTTTCTCTATCCTTTCCCTTATGCTCAAGGCTCTTTACCCTACTCCTCTTCCATTATGCCAGTTCTATCTTTGCCACTGGGAGCTGGGACCTCCTAGTAGTTCCAGCCACTGGCCCTGTATCAGCAGGAATCAGATGCCTGCTGCTTCTACAGTGCTCCTGTACCACTAGGACCTCCCAACAACGAGTCTGTACTGCCTCTTCTTCTTGTGTTGATGGGATCTGAGGACTCCTGCTGGCATTCTTTGCCGACAACCAGGGCTGGCCCTTTTCAGGCAAACGGTGCAGTCGCCCTGGACGGTGGCAATGAGCAGAGAATTCAAAGCTAAACAATAGATTCTGACAACCAGAAGGAGGCATACAGCTTGATTGAGTCTTGCCTAGGTCTTCAGCACCCTGAACAAACTCTGTGCTGGCCCTGCGGCTAGCTTTTCAACTTGCTGCTATGAAACAATACGAAAATTTCGGGGTTATATAACCCTAGTCTGGGAAAACGCTGGGCACATTCCCAACAGTTCAGGATCAGAGCCCTTTGCAGTAAGCACACATCAGCACATCCCCGAAAAATGGGCAATCCAGGAAGAAAGGAGCGCAAAGCAATGTATCAATAAAAGCAAAAACGTGAGTGACGGAGGCGGAATCAGCGGTTTCAACCTCCCAGCACTAACGCAGCAAAAGGATCCCTGCACTGCTCTTATTTCCTCCTCCCGAGTCCCATTGCACAACCGGGAACGAGATGCAACGAAATAACCTTTCGGATAAACAAACCTGAGAGGTTTGTGGGAGAGCGGGCAGACGAGGATCTGCAACAGCTCAGGGTTGAAGCGCTTCTGGTTGCTGCTGCTGGCAGGGTCCGGGGAGTCGGGGGCGGCTCGGCGGGGCGCGGGGTGCAGCAGGCGCCGCGTGACAGCAGCAGCCGCAGTCCCTCCTCTCCTGCAAGCGCCTAAACACAGCATGGCGGGACCTGCTTGGACTCCTTCCTGTGCCTGGTGCAAGCGGCTAGCCAGCCCTCCACCTCCGCTTACCTCGCACTTGCGTTCCCAGTCGCCAATCACTCTTCTTCCGGGGGAGGGAGATTGCGTTACATTAATGTAATAAAAGGGATCTCAAATCCTGGCACAAACCGCCCCCTCCTCAGCAATACACTGTTGCACGGGATAGACCTTGCCTTCATCTCTCACCCCATGAAACACTGATCTTTGCAGGAAGTAAGCGAGATGCAATGGGGAAAATGAAAAAGCAAAAGAGGATTTTTCAAGGGCAGATTTTTTTCACTTGTTAGTATTGGCAGTGTTTGTAGCGATCTAGACTCCCTCAAAAGAGGCTATTTAACTTATAACTAGGAAGCAAAGAGTTTATTTCTCCCCGAAAACATAATGGGCGAACTCACCGCTCAATGCAAAGCAGCTTGGAACTGGAAGAACTCGTAAAGGAGTCCGTGTGCGCTCACAATAGGTCGATTCGCTGCGCGCCTTCTTTAAATCTCTGGCTATAAGGGAATTGAGCGAGTGCAACGGGGCTGCGTTTCGTTGTTCCTAAGGAGGAAGACGGCTGTTTTGCGTTTTGTATTTTCTTGAAAAATAAAGAGAGTGAGTGGTAAGTTCTCGGAAGGATGAAACGTCACCGAGGCGGAACTCGTGAAGGCAAGAGGAAAAAAGGAAAAGGACTGAAAAAGAAAGCGGGAGACTGAGAGATGGCAAAAAGGTTTTAGGTGTCCTAGATTGAGAAGCAGAAATAAAATTACTGGACAAATGGAGGCGGACAAACCGGGAAATATGAAAATCAAAAGGGAACATAGATTTTTAAAAATAGAGAAATAAAGTTCAAGCCATTTTTAAGCGTTACAGTTGTCAACATTATTGGCATCCTTGCATTTTGGGTATGTTTGCAATACCTTGAGAAATAATTGGAAATATTCTGTGTATGTTATCATATTTTAATAGTATGTTCAAAGGTATGCATCAAAAAAGAGATGTCTGTGCAACTTAGATGTAGTAATTCCTGAGAAAAAAACCCAAAATATGACCTAGGATTAATGAAACTCTTCACTAATATTTGGTTGCACAACCCTTGGTACTGATGACAGCCCCCAAAGTGTTTTGTAGCTGTAGGTTTCCTACATCCATCTGCTGGTAATTTCCATCTGTTTCCAATTTGGTTTTTGTTTGTGATTATGGTCTGGTGTTTTTACCTTGTTAACTTAAAAATGTTTCAAATAAAGAATGAGATCAGTACTCATTGCTGACCAGTTTAAAAATAATCTATTTTTTCCTTTTTAACCATTCTTTTGTACTTCTGGATGTGTGTTTTGGAGGAGGAAGAAACAATCACAGCAAATGCCTTCTTTCTCTTAAAAAAAGTCCAAAATTATAATAAATAGTTCAATACTAACAGCAGACCATTTTTATTTTATTTATTTAACCAGTTTTATATACCACCTTATCCTTCAATCAAAATGGTTACAACACAGGGTATACAATTGTAGGTAGAAGCAATGAAAGGTAGAGGGGAGGTATAGGGAAGAATATACATAAAACAGAAACTACAATTAGTAAAAGTACAGTTTATATTAGACCTTAAGAGAGTCCATAAAATTGTGTGAATAGTATAGTCTTAAGCATTTGTCTAAAGTCCTTTAAGTCTCTCATTGCTCGCATGTAGAGTATTCCACAGTTCGGGTGCATAAGGGGATGGGGCCCTTCTGGATGTTGCCTGATTTGTTTTATGGAAATCAGGCGGCGTGGCTATTTTGTTGTCCATACTAGTTCTAGGTGGTCTCATACTAGTATGCCTGATTAAGTCCTGAAGCCTTAAATTTTACATGAGCTTGGATGGGCATCCAATGGAGGTTTTGAAGCACTGGAGTGATATGATCGCATTTCACAGTATTTGTAATGATTCTAGCTGCCATATTTTGCACTAATTGGAGAGGGTGTATAGATTGATTAGGGAGACCATGATAAAGCACGTTTCCATAATGTATTATGGGCGTGACGTTTGCTTGACATACAGTTCTAAAGTAGTCTTGGCTTAAAATTGGTTTGAGCCTCCTTTATGATTTTTAATTTATAATAAGCTTTTGCAGCAGTTTTATGGATATCAGAATGGAGGTTCCTTAGCATCCCTCTAGTCCAGTCCCGGAACCATAGAGTTGTCGACCTCCTCTAGCAGCTTTGGAGACTGAAATACATCATCGCTTTGCTGGCACCAGTATAAGTAGGCAAGGACCGCCCCCTCTCACCAGTACTTTCAGTCTCCAAGCAGCTGAAGGAGATTCTGAGCCTGCTTCTGGGCTCAGTTAGGGATATAGGCAGAGCTAAATAGAATACATTTACCTTTCACTTTAATTTTATTGATTTGCCCTTTTGGGTTTGTTATTGCAGGCGCTGTGTGACTGGTGCAGGAGATTTCTTCCTCTGGCTCCATTTGTCCCCCCTCCTTTCCCCCCTCCCTCCTCTTACTTTTCCTCTGACTTTACTGTTTTCTTTATTTGCCCCATTGTTTAAACGAGCACCAGGATATTTCTGTGCCTCCCTGCTCCCGAACCCGCTTGGAAGGGTGAGGAGCAGGTTGCAGGCTAACAGCAGTGGCCCCGAGTGGGCAGGGCAGCTGACAGATTGCTGCTAGTGTTGGAGCTGAAGCCACAGGCAGGCTGAGCTCCAGCGAGGCTGCTGCATCTCTCCCTCTCTCCTTCACCTCTTCCTGCTGTGGTGAGTAGAAGGGGTTATTTCTCTATTTTTTGGGGTCCCCCCTTTGGGGTTAGCAGGGGGGGGTGCCTAGGTTTGCCTTTTAGTCCTCTCGGGGTGGCCTGTCGCGTGTTTTTTTTCGGCGGGAATCGGCAGCGGCGGCCATTTTGAATAAATCCCGATTTTAATTTTTGCTTTTAGTTTGCTTTTTCTGGGCTTTCTAGCCCTCGTTTTGGCTGCAGACCACCTGGGTTTGGCTGGGGGGTGTCTTAGCATTATAGTTTGTGAAGAATTTAAAAAACAAAACAAAAAAAAGCACGTTACTTTTAAACGGGGGTTTTCCTGGCTTCAGCCTCACAAACTTTCTTTTTGCTGGGCTGTGCTGCTGACCCACGGGCAGGGGGTGACAGGAGAGCTTCCCTCTGAGTCTGCCTGCGAAGCCCCACTGTGTGGTTTGTGGTGCTAAGCGAGGTTTGCTGACAGGGTCCAGCGTGTGTGGGTCCTGCACTCTGGCTTCCAATGTTATGGAAGCTGCGGCTCCTTCTCCGGCTCTCGCAGGAGAGGAGGTTCCGCTAGGGGAAATGCCAGCTTTACCTCCGACTCTGGATTTTCAGGGGCCGGAGTCTTCCCCTGGGGAGGGGTCCTCGGCTTTGCAGGGTCCGACTTCGGTGGCCCTTGCCCCGGGGATTCCACCAGATTTTTTCTCTCTCATGCAACAAGCCTTTGCGCTCCAGCAGCCTAGCTTAGTCTCTTCGCCTCGTGCTCCGGAGGGGCTTAAACGTGCGGGGCCCCTGCCTCGGACGGAGGTCGGCGCTCCTCCTGTGAAACTGGCCAGGGGGTCCGCGGAGGAGGAGTCTCTGTCTCCCCTGGGGGACAACCTCAGGGCAGAGGACGGGGATCTGGATGACTCCTCTGGTGGGGAGCTCGAGGAGGGAGAGTTACCTGACGCGGAGCAGCACAGTCGGCTCATCAGGGTGTTTCGGAGGGAAGAGCTTCCGGCCTTGATTGCCGAGACTCTCAGAACGTTGAATATGCCAGCGGAGGCGACAGCGTCGGAGGATACTCTGGAGGATCCTCTGCTCCAGGCGGTGCGAAAGTCTCAGCGGGTCTTTCCTCTGCATAGAGTCTTTAGAGGGATGATTCAGGAGGAGTGGGACTCGCCCGAATCGGCGCTACGGGGCTCTCGGGCCTTGTCGCGCCTTTATCCGTTGTCTGATCAGAATAGGGAGCTGTTTCGGTCTCCCAAGGTTGATGCGGCGGTATCAGCAGTCACTAAGAAGACTACGATACCCGTTGAGGGCGCCGCGGCTTTGAAAGATATGCAGGATAGGAAGTTGGATACCCTGTTGAAGCAGGTGTTTGATGTATGTGCCCTCTCTATGCAAGCCGCCGTGGCGGGGGCTTGGGTGGCGAGAGGTTGCTTGCGCTGGTCCCAGCGATTGCATGGCGATGTCGGGACAGCGCAGGTAGAGGATGCGGCGCGTTTGGAGTCGGAAGCCGCCTATTTGTCGGACCTTCATTATGATCTCATCCGTAGTGGGGCTAAGTCAATGGCCTCTGTGGTGGCGGCGCGCCGGTATTTATGGTTGCGCAATTGGGCGGCCGATAGTTCCTCCAAAGCTCGTCTTAGTAAACTTCCCTTTCGGGGGAAGTTGTTGTTTGGTGAGGATTTGGAAAAGCTGGTTAAGGATCTCGGTGAGTCTAAGGGAGGCCGGCTTCCGGAGGATAAACCGAAGCTGGTCAGGGCTGCCTCTGGATCTCAAGCTGCCCCTAGGGATTTTCGCCGTTTTCAGGCGGCTCGTTTTGGTCTGCCCCAGCGGGGTCGGTTCCCAACTCGAAACCACGGGTTTCATGGCTTCAGAGGAGCCGGCAGAGGCTTCTCCACTTTTCCTTCCGCCTCTGGTAAAAAGCCCCAATGAGATGAGGCGGGCTCAGGAGGCGGTAGTTCCCGTAGGAGGGCGGTTGCGGGAGTTCTACCCTGCCTGGGTCCATCTTACGTCAGATCAGTGGGTTCTGGAGGTAATTCGGGAGGGCTACGCTCTCGAGCTCCATTGTCCCGTCTTAGATTCCTTTGTTCTTTCGCCCTGCAGTGCTCCGCTCAAGCGGAGGGCCATCTGCGAAACGTTGCAGCGATTGCTGCGCCTCAGGGCCGTCGTTCCGGTGCCGGAGGACCAGTACAGTTCCGGTCGGTACTCTATCTATTTCGTGGTGCCGAAAAAGGAGGGGTCCTTTTCGGCCTATCCTCGATTTAAAAAGGGTAAATCGGTGCCTCCGGGTAACTCACTTTCGCATGGAGACCCTTCGATCTGTCATAGCGGCCGTCCGGCAGGGGGAGTTTCTGACTTCGCTCGACCTCACGGAGGCCTACCTGCATATTCCGGTTCGGAAGGAGCACCAGCGCTACCTGCGCTTTGCGGTTCCCATGGGGCATTTTCAGTTTCAGGCATTGCCTTTCGGTCTGGCGACGGCGCCGCGCACGTTCACAAAGGTCATGGTCGTGGTAGCGGCGGCTCTTCGCAAAGAGAGGGTGCTTGTGCATCCCTATCTAGACGATTGGTTAATTCGGTCAAAGTCTTGGGCGGAGAGTGTGGAGGCCACCGCCAAGGTGGTTCGGTTGCTACAGAGTCTTGGCTGGGTGGTCAACTTTGCAAAGAGCAGGTTGACTCCCTCGCAGTCGTTGGAATACCTGGGGGCGTGCTTCGAGACGCTCCAAGCGAGAGTGTTCTTGCCGGATCAGCGGGCGCGAGCGTTGCGGGAGCTGGTGCGGCGTTTTCTCCGGCAGCCTGCGCCCACGGTGTGGCAGTATCTCCAGTTGCTTGGCACGATGGCAGCGACGATCGAGGTAGTGCCCTGGGCCAGAGCGCATATGCGGAAACTTCAGAGCGTGCTCCTCCGGCGTTGGTCTCATCAGCGCGATGCGTTGTCTCGGCGTTTGATCTGTCCCCTGGTGGTCCGTCGGGATCTTCGGTGGTGGTTGCGCCCGGAGAATCTTGCCGCAGGCATGCCCTTGGAGCCCCCGTCCTGGAAGCTGCTGATCACGGATGCCAGTCTTCTGGGGTGGGGGGCATGCTGCGGGGACGCGTATGCCCAGGGCCTGTGGTCGATGGTGGAGAAGGAATGGTCCATCAATCGGTTGGAGATGCGAGCGGTGTTTCTGGCTCTACAGGCGTTTCGGGAGACTCTTGCTCGGCAGGCGGTTCGGGTTCTCTCAGACAATGCGACCACAGTCGCTTACATCAATCGGCAGGGCGGCACCGGCAGCGTGGCGTTGGAGCAGGAGGCGGCTCAGTTGCTAGCTTGGGCCGAGTCGCATCTGCAGTGTCTGTCGGCACAGCACGTGGCAGGCGTAGAGAACGTAACGGCCGATTTTCTGAGTCGCCGAAGGGTGGACCCGGGAGAGTGGGTCCTTCACCCCGAGGTCTTCGCGCTTCTCGTCGGGCGCTGGGGGATTCCCCTAATGGATCTCATGGCGATCTTCCAATAGGCTCAGGTGGATCGCTTTTTCAGCAGACGGCGAGAACGGATGTCGGAAGGGCTCGACGCCCTGGCGCAGCCCTGGCCGCAGGAGGTGTTGCTCTATGTCTTCCCACCTTGGGCACTGATAGGCCGGGTAGTGCAGTGCATAGAGCGTCATCGGGGCCTCGTGGTGCTGGTGGCGCCCGATTGGCCCAGGCGACCGTGGTACACGGATTTAGTGCGACTGTTAGCGGATCGCCCGTGGAGGCTCCCTCAGCGAGCCGATCTCTTGACTCAGGGGCCACTGCGCATGCCTCAGGTAGCTCGGTTCTCGCTTACGGCATGGCTCTTGAGAGGGCTCGGATGACCGCTAAGGGTTACTCGCCGGCGGTCGTTTCGACCTTGCTGAGGGCTCGTAGACGATCGACTTCTTTGGCGTACATTCGCGTCTGGCGCATCTTCGAGGCTTGGTGTTCAGAGCGTACCATCCGTCCGTTGGGCGCTTCCGTGCCGCAGATCCTTTCATTCTTGCAGGATGGTGTGGATAAGGGTTTGGCGGCTAGTTCGTTGCGTGTGCAGCTTGCTGCCCTTTCCTGTTACCGCGGGAAGGTGCAGGGTCAGTTTCTCGGGGTCCACGCAGATGTCCGGCGGTTTTTGCGGGCGGTGTTGCTCATGCGGCTGCCTCGGCGTTGTGCTGTTCCTCCGTGGGATTTGAATTTGGTTTTGGAGGCCTTGCTGGCTCCCCCGTTTGAGCCATTGTCTACTGCTTCGCTAAAAGACCTCACATTGAAAACGGTGTTCTTGGTGGCGATTTGCTCGGCTAGAAGGATCTCGGAGTTACAGGCCTTGTCTTGTAGGGAGCCCTTTCTCTCTTTTACCGACCACAAGGTGGTTCTCCGCACCGTTCCGGCGTTCTTACCCAAGGTGGTGTCCGCGTTTCATGTTAACCAGGTAGTCTCTCTTCCAGTGTTCTCCGATCGCGATGGGGCCGGTCCGGGGGGTCGGTTGCAGCTGTTGGACACCCGCAGGGTTCTCAAGAAGTATCTCACCCGGACGGCGTCCTTCCGGCGGTCTGATCGACTTTTTGTGGCGTTTGGGGGTCCGCGTAAGGGAGAAGCGGCGGCAAAGTCCTCTATTTCCCGCTGGTTGAAGGAAGCTATCGCATCTGCTTACATCTTGAAGAGCAAGTTGGTTCCGCTGGGTCTTCGGGCTCATTCCACTCGGGCGCAGGCGGCGTCTTGGGCGGAGTTCAGTCTGGTCCCGGTGGCCGACATCTGTAGGGCGGCGACTTGGTCGTCCTTGCATTCCTTTGCTAAGCATTACCGCTTGGATGTTTTGTCAGCGGAGGATGGGCGTTTTGGCTCGGCGGTGCTTCAGGCTGGGCTGGCTTGTCCCTCCCGTTGATGTGCACTGCTCTGTTACATCCTCTATGGTTCCGGGACTGGACTAGAGGGACGCTAAGGAAGGGTAAATTAGACTTACCTGCTAATTGTTGTTCCTTGCGGAACTCTAGTCCAGTCCCGGATCCCTCCCTTGGTTTGAAGTGTTGCCAGCCTGATTGTTTCGGCTCCCGCGGGTACTCTGTGTTACCTTTTTTTCCGGGGGGCGCGAGATGAAGCCATTGGAGGACCCTCTTGCGTACCGCTCTTATCGGGCCATCCTCTTCGGAGGTGGGCTGCTGAGGCGCTTTTGTCTGGTCAGATGATATTCTTCTTCAGGCACAGTCCATGAATGCAATTTCTTTCCTTGCCAAAATAATAAAAACAAAATAAATAATTTTTTACTTGGTATGGAACAGGGCATATTCTGTTCTGTATATATTTCTATTGCTATGTTGAATGTATTCTGGTTAATTCTCCTTATGTGATGTTCTGCTTAGTGTGCTTTGTCAATAGGTACTGGTGAGAGGGGGCGGTCCTTGCCTACTTATACTGGTGCCAGCAAAGCGATGATGTATTTCAGTCTCCAAAGCTGCTAGAGGAGGTTGACAACTCTATGGTTCCGGGACTGGACTAGAGTTCCGCAAGGAACAACAATTAGCAGGTAAGTCTAATTTACCCTTTAACAATATGAGCCGATGAGCAAAGTAACATCCCTTGCCTAGTATTTTATATGTAATTAACAACTTAATTGTACTTTGAAAATATAATACTTTTTATAAAGTCAAATATTTCACTACCAACATTGAACATTTTTTTTCTACCTTTTTTTTGTCTGTTTTGCCTTTTGGTACCAATTTGCAATCACTCCTCTTTTATCTCCTCTTTTTAAGTCCACTTCTTTATTGATTTTTTTACAGCAGCATAATAACATTACAAAAATAGTTTAAGAACACAAAACAAGAAAAGAAAACCCGTGAAAGGAGCGAGTATGAGGGTACCCAGGAAACAGGGCTGCTCGTCCACTAGGTGTACTAGGTAGTTGCCTAGGACAGCAGGACCCCTGTCGGGTGCACTGCAGGACTAGCAGCAGAGCAAGCCGCTTTGGCACCACAGCCAGCCATAAAGCTCCTATGCACCCTTGGTCTTTTGCTCCTATCCCACTTTCTCACCATTCTTCTCATGCGTTCTCATTCCCTTTCCCACCTCTCTTTCCAGTTGTCATTCATAGTTTTAGGTGCCTAACAAAAGGCTATATGTACTACATCATCTTGGGACAATTCTCATATTGACTGATAGGGAGTATTCCTGCAAGGAATAACATGTTTACTGGGACCATTATGGCTGCTAGGCCTCAGCAGTTTGCGGTCAGTAGCTCCCCCTGATATGGCAGAGTAAGATGTGCCCAATCAGAAAATCTCATTCATGTTTTGTGACTTTATAGCACGGGTATCTTGAAGAAATGTGAAATGAATGCAGTGTGGGGTTTTCCAGGCAGAGGGCAGTTGTTTTTGCTGTCACTTTCTTCAATGAGACGATGAGTATGGTCTCTCTGACCTTCCCCAATAAGTTGATGCTGTAATCATAGTATATTGCCATTACTTTTAATACTTTGATTAGTTATATGCAATAATTGTGTTTATTTCTGGAGGCTTGATCATCAAGTCCAGCTAACATAGTAACATAGCTTATGATGGCAGATAAAGACCAGTATGGTCCATTTAGTCTGCCCAGTAAGGTGGCTAGAGTGATCGTAACTGCAGCTCCATGCATGTCACCCACTTCTATGCTGATCACACTTCAGCTTGGCCACTGAACCAGTGATTCTTATCAGTTTGATCTTTGCAGGTGGTATTCGAGGGAGAGCCAGGGATTGATCGACACGGGCTATCCAGGGAATTCTTCACCATAATCTCAAAGGAGCTTTCACATCCTAAGGCCAATATATTCAGGCACTTTCAGGACTCGGGCCAGGTTTGGTTCCCAAGCCATGTGAGTATTAAAACATTTCAATTGCCTTCTTTTCTAAAATGATTCCATTTGTGACTTTATACAATATTTTTGACACTGTGGCTGCATAGATTTGCATCAGGCTGCCTTAATGTATCTTACATAAAACCTTTTTCAGCATAAACATAATGGTAAAGGGCCTATATACAAAATGTGCTAAATGTGTAGTAATTCTTGTTGCAGATTTAAGGGCTTGATTTTTATAATGGTACACATATGTAAGAAATCCAAAAGAGTGCCTATTTTATAAGGACAACACAGAGACCTATGCACCTTTTTTAAAATAGGCTCCCAGATCCAGCCCCAATAGCACATAAATGGTGATGCACAAATTTACACCTGCTCTGAAGAAAGTGAATTTGTGTGTATACTCTTAAGCGTGTACCCACATATTTTCTAAAATACACACATGCATCGCAACCAGAGCTGGCGCAACCATTAGGCAACACTAGGAAGTTACCTAGGGTGACAGCTTCTGAGGGGAAGCAAAAATTAGATCCTGACAGCCACACAAACTCAAAAGAACCATTAACACATTACTGGGTCAGACCAAGGGCCATCAAGCCCAGTATCCTGTTTCCAACAGTGGCCAATCCTAGGTCACCAGTACTTTCAGGTTCCCAAAAAGGTACATAGGTTCCACAATGCTTATGCTGGGGTAAGCATTGGATTTCCCTGGTCCTCCTTCATAATGATCTATGGATTTTTTTCTCCAGGAACTTGTCTAAACCTCTTTTAAACCCAGGTACACTAATAGCTTTTACCACATCCTCTTGTAACTAATTCCAGAGTTTAATTAAACGTTCAGTGAAAAAATGTTATCTCTTATTAGTCTTAAATGTGTTACATTGTAGCCTCATTGTGTGTTTCCTAGTCTTCCTACTTTTTGATGGAGTAAACAACCAATCTACGTTTACCTGTTCCACTCCGTTAATGTATAGACCTCTCATATCTCCCCTCAGCTTTTTTTATTATATTTTTTAAGCCCAAGTTGAAGAGCCCTAACCTTTTAAGCTTTTCCTCATAGCCTTTACCATTTTGGTGGCTCTTCTCTGTACCTTGTCTAATTCTAATATATCCTTTAAGATATGGCAAACAGAATTGCCCACATGTGTTCTCAACATGAAATGATATATAGGCATTATAATATCCTTGGTTTTATTCTTCATTCCTTTCCTTATAATTCCTAGCGTTCTATTTGCTTTCTTGGCTGTCACTGCACACTTGGCAGAGGGTTTCAACCTGTTATCTACAATGACTCCTAGATCCTTTTCCTGAGTGGTGGTGGTTCCTAATGTGGAACCTTTCAGTGTCTAACCATAGTTTGGGTTGTTCTTTCCTAAGTGTATAACTTCACACTTGTCCACATTAAATTTCATTTGCCATTTAGACATCCACTCTTCCATTTTATCAAGGTCCTCTTGCAATTTTTCACAATCCTCTTGTGTTTTTATTGATATTTCAATTAATACAGTCCAAACACAAGTTGCAAGGAAAATAAGCAATACAAAGCAAAATCCAAAAACAAGCAAACAATTGACATTCGTTTCCACTACACAGAACACATTATGGAGAATACAGCAGTGAAAAGACACCAAGGCAACAGCGTTTAAGGCTACCTTTACCCAACCACAACGAAAAACAAAGAAGGAAAAACAATTACTGTTAAACCTAAAGTTACTATTAAACCTGAAGTGAAGTCAGGAGGGGAGTCAAGCTGAGAGGAATCAGAAAATATATAATTAATCCTTTGAATAGTGACTAAACACTTACAGGGAAATCGAAGGAAAAAGGTTCCCCCCCCCCCCCCCGGCCAAAACACGTGGTTTAAGCTGGAGGAAGGACCTCCTCCGAAGTTGTGTTTGTCGGGAAACATCTGGAAAAATAGACACTTTCTGACCATAAAATCCTCTTGTGTTTTAACAACGTTGAATAATTTTGTGTCATCTGCAGAGTTGATCACCTCATCGTTATTCCCATTTCCAGGTCATTTATGAATATGTTAAAAAGCTGCAGGCCCAGCACAGATCCCTGGGGTACTGCACTATTCACCTTTCTCCATTGAGAAATTGGCCATTTAACCCTACCCGCTACTTTCTATCTTTCAACCAGTTCCTGATCCACAATAGCACACTGCCTCCTATCCCATGACTTTTCAATTTCCTTAAGTCTGTCATGAGGGACCTTGTGAAAGGCTTTTTGAAAATCCAGATACACTATATCAACCAACTCACCTTCATCTACCTGTTTATTCGCACCTTCAAAAAAACATAACAGATTAGTAAGACAAGACCTTCCTTGGCTAAATCCATGTTGGTTTTCTCCCATTAAACCATGACTATATACATGATCAGTAATTTTATTCTTTATAATGGTTTCCACCATTTTGCCTGGTGCTGATGTCAGGCTCGCCAGTTTGTAGTTTCCTGGACCACCCCTGGAATCCTTTTTAAAAATTGGCGTTATGTTGGCCACTCTCAGATCTTCAGGTACTACAGATGATTTTAATTGTAGTTCACAAATTACTAAAAGTAAATCTGCACTCTAATATTTCAGTTCTTTTTGGGTACCCTGGGATGTATACCATTCTGTACATCTTTAGTTTAGCAAATAGCTGTATCATATCTTCCTGGTTTATCAAGATTTGTTTCAATTCTTCCGATACATCAACTTTAAATACCATTTCAAAGCATGGGTAACATTCCTACATCTTCCTCAGTAAAGGCTGAAGCAAAGAATTCATTCAGTCTCTCTGGTTTGGCCTTGTCCTCCCTTAGTGCCCCTTTTTACCCATCTATCATCTAATTATCCAACTGACTCACAGATTTTTTCATAGTCTGTCTTTGCCTGCCTTATCAATGCTTTGCATCTAACTTGCTTATGATGTTCGCCATTTTCATCATTTGACTCCTTTTCCCATTTCTTGAAAGATGCTTTCTTTGTCTACAACAGCCTCTCTGACTGCACCTTATAAACCATGCTGTCAGTTTTGTTGGCCTTTCTTCCAACTTTCTTAAAGTGTGGAATATATCTGTTCTCCAAAAACAAGCATGAAGTCAGTCCTCGCATATGGGTGACGTCAGCACCAACGGAGCCCGTGCAGAAGCATCTCCTCTGCTTTCAAAGAAAGCCGTTGGGAGATGAACCACGCATGTGTGGTCCACTTCCCACCCAAGGATGCAATCTGGCCTCAGTCTTCTTTTTTCTGCAGAGCCCATAGGACATTGTCCAGTTTTCCCTGGAAAAAAAATCTGATTTTTATTGTTGTATTTTTCCGGTTGCATACCAGTTCCTTCCCATCCACAAGCCAGCTTGTCTTGACATCGCTCCTTCAGTTCGTCCATTAGGTTTCTTTTTCTTTTTTTCATCAAGGTGCTCCTCAACTTGCGTTCGCACCCTTTTCCTGCTACTGAAGGCCTTGGACCCCCTTTTTCCGATGGCCTCCAGTGCTTCAAAAAGTGTGACTGGTGTGGCAAAATGATGTCACTCACCGACCCATACAACTGCTGCTTCCGATGTCTTGGGCTGGAGCACAATGAATCCGACTGCGAGCTCTGCAGAACCATGACCTCAAAGGACTTGAAGAGCCGTCTTCAGTAGCAGATAAGTTTCTTTCAGAAGTCCGACTCTGCACTGGAGGTGACACTACGCTTCAGGGCTCCCTCCAATACCTCAGTACCCTACGAAGCCATTGCCACCTCGAGTCTCACGGCCATGGTTCTTCCAAGTGGAAATTCCCAAAAGTGGAGCACAAGAAGAAGAAATCCTCGGAGGACGGATCCAGGAAGAAGGGGAAAACCCACCCAGGACCCACAGTCCCAGGTGTGAGTCGGGGCAGGAGTGGCCGCCAAGCTGCTCTGTAAGGAGTCGCCAGCATCCACCGACCGGTCTCGGGCCTCCGAGGCCATCCTCAGAGGACTCCCCCCTCGACAGTATCGACGCTGGGTCCAAAATCCTCTGTGCGGAGCCAACTGGTATGGAGACCAGAATGGCAGCCCTAGAGAGCAGTTATATCTGCCCTAGTGGCCATGCAGCGGGCATTCATGTCCAGTTCGTCCAGTTCATCAGCACCGATGACAGGACCCTTGACATCGAGAGCTTCCCTGGTCATCAAGCCAGTGCTCAAGCACCATCGGCCTTGAGAGTGTCCCCAGCCCCAGACAAAGTCCCGCTCCCATTCCTTGGGACATCTGGCCTCCCCAGCGAGCACCCATAGTTTGGACCGACGATACTCTGGAGGTCACGGACCACTGACAGCGGCCCTCTGCCGAGGTGATCGCGCGGCGTTGGACTAATACTCAGACTTCGAGTCTGAATGGGAATCCGAGAATGAAGAGTCCCCGGACATGAGGCGGCACCATGAAGTGCCCTTGGACCCATCTCCCCCAGCATTCCTTGATTTTGTGTGGGACATTGCCAAGGCCTTGCCACCAAGGCCGAGGAGGACCCTTGCACCATGGAATTGGAGATACTCCAATACAGGGCACAAACACCAGTGTTGGTACCATTTCTTAGCAGGTGCCTTGACGTCATGTACGAGGTACGCCGAAGCTCTGGGTTCCTAAAGACCCTGCTTCCCCCACAACTCCATGGTTGTGGAGTCAGTAATGCGCTGGCTTAAGAGCCAAAAAAAAACCATTCGTTGGTGCCACCCGGAAGGGAGGTCCAAACTCTCAAAACCCTCGGCAGTAGGGCCTTTCAGGGCTTGATGCTAACATGGCAGATCCAGTCCTATCAGGTCTACATCGACATGTACCTGAAGGAACTGTCAAAGGAGCTTGGTGGATTCTCGGCAGGCCTTGAGGGTGAACCCCTTCAGAGATTCAAGACCCTAACCTTGGCAGTAACAGAATGCTCAGTTTTTGTCCTGGGCAGCCTACGATGACTTTGAGTCGTTGGCCAGGTTGGCCGCCGCAGACATTGGGGCTCGACACCCGGCATGGCTGCAGTCAATTGACCTGGAGCAGTGGGTGCAGGACAAACTGATAGATGTTTCCTGTATAGGTGAAAACCTATTCGGGAAGCCCATGGCGGATAAGGCAGCAGAGATAGAGACAGAGTATGTGATGAGAACCAGGCTCTCAAAAAAGACCTTGGTGCACTCCTGGAAGAAAGCCCTGGGGGGAAAAACATCCTTCTTCCCAAGGAAGAAAGGAGGCTTCAGTGGTACACCGCACTTCCAGGCTTTCTCGGCCCCTCAACAGGGCCAGCAACAAAAAGGACAGGGACATGGTCCCAGAAAACAAAAAGCCCCGAAGTCCCAGGCCCCGGCCCAGCCTGGGGGGAGCTATTGACTGCCTGGACACGACCTCCCTACTCTGAGAGGTCCTCTGCTGCTCTCATGGGGGTGCCTAGCCATGTTTGCTCACAGGTGGACAGCCATCACCACAGACACCTAGGTGCTACAGGTGGTCAATGACTCCACCTACATCAGGCAACACCCACCTACTACCCAGGGGAGCCCACCAGACCCTGCTCCTCACCGAGCTAGCAGGCCTAATCAGTGACCAAGCAATCGAGCCAGTACCGAAACATCTCTTAGGCACAGGCTTCTATTCCAGATACTTCCTCAATCCCCAGGAGGACAGGGGTCCTCAGGCCCATCCTGGACCCCACGAGAGCTCAACAGGTTTCTGGTCAGGGAGGAGTTCAAGATGCTCTCCCTTGGGACATTCCTGCCAGTCCTCCAGCAGGGAGATTGGTTATGCTCTTTAGACTTAAATGATGCCTACGCTCACATCCTAATTCATCTCAACCACAGAAAAAAGCTCTGTTTTGTGTTGGGAGGATAGCACTGCCAATAGAGGGGATGCCATTTGGTCTGGCCTTGTTGCCAGGGGTCTTCACAAAGTGCCTTGCAGAGGTCGGAGCCCACCTCTGGCTCCAAGGGGCCTTCGTCTTCCCCTATCTGGATGACTGGGGACATGACTGCAGAAGCATAATGCGCCACCGGGCGCACCATCAACACCCTGCAGCACCTGGGGTTAGTTATAAACTACTTCAACTCCCACTTCACTCTGGCCCAGCACCTATCATAGCGGCACAACCAGATACCCTACACGCAAAAGCCTTCCTCCCCCAGGAGAGGTCAGAACGTCTCAGGGAGTTAGCCGCAGAGGTATACCCAGCTCCTACTCCACCTGTTAGGACACATCGCCTCCATATGCCCACCTGCAGATGAGGGCAACCCAATGGTGCCTCCGCTCTCAGTGGACTCAAGCCACAGGCAGGCTCAGGAACAGAGTGAAGGTGTCCCGTCAGCTGGCAGACTCCCTCGGATTGTGACAGAATCCACACCACCTTCAGCCCAGCAGGTCCTCACCACAGGACACCTTGCTATTGCGGGAGCCTCCAGATGCAAGACTGCTGGTCCCAGAAGGAATCCCAGTCGCAAATCAACCTGCTAGTACTCTGAGCAATATACCTAGCCCTCCAAGCCTTCCGCCACCAGCTCCAAAACCACTCGGTGATTATCAAAACCAACAATCAGGTCTCAATGTTCTACATGAACAAACAGGGGGTACAGGGTTGTACCCTATCTTCCAGGAGTCGGTAACCCTCTGCTCCTATGCTGCAGGCAGAGGGATGCTCCTAAGGGCAATGTACCTCTTGGGCCAGGACAAATTGAGCAAGGTCCTCCAGCCGCACGAGTGGCGCCTGGATCCAGTGGTAGCCTAACGGCTATTCCATCTCTGGAGCATCCTCTCAATGGACCTATTTGCCAGCCCAGACAACATGCAGTTGCCCCTATTTCTGCTCACGCCAGCCACACCCATCCCAGGTGGCAGCGGATGTGTTCCTCATCCCATGGACGGAAGGCCTCATGTAACTCTTCCCACTGACAGCACAGGCAGCCAAGACACTATTCAAGGTCCAGCGCAACAGGAGCTATCAGCACTAGCGATGCTCTAACGGCAATTCAAAAAATCACCTTGTATTCTTGAAGATCAAAACAATCCATCATAAAAAGCAAGGTCCCAAGTAAGACAAGATGAATCTGTATTGCGATTTATAATTTCTCCAAGAACAAGCAGGAAGTCAGTCCTCCCATATGGGTGACGTCGACACCAACGGAGCTCTTGCAGAAGCATCCTCCCAGTTTTCAAAGAAAGCCTTTGGGAGATGCCAAGGGTGCCATTTTTCTCAGTCTCCTTTTTTCCACTGAGCCCTTCAGATGTCTGTCTGGCTTGTCCCTGGAAAAAAGTAGATTTTTCTCTCTGCGTTTCATACTCGCCTCCGGTATTGCACTGGTACTCTTCCCACCGACCGACCTCGTTGCCTCTGCATCGAGTTGAGTCTTTGTTCTTTTCCTGGCGTCTAAGCGCCTTTTTTCTCCCACTGGCAGCCTGGAGAGTCTTCGACCTTGCAGGGGTACTTTTTTCCCCCATGGCTACCAGTGGCTTTAAGAAATGTGATCGGTGCTGAAAAATCATGTCTTTGACCGACACGCAGACTGCTGTCTCCACTGCCTTGGGCCAGACCACGACCCAGCAGCCTGTGGTCTCTGCAAGAAGATGTCCAGTAAGGCCCTCAAGAGCTACCGGCTGCAGCACGATAAGTTTTTCCCCGAGTCCCCGATGTCGTCAAAGACCCAGGAACACATCTGAGGCCCCGATATCTTGGGCGGAACCATCCGAACCCGAGCCTTGTCATGGGTCCTCAGAAAGGGGAACCCAGGAAGAAGAAGAAACCCTCGAAGGCAGCATCCTTGGATGGTTCCAACTGGCCGGGTGCTCTTTGGGCCCGATCCTGCAGTCCGAGACATTCATCCAAGACATCGGAGAAGGAGCGGTCTGCGAAGGTCCCCAGGAAGGATCTGACTGCGGACTGGCCTCGGTCCCCAGACAGTATCCTCGTCGAGGATTCCCTTTTGGGGGAGCCAGCGTCGGGCCTGAGTTCCTTGGTGCCTGTGCCGAAGGCTGCGGAGCCTTCTGGTCTGGAGTCCAGAACGGCAGCCCTGGAGCGCAGTTTGTCTGCCTTCATGGTCCAGCAGTGGGTGCTGTTGTCTGGCGTGACTGGTTCATCCGCCCCAATCACCGGGCCTTCGATCTCCAAGATGTCCCCAGAGGCCAAGCCGATCTTCAAGGTCCTTCGGCCTTGAGTCGATCCTCTGCCAAGGTCACAATCAGAGTCCCACTCGACAGGACCGTGATCATCCTTGGAGAGTTTGCCGGATACTGGCTGCAGGGCAGCGGGGCCCCGAGGCCTGCGGAGCAGCCCTCCTATGAGTCCTCAACAGACTACTCTGAGTGGGAGACGGAGGACAAGGAGTCTCCCAATACCCATCGCCACCGCAACGTCCCATCTGACTCTCCAGTCTTGGATCCTCGATGGCGGTCTCCACCTGAGGATATGGGCTTCCTTGACTTTGTCAAGGACATGTCTAAGGCCCTGGTGTTTCTGATAGTCAGAGGAGGACCCTCAGGTGGAAATCCTCCAGTACGAGGCCCCTCTGCAGGAATCGCTCGCGGTGCCCATCCCTCCCATCCTGGAATTGCTGATGCTCCAAATATGGGAGACACCAGCCTCTGTGCCAGTGGTGGCTTGACTCGATGTATCGAATTCGCCAGAGCCCGGGCTTCCGAAGTCACAGCTGCCACTTAACTCCAAGAGCCAGAAGACGTACTCCTCTGTGCTCCCCCGGCAGAGAGGCCCGCACCCTGGACCTGGACGCCCTCAGCAGAAAGTACTACCAGGGCTCAGTGCTCATCAGCCACATCCAGGCCTACCAGCTGTACATGGGCATCTGCCTTAGAGACCTGGCGAAGGAACTCGCCGGGTTCTCAGCTGGTCTCTCCGAGGAACCCTTGCAGCGTCTCAAGAACTTGGCCAAAGCAGTCTGTGCATGCTCCAGATTCATGTCTCGAGTGGCCTATGATGGGTTCAAGTCGGCGGCTCGAGTAGCAGTGGCAGGCATCTATGTATGCCGCCATACTTGGCTACAGTCGTTCGACCTTGAGCAGTGGGTTCAGGAAAAATTGGTCGCTTGTTCCCTGCCAAGGAGAAAACCTCTGGCAAACCCATGACCGACAAGGCAACCGAGCTGGAGACCGAGTTCAAGATGAGGACCAGGCTTTCCAAAAAGACTGTGCCAGGGGGCACAGTTCCTTAGACCTCAAGGATGCTTATACCCACATTCTTATCCACCCCACCCACAGGCAGTATTTGCGGTTCATAGTGGGGGGCAGGCATTATCAGTACAGAGTGCTCCCTTTCAGTCTAGCCTCTGCCCCAAGAGCTTTCACAAAATGCCTGCGGTTGTGGCCACCTTCCTCTAGCTGCAGGGGGGTCTTCATCTTTCCCTTCCTGGACAACTGACTCATAAAGGGAGGTACGGTCTCAGGTGCAGCAGGCCACTGCATGCACCATCCAGGTTCTGAAATGCTCGGGGTTTGTCATAAACTACCCCAAGTCCCACCTCTTCCCGACACAGTGTCTGGAGTTCATTGGGACAAAGATCGACACTCCAGTTGAAGGCTTTCTTGCCCAGGGACCGAGCTGATTGTCTCAGGATGAACAGTAGTTTCTTATTGCCCGCTCAGCTTCTCCTGCGCCTCCTCGAGCACATAGCCTCCACGGTCCACATCACCCCTGACGCTCGCTTCCACATGTGGGCGGCACAGTGGTGTCTCCAAGACCAGTGGTCTCAGGCCAGGGGCCGCCTCTGAGACAGTTTCTGTGACCTGCCAATTGGCGGATTCTCTGGTCTGGTGGCAGTCTCCCCAGCATGTCAAGGCGTGCCTGACTTTTCAGGCCCCAAGCCCTTCAAGGATCCTCACCACAAACGCCTCCCTGGTCGGCTGGGAAGCCCACTGCAGAGATCTCCGCACTCAGGGCAACTTGTCACCAGGCAAGAGCACCCAGCAGATCAACCTCCTGGAGTTCCCAGCCATACACCTAATCCTGAAGGTCTTCTGTCACCACCTGTATCACCAGCCGGTGCTGGTCCAGATGGACAACCAGGTGGTGGTGATCTACATGAACAAACAGGGGGGCATGGGATCTTGTACCATTTGTCAGGAGGCACTGGCTCTCTGCTTGTATGCAATCCACCAGGGTATCCTCCTGCGGGCAGTGTACCTGCCAGGACAGGACAACCTATTGGCTGACAGGCTCAGCAGAGTTTTCCAGCCGCACGAGTGACAGCTGGACCCAAAGGTAGCCAGCCAGCTTTTCCAGCTCTTGGAGAAACCCGTGATGGACCTGTTCGCCAGCCCAGAAAACTTTGTTGCCCGCTTCTGTTCCCGGCAGGCCCACCCCTCCAGGGTGGCAGTGGATGCGTTACTAGTCTCAAGGTCGGAAGACCTCATGTACGCCTTCCCTTCTACGCTGCTGATCACCAAGACCTTGTTCAGGACCCTCCGCGACAAGGCCTCGCTCATCCTGATAGCTCCTCGGTGGTTTCCGCTGCTTCTACAGTTGACGGTGGAGACCCCCATCCCCTTGGGGACCGCCCCGGGACTCCTATCTCAGAGGAAGGCTTTCCCCTGCACCCCAACCTGGGGTCCCTGTTGCTGACAGCTTGGCTGCTGAGAGAGTGACTCTGGCCCCTTTCAACCTTCCGGTTGAGGTGGAAGTCATTCTGCTGGCCTCTTGCAAGGCCTCTACTAGGAAGGCTTATGCCCTCAAATGGTGCAGGTTCTCTGTTAGGATCAGCCCCTTGGTCAGCGCACCATTCTCCTGCCCAGTGGCTCTGTTTACTGTACCTTCTCCACCTCTCTCAGTCTGGGCTCAAATCTAACTCCATCCGAGTGCACCTTAGTGCCCTGGCAGTGCACCACCATCCGGTGAATGGTAAGCCCCTCTCGTTCCAACCACTAGTGACCTGTTTCCTTTGGGACTTGCTCTTATCGAAGCCCCCGGTTCACCCCCCAGCAACCGAATGGGACCTCAGCTTAGTATTGGGGCAGTTCACTTGCCCGCCCTTCGAACCTCTGGCTACCTGTCACCTTTGCTACCTCTTTTGGAAGGTGGCTTTCCTAGTCACACTTGCCTCCGCTCGTAGAATTAGTGAGCTTCAGGCCCTTGTGGCGGAGGCGCCCTATACCAGGTTCTACAAGAACAGAGTGGTGCTTCGTACGCACCCCAAATTCCTGCCAAAGGTAGTGTCGCCCTTCCACCTCAACCAGGAAGTGGTGCTCACTACTTTTTTTTCCAAGACCTCACTCCAGTCGGACGGAGATGGTCCTCCACATCTTGGCTATAAGAGGGCTTTGTCCTTCTGTATCCAATGCACTCGGGGCCACCGCAAAGCCTCTTAGCTTTTCATCTCCTATGACCCCAGTAGACTAGGGGAGGCGATGACCAAACATATGCTGTCCATATGGGTGGCAAACTGTATCGCCCTCGCTTATAAGCAGGCGAGGCTCCCACTGGAAGGCTGTGGCACAGTGCACCATGTCAGGACCATGGCGGCTTTGGTGGCAAACCTGCACTCCGTCCCGATGGTGGATGTCTGCCGGGCTGCCACCTGGTCTTCAGTTCATACCTTCGCAGCTCATTACTGCTTGGAAAGAGAGTCCCAACGGGACAGTGCCTTCAGCCAGGCTGTGCTTTGTAACCTTTTCGGGGTTTAGGCAGCTCCGACCCTTCTGTGTTCAGGCTACCGGAGTGCTGGTTCATCGGATACAGGAGTCCTCCTGTGGTCTATGTTCATGGACTAAATTGCTGCTGCTGCGACTCCCCGTGAGGGAGCCCCTATTTTTGCTATAGGCTCTTGGTAGCCTGTAGCTGGGGAGTCCCATATGTGAAGACTGACTTCCTGCTTGTTCCTGGAGAAAGCGTAGTTACTCATCTGTAACAGGTGTTCTCCAGGGACAGAAGGAATCGGTCCTCACAACCCTCCCCCCTCTCCTTGGAGTTTCTCCTTTACCATCTTTTATTTTTGCTGTCTTTTAGCTATGTCATCTGACTGAGCAAGATGGCATCCTTCGGCGGGAAGGGGACCACACATGCGTGGTGACATCTCCCAAAAGGCTTTCTTTGAAAGCTGGGGGGAAGCTTCCATGAGGGCTCCGTCGATGCTGACGTCACCCATATATGAGGACTGATTCCTGCTGCCCCTGGAGAATACCTGTTACAGGTGAGTAACTATGCTTTTTGTCGGGTGCACAGGAATAGGAGAGGAACCTCCTCCCCCCCCCCACCCCCCGCTGCAGCAAACCCTTTTTATTAAATATATTTGTAAAAATAGCTACCTAGCTCAAAAGCACGCTGGTTGTCTTACACAGTGGATCTGTAGATGAAGTCCTGTACACGACATGGCACATTTCGGTTAATGACTATAACCCTGCTTCAGACATTACAGGACCATTCAACTGTGAATTCACTGGCAATCACGCTTGCAAACTTATAAATTCGTCAATCTTATGAAGTCGTTATGGTGAGGAAAGCCAATCAGCGGTTAGCTACCATAAGCCACCCACTAAACAGGGAACTCCTAGTCCTATTGGACTAAGTTAAAGAAGGCTGGGTCAGTCCTGCTCCAGATTCAATCCTTTCGGGGAAACGGTGTCCAATTTAAATGTCCATGATTGTTCACAGCGTTGAAGTTTCTGAACACAATCGCCACCCCTTGGGTCCACCGGAACACAGTCAATTACACGCCATTGTAACTGATCAAAAGAATGCTCCTTTTCAAGGCAGTGTTCCACCATTGGTGGCAATATAATAGCAGTATTCAAATGGGAAGCATGCATAATCAGACGGATCTTGCATTGTCTAGTGGTTTGTCCAGTGACATGGACAAATTTTGAAATATACAACAAAAGTGGAGCTGCAAGAAGTCCACTGTCGAGAGTATAACTTTGAACCATTGTGGGGATCGTACCAGTAATCCCACTGTAAAGTTGACTTGCAGTGCCTGCATTTGTGGCAAGGAAAATGGCCTGGTTCAGAATGTACTCGTGGCGCCCTGTCAGTCACTGAAGCTGCATGAACCATCTTGTCTCAGAGATTTGCGCCCCATGAAAAAGCTAACATCAGGGGCCGCTGGAAGCAAATGTGTAATCGTAAAACCATCCAATATTTATGTAATAATCGGCAGATGTCCCCAGAGTGCTGCATATATGGCAGCACCCCCACTAGGCGATCTTCAACTTTGTCAGATCTAAGGTTTGTATCAATCAACAACCATTCCCTGTGAGTATACAATGCTGGACGATATGCTTGAAGCACAATTTTGTGTGGATAGCCCTAGACAATAGCCAAGTCTCTAAATCATGTGCATGGGTTTTTTTTAAGTTCATGTAGTGTAGAACAGACACAACGTAGCCAAAGAAATTGGCCATGAGGAGGCCTTTTCTTCAGGGGGCCAGGATGAAAACTATTATAACGAAGAAGGGAATTTCATTGTACCGGTTTTCGGTATAAAGTGGCGTGGAATCCTTCAGTTGTCAAAGTAATAGTAATATCCAAAAATTGAGTTGATGTAGTTTTTAATTTATGCCATAAATTTAAGGTTAGGTTTAATTGTATTAAGCCTTTCCAAAAATGTAGTCAAAAAAAGATAATGAATCAGACCAAATTAAAAAATACATCATCAAGAAATCTATCCCAGAATGGGGTGAATTTATACCATTCAGATACATATACATGTTCTTCTTCAAATTTTCCCGTCATTGACAACCATATATATGGCTCAATCTTAGCTCCCACTGCAATACCAAATTGTTGCATATAAAATTTGCCATCATATAAAAAAATACATTGTGAGCACAAGTTGTAATAAATCCAACAACAATGCCTGTGGCAAACAAGATGGTAATGTGAATGGATATGTGTGGAGGCATTGTAAAATTTCTGTTGATCAATGTTTGTGTATAACGCTTGAACATCAAGAGTAACTATATAGGAATACTAGTGAGTGTCCGTACATGTGGCCAACTGAATCAAAAACTGAGACGTGTCACGGATGGATGACTTGACCCTAGCTGCTTCTGGCTGAAGAAAACGATCACAAAACTTTGACAGGTGTTCTAACATTGAACCCCTGCACGATACTATTGGTCGACCAGTTGGATGTATGAGAGATTTATGAATCTTTGGCAATGTATAAATAATAGGAATTTTAGGATTTTTGATAACCAAAAAGTCAGCTTCCTTGCCTGTGATCCAGCCAGATCGAAATGCTACAGTAACCAAAGTTTTTGAATGCAGGTCCTGATATCATAAGTAGGATCTGTCTCCAGTTGAGCCATAGCTTTGTCAGACAATTGAGCCATAAGATCAGCATGGTAATCGGTTGTAGATTGAACAACTATTGCTCCTCCTTTCTTAGCATTCCTAATTGTAAGCTGCGTAGCTTTTGCCAAAGAATCCAATGCTTTCCACTCATGTGGCCGAGCTCCAGAGTTACTCTCACAGAAGCAGGGCTCTCTCCTGCACCCCAATCTGGGGTCCCTCTCACTCACGGCTTGGCTGCTGAAAGGGTAGCGTTAGCTCCCTTCAACCTCCCACAGAACGTGGAAGAGATTCTTCTGGCCTCTCCGTAAGGCCTCCACTAGAAGGGCATACACCTTCAAGTGGCGCTGATTCTCGGTGTGGTGTGTGGAAAGACAGGCACCTGCTCAGTGCAAATGGTTCTCTAGTACCTGCTTCACTTGTCACAGGTGGGACTGAAGTCTAATTCTGTCACGGTACACCTGAACGCCATTGCAGCACATCACCATTCCGTTGAGGGAAAACTCCTCTCAACCCCTTGTGTCCCGATTTCCTGTGGGGCCTCATGTTATCCAAACCGCTCATCTGCCCCCCAGTGGCGGAGTGGGATCTTAATGTCGTGCTCTCGCAGCTCACTAAGCCTCGTTCAAGCCTCTGGCTACCTGCCACTTCTGGTACCTATCCTGGAAGGTCACCTTCCTGGTAGCAGTCACATTAGCGAGCTCCAAGCTCTGAGGGCATATCCTCCCTACATGAGGTTCTACAAGAACAGGTTGGTGCTCCACATGCACCCCATGTTTTTGCCGAAGGTGATGTCCCCATTCCACCTCAATCAGGAGGTGGTACTCGCCACCTTCTTTCCGAGGCCTCATGCCGGTAGGGCAGAGACCATTCTCTACAATTTGGATTGTAAGAGAGCCCTGTCCTTTTAACCTGCAACAGACCTAGGGCCACCGCAGAGCACCACAGCTTTTTGAATCTTACGACCCCAGTCGCCTAGGGTTCCCAGTGACTAAGCGAACTCTGTCCACCTGGATGGCGGACTGCATTAACCTTGCCTATGAGCAAATAGGAATCTCACTGGACCAGAGGGTCATGGTGCACCACGTCAGGGCCATGGCTATTTCAGTGTCAAATCTGCATTCCGTTCCCGTGACAGAAATCTGCCATGCCGCCACCTGGTCTTTGGTCTATACTTTCACAGCTCACTACTGCCTGGAGAGGGAGTCCTGACGGGACAGCGCCTTTGGCCAGGCAATACTCTGTAATCTTTTCGGGGTGTTGGAAACTCCTGCCCTCCAACCCTCCTGTGTTAAGGCTACCGGAGCGCTGATTTTCCACCGAACACTTGGGTCTTGCGAGAATCTCTCAGTAGACTCAACTGCTGCTGATCACGGCTCACCCTTTGCAGGTAGTCATGACATTTTTTGGTTACAGGTTCTTGGTAGCCTGTAGCTGGGAACTCACATATGTGAAGACTAACTTCCTGCTTATTTATTTATTTTATTTATTTATTTACGGTCTCTTTTATACCGCGCTATTTGACATCAGTGCGGTTTACAATGAACATTGAACTACACATCTCGGTTTAGTGATTTGTGCTTACAATAAACAGGTATAATAACTTGGGTATACATTGAACAAGTTTCTTAAGTGTAGTTACACACCTGTAATAGGTGTTCGCCGGGGACAGCAGGAATCAGTCCTCGCAACCCTCCTTCCTCCCCTTGGAGTTGTTTATTAACTAAGACTGCAAAAATAAAATACGGTAATGTCAGTAGACTGAGGCAAGATGGCACTCTTGGGCGGGAAGTGGACCACACATGCGTGATACATCTCCCCAGCTTTCAAAGAAAGCCTTTGGGAGATGCTTCCCCACGGGCTTCATCTGTGCCAGTGTCACACATATGTGAGGACTGATTTCCTTCTGTCCCTGGAGAACACCTGTTACAGGTGAGTAACTACACTGTCTGGGTGTCCAAGATAGCATTTTTAAACCACGCCCATGCTTGATATAAATCTTGAACCTTTGCAGCTGCTCCTTTTTAGATTTTTTTTAAACTAGTTTCCTTTTATCATAGTCTTCCTTTTGAAAGTTAAAAGGTAGTACTGTGGATTTCCTTGTTGCCCTTCCTCCATTTATTAAATCAGATTTGATCATGCCATGATCACTAGTGCCAGGTAGGCCCAAAACTGTTATCTCTTGCACCAGATCCTGTGTTTCACTAGCAACTAAGCCCAAAATAGCTTCCCCTCTTGTCGGTTCATGAACCGGCTGTTCCAAGAAGCATTCATTTATTTCTTCTAGAAACTTTATCTCCCTAGCATATCTTGCAGTGACAGTGACACAGTCGATACCTCGGTAATTGAAATCATCTAATTTTGTTTAGCATTTCATTATCCATCTGTTCATTCTGGCCAAATGGACAGTAGTACACCCCTACTGCTATTGCTTTCCCCTTTTTACACGGAGTTTCTATCCATAGAGATTCTACAGTATATTTTGTTTCCTGCAAAAATTTCATCCTGTGTGACTCAATGCCCTCTCTAGAGCGCAGCCCTCCACCAATTTGGTCTACCCTATCATTGTGATATAGTTTGTACCCAGATATCATGGTATCCCATTGGTTGTTCTCCTTCCACCAGGTCTCTGAGATGCCAATTATATCTAACCTTTCATTTAGTGCTATATATTCTAACTCTTCTATCTTATTTTTTAGACTTCTAGCATTTGCATAAGGCATTTTAGAGGTTATGTTTTGTTCATAGTAATATGGTTATCAGTTGACGGGTAAATTTTCAGCTCTGTATTTAAAGGCATCTGGGTTACTTTAATTTCTTGGACAATGAAGATTTTGCCTCCTGAGCACTTTCGGTGAATCTTATGGACTTTGGATTGCTGATCACAAAAATTACCTTGACATTTTCCTATCATGCACCATTTTTTTGCAGTTTTTGTGATTTCCTTGAATATTTTAAGTCTACTCATATGTTGCCTAGAAAGTAAGCTGTTTTGTTTAGTCCCGGCATGCCTGGGCATGCACTCATGCAGACTCACAACATGCCATGGAAATGCTACTGCTCAGGAATGCATGGGCATGCTTATTCAGGATGGGTGCTGGCAGTACAGGCTATAAAAGCTGTTTTCATACACAGATGCTATGCATGACATTGATATCAGTTTGTGTACTTAACAATAGCATTTACATATAAGCTTCTTGTCTAAACGATGATTCGTTACAGCAGAAAGGTCTTGTCAATGTCGCAACAGCCACGATACCTTCCTTTACATTTGTGGTGAGTATACGCTTAAGCCTCAAAGAGGCAGCATGACTGCACTTACTTAGAAAGTGTACGAGCTCTACTTAAGTTATGAAGTTGGCGATCAAGACAAATCCTGTGCGCCTCACATTTGCTGTGCAATATGTGCTGGCCATCTCAGAACTTGGCTCAGAGGTACTCGGAAGTCAATGCCTTTTGCAGTTCGATGATATAGCGAGAACAGACGGATCACATGACGGATTGTTACTTCTGTCTGACCAATGTATCCGGCTTCTCTGATAAAAATAAGAAATCTATTGAATACCCCAGTTTACCTTCGGCCATGACACCAGTGCCTCATGACGACAGTATACTAGTACTGAAGCCACCAGAGGCATAGAGCCTAGATGAGGCAGATGAAGATGCCACAATACATGGACCAGATGTGGAAAATGACATGGATCCAGATTTTGAACAGTTTATGTCTAGTGTGCCTCGTCTGATAACAGTCAGAAGTGAATGACCTGGTGAGGGACTTAAGTTTTTCAGAATCCAAAAGCTGAACTATTTGGTTCAAGATTGCAAGGATGGAGTTTGCTGTTGCCAGTTAAAAACATTTCTGTCTTTCGGACCTGCCAAGAAGATATGAAAAATTTCTTTGCACAGGTTGGCAACCTCTGTTTCTGCAGTGACATTGATGGGTTGTTCACGGCTTTGGGTTCTGAGCATGACCCACAACAGTGGTGCCTTTTTATCGATTCGTCACTGTTAAGCCTGAAAGCTGTCTTGTTACACAGTGTCAGTGTCCACCCTTCAATACCTATTGCTTATACAGTGCACATGACAGAATCCTATGAAAACATGGAACTGTTGTTGAAACTCACACAGTACAACAACTACAACTGGAACATCTGTGGTGATCTAAAAGTAGTGGCACTGCTCCTAGGAATACAGCTTGGGTATACCAAGTACTGTTTCATTTGAGAATGGGACTCCTGTGCTAGAGAGTCTCATTACGATTAAAAAAAAAAAAAAAAAAAAAAAAAACCTGGCTGCTCTGTGTTTGGTTCTAGGACAGAAAAATGTGACATATGAACCACTTGTCGACCACAAGTAAGATATTTTTGTCTCCTCTTCATATAAAACTTGGACTGATGAAATTGTGAAAGTGATGAACAAGGAAGGTGAAGAATTTTGATATTTGAGACTGATGTTTCCAAGAATAACTGATGCCAAGATTAAGGCAGGCATTTTTGTGGGTCCACAAGTCAGACATGTCATCAATGACAAGCAGTTCGAAGATCTGCTAATGGGGCCTGAGAAAATCACATGGAAGGCATTCAGGGATGTTGTTGGGAATTTTGTTGGCAATTACAGGGCATCAAATTACATCCAGCTGGTTGAGAACATGCTTCAAGCATACAAAACCATGAAGTGCACATGCAACTTGTCGCTAAAGATTCATTCTCTCCATTCACACTTGGACTTCTTCCTTGCTAATCTTGGTGCAGTCATTGACGAACATGGTGAAAAGTTTCACCAGGACTTTGCAATGATGGAAAAGTGGTATCAGGGCATCTGGAACCCATCAATGCTGGCCGCTATTGGATCCTGAGAGCAGAAGCATCAGATGCTAAGTACAAACGAAAATCAGGAGCAAAACATTTTTGGCTCAGATGAACTAGTGCAATATGTCAGCATCATTGTGTGATTAAACAAGCTAAATTTAGTCAAAATTTAATTTCATGTTTCTCCAAATTCCTACGTGATACAGTCAATCTTAAATTATATTTGTGTTAAGCTTGAAGCAGTCTATCATAACCACCAAAACGTTTTCAGGACAATATGGAAGGTGACATTTTATTTACCAGATAATATCCTTTCCTTGAATCGCTAGACCAGTTCAGGGCCTGCCCCTGGAACTATGTTTTCTGTGTTCTTCTGTGGAATACCCTTTGTTCCGCTGTGATTTATAGACTTGGCTCTGCAGATCCATCTTCTACTGACAGCCTTCTGTTTAGACTTTTCTGTACATAGTTATCTACTGTTTGATTACTCATTGTTGCCCATGTTGAGGTTGTGTGAGGCTTGCCATGTTCTCTCATATGCTTTGGGACAAATACTGAAGAGTCCTCTGGTGGCTGAGGCAGATAGAGGCATAGGAGTGATGTCATTGAAACCTGAGCTTTTCATTGGCTCTCTGTCTCCGCCAATCTGCTGATAGGGGAACACAACCCACTTGTCTGGACTAGTCCAGCAGGACTCAAGGAAAAGACATTATCTGGTAAGTAAAACGTGACCTTATTTGTGTATGTGCTATACATGTAAATGCCTCTGTTATCTTCATTATGTTGAATGCCAGTGTCAGGAATTCCTTCAGACTCCTGCAACTTAACATGACAGATTTAAGCCCAATGTCGGAGAACAGACTGGAAAATTTGCATGGGGAGGGGGAGGGAGGAGATGGTGTTCTTTGTTGACATTATTGGAACACAGTAACCAAGGACTGTAGTTAATGATTCCTTTTTTTAATATAGGATCCAGCAGGTGGCGAAACCTTCTTCCTGACTGGGATTCTCATGGGCATGGCCCTGTATAATTCCTGCACAGCCGACTTCCACTTCCCACTGGCTCTCTATAAAAAGCTCCTTCATGTACCACCGACACTGGAAGACCTAAAAGAACTGTCCCCTACAGAAGGAAGGTACAGTGAGCAAGCTTGCATCCTTTAATCAGACATTTCACGGATCCCTTTTTTAAATAGCACAGCACTTCCCCCTCTCAAAATGAGCAATTACACATGCAGACGTACTTCTGGTGAAGCAGCAATGTTAGCTAGATATTTTTAAGTCGGTATATATTCGTACTTTATGGGAGTAATTTTATAACAGGGTGTCTACAGCAAAGTTCTTAAAAGATGCCATTTTAAGCCTATTTTATAAAGGCTTTGAAACACATATCTTGTCGGAGAATAGTATAAAGCAATAAATAAGAAGTTGTGCTGCTGCTTTTTTAATATATACAAAGTTTGGACTTAATGAGTTATGAAATGCGATGCAGTTAGACAAGATATGTGAAAAATCTGGACCAATAATGAAAGTTACGAGAGTGTGAAGCTATATTAATTTTCTCTCTTGAGCATTTTGATGGTCCTTACTAAAATTTATTGGAGTGTTTGCTAGGGATCTTTGTAATTTTTATGTAATGACAACATAGGCGCCTATTTTCCTTTATCCTGAGGAACTCGCAAATTATACACTTTCTCCGAAGATGCTAAGTGTTTGCATAGACTCTGTGTGTAATTAAATATTTGATAAGATACATGGCTACATCACAGCTCTGCTTCTCGTGAACTATGCCCATAGGAATGCAGAAGTAGGTGTTACCTTGGCAAACATATTTATACACGTTTATGTGGCCACGTCATTTTATAAGAGCCCTTTTTGGGCATGTAAAACCTACTTTACACATGGAAAATGCTGTGCCAGTGTGGTGCTTGCATCATTCCCTCACGGCTTCCATGAGTAAACACCACTGCAACTGTTCGGTGACTTGCATGGCGATGGAATTCTGGCAGACCGCATGCCTTCGCTTTTTTCTGTACTGCACTTCTCGCTGTCTTTTTGCAATTGCCCTTTAGGTGCTTAAAATGGCTTTTATTAAATTAGGTCACACTGAAAAGATCATGCGGTGCAAGCCGGCATGTACTTGAAGAGTAGGCATGCTCAGGGGAGAAGTTGGGGAGAACATGGGCAGAGCTGTGATTTACATGTATATTTTTTGCATCCGTGTGCAAACTTGTTAAGTGCCGTTGAGTTGGTGTAGGCTCCTGGCGACCCTCTGGATAGCTGTCTTAAACTGTGTTCAGTCTCCAGTCTCGGTGCCATTTCTGCAGGATTTATGTTAGTATTTTATGAAGACACATAGGCACCTCTTAACCCTGATGTTCTGATATACAATTATGCCCTGATGTCCAGCAATTGGCTGTTGTGGGCAACATGTCAAGCCCTCTTCATCTTCTCCTGTCTGGATGGCAGGTTTTGCTTTTCTTTCTGATGCAGATTTTCATTTGCAGTTCTTCTCAATCAGAAGTTTCCAAGGATTTGTTTCAGAAGGTCTCTAGCTTGTGAGTTCGCATTGCCCACTCTGTTCTGATACTGAGCATCACAGCAGCCCCTGGCAGGGTGGTTATGTGAGAAGTCCCAAAGACATGTATTTTAAGCCTATGTGCCTTGATAAAATAGGTTCCCAGATTCAGCCCCAATAGTGCACAGATGTACATCTACTTCAGAAATGGTGTACTTTACATTCCATCAAACGTTATCTTCAGGAATGGTGGTGTGTACCTTGTGTAAAAGTAGGCTTACATTTTCCGTGTGCATACTCTTTGTACGTGTACACAGTCAATTTTATAAAAGCCCCTCTTTGCAGAAAACAGGCTTTACATGTGTGGAAAATGTTTTAGTTAAATTACTCCCATAGTGGGAAGAATATTTTATTTAACTAGCTAGAATTAAAACGTGAGGTGTCTTTGTTATTTTGAGCCTGTATATGTTTAATGAACAGTCTTGCCAAGCTGCATGTGAGTCCTCCGGCCATGTTGCAGTATCAGTTTAATCACAGCCCTCCCTGCTCCTTTTGACTAAAAGTACAATATTGCAGCACCTCCCCCTTCTAGCAGCAATGTGGCCGGGGGACTCCATGCAGCTTGGTGAACATTGTTAATGAATATTGTATCACATCTTTGTCGATTTGTGGTGTGTGTTTGGTTTTTTTTTGTAACCATGCAGACGCACCTGATTTCGGTTCTCCACTCAGGCCCTCCGCTTCCTGGGTCAGCTGGCATTAGGGGGTGCTGTGGAGGCTACATTCACACCACCTACAAGGGTAGGGAGTTTAGCCATCGCGCAGTGTGTGCAGCGGTGATACTAGTGGTCAGAGATATGGCCAGTGACTGTAGGGTTCCGGAAGGAACTCTGGTGCATAACACCCCCACCATCACTAGCACCGCTGAGGGCTGTCGCTGCAATGCTGTACGGAGTTGAAAGGGGATTACCTCTGGGGCGTTGTGAATGGAGACTCATGATACTGTAGCCCAAAGGAATCCATTTCTAAATGGAAGCCCAAAAGGAGTTTGAGAATAGTGTTAAACCAAAAAAACGTTGGCTAAGGTGCTGATTTACTAAGCTACATCGGCTGATGCTGCATTAACTGCTAGGATGCAGGGTTAACTGCTGGCTGACCTGCGCTATCTGCCGCATTAGCAGCTAACGCAGAAGAGACTGGAGAATGGCTGTGGGCTGCACTTCAGTCAATGCACCTGGTAACATGGAGCAGTTCGCTACACCTATTATTGGTGGCATTAACTGCATCGATGGAGTCAGTGCAGAGGGTGGATAATAAAATGATTAGTGGTCTTCATTATAAAGCATATGAGGACAGACTGAAGGATCTTAATATGTACACCTTAGAGGAAAGGCGGGATAGAGGTGATATGATTGAGATGTTTAAATACCTCCGTGGCATAAATGTTCAGGGAGAGAGCCTCTTTCATTGAAAACAAGTTCTGCTATGAGGGGACATGGGATGAGGGTGAAGGGAGATAGATTCAGGAGTGATATGCAGGAATATTTCTTTACGGAAAGAGTGGTGGATCCATGGAATAGTCTCCCAGTGGAGGTGGTAGAGATGAGGACAGTAACTGAATTCAAAAAAGCATGGGACCAACACAGAGGATCTCTAAAGGCAAAAAGGGGACTGTCGTAGTTGTTGAAATGGAAGGACAGACTAGATAAGCCATGTGGTCTTTTTCTGTCGTCATGTTTCTATATTATCTTCAATGCAGTTAGCATGCATTAAAAAAATGTTCTCTCTGTTCACTGAATGGGAAAACTGGTGAGAATGTCTGAACAGTTAGTACCAGAGAGAAGCTACTTGACCTACATTATGGGAAAAGAAAAGTCTTTAAGGTCCTTCTAAACGACAGTAAATTTGTCTCCTTCTGAAGCGCCACTGGCAGAGAATTCCACCACATAGGAACAGACACTGAAAAAATCCGTGCTCCCAATCACGATCGATGTACCTCAGAGCAACTTGGCAGCACACCAAATGACATTCCTCTGCGGAACACAAGAAAAACATAAAAAGCAAAAGGAGAAGTTAGCTTAATTGTCATTTAGAATAGAACCATTATTTAGAGCTTTATTTGCTAGTACTGCTGTCATGAAATATAGCCTTGTGGTGCTGTTTGAGATGGTTTACTCTTGGTCCTCCTCCCCTCCATCACTGGATTAGAGATCTGGCGTTAGAAATGTTGTCTTTTATTTGGTATCAGTTTATGTTTCTGTTCTTTTCTGTCTAAATTGGATTTCCTTTCATTCTTAAAATTTTCATATTGTATACTGCATAGCAATACTGGGTAACAGATGGTATAGAAAGCCTTCTAATAAACATAAGCATATGCACTGACACAGAGAGCTAGAGTGTAAAGCTTGGCCAGGCCTGGATTGCCAAAGAGAGAGCTCTGAGCAGACCAGAGTTACAGTAGTGGAGGGGGAGAAGCTAGCTCGGCTCTTTGAAACCCCAGTTCATCCCTTTACCACTTGTTACATGCTGTGCTGAGGAGAGACTTTGACTCTGTTTGAAATAATCACCACCCTGCTCCTGATGGGACAGCTGTTGCCACCCCCTTTCAGGATTTGTTTATAAAATACTGGTAGCATGAAGATGAGTTGTCCTGGATCTGTGAGAAGCTGCTGAGGGCTTGCATGGTGCAATAAAGTAGCCTTGTCTCGCTTGCCTGATGTTCCTTAGGAGTGCAGTTACATTTACCTTATGTAATGCTTGCTGGAAGAAAGGCTACAGTCTCGTGTTGATAAGGCCATGATCGGAGCCAGAGGGATGCTAGAGTATGTAGGAAGAGGTGTAGCCCCATCCCCCTATTCCTGCAACATCAGCAGATCATGGATAGATTCTGCAGCACATTTTCTAAAAATCTGTGGCAATTGTATAATTATATTTGCATAAATGTGAATGATTTTACATATTAAATAAACATGACTTTATTTTGCATGGTGAAAATAGAGTAGTTTTCCAACCTTCACTTTGTGTCTAAATTTATTTAAATCTTTTTTGGTGGGGAAGCTTTTATAGGTAGAAAAATTTAGATCATATGGAGAAGGACTGGGAGATGAGAAGAGGAAGTAGGATTTTGGATGGGGAGAATAGGAGAGTCGATTGTGGAAGGAGGAAAAATCGGGATAGGGAAGAGGAAGGAGGGAGATTCTGGGATCTCGGGTGGAGTCCATAGGAAGGTGTCCTTATTCTTCTCTCTTTCTTCCTCCATGACTCGCCTCGTTTTTCTCCCTTTCGATAAATGAGCAAGGTGGGGGGGGGGGGGAGAACCAGAAATGTCCCAGATGTTCTTTACAGTCTTAAAATGTTAACCCTGAAGACCGGATTGTTTCCACTTTTATTTTTGTGCATGCCAGGAATCTCCAGCTTCTGCTTAATGAGGAAGATGATGCTGATATCGAGGCATGGGATTTGTATTTCAATGTAAGCATTTTCTTTTTAGTGGTACTTTGGGTAAAAGCATTGGCAGGTTGACACTCAGATTGCTAGCCTGGGAGAATGCAGTCCTCTTTTCGGGAATGAAGCAGATACCACACACACTTATCTCACCATACACTTACACACAGGGCTGCCCCAAGAGATGGTTTGGTTAAAGGTGTTGGCACCCTAGGCAAACCTTAAGTCTTTTGCTCCCCCCCCCCCCGCCTGTCAGAATCTATTGTTCAGCTTTGCTCTACTCTTTGCCACCCCCTGAACTACCACCCTAGGCGATGGCCTAGTTTACCTAATGGTTGGCCCAGCCCTGCGTACACAGCTATACTTCTAGTTGCTGTGAAAGAGCCAACCCTTGGGGGGGGGGAGGTGTTGAACCTTTCCCCGCTGATATGTGTGCATTTTTTTTCTCCTTTTCCCTCCCTCCCTCCCTCCCTCTGAGGAAGTCTTCTCCGTCTCCTGCCATAAGGCACTGAGCAGTGCTGCTTCTTCAGATTTGCCTCCCCCTTGCCCATCTTCAATATGAAGTCTGAGCATAAAGGCCCTGAAGATTGCTGAACATGCAGACACCGTGGGTTCAGATCTCAGACCGAAGCTGGCAGAGGAGGAAGAGATCACAGCAGAGTGAAGGAGGAGGGTGTAGGGGGATGCATCATGAAGGAAAAGGGCATAAAGCATTTGCTGATGTAATATCAAAGCATGGGAAGTCCCCAAAGTGCAGGCCCCAAGGCAGACTTCCCAATTCACTCAACCTTTGGGACATCCTTGGGGCCATATCTAAATATGAATGAAATCTCGGTGTCCATGTGGTTTGGTATCTTTATTGAGGGTTCGCATTCAATACAAACTGTAATGATGGTATTTGGGAGATGGATGTCTATCCCCAGGAAAAGTAACCACCATTGCTTTTCACATAAGCCATCTATCTGCTGTGTCTCTGCTGGTGATCAGTGATGCCGAGGTCCAAGATTCAGTCTCCTAAGCCCAATGATCACAACAATTTACATGTGGATGTAGGAAATAAGGTCTTTGCATAAATACATAATGTGCTGTGTTTCTGAAAATAATTTATTTTCTTTTTGGAAATTTTAGGTGATGACAGATCAGGAAGAATCTATTGACCTTGTAGAAAACGGTTCAAACATTCCTGTTTTGAAGTATAACAGGCAAGTTACTCAATAGCTCTTCCTAATCTCAGGTTTCTCTCCACCCCTGCCCAGTCTCCATGTACATACCCTCAGCTGACATCTGAATAAGCATCGAAAAGTATGTACACAAACCCTTGAATTAGACCACCAAAAATCCGCTCCAGCTCTCTGAAGAAACAGCTTAGAATGTCACAAGTGCTGGGAAGGCAATTAAAGCACTGGGGCCAAAGGTCAACTTGCAAATTAAAACACATTGAAAGCCAGGGTACCATTGAATACAAGACTAGAACATTTTTTCTTGCATTTTTGAAGATGTTCTTGCACTGTAATTGTACATCCAAGTCCTGTGCTAAGTGCACTTTTCAAATACTGCTTGTGATACATTGGACTTTTTTCCTCCAAAGCCCATGTCTGTCTTAATATATCTGTGTCATTTTTTTTCTTGTTGTCACTGAAAATATTTGCTTTACTATTTCTGCAGAAAAGAATATGTGGACGCATATGTGAATTATTTATTTAACATATCTGTGAAGAAACAGTTTGAGGATTTCTGCAAAGGTTTTTTAAGAGGCTGCCAGACTACGAAATGGAAACTCTTTCTTCCTGAGGAACTCCTGGCTGTTATCTGTGGAAGTTCAGATTGCGACTGGAAAATATTAGAAAAGGTATGAACAGATAGCAGCGCTCTTTCCCTAATCATTTCTGCTTTCAGCTAGAGAGCAACAGGCACTGGTCTGTTAAACAGATTTCATAATGCACATCCTGATTCCATGATAGGTAAGACACACTCCATGCAGGAACAGTAGAGCGTGTCTCTTCATGTTTGTGTCTGAAGTCTTTGAAAAAGCTACACAGCAAAAGTTTGAGAAATTAAAGGACAACAAATAAGTTACAGGCAATCCAATACTAATTTGTAGACCAAGAATCAAGAGACTGTGAAATTCCTAGGGGCTCTGGAATAAGAGTCGGAGTGCTACCAGTGATGTCTCATAGTATAAGAGCTATTATCCTATGCTGGTTAGGTCAAATCATCTCACCTTAGATAGTTGAGCACTCAGTATTGTCGATAGCTACTTATTACGGGACTTCAGCCATACTTTTCTTTTTTTAATTTATCACAATTAAGTATTCTAGCAATTGAAAAGAGAGGAAATTCTAATACATACATTAGCAATTCTGATTTTAAAAAAAAACCCCTTAAACAATATAATACATAGTAATAAGAAAAAGCCCACTTCAAGAAGAGAGACTCTGAAGTCAATTGACCAATGGCACCTGTAAAGTGCTTTCAAATCCTTTTGATGCATATATTATTATTATGATATATTATTGCACATGTAAATAGATTGAGCCATTAGGTTTTATTAAAGGAAACTCTAACAAAAATAAAAGGTGCACACAAAGGTGAGACGGGAACAAAAATGTTGTAGCACATGGTTGGGCAAACCTTTTTAGGGAGCATGCTTGAAATGGAACGAAGGTCCCCTTGGTGATTCGGTTGAGTAGAAGGGGAAGAGAGCAATCCCGCAAGCAGTACCAGAGAGCAGAGATAGGGGAAGAATTCTGCGGCAGAACGCGAGAAAAGTGCTCTATGGCAATCCAGAAAAAGGAGTAGGAACCTGGGGGGAGGGTGATATTCAAAGGCATGTACCATGTAAATGCGGCTCATTGGGATATTCGGCGGCACTAACATGGTTAGTATTGGGGCGTTCCAGGGCAGCAGCTATCGATATCTGGGCAGCAGCGATATTGAGACGCTGTTTGGTTACCAACACAAGCCAAAGTCAGGTACAGTAAAGGCTGGCCTTCACGTTTCACCGCAGAACCTTACTAGGCCGACTATTGCTGCTATTCAGTTAGCTTCCTGCAAATCTGGCCAACCCAGATATTCAATACAGGGGCCTGGATATGGCCCTGGCATAGAATAGGTGACCGCCGCTGAATATCCCCCTCTACATGCATAAAGAAGAGGCTATATTTAAAAAATAAATAAATCTAGTCAACAGTGCTTTGGCGTTTCATGTATATTCTGGGTATTCTTTTAGGATATTTTTAGGATTTTTATTGGTTGAAAATAGTTTAGTTTGATTATGATTGGTGTATTTATGTATTGCTTTGCTTTACTTTACCTATTTATTGTATATGTTTACTTGTCTGCCACATAGAAGGATTTTACTGCATTAGCAGTATATAAGTATTTTTAAACAAACACAAATATTCACATGCAAAAAAAAACAGATCCAAGAAAAACATTTTACACTGTTTTTACAAAAAAATAATCTGGAAGGAAAAGGAGAAATGTAGGGTTTGGGTTTTTTTTTGGGGGGGGGTTGTTTTTTGTGTTTTTTTAGTTGTTGCTTGAGTTTCATTTTTTTTTTTTAACATTAGAAAGTTTCAGGTGCAAACTGGAATATTCATGCAAATCTCTTCCTCTCCCCTCATCCCCAATAGTCACTCTTAAAGCCTCCCTCTTCTTATCCCCTGTTTCTGACTTGCCCTGCCTATCTCCAGCCAAGGCCAACATCACCTGCTCAGGCCTGTACATCCAGACAGCACTTCCTGCCCACATGGCCAAGTCCAAAATTTTGTTAAAAACACACTCAAATAAAACAGCACATATATAAATCTATAAATATGGTAATCGTCTTTAAATACTTATTAGAACATTTATCTTCACACTAAACTTATGCCCATGAGGAGGAAGGTCTCAGTACCAGAGGGCCGGTGCTTTAACGTGGCTAAAGATCACGTGTGCAGTTCTGGTCGCCATATCTTAAAAAGGATACAGCGATTTTAGAAAAGGTTCAGAGAAGAGCCACCAAAATGGTAAAGGGGATGGAAGGATACTCCTATGAAGAAAGGCTAAAAAGATTGGGGCTCTTTAACCTGGAAAAGAGACGGCTGAGGGGAGATATGATAGAAGTCTATAAATTAATGAACGGAGTGGAATGGGTAAACGTAGATCGATTGTTTACCTTATCAGAATATAGAAAGACTAGGGGACATGCAATGAAGCTACAGGGTAAACTATTTAAGACTAATAAAAGAAAATATTTTTTCACTCAACGTGAAATCAAACTCTGGAATTTGTTACCGGAGGATGTAGTAAAGGCTGTTAGTGTAGCTGGGTTTAAAAAAGGTTTGGACAAGTTCCTGGAGGAAAGGTCCATAAACCCATTATTAAGAAGGGACCCAGGATATCAATGCTTGAACCCAATACAAGCATTGTGGAGCCTGTGTCCCTTGGGGAAACTGCTAGGTACTTATGACCTAGATTGACCACTGTTGGAAACAGAATACTGGGCTTGATGGACCTTGGTCTGACCCAGTATGGCATATCTTATGTTCTTATGTTCACTCAAGCAATCAGTCACAAACACCACTGCCCATAGCCCATTTCACATCAACAACCTCCTCAACATGAGTCCCCAAGACCGGTACAGTGGAAGCTGGAAAGGATTAACTTATCTTATAACCATTACAGATTGTCAAACCGGCGAACCAACCCCGACGCCTCAGATCAAGCGCTTACAAGCGTTTCGCGAATAAAATCGCTTCTTCAGGGGGGACACTAGTAAAAATAAAGAAAACAAATATAAATCAATCGATACACAAAAAATTTAATCCAAAGATCTACCTACAACCATAAAAAAACACTTTCACTCACCTCACGAGTGTCATAGCTACCACAAGCGAAACAATCAGCTGTACTGCTCAACGGCTCTATTTCAATCAGCCTGCAAATTCCGTACATCCGCGCATACCCTCAGCTCCAACCCCATCTACCTTTAAATATCCCTTAGCCAATCAAACCACTAGAACTAAAAAACAACCAACCCTGACGTCTAAAGAAACAGCTGCCCAGCGTATCCCAAACGGAACACTCAGATACAATTACTCCATTCAATCTGGGCATTCAGGCCCCTAGGAATCACTGTGCCTACCTTAAAAATCCATCTTTGCTCACAGATAATTAACGATTGCTCCCGCGTATGACCATCACGTCCCACTAAAACCTGGTCAAGGCAGAAACACCACAAATCGGAAAACTGATGACCCTTTTCACTGCAATGCAAAACAATCCAGAACCTTACACAAAATCCTACTCTTATGCTCCAAAATACGCTTCCTCAACACTCTACTAGTCTTTCCTATGTATAATAAATCACATGGACAAAAAAATTCCATAAACCACACCAAATGACGCACAAGAGGTACTTTTCTTAAGTTTAAAGGTATTACCACAATAACTAAACTGAGTCATAGACACAGAAACATCACAAATAGAACAGTTACCACAGACCCTATGGCCATGTTCCACAGCAGATCTATCCAGAGGGCGCAGAATTGAGGGACGCAAAAAATCTTTCGTTACCCTGCCGTTTCCATACACAACGGATAGATTTATTCTCCAAACCAGGGACAGTATTAACAACACTCGTATGTCTCCTAATACTCCGCTGGATCAAAACACTCAACGGAGAATATTTAGAAATAAAATTTACATGATCTTCATCTGCAACCGACTTTTCCCGCGGTGTCATAACAACGCTCTATTACTACAGCAAGCTCTTTTATAGGCTTTCTGGATGACCTTCGCAGGGTATCCCCTAGAACTAAACCCATCAGCTAAACTTCGCGATTATATCTTAAAATCATCATCCTCAGAACAATTCCTACGATAACGCACAAATTGAGAAAATGGTAAGCTATCACGAAATTGCAAAGGATGAGCACTCTTGTAATGTAGAAATGTATTTCTATCTGTTGGTTTCCTATAAACAGATGTGTTCCAGCCATAAACACCCTTCCGAATGATCACATCCAGAAACACAATCTCACCATCATTACAAGTGCTCGTGAACTGAATATTTTTATCGCAATTGTTAAGCCATACCTTAAAATCACAAAAAGTGCTCATAGTGCAACTCCATAAAACAAACACATCATCTATAAAGCGGCACCAGAGACTGATGCAAGAAGCAAAAGGGGATCCCTGAATCCATTGTGCCTTAAACAGGCCCATGAATAAATTAGCGATCGAGGGGGCTACTGTTGCCCCCATCGCAACACCCGAAATTGGATGGTAAATATTATTTTCAAAAACAAAATAATTTTGAAAAATCGCTAATTCAGCTATCTGTAGCAAAAAACTAATCAGCTCTTCTGATAGATCACCCCGGCCACGGAGCCCCTTTTCAACAGCCTGAAAAGCTGCCACTTGTGGAATTGAGGTATACAAAGAAGTGACATCTAGAGTCACTAACAAAACAGATGAAGACCCAGCCAAAGATGCATGCTCATTTAAGATTTGTAAAAAATGAGTAGTATCCCTTAAATAAGAAGGGATATCTAGCAGCACTGGACGCAAAAAAGTCAACGAATATTGACAAGGGTTCCAGCACAGAGCCTCGGGTAGGCACAGTGATTCCTAGGGGCCTGAATGCCCAGATTGAATGGAGTAACTGTATCTGAGTGTTCCGTTTGGGATACGCTGGGCAGCTGTTTCTTTAGACGTCAGGGTTGGTTGTTTTTTAGTTCTAGTGGTTTGATTGGCTAAGGGATATTTAAAGGTAGATGGGGTTGGAGCTGAGGGTATGCGCGGATGTACGGAATTTGCAGGCTGATTGAAATAGAGCCGTTGAGCAGTACAGCTGATTGTTTCGCTTGTGGTAGCTATGACACTCGTGAGGTGAGTGAAAGTTTTTTTAATGGTTGTAGGTAGATCTTTGGTTTAAATTTTTTGTGTATCGATTGATTTATATTTGTTTTCTTTATTTTTACTAGTGTCCCCCCTGAAGAAGCGATTTTATTCGCAAAACGCTTGTAAGCGCTTGATCTGAGGCGTCGGGGTTGGTTCGCCGGTTTGACAATCTGTAATGGTTATAAGATAAGTTAATTCTTTCCGGCTTCCACTGTACCGGTCTTGGGGACTCATGTTGAGGAGGTCGTTGATATGAAATGGGCTGTGGGCAGTGGTGTTTGTGACTGACTGCTTGAGTGATCTTTAGTCACGTTAAAGCACCGGCCCTCTGGTACTGAGACCTTCCTCCTCATGGGCATAAGTTTAGTGTGAAGATAAATGTTCTAATAAGTATTTGAAGACGATTACCATATTTATAGATTTATATATGTGCTGTTTTATTTGAGCGTGTGCTTTTTTTTTTTTAGAACTTTATTTATAAACCACCAGCAAACTGCAACAGTAAGTACACAAACATCTCCGTATGGGGTGAACTCTGATCCCCATTCCGGAGGAGCATCAAACATACAGGTTTATTTATTTATTTAGTACACACTTATATACCGCCACTTCCAGCGATCAGCAGCGGTTTGATTACATCTTTGGGAGTTGTCAAATCAAGACAGAAAAGTGGGGCAAATATATACATAGATTTGGGGGTAAGGCACAGCACACAGGATTAGTGTCTTGGAGATTGGACTACACATATTTACATTTTTTTACATTTATACATATTTGTACATATAGCGGTTCAACAGAGCATGATTAATTGATTGCTTTACTTCATCTATATCGTACTGAGAGTCACAGCTGATTGTAGTGACTTTTGAATAGATGAATTTTTAGTTCCTTCCGGAAAGCAGTAATGTCCTTGATTGATCGCAACTCGAATGGTAGTTGATTCCAGATAGTTGGCGCAGAGAATGAGAACGCCCTGCGACTAGTACTTGCTTTCACAGATCTGATGCTGGTAGGGACTTGTAGTGTGCCTGAGTTGGTAGTTCTCCTGTCCCTGTTTGTTGGTTGCGTGCTGATAAGTGTGGAGAGGAATGAAGGGGCTATGTTATTTATAAGTTTGAACGTGGTTACCAATGTTTTGTATTGTATCCTGGCTGCAATGGGAAGCCAATGTAGCTCGGTCAAAACAGGTGTAATGTGCTCAGCAATGCTTGTTCTCATGATGATCCTGGCCGTCACATTTTGGGCCATTTGAAGGATATTTAGCGATTTTTTTAGGCAGACCTTGTAAGATGGCGTTACAGTAGTCCAGGTGTGGCATAATGAGTGCTTGTGCAACAGACCGAAAATCACAGGGTTTGTTTATATTCTTCAGAGGTTGTATCACTCTAAGTTTATGGAAGATGGCCTTGTTTGTTTTACGCAGGTGCGTTTCCATTTTTAGGTTGCAGTCGAGTGTGACTCCCAGATATTTGATCTCATTTTTTGTGTTGTACGTGTTGTTACACAGGGTGATTGTAGGAGGAGGCTCAAAATTCGGTTTACTGGATATATACATGACTTCAGTTTTCTTATGGTTGATTGTCATGTTGTTTCGCTGTAGCCATCTTAACATCTCGTCCAGGCAGGTTTCGAGCTGCGTATATTTAGGGTCTGTGGTATCCAATTGTGTGTAAAGCATAATATCTGCGTAAATATGGTAGTTGATGTTATGCCTTTTGAAAATGTCAGAGGGGCTGCATGTAAATGTTGAAAAGTAGTGCCGAGAGAGCCGAACCCTGGGGTATGCCTTGAGTTTGAGAGAATGCTTCAGCCTTTTCGCCATTGAATTGGACTTGTGGAATTCTGTTCGTTATGTACGAGGAGAACCATTTGAGGGGGGTTCCCAAAATTCCTATTGATTCCAGTTTGTTAAGGAGGATCCCATGATGGACAGTATCAAAGGCGGCAGAGATGTCAATAAAAATGAGTATAAACATTTTCTTTCTGTCTTCTAGGCCTTTGAGGATGTTGTTCATCAGCGCTATTAAAAGCGTTTCGACCCCATGATTTCGTCTGAAACCGTATTGCTGTTTGTCCAGGGTTTCACGGTCATCAAGATGTTCTTGAAGTTGTATGAGCACTGCTTTCTCAATGATTTTTGCCAGGAACGATATGCTGGAGATGGGACGGTATGAGGTTGGATCCTCTTTGTTGAGTGAGTTGTTCTTTAGGATTGGCCTTATTATAGATTTCTTTAGTTGGGCAGGCATGATTCCTTGACTTAGTGATTGGTTTACAATGTGAGATATTTGTTGGACGATCTCCTTTTTTGCTGCTTTGATCCACGCAGTTGGGCAGGGGTCCAGCGGGGAGGTGGTGGTATTTATGCAGGTGTATTATATCCTTGTATCCCACCCACCCTCAATCACACTCCACCAGTCTCCCAGTTCCAACAACCCGTCCTTCACACTTCACTACCTCTCTATACCCCACCTATCGACACATCACCCCTCAGCTGCCTATTTGTAAAATTTCATTACGACAACGGGCCCCCAGAGTTTGAATATAAGGTTCCCATAGAAGCATAAAAACTATGCAGCGTCTGACACTTCCCCATGCCCTCCACCTCTCAGCCAACATCAACTGGTGAAAACAATTACGCCACTCCCCAAATGTGGGTGGAGTCTGTTGTCTCCAGTTACGGAGGATCGGGCCCTTCCCCACCAGACAGGCCTTGTGCATCAGCAAACATTCCCTTTTCTTCCCCGGGCCAGAGGAGCCAAGTTGATCCAACACCACAAACGGGGCAGTCCATCTCAAGCGCTGTTGCAATAAGCCACCTACATAGGAGCAAATCTTAGCCCAGTAAGACCTAAGACATATACAACCCCACCACATATGCACCAAATTTGCCAGGGGTTCCGAGCATCTAGGACAGCTGCCATCGGAAGTCAATTGACTGCGCAGCACCCGCCTAGGCGAAAAATGTGCTCGAGTTACGCATTTAAATTGGATTTCTCTCCAACGTGCCCCGTCTGCAATAGCCACTATCCGTCATAGAGCCTTACGAACCGTCCCAGGTGGAACCTCCCAACCCAACTCTGCCTCCCAGGCCTCTTCAACGGCGCCATAATCAGGGAGAATTCGAAAGCAATCCAATCGCAGTTTCAACTCTGAGATCGACGGCGGGTCGTCCCTCCCCAGGCTAAAAAATTCCAAACTTTGCGCCGACTGTCCTATCACCAGCGCCTCCCTCGGCAGGGAGTACACATAGTGGGAAACCTGTAGAAAAGCGAAGAAGTGTTTCGAGGGCAACTCATATTCCCGACTCAATGACAAAAAGGATTTACATTTTCCTGAGGGGTCCACTAAGTGTCCGATAGTCCTGATGCCTCGAGCCTTCCAATCCTGAAAGGTCGCCGTCTCTGAACCAGGGACAAAATGTACATTCCCTTGTAGTGGGAGCCAGCTGGATGCATTCCACGACATATATTCCAGAAGGTATTGAGCTGTCTCCATGTTCTCTTAACCGAACCAATCAGCACACTATGCACTACATGACTTGGCAAATCCCGGTTCGTCATGTGCAGGGCCCCTAGCAACGTCAAGGGGGCCACCAGGCCCTCCTCTAGGGCCCTAGGCGTGTATATGTCGGTTTCCCTCAGCCAGTCCCCTAGATGTCGGGCCTGACAGGCCAAAGCATAGATCCCCAAATCCGGGAGCCCCATCCCCCCTCCCGCCATTTCCCCACCAGCCGAGCCAACGGAATGCACGCTCTCTTCCCCCCCCACAAGAACACTCGAATTACTGTTTCCAAGCGCCGCAAATCCCGATGTAGCAGCCAAACTGGCAAGGTCTGCAACCAATACAAAATTCTCGGTAATATCACCATCTTAACTGCCACCACTCTCCCAGAAAGGGAAAGCGGAAGAGGTCCCCATGCCTTCAGCTGAGTCTGTAGCCACCGCAGGGTCCAATCGAAATTACATACGTACAACTCCCGTGGTTGTCGAGTCAGCACAATACCTAAGTACGTGAAATCATTTTCTGCCCAATAAAGAGGGAACACACCCTCCCATCTGCTACGTAGTTGCCCCGAGACATCTAAAGCGACGGACTTAGCTTCGTTTATACGCAGCCCCGCAAAGAGGCCAAATTTCGCAAATTCCACCAATAATCGAGGTAGCGAGTGGCCAGGGGAGAGCAAGTGTACCAGGATATCATCAGCAAAAGTCGATACCTTGAATTCCCGCATATCTATCTTAACACCCTGTATCGCTCGAGAGGCCTCTATGGTCCGTATCAAGGGGTCCAGTGACAAGACGAATAATAAGGGAGAAAGGGGGCAGCCCTGCCGTGTACCACGTTGCAAAGAGAAAGCCTCTGAGAGTATCCCATTACAAAGCACTCCTGCCGTCGGCGTCGCATAGAGACTCTCCACCATGCTACAGAAAGAGGTCCCCAGGCCGTAGTGTGGTAACAAGTAACGTAAATATTGCCAATCAACCCTGTCAAAAGCCTTCTCGGCATCAAAGCTTACAAGTAAAGAATGCAACCCTCGAGCGTGTACCCACTCCATGGACGCCAGTATTTTCCGGAGATTACGAACCGCGTAGCACCCTTTAACAAAGCCAACCTGGGAGTCATGCACCAAAGAACCCAGCAATCCCGCTAATCGAACGGCCAGAATCTTTGCAAGTAGTTTTAAGTCGAAATTTAGCAATGAGATAGGCCGATATGAGGATGTCAATACTGGGTCCTTGCCCAGTTTGGGGATCAAAGTGATATGAGCATGGTTATTTCCCCATTCTAAAAGCCCCCTGCTCCGCCCGTTTACCAAATACCCCACCAAAACTGGACTTACAAACTCATTCAGAATCTTATAAAATTCAGCACCAAGGCCGTCCGGACCCGGCGACTTGTAACAATTAGCTTTAGAGATTTCCATACACACCTCTTGTGGGGTAATGGGCCGACCCAATAATCGCCGCTGCTCCTCACTAAGTTGGGGCAAGTCCAGCCCCCTCAAATAGTCATGAATTTCCTCATGGGAGGTAGGCTCCGCCGCATATAGCGATTGAAAAAATTGGCGGAAAACTCGGGCAATCTCCACACTTTCTTTTTGTAACTGGCCTTTCTCATCCCGAACTGCCGCCCCTAAAGGCGCACCTCTATGACCTCTTAAACACCAGGCTAGCAATTTCCCCGGTTTATCCCCGTAACACTGCAGTTGAAATCGATAGTACAAAATAGACTTTTTGGCTCTTTGATGCAAAAGTTCATTTAAGTCTACTTGGGCTTCCCATAACTTTTTCCTGTTGGCTATTGTTGGGACGTGCACGGCTCGGCGTCGCAATTTGGTAACCTGCCGTTCAAGACAAATTATTCGCTCCGCTATCATCCGGCGTTTCCTGGCCGCGCAACCAATGATGTCGCCCCGTAGCACCACTTTAGCTGTTTCCCAAAGTAATTCCGGATCGTCCCTGTGACACCGATGATCAATTTCAAATTCCCGCCAGCGTTGTTGGATAAATTGATGAAAACGGGTATCATGATAAAGCTCCAGCGGGAACCGCCAGATCCTGGACCATGTGGAGTCTCCCCCCCACTGTAGCTCCGTCCAAACCATCGCGTGATCGGAAATTTCTATGGGGCCGATCTGCACATCCCCCGTTTGGGCAAACAATCCACCAGACAGTAATAAATAATCAATACGAGAACTGGTACCATGTGCCCGAGACTGATGAGTAAAATCTCTCTCAGATGGGTGTAACAGCCACCACGGGTCTATCAGCCCCAAACGCGCGCGAAATCGCTGTAGCATCTGAGTTGTCGGAACCCTCTCCCTCGCCTCCTCTCCTCTAGAGGTGTCCAAAGCCATGTCAAAGACTCCATTAAAGTCCCCACCCAAAATTAAAGGGCTGTCCGGCAACTGTTCCACCTGAGAAGCCAGACGATTATAAAAACGTGGGTCCATCGAGTTAGGGCCATACAAATTCCCAAGCGTCACTAATTTCCCTTCCAGGGAGCCATGCAACAACAAAAATCTCCCAGTGGCATCCTCTATGACTTTATCAACTGCAAAACGCAAGCGCTTATGGATCAGCATGGCCACCCCCCCTTTTTTCCCCACGGCGGGTGAACCCCACACCTGCCCCACCCAATCTCTGCGCAATTTACTGTGCTCGTCAGCCGTCTGGTGAGTTTCCTGCAAGAGTGCAATGTCACATTTCTGTCTAGCTAATGCCTGTAACACTTTATATCGTTTTATAGGATTCCCTAGCCCACAGACATTCCATGTAATTATCTTCAGCATTTCGGGGAAGTGTCAGAAAACCTCCGTATGGGATTATTCATTCTCACGGCAGGGGCCCCCCCAGCCTGGAACCCCTCCCTGTCAGCCTGCATGGGTTTGTGGAACAGCCAACTATACAATTTTGGAGTGTGATCCATCCCTACCCTAAGAACCCCATCCCTCCCTTCCCCTATAAACCCCAGAAACCGCTCCCCCATTACTTCCAGTCCACCCTTAGGGTCGGACATTCTTCCTTTGGCACCCGGGCCTACCCCCTTAAACCAAAAACACCTTATTCCCTCCAAGACTCACCCTCAGGTTCCTTGCTATGCTCAACCCTATTACCACCTAAATGAAGCTAAAGGATCCCCCTGGTCCAACCTCCCCCCTCCCCTGACCTAGGGCAGCCCGCTTGAACACCCCCCTCTATACTGCCTTTTCCTGATCCAGAAGTGGCATTCAAGGTACACGGCAAATCAACAGCATTAGCCCCTACCCACAACACGCCCCATTTCGTGTCTGTACAATATAGATTCCCAATCAAAAGAGAGGAAAAGCCCCCACCCCCCCGGAACCCAAGCGAAACCAAAAACAAGGCCCAGAAATAACCACTTTTCAACAAAAAAGGCAGCTATATGTAACCCTCAGTTGCCGCGTCAAAAAAAAAAAAAAAACAGGTCATAGCAATACACCCCCAAAAATATATACAGCCACTCACACAAGCTTCCAGCCAAGGGCACCAAACATTCAAAGGGACTAAAATCAACACGGCTCGAGGATGTCATTCCCAGATGTACCAAATGGTGGGTCATCTATCGCTCACCGCAAGGACCCACATAATATTACCAATCCCTCTGGGCTATCATCTACGTTGTAAATAACGAACCGGATAATAGACAGAACCCCCCTTCTCCAGAGCCCAAAACGGGGCCCAAGGCTCAGCTCAAGGCGACCAAGCTAAAACTATTAGGCCATCTATAAAACGAACAGCACCACACCCCCCTCGGGATACACACCAACATTCACCCAAATGCGCAACCAGAGACACCAAGCAGGCAAAACAAATATACTCCACGCAGCCAAAAAAAAAACAAAAAACCAGTCGCGTGTGTACCAGATAATGAGGCCACCATCACACTCCACTTAGACCCTCATACTTCCACCACGCGCTCTGGGCTGTACGGCCGCGCGGCCTAGAAATAAGAACAAAGAGTATACAGAGGGAACTCCCCCTCCAAAGCCCAACAAGAAGCCAGAGGCAAGGCCCAAAAAACAGCCAAATTATAATGAGTAGGACCACTGTGAAACAGACATGACCCCACACCCCCATACATACTTAAAAACATTCACACAAGCTCAGCCAAACACACCATGCATTCAAGGGAAAGGAATTCAGCACATCCAACATGTAGCAGTCTCATAGGTATGCGGGAATGAATCCGCACTCGCTCTCCACCATGGCTCTCCTGAAGGTATCAGTCCCTCCGGGTGTTGAAACCGCGTTGTCTTCCCCGCCAGTTTAGAGCTGCGCCACGGAGTTCATGGAGTCGATTCAGGGCAGTTGATCAGCCCCTCTAAAAAGGTTTGAGCCTCCCCCGGAGTCTGCAGGTAGCGAGTCTGTCCCTGATGCTCCACCCGAAGCCGGGCAGGATATAGAAGGGAAAAACGCACCCCCTTGTTTATCAACTGGGCACAGGCGGTAGAAAAGGCCCGTCTCTGCTGGCTGACTAGGGCAGAGTAGTCTTGAAAGACTAAGATCTGATCGACACCGGTTGCCTGTCGTTTGCGGCCTCTAGCCGCCCGCAATACTTCCTCCTTCTGGCGAAAGTCCAAGAAGCGTGCTATAAAAGCACGTGGCCGGAGTGTCTTCTCGCGTCTAGGGCCCAGCCTGTGTACGCGTTCCAATCTGATGGGGCCTTCAAACTTGCCATTCAAAAGTTTTTCCATCCAAGTATGTAGATAGTCATAAAGAGCGCCATCTGCCACGGTTTCCGCGATCCCGATGAACCGGAGGTTCTTTCGCCGACCCCAGTTTTCCAAATCGTCCAGCTTTTCACTTTGCTGCTTTATAATAGCCTCCATAGCTTCCACCTTAGTTTTTAGGGAGTTTTGGGAGTCCTCCACATCGGAGATTCTTGTTTCGGCTTGTTCCATGCGCCCCATGAATTCCGTGAGGCTGTTACTGACAGTATGTAACTGTTCAGCTAGTTCTCGAAAGCGGCTATCCAACGCCTGGACCACCGCGGTGCTTACTTCAGCCACGAGTCCCTGACTGTCATCTGATTTCGGACTTTTCGGTGGGCCCTCCGCCATTTTTCCTTCGGGGCCTCGCAGCTTCTCTCTCCTTGGCGGTTTTGCTACCATCAAGCTGCCGTCGGTCTTCTGGGCACTCACTGCACTCTCCTGCAGTCCTCCCCCCGATTAATTAATGGAATAGGTGATAACCACCCACTTTTAGTGAGGTATGTTGCTGCTTTTCAGGGTAGGCTGCCCGGAGCTGATCGCCACACGTCCGATCAGCTCATTGCCAAACCGGAAGTCCTTGAGTGTGTTCTTTAACAAAAGTTTGGATGATTCACACTCTATTAACTGACTGTATTATTTTTGAAACACATGGCCAAGTCAGTGCTTCCTTCTTCTGAATCCACATAGCCGAAGACAGTGCTAACTCCTCACAGCCCACGCAACTGAAGACCATAAGAACATAAGATTTGCTATACTGGTTCAGATCAAGAGTCCATCAAGACCAGTATCCTGTTTCCAACAGCGGCCAATCCAGGTCACAAGTACTCATCAGATTCCCAGAAAGGTACACAGATGCCATACTGCTTATTCTAGGGGTAAGCAGTGGATGTCCTTGGTTCTCTTTAATAATGGTTTATGGAATTTTCCTACAGGAACTTGTCCAAACCTCTTTTAAATCCAGTTACACTGACAGCTTTAACTACATCCTCCAGCAATGAATTCCAGAGTTTGATTACATGTTGAGTAAAAAAATATTTCCTCCGATTAGTCTTAATTGTGCTATATTGTAGCTTCATGGCATATCTCCTAGCCTTTCTACTTTCTGAAGGAGTAAACAACCAATCTATGTTTACCCGTTCCACTCCATTCATTATTTTATAGACCTCTGTCATATCTCCCCTCAGCTGTCTTTTTTCCAAGTTGAAGAGCCCTAACCTTTTAAGCCTTTTCTCATAGTTGTATCCTTCCATCCCCTTTATCATTTTGGCAGCTCTTCTCTGTATCTTTTTTTTTTTTTTTTATTGAAAGGCAATCATTAAATACATAAGAACATGAGCCATAAACATATTACAATATCAAAAGATAACAAAGCCAAAACCACTAACAGGAAACACAAGGCTGGCCAACGAAATGCCTTCTTTTATTTTTGTTATGATTATGTTACGCTCCCTCTTTCCCTTTCCCTTTGTCCCCCCCACCCCCCTCCATTCAGCATTATATCACAGAACCCGTCTCCCAAAGTAAGGCAGCCACCCCATCCTAAACTCCCCCTCCCTCCCTCCCACCCACAAAATTCTATGTTAGCCCATAAGAAAGGAAACATGCCAGCCAATCAGCGCCCATGAAGCAAAGTGCGGTTCCTCAAAGAATCATTATGCAATCTAGTCTGTGGCCCCCAGGCTCCCAGACCGTGCCACCATTCTGAGCAATCAGGAACCATAGCGAAGGACAAAGGGTTCCCACACCTGCTCAAAACGTGTCAGACGCATTCTACCAACAGCCACCCCTCGTTCCATTGTATAAGTATCCCACATCCGTTCCAACCAGGCCGAGAGAGATGGAGGAAGGATGTGCTTCCAAACAGATGCGAGAGACAGGCGAGCCGCATTCAGACCATGGCGAAGCAAAGCTAGCTGTGGGCTGCATGCCCCGGGCACTACTGCCCCAAAGAGAAAGATACCCAGGTCCCAGGGAATGCTCAACCCAAGAAGTTGCTGTAAACGGGATTGAATTCCCCTCCAAAAGGTGCGGATGCGAGGGCAAGTCCACCAGATATGCGCGAGGGTACCTTTCTGCCCGCACCTCCGCCAACAAAGATCCGCAGCTCCCGGATAGATGTGGGCAATCCGTGCAGGGGCCATATGCCATCGATATAATATTTTATAGTTAGTTTCGCGAGCGTTAACCGCCATCGAACTCTTCCACAATTTACCCTCCACCCGTTCCCACTGCTGCTCAGAGTAATGAAGGTTCAAATCAGAATTCCAAAGTGCTCTATGCTTGGTGAAGTTCAAGTGCTGCCCCTGTAGGAGGGCATATAAGGCAGCTATAAGCCCTTTAGTAGTAGTACACCCCTCACAAAAACGCTCCCAAGTCCGTCAATTCTCGGGCCACATGGAGTCGAACGGTTCTAGACTGAACCCAATGCGCTACTTGCGTATATTGAAAGAGGTGACCACCAGGAAGGTCAAAATCCTCTTGAAGTGTACGAAATGAGTGTAGCTTACCGTCATCAAACAGTTGTCCAGCCCGGCTAAGGCCCTTGTGCCCCCACAGCCGGAAGACCGGATCAGCCATCCCTGGGGGAAACGAGGCATTATCCACTATAGGTGCCAAAGGGGTCAGGTCCATCCCACGAGGCCGAAAGAACTGGTCCCAGCAGCGGAGGGTATGAAGGATGTAGGGATTACTTGGGCGCTTACCACTCCATAGTTTGGACCCAAGCCACAGCCGGTCCCCCAGTCCCACTCCCCCTGCTAAGTTCATTTCCATCTGCACCCACCTCTTGGAGCTATCCGCAATCATCCACTCCACCCCAGCACGACATTGTGCCGCCGCATAGTATCAGTGCAGATTAGGAGCCCCCATACCCCCAGAACGCATACGGGCATAGAGAGCTCAGCGCGCCAACCGCGGGCGACGATACCGCCAGATTAACTTCATTAGCAGAGTTTGCCAGGGGGCCAGTGTTCCCCGAGCCAACGTTATTGGGAGAACCTGGAAGAGATACAAGAAACGGGGAACAACCACCATCTTAACGACCGCAATACGCCCAAACCAGGAAAGTATTAGGCTATGCCAGGTGTCTAAATCCCGCCGAACCTGGCGAAGTAGGGGATCATAGTTAGCTTTGAATAGGGCCGCTCGCTCCACTGTCAGCTGTACACCTAGGTAGCGTAAAGCACCAGTCACCCAGCGAAAGGGGTAGGCGGCTCAAGTTCCGCACAAACCACCGCGGAGACTCCTACGTTTAGAACTTCCGATTTAGTGTAATTGATTTTGAATCCAGACACCTGGGAGAAAGTTTCAAAGAGCTGCATAGCGGTAGGAAGGGACGCAAGGGGATTCACCAAGGATAATATAATATCATCCGCAAAGAGCGCAATCCGGTAATCTGCGGGGCCCACGCGAACACCCCGCAGGCCCGGATGCTCACGAAAGCTTTGCGCCAAAGGTTCCATCACAAGCGCAAACAACAGCGGCGATAGGGGACAGCCTTGGCGAGTGCCCCTCTCCAAGAGGAAATTTCTTGATTGACCTCCATTAACCTGGACACATGCCTTAGGGTCCTGATATAAGCTATGAACCCAGCGGATGAAATTAGGACCAAAGCCCATCGTTTCTAGCACACACCAGAGATAACCCCAGCTAACACGGTCGAAGACCTTTTCTGCATCCACCCCCACAACTAAAGCCGGCTGTGGGTCCTGCTGAGCCACGTGAAGAACCTGTAGCATGCGCCGAATATTATCTGCTGCCTGGCGGCCCGGTACAAACCCAACCTGGTCGGGTTGTACCAAAATTGGGAGAACCCGATTCAATCGCGCAGCCAGCACGGCTGCAAGTATTTTGACGTCCGTATTTAACAGGGAGATGGGGCGATATGAGGCCGCGTCTTGCAAAGGTTTACCTGGCTTAGGGAGCATCACTATCAAAGCCTCACGCTGAGATGGGGGCAGAGGCGCCCCCCTCAGAACCTCGTTGAAAAGCACTACCAACGTTGGCGCTAATTGTACGCGGAATGTCTTGTAGTACTCTGCAGGAAAGCCATCATTACCCGGCGCTCCCCCGGTTTTCAGCCGTCGAATTGCGTTTTCCACCTCTTCCACCGTGAATTCAGATTCTAAGTGATCCCGGTCGGAGTCTGTCAGGTGCGGCAAGGTGATCGTCCGCAAGAAGCCCTGTACGTGTGCCAAGTCAAAAGGTTCGGCTTTATATAACTGTTCCAGGTACGCAGCAAAAATGTCGCGTACCTCCCGAGAGAACCCGCTTCTGCCCCCCAGAATCACGAAGCTCACGAACCACTCTCGCGGATTGCTGCTGCCGGAGACACAGGGCTAGAAAGCGGCCGGTCTTATTCCCGTGCTCATAAAATGTTTGCCGCAATTTCCGGCGCTTATTATCTAATTCTCTTTGTAAACATGCATCCAAGGTAGCCTGGGCAATCCTCCACTGACGCAGAGCCCGTTGTGATCCAGTCTGGGCATGCTCTAAACGCAATCGGGTAGAGTCTCCCACTAACTGACAATATTCCCGTTTCCAAGCTCTCCGCGTGCGGGCAGCTTCTGCCATAAGTTGGCCCCTAGCTGTGGCCTTGAAGGCATCCCAAACCAGGGGGAGTGGGACTTCCCCAGAATCATTGAGCTCAAAGAACTCAGTTATGAAACGGCCATGTTCCTGTACTGCGCACTGTCGATGCAGGAATCGCACATCAAGTCTCCAAAGCCATTGGTGCTCGTTGCACAAGTCCGTCGGAAAGGTGAGCCAACATGGGGCATGATCCGACCAGGTCAGTGCCCCATGACCAGCCTCCACCCTCCCATCCAACAAGTGCTGGTCCAACAGAAAATAATCTATGCGGGTATGCACCTGGTGGACGGGCGAATAGTATGTGTAGCTTCTCTCTCCCTCATGAGTGTCCCTCCAGATATCCCGCAAGCCTAAATCTACTAGAAGGTTCTGTAAAGCCCTACTAGGTCCCCCCACCACCCTCCCAGTACTACTCGTAGAGTCCAAATGGGGCACCAGATGTGTGTTACAATCCCCGCCGAGAACAATGGGGCCTTTTGCGAAGTCCGCCAGCAAGGTCTTCAACCGCGTAAAAAAAGATCCCTGGCCTTCATTTGGGGCATAGATGTTAGCTAAGGTTAAGAGATGACCTTCCAAGCGTATATTCGCAAAAAGCCACCTTCCCAGAGTATCTCTTTTAACCTCTTCCACCTGGAGAGATAAGCTCTGATGGAATAAAAGGGCTACCCCACGTTTCTTCCGGCCATGCATGTCCGAAGCTACCCATACCTCAGTGTAAGGGTTACGATTTAACCATCCCTGTTTACTAGCCCGAAGATGTGTCTCCTGTAAAAATACAATATCCCCTTTCAGAGCCCGCAGTTCTGAGAACAGTAGAGAGCGCTTTCTTGGGGAGTTAAGACCCTTAACTTTTAAAGAGATCAAGCACAACATGGGTAGTTTAAACACCAAGTCTTCCCCGCCCCTTGCCTCCCCAAGAGCCCAGGAGATTCCGCCCCCATAACCACTTATAAGATGTATAGTGCTTTTACCTCCCTTACCCGCATGTTCCCTATCCCGAAAAAAATTACTATAACCCCCCCATACCCAAAACCCCACCATCCCCGAACTGTGTATACCACCCACACCACCAGTCCCACCCCCCTTCCCGTCAATACCACCTGCCTGTTGAAATAAAAACAGGGCACGGTAAATTGACCCCAAACTAAACTCCGTCCAGGTCCCCACATAGCTTAGTTACAAGCATAACATTTAATAGCATTTCCCCATAACCCGCCTCCCCAATAGCATATTACTCCCATAGTGCCCCCGTAACAAAACATCTTCATCAACAAAACATCCTCATATCGCCCACCACCCCCAAGTTGCACACAATTCAGGTGCCCCGGGCCCTTCCAGGCCAAGAGCCACTAGCTCAGCAAAAGCTGATAGGAAAAACAGCAAAGTTAACAGAACTAGACAGCCAGCCTTTGGATATGGGAGCGGAGAGCCCTTAAACAGGGTTCCCCGAGCCAAAAAATACGCACTCCAACTTCAGGAAAAATCAGACAGATTTGCCCACCCGGGTCCATTTCGAATGTTGGGGCTTAGAAGGCGAGAGGTGAGGCAGCGCATTGTCTTCAACTAGACCCGCCTGACGCAGGGCCCGCCAAGCCTCAGTATGGTCCTTTGCTGAGATCTTTTTGTTCCCCAAAAGAAAGTTTATCCGGAACGGGAAGGACCAGGAATTGCGGATCCCTTTGTTGTTCAGGATCATCGTGATTGGTTTCATCTCTCTCCGCCGGGCCAGTGTGAACGCCGAAAGGTCCTGGTATATCGTTACCGCTGCGTCTTGGAAACGGATCGCCTTTCTCTCTCGACCCCGGCGTATGAGAAGCTCGGCATCAGTGTATCGCAGGAATCTTGCAATGACATCCCGGGGTTGGTTGTTAGGAGGTTTTCCCAAGGCACGGTGAACTCGTTCAATTTCCATTCCAGACTTGTGAGCAGCCAGTTCCTCCACCGGGAGCAATTCCGCGATCAGATTTTTGAGTACCGTCGGAAGGTCCTCACCACCCCCCACAGCTTCTGGGATACCCCGAAAACGCACATTATTGCGATGGGAGCGGTTTTCAATGTCGTCAATTTTATAGGTCAGTTCCATGGCTTGCGCATGTTGTCTGTCGAGCGCACATTGTAAGTCCACTAGGGCACCATCGTGGTCACCAACTTTTGTCTCCACTTCTTCCACTCGTGCACCCAGATCCTTTATGTCACTCCGCAGTTCCGCAATGGTGCTCATCACTTCTTTGCGCATGGAGCGAAATTCCGTAGCCAGGTCCTCAAAACCCCGCCGAAGTTCTCGTTGGAGCGGAGCGTAGGGGGGCTGCATGGGAAGGCCCAAGTCGCTTTCGCTCACAGTCTCATCATCAGAGCCTGCCGAGAGATTTTTGTTAGTCGGGCTAGTCGGAGCACCACTCTTAATCTGCAACCGCTGAGATGATCGCATTCCCTCCCGGGCCTCGGGATTTTTAGCCTTAGTAGCCATGTGAGAGGTAACAGCCTAGCAATCCAGCAATCCAAAAGAAGGCAATGAGCAGAGGTGGTGAATAGTGCCAAGCAGTCCCGCTCTGGATCAGCAGGGGGAGCTCCAGGATCGTGCAAGGCAGCAAAGTTCACACAGTGTTGGGAGAGACGGAGCACAAAGCCAGCAATGGAACAAAGGCCAGTCTGGCAGCGTTGAGAAGTGGCAGCAGCCTCTAGAAGTGCCTTGAGAGCGAGGAGGCACTCAATGGGAGTCTCTGAGTAGAGTACAGGCTCTATATTAAGGAGAGGAGAGCAGGGCACGACGGCGAAGACCAGAATTGTAGTAGCTGTTGTAGGCTGCGGGTGATTCGTTGAGTGCCCACGTGATCAAGGCCTTGCTGAGCACATTGGAACGCAGGAGGAACCATGCGTTCCAAGACCACGCGGTGATGGCTGCCGTGGTATCAAGCCCCACCGTGGACCCCCAGGAAGCTCTTCAGCGTCAAGTTTCAGGCGTTCTCACCTTTGCCACTCAGATGTTGCTCCGTCTCGGGGTGGAAGAATCAGTCAGCTCGGCAGCACCAGCACCAGAGCACCTCTCTCCCTCTCCTCTCCAACTCCAAGCCCCTGATAACACTCACAGCAACCAGGTAACGCTTCTCCAAGATGCGGTGGGTAGCGGGAGCAAGGCTTTAAAATGCAGCGGGCCACAAGCTCTGCACAGGGATCCCCAGGTGCAGAGGACTTATCTGGGCAGCATCGCCAGGCAGGAGTAAAGCGGCAAGGCCGGCTTGGAGATGTACCGGCGCCGCATTTCAGGTCGCGCTGCAGTGCTCCGCGGCTCACAAAGGGGTGCAATTAGGAGCGCCTAGTTATTAGCTGTCCGGATCGGGTAACTTTTTGGGGTAGATGCAGAGCAAATGCGGATGCTAGCCAAAGGTAGGGGAAACCGAGGACGGAGCAGCACTAGTAAGCGGCCATTCTGCAGCGGGCTCACTAGCGCCCCCTCTGTATCTTTTTTTAATTCCACTATATCTTTTTTTAAGATATGGCGACCAGAATTGCCCACAATATTCAAGGTGCAATATTCATGGAACAATGCAGAGGCATTGTAATAGCCTTGGTTTTATTCTCCATTTGTTTCCTTATGATTCCTAGCATTTGACTGCACACTGAGAAAAGGGTTTCAACATATTATCCACAATGATGCTGAGATCCTTTTCCTGGTTGGTGGTTCCCAATGTGGAACTTTTCAATGTGTAACTGTACATTTGGGTTAGTCTTCCCTAAGAGCATAACTGTGCACTTGTCCACATTAAGTTTCATCTGTCATTTGGACGCCCAGTCTCACAATTTATTAAAGTCCTCGTGCAGTTTTTCACAATCCTTTTGTTTTTTTTAACAACTTTGAATAATTTGTGTCATCTGCAAATTTGATCATCTCACTTATTCCCATTTCCAGGTCATTTATGAATATGTTAAACAGAGGGCCCAGCACAGATCCCTGGGGTACTCTACTATTCACCTTTCTCCTTTTGAGAAAATTGGCATTTGGCCCTACTCTCAACTTACTATCTTTTTAACCAGTTCCTGATCGACAATAGTGCACTGCCTCCTATCCCAAGAGACTCTCATGAGGGGCCTTGTCAAAGGCTTTCTGAAAATCCTGATACACTATATCAACCAGCTCACCTTTACCTGTTTATTCACACCTTCAAAATAATATAACAGATTAGGGATACAAGATTTTCCTTGACTAAATCCATGCTGGTTTTCTCCCATTAAACCATAACTATCCACATGTTCAGGAATTTTATTTTTTATAATGGTTTCTACCATTTTGCCCGGTACTGATGTCAGGCTCACTGGTCTGTAGTTTCTTGGATCACCCCAAAACCCTTTTTAAAAAATTGGCATTACATTGGCCATTCTCCACTCTCCAGGTACAACAGATGATTTTAATGCTAGTTCACAAATTACTAAAAGTAGATCTGCAGTCTAATATTTCAGGCCTTTGAGCACCCTGGTATGTATACCATCCGGTCCATCTTTAGTTTAGCAAATAGCTATATTACATTTTTCTGGTTTGTCGAGATTTGTTTCAATTCTTCTGATACCCATGCTTGAAGTGGTATTTAAAGTTGATGTAACTTCCCTATGTCTTCAGTAAAGATGGAAGCAAAGAATTAATTTAGTCTCTCCACTATGTCCTTGTGTCCCCTTAATTCTCTTTTACCCCTCTGTCATCTAATGGTCCAACTGACTCTTACAGGTTTTTGCTACAAATGTGCTTGAGTTTTTATTGTGTGTTTGTTTTTGCTTCCACGGCAAACCTTTTTTTCATATTCTTTCTTTGCCTGCCTTATCAGTGTCTGACATCTAATGTGCCAGTGCTTATGTTTCCTGTTTTTATCATTGGCTCCTTTTTCCATTTTTGGAAAGATGCTTTTTGGCTACAGCAGCCTCTCACCTCTCCTTTAAACCATGCCAGCAGTCATTTGGCTTTCTTCCATTTTTCTTAAAGCGTGGAATACATCTGGTCTGGGCTTCCAAGGTAGTGTTTTTAAACAACGCCCATTCATGATGTAGACCTTTAACCTTTTGCAACAGCTCCTTTTAGTTTTTTTCTTAACCATTTTCCTCATTTTATTATAGTCTGCCCCTTATGAATATTAAATGCTAGTGTTGTGTATTTCCTTGCTGTCTTCTCTCCATGTGATCATGTTATAATTGCTATTGCCAAATGGGCACAGTACAGTTATCTCTCACATCAGATGCTGTGTTCTAGAAAGGTCTAGGTTTAAAATAGCTTTCCCTCGTGTTGATTCATGAACCACCTATTTTGGGACCCGTTGATGCTGTAAATGTGTGGATGCTTTGGTGATGTCATTAATGATCCAAAAAAGTCCATATTTGTTAATCTGAGAATCTCGGTGCATCACCAAAGGGTGGACACTTGGGTTCTTTGGCAATTAATTGCTGTGGCGCTACAGCATCAGTAGGCAAAAATAATGCAAATTTCCTTAGCGTCCCTCTAGTCCAGTCCTGGAACCATAGAGTTGTGAACCTCCACCAGCAGCTTTGGAGACTGAACATCTTCATCTCTTTGATCATCCACCTATATGCAGCCCCAAGGACCGCCCACACATCAGTATCTCAGTCTCCAAGCAGCTTGGAAGTCAGATCCCAGAACTGGGCTCCTTAGGAACAAATAAGCAGAGCTTTAGTGTTTTATTATTTTCTAGATTTAGGTGCTGGGCTGCTGCTGTGGAGGAAATCTTTGACTGTGTCCATTCTATCTTTCTCTAATCTGTTTTTTTTCTCTCTGTCTCTCTCTGTCAGTCTCCCCATAGGTCAAACAAGCAGGGGAGCTGCACAGGACACAGGTCTCCTTTCTACCGAACCCCCTTGGTGGGTGAGGAGAAGGTTGAAGACAATTACAGGCAGCAATTAAATACAGCAGTAGGCTCTGAGGGTCCCCTGACTGATTTAGGGGTTCCCCGAGCTGCCCTGAGCGGTTATTACTCTGTTATTGACTCTGATAACTGCTACTCAGAGCTTGTGACAGGCACGCTGGACAGCACTCTCAGTGTTTTGACCCCCCCTCCACTCCTGTGTGTGGGTGAGTAGAGTTTGAAGCTTTTTCTTTCTAAAGGCAGTGGTGGAGGCCTTGGGTTGGCCTGGAATCTGCTCTGGGGAGTGTTTTAGACCTTTTGGGTAATTTTTCTGGTCCTTTTTTTGGCAGGATCGGGTCCGGTGGCCATTTTGGATTTTTTTCAAAGTTGTTTTTCTTCGTGTTTTTTTTTTTTTAGGGATAGTAGCTTCATTTTTGCATTTCTTGGTCAGATATCAGCTAATTGACTCCAGCTCTATCTAATCCTGCAATTTGGAGCGTTTTTGAGCACTTTTAAAATCGCGATTTTTTTTTGCTCTGTTTGCTTCAGCAAGGTGTTCCTGCTTTGCTGGCAAGGGGCTGTGTACATAGTCTTTGTGGTTATCCTAAAACCTTAATGGCTAGGTGTGTCTCAGACTGTCTTGAGATCCCCTGCTTTAGGGAGAAGCTTCCTTTTGGAAGAAGATTTGGGGGAGATACAGAGACATATTACTTGGAGAAGGGGAAAGTCTTCCAGGATATGCTTTTTGTCATTCAGTGTCTATTTTCAATGTAACTGTTATGAGACTTGTGGGACCCTAAGTAATCAGTTGCCTAAGGGACCCCAGAGAGAATTTGTGAGTCTCTGCCTCACTAGAGCAGATTGGTGGATACCTGTTGGTGTCAACAAGGAGTGGACTTGGATTGCTTCAGCTAACAGATGCTTGAAGTGGAGAAAAGAGGATGCAGATTGGCATTTTTCCACTGGTTTGCTGATTTTTGTATACAGTTTCTCCCTGTTGCACTTGAGCCAATGGGCAGTATTGGCTTTCACACTAGAGAATCCTGCTATTCGTAATGGTGGTTCCTGTTCCCACTGAGGAGCAGTGAGCAGATTGGCATTCAATTTATTTTGTGGTCTGAATGGCTGCGGAGGGATCACACTCTAATTTCACAGGAACAGAACCACAGCACAATGGTTAAGACACTAACCAATGGTGCAGGGATCAGGGGTTCAATCCCCACAATGCCCAATGGACAAGGCTGGCTGAGGCATTACCTATCCTACTTTCAGTCACTGTAATTGCCTTACCCTGATTTTGAAAGTTTCTCTGTGCCAGCACAGTGAATGACTGACAGTTCCCTTCTCAGCTCAGTGAATACCTGACAGTTTTTCTGTGCCAGCGGCCTTTTTGTTTTTCTCTTCAGTGTTTCTTTTTGGAGGAAACAGCTCTAAACAGCAGTTTCCACACATTTAAACATGCTGTGGAGGCACGTGGAGTTTCAACAAGAGGCCGCGGGGGCCAGATTGGAGTCGGGTACCGCTTATTTGGCGGATATCCACTATGACCTCATTAGGGGGTTAGATAACGGCATGGCGTCGGTGGTGGCGGCGCATCGTTCTCTTTGGTTACGCAATTGGGCGGCTGATGGTTCTTCTAAAGCTCGCCTTAGTAAGCTGCCGTTTAAGGGAGGCAGTTATTTGGGGAGGACTTGGATAGGTTGGTAAAGGATCTCGGGGATTCTAAGGGGGGTCGGCTTCCGGAGGATAAACCCAAGCAGGGTAAGCCGACCTTCTCCTTCCGGGGGTCTCAGCAGTCCTGTCGGAGATTTCGTGCCTCCCGCTTTGGTCAGTCCCAGCGTTCCAGATACCCGGGGCGCGGACAGAGTTTCCGCGGATTTCGGGGGGGCAGGTAGAGGTTTTCGCTCCTTCCAGGAGCAGGTCCCCAAAAAGTCAATGAAGCGAGGCCGGCTCCGGTGGCGGTGATTCCCGTAGGGGGCAGACTGCGGGATTTCTACCCTGCCTGGTTTGCTGTCACATCCGATCAGTGGGTGCTAGAAGGGATACGAGAGGGTTATGCGCTCGAGCTGCATCGACCGGTGCTCGATTCCTTCGTTTTGTCCCCGTGCAGCGCTCCCTGGAAACGACGAGTCGTATCTGATACACTTTCCCGGCTGCTTCGGCTCCGGGCGGTCACCCCCGTGCCGGAGGGGCAGTTAGGGTCCGGTCGATACTCCATCTACTTCGTAGTGCTGAAAAAGGAGGGCACCTTTCGACCAATCCTAGATTTAAAGAGAGTGAATCGGTGCCTCCGGGTGTCGCATTTTCACATGGAAACGCTGCGCTCGGTCCTAGCGGCGGTCCGCGAGGGGGAATTCCTAACGTCCCTAGACCTTACGGAGGCCTATTTGCACATTCCCATTCGCCGGGCACATCAAAGATTTCTGCGGTTTGCGCTGCCGATGGGCCATTTTCAGTTTCAAGCCATGCCCTTCGGCCTAGCGATGGCGCCATGGGTCTTCACGAAGATCATGGTGGTAGTAGCAGCGTTCCTGCGGAAGGAGGGTGTCCTCGTGCATCCCTATCTCGACGACTGGTTGATCCGGGCGAAGTCGAGGGAGGAGAGCCTCCGGGCGACGGCGCGGGTCGTACAGGTTTTGCAGTCGTTAGGCTGGGTGGTCAATCAGGCGAAGAGCAGCCTTCTTCCCTCGCAGACCTTGGAGTATTTGGGGGCGCGTTTCGAGACCGGCAACGGGAAGGTTTTTCTCCCAGTGCATAGAGCGCGGGCCCTGAGGCGGCTGGTGGAGCAGTTTCTAGCGAGACGGGCGTTCTCTGCTTGGCAATTCCTTCAGCTTCTCGGCACGATGGCGTCGACCATCGAGGTAGTTCCGTGGGCAAGGGCGCACATGCAGCCTCTGCAGCGAGCGCTGCTGCGTCGATGGTGTCATCAGTCCGACTCGCTAGCTCGTCAGTTAGTTTGCCCCTTGGAGGTTCGGCGCAGCCTTCACTGGTGGTTGTGTCGGCACTCTCTGGCGAACGGTATGCCCTTGGAGTCTCCCGTCTGGCGTCTGCTGATGACGGATGCCAGTTTGAGCGGCTGGGGGGCTCATTGCGAGGGCCAGATTGCTCAGGGCCAGTGGTCCTCGCGGGAGAGCCGGTGGTCCATCAACCGACTGGAAATGAGGGCCGTGTGGTTGGCTCTGACAGCGTTTCAGCCTTGGCTGCAGGGAGCGGCGGTCAGGGTGCTATCCGACAATGCCTCCACGGTAGCCTACATAAATCGCCAGGGAGGCACAGGCAGCGCGGCGTTGGAAGCGGAGGCGGATCTGCTTCTGGATTGGACAGAGCGGCATCTTCAGTGTCTGTCGGCCCAGCATGTTGCGGGGGTTCAAAATGTGGAGGCGGACTTTCTGAGTCGTCGCAGGGCAGACCCCGGAGAGTGGTCTCTACATCCCGAGGTATTTGCGTTGCTGGTCCGTCGTTGGGGTCTGCTGATAATGGACCTCATGGCGACCTTCGAGTCCGCGCAGGTCGAAAGGTTCTTCAGCAGGCGTCGGGAACGCATGTCGGAAGGCCTCGATGCATTGGCACAAAGATGGCCAAGGTACGGCCTGCTCTATGTCTTTCCTCCGTGGGCTCTGCTGGGTCGCCTGGTACAGCGGATCGAGCGGCATCCGGGTCCCGTGGTTCGGATTGCCCCGGACTGGCCTCGTCAGCCTTGGTATGCGGATCTGGTGCGGTTGAGTGTGGCCGACCCGTGGCTCCTTCCTCCTCGACCGGATCTCCTTCGGCAGGGGCCGCTGCAGATGCCCCAGGTGGCTCGATTCTCGCTTACGGCATGGCTATTGAGAGGGCGCGAATGAGAGCCAAAGGTTATTCTCCGGAGGTCATTGCTACCTTGTTGCGGGCGCGGCGTCGGTTTACGTCGCTAGCGTATGTCCGGGTCTGGCGTATTTTTGAGAGCTGGTGTGCGGCTCGCGAGTTGCGGCCTTTGCGGACTTCCGTTCCTCAGATCCTCTCCTTCTTGCAAGCAGGGGTCGCAAGGGCCTGGCGGCCAGTTCGTTGAGGGTACAACTTGCAGCTCTTGCGTGTTTTCGAGGCAAGGTTCAGGGCCAGTTATTGGGGTCCCATGCGGACGTGAAGCGCTTCTTGCGAGCGGTGTTGCTTATGCGTCCTCCGTGCAGGGCTTTAGTGCCCTCGTGGGACTTGAATTTGGTGTTGAGGTCTCTGGTGGCTTCGCCATTTGAACCCTTGGCGCAAGCTTCGTTGAAGGATTTGACGTTGAAAACGGTGTTTCTGGTAGCGATCACGTCAGCTCGCAGGATCTCGGAGTTGCAGGCTCTTTCGTGTAGGGAACCCTATCTGTCTTTCTCTGCCGACAAGGTGGTATTGCGACCGGTTCCCGCGTTTTTGCCTAAGATAGTTTCGGCGTTTCACATGAATCAGGTGGTGTCTCTCCCGGTGTTTGCCAAGGAACGGTGCAAGCACGCGGATAACTCCTTGCACGCGTTGGATGTCCGTCGAGCTCTTCGTCGGTATTTGAGGGAAACGGCGGCCTTCCGTAAGTCCGATCGCCTATTTGTCGCATTTGGCGGTCCGCGCAAGGGGGAAGCGGCGTCTAAGTCTTCCATTTCCCGCTGGTTGAAAGAGGCAATTTCGTCGGCATACCTTTTACACGGCAGGATGGTTCCTGCCGGGCTTCGGGCTCACTCGACTAGGGCGCAGGCGGCGTCTTGGGCAGAAGTTAGCTTGGTACCGGCGGTGGATATTTGTCGGGCGGCGACGTGGTCGTCCTTGCACACCTTTGCTAAGCACTATCGTCTGGATGTGCAGGCGGAGTCGGATGCGCGGTTTGGGTCTCGGGTGCTTCAGGCTGGACTAGCGAGGCCCTACCGTTGAGATTTACTGCTCTGTTATATCCTCTATGGTTCCGGGACTGGACTAGAGGGACGCTAAGGAAGAGTAAATTAGACTTACCTGCTAATTGTTGTTCCTTGCGGAACTCTAGTCCAGTCCCGGATCCCTCCCTGTCTATCTGTTCTCGCTGCCAGCCAAGAAGGTACATTCATTATAGGAGTCTGCCAGGGTTTTTGTTCTCTATGCTTTCGGTCAGAGCTCCTCTGCTTGCAGCACGCCTTAGTTTCCTTTCGGGGTCAAATCTTGCGGGTGAGCGGTGGCGCCTCTTGTTGCATGAGTTTTGCACAAGGGTCACCACGGCCGTTCTGGTCCGCCTTCCCGTAGGCGGGAGGTTGTTCTTACGCAATTGGAAAAAAAAATAGTTTTTGCTAGTAGTGGGAACTTTAGGGTCAGGATCCTTTTTTCCACTGTGTTGTTATATCTACTTATTTGTTGCTCTGCTTAGTATGCTTTGTCAATAGGTACTGATGTGTGGGCGGTCCTTGGGGCTGCATATAGCTGGATGATCAAAGAGATGAAGATGTTCAGTCTCCAAAGCTGCTGGTGGAGGTTCACAACTCTATGGTTCCGGGACTGGACTAGAGTTCCGCAAGGAACAACAATTAGCAGGTAAGTCTAATTTACTCTTACCTCAAGCAAATAGGTCAGGAAAAAACAACATGGTGAGGCTGGTTTCGGCCATCCCTGTTGTAGCACAAGGTACATTTGCAGGTCCAACATATTGCAGGATCTCTCAATTCATTTGAGAACTAATTTGAATATTTTAAAGGTGTTTTATTGAAACCAGCTCCTTTGTCCAGCCATTGCTCCGTGGCCCAGTAGATTTACATTTGAGTCTTTCTGACAGGAAGAACTCGGGTGCACTGTTTCCACAATTGCTGGCGTCAGGGTCGTGACTCCTTCCAGTGAAAGAGTCTACTCTGAGAGTTAGTCTGAGAGACTCCTCCAGCCCTCAAGAGTTCTCATGTCGTCTGGACTTGCGGGCTTACAAAAATGGGAGACTTGGGAGAAGGATGGTATTAATTCTGAGTGTGCCCCTGTGCTGTGTTTCTGCTACTGCTTGATAATATTTTTAGGATTCCAGTTCTCTGCATCCCCTCTAAAATGACGCTGGAACTGGACCTTTCAGTTTTACTACTGTGTTTTAAAAAATGCCAGCAGGGTGGAACGTAACATGGCCTATTGCCAGGAATGCTTCCTGGCTGAATCAGGCAGCTAGTCCAGTGGCTCTCTGTGGCCAAAGGCTTGTTTCTAGATTCTTCTGATTTCCATGTAATGTTCAGTATAGAATTGTTTGTTGTACTGTACAAAATGTTTGTGAATTTAAAAGTGACTTATGCATGTATGTAATAGAATGCACAGTATCTGGGCTATGAACGGACCGATGAAGCCATTAAGAACTTTTGGACAGTGTTCCATCAACTCCCAGAAGAAAAGAAGAAGAATTTTCTTGGTAACTTGTTTTCTGTTATTATTTACAAAGCACCATTAGTACCAGTCTGATGATTTAATGGCAGTGCTGTGTATGCCGCCAGCAGGAGAGAGAGGTTTAATTCCCAGTCCCAGATGCCATTCCTTAGATCAGCATTTTTCAACCACTGTGCCGCGGCACACTAGTGTGCCGTGAGATATTGTCTGGTGTGCCGTGGGAAAAATTCCAATTTCATCCGTAACATGTGGCCTCGGCTCACAAATTAGGGTTGCCAACCGGCCGGTTTTCAGCCAGCCTGGCCGGTTTTTCCATGGCCAGGCCGGCTGCCAGCACAGTTGTAAAACCGGCCATTGAAAAGCCGGTTTTTTGCTCTGGCCGCAAGATCGGGAGCGGCCAGAGCAAAAAAACGGCTTTTGTGCCGAAGTCCACGGCGCGAACGCAATCGCGATTCCCTATAGCAGTGCAGCCGCTGGTTCTGCTTTGTACAGAGCAGCGGCTGCACTACACTTACATTGAAAAGTAAAGAGAAACTGTGTCAGGAGCCCTCCGATCATGCAGAGCCCGAGGAAGTGATGTCATGGGGGCGGGCTCCTCACAGGCTGTCTTTCCTTTTCAAATTAACTTTATTGCAGCTAAAGTTAATTTGAAAAGGAAAGACAGCCTGTGAGGAGCCCGCCCCCATGACATCACTTCCTCGGGCTCTGCGATGACCGGAGGGCTCCTGACACAGTTTCTCTTTACTTTTCAATGTAAGTGTAGTGCAGCCGCTGCTCTGTACAAAGCAGAAGCGGCTTGGGCAGAGGGGGGGGTGTGTGTGAGTGAACCAGCAAGGGGGGGGGGGAGTGTGAGTGAACCAGCAGTGGAGGGGGGGGGTGGTGTTAGTGAACCAGCAAGGGGGGGGGGGGCGATGGTGTGAGTGAACCAGCAGGGGAGGGGGGTAAGTGAGTGAGTGACCCAGCAGGAGGGGTGAGTAAGTGACAGGGGGGTGGGTGAGTGAACCAGCAGTGGAGGGGGGGGGTGGTGTGAGTGAACCAGCAGGGGAGGGGGGTTGGTGTGAACCAGCAGGGGAGGGGGGTTGGTGTGAGTGTTTGATTCCTATTCAAGAGAATTACTTTATATATAGTCAATATAGGCACAGAGGTAAATTTTTTAAACATTTTCTAATGGTGGTGTGCCTCGTGATTTTTTTCATGAAAAAAGTGTGCCTTTGCACAAAAAAGGTTGAAAAACACTGCCTTAGATGCACCTAGCATGCTGTGGAGGCAGGCAGTTACATCCCCTACTGGTGAGATTGTGCATGTAGGACAGGTTTTGGAGGGAGCTAAGGTTTTTGTGACCTCTGGCCAAGGATTGTTATGGAAGGGAGAGGCTCATGGCACAGACCACTCAGAAGTGTTACAAAGTAGCCAAACGCTGTATTCTAAGTAGGACCCTATAACCTCTGTACTCTACAATAATCACTGGCTTCCCATATCCCACATTCCTACACTATTTAATTCCAACCTGTAAATATGTAAGTAGTTCATATTCATATTTTAACTCTGCTATTTAACCCTGTTAATAGCTTATTAGTCTCCTCTTCCCCGTTCAATCCAAGTTTATTTCCCTGTTACAATGTAAGCATTGATATCACTCTTCTGATGTAATGCAAATATTATGTTTTATGTAAACCGCACTGACTTTGAATAGCGCGGTATATAAGAATGGATGGATAAATAAATAAATAAATATCCTACCATTGTCATTTTTACTGATTTCCCACTCTGCTTATCTTCCCCTCTTGCCCCGTATTGTCCCACTTGCACCCTGCAGTCTCGGAGTGAGAAGTGCCTCGCTTTTCCCCCTTTCTCGTACCCAGCTAGAAGCCACTTGACAATCTGCTTTCTTACCCCTTGCACCCTCTGTGTGGAACATTCTTCCACATGATATCTGGTGTGAGTCTCCATTTAAGAAATGTAAAACCAGTATTAAAGACTCATTGCTTTATGTTTTCTTATACAGAATTATTATAAATGTTGTCTTACTGTTACTTGCCAGTTTTTGTAACTTATGCAGTGTGTAAGTTGGTCCTACAAAAGGCTTTCTATATTTATTGGGCTTGATCCCAGTATGACGTATATTGGGACATCCTACTATTCATCCTCGCTCAGTTTGCATCAGTTACCTAGCTAGTGGCACTTAAGGCGAGAGGTGGCACTTAAGGCGAGACCTCTCTGTGCTTCTTAATTCTGCCTGCCTGTTCCAACCTTTACTGTTTTATTGTAGTTTCTTTCCATTTTATTGTAAACCACCTTGCTACCCAGTTGTGAGAGGTGATATAGAAAATGCTTAATAAACAAAAACATGGAACTGTGCCCCAGTGGAAGCTGGCTGTGTTCAAAATAAGCAAGCTCCATTAACACACACTGTGCATAGAGTGGGGAAGGACACGTGTAAGACCTGACTCATGGATCAAACTGGAGACCTTCCATATGGCAGTGTGCAACATTTGTCACTAGACCGGCTTATGAATATTTGCTTGTAATTAGCTTCAGCATGTTACTGTCCAAATGCAGCATTTCTAGGCACTCAAAAACATATCTATTTGTTCAAAAACTGTTTTGTTTTTACGTAAGAACTTGTGATCCTAAATCTGGGGACACCATCAGGGGTATTGCCATATTTTCAATTCTCATTTACATCCTCAGACTATAGCCAGACCTTAGGGCCACCATTGTCCTCTAGAGTGCTGGAAATGTGTTTGTGATGGGTAACATTGCAGGATATTATGTTGCAAAGAAGTTGGGTAGGCAAGGCTTTAAAAAAGATTGCAAGTCCTTTAAATGACTGACATTTTATTTCAATTTATATATAGCTAAAGATCAGAGCGAGAAGTATAATTTGATATTTGGTAAGCTTTAAAGCAACAGTAATAGCTTGGGTCTTCACATTTTCAATATGTCTGTTTTTGTTCTTTCAAATCTAATGGAGGCTGGAAAGAATTATACAAATTGGGTCTTTCTGTCTCTCTGTGGCAAAATAACTTTGAAAATTTAACAGAATGGGATAAAGCTTGGAATGGGGGAAAGGCTGTTGAAAAGAGACATGTTCAAAAATGGGCCAAATTGAACCAGGGGATTCTAGAGCAGTAAGAGCTCCCCCCCCCAAAAAAAAAAAAAATAATGGTCCAGTGTAGGTTTTTTGGGGAAAAGCAGTTCCAGCTTCTCTAGCATAGAAACTTTACGTACAGTAAAACATAGATAGGGAATTCCTCCTTCCATATCATCCTGCTAGACCAAGTGAGTTGTGTTCCCCTATCAGCAGATTGGTGGAGATTGAAACCTGGGCATTTCATTGGCTTCTATGACATCACTCCCATGCATCTCTCAGCCTGAGCCATTAGAGAGCACCTCAGTATTTTTCTGTCTCCAGCCAGATGGTGGATGGATTTTATTATCTCTAAAGGATAAGAAAACAATTTATTTGCTTGTGAATGACTACCTTGAGGTTGAATGCAACGTGGGAAGCTCCACTTGACTAAGGTCTTCTCGGTAGCCAAAGGAGGAGGGAAAATTGGTTCAGCTCCACACTCTTATCCTGTTAAGAGCCTATTGAGTAGCAACAAAATTGGAAGAGTTTGGAAGCCTCACAGAACCTTGACGCCTCTTCCCTCCTCCACTGTGCCCCCTTGCTCTCCCTGAAGACTGAAAACACATCAAAGGTTTGTGGCTGTTAGCCTGCTATGCAAGCAGGTGAAAGAAAGAGACAGTGGTTGGGGAATAGCACTGAGTCTGGCACAGATTGTCCTGCCTGAAGTTCCTGGGGGGAGGGGGTGTGAGTACCAAGGCTTGATGTAGTCCTTATCCTTGTCAGGGGCTCCTGCTCTCATCCATTGGGGTGGACCATAGGCAACCATTGACTGTGTTGGTGCTTCCTGCCATTTTCCAGCGTACGCCATTAACATTTTCTAGTAACATTTTCTGTGTTTGCAGGCCTTGCTCTCAAGCGGTCCCCAGTGTGCATTCTGCCTGAGTGGCTACAACCCACAATCTTGCCCAAATGCTTGCAATGTGTACTCGTATGCACTTCATTAGCATACGCCTTTATGCCTATGTGGCCTTAGTGTGCAATGTTGGCCTTGCCTTTACTCTTCTGTCTTCTTCCAGGAATCATTGTTTGACCTGTGGCAAACTAAGAGCCTTCTCCCTGGATTCATTCTGAATGGCAGCCTCTGCCTCTTCACTGGGGGGCCCTCCTTCCTTCTCCCAATGAAGGGATTCAGTTGGCCTGGTGTTTCCTGCCTCAAGGTAGGAGGTGATTGATGGCGCTGTGGGTAAGAATCCTAGCCCAGGACTGAGTTCCGGTGTCTGCGCTCCTGGATACTCCCCATCGAGGACTCTGCTCTAGCTGTGTCCCCTATTTTGGGGATCCTTCTCAGAGTGGGAAGCTCCTAGAGTCTGGGTTGTCATCCTCAAATTCTTTTCTTCCTTCAGCAAGACTCCTGGAGATGTGGGTCAGCTGTGGTCTGTCCGAGACCTGGACTTGAGTGCTGGTCCTGGTGTCTTGGCTGAGGAGTCTGATGCAAAAAAAAAAGGAGGGAGGGGGAGGAAGAATGTTTTCTCTGTTGGAGGTCAATGTGGAGGCTGACATTTTCCACATGTCCCGGAAGGGAGACCTGGTGGCTTTGATTGCTCGAGTTTTCCTCCACCTGGTATATGGCTGATGCTCCAGTGATGGAGAAAGGGCCTCAGGTTCCCTGCTTCTATAGGCGAAGTGGATATTTACAGCTGTCTTCCAGACTTAATCCAGAACGTGTTCTGGTTGTAACAGATCCTGACCAATTTCCAGCCTGGAGGATGCAGGAGTGCTAAGGGATGTGAGCCCTCCCTCAAAGGAGTGCATTGTTTGGTCCAGCCCACCCAAGGTGAAGGTAGAAGTCATGATTGTCACGTAATGGGCTTGCACTCCTGTGGGAGTCCACTTGGCCTTGAAGGGCACTATGACTAGACAAATGGACCCTCTGCTGAAGAGGCAGTTCACAGTGGCAGTTTTCTCCCATTGGCTGAATGTGCAGGCCTGGCGCTGCAAACTCTGTTACTGTGGATTCAATCTTTCCCATTGGATAATGCACTGATTCCATGTATATTCTAGTCTGCTGGTGGCTAGGGATATTATCCTGTCGGCAGTGATGTGGAGTTGATTGTGGCTTTGCCGCTGGGCAGCGGATATGTCCTCCAGAGCCCAGATAACTCAACTGGCTTTAACCCTTTGAAAGGCCTACTTTAAAATTTTAATCCACATTCTGCAGCCGGGTTAATTTTTGCATATTTCAGGAAAATTGTACCCTTCTTATTCAATATGTTCTAATAGTGATTTTCCTTCTGCTATGGTCATGTATTATATACCATTTGATAGGAATATTTAGTCAGAATTTTGGATCCCGAGAGTTTTGGGCTCAGCCTGGAAAGGGTTTAAGGGAAGTCTCCCTTGTGGGGCTTATTGGAGAAGTTGGTGAAGGACTTGGCCGAGGCAGTGTGTTCTCGTCTTTCAGAGGATAGACAGCCTGGGAAATAAGCAGAGTCCTTCCCACCTTGGCCTCCACATGTCTAGTACGGACGTGCTGGACTGATTTCCGGGGGTCTCGAAACTCTTGGTGTTTCATCCTGGAAAGCCCTTCTTCTCCGCTTTGGAATTGCAGTTCCATAATTAGCCTTTTCAATAGGGCTCATGGGCCTGGAAGCTCAGTCTCCTGCAGAGGGGATTCCTCCTGCTTTTCATTATGTAGGTTTTGAGGCCTATTCCCACATGTCATGAAGGATAGAAGGGTTCTAGACACCGTTCAGAACGGCTATGTTACAGTCACTCCTGGAGACATTTGACATCTCTCCATGTGGTTCGGCAGATAACTGCATGGGCCACATTGGATAAGTTACTGTGCCTACAGGTGATGGTGCCAGGGCCCCGGCCAAGAGAGGCAAGGACAACTGGGATGCCAAAGAAGGATGGCGGCTTCCGATCCATGGCCTCTAGGCAGTCCATGCTCCTTTTGCGTGTTGCACTTCCAAATGGAAACTCTGAGATCTGTGATTTTGACGCTGCTCTGAAGGGAGTTTCTAGCTACTGAGACATGATTGTTTTCTGCAATTTGAATACCTTCTATCCCAAAGATCGCTGGCTCAAAATCGGCCTCTGACTGTTTAAAAAAAAAGAGAGAGAGTTTCTGGATTCTCTAGTTTTGGCTGAATCTTGTGTTTATATCCCAATCCAGGAGGATCAGCAGAGATGACAGTGTTTTTGCCTTGTTTGGCTCATGCCTTCAGTTCTGTCTTACTTTCGGCCCCTCCCCTGTCCCGAGGATGCTCTCCAGGGGTCATGATGGTGACTGCATACACATGCTGTATGCGCACATCCATTCCTGGACTACTGGCTCATCTGAGCCCGTTGTCTGTCGGAGGCCTTCTGGAAGGCCCTTCTGGAAGGCCTCAACTGGGGTGGTCAATTAGGAAAAGCATCCGTTAGTGCCTCCCCAATCCCTAGGTTTCCTGAGAGTGTGGTTTGATGCTCAAGTGGGCAGAGTCCTGCTGGATGAGAGAATGCAGAGATGGTTGGAATGACCTGCACTGTGCGGTTCTCAAAAGGCTCCCAGGGTTTTGGATTATACCCAGTTTCTTGGCTTGATGGTGACAGCAATTAACTGGTGCTATGGGCATGCTCACATGAGGCCGCTCTAGCAGCTCCTTCTGACTGGAACTCAAACTCAGACTCCCACTCCAGCTGGGATGTAGCTGCTACCTCAAACTGACTTTCACTCCCAGCTGGAGTGGGAATGAGTCAGTTTGAGGTAGCAGCTACATCCACATTATCTAATGGGAGGGCATGCCACTGGATATTAGTTGTGGATTCTTCTGGAGTCTGGCACCTGTTTTATGGGCAGGGAAGCCCTTGTCCAGACTGAGCAGCCCAGGGCTGTTGGAGCCACATGCAGGTGGTGGTGTCCATCACCCGTCTTGAAGCAAGAGCTATTTGACTGGTCCTCTTACGTTTTCCCACCCTTGGTCAAGGGCAGGGTGGTGCGTATATTCAAGGGCAACACCACGGCTGTGGCATATGTCAATTGCCAAGGCGCACAAGCTGTGCAGCAGTGGCCTGGGAGATGACTCTCTGGCTTACCTGAGCGGAGATGAGCCTCCTAGCTCTGTTGGCTCGACACATTGCCGATGTAGTCAATGTGGAAGTAGTCTTACTTTGTCTCACTCGATCCTGAGGAGTGGACATTGAGTCAGAAGGTATTTCAAATGGTTCTCCGTTGTTTGGAGTTGCCTCAAGATGGAATTGAAGGAATTCCGCTTCAATTTCAAGTGTACTGTTGCTTCACTCACTACATGGAAACTGGGTCCAAGGGCTTGTTGCTCTGGTTCAGTCCTAGTCACAGAAATGCTTGCTGTATGCGCTTCCTCCATGGCTGCTATTGGGGCATGTGTTTCAGCGCATGAAGCGCCATTCGAGCTGGATCATACTAGCGGTGCTGGATTGGACAAGGAGAGTGTGATTTAAGGACCTGATGCGGTTCCTGCAGGTGGTTCCTCTTTATCTACTCCATTTTGGGGCCGGTTGTATCGGAGGCCATCTGTTCTGGATGATCTGGCTCCCTACTCACTTACGGCTTGGCTCTTGAAGGGAGTCAGCTATTGCATAAGTGCTATTCTCTTTCAGTAGTTTCCGCTCTGCTCAGAGCCCGGAGGGGTTCTACCTGCCTGGCACGTGTGCAGGCCTGGTACCTGTTTGGAGCATGGGTGCAGCGCATGACAGCTTGTTCCTAAGTCTGTCAAGGTGCTGGCTCTGTTGGTTTTCAGCAGAATGGTCTGGAAAAGAGGTTTTTACCTTACCTCCCTGAAAGTCCTGGTGGCAGCCTTGTCTTGTTTCAGCGGTCCAGTGGCTGGAAAGTCTTCAGCCTTGCATCCGGATGGCTCATGTTTTCTTCAAGCAATTTGGTGTCTGCGTCCTCCCCTCTGGCCTTTTGTCCCTTCCTGGGATTTCTGGTGCTCAGGGTCCTGGTATCAGAGCTCTTTGAGCCTCATGTTTCATAATTATTTTCTTGGGCGTGATTTGTTTGGCAAGGCGCATTTCCAAGCAGCAGGCACTGTCTCTTGCCGGAATCCATATTAATCCTTTTCAGAGGAGGCAGTTTCCATTTGGCTTGTGCCTTCCTTTTGCCCAAGGTGATATCTCCCTTTCATGTGAACCAGATGGTTTGCTTTCCCCCCCCCCCTCCCTCCTCTGAAGAGCAATATAGTGGAAAAGATAAGGATCTTCACCTTGTGGATGTCTAGAGGGTGCATCTCCAGGACTTGGAGGTTATAGCTTCCTTTTCATAAGTAAAATCATCTTTTCTGCTGTTTGCTGGCCCACATGAGGGTGTCGCAACAGATGAGTTTACCCTATAGGTTCATTTCCTACTGACAGCCTTCTCGTCAATTTCTCATAGACATAGTTTCCTACATGGTTTCTTGACTGATAACCTCAAAGCAGACAACAATGATTAATGTGAGGTTTGCCATGCTTTCCCATATGCTTTGGGACAACTACTGAGTTGCCCTCTAGTGGCTCAGGCTGATAGAGGCATGAGAGTGATTTCATTGAAACCTGGGCATTTGATTGGCTTCTCTCTCCAGCAATCTGCCGGTAGGGGAACGCAACCCATTTGTCTGAACTGGTCTAGCAGGACTCAAGGAAAGTACATTATCTATCTGGTAAGTAAAATATCACCTTTCAAACTACTTCTCCCTAGCTCTCTAATCTACCCTCCTGCAACTTTCCCACCACACCCCATCTATCCCTCAACCTCCTACCCTTTCTCAAGTCACCAAAACGCACAAAGACAGCACAGTTACACATGCTTTCCCTAGTTGTTTGATTCACTTTCTTTTTTTTCTGTTCTCACTTATTGCTATCCAAAGCGTGCATGCCCCTCTATAATTATATAAGAATGGGAAAGGAAGAGCCTAAAGCCATTGATTCTATTTTTTTTTTCAACTGAATTTTCTCTAAATCCGGGATCTTTAACTCCAGTCCATGTCTAATAAGTATGCACGAGACAGAGTTGCATATAGTATTAGGAGTGAGTTTGCAACCCTAACTGGCTTGCCGCCTGGCTGTACTTCAAGACCCTTGCACTGAATGATACTTTTGTTGGTACTGATGCCCTTGTGCAAATTACTTGTCCCATGTTAGGGTGCAGTGACTAGCCCTTAAAAATTTTAACTGCTTTTAGGGAGCCGGTTGCTCAGAAATGCTTCTAAAAATGTATTTCTAATTTTGTTTGTTCTCTTGTACTAAGCTCATACATGCAATTGTAGAGTGTTTTTTCTTCTAATGCACCTTTGTAAATTTATCTTTGTTTGGTTTCAGCGTTTTTGACAGGAAGTGACAGAATACCAGTGGGAGGGATGGAAAATTTTGTCTTCACTATTTGTGACTTTCCGTCAGAAGATCCAGATCTGTACTTCCCTGTGGCCACTACTTGCTCCCATATCCTGAGGCTCCCCAGATACAGCAATATCCAGACTCTGGAAGAGAAGTTCCTGCGCGCCATAAAGTCTTATGAAAAATTTGGCCTGCAGTGAGGCATTGCAGACTCTGCTTTCATTTCTTTGGAATGCACCACAAACTTCAGACTCTTTTGGCTTGGGCACCATTCTGTTTATCTTAAGAGAGGATTTGCCAAAAAATGAGTTTTGTGATTTTTAACTAGAACAAGATATCGGAAGAAGGAGGAGGAAATATGGGATTATTGCAGGCTTTTAAACTATGGGGTCTATTCTGAACCACATTTAGCGAGTCTGGACGTCCAATCCGGATGTGCAGATCCGCTAAACGCCTGGCCTGCATCCAGGAAACAGAGCTTCCAGCACGTAGATCTGAGCTTTGCGGGGAGCTCTTTTTGTCGGACATACAGGACCAAGTCTGGGATCGGCCTTTGTATGGGGAACGACGTATCTGGGGCTGGGAAGGCAGGTGAGGGGGTGCAGGGGGGTTCCCTGCAGCCCAGCCCTGGCCACGGCGGCCTGATCGGGAGTCAGGCTGCGAGGAAAAGAACATTGCTGTCGCTGCCGGGGATCACGGCTCCTGCATGGAGCTGTGGTGCACGGCAATAAGACGCCATGCGACCACCGCTCCATGCAGGAGCCAGGATGGGCTAGCCGTAGATTTGCTGATCTTACAGGCTCGTCTAACCCCCACAGGATCAGAACTGGGTGCACCAGAGCATGTCCTGATTCTTACCAGCCGGATGGGTGAGGGACGCATACAGTGGAATTGGCCTCCACGTATTTATTGATTTTTCAGTTCTGAGCTGCACAAAAATAATCCAGACCTTTATTTAAAAAGAATGTTTAAGTTAATGTAGTAGGTTTCAATTTATCCCTCATCCCTAAAATGGCTTCTTTATCTTAAGAGATTCCATTTCCTAGGGCTGCTGCTATATTTAGCAGTGGTAATGAGATGCAAGGCTGTGAAGGTTATAGATTTTATTTTTCAGTAGGTTTATGCTGTATAGGTTGATTAGTATTAATGTTTTTTTAGGTTATCATAGACAAATTTGTTTACTTTTGGTAACTGTTGGATTATATAAAATATTACAGTATTAATTTATTATATCTTTTTACTGTTTAATATTATAAGGGTAATTTTCATTAGCCCATCCAGGTGCAACATCTGTGGGGAATTTTGTACCCATGAACATGGTAGGCAATTTTCAAAGAAAACTACCCCTGTGTTTTTTTTTCTCTTGAAAATTTTGCATATGGGGGCACCCAGTGACAAAAGTACCCACAGACATTGCACCTCCTTTTTCTGCAGGCAGAGGAAAGGGGGACAAAGCCTGCACACAGATTTAAAATCCCATTCTGTGTGGCTGCTTTGCTTCCTGTGCATAAACATGCTCAATGGGAACGCCTCCTTTTTAACAAGGTTAAAGTTAGCTATGGGGATTCTTTTTTTTAAGATAGAGCAATTTATTTTGGTAAATAGCTTTGAAAATTGCTCTCCATGTTTAGTAACTGATAGGTGCTCTGCTTTGCGACTTAGAAGAGACTTTTTGTGACACACTGTTTTTAACTGTGAATTAGAAAAATAATTTTGGCTACTATATTTTTGGGAGATTTGAAATCTGCCTGTTTTTCCCTCATGACCTCTAGTACAGAATCCCGTTGCTTCCATACACACCCACCCACACCCCCTCTGCAGCATTCCAAGCCCAGCTAATCCAGGTTGTCAGCTCGGATCTGCATGACATTTGCCCCATGACTCTACTATTTAAACAAAGTAATCTTGAAAGGTTTCATTTTCGAAAGCCTAATTGGGACTTAGGCTGAAAGTTGACGACCCAAGGAATTTTCAGCCACCAAGATTTGTGCACCCATCTTTCATTATGAACATGCAGATGCAGGTGTTTTTTTTAATTTATTGTTTTTCAGGGGTACATACAGCACTGTAACACCATATCACAACTCCCTGAGATACATTCTTATACCCCAGACAGTTGTTGATCCAACAATTAATCCCCCCAACCCCCTCCCCCTAACAAAACTCTAGTTTCTATCTAGTTTCTATTTCTTCTCAAAATACTTTATAAGAGCTGACCAGTCCTTACCACATTTCTGTCCTTCAGCATGTTGTAGTGCCGTTAACGTTTCCATTGTCGCAACGTTCCTCGGTCTGTTAAACCAGTGCAACTCTCCAAGTGTTAAGCCCGTTCGCATCTTGCCTCAATCAAACAGGCCATAATTGGTGCAGTGTTTCTTTGCCACCTCCCTTGCCATAGTTCCAGATGTGCCCCTTTAGGATCCAATCACAAACCACATTGAAAACTATCATTAAGAACAGACTTCACTGGTCCCCATAATCCCTTCACCTTAACACAGGCCCATTCAAACCTTGGGTAGAGAAGAGAAATGTGCAAGGTTGCCAGATCCAGAACTGTAGGGGTCACTGAGCCTGCTGCAAGGTTGAGACCACCATGTAGTGCAAGCAGATATGTGTATAGATCACTGATTATACCTAGGAGTGTTTGCGCCAAACCCGTTAGTTTTTTGTCGCTTGTCGGCAACAGATTAGCAGCAACTAACAGCAAATTTTATGTAAACCATAGCAAATCACTAAGACTAATTACCAAATTAATATGGTCTGCTCTGCACTTAAAAAAGTACCATAAGTCTTAGTCTTTGGGAAAGCTTAGAAAGATAATAGCTTAAAGCTTTGCACAGAAAGTGGAACATTGTGAGGTCTAAGTCAGGTCCCGAAAGAACACTGACCCAATTAAAGCAGGTCAGTTGCTAATGCAGGCTCTAGACTTTGCAAGTGAACCACATGCAGCGGTTAGGAGAGAATATACAACACTGAAGGTGCCTGCAAATGATAGCAGACCAGCCTTAGGTAACACACAGTCTTTGGTAAAGAAGGGCGTGTGAGGCATGCCAGGTGGCAAAAGCAATCTTTTGTCTGTTTAAAACTATTCTTATTGCTGGTGATGAGTTATTTTGGCTTGTGTAGACCTTGAGGATTGATTGGCACATGGCTCCTCTGGAATAACTGGCAAATCAGGAAACAGGTATCACAAGGTGATCTCAAGTACAGCAAAATCTGTGATGAGCTGAATTGCAGTAGACGGTGGTATGTAGTCCAATGCAATGTTGCATCTTCCCAAGGCCATAGAAGCACTGCTAAGGCTGAGAAGACCTGAAAAGCTGATTCCCCACACTTAGAACATGAACAATAGTCTTCTGTGTCCACATACAGGCACTTGGCAGGCAGTAACTAATGAGATGTTAGCAGTTCTGAGCCTTTGTAGAAGCAAAAGTCAATGGGAGTCACAGGGAGCAAAAGACGTATGGTGATCAAAGATGATTTTATTGAAAAGGACCCCAAAGCGTTTCGGCAAATGCCTTCCTCAGTGGGCATACAGCTTGAACAACAAAATAATTAAAGCAATTAAAAACATCCTAACATAAATAAATAAAGACATGTAAAACAACATTTGCCAATGTCAAACATAAAAATGAGATAATCATTTTGAGAGGGAAGGGAAGGGAAGGGAAGTTATTTATTACAGCATCATTTATAAAGATTTTTTATGTATGCTTGAGAATTCTTTTTTAAAACATTACTCCCCCTTCCCCTTTCCTTTCCTCCCCCTCCCTCATTTTCCCTGTCCCCTTCCCTCCATTTCCCCATTCCCCCACCTTTCCCTCTTCTTGTCCCTGTGTAGTTGTTGGGAAGTATACTGATTTATCATTGTTTGGAATAATATCTGTTTTAGTCTCTGGTTTTAACCCTCATGTATCATTTGTCTTTGAAGTACCATTACATTTATCTTAAATTACGTCCTGTATGTGTTCTGCTATACGGACAAGCCTTGTAAGTATTTATTTTCTTTTATAGCCTCTATTCATCACTTTTCCTAAAAATATAAGTTTTTATCCTTTCTTGTTGCCCTGTGTTTTCTATTTATTTTTTACTTTCTAGCTTAATCATTGTAATACATTCTTGATTATGATTATCTCATTTTTATATGTTTGACATTGGCAAATGTTGTTTTACATGTCTTTATTTATGTTAGGATGTTTTTAATTGTTTTAATTATTTTGTTGTTCAAGCTGTATGCCTCCTGAGGAAGGCGTTTGCTGAAACGCGTTGGGGTCCTTTTCAATAAAATCATCTTTGATCACCATACGTCTTTTGCTCCCTGTGACTCCCTGGACGTTACTGCAAGAGCGCGTGCTCTTTTTTGTGTTTTCCCTTCGAAGCAAAAGTCAGTGTCATGGGTTCAGGAGGTCAGAGGCAGAACCTTTAGTAAACATGCCTCACAGTGTTCTTCAAATAAATACAAGCAAAATAAAAAGTAAAGAAACATTTAAAAATAGCATAAACATACTTTGGGATAAATTCACAATAAGGGGGAAGGAAAAAACGAATGAAAGCAAAGTTTAAATTCTTGACATTCAGGGAGTAATTTCATGAAGGACTTTTCATGCATAAAGGAGCTTTTATGAAATTATCCCAGGTGTTACAGATATAAAAGGTTGCACAACACTTTTATGCAACCCGTGTGTAGGTGTGTACAGGGGCTGAGTGTGGGTGGTGTCACCATTTGTGCATTTATAAAATACCTATGTTACATGCCTTCTGTGGCTTCAGTCTAGATGCAGTTTTTGACACAGGCAGTCTGCTATAAAAAAATAAATAAATCTAATGTCACTGCCACAAGGGTAAAACGTATGCATGTACTCCTCATGCTATGGAGCACTTTGCTGGATTTTAAAAGTTCCTGCATACTTTCAGTTTTAAAAATTACCCCAGAAAAAGTACCCGCACACACAATTATGCCCTCTAATTTGAGCAGATACTTTTTAAAATGCAAATGTATCCCCCAATTGACCGCTTTGACCCGGTGAAAAGCGGAATATAAATACAGCTAAATAAAATAAAAATAAAAAAAATAAACAAATGCATGCACATAGTTCCAAATACTGCCCCAGGAGCACCTCCCACTACAGAAGGAAAAAATGTACAAAATGGCACTGTACATGTGCTTTTGCCCGCATATAGGGCGGGCAATTTTAGAAAAGCCCATTTCTACAGGTAAAGCAATGTTTTATATAAGTGACTTTGGAAATTATTATTTCTGTGTGTCATTTTACACCCCGTTTTCAAAGTGTTTTGTTAGGAAGTGTTTTTTTTTTTGTTTGTTTGTTTATTTGTTTTTGGAATTTAAATTTCTTTATTGAGAAATACCAGGAAAATTACAGATATCCAGGAAAACATAATCAAAGAGATAAAAATACTAAACAAAAAAACACATGGTATCCATAATACAGTCCACGTCAAGAGGAGCATACAAATAGAGGAGGATGCTAACTCAATTTAATCAAACTCTTTTATAAACTATCTGCTGTCAAGAATTATAAAGAAAATAATTTAAGAAACCAGAGCACCATTAGATAGAAGGAAAGATTCTAATGCCGATGTCTCCAGGAAAACAAACTTGGCGCCTTTCAAAGTAATAATGCATTTACATGGAAATTTAAGGAAAAACGTGGCACCAAGGGCTAAGACGCGTGGCTTCAACAACAAAAAAGCCTTGCGACGTAGCTGAGTTTTCCTGGAGACATCGGGAAAGATACTAACCCTCTCACCACAGAAAATGGATGCTTTATTCAGGAAATATAAACGCATTACAGCATTTTTATCTACTTCCGAGGCAAAAGACACCAGAAGGGTAGCTCTGGTTGGAATATTATCTTGGGAAGATTCAATATAAGCAGAAATATCCAAGGATTCATGAGAGGTAACTGGGGCTAAGCCAGCAGAACCTTCCGCCGAAGAAGCCCCTTTAGCAGGAATATAAAACAATTGGAAGTGTTTTTAAAATTCTTTTTACAAGTTTGTAGCATCAATTTACATGCACTTTAGGGTCAAATCTAATACAAATACATCTTTATGTAAACTTTTAAAGATCTCTTTTGAATTCTGCAAACGTCTTGTTAATTCACACTCAGTCTCTGCTACCTCTGATTGAATACTATTAATCTTATTGCATTTTGTGAATTATTTTCTTTCTATATTAATCATATCCATATTTTTTGACCCAGATCGTAATTGTTTACCATTGCTACATAAACCATTGTGCTAAGATTAATAGGAAATAAATCATTATTTTTGCTAAGTGTGGGTTGTCATACTTTCGAGAGAAACAATTATCTACTATACTAATGTGTATTTTCTTATATACATTAGATCTGATGAAAATTGTTCCTGATAAAGTGCTCAAGAATGCTTCTGTCTGACTCCCTTTTCTCTCCCCCACACGCATAAAAATGTATCTATGAATGCAGAAGTGAAAGTAAAAACAAGGTTTTCTTGTTGATTATAAGAGAAGGCTGATATGAACATGAATTTTCTATCATTTTTGAGATTGTTTCAGCCCTCATGCTCGGCTATGATTTTATGGTATTTTTTTTAATTAGGAGTTTCCATTTTTATACAACAGAAAATATATAAAGAAACATGCAAGAAACTATATGCTAAACATCCATAGTGGAAACAAAAAAAAAATTTGTAATTAGAACACGTCTAGAGGATTAGGGGTCATACATTGCCTGGATGCTCTTAAACACCTTAAAGCTCAATTCCTACTTCCAAAACACAGAAACAGAAGAAAATGATAATAATTTTATGTTACCACTCTAATACCACTGGAGACCATCCCCTCCCTACCCTTCAAAAATTCCTCAAGCTGCAGAGAATGCGTATAAACATAACGGGCACCCTGCAACCCCACCACACATTTGCATGGAAGCCTTAAGAAAAACGTTGCTCCTGACACTTTCACACGGGGTTTTAATTGAAGAAAACGTTTACGTCTCGGGTGGCTTCAGCCACATCTGGGAACACCAAAACTCTCTGCTCACAAAAGGAGTTTAATTTATATTTAAAGTATGATCTCATAACCTGAAATTTCTCAGCATCAACAGAAAAGAAGCTACCAAAGTAGCCCTACCAGGAATCTCATCCACCGATTAGTGCAAAAACTGGAACAAATCGATGAAAGCCTGGGGGGACCCGGTGGCTGCTTCTAAAGTCACCTTATCTGGTAAATAATACACCTTGTATCATATCTGCATTATCAATTCTCCAGGAACAAGCAGGAAGTTGGTCCTCACATATAGATGACATCGGTACCGACGGAGCCCTTGTGGAGCATTTCCCCAGCTTTTGAAGAAAGCCTTTGGGAATGCTACCATGCATGCATGATCCACTTCCCGCCCAAGGGTGCTATCTTACTCGGTCTCCCTTTTTCTGCGGAGCCCTTCAGACGTGAGTCTCGTCCCCAGAAAAAAGTTTTTCTTTACTTAGTAAAATGTTGTGCTTTTCCGGCTAGCGCCGGTTCCCTTCCTGTCTCTTGAGCACCACTGCTTTGGCGGTTGGTCTTGGAACCTGTTTTATTCCTTCTTTTTTTACTTTAATGCTTTCGCACCCTTTTTAACCGCTGGCTGCATTGAGGATCTTCAACCTCGCAGAGGCCCTTTTTGCCCCAATGGCCACCGATTTTCAAAAAATGCGATCAGTGCTTTAAAAACATGTCTCTTACAGACACCCATGACTGCTGTCTATGGTGTCAGGGTGCCGATCACAATCCGGAGCAATGCTCCTTATGTAAAAAAGATGTCCTCTAAGGCCATCCAGAGTCACCGGCAGAAGCAAGCCAATCTCTTCTATAAGGCAGATTCAACCCCAGTAACCCTCAGAGCTGCCTAAGGCTCCCCTGCAGGCTTGCAGGCACTCTGACCGAGGGTCCCCCAAGTGTGACCGAAAAAAGGTGGCCTCGCGGGCATCATCTGGGGGGGGGGGGGGTTGGACAAGTGTGAGAAGTTACGGCCCGGTCCCTCAGCCCCCTGCGACAGTCTGAAGAGTCGGAGAGTGAGCGGCCAAGAAAGGTATCTTGAACCGATGCAGAGGCCTCCGGCGATGGTGCCTGGTCTCCTGAGGGTTGTCCTGGTGAGGACCCCCTCTCCTCCTAGACACCTGACCTGGTTACTCTGGTGTTGGTGTCACAGGCCCCACCCCCGAGTGGGAGGCCCGAATGCTGGCTTTAGAATGCAGCATTTCTGCGTTCATTGCTGCCCAGGAGGCACAGGTGCTCAGCGCTGCCAGCACACGCCATGAGAATGCAGAGATCTTCAAGAGCCAGACGCCTCATGAGGATCCATGGCAAGGGTCTTGATCTCCTTCCCATTCCTCAGGGGTGAGATCTTCTTGGGCAAGTGCCTCTAGCTCCAGCCAGGCCCTGGCCTCAGGAGCTCAGTGCAGGTCATCGACCCACCTTGAACCGCCCAACCTAGAGTACTCCACGAACTATTCCAAGTGGGAATCCGATGGTGACATTTCACTGGAGACTCGGACTCGCCAAGACCTCCCCTCTGATCCATTCCTGCCGACCCAGAGGCGGCGGTCCCCTCCTGAGGACACCTCTTTCCTAGAGTTTGTCCAGGACATGCCGCGGGCCCTCGTGCTTTCCACCAAGTCTAAGGAGGAACCTCGAGCGGAGGAGCTCGATATCTTCCAATATGAGGCACCACCGAAAGAAACCCTCATGGTTCTCATCCCCTGTATTCTTAACAGACTCCCCATCCACATGTGGGAGACCCCAGCTTCTGTCCCGATCATCAGCCGATGCCTGGACTCTATGTACAGGGTACAGCGGGGACCGGGGTTTCGGAAGGCACAGCTTCCTCACACCTCCATAGATGTCAAGTCGGCCATGTGTAAGCAGAAAAGCCCAAAGACTCACTCTTCAGTCACTCTAGGCAGGAAGTCTTGCACCCTTGATGCCCTTGGGCACAAATGTTACCAGGGCTCCATGCTGGCCTGCCACATTCAGGTCTACCAACTCTATATTGGTATGTTCCTATGGGATCTTACCAAAGAACTCGGAGGGTTTGCGGCTGGCCTCGACGGGCACCACCTACGGTGCTTCCAGGCGCTCTTGAAGTCTGTCGGCGAGTGCTGCAAATACCTGTCTTGAGCAGCCTACAACGGCTTCAAGTTCTCCGCACGAGCGGTGGCAGCCGGCATCCAGTTCTCTGACTTGGAGCAGTGGGTCCAGGAGAAGCTCCTCGATGTCCTTTCCTCTGAGAGCAGCTCTTTGGTGAGCCTATGGAGGACGAGACAGGGTATGTCACCCATACTCTGCTCTCCTGGAAGACCTCGACCTTTCCTAGGAAAAAGGTGCGGGGAAAGAAACCCTTCTGCCACAGGAAGGAACAGCCCTACAGGGGATAACCCCCATATCCAACCACACAAACTCTGCCACAGGGCGTTCAGGGTAAGTGGAGGAGTAGTCTAATGGTTAAGAACACTGGCTTGGGAATCCAGAGACCAGGGTTTGAGTCCCACTAACACTCCTTGTGACCTTGGGCAAGTCACTTAACCCTCCATTGCCTCAGAAAAATCAAAGTTTTCAATGTTACTGTTTAATGTATGTTACCAAGTTTAAGTTTCAATGTAAACCGCTTTGAATGAAATGATAAAGCGGTATATAAAACCTGTTAAATAAATAAGGGCACCGGCCAGGGGCCTTGCAAGCCCAAAAGACCGAAGACCCAGTCGCCATCCCCAGCCGGGCTTTGGGTTTTGATGCCTTCAGCATAGCCTCTCGACTAGCTGCCAATTGGGGGGGGGAGGGGGGAAGGCTGGTCCACTTTGCCCACAGATGGAACTCTATCACCACCAACACATGGGTTCTCCAAATCGTCAGGGAGGATTACCTCCTCCATCTGGACTAGCCACCCCCTACTTTCCCAAGGAGCTCCGGCAGATTCCCCTGCACCAGGCCTCACTAATTCAAGATCTCACATGGCTCCTCAAGGATGGGGTGGTGGAGCCCGTACCACCTCACCTAATAGGAAGAGGTTTCTACTCCAGATACTTCCTTGTCCCAAAAAGAACAGGAGATCTGTGGCCCATCCTCGACCTGAGGAGCCTGAACAGATTCCTGTTGCGGGAGAAGTTCAAAATGCTCTCCCTTGGAACACTACTACCCTACATCCAGCAGGGTGATTGGCTATGCTCCTTGGACTTGGACCCACATTCTCATCCACCCCAACCACAGGCAGTATCGGTGGTTCGTGGTTGGGGCAATCACTACTCGTACAGGGTGCTCCCCTTCAGCCTCACCTCTGCACCACGGGTCTTCCAAGTGTCTCGCAGTGGTGGCGGTGGCGGTGGCGACTTACCTCCGCCTCCAAGGAGCCTTTGTCTATCCTTACCTAGACGACTGGCTCATAAAGGGATACACTGGCTGTACAATCCGGCTTCTGCAGCACCTCATTCCAGTAGAATCCCTGGAATTCATAGGGGCTCGCCTAGATACCCTCCAGGCCAAGGTCTTCCTCCCCCAGGACAGGGCCAACCGACTTGTGTCCCCGGCATCCAAAGTACAGAGTCACCGCACAATCTCGACTCGATCAATGCTTCACCTCCTAGGCCACATGGCCTTCACAGTTCACGTTGTATCCAATGCTCTTCTCCACATGCGAGCAACATAGAGGTGCCTCCACGCACAGTGGGCCCAGGCTATGGACTGACTCCAAGACCCCATCTCAGTCTCACCTCAGCTGTTGGAGTCTTTGATCTGGTGTCAGAACACACAGCACCTGCTCTGGGGCATGCCCTTTCAGACCCTGACCACCCAGACAGTCCTGACGATGAATGCCTCCCTCTTGGGTTGGGGGGCCCATTGCGAGAGGCTGCGTACCCAGGGATCCTGGTCCCCCGAGGGAGAGTCGGTAGCTGATCAACCTGCTGGAGCTCCGAGCCGCCGTCCTAGCACTGAAGGCATTCCGACATCAGCTGCAGCACCAGGTGGTGCTCATGCAGACGGACAATCAGGTCACCATGTTCTGTCTGAACAAACAAGGGAGTACCGGCTCCTACAGTCTCTACCAGGAGGTGGTGACCCTGTGCTCGTATGCGGTGAGCCAGGACATCATCCTCAGGGCTGTCTGCTCTGTTGGTCCGCCATTATCCTGGCCTGGGTGGTAGAGTTCTCTAGCCACATGAGTGGTGCCTGAGCCCCGAGACAGACAGCGCAGCGGCTATTCCAGCTCTGGGGCACCCCAGACCTGGACCTTTTCGCCAGTCTGGCCAACGCTCAGCTTCCCCGGTTTTGCGGTCCCTACCCACACCCAGTCTGGGTGGCTCCGGACACCTTCCTCCTCTTGTGGATGATGGGCCTACTCTGTTTTCTCTCCCATGCTGCTAATAGCACATACCCTCCTCAAGGTCTGGCGGGACAGGGCCTCAGTAATCCTCAATAGCCCAGGCAGCCATGGTTCCCCCTACTGCTCTGTCTCCCAACGCAACCCCTGGTTCCTCTCGGGAGATCACTGGGACTCCTAACACAGGAGGGCGGCTTGCTCCTCCACCCCAATCTGGAGTGCCTGTCCCTTACAGCCGGCTGCTGAATGGGTCACCTTAGCTACCCTTCACTTCTCTAGGACAGTTGAGGACATCCTACTAGCCTCGTGTAAGGACACAACAAGACGGGCTTACGCCTTCAAATGGCACAGGTTTTTGGTGTGGTGCTCGGAGAGATGCGTGAACCCGTTCTCATGCCTGGTACACTCGGCCTGCAATACTTGCTCCATCTCTTGCAGTCTGGGCTAAAATCTAACTCGGTCAGGGTTCACCTGAGTACAGTCTCAATGAATCATCACCCCAGTGAGGGCAAGCTCCTCTCAGGGCAGTCCCTCATTTCTTGTTTCATGTGGCGCTTGCTCCTCTCCAAGCCTTCTATCTGCCCACCTCCAGCAGAATGGGACCTCAACCTGGTCCTATCACAGCTAACCAAGCCACCTTTCGAGCCCCTGGCCACTTGCTCCTTGCGGCACTTATCCTGGAAGGTCACCTTCCTGGTGGCACTCGCCTCCACTCTCAGAGTCAGCGAGCTCCAAGTCCTAATGGCCGAGGCACCTACACCAGGTTTTACACTCACCCCAAGTTCTTGCCAAAGGTTGTCTCGGACTTCCACCTCAACCAGGAGATGGTGTTGCCCACTTTTCTTCCCGAGGCCCTACACCAACTCAGCATCGGCCATTCTCTACACCTTGGACTGCAAGAGATCCCTGTCCTTCTACTTGCAGCGGACTCAGGGCCATCGCAAAGCTGGGCAGCTTTTTTGTCTCTTACGATCCCAGCCAGCTGAGTTATGTGGTCACCAAGTAGACCTTGTCTATTTGGGTGGCAGACTGCATTTCTTTCGCCCAGGCTAGACAGCCACTGGACCACCGAGTCTTAATGCACAATTTCCGAGCAATGGCAGTGTCTGTTGTGAGCCTCTGCTCGGTGCCCCTTAACATCTGTTGGGTCACCACCTGGTCCTCCACTCACACTTTCACTGCCCATTACTGCCTGGAGAGGGAGTCCTATCAGGACAGCGCCTTCAGCTTGACTGTATTCCTTAATTTGTTAAGGGTTTAAGCAACTCCTGCTTTCCGACTCTGCTTGTTCAGGCTCCCAGAGGCATGACTCTCTACTGACTTGGGGTCATCAGGTCTGTCTCAGATTTGCTTGCAGCTGCTCCCGGCTCTGCTGTGCTTTTCCTACAGGTCTGCGGTAGCCTCTAGCTGGAGCGTCCCATATGTGAGGACTGACTTCCTGCTTGTTCTTGGAGAAAGTGTAGTTACTCACCTGTAACAGGTGTTCTACAGGGGATAGCAGGAACGGTCCTCACCACCCTCCCTCCTCCCCTTGGAGTTGTTCCTTTTTTTGCCATCTTCTTGGGCTCTAGCTATGGCACCTGAGTAAGATGGCACCCTTTGGCGGGAAGGGGACCATGCATGTGTGATGGCATTCCTAAAGATTTTCTTTGAAAGCTGGGGAAATGCTCTGTGTGTGCTCTGTCGGTGCTGACATCAACCATATGTGAGGACTGATTCCTGTTGTCCCTGGAGAACACCTGTTACAGGTGAGTAACTGCATTTTTTCAAAAGCTCTTTAAAATATTTCCTTAATAATATCAAAGGTGAGAGATAGTGGGTGTTAGGAAAATTAAGAAACCTTAAGTTTTTACTCCGCACCAAGTTCTCTAACCGATCAAGCTGCCTATGCTGTAGCGGGTTATCTCTCATCCCTGCCACGCTGGCTGCCTGGACATTGGAAAGCTGCTGCTCAATCTTAGACAAACCTTATCCAACTGAGATAACATCAAATTATGCTCAAACTTAACTGCAACCTCCTTAGAAAAGGAGGCTGTCTGATCTATCACTGTCTTAAGATACACATTTGTTTGGGCAACCATATTCCAAATATCTGTTAAAGTAATGGATGCTAGGGCGGGCCCCAGTGAAGGTTGCGGAGCTAATAAGGACACATTTAACTGCAAATGTGTTGGCAAAGGAACTGAAGAGACATTGGAAAAAGATGCCATAAGAAGATCAAGCTCAGGGCTATCCAACCCCTGAGTCTGTCCTCTCTCTTCCAATGGCAACAGGGCAGTTAATGGCTGAGGAAGTGTGATATGAGCAAATGGGCTTAGAGTAGCCCCTAACTCAGAAAGTGATGATGATAACAACATGGGAGAGCTTGCTAAAGTTAATACATAGCAGATAGCACATACCTGTCCATAGGGCCCACAACTTTACTCACACTTGCTGCTGGCACTTGTCCTTTGATCTTTCTCTTATGCGGCAAAACTGCAGATCTCTAATATTGACAGCTAAGGGGCAACAAAGGGGGTTCGTCCCTTTGTTTCAGTATCCATGGCTGAACAGAAGAGCCCCAGTTTTTATAGGAGTCGCACTCCGATGAGAATGCAATTTGGGCAGAGCCAACACCCCTGCACCCATCTCCAGGCTCCAGCTAGGCACTCAGGGACTCCACACTGCTGGCTACAACCTCCTCAAGCTCCAGGCAAGCACTCTCTGCTCCCCGACTTTATTCTATTTTCTTTATGTGGAGGCCAATTCAGGTCTGGGTGCCTCCAGCCTGTCCAGAATCTGAATGTGCCGGAGCGGCACCAGATTCTTATCCTGTGGGGGTTAGATGTCTCTGTGGGATCAGAATTATGTGCAACCGGCTGTGCCCTGGTTCTGGGTTTCTAGGTGTACAGGCAGCTACCCATCTAGCTCAGTCAGGTTCCTGCATGGAGCAGCAGTACCATGGTGTCCCATTGCCATTGTACTACAGCCCCATGCAGGGGACCCGATCCCTGGTAGATGCAGCAATGGTCCTTTCTCTGCCACCTGACCGGGTCTGCCAGGGTCAGAATGCGTGGAACCACCTGCACAAAGTCACTTTTTCTTGCCCTAGATCCACTCTCCACTGCTGTCTAGGGAGACTTATTCCACCACCTTAGTGGAATAAGTTCCAAGTCTATCTGCCATCCCTGGATGTACAGGACCATTGTCAGAATAGTCCCTGTATGTCCGGGTTATGGGTCACGCTTATGGCCTGCCCACTCCACCCTCATCCAAAGCTCCCCACACATCTCTGCACTACAAGTGGGGAGCTCTGTGGGTGGAATCGTCACCCTGGTGTTTAGCAGGAATATACATCCAACTCGGATGTATATCCCCTCTAAACATGGGTCAGAATCTAACTCAATCTGGGTTTTTTGTTGTTTATAAGGGGAGGCGAATGAAGTTGAGATTTTTAAGTCAGCTTGTGGATGAGGTGGGATTTTTTTTCTGGGTAACTGGATTAAGGGATATGTTTACTAAAGTGTGTTATCTGCTACCATGATGGGATGATTGCACTTCGGTAGCAGTTAACATGGTCCAAATGCTGCCAACATTGCAGCGATTTTCTGTGGTGTCTGCATTTTGCATGGTAACTGTGGAATTAGGGCAGAGAGTGGGAGTGGGCAGTTACTGTAGAAGTAAACAGCCAGCAATAATTGCCAAAGTCACCCAATTGCCTTTGAATATCAGTCTGACAGAACATAAATATTCATTCATATAGAACACTCCGAGATACATCAATAAAACTCTCCCAACAACAGATGCAGTGTTTCACTTTACAACTCAACATAGAAAAAAAATTATATTCAAATTTGTCTCACATCATTGACAACACCACTATCTCTCTTCACGTCTAGACATTATGGGGCTTGTTTACAAAGCCGCGGTAGTTATGTGGTCGCGGCTCCGATAACGATCGCGAACCGCTACCGCAGCTTTGTAAACAAGCCCCTATGTGTCACAACACAGAACCCTGCAAATGAACACTATTGAACCAACCCTAAACACTGCAAATATTCTAGAATCCCAGTAAATTTTAGGTGGAAAAAGAGAACAAGTTGAACTATTCAAAGTCCTAGAAAATCAACATGTTAACAGAATCCCTACTTTGACTACACATGTAAAATGCAGGCCATCACCTAGTAAAGCCTAAGAAACTTCAAACTAGAAACATATGCAGACTAAAATTGAAATGGAAACCCCCCAAATAGACCCCAAAGTTGTGAAACATAGAAGAAAGAAACAAATGCATTTCCTCCTGTAATGAAATACTGGGTCAGACTAAGGTCCATCAAGCCCAATATCCTGTTTCCAACAGTGGCCAATCCAGGTCACAAGTACCTGTCAAGTTCCCAAAAAGTTGCACAGATTCCACAATGCTTATCTCAGGGTAAGCAGTGGATTCCCCTGGTCCTCTTTAATAATGGTTTATGGACTTTTTCTCCAGGAATTTGTCCAAACCTTTTTTAGATGCAACTACACTCAGCTTTTAATACATCCTTCAATAATGAACTACAGAGTTTGATTACTTGTTGAGTGAAAATTATTATCTCTTATTAATCCTAAATGGGCTACATTGTAGCTTCATTGACTATCCCTACTCTCTCTACTTTTTCAATGAGTAAACAACCTGTCTACGTTTACTTGTTCCACTCCATTTATTAATTTATAGACCTCTATCATAACTCCCCTCAGCCATCCCTTTTCCAAGTTGAAGAGCCCCAAACTTTTAAGCCTCTCCTCAAGGAGGAATCCTTCCATTCCCTTTACCATTATATGGCTCTTCTCTGTACCTTTTCTATTTCTGCCATATCCTTTTTAACATAGAAACATGATGGCAGAAAAAGACCATATGGCCTATGTAGTCTGCCCTTCCATATAAATTACACTAGTCCTCTTTTTTTTTTCCTTTAGAGATCTTATGTGTTTGTCCCATGCTTTCTTGAATTCAAATACTGTCCTCATCTCTATCGCCTCCACTGCGAGGCTATTCCATGCATCTACCACTCTTTCCATAAAGAAATATTTCCACGTATTACTCCTATTCCCTTTTACCCTCATCCTGTGCCCCTGCGTTGCAGAGCTTCCTTTCAATCAAAAGAGGCTCTCCTCTTGTGTATTTATGCCACGGAGATATTTAAATGTCTCTATCATATCTCCTCTATCCCGCCTTTCCTCTAACATCTACATATTAAGATCTTTAAGTCTGTCCTTATGCTTTATAATGAAGACCATTAACCATTTAGTAGCCACCCCCTGCTTCAACTCCATCCTGTTTATATCCTTTTGAAGGTGCGGTCTCCAGAGTTGCCCACAATACTCCAAATGAGTTTTCTCCAGAGACTTATACAGAGGCACTATCACCTCCTTTTTTCTGCTAGCCATTCCTCTCCGTATGCACCCTTAGCATGCTTCTGGCTTTTGCCATCACCTTTTCTACCTGTTTAGCCATTCTAAGATCATCGAAAACAATCATGTCCAGGTCCTACTCTTCTTTTGTGGACGGAAGTACTTCATCCCCTACACTGTACCACTCTCTTTGATTTTTGCAGCCCTAATGCATGACCCTGCATTTTTTAGCATTAAATCTCAGCTGCCAAATTCTTGATCATTCTTCAAGCTTAGCTAGATCCCTCCTCATATTATCTACTCATTCCTGGGTGTCTACTCTATTGCAGGTTTTGGTATCATCTGTAAAGAGGCAAACCTTACCCGACAGCCCTTCCACAATATCTCTAACAAAGATGTTAAAAAGAATCTGACCAAAGACATCCCTTGGCACACCACTGGTAACATCCTTCTCAGAGTGAGCGCTATTTACCTGTACCCTTTGCTGCCTCCCACTCAATCGGTTTCTAACCCAGTTAATCACTTTAGGGTTTGTTTATAAGTCATTTGTGCAGAGCGGTATCAAAGCCTTTACTGAAATTAAGTACACCACATCTAGGGCTCTCCCTCGGTCCAACTCTCTGGTCACCCAGTCAAAGAAATCAATCAGATTTGTCTGACAAGACTCGAATTGCATACAATATTCAAGGTGTGGTCACACCATGAAACAATACAGAGGCATTATAATATCCATTGTTTTATTTTCCATTCCTTTCATTATGATTCCTAAGATTCTATTTGATTTCTTGGCTGCCGCTGCACACTGGGCAGAGGGTTTCAACATATTATCCACGATGACCCCTAAATCCTTTTCCTGGATGATGGTTCCTAATGTGAAAACTTGCATTGTGTAACCATAATTTGGGTTGTTCTTTCCTAAGTGCATAACTGCACTTGTTCATATTAAATTTCATCTGCCATTTGGACGTCCAGTCTCACAATTTATCAATTTTCCACAATCCTCTCGTGTTTTAATTACTTTGAATAATTTTGTTTCAACTTCAAATTTGATCACCTCACTCATTATTCCTATTTCCAGGTCATTTATGAAGATGTTAAATAGCAGGCTCAGCACAGATCCCTGGGGTACTCCACTATCACCTTTCTCCATTGAGGGGTGAATCAGGAAACTACAGACTGGTGAGCCTGTTGTCAATACCGGACAGAATGGTAGAAACAATTATAAAGAATAAAATTAATGAACATGTCTATAGTCATGGTTTAATGGGAGAAAGCCAATATGGATTTAGCCAAGGAAAGTCTTGTATTACTAATCTGTTATGTTTTTCTGAAGCTGTGAATAAAGTTAGACAAAGGTGAGCCAGATGATGTAGTGTATCTGGATTTTCAGAAAGCATTTGACAAGGTCCCTCATGAGAAACTCTTGGCGAAACTGAAAGTCATGGAATTTGAGGCAGTATAATATTTATTTATTTTATTTATTTATTTAACATCTTTTATATACCGCGCTATTTATTATCAGTGCGGTTTACATTTAACAAAGGTTGCTCAATTCAGTTGAAACTGTCTTGCGCTTACATTGTAACAGGGGATAAAACTTGGATCAATACAGGGTAACTATATACATATTAACATAGAGCATAAGATTATGATTTGGCCGGTAATGTCACAAAAAACGATAGACGGGGCAGCTATTTCTTGAGACCTCTTTGTTTGTGTGGTGAATGGGGAGTTTGTGGGGTTAGCAGATGATTGATCGGGGGCGGAGTGGATGCTTGTGCAAAGTGTAGCAGGAATATGTGGTGTTTGATTGCCTTCCGGAACTGAATGAGGTCTTTGATTGATCTTATTTCAGGTGGGAGATCATTCCAGCATTTTGGGGCTTAGAAGGTGAAGGCTCTTCTCCTAGTTGTTTGGGCGCACTTAATGGAGTCTTTAGGGATGATCAAAGTGTTGTCTGTTATTGTCCTCCTCATTCTGTTTTTCGGCATAGGGGTGATGAGGTCAATGAGTGCCGTGGGGGCTATATTATTGATGATCTTGAATATAATGAGAAGAATTTTGTATGTCAACCTGCAGTATATTGGAAGCCAGTGGAGTTCCTTGAGTACCGGGTGATATGATCAGTTCTGGCAAGACCACAGAGAACACGAGCTGCCGCATTCATCGCGAGTTGCAGTGAGTTGAGGGTGTTCTTGTGGAGACCATAGAGGATTACATTTGCATAATCAAAATGTGGTAGAATGAGGGCCTGGAAGATGGTTCGAAAATCATTAGGGGGTAGCATGGATCTAAGGTGCCTTAGTGTTCTGATTTTATTATATATGGTCCTGGTTGTGTTTCGTATGTGCTCCTTAAAGTCAAAATGCTGGTCCAGAGTAATCCCTAGGTAGCGTATGGAGAGTTTACTTGGAAGCTTCGCATCTCTTACTTTTAGGGAAGATGGAGGAGAGAATGTTTTGTTTCTTGAGACGAACAGAACTTCGGTTTTCTTGAAGTTTATGCGGAAATTTTGAGTTAGTAGCCAGTCAGTGATTGCGTTGAAGCAGTTGACAAGGTTGGTGAAATCAGGGTGATTGACTTTGAATGGCATAAACAGCAGGACGTCATCTGCATAACTTAGAGAAGAGATATCGAAGGAGCGGATGATGTCGCATATCGGCTGCATGTAGATATTGAATAGCAGCGCAGATAGAGAGGAGCCTTGTGGAACACCTTGTTGTTGGTGGAAAGGAGCAGATGTGATGGACCCAACCCGGACATGTTGCCAATGATCTGTTAGGTAATATTGTGAATCGGGAACTGGTTAAAAGATAGAAAGCAGAGAGTAGGACTAAATGGCCAATTACATTGCCCGTTCTCCAGTCTTCAGCTACTACAGATGATTTAATGATAGTTCACTGATTATTAATGGTAGGTCTGCAATCTCATCTCTGTTCTTTCAACACACTCTGATGTATACCACCCAGTCCAAGTGATTAACTATTTAGTTTATCAAGTAGATGTAATACAACTTCCTGATTTATCAATATTTCTTTCAGTTCTTCTGATACATCATCTTTAAATACCATTTCAGGTATGGGTAACTTCCCTACATCATCTTCAGTAAAGACCAAAACAGTCTCTTCACTATGGCAGTGTCCTCCCTTAGTGTCCCTTTTACCCTTCTATCATCCAATGGTCCAACTGACTCTCTCACAAGCTTTCTGCTAAAAATATACTTGCAAAAAGTTATTATACATTTTTGCTTCCATGACAAGCTTTTTTTCAAATTCTCTCTTTGCCTGCCTTATCAATGCCTTGCATCTAACTTGCCAGTGCTTATGTTGTTTCTTATTTTCATCATTTGGCTCCTTTTTCCATTTCCTGAAAGATTCTCTCTTAGCTATAACAGCCTCTCTGATCTCATCTTTATACTATGCTAGCAGTTTTTTGGCCTCTTTCCACTTTTCTTAATGCGTAGAATACATCCGGTCTGGGCTTCCAAGATAGTATTTTTAAACCACACCCATGTTTGATGTAAATCTTTTTAAGCTTTTCAGCTGTTTCTTTTAGTTTTTTTCTTAGCCATTTTCCTCATTTTATCAAAGTCTCCCTTTTGAAAGTTAAAAGGTAGTACTGTGGATTTCCTTGCGCCCTCCCTGCATTTATTAAATCAAATGCAATCATGCTATAATCACTATTGTCAAGTGGCCCCAACAACCTTATCTTTTGCACCAGATCCTGTGTTCCACTATGGACTATGTCCAAAATAGCTTCCCCTCTTGTCTGTTCATAAACCAGCTACTCCAAGAAGCAGTCATTTATTTCATCTATAAACTTTATCTCCCTAGCATGTCCTGCTGTGACATTGACCCAGTTGACACCAGGGTAATTGAAATCACCCATTATTACTGTGTTGTAACTTTTGTTAGCTTCCCTGATTTCTTTTAGAATTTCATTATCCATCTATTCTTTCTGGCCAGGCAGTCGGTAATACATCCCCACTGCTATCACCTTCCCGTTTTTAAATGGAATTTCTGTCCATAGAAATTCTACAGTTTATTTTGTTTCCTGAAAAACTTTAATTCTGTGTGTGAGAGCCAGAAGGGAAAGAGTTAACACAAAGAACATCTAAAATGTGTGCATTATACTGAATGTGTGTTGTGGGATGTTGTGGGGAGTAGGTGGCATCATGTTGAGAAAAAAAAACACACTTATTTACAGCGCACAGGAGAGAGAAGACATCATTTAGCATGGCTATGTCAGTTTGATATGGGGCCTACTGGGGAAACTGTCAGAATACCAGAGCACTAATAAGATATATTTTCTATAATTCTTAAAAAATAGGGAATGGAAAAACAGACAAGGTGGAAGGTTAAATAGGTGGGAAAAAGGTCAAATAACAAGGAATAAATCTGAAGAAGGCCTGAGCACATGTTTATACACAAGGCCATAAGGGTCTCAGGTCAGAGTGCAGATATGACAGGACAAAGGAATGAAAAGAGAAAATCCAGATGCTTGGAATCAAAAACAAAGGGACTATTTGGAAAGAAAACTATATAACAGGACAGAACTTTTAAAATATTGGGAATTTGCAACCCATTTTTGGAGGAGGGTGGATTGCAAATTCCTACTGCATGCCTGCTAATGAGAGAGTAGTATGTGTCTGATGTCTGTGTGAAAGTCTATCTTTGAGTGTAGCTAGGAATCTCACTGTCATATATCTTTCTCTTTCACTGTGCTAGGATCTGTCTATGGACAGGAAATCTCTCTAATTACTGTATAGCTGTAAGTGGAGGGTGAAGGAATTCTCCAAGTTACTTTATATTTAGTTAGTTTTGGTTCCGCTACCTATATGCTTGTTTCTGTGATGTATAAGGAATAAAGGGAGCCGCTTCAGCCACCAACAGCCCCCTCTTCTTCTCCTGACCAATCGGGTCAGTGCGAGTGCTCCTGCCCAATCCGGGTAGTGGGAGCAGGAAAGGGCCGGCAAGTCTCCCGCACATAAGCGGCGTCCCTACCCCGAGGGAGCCGCTTCAGCCACCAACAGCCCCCTCTTCTTCTCCTGACCAATCGGGTCAGTGCGAGTGCTCCTGCCCAATCCGGGTAGTGGGAGCAGGAAAGGGCCGGCAAGTCTCCCGCACATAAGCGGCGTCCCTACCCCGAGGGAGCCGCTTCAGCCACCAACAGCCCCCTCTTCTTCTCCTGACCAATCGGGTCAGTGCGAGTGCTCCTGCCCAATCCGGGTAGTGGGAGCAGGAAAGGGCCGGCAAGTCTCCCACACATAAGCGGCGTCCCTATCGGGCGCGCCCGCGCCTGGCAGGCCCGCGCCTGAGGGCCTCGCCAGAGGGCCCTTTGGCGTGGCCCTTAGGCGGGAGCCAGTAGGCGTAAAGAAAAAGTGAGGAAAGCGAGTCGTTCCAGGAGAAGAATACTGGAACAACCACACCAACAGCCAAGACTGGCTTGAGCTCCCCTGGATGGGTCTGAGCTCGCCAGCGCCGAATATCAGCAACAGCGCATCACCCAAAGCGCCCTAAAACCACCAAGGAAAGGAATTACAAATCTCCACCAATCAAAAGAGAAACGACGAGCCCACTACATCGTCAAATCAAAGAAGCAACAACGCAACATGGATAGAGCTCCCTGACCCAGGTTGAGCACGCCGTTTCCATCTGGTCTCACCACAACTCCCGACCAGGTAAATGAAATACTGAATATTAAAACTCTATGCAAACGTAATGACACAAATCAGCTACCGGGAAAATAACAGCCACTTATCCCAAACACTGTACATTGCAGGAGTGGAGCTTTGATCTGTCTCATACTATCAGAAATTGCCAGTAATATCTACAATACCTAAGCTGATTATTTGTACCAGTAATAGCTACAATATGTAAAACTAATTATTTCTGCCAGTAATAACTGAAATATATAACCTGATTATATGCCAGTAATAGCCGCAATAGCTAAGCTGATTAGTTTTGCACCTACCTCATATATCAAAAGTTTTACCCGTAATAGGTATATTATATAATCTGATCGAAGTGTCTCATGCACAAAAATTGGCAAGTTGACGATAATAGATGTAAGTCCCTTAGCTTATGAGTAACCAACATTTGCTACTTGCAATTACACATACACACAGTGTCAATCCACCAATGAATCTATAAACAATCTGTACAACAGACTAGAATCTCAAACTCCCAATCATGGCTCCCATCACCTATATGGTAATTCTCTGCCTCTACGTGTCTCTAGCCGCATATGCATACATACCACACTTGACACAACACCAGGCAATAGTATGGCACCCAGTTCTTATTCATGGCCCAATACTGTTACCTATATTACCACTGATAGGCCCTGCCTACCTTGCTCACGATGAAGCCATACCCAACCCAGACCTGAACACGATGATAAAGGTCCCAGGCAAGCCCCAGAAAAGACGCAGCTCCAAACCAAAACACAATAACCGCAGGAAGCCAGCAGCCACTAAAATTAAAAGCAAGCAACAGCAACCACACCAATTATCACAATCCCCGATCACAATCTGTCTTATCAACGCCAGATCTATTAGAAATAAAACCCACATCATACACTGCATCATCTCTGACAGCAAACCTGATATCCTCTGTATCACTGAGACATGGCTCACAGACACTGACCCAGCAATAGTAAACCAATTACCTAACCCCAACTACACATTATTTAACTGCCCGCGGCCCAACAGGAGAGGAGGAGGAGTATTAATCATTGCCAAAACCTCCCTAATGTTCACAAACACATCCCTAACTGAATCCGAAGGCATTGATATACTCAAGATTGAAAACAAGACATCAATCCTTTGTTTAATCTATAGACCCCCCTCGGCGCACCACGACACATTGGCCACCGCACTGGAAATTATCTCAACCTCTGCAATCAAAAAACAGCGCATCGTCCTGGGTGACCTGAACCTTCCATCCATACCCCCAGTACAGGCAGACGCTTTCACTGAAGCCATGAACCAGCTCGGATACGTACAAATCATTCAAGAACCCACACATAATAAAGGTAACACCTTAGATATGGTGTTCTTATCACACAACATCCTACAAAACGAAGCTCAAAAAACCAAACCGAGAATAACCCCAGTCCCATGGTCTGACCATTTCCTAATTGAATTTGAAATCCACCTACCAACTTTCAAGGAAAAATCTCAAGCCAACCCAAAAACACACCAACAGAGGAAATTCCAAAAATTCAACAGTGAAGCATTGGTAACCTCTATATCCACGCATTTTGAATACACCAGCACGGACCTAGACAAGCTGGTAGCCCAATGGAACTCAGGGATCGAAGCAGCCGCAAGACCAACCTGGAAGGCCACAAACACTGCAACAAAAACAGGAACCGAACCATGGTACTCTCCCACCCTAACTAAAATGAAAAGAGAGCTACGCAAACTTGAAAGGAAATGGAGGAAAAAGCAAACCAAAGAAGGCAAGCAACTATACCTAACCCTACTCACGAAATACAAGAATGAGGTCAACCTTGCCAAAAAGAATCACCACACTAACCTACTCAATAAAGCACTCAATAGACCCAGAGAGCTCTTTGAGCTAGTAAAGTCACTCACCAAAATTTCTCAGGCCACTGCCTCTGCGGACGATATAAAGGCCCAGACGCTTGCTGACCATTACGCCAAGAAACTGCACCCGCAGCTTCCCACAATCATTGATCAAAGCAAGTCATTAGTCACCACCCCACGAGAAACCAACACTGTCCCCCAAGCGGACTTCGCAGCTGAATGGAACACCTTCCAGCAATTAGGTGAGCAACAAATCATAAGCATCGTAACCAATTTAAACACCACTACCTCCCCTCTCGACCCATGCCCAGCCGCTTGGATGAAAGCAACCAAGAAGGAAAACGCAAAACCCATCGCGTACATAGTTAACCAGTCTCTGCAACAAGGTATCATGCCGACTCATCTCAAGAAGTCACTTATAAGACCCATCTTAAAGAACAAATCTCTCAACAAAAGTGACCCTGCATCATATCGCCCAATCTCAAGCATATCCTTCTTAGCAAAAACAATAGAAAAAGCGGTTCAGCAACAACTACAAGACCACATGGACGAGAGAAACGCCCTGGATAAGCATCAATATGGGTTTCGTCAGAATCACGGAGTTGAAACACTACTGCTGGCACTCTTTGACAATCTCCTCAAGGGCCTCGAAAACAGAAACACTATGTTCATACTCATATTTATTGACATCTCAGCGGCATTCGATACAGTTCACCACAACACCCTCCTGAACCGTCTGGCCTCATTGGGCATAGCAGGGACCCCCTTAAAATGGTTCAAATCATATATATCCAATAGGATGCAACAAGTGCAGTTCAACAATGATAAAGCTGATGCCTTCCCTCAAACCCAAGGGATTCCTCAAGGGTCCGCCTTATCATCTCTATTGTTCAATTTGTATATAAAACCGGTCTGCGAGATCTTTCAGAAATGTAACATCAAATATCACATATATGCAGACGATGTGATGCTGTACACGCAGCTTGACATAACGCAGCCAAATTTCAGTCCGCTAGAAGAATGCCTTGACATGCTCCAGTCATGGCTTCAACAAAATAACATGTCAATAAACCACAAGAAAACGGAGGTCATGATTGTCTCCAGGAAACCCAATTTTATCCCGCCCACCACAATCACCCTTAACAAAAACATATCATACGAAACCTGTAATAAAGTATCTAGGTGTCCTACTGGACTGCAACCTTAGAATGGACAAACACCTCCGAACAGTTAACCGAGCCATCTTCTACAAACTGAAAATTTTACAACCACTCCGCAATATCCTCGAGAAATCTGATTTCAGGTCTGTTGCTCAAGCACTAATCATTCCCCACCTGGACTACAGCAATGCAATACTACAAGGGCTTCCGAAGAACACCCTAAGCATCCTGCAAATGGCCCAAAACGTTGCTGCTAGAGTCATCATGGAAAAGAAAGTCACAGACCACATAACCCCAGTGCTAATGGAACTGCACTGGCTCCCAGTAGCCGCCCGTATCATCTACAAACTGCTCATCACATTTAAACTCATCCATAACATCGCACCATCCTACCTCAATAACTTAATCACTATTCAACCATGCAACAGGAGCAGGAGAACCATGAATCTCAACACCCTATGCTTACCGACTAGCATAAGATCTGTCAAGGCCGAAACAAGCAATAGGGCGTTCACATACACAGCACCAATCCATTGGAACCAACTCCCACATGAGTTGAGACTCATAAACAACCTAAGTGAATTTAGACGAAAGCTTAAAACACACTTGTTTCAAACCCACTACAACTTGAGCTAACTGCTACTCATGTATAGATTGTACTTTTTGGCAAGTAATTCTGTATAAATTGTATATATGGGACCCCCCCCCCACGCTATTGTAATCAAATGTATACCCAAATCTGTGTGCTCAAATCAAATGTATGTTGCACCCTACTGATTCTCCCGTGTTATGTAAATCATTGACCAATCAAAAATGTAAATCTGAAAGATCTCAATGTGCTGTACAAAGCATTACGATTCTGTAGAGTAAACCGCTGCTGATCGTAGGAAGCAGCGGTATACAAATGTTTACTAAATAAATAAATAAATATTTCTAAGGAGAATCTGTGAGAATTTTGTGCCAGGTATGAGTATAATCTCCATGAGGTGTATGTGTATGTAAGGTTTTTGTTTTCCCTCTTGCATGGAGGAGGAGGAGGGGTGGCAATCCGCCTGGCCAACAGATTGCCCCTCCCCCCCTGGTTCCATACACTGGTGGCCCATACGGGGAGTCCTCACTGTCTTTGACGGCTTCGGACGCAGCAGCGAGAGGTTTTGAGGGATTCTTGGAGAAGGTAAGCCACCGATTTTTCATTTATTTCTAAGTATAGTATTTTAGCTATAGTTTGTTATTATTAGTTTATTGCCTCTTTTGGACAAAGCTATTTAGTGAACCTATTTTACCGGTGATAGGTTTACACACTATAAAGCTGCTATATAGTTGGAACACTAGGATTTTTTTCTTCTTCTTCTCTCTCTTCTTTCTTTTTCTTTTCCTAAAAAGAGAACACTTTAATATGGGATGGAGCAAGGACAGAATAGGGATCCCTGAGGATTCCCCCTTAGGGTGCCTATTAAAGGAGGTGCCAGAGCTGGATAGGAAATTAGTGAAGGAATGCCACTGGAAATGGGTGAAAGGAATGCAGGGACTGACTAAACCTTGGCCACACTCTGGGGCAGAAGACAGGGACAGTCTGGCAGATGTCCATATTTGGATAGAAGCCACCAAACCAAAGGTGAAAAGCAGAGAGAAACATATGCAGTGTTTAAAACTTTGGGCTAAGTTAGGAAGGCTGGAGGAAATTAAAAATACAGTAAAAACCGGCAGTAAAAACCTTGATGCTCACAGATCAGAAGGGTGCCTCTGCTCCGCACGGACTGGTGGCTGATGGCTACCAGCAGCTGCCAGAGCAGACGCCGTTAGATGACTCCCGTGGAGCTAGGGAAAAGCAGCCTAGTGCACCCATTCAGCCAGCAGATACTCCCCTATCAGGAAGCTCAGAGAGAGCTGCAGAGATTAGAGAGTAGAAATCAGGTTCAACAAGAAGCAGAATCCCAGTGGATGAGGGTAGAGGGAACATTGAAATCTACCAAGGCAGAGCCACCCCCAGGGGAAAAGGAGATGAGACAATTAACTCGGGAGCTGAGAGCAGTAGAAAGGGAGATACAGAATTTTAGGAAGCCAGTATATGATGTGGATTTACAATCCACTTCCTTTAAGTCAGAGGGAAGGAGACAGAGACATGAATGGAACTTAGAGGGACTGGAAGAAGAGTTGTTAAACTCACAGCGGTCCCCCAGGGTTACTTTGATAGCCGATAAGTGGCTGCAGGCTTTGGATAGATCAAGGAGTCAGGAGAGAATGAATGTGTGTGCAAAGGCAAATTTAACCCCTTGTGAAGAAGTGCAGGACAAAGAACAGAGTGGGCAGAATGTGTGGAAGTGGAGTGATTGATTGGCAAGATGGACAGAGTGTCTATCTTTGCATCTCACTCCCTGGCCGAGACAGGGTAGTTTTGAACCTCAGGATATGGATTTGACTAGGAAATACATTGTAGGGGGTATAGGAGACCCTCAGTGGGATGCTAAATATACAAAGGAAGGTTTGGAAGTATAGGAAAAATATGAAAAGAAGGGATCTTTAGTGAAAGCATTGCCCTTGGTGTTAAATCCATATCCAGGAGCAGCAAGGAATCCACCTTTAGTAAAATATGTACCATGGAGCTTTATGGATATGGAAAATGTGGCTAGGGCATTGCCCCCCTTAGTAAGAGGAGCTACCTCTTGGATAGCGAAGTTTGAGGAATGTACTGCAGGACATCAGATCACCCTCAGTGATCTGAAAGATATTTTGGCTAGGTTAATTCAGGGGAGAACAGAGGAGGTATTTAGGCTGGCAGGATTGCCCGCTGTCACCCTGCAGATCACAGATTTGATGGGGCTGGGATGGCTCAATATAGGCAGAGGTTGTGGGCAGCTCTTCGGGTCATGTACCCAGATGTGCAGGATTTTGGGGTAGTGACTTCTATGATCTGGAAAGAGGGACAAGGAGTGTATGAGTGGGTGAGTGAAATACAGCAGGCTTGGCAGCGTGAGACTGGGCATCCATAGGATGCAAATGGACATGCTGTGTTTTTCCAGATAATGAAAGCCGGCTTGCCGGTGGAGATGCAGAAGGCTTTAGAGGGAGTAGTGGGATTGCCACATATGAACTGGAATGTTATTCTATCACACATTGATCATTTTGTGAAGCAAAGGGCAAGCACAAAGGAGAAAAAAGGAAAAGGTGCCCGGGGAGCAGAGGTTCGGGCATTGGGCCAACAAGTGGAGGAGTTAGGATGTCAGCTAGCACAGGTCATGTATAGAGGGGCAGAAGAAGAGAGGAGAAGTTACCAGCGCCCTGTAGGAACTCGTGTGGAGGGCCCTAGGCGGCTGCCTGGGTGGCAGGATGAAGAGTTTAGAGATAGGGGAAGTGGAGGACCTATGAGAGAACGACCCATATGCTGGAAATGTGGACATCAGGGACATTTTAGCAGGGAATGCGATTGAGGGAGACAAGGGGACAGTACCCCTTGGTGGCACAAATTGGTAAAGATGACCCTTACATTAAGGCAATGGTCGGGGGTGTGGAAATGGTGTTCATTTTGGACACTGGAGCCACTATGTCCACCATAGGGGCAGAAGGAGAGAGGCCATTCCTTTTATCAGGAACGAAATTAAGAAAGGTAGGATTTAGAGGGGAATCCAAAAGTCTAAGTTACACCCAACCTTTAGAAATTGTGATAGAAGGAACTAAGGTGATAGCCCCCCTTCTATATGCACCAGAGTCACCAACCAATCTTTTGGGAAGGGATTTGTTGGGGAAATTTGATATCCAGATACAATGTACTATGTGCCCAATTATGTTGCCACTGGAGTTAAGAACCCCCCAGGCACACCGGTGGGAGGAACAAAATCCAGTATGTATTTTAAAGAAAGCATCAGCAGAACACTTGCAGCAGTTGGTAGTTGAGGTATGGGGAGATAAGGGGGTGAATTTAAAACCTTGCCGCCAGATAATGTGGTCACTTGCAGTGCCCAGAGAGATGGGAGACAGGGATTAAGCGGGTTCAGGTATTGTCCCTTAATTATCAAGAGGAAAGTGGAGCAGTGTATGCAGTAGGATCTGTGGTGTATGCTGTGAGGATATGTGGTGGGTAACAGTAGTATTTCGGAGAGGGGGGAGCACTTCAAAAGACCTGATTTGGCTTTTGAAACATCAAGTGGAGAAATAGAGGGGAAATAGAAGGAGAAGAATATCCTTTACAGGGATTCTTTTTAACAGGAACAGTTAAGAATGAGGATTTCTTTCCCGAACTGGAGCCACATGAATACTTCCCATCTCAATGGCATCAGTTCAGTTCGGGATCTGAGAAATCCTGGGAGGTAGGATCCAGGATTATGGATCAGGCCCCCCTGGAGGTATGGGCAGTGAATGATCTAGATGTGGGATTACATCGGGAGGTAAAAGCAGTGGAGATTATTCTTAAGGAGGGGTGTGAAGGGCCAAAGGTGAAGCAGTATCCTCTGTCAGCAGAAGCATGCAGGGGATGGAGAGAGCAGGTAAAAGAATTGGTGAACAAGGAGTTCTATACTGCACTCGGAGCCCCTATAACACCCCCATATGCCCAGTACGGAAGCCTAATGGTAAGTGGAGGTTGGTACAGGATTTGAGGAAGTTGAATGAAATGGTGGTGTGGAGTTCCCAGTAGTGCCAGATCCAGTGGGAATGTGGACAGGAGACAGGCCCTTGTATGAATGGTTTTCTGTGGTGGATTTAAGCAATGCCTTTAGGACCCTGCCATTAGCCAAGGCTTCCCAGGAATTGTTTGCATTTGTGAACAAAGGACAGCAGTACACCTGGTCCCGACTACCACAGGGGTATGTAGAGAGTCCCTCAGTTTTGAGTCAGGATCTGCAAGATTTCAGAGAGAGATGGGAAGGGAATTCTGTGACCTTGTTGCAATATGTGGATGATCTTATGCTATGCACAGACACACTGGAGAAGCATAAGGAAGCCATGGGGGATTTGTTACAGGTTTTAGAGGCACAGGGCTATAAGGTTAGTAAGAAGAAAGTCCAAATGTGTCAGCAGGAGGTAGTTTTCCTTGACAGAAGGTGTCAAGAGATGGGAGGAGAGTGGCAGAGGACAGACAGGGTTAAGGGCAGTAGCAAAACCCCAGACAGAAACCCAGGTGTATACACTCTTAGGGCAATTAAATTTTTGTAGGCATTGGGTGCCCTATTATACTGCGGGAACAGCAGGTTTAAGGAAATTGCTGAAGGGCATGGGACCTAAAGATGGTAAAAAAGCAGTGGTGGAGTCCCCTGAGGAATGGACACGGGTGGAGAGTTTGATTCAGGATATAACAGCTCAGCCATTAGATAGCCCTATACCTGGCCGATCTTTGGTCATTCATGCCACCCAGGATGACCAGGGTTGGACAGCGGTTGTGACTCAGGAGGACAAGGGAGGGAGAGGTTCTCTTGCATTTTTTTCAGGTTCATATTCAGAAATTGAAAAGAATTTTACTATGTGCGAGTGGGCAGTTGTTGCCTGTGCATCTGTAGTAAAAGCCGCAGAAAGATGGATTGGAGATTTAGTTGAGATACATACCACCCATGAAGTCCCAGCACTTTTACGTGCTCCCAGAACAGGATTTACAGCACAAAGGATGGTTAAATATCTAGCCACTCTATATGCTCCATATATAACTTTCTTTCCTCCATCTATAAGGTTGCCTTATAAGGGATTGATTCAGGAGCAACTAGATCCAGGACATGTTTGTCAGGTGGGGAAAGATAGGGCATATGTGCAGGATACACCCATTGAAGGAGGAAGGCAGATATATGCAGATGCCTCAGTGCTTGGTCCCCAAGAGAATCCCACAGGAATAGGAGTAGCTGTAGTGGAAAGAGGGAGCAGAGTATCAGGGATTGAGGGTGGTGCAATCACTCTCTCCTAGATATTATACTTCCCCGTCTGCCGAATTGTTGGCAGTGCTGTTAGCTATTGCTTTAACCATTTCAGATCCTGTGACAATTATTTCTGATTCCGAATATGTAGTGAACACTGTAACAGAATATTTACAGATGTGGGACAGGACAGGATTTAAATGGGGTTGTGGGAAGGCAGTACGGCATTTGGCTCTGCTAATGTTGCTTCAGGAAATGAAAGTGATTAAACATACTCTAGCAGTACCAATAGCAGTTGTTAAATGTAAAGCACATCAAAGGACAGGAGAACATTGTGAATGGAATAATAAAGCAGATTCTTTAGCTAAACAGGAAGCGGGCGAGAGCTCCGCCTGAGCTGTCTCGTTTAGCAATAGTACAAGCCGTGACATTACGGTCTGGAGGCGAGACAGACATGCAGGATTTACTGATAGGTACACAGACCGCAGCTACAGCAGAAGAGAAGAGAAAATAGAAAGCAGCAGGATGTGAAATTAATCAGAGAGGTTTGTGGGCACATCCAAGTGGAGTATTGTGCATACTTCTAGTTGCACTACAGCTGGTGTTGCTGTCTCTGCTTGGAACGGCACATCAGTCTCCCAGAGCTATGCTTGGAAAATTGAGAGAGAGTTGGTGGTGCCCAGAGATGAAGCAAATTGTGATTCAATATGTGTCGTGTAAAATATGCTCACAGGACAATTCTTATGCTATGCCAGGGGTGTCAAACTCAAATACACAGTGGGCCAAAATGTAAAACTTGAACAAAGTCGCGGGCCAGCATTGAACAAATGAACCTTTTAATATGGACCCAAACAAGATTTGCTTTAACATTGAATATGAAGCAACACTTATTACTATACAATTTATAACTTAATAGTTCAGATATGCAAAAACCAATTTCAAATAAAAAAAAACATCAATGACATTCATTTATTAAATAAGATTTAAAATAATAAATAATAATTTTTAAAATAAAATAATAATAATAAAATTAATCAACCATTCAAGCCCATGTCTTGGAGTAGCAAGAAAAAGTGCATAAAGAAAACGTTAATTATTGTTCAGTTTGCTGCACACTGATCTAATCTGATGTGCCCAAGCCAGATACCTGGCATCTCTTCTTGGATGATAGTTCATCAATGTCTGGGCTCAGGCTTTGAGCTGAGGAAATCCTCAGTATCGAGCGAAGGTGTTCATCAGTCAGACGTCTCCTGTGAGATGTTTTGGTCATCTTCATCGAGGAGAAAGTTGCTCACATAGATAAGTGCTGCCGAACATGGAGAGCATCTGAACAGCTTGGGTGCGGAGCTGAGGCATTGTGTCAGGGATGAACTGTGGAAACTGGGCGGCGCCCACAGCATCATACTTTGACTTCAGAGTGTCATTACACTGGAGTTCAATTAGCTCCATTTGGAGGTTGGTTGGTGCGTTTTCCACATTAACTGCAAAGGGATTACTGAGCAGTTCAAACCTACATTTCTGGACATCAAAGTCGGCAAATCGCCGGCTAAACTCAGCACAGAGTACACTGAGTTTTTCAGCAAACTGTGCGCATGGGAACAAGTTGGTAAAGAACTGCGTTTTCATGGTTTGGCAGCAGGGAAAATGGCCAAGGTTTCCTTGCAGCATCTGATTCTCCCACAGGCACAGTTTAGTTTTAAAAGCCCTCACTGCAGCGTAGTACATGTCTGTGATGATGCGCCCCCGCCCCTGAAGCTGCAGGTTCAGCGCATCGAGATGGCTCGAGATGTCACACAGAAAGGCCAGCTCACACAGAAACTTTTTCTCCCGAAGCTCTGCTGTGTCCTTCCCTTTGCTTTCCAGAAACTGACATATTTCCTCATGCAGCTCAAAACATCTATTCAGTACTTTTCCTCGGCTTAACCATCTCACCTCTGTGTGATACGGCACGTCTGCGTATTCCGAACCACACTCCTCCAGAAAAGACTTAAACTGGCGGTGATTCAGACCTTTGGCTCTTATAAAGTTAACTACTTGTGTTACTGTGGTCATAACATGTTCCATCTTTAGGGCTTTGCCACACAATGATTCCTGATGTATGATGCAGTGAAACAGTTAGTTCACCTGCACAGTTCTCTTCCTGCATCTTCTCCCGGACCCTGCCCACCAGTCCACTTGTTTTACCGCACATCGCTGGCGCACCATCTGTCGTTAATCCCACGAGTTTATCCCACGGCAGCTTTATTTCAGTTACGCATTTGGAAACCTCCTCAAAAATTTCCTTTCCTGTGGTTGTGCCATGCATTGATTTGAATCCCAATAGCTCCTCCGTAACACACATATTTGAGTCCACTCCACGGATGAAGACTGACAGCTGAGCAGTATCAGATGCATCGCTGCTCTCATCCACAGCAAGGGAGAATGCAACGAAATCTTTTCCCTTTTCCAAAGCTGGTCATACAGATTGGTGGCAAGATCACATGTGCGATCAGCTACTGTGTTTCTGCTCAGGCTCACGTTTGAAAAGGCTTGCTTTTTCTCTGGGCACACGATGTCACAAACTTTCAACATGCACTTTTTCACAAACTCTCCCTCATTAAAGGGCCGGGCTGATTTTGCGATCTCTGCTGCCACAATATAACTAGCCTTTACAGCAGCCTCACTTTGTGATGTGGCTTTTTTGAACATATTCTGTTGTGAAACCAAACTTCTTTTCATCTCCTCCACTTTCTGGCTCCTTTGAGTCATGTCCAGGTCCTTGTACTTGTCATGGTGTTTTGTTTCATAGTGTCGTCGAATGTTATACTCCTTAGTTATAGCCACGTTGACTCCACAAATCAGACAAACAGGTCTGTCTTTTACATATGTAAACAAATATTCTGTCTCCCACCTGTCCAGAAAGTTCCTGTTGTCTGCCTTTCTTTTTGCCATTTTGGGAAGGGGTTCCACAGTGACAGTTGTAGCTTGAGATCGCTATGACTTCTGTCACACAGGAGAGGGCGTTTCTGGGACCTGTCCTGATTGACGCGCCAAAACAACAGCAAGGCATTATGGGATTTGTAGTATTAGCAATGAATGAATGCGCTGTATAATACCGGCGGGCTAGCTCTAGTAGTCATTTGGTATAGCCTCGCGGGCCAAATATAATTACACTACGGGCCAAATTTGGCCCGCGGGCCAGAGTTTGACACCTATGTGCTATGCGAATAATCCCCATAGGAGCTCTGTTACCACGTCCTTCAGGACCTTTTCAAAATCTTCACATTGATTTCAGTGACACTGACATTGATTTCACTGACATGCAGATTCTGATACATGGATACAGGTATTTGCTAGTGTGTGTATGTGCTTTCTCTCAGTGGATTGAAGCCTTCCCTTGCAGGAGAGAAACAGCAGGAATAGTAGTGAAGCACCTGGTGGAGGATATTATTCCCAGGTTTGGTTGTCCTCAGAAAATCGACAGATAATGGCACACATTTTCATAATAAATTAATTCACAAACTTACTGAGGGGTTGGGGGTGCAACATTCTTTTGTGTTTACAGGCCACAAACAAATGGACTGGTGGAGAGAGTTAATGGATTACTAAAGACAACGCTTTGTAAGATTTTACATTCTACAAATTTGAATTGGCTAACAGCTTTACCTTTTGCTTTGTTTTCTCTCAGGAATTCCCCATTGAAGGCCTCTCATCTGACACCCCATCAGCTTGTTACTGGTCGATCACTGTCTTCCCCAGTGCTTCAGATAGCCTCAGCTGTTCCAGCAGACAACAGTGACACCTACTGGACAGCTCTCCAGGCAGCATGGGCAATGATATGAGAAGCTGCAGATCGCCTTCCACCTAATACGAACACTGAGAAACATCTCTCGTACAGCCCAGGGGACTATGTGCATCTAAAGAACTATTCTCGGTCCTGTTGGACTGAGCCATTCTTTGTCAGTCCTTACAAGGTTACTGTGGTCAACCCCTTGGCTTTGCGGGTGGAAGGATCTTCGCAGTGGCATCACATTACCAGAGTGCGACCAGCTCCTTACATTGAGACAGCATGAAGTCTCTGTGGACTTTTGTGGGACTCTTTGGGGTGGTATGGGCATTATTGCCTTCTTATACTCCATCACTGCATTCTAACACATGGTATTAGGAAACTAAGCTTTTGAGCAATACCACAAATAGTATAGTATGCAGAGCTTCGCCCCCTTCTGCTCTCTCTGGAGAGTACTTGGAGGCTGAACCTGTGCCTGCTAGTGATGCCTTATGTCTGTATACAGCTATGCATCCGGGGCGTGAGACTCTCCTGTCTAAGATGCCTCACTATCGTGATTTTTTGAATATACTAGTTCAGCAGATATATGCTAATGGTAATCAGGATTTGGGTATGTGGTTTAAACATCCCCTTGACCCAGCAGTCAGAGATTTTCCTAAAAGTTCTGTTTCTTTATCAAAATGTTTGAATCGATGTTCTACCCATTTAGCTTCTATTGTATTTCCATATAATTCTGGTAGGGTTAGACCAGAACCCCTAAGATTCTCCCTTGCTGCACCAGCAAATTTTACATTTTGTTACAAGGATTCAGGGAACATGAAGTCTTTGGGAATTTCTCCCTCATGCAAATATTATTTACTTTTTTCTAATTCTTCTCTGTCTTTCATGGATGTATATTTCCAATGTGGTTCTCGTGTGTATGCTTATTTACCTGCACAGATTTCTGGTGTTTGTGGGCTTGTTCGCCTACATCACCTGATAGCCACCTTTCTCCTTAAAATGTTTGCTTCAGAGCATGACCCTTTTCCTTCACCTAACTACACAGATCAGAATCCTCCATTGACTAATGATATCCCAGATGCTATTGATCTTTTGCTCCACCCACTTCCCCCTGCCCCAGCTTTAGTAAGAAGAAAACACTCAAATTATTTGAAAACATTTGATATCCCTGAAGAATTTCAATTGTTTAGTCGTAGTTCTGTTGCTGGAGTTACACTCTTTACACCAGGGCTTCAAATTAGTACTAATTCTCAATGTATACAGAAGATACGGTATGATACGATGCGAATGATGAATTATACTATTGCAGGTTTTGAAATCATGGTTGAAGAACTTCATGTGGTTGCTTTAATGTCATATGAGAATCGTTTAGTTTTAGATTATGTGCTAGCTTCTACTAGTGGTGTTTGTGTGTTGTTTTGTCCCTCCTGCTGCACTTACATTCCTCCTGACCCATCCCATGACAATACTACTGAAGTTATTAAACACTTACAGGAGTTGGCTGATGACATGAAAAAGGAGGGAGATCCAGTTGAAGGTGACTGGTTTACCTGGGCCTTTGGCTGGTTTTCTGGTTTAGGCCAAGGCACCGGGAACCTTTTTCTCATTGTTATTCTATTAGTCCTCTTGTTTTGTTTTATTGTTCCCCTTATGCTCTCCTGTACATGATGCCTACCTCTCCTAAGCCCCCAGCTTAAGTCTACCATGTTCCATGTTCACCACCCTCATAAGCCGCAGCGCAATCAGGCTTTGCCCATTTGTGACAGTGTTGGACTTAGTGTTTCCACACTGCCGATTGGACATCGGGGGAGGAAGCAGGAGCTGCTCGCCCCTTCCGCTCCCCCCACCAAGGCCCAATCGGGGCACAACAGGCAGCTATAAATGACTGGAACTGGCAGGACTCAGCCTCTCTCACACCATGCTGCCGATCGGACATTGGGAGAGGAAGCGGGAGCTGCTCACCCCTCCCGCTCCCCCCACCAAGGCCCAATCAGGGCGCAACAGGCAGCACTTAAATGACCGGAACCAGCAGGCGTGGCCGTGCCTGGCGGGCCTGTGCCTAAGGGCCTCCCATAGGCAGGGCCAGCTTTCGCCCTTGCAGACCTATTCCAATGTAAAGGAAAAAGGAAAAAGAAAAAAGGATTCAGTCCAGCCTCCATGACCCCAATGAAGCATGAGCACTCATGGTCACTCCGCCTCCACCGACTCAGTCTCCACATCACCATGTAAGCATACTCTGTGTATCCCCTGATGTAATGTAATGTACACCATGATGCCCAGCCCATCTGTAATGTAACTCTGATGTGTTGTAATGTACTCTTGGTGTAATTATAATGTATGTACTTATTTATACTGTGTGTGTAGTAAATGTGCAGTAGTACTAGTAGTAGTAGTAATGGGAGACAGCCAATCTGGCTTTGCCCTAACTAGATTATTACTCTGTGTGTATTTCTGTTGTCGTGATTAGATTGTAAGCTCTGATGAGCAGGGACTGTCATGCTCTATATGTCTTTTCAGCACTGCATATGATGTAGTGCTTTATAAATGTTTAATAGTAGTAGTAGTAGTAGTAGTGTTTCCCATGAGCCTTTCCAGATCAGGAGGTTGAATATGCTCCCACATTCTATTCCTGAAGAGGGGAGAGTGTGAGAGCTAGAAGGGAAGGAGTTAACAGTACAAATGCCAGCAATTAGTACTGCATGTGCGTTGTAGGATGCTGTGGGTAGTGACATCATGTGAGAAAAAACACACTTATTTACAGAGCACAGGAGAGAGAAGACATCATTTAACATGGTTATGTCAGTTTGACATTGGGCCTAGTGTGGAAACTGTTAGAATACTAGAGAAGTAATAAGATATATTTTCTATATTTCTTAAAATTAGGGGATGGAAAAACAGACAAGGTGGAAAGTTGAATGTTGGGAAAAAGGTCAAACAACAAGGAATAAATCTGAAAAAGGCCTGAGCACATGTTTATACACCAGGCCATAAGGGTCACAGGTCAGCAAGAATGCAGAGTGCAGATATGACAGGACAAAGGAATGAAAGTGAAAATCCAGATGCCTGGATTAAAAAACAAAGGGACTATTTGGAAAAAACACTATATAACAGGACAGAACTCTTAAAAGATTGGGAATGTGCAAACCATTTTCGGAGGAGGGTGGATTGCAAATTCCTACTGTATGTCTGCTTGTGAGTGAGTGTGTCTGATGTCTGTATGAAAAAGTCTATCTTTGAGTGTAGCTAGGACTCTCACACTCAGGGGCGGACCAAGGGGGGTGCGGGGCCATGTGCGGAGACTCGGTGTGGGGCCTCATTTGCCGAAATATTTGCATAATGTTACCATACACTAACTTTTAGTAAGCATGCCTCTTAATGAGTATATGATTAAAGAAAGACTAAAAGATTTCTACATTACTATAATCCAGTGCCAACCGCCAGGCACATTAGGAACTACTACAAACACTGCCCATTTAGAATCCATAGCAAACCCGCCATATTCTAACAGCACTACCAGGACTCACAAAGCACCATACCCTACCAATCAAAAGGAAACACTGCAAATATTAAACCAATACATTTCAGAGAATAACAATACATGACCTACTGGGGAAAGGGAACAAGTGGCAATTTCAAATAGGAATTACATAAACAGAATACCTCAGCTCAGTTACACATGCAGAACACAGACCATCACCAAACAAGGAATCACAATTTAGAAACAGGAAGACAATTAAACTGGGAACCCCAAAAGCCAAACTTGGAATGTACAACAACACTGTACAAATAAAACTATAAATTAATTTCCTCTTGTACTAAACAAAGCGCAGACGTTAATGATGCACATTTCCCAGAGCTGACATATTCCAGTTAATAAATTCAAAATAAAGAGATATCTTTCTACCTTTTGTGCATTTTTTTCAGTTGCAATTGCTCCCGCCACTTTCTTCTGGTTTCTTTGTGTCTTCTGCTAACTCTCCATTGTCTGCTGTCCATTTGTCCTTTCTTCTCTCTTCTAATTTTTTTCCATTCTCTCTCTACATCTGCTTTAACATACTAATCTTTCCCCTTTTGCTCTTTCCTTATTCCTATTTCATCCACTCAAATTTTACCCCTCCATCCTCAATCCCCACTTACTCTCCCAATACCCAGCCAATTGTAGATTTTTCTTCCCTCCCACAGAAAATATTTTCCCCTCTCCATTCTACTCTCCCAGCTCCATCCCATTCTAAATCTCCCCCAACATCAGCTCCCTTCTAGTTCCAGCCCCACCCAGTATCCACTCCCTTCTAGTTCCCGAATCAGCCCATTTCCAGTCCTAGCTCCCCCATCCATTTCCAGTCCTATCCAAGTCCCTCCATCAGCTCATTTCCAATACCAGCCTCCCATCAGCCCATTTCTAGTCCTTTCCTAGCCCCACCATCAGCCCATGTCAAATCCTAGCTCCCCTCCACTCAGCCCATTTCCAATCCAAGCCCCCCATGAGCCTACTTCCAATTCTAGCCCCTCCATAAGTCTATTTCAATCCAAGCCCCCTCCACAGTCCATTTCCAATCTTAGCTCCCCCAACACCCAATTCCCAGTCCTATCCTAGCCCCCTTCATCAGCCCATTTCCTGTCCTAGCTCCCTCCCCTCACAAACAATTTCCATTCCAAGCCCCCCTCCCCATCAGCTATTTGCAGTTCAGGCCCCACTTCCACTCAGCCCATTTCCATTCCAAGCCCCCCTCCCCATCAGCTAGTTGCAGTTCAAGCTCCCCCCTTCCCCTCAGTCCATTTCCAGTCCTAGGAACCCCCCTCCCAACCCATTACCAGTCCTAGCCCCCCCCCCCATAGCCTATTACCAGTCCTAAGTCCCCATCAACCCACTCTCAGTCCTAATCCCATCAGCCCATTTCCAGTCCTAACCACCCCATCACCCAATTTTCAGTTTAAGCCCCCATAGCCCATTACCAGTCCTAACCCCATCAGCCCATTTCCAGTCCTAACCCCATCAGCCCATTTCCAGTCCTAACCCCCATCACCCAATTTTCAGTTTAAGCCCCCTCCCCATAGCCCATTACTAGTCCTAAACCCCCATCAGCTCACTTCCAGTCCTAACCCCCATCACCCCATTTCCAGACTTAGCTCCCCATAGCCCCAGTCCTAACCCCGTATCAGCCCTCTTCCAGTCCTAACCCCATTAGCCCATTTCCAGTCCTAACTCCCACCCCAACAGCCCAGGGAAAAAAAAAAAAAAAGACTTCCTGTTTGGAAAATGAGCTGATCAGTCGGGTTGTGATCAGCTCCGGGTAGCCTACCCTGCAAAACGGCGATAAATTCCCACTTAATATGGAAATCCCCACTAATAATTGATGATAAGCGTTGAAGAAGTTGTTGGCCCTGCAAAGGCACAACTACAACGAGGCAAACAACCTGATGGCATCGAAGACCTTACGAAGGGAGAAGCCGCGAGTCCCTGAAGCCAAGATGGTGGAGGGTGCGCCTAGTAGCCCTAACTCAGGAGGCACGCAAGGGCTGGTGGCTGAAGTAACTGCGGCGGTGGTACAGGCACTTGATGTCCGATTCCAGGAATTGATGGAGCAGATACAGTGTTGGCCAGCGTGTTACCGACTTCGCAGGGTGGGTGGAGCAAGCAGAGACGCGCATCTCAGATGTGGAGGATACCCAGCACTCCTTGCAAGTTAAAGTGGAGGCCCTGGAGACCCTCGTCAAGCAACAAGGTGAAAAGATTGATGATCTTGAAAACCGAGGGAGGCGTAAAAATCTGCGGTTTGTGGGGATTCAGGAGAGCGTAGCGGATAGCGCCCTATATGGTTTCTTGCTGGCCTGGATTGAAAAACTAATGGGTGGTAAGGGAGACAGCCCAGTGAAGTTGGAGCGTGTGCATAGATTGGGCCCCAAGCGAGAACAAGTCCAGAGACAGCGTGTGGTTATTGCACGCTTTTTGGATTATAGACAAAAAGAGGGAAGTGCTCAGGGCCGCCCGGAGTAGTAAAATGCAAAAGCAAGATTCAGAGCAAATATTGGTCTTCCAAGATTATTCTGCTTTAGTGTGATGCAGCAGACCAGTGGGGAACAGAAGAAAATATTTTAAACACGAAAAAAGGCATGCACAAGCTGCAGTATTTTCAGGAACCTGATAGGGGGAGCAAGAGGGACCTCCGGAAGACTGAGGATCCACGCCCCACAGGGTGTGACCAAAAGCCAGCCAACCTCCAATCCAGGAAGGCAGGAACTCCTTATAAAGAAAGTCTGGAAGACTGGAAAGGGGGAAGTGGCGGTAGCAGCAGCAAAGGCCGAGAAGTTACAGAGCCTGCAGAAGCCGGAGGAGCGGCAGGAGCTGCGGAGGTGGCAGAAACTGCAGAAGCTACAGATGCTGCTGGAGCGCCAGAAGGAGGAACAGGCCAGAGAGACCTGAAAGGACGGAGAGTACGGAAGGATCCAGGAGATCCGGGAACACGAAAGCAGTACTGGGATAGCTGTGTGAAGTCAACCGAAGGACGGTTGAAAAACCCACGCCAGATTGCAGGAGCAGGGCAGAATCTCAGCAGGAGTAGGCCTCAAGCCTCACCCCAAGGAGAGAAGCCAGCATTACAAGGTAACCCACACTTAGTTGGGAACAGCCTTCAGAGAGCTAGCCTGTGGAGAGGACAGGAAACAGAAGGTCCCTGTTCATGTAAAACTTCTCATGATACAAGGTATGAAAAGCTTTTATCAAATGAGAGACTTTTGAATAAGCAATGTTTGCAGAAAGCTAATATAAAACCTATGAAGAGGGAAGAATATTCGCCTTGTAGAACAGTTCATGACCGACGCCCCACTCTGAACCCAAGGCTTTGGGAGGTCATACAGCGTTTGGCTGAAAAGCCCAATTATAGGTTGCCCAGAACCACGGACTCTGTTTCAGAGGCGTATGATCAGGAACCAATGCAAGTGGAATTGGTAGAATCCCTTTCAGATGAGGAAATGGATTGTAGTTATTGTGCCACTGGAAGCTTGGAATCCTTGCATAGCATGTGAGCAGTAAACTAGTGAAATAGGAAATGTTTGTTTTTGTATCACCGCTATGAAGAGAACAGTTGTTGCTTTGAACCTGAGTTTTACTTTTTCTAACCTGATGTAAGGACACTTCTTTTGTTGTTTTGAGACTGATCCTTTGAACCTTTGCAAGACAAGGGAAATAAAGCCTTATTTTCCCTCCACTTGGAAACCTGTGTTCTTTGGGTATTGGGTAATAAGGACACTACCAAGGCAATACATCCCTGGGCCCTGAAAAATACGTACCAATCCCAACCTTATCTTTATTTGTCTCCGACCTACCTTGGCGCCCATTAGCCACCAGGGTGGCATCGCGACATTAGTCAGCCAGCAACGTTGGGCCTACTCCAATGAGTGTGCACAGCTCCTACAAAAGGGGGTGCGTTTTTCACTATTATATCCGGCCCAACTGCGGGTAGACTTTCAGGGCCAGACACGCTACCTGTTATCACCTGGGGCGGCTGCTTCTTTTCTGGATACCTTGAATACCTCGGCTGAATCGAACCCCTGAAAACTGAGACGAGAGCAATGATGGCGTCTTGCTTTCTGGACTGAGGGGGAAAGCTCAGAGGTCGAGTGAAGATACAGAATGGCCGCGGCTGGCTCTTGCTCCCCTGGAACTGCGTCTGAACTGGAAGTGCTGCTGGGGTGGTTTTCCCCATTTTCTTTTTTCTTTCTCATTCTCAAGGGATGCCATGTACTTGGGGTTGTGAAGCTGTGTGTGTGTTTGTTGATAGGCTTAGTTATTTGAGAGGTTAGCCTGATATAGCTACAAATTGAAACGTTTTGCAACTGTTTTTCCCCATAATATCAATGTGGCTATAGTGTTCTGGCTACAGTTTCATCTTCTAAATTATTGGTGAAAAGAGGATATGTTTAACTGCTTAGGAAGGGGGAGGGGGGGGTGTTTTGCCTGGGTTACACTCCAGCCAGTTTGTGTGGTCTTCCAGGAGGGGGCTTACCATTGGTGGGTGCATGTGGAGGCCAATTGCCTACTGATCCCCCTGTGGGATCGCTCGGACTCGGACTCAGAGGCCTGCAATAGCAGCTTGATTGGAGTGTGGCATACTTTGTTCTGGGGGGAGAAAAACCGGAGGCTGTAGCTTATCAATATTCTTTTGCCTTGCTTCTATCGGGAGGGTTACTGTGAAATGTGTTGAGGGTGATTTGTTCTGGAGAAGGGAGGTGGGTGGTTGAATGGATATCGGAGTAAGTTGGTGGATAGAGTCTTGTGCAAGATGTGATGTTGGCTATTGTTATGTCTAGTAAATGTTTATAACTGTTTTATTTATGATATTAGCAGGGCTTGACCCTCCAGGTTCAGGCTTCCCGTACAGTATGAGTTAAGGGGTGTTAGGCTTCTTGATCAATAGGGAGTAGGGTAGGGGGGCTAGGTTAACCTATGGAAGTACAGCCACAATAGTGCGCTGTTTAAGAGAGGTTTAAGGTAGGCCCTGTCAGCAGGGCCTAGTGACTTGCTTCCTGAAGTCCTTGGGAATAGGTATGGTGGGGGAGGAGTAGGGCAGCCTAGGCCAGGCTTGGAAGGGGTGGAATTCTTTAGGGGCTCATGAAGTTAGATGAGGTGGAGGGTTGGGAACTAGAGGCCTGGGTCATACTGATGGGAATAAAGGGATCAAGATACGGGGTAGACCCGATTGTCAATGGAAGGTTGTCTGACCTGACGGACGGACTAGAAGGAGTGGGAGAGGGAGGGGAGAGAAGGAGGGGAGGTGGGGAGGGGGGGAAGGTAGGGGGAGGGATAGTTCACACTCCGGGGTTTAATAGTTGGCAGAGCTGTACTTGTATAATGGGAGATGAAGGGGGGTTTCAGGCTGGGGGAGCCCCTCTTGTGCGTCTAGGAATTGGTATCTGGAGGAACCTTGACACTGCCCCACAACTTTGAAGGTTATCACCTGGAATGTTTGTGGATTGGGGAACCCTATTAAGTGATATAAAGTATTACAGGCACTAGCTCGACAGCAGTGTGATATCGCACTGCTATAGGAAACTCACCAGACAGCCGACGAGCATAGTCAACTATGTAGGAACTGGGTGGGGCAAGTATGGGGTTCTCCGGCTAAAGGGAAAAAAGGGGGAGTAGCTATCTTGGTCCACAAGCGAATTAGATTTGTGGTGGGAACTGTCTTAGCGGATGAGGTTGGGAGATCCCTTCTGGTATCTGGCCATTTAGAGGGGAAGCCGGTAATTCTTGGGAACCTTTATGGACCTAACGTGTTAGACTCCAGATTTTATAGCGGCTTGGCCTCAAAAATAGAGCAATTACCGGAATGCCCCTTGATTCTCGGAGGGGATTTTAATGGGGTCCTCGATGTGGACCTCAATACGTCTGAGGGGGGGGGGAGGTGAGGGAGAGGGCCTTGACGTCTTGGATGTGGCAGCGCTTTCGTAAGAGATTGGGTCTGATAGATCCCTGGCGGCTGATGCATCCATTAGAAAAAGATTTTACCCATCAATCTAGGGCACACGGCACTAGTGCGTGCATAGACTATCTCTTGCTGTCGGGAGCCTTGTTTGCTCATACGGGGGATGCCCAGATTGGTCCTCTGGAAATCTCGGACCATGCGATGGTCTGGACAGATTTGCAGTGGGGCAGGGATGCCACTCGGGCACGGCTTTGGCGTTTCCCCTTGGGGTTGTATCATGACGTGCAGTTCCATCATTTTATACGTCAGCGGTGGAGGGAGTTTGCAAGCGATCATCAGTGTCATATGGACGATCCAGAATTGGTCTGGGAGACGGCTAAGGTGGTCTTGTGGGGGGATATTATAGGTTTTGCAGCCCAGAAACATCGGCTACTTGCAGAGCGAATAATTGCTCTTGAACGACAGGTTACTAAATTCCGACGTAGATGTGCTCATATGCCGACACCCGCGAATAAGAAAAAGTTGTGGGAAACTCAGGTGGACCTTAACGAACTTTTACATCAGAGAGCCAAGAAATCGGTTCTTTACTATCATAAGTTGTACTGCTATGGGGATAAGCCTGGGAAGCTGTTAGTTCGATGTTTGAGGGGCCAGCGGGGTTCATCCTTGTGGCGGCACTCCGAGATGATAAGGGAAGCGTACACAAGGAGAGTGAGGGAATTGTTAAGGTTTTTCACAGTTTTTTCCAATCGTTGTATACAGCGGAGCCTGGGTCCATTAGGGCGATGCATGAATATTTGAAAGACTTGGAATTGCCCCAGCTCACTGAGGAACAGAGGAGGTTGTTGGACCAACCTATAACCTCACAGGAGATACGATCAGTAATCTCTACAGCCAGTTGCTACAAAACACCAGGACCGGATGGTTTAGGTGCAGAATTTTATAAACTTCTCAGTGAGTATGTAAGTCCACTGCTGCGGGAGGTTTTTAATAGGCGAGCGGAGTATGGGGCCTTTCGCTGGGGGCGGAACCATGCCCATATTACACTGATCCCTAAACCGGGTAAAGACCAGATGTTAGCAGCCTCGTATCGTCCCATATCCCTGCTTAATTTTGATTTAAAGTTGCTCGCGAAAATTCTGGCAGTGAGATTGGCCAGAGTGCTGGAACACTTAGTGCATGACTCACAAGTGGGCTTTGTCAAGGGGCGCTACGCGGTTCGGAACCTTCGGAAAATTCTGGCGTCTTTGGAATGGGTGCACACCCGACAGCTGCCTTCGCTGCTTGTCAGCTTTGATGCAGAAAAGGCCTTCGATAGGGTGAATTGGCAATATCTCTGGTGGCTTCTACCGCAATATGGCTTAGGTGCAGCATTCTGCAAAATGGTGAAGAGTCTGTATATACTACCGACGGCGGGAGTTTTGTGTAACGGGGTGCTTTCGGAGGCCTTTGATTTGGAACGGGGTACATGACAGGGCTGTCCTCTATCTCCTCTGTTGTTTGTTCTGTCGCTTGACCCCCTGATATGAACCATTGAGGCCTCGCGAGAGATACAGGGAGTGAGAATGGGATCGCGGGAGTTTAAACTTTCGGCCTTTGCGGATGATCTGTTGGTACACTTGGTTTCCCCGGTTTGTTCCTTGCAGACTCTCCTGGAGGAATTCACGGGATTTGGTACTTTCGCAGGTCTTCGCATTAATAAAGACAAATCAGAAGCGTTGGATATTTCGGGGCACCTACGTAGCTCGTGGGGGGAGGGTGTTTCCCTCTTAGATGGGCGGCCGAGGATTTTATTTATCTTGGCATAGTGTTGACTAGACAGCCTCATGCGTTATATGGATGCAATCTGGAACGTACCTTACGTCGCCTGCAGACTCAGTGGAAGGCATGGGAGCCTCTCCCGCTATCCCTATCAGGGAGAGTAGCAGCAGTGCAAATGGTTATTTTACCACGGATTTTGTATTAGTTACAGACCTTGCCGGTTTGGTTGTTATGTCGAGATATGCGTCAGTTGGAAGCCTCTCTTAAATCTTTCTTATGGAAGGAGAACAGGGCGCGTATTCCGTGGGTTCGGTTGTTGGGGAAATGGCGTGAGGGGGGATGGGATTGCCGGATTTGAGGATGTATGCCCTGGCCTGTCAGGCTAGACACCTTGGGGATAGGTTAGGAGGGACAGATGTGTATACACCTAGGGCATTGGAGGAGTGCCTAGTGGCCCCGTTAACTTTGTTGGGGGTTTTACATGGAGCAAATCATGATCTACCATGTAATGTCGGGCATAGTGCATTGGTGGATTCTGCTAAGAGAACCTGGAAACAACTTAATGTGTATTGGAATGAATCGTGGAGTATTTCTAGTTGGTTACCTTTACAAGGGAATGTTAACTTCATTCCTGGTTCCGAGACGGCAACGTTTCGCGATTGGAGGCTACGCGCTATACGGAATGTAGGGCATCTAGTAGACCCGTCGGGACGATGCAAGTCATTTCTGACATTAAGTCAGGAATATGATCTGTCTGCTAGACATTGTTTTGCCTATATGCAGGTTTCTCATTATGAGTCCTCTTTGCCACGAGGAGCGTTGCAAATCGAATGATCAGCCCAGATATTGGAATTTTTTAGTTTAGGGGAAGACAGTCCACCATCGATTTCCAATTTGAAGCTTCGACTAGATCGCTTCAGGGCGGTTCCCGACTATTGGGGAGTGGAGGAGTGGCCTGGGAAGTTGAATTAGGTGGGGCAGTGCCCTCGGGGTTGGTTAGTAAGGCCTTGAGACGGATAGTGCGTGTGGTGCAGGGATCTCGTTGGAGGGAGATTCAATTTAAATGCGTGACTAGAGCCCATTTCTCGCCGCGGAGGGCATTTCGTAGTCAATTAATGACTGATGGCTGCTGTCCGCGCTGTTCAGAGCCTTTGGCAACTTTATTGCATATGTGGTGGGGATGTAGGGGATTGCGATCTTATTGGGCTAGGATATGCACTTTTCTCAGTAGGTTATTGCAGCAGAGACTGAGATGGACTGGCTCCTTTGTAGTATTAGATCAGATTGAGCCTCCCTGCCCTGCGAAAGCAGGGGAACGTTTACTACTGCGGAAGGCCTGTTTGGTGGGGAAAGGGCAGATTCTCCATTTATGGAGAGAGCACCAGTCGCCTACCTTTGGCGAATGGCGGAATTGTTTTCATCACATGATGTTAACAGAGAGATGGCTAGCACGGGGCAGTGTCAAGCGTTGGACAGCGTTTATGTTGATATGGGAACCCTATATCCAACAGTTAGGGGTTCGTAGTCGTAACGAGATTCTTCATATGGGGAGTTGAATGAGGCGATGCCAGTTGGGGAGTTGGGGCAGAATAGAAGTAGCTACCGTTATATGATCCTATAAAATTGGTGGGGGAGTGTGGGGGGGTGGGTGGGGGGGATCGGATAATATGTTATAACACACCTGTTGCCTTCTCTATATGTTGACTCCCGGAGGGGATCAGAGTACACCCCCTGTGGAGATCTTTATTTGATGTTTCTTACTGTTTGTTGGTGGAATTTAAATAAAGTATATAAAAAGAAAAAGAAGCTGTCTGCTGCTGCTGCCGCCGTGGCGGCAATGGCAGAATCGCATATCCCACGGGGCCCCCCCTGACAGAGCCTGCCCTCCCTACATCAGCTCCATCGGCTTTCAGAGCGCGAAAGGAGAGTTTCTCCCTCGCGGCTCTGTTAAGCCCTGCGGGCTTAAAAGAGCCATGGAAGGGAAACTAGTCTCCCTTCGAGCTTTGAAAGCCAACGGAGCTGATGCAGGGAGGGCAGGCTCTGTCGTGGGGGGGGGCCCACAGGATATGCAATTCTGCCGTTGCCGCCACGGTGGCAGCAGCAGCAGCAGACAGCTTTTTTTTTATTTTAAAATTTACTTTGCAAGCAGAATGTTCTTTGTGCGGGGCCCCCTGAAACGCGGAGCCCTGTTCAAAAAACATTCTTGCTCAATGGATGGGCCGGCCCTGCTCACACTGTCATATATCTTTCTCTTTCACTGTGCTAGGATCTGTCTAGGGACAGGAAATCTTAATTACTTTATAGCTGTAAGTGGAGGGTGAAGGGATTCTCCAAGTTACTTAGTTTTGGTTGCACTTCCTGTATACTTGTTTCTGTGATGTATAAGGAATAAAGGATTTTATTTTGTAAGAAGAATCTGAGAAATTTGTGCCAGGTACGAGTATAATCTGCATGAGGTGTATGTGTATGTAAGGTTTTTGTTTTCCCTTTTGCACAGAGGAGGAGGGGTGGCCTCCCCCCCCCTGGTTCCATACTCCACTTGCCGCCTTCTCCGCCTGCTGTGCCACATGGCCTCCATGGTCCACGTGAACCCCATATGCATGTCTGTCTGCACATGAGGATGGCTCAGTGGTGCCCTCGCTCCCAGTGGACACAAGCCGTAGACAGGCTTTGAGACAGGATACATGTGACCTGCCAGCAGGCAGACTCCCTCGACTGGTGGAAGCTCCCCTGCCACCTTAAGGCCAAGATGTCCTTCTGTGCACCCACCCCCCAGAGGGTCCTTACCATGGATGTCTCCCTGCTGGACTGGGGAGCTAATTGTGAGGACTTCTGCACGCAATGCAGTTGGTCCCAGATGGAAAGTCAGTTGCAGATCAACCCTCTGGAGCTCCAAGCAATATTTTTGACTCTCCAAGCCTTTCACAACCGGTTGTAGCACCAGTCTGTGCTGGTACAAATGGACAACCAATGTTCTATGTCAACAATCACGGGGGCACGGGGTCGTACTCCCTCTGCCAGGAGGTGGTAGCCCTCTGCTCATATGCAACAGGAGCTCCTAGGAGCGGTCTACCTCCCCAGACCTGGACAATGCCCTGGCAGACAAGCTGAGCAGAGTTCTCGAGCTGGACAAGTGATACCTGGACCCGAGAGTGGCCTCCCAGCTTTTCAGATTCTGAGGCATCCCCGTAGTGGACCAGTTTGCCAGCCCAGACAACATTCAGTTGGCCTGCTTCTGCTTCCTCCAGCCGTACCCGTCCTCATTTCATGGACGGAAGGCCACCTTTTTGCCTTCTTGATGATACCACTGGTCGCCAAGACCCTCTTCAAGGTCCAGCGTGACAGGGCATCACTGATGCTAGTAGTCTACGGCGGCCCAGGCAACCTTGGTTCATGCTGCTTCTCCATCAGCAGCATCTCCAATTCCCCTCGGTCACACCCCAGGACTGCTTGAGCTCTCTCCTGCACCCACATCTTGGTCCCTGACACTCACATCTTGGCTGCTAAAAGGGAGTTCTAGCTCCCTTCAACCACCCACAGGACATGGAGGAGATCCTTCTAGCATCCGCAAGGCCTCCACGAGGAGGGAGTACTCCAAGTGGTGGTGATTCTCTGTGTGGTGCACCGAGGGGCGGGCAAACCTCCTGCTTGGTGCAGATGGTACTTTAATACCTACTCCACCTGTCCCAGGTGGGACTAAAATCCAACTTAGTCAGGGTGCACCTGAGCACTATTGTGGCACACTACCACTCCATTAAGGACAAACCTCTCTCGGCTCAGCCCCTTTTTCCTTGTCTCCTGTGGGGCCTCATATTGTCCAAGCCCCTTCCGCCCTCCAACACAGAGTGGGATCTCATTGTGGTGCTCTCACAGCTCACTAAGCTGCCTCTGGCTACTTGCTACCTGCAGTACCTCTCCTGGAAGGTTGCCTTTCTTGTAGCACTCACGTCGGCTCACAGGGTCAGCGAGCTACAGGCTCTGATGGCAGAGCCTCCCTTTATGAGATTCTACAAAAACAGGGTGGTGCTCTGCACACACCCAAATTTTCTGCTGAAGGTGGTGTCTTCTACCTCAGTCAGGAGGTAGTGCTCCCTACCTTCTTTCTAAGGCCTCATGCTGGCAAAGCAGAGACCATTCTCCATACTCTGCAACGGACTCAGGGCCACCGCAAAGTGCCTCAGCTTTTCGTCTCCTATGACCCCAGCCATCTGGGGCTTCCTTTGACCAAGCGAACTCTGTCCACTTGGGTAGCGGACTGTATTGCTCTCACCTATGAGCAGGCTCTTGCTGGAGTGCCGGGTCACAGCACACAGCATCAGGGCCATGGCGGCATCTGTGGCAAATCTGCATTTTGTACCTATGATGGAAATCTGCCAGGCTGCCTCCTGGTCTTCGGTTCATACCTTCGCAGCCTACTAATGCCTGGAGAGGGAGTCCCAATTGGACACCGCCTTTGGCTAGGCTGTACTCTGTAATCTATTCGGGGTGTAGGCAACTCCTGCCCTCCATTCCTTATTTGTTCAGGCTACCAGAGTGCTGGTTCCCCACCAGACACTTGTGAGAATCTCTCAGTTGGGACTCAACTGCTGCAGCTCACGGCTCACCCTTTTCAGGTCACCGTGGCATTTTTTACAGGTTCTATAGCTGGAGAGTCCCATATGTGTGGACTGACTTCCTGCTTGTTCCTGAAGAAAGTGTAGTTACCTGTAACAGGTGTTCTCCAGGGACAGCAGGAATCAGTCCTCACAACAGCCCCTTGGAGTTGCTGCTTTACCATATTTTTCTTTTTGCCATCTTAGCTATGTCATTGGACTGAGGCAAGATGGCACCCTTTGGCAGGAAAAGGACCATGTATGAGTGTTGCATCTCCCAAAGGTGGGGAGATGCTTCTGTGTGGGCTTAGTCTGCACCAACATCACCCATGTGTGAGGACTGATTCCTGCTGTCCCCGGAGAACACCTCTTACAGGTGAGTAACCGCTTTATCCAAGATCCATCCCACCTGGAGAAGCTTTTGAGGGGTCGAGAGGATCAGGGTTTAGGAGGTAAATAGTGCCATATGCTTTGGCACGGTATTGGAGTAGGTTTTATGGTAGTAATTGTGTGGTTTATGCTGCTTGATTGCTTTGTTAAATTGTTTTTATTCTGTGGATGCTCCCCATGATGTGGGCTAATTTTCCCTTTATTTTTTTGGAGTTATCTTCTTGCTGTTTTCTTTGAATGGAAATTGTTTTGTTTGTTCTTATTTGAACTGTAAATGCTTAAATACAAATAAAAAAAGAGGCAATGAAGGAGGGGAGGGGGTCTGCTAATTCCACTACCTTGGAAAGAAAGGGAAGCACAATTAGCCTATAGCTGGAGATGGTATTGGGATAGCTTTGCAAGTGTAGGAAATCCATCAGATGCAATGGAGCTCTAGAAGAGCTGTTAAACCTCTGAGGAAGATGGATGTCATAACTGGAAACTGGTTTCAACATGCAGATGTCGGACATCTTGAAGAGAGAATAGGAGAAAAATTAAGGTGACTTATAAGGAAGCTGAGAGAAGGTCATGTGGACAAAAACAGAGGAGGAAGCTGGAATAAGGGAGGAAGGAACTGAAGACTGAGGAGCGACACTAGGCAGATGAGTGGACTGACAGTAATTAGATTTTTGACTTGGAAAGCTCACAGTATGTCCACAATATGCCCAACCCCATTCCACCTTAGCTCTAACAGTCATCAATGTGGAATGTGCAGGTCAAAAAAATTTGTTTGGTTTGGTTTTGGTGTGTTTTGATTTTTTTTTTAGTCTTCCTATCTCCCCCCCACCCGCACCCCACTGTGCACGCTATTGTGCAATAGAGCTTCCTATTGCTACTTTCCATTTTAAAATGAAAGCACATCCCTACTAAATACTGCAAAAACCTCTTGTTTTACTAATCTTTTATATTTGTTTGAAGGTGTGAATAAACAGGTAAATAAAGGTAAGCTGGTTGATGTGGAGGCCTATTCCATTCAGGCCGTGCAGCCGGGCAGAATCGAGCCATCAGAGTTAGACCAGATTATGATCCTGTAGCCCCCATGGGGTCAGAATTGGGTCTAGCACCTGGATGTGCAGGGCGGGACACGATTCGGCCTGGCTGTATGTCCTGGCAACTACCCGGCTAATTCAGCCAGGCTTGTGAATGGAGCCGCAGTGCCGTGGCATCCCATCGCCGTGGCACTGCAGCAATTGCCGGCCACCCCGGAGAGAATCCTATTCCCTGCAGCACAACCCTGATCTGGCCTTCCAAGGTCTGGGTTGGGCTGCAGGGAACCCCTGAGCCCCCTCACTTGCCTGCCCATGTCCCGCATCGTGGTCCCCCACTGTCCAGGGGGACTTATTCCATCTTTGAGGTGGAAGAAGTCTCCCGTCAAGCCTGAAGGCCCTGGACGTACAGGGCCAACCTCGGAATCGGCCCTGTATGTCCAGGGTCAAAGGCTGCCCCTGTCACACTCTTGCTCTGCCTCTGGTATCTCAGAGACATAGTGGAAGGAGGACAACCAGTGGGACACTGTGATACCTGGGTACAAATTATACCATAATGATAGAGCTGATCAAATTGGTGGAGGGGTTGCACTCTATGTTAGAGAGGGCATTGAGTCACAAAAGATTAAACTTCTACAGGAAACAAAATTCACCATAGAATCTCTATGGATTGAAATTCCATGTAAAAAGGGGAAGGCGATGGCAGTGGGGTTGTACTATCGATCGCCTGGCCAGACTGAACAAATGGATGATGAAATGCTCAAAGAAATCAAGGAAGCTACTAAAAGTTACAAAACGGTAATAATGGGTGATTTCAATTATCCCGGTATTGACCGGGTCCAGTGTCATGGCAGGACATGTTAGGGAGATAAAGTTTCTAGATTAAATAAATGACTGCTTCTTGGAGCAGCTGGTTCATGAACCGACCAGAGGGGAAGCCATTTTGGACTTAGTCCTTAATGGAACACCAGATCTGGTGCAAGAAATAAGGGTTTTGGGTCCACTTGGCAATAGTAATCATAGCACGATCACGTTTGATTTAATTAATGGAGGAGGGATGGTAAGGAAATCCACATTATTACCTTTTAACTTTTGAAAGCAAGACTATGATAAAATGATGAAAATAGTTAAGAAAAAACTAAAAGGAGCAGTTGCAAAAGTTAAAGACTTACATCAAGCTTGGGTATTGTTTAAAAATACTATCTTGGAAGCCAAGACCAGCTGTATTTCATGCTTTAAGAAAAGTGGAAGGAAGTCCAAAAAACTGCCAGCATGGTTTAAAGGTGAGGTCAATCTGTTGCTGCCAAAAAAGTATCTTTCAGGAAATGGAAAAAAGATCCAAATGATGAAAGTACTGGCAAGTTAAATGCAAGGCATTGATAAGGCAGGCAAAGCGAGAATTTGAGAAGAAACATGCTATGGAAGCAAAACCATATAATAAGGACTTTTTCAAGTACATTCGTAGCAAACAACCTGTGAGAGAGTCAGTTGGACCATTAGATGATAGAAGGGTAAAAGGGGCAGTAAGAGGGGACAAGCTATAGCGGAGAGAGTGAATGAATTATTTTCTTCGGTCTTTACTGAGGAAGATGTAGGGATGTTACCCATGACTGAAGTGGTATTTAAAGGTGATACTGCAGAAGAATTGAAAGAAATATCGCTACACCGGGAAGATGTATTACAACTATTTGATAAACTGAAGAATAGAAAATCACCTGGACCAGATGGTATACATCCAAGGGTGTTGAAAGAACTGAAATATGAGATTGCAGACCTGCTATTAGTAATCTGTGAACTATCATTAAAATCATCTCCAATACCTGAAGATTGGGGGATCACCAATGCAATGCCTATTTTTAAAAAGGGTTTCAGGGGTGATCTGGGAAATGGTAGAAATCATCATAAAGAACAAAATTACTCAACATGTAGATAGTCATGGCTTAATGGGAGACAGCCAAAATGGTTTTAGACAAGGAAGATCTTGTCTTACTAATCTGTTATGTTTTTTTGAAGGTGTGAATAAACAGGTAGACAAAGGTGAGTCGGCTGATATAGTGTATCTGGACTTTCAGAAAGTCTTTTATAAGATCCCTCTTCAGAGACTTTTGGCAAAACTAAAATGTCATGAGATAGGAGGTGATGTAATATTGTGGATCAGGAACTGGTTAAAAGAGAGAAAGCAGAGGGTAGGGCTAAATGGCCAATTTTCCCAATGGAAAAAGATGAATAGTGGAGTACCCCAGAGATCTGTGCCGGGTCTGCTGCTTTTTGACATATTCATAAATGACCTGGAAAAGGGAATAACGAATGAGGTTATCAAATTTGCAGATGACACAAAACTATTTAAAGTTGTTAAAACCCAAGAGGATTGTGGAAACTTGCAAGAGGATCTTGATAAAAGGGGAGACTGGGCATCCAAATGGCAGATGAAAATTAATGTAGACAAGTGCAAAGATATGCACCTAGGAAAGAACAACCCAAACTATGGTTACACTATGCAAGGTTCTACATTGGGAACCACCACCCAGGAAAAAGAGTTATGCATCATCATGGATAACATGTTAAAACCTTCCACCCAGTGTGCAGCGGCGGCCAAGAGAGCAAATAGAATGCTAGGTATCATAAGGAAAGGAATGAAAACTTAAACAAAGGATATTATGATGCCTCTGTATCGTTCCATGGTGCGACCACACCTTGAAAATTGTGTGCAATTCTGGTCGCCGTATCTTAAAAAGGATATAGCATTATAAGAAAAGGTACAGAGAAGAGCCACCAAAATGGTAAAGGGGATGGAAGGATACTCCCATGAAGAGAGGCTAAAAAGGTAGGGCTCTTCAACCTGGAAAAGAGACGGCTGAGGGGAGATATGATAGAGGTCTATAAATTAATGAATGGAGTGGAACAGGTAAACATAGATCATTTGTTTACATCATCAGAATATAAAAAGACTAGGGGACATGCAATGAAGCTACAGGGTAACCTATATAAGATTAATAAGAGAAAATATTTTTTCACTCAATGTGTAATCAGACTCTGGAATTTGTTACCGGAGGATGTGGTAAAAGCTGTTAGTGTAGCTGGGTTTAAAAAAGATTTGGACAAGTTCTTGGAGGAAAAGTCCATAAACCTTTATTAAAAAGGATCATGAGAATCCACTGCTTACCCTGGGACAAGCATTGTGGAACCTGTGTATTTCTCTGGAAATCTGACAGGAACTTGTGACATAGATTCAGGGCCAGCCCAAGGGTTTCTGCTACCATAAGCAAAAACCCTGGCTGTGCCCCCCCCCCCCCGCCCCCGCCCCCGCCCCTGCTGCTGATACCGTCTTGGAGGTTGAGTTGGGTAACAACAGCGACAGTATTTCTAAAAGCGACTGCTTTTAGCTGCTGGTTTTTGCCACAAGAAAGCAGTGGCAAAAAGCAGCCACTTTTGGAAATACTGCTGCTGTCTGCCTCCACCTCTTGAGACAGAATCAGCAGCAGCTGGGGTGGGGGGCAGTGGTGGCAGCTGCGGGGGCCATGCTGCCGGTCACATGTGCTGCTGCCGCGACCACCTAGCTCACCTGGTGGATGGACTGGCCCTGCTTGGATTGGCCTTTGTTGGAGTTCTTATGTTATGTTCTTATACAAGGACATCACTAAGAGAATACAATAAAAAGAAGTAACTAATTACAGCCCACATCAAAGAATACCCACATAAGGAAAAATAATTTGAACTTATTAATGGAGTCGCTGTAATATTATATAGAAATTTAGGCCTGATATTGCAAGGCATTTACATGGTTTACAGAGCTGTAAACCGTGAAAATACTGTAAGTGTCCTACTGGACGTACACTATCTGACCTTACATGGAGGAAGTACACAAAGACCAGTTTCTCAGCAATACTCACAAAATCTTTATTATACTGGATCCTTTTCTCTGCATAAATTCTTCACACACATTCTACTTACAGATACAAGGTAGCTACTATATAGGGATAGACAGAAGAGAAAGTTTAATGGTGCAGTTCAGCACTCCGTCACCTTCATGGCAGGGCTGGATAACTCCCATTTTCTCTGCTGTCCCATTCTCTATTTTTTATACAATTTTTTTCTGAAAGGCTGGCATAAAAACAAAGGTTATTTCTTTCTCTGCAGCTGGGTTTTTTGTGATACTTTTTGCTACACAGGATTGGCACAATTTCACTTTTCCCAAGGTTCAAGTTAGCTTAAAAACATGTCAGCTCCTAGTCAAATCTTACTCCCTGGTTCCCCCTCATGTCTCTTTCTTGTTCCATTTTGTGTTATCTGGTTTCCTTAGTAAAGCACACTAAATCAACAACACTTTGTTTCACTCTCTCAGGATTTTCTCATGCTGTTGTCAGCAGTTCATCCTTCCCCTGATTCTTCTTTCTGGCCTAACAGTGGTCAAGGGTCTCAGGCAGGCCTGTGACCTGTATCTAGGCCGGCTTCACAGGCTTGCTTACAGAAGCCCTGTCCCACCTGTCCCAGCTCGGGTCCGATTCCCAATACCCCTAAGCAAGATATTCATCAGCACTAACATGTCCGCTTAGCATTGGGGTGTGTTGAGGGCATTCTGGGGGAGGTACCTGGAGATAACCATGCAGTAGCAATATTCAACCACTGCCCGGTTATCCCTCAGCGGTGAAAATTAGGCGCTGCAAAAGCTGTCCTAACTTTGCCACCTAAGCTAAGCAGCGTGGATGCTGCCCGCCCTTCGCTCGCTTTGCATTTTTATTTTTCTTGATGCATGAAAGTCTGCATTCCACTGGATATAGAGGAGACGTTCTGGCAGTGTGTTTGGGTCCCTTATAAGAGTCTATCACCATTTTGTGAGTTCTATTTCTTTTTACTGTACAATTTTGTGTCATTTTTTTAAAAGGTTTTTTTGAGTTTATTTTAATTTTGTAGGTCGGTCAGTGATTTGGTGTTTTTACGCCCTAGGAGTAAGATGTCTCAGACTAAGGTTTGTTTATAGTGTCTTTATTGGCTGTCTTTATTATTCTTATGTAACCTTCTTTTGTTCTGTGTTCATTTGCTTGCTTGTTCATTTGTAGATTGCACAGCGAGGACCATTTCATACTGTATTCTGCTCTTATAATTAGTGCCCCTAAAGCAGGCTTTGACCGAAACATGTCGGGTTTTTTAATAAGATTTGTATGATTATATTTTTATGATTTTTATGAATATTGGGGACTTGGTCCACACCAAGCCACTATTGGAAGATATGAATTGTTGGAGGTTGGATACCTACTGTATGTGCAAAAGGTTGCACCATGCTCTTATTTAGTGGACAATGAAGGAACTGTCTCTTGCTGCAATCTTGTGGACCTGCGAGTAGCTGAGCAGCCAGCTTCACAAGGACAGCACACGCACAGCTTGACTGAAGAGCCGAGCAATCCTTCTTACCCTAGTTCATCCCTCAACAAGGAGCAGAGGAGGCCCAAGGGGTGCGGAGCCATGTGTGGAGATTAATTGTGGGGCCTCATTTGCATAAGGGACCTAATTTGCGTAAATATTTGCATAATGGTATGTTAACATGCGCTTTTGGTAAACATGCCTCTTAATGAGTGCCTGAATAAAGAAAGACTAAGATTTCTACATTAGTATATTGCAGTGACAACCAACAGGCCCATTGGGAAGTACTACAAACACTAATCATTTAGAACCCATAGCAAATCCACCGTATCATAACAGCACTATCAGGACTCACAAAGCACCAAACCCTACCTATCAGAAGGCAACACTGCAGATATTAAAACCAGTACATCTCAGAGAATACCAATACATCTCAGCATGGAGTTGGAAACGGCTCAGCATGGAGTTGGTGCAAATCCTATCTAACGGACAGATGGCAGCAGGTACGGACAGGATCCACAGTCTCTGAGCTTTGCCAACAAAAACATGGTGTACCTCAGGGCTCCTTGCTCTCTGCCCTCTTATTCAATATATACATGCAACCCATATGTGAAATAATCCGCTCATTTAACATCTCATGCCTGATCTATGCAGACAACGTATTACTCTTCACCCCATTCACGATCGACCATCCAGATTTCTCCCCACTAGTAAAATGCTTCGAGGCCGTAACTGACTGGCTCCACTCACAGAGCCTCAAGATTAACTTCAGCAAGACAGACGTACTGTTCATTACAAGAAATCAAACCTTCTCCCCACTGCTGACATTAAAGACAAGAGACGCTGAGCTCCCAAGTAGACCCACCATCTGCTACCTAGGCGTTATGCTAGACCAGCAGCTCGAATTTAAAACGCACATCAAGCAAATTTACCACAAAATATGAACATTGCGACAACCACATGACTTCAGAACAGTTTTTCAGGCACTGGTGACCCCCCCACTTTGACTACCCCAATGTGATCCTGCATGCCCTACCCAAAAACACACTAAACCCATTACAGCTGGCAATGAATGCAGCTGCACGCTTCCTACACGGAGCCTCTAGAAGAGATCACATTACCCCAATCCTAAAGGACTTGCACTGGCTACCAATCTACTGCCAGCTAACCTATAAAGTAGTCCTCATGACCTTCAAGGCCATCAACAAAATATCCTCCACCTCCCTAACGGATCTTCTCTACCCCACTCCAGCAAACAGAGCAAGGAGGACATTTGCCAATACCCTACAGACCCCCAATGAAATAACAAAATGCACCCAGGCAACAAAGAACCGAGCCTTTAAGTTCTATGCTCCCAGCTGCTGGAACGCGCTCCCAACTACCGTCCGAGCGATCACGGATCTTGCCCAATTCAGAAAAGCACTAAAACACCACCTCTTTCTCCTACACTACTCACAACCCAGTAACTCAACCTCACCCACCATACACCCAGCTAGGCAATTGTAAGTTACAGACAACTCATGTTTATATTGTAGATAGCTGTAGATAGTTTCCCCAGTTTGAAATCCAAGTTGTATCACCCGTTCAATGTAAATGCATAACAGGCCTCCTGTTCTGTACAAAAATGTTATCTGTAAACCGCACTGATTTTAAAAAGCGCGGTATATAAAAGCAATAAAATAAATAAATAAATAAATAAATAAAATCTCACTGGGGGAAAGAGAACAAGTGGGACTGTCAAACAGAAACAATATGAACAGAATACCTCATCTTGGTTACACATGCAGAACATAGACTGTCACCACACAAAGAAAGCGTAGTTACTCACCTGTAACAGGTGTTCTCCAGGAGCAGCAGGAATCAGTCCTCACATATGGGTGACGTCGGCGCCGACGGAGCCCTCGCGGAGCAATTTTCCCCAGCTTTCAAAGAAAGCCTTTGGGAATTGCAGCGCGCATGCGCGGTCGCCTTCCCGCCCAAGGGTGCCATCTTAGCCAGTCAGATGACATAGCTAAAAAGACAGCATAAAAATTTGCAAAAAACTAAAGCAGATGATTGCAACTCCAAGGGGAGGAGGGAGGGTTGTGAGGACTGATTCCTGCTGCTCCTGGAGAACACCTGTTACAGGTGAGTAACTACGCTTTCTCCAGGACCAAGCAGGAAGTCAGTCCTCACATATGGGACTCCCAAGCTTAAGGCTACCGGAGACCCTAAGCACAAAAAATGAGCTCCCTCTAGCTCAGCAGCACAGAAGGAAGGAATCTTCACTGAATTATTACCCACCGGTAGCCCAACATCCGGGATGGAGGGTAGGAGTTGCTCAAACCTCGAAGAGATTACGGAGGACTGCCTGTCCGAAAGCACTGTCCCTGCGGGACTCCCTCTCGAGACAGTAATGGACCGCAAAAGTCTGGCTCGAAGACCAAGTAGCGGCCCGGCAGATGTCTGCCAGCGGAACAGAGCGGAGGTAAGCCACTGACGTAGCCTTTGCCCGAACGCAATGAGCCGTGACTCGACCTTCCAAGGAGAGTCCGGCTGCCCCATAAGCCCAAGTGATACAGTCCGCAACCCAGATGGACAGAGTACGCTTGGAGACCGGGAGCCCCAATTTATTGGGGTCAAAAGACACAAAAAGCTGAGCAGCTTTACGGTGCTCCCGCGTACGGTCAAGGTAGAAGTTCAATGCCCTTCTACAGTCCAGGGTATGGAGGACCGTTTCAGCTCGGCTGGAGTGTGGTCTGGGAAAGAAGGTCGGAAGTACCACCTCCTGATTGATGTGAAAAGGGGAGACCACTTTTGGAAGAAATTTTGGGTGAGTCCGTAGGACTACCCTATTTTTGTAGAACCGAGTGTAAGGGGGATCAGACACGAGGGCCTGCAATTCACTTACGCGTCTAGCGGAAGTGAGGGCTATCAAGAACAATGTTTTCCAAGAAAGAAAACGGAGAGAACAGGTAGCCATAGGTTCAAAAGGCGGACAGGTGATCCGCTGTAAAACCACATTCAGATCCCAGTCAGGCGCTGGCGGGCGCAGAGGTGGTTTAAGCAGAAGGAGACCTCGGAGAAACCTCGCTACAAGAGGGTCGCTGGAAAGAGGTCTGCCGTCCACCGGCACATGATGTGCTGAGAGAGCACTGAGGTGAACTTTGACGGAGTTGGACTTAAGTCCCAGATTAGAGAGGTATAGCAAGTACTGCAGGATCACCGACACCGGGCAGGAGAAGGGATCCTGAGACTGTTGGGTACACCAAACGGAAAAGCGACGCCATTTAAGGGCGTAGCATTTGCGGGTAGAAGGTCGCCGAGAAGCTAGGACGACCTCTTCCACCTCTGCCGGCAGGAGAAGGGGAGCAAGGACTACCCTCTCAGCAGCCAGGCCATTAGATTGAGAGATCTGAGGTTGGGGTGTAGCAGAGACCCCTGATCCTGAGTGAGGAGATCCGGTTGTAACCCCAGAGGGAATGGATCCTCTACCGCTAATTGCAGCAGGAGTGGAAACCACGGCTGTCTGGGCCAGCGAGGGGCCACCAGGATCATGAAAGCTTTGTCTCGGAGAACCTTGAAAAGAGTTCGAGAGACTAGCGGGATGGGAGGAAAAGCATACAGAAGGCTCTCCGACCATGAGAGTAGAAAAGCGTCTGCCGCAACTCGAAGGGGATGTGGCTGACGAGAGCAGAAGCGAGGAAGTTGCCGGTTGAGAGGGCTGGCAAAGAGATCCATCGTGGGGAGGCCCCACTTTAGAAAGAGCTTCTGAACTACCAAGGGATCCAGGCGCCACTCGTGCGGCTGGAGGATCCTGCTGAGTTTGTCCGCCAGGCAATTTTCTTGGCCTGGGAGATAAACTGCCTTGAGAAGAACGCCGTGACTGACGGCCCAAGAGCAGAGCTTCTGTGCTTCCCGACAGAGAAGGAAGGAGCCCGTGCCCCCCTGCTTGTTCACGTAGAACATGGCAACTTGATTGTCCATCTGGACAAGGACGGACTGGTGAGAGGTCAGGTGGGAGAAGGCCTTGAGAGCCAGGCGGATCGCTCTGAGCTCCAGGAAGTTGATCTGCTGAGCAGACTCCCACGTGGTCCAGAGGCCCTGAGTACGTGCCCCTTGGCAATGTGCTCCCCAGCCCAGGAGGGATGCATCTGTCGTCAGCACCTGGGCCGGCTGAGGTGACTGAAAAGGCATGCCGAGTACCAGGTTCGGCCGATGAAGCCACCACCAGAGAGACGAGATCAGCGGCTCGGAGACGCGCACTAGGTCTGCTAGGCTGCCTGTGGCTTGTTGCCACTGCTTGCGGAGACACCATTGAGCAGGCCGCATATTCAGGCGGGCATTGGGGGTCACATGGACGGTGGAAGCCATATGGCCGAGTAGTCTCAGGAAGCGCCTGGCGGAGACCAGGGGTTGGCTGCGAAAACGGTCGGCTAGGTCCATGAGCCGTTGAGCTCTGTCGAGCGGTAGGAACGCTCGTGCCTGAGGAGTGTGCAGCCTTGCGCCGATGAACTCGAGATCCTGTGAGGGGAGCAAAGTGGACTTTGCGAAGTTTATAACAAAGCCCAAGTACTGCAGAAGAGTCACCGTGCGGCGTGTGGCGTTGGTGACCTCCGGAGCGGACGCTGCTCTGATGAGCCAGTCGTCGAGGTACGGAAAGACATAGAGGCCGTGAAGCCGGAGATGGGCCGCCACCACCGCGAGACATTTTGTGAAGACCCGAGGTGCGGAGGACAGGCCAAAGGGCAGTACTCTGTACTGGTAATGATTTCCTGCCACCACAAACCTTAGGTATTGGCGGTGGCTTGGGTGGATGAGGATGTGCGTGTAGGCATCCTTTAGATCCAAGGAGCATAGCCAATCTCCCTGCTGGAGGTAGGGCAGAAGGATTCCAAGGGTAAGCATCTTGAACTTTTCCCGCACGAGGAATCTGTTGAGGTTGCGCAGGTCCAGGATGGGTCTGAGGCCTCCTGTCCTTTTTGGTACTAGGAAATACCTGGAATAAAAGCCTTGACCTCTCAGGTGGTGGGGCACCGGTTCCACCGCGTGTTCCTGTAGAAGACCTGCTAACTCCTGAAGGAGTAATTCCCTGTGCAGAGGGAGTCGTGGAGGTTCTCCCGGAAAATAGGAGGGAGGGACCTGTTGGAAGTGGAGAAGATAGCCTTCTCTCACGACTTGAAGCACCCAGGCATCTGAGGTGATGCTGGACCACCTGTGGGCGAAGTGAACCAGCCGGCCTCCGGTGCTGGGAGGAACCAGCGGAGGGGGAGAGGCTATGCTTAAGGAGTCAAAAACCCCCACCCTGCTGAGCAGGGGCTGGTGGTGCAGGCTTGGGGGCTTGCTGCCTACGGGACCCGTTACCCCGTCCCTTGGCCTGCTGGCCCTGTTGGGGAGCTGCAGGGGCCTGATAATGGGGGTATTGTTTGTAGGCAGCCGCCTTTCTCGGGTAAAAGGACTTCTTTCCCGAGCCCTTCTTTTTCTGGGAAGGGGCGGAGGTCTTCCTAGAAAGCCTAGTCCTGGTGAGAGTCTCCGTCTCGATCTGTGCAGCCTTTTCAGCCATGGGCTTGCCAAAGAGGTTCTCGCCTCGGCAGGGGACATCGACCAACTTGTCCTGCACCCAGGGCTCAAGGTCAGACGACTGAAGCCAAGCCTGTCGGCGGGCACCGATGCCGGCTGCGGCCACTCGAGCCGATGCTTCAAAGCCATCATAGGCTGCTCGGGATATGAATTTTGAGCATTCCAGAATGCCAGAGGACAAGGCCAGGAACCTCCGCAAGGGTTCCTCGGACAAACCAGCGGAGAATCCGGCTAGCTCTTTAGCCAGGTCTCGGAGATACATGCCCATGTATAGCTGGTAGGTCTGGACACGACACGCAAGCATAGAGCCCTGGAAACACTTCTTACCAAGGCCATCCAGGTTACGGGCCTCCCTGCCAGGAGGCACCGAGGAGTGCATCTTCTGGCTCTTAAGACGATGCATGGCCGATTCCACTACCATGGAATGGTGTGGTAGCTGTGCTTTTTGGAAGCCAGGGCTCTTGCGGACTCGATAGATAGAATCGACCCGCTTGCTCAGGACCGGCGAGGAGGCCGGACTCTCCCACATGCGGAAGAGTAGTCGTTCCAGCATGGGAGGAACCGGTACAGTAAAGTGTTCCCTGGCGGGAGAGTCATACTGGAGGGCGTCGAGCTCTTCGGCTCGAGGCTCCTCCTCGGGATCCGCAGGGAAGGCCAAAGCCTTGGCCATATCCCTGACGAAGTCCGAGAACCGGGCATCCTCCGGGGGGGACTGCTTCCGAGGTTCGGACTCAGGTGAGTCCGAGGGGACACACCGAGTCTGAAAAGAATCAGGCGACTCTTCCTCTTCAGACTCCCAGACCGACTCCGACGAGGACTCGGTGGGGTCGGCCCGGGCAGGGCGCGGCGCCTGCCGCCCCGACGCCGAGGGAGTCGGCGTCGGCGACCTCGGTCCCGAACGGGAGGCCGAGGGTGACCTCGACCGAGGATCGACTCGAGTTCGCATGGACTCGAGGATCGGCTCGGTCTCCGGGGTCGACTTAGACGTCGACGTCCCGGCGGTCGGGGCAGCGGCGCCAGCGAAGCCGGCGAGCAGTGCCCGCTGCTGGTCCATGAAGGCAGACAGTCTGCTCTCCAAGGCCGTCAACCTGAGTCCGAGCTCAGGTGACCCAGCAGTCCCCGACTCGGGCCCCGACGGCGTCGGGCCCGACGTCGGCGGTCTCGGAGGCGAGTCCAGGAGGACCACAGGACTTACCCGAGCAGGCAGCTCCGACTCCAGGCGAGGTCGCTTCGAGAGGTGCTCCTTCTCCAAGGACCCGGGACGGCTATCGGGGCTATGCGACCTGGCCCTCGCGGAGCCAGGAGCGTCCACCGACGCCGCCCTCGCGGGTTTCACCTTCCGACGATGGTCCCCGGAGGGAGAACCCCTATCGGAGGAACTCCGGCGACGGTCCGAGCTGGAACCCCTGGACGCGGAGGCCTCCGACGAGGTCCGGGTACGGCTGGGGTCAGCGAAGATCCTATCCCGCTGATGCCGCCGACTTCTCAACGCTTTGGAGGACATTTTGCCGCAGGGCCCACAGATCATTTCTTCATGATCCGGGCCCAGGCAGCGGAGGCAATTGTCGTGTGTGTCAGTTAGTGACATATTTCGGTCACACTGACCACACCGCTTGAAACCACTGGCAGCCATCGGGGGAAAAGGGGCCCGGCGAGGTCAAAGGACCGGGCTGCCAGGGAAAAACCGAAAACGAAACTGACTAAGTCAGAAAAACCGAAAAAGAAGAAGAGGACTCGTGACCGGCGTTGCGAGTCCGGGCGGGAAAAAGACCGGCGTCGAACCGAAGGAAAAAAGAGTAAATTATGAGTAAATATCAACTTTTTCGCAGGGACACGACGGGTACGTCTGTAGGGCTCCGCGGAAAAAAGAAGACTGGCTAAGATGGCACCCTTGGGCGGGAAGGCGACCGCGCATGCACGCTGCAATTCCCAAAGGCTTTCTTTGAAAGCTGGGGAAAATTGCTCCGCGAGGGCTCCGTCGGCGCCGACGTCACCCATATGTGAGGACTGACTTCCTGCTTGGTCCTGGAGAACAAGGGATCACAATTTAGAAATAGGAAGATGATAATTAAACTGGGAACCCCAAAAGCCAAACATGAAATGTACAACAACACTGGAGAAATAAAACTATAAATTAATTTCTGCTTGCACTAAGCAAAAACGTGAAGATGTTAGTAATACACACTTCCCAGACCAGACATATTCCAGTTAATAAATTCAAAATAAAAAGTAGTTTTCTACCTTCTGTTTGGGATTTTATTTTTCAGCTGCAATTGCTCCAGTCACTTTCTTCTGGTTTCTTTGTGTCTTCTGCGAGCTATCCATTTGTCCTTTCTTCTCTTTTAGATTTTTTCCATTCTCTCTCTATATCTGCTTTAACAAACTGATCTTTCTCCTTTTGCTCTTTCCCCCTGTTCTTTCCTTATTCCTTTATCATCCACTCAAATTTCACCCTTCGATTCTCAATCTCCACTTACTTTCCCAATACCCGGCCCATCGTAGACTTTTCTTCCCTCCCACACAAAATATCTTTTCCCCTCTCCATTCTCATTCCCCATCCCTTTCTAGACCTCCCCCAAAATCAGCTCCCTTATAGTTCTAGACCCACCCAACATCCGCTTCCTTCTAGTCCCAATCTCCCAAGCCCATTTCCAGTCCTAGCCCCCATATGCTTTTTTTCCATTTCCATTCCAGCTCCCCATCAGCTCATTTCCACTCCAAGCTCCCCCATCAGCCAATTTCCAATCCTAGTCCCCTTGTCAGCCCATTTACAGTCCTATTCCAACTCCCCATCAGCCCGCTTCCAGTCCTATTCCAGCCCCCATCAGCCCATTTCCAGTCCTATTCCAGTCCATCACCCATTTGCAGTCCAAGCTCCCCCCCCATCAGCTCATTTCCAGTCCTAGTCCCCCATATGCTCTTTTCCAGTTCCAATCCTAGCCCCCTCGTCAGCCCATTTCCAATCCTATTCCAGCCCCCATCAGCCCATTGCCAGTCCTATTCCCCCATTAGCCATTTCCAGTCCTATTCCAGCCCATCACCCATTTGCAGTCCAAGCTCCCCCCATCATCCCATTTCCACTCCAAGCTCCCCCATCAGCCCATTTTCAATCCTAGTCCCCTCGTCAGCCCATTTCCAGCCCCCATCAGCCCATTTCCAGTCCCCATCAGTCCATTTCCAATCCTAGCCCCCCATAAGCTCTTTTCCAGGTCCATTCCAGCCCCTCATCAACCCATTTCCACTCCAAGCTCCCCCATCAGCCAATTTCCAGGCCCCTCGTAAGCCCATGTCCAGTCCTAGCCCCCATCACAGCCCATTTGCAGTTCTAGCCCATCACAGCCCATTCAGTCCTAGCCCCCCATTACAGCCCATTTGCAGTCCTAGCCCCCTATCACAGTCCATTTCCAATCCAAGTCGCCCCATCACAGCCCATCTAGTCCTAGGCCCCCCCATCATGGCCAATTTGCAGTCCTAGGCCCCTCCATTAGAGCTCATTTCCAGCACCAGTTCCCCCTCCGTCCATCATAGCTCATCCAGTCCTATCCCCCTCCTCGAACAGCCCCGCAGCCATCTAAAGGGCTGGCGAGGGAGCCGGGGAAGCCCGCTTGAGGCCCTGGCTCCCTCTGCACAGCCGCTAGCGTGAGGAGTCTTTTCCCTCATGCTAGCAGCTGTATCTGTGAAGCCGCGAATGCTGGGAAAGGTTAAAGGGCATTGCCTTTAACCTCTCCCGGCATTCGCGGCTTCACAGATACAGCCGCTAGCATGAGGGAAAAGACTCCTTATGTTAGCGGCTGTGCAGAGGGAGCCGGGGCCTTGCGCAGGTTTCCCCAGCTCCCTCTGCAGCCATCCACATTGTGCATTAATGATGTTCGCGCGGGGCCCTGTGCGAACAACATTGTATAATGGGCGGGCCGGCCCTGACAAGGAGAGTACAGGTGCTGCAGGAAATGGCAGCGATGAGAATCCTGAGACAGTGATTAGTTGTAGTTGTGGTAGTTTTGGGCAGTAGCTGCCGATGCAACAGCAGGAAGTAGCAAGTCATTGGCAGCAGCTGTTGTGGTCCCTGGTTGGGAGGCAGTAATTAAGCCAATGTTAAGTTCTACTCCTCCGCTACCTTCAGCTACTGCCTGCCCAGGCTTTAGAATTTGTGGAATTTCATCTTTAAAAGCGAGTTTTTGTTTCCTTGGCATCCATATTGGTAAGGCCCAATCAAAGCAATTAAGACATTTTTTGTAATCAGTTTCTATATTTGTCTGGATTTGTGACTACCCAAGGGATTGAAATGCTCAACTTAAGACTAGACTGAATGTACTTGAAACTATATTTGATAAAATGGCTGAGAGTGAATCTTTTTTGGTTAAAGATAACTAGGCCGATATTCAGCTTGTGGTGGTGGTTGTGGCCAGCGATTTTTAAATTCTGGCCATTGTGTGCAAAAGTGATATCATATATTTAGCAGAAGTGCCTGGGTAGTGGTTTCTGCTGAATATATGGTTTCAGTGGATACAAATATTCAGCTGCTATCTGCATAGCCAGACCGCCTAAAGCTAGACCTGCTTTGGTCTAACTTATGTGATCACTTATGCAGCTAGCAGACTAAAAATGGTCACAAACCAGATAAGCGCTTGCATTGTCCTTACCTGCCTATGGACCACCCTAGCACTACACGGATAGCTGTGTGCTAGTCCATACTGCTGAATATTTCCTTTATCTGGATAGTGTTGCTGAATGCTGGGCTCAGTGTGATTTATCCAGATTCTACTAACCAACCACAGAAAACATACCCTCAACATGGCTGGAGTCAGCGGCCTCAACAGCTCCCTTCTCTGTGCTGCTTGTCTCCAATGCAAGATTACATCTGGGTCTCCCAGCTGATTTCACAAGTATCTGGGGCTCAGCAAGGTTTCCAAATCGCTGAAAGCAAGTCCTCTCATACCAAGCTCTCGGTTCGGAACTGACACAGCCAACCTAGAGAGCATGGACAGGACCAAAGCCAAGGATGAAGACAGCTCTGAGGGGCAAGCACAAACCTTTCCCTTTCATATAAAGCGTAGTTACTCACCTGTAACAGGTGTTCTCCAGGAGCAGCAGGAATCAGTCCTCACTTATGGGTGACGTCGGCGCCGACGGAGCCCTCGCGGAGCAATTTCCCCAGCTTTCAAAGAAAGCCTTTGGGAATTGCAGCGCGCATGCGCGGTCCTCTTCCCGCCCAAGGGTGCCATCTTAGCCAGTCAGATGACATAGCTAAAAAGACAGCATAAAAAATTTGCAAAAGAACATAAGCAGACGATTGCAACTCCAAGGGGAGGAGGGAGGGTAGTGAGGACTGATTCCTGCTGCTCCTGGAGAACACCTGTTACAGGTGAGTAACTACGCTTTCTCCAGGAGCAGGAAGTCAGTCCTCACTTATGGGACTCCCAAGCTCAAGGCTACCGGAGACCCTAAGCACAAAAATGAGCTCCCTCTAGCTCAGCAGCACAGAAGGAAAGAATCTTCGCTGAATTATCACCCACCGGTAGCCCACATCCGGGATGGAGGGTAGGAGTTGCTCAGACCTCAAAGAGATTACGGAGGACTGCCTGTCCGAAAGCACTGTCCCTGCGGGACTCCCTCTCGAGACAGTAATGGACCGCAAAAGTCTGGCTCGAAGACCAAGTAGCGGCCCGGCAGATGTCTGCCAGCGGAACAGAGCGGAGGTAAGCCACTGACGTAGCCTTTGCCCGAACGCAATGAGCCGTGACTCGACTTTCTAAGGAGAGTCCGGCTGCCCCATAAGCCAAGAGATACAGTCCGCAACCCAGATTGACAGAATACGCTTGGTGACCGGGAGCCCCAATTTATTGGGGTCAAAAGACACATAAAGCTGAGCAGCTTTACGGTGCTCCCGCGTACGGTCAAGGTAGAAGTTCAATGCCCTTCTACAGTCCAGGGTATGGAGGACCGTTTCAGCTCGGCTGGAGTGTGGTCTGGGAAAGAAGGTTGGAAGTACCACCTCCTGATTGATGTGACAAGGGGAGACCACTTTGGAAGAAATTTTGGGTGAGTCCTTAGGACTACCCTATTTTTGTAGAACCGAGTGTAAGGGGGATCAGACACGAGGGCCTGCAACTCACTTACGCGTCTAGCGGAAAGTGAGGGCTATCAAGAACAGTGTTTTCCAAGACAGAAAACGGAGAGAACAGGTAGCCATAGGTTCAAAAGGCGGACAGGTGATCCGCTGCAAAACCACATTCAGGTCCCAGTCAGGTGCTGGCGGGCGCAGAAGTGGTTTAAGTAGAAGGAGACCTCGGAGGAACCTCGCTACGAGAGGGTCGCTGGAGAGAGGTCTACCGTCCACTGGCACATGATGGGCCGAAAGAGCACTGAGGTGAACTTTGACGGAGTTGGACTTAAGTCCCAGATTAGAGAGGTGTAGCAAGTACTGCAAGATCACCGACACCGGGCAGGAGAAGGGATCCTGAGACTGTTGGGTACACCAGACGGCGAAGCGACGCCATTTAAGGGCGTAGCATTTGCGGGTAGAAGGCCGTCGCGAAGCCAAGACGACCTCCTCCACCTCTGCCGGCAGGAGAAGGGGAGCAAGGACTACCCTCTCAGCAGCCAGGCCATGAGGTTGAGAGACCTGAGGTTGGGGTGTAGTAGAGACCCCTGATCCTGAGTGAGGAGATCCGGTTGTACCCCCAGAGGGAATGGATCCTCCACCGCTAATTGCAGCAGGAGCGGAAACCACGGCTGTCTGGGCCAACGGGGCCCCAGGATCATGAAGGCTTTGTCTCGGAGAACCTTGAAAAGAGTCCGAGAGACTAGCGGGATGGGAGGGAAAGCGTACAGAAGGCTCCCCGACCATGAAATTAGAAACGCGTCCGCCGCAACCCGAAGGGGGTGTGGCTGACGAGAGCAGAAGCGAGGAAGCTGCCGGTTGTGAGGACTGGCAAGAGATCCACCGTGGGGAGGAGGCCCCACTTAGGAAGAGCTTCTGAACTACCAAGGGATCCAGCCGCCACTCGTGCGGCTGGAGGATCCTGCTGAGTTTGTCCGCCAGGCAATTCTCTTGGCCCGGAGATAAACTGCCTTGAGGAGAATGCCGTGACTGACGGCCCAAGAGCAGAGCTTCTGTGCCTCCCGGCAGAGGAGGAAGGAGCCCGTGCCCCCCTGCTTGTTCACGTAGAACATGGCAACTTGATTGTCCGTCTGGACAAGGACGGACTGGTGAGAAGTCAGGTTGGGAGAAGGCCTTGAGAGCCAGGCGGATCGCCCTGAGCTCCAGGAAGTTGATCTGCTGAGCAGACTCCCACGTGGTCCAGAGGCCCTGAGTACGTGCCCCTTGGCAATGTGCTCCCCAGCCCAGGAGGGATGCATCCGTGGTCAGCACCCGGGTCGGCTGGGGTGACTGGAAAGGCATTCCGAATATCAGGTTCGGCTGCTGAAGCCACCACCGGAGAGACGAGATCAGCGGCTCGGAGACGCGCACTAGGTCTGCTAGGCCGCCTGTGGCTTGTCGCCACTGCTGGCGGAGACACCATTGAGCAGGCCGCATATTCAGGCGGGCATTGGGGGTCACATGGACGGTGGAAGCCATATGGCCGAGTAGTCTCAGGAAGCGCCTGGCGGAGACCAGGGGTTGGCTGCAAAAACGGCCGGCTAGGTCCATGAGCCGTTGAGCCCTGTCGAGCGGTAGGTACGCTCGTGCCTGAGGAGTGTGCAGCCTTGCGCCGATGAACTCGAGATCCTGTGAGGGGAGCAAAGTGGACTTTGCGAAATTTATAACAAAGCCCAGTATTGCAGAAGAGTCACCGTGCGGCGTGTGGCGCTGGTGACCTCCGGAGCGGACGCCGCTCTGATGAGCCAGTCGTCGAGGTACGGAAAGACATAGAGGCCGTGAAGCCGGAGATGGGCCGCCACCACCGCGAGACATTTTGTGAAGACTCGCGGTGCGGAGGACAGGCCAAAGGGCAGTACTCTGTACTGGTAATGATTTCCTGCCACACAAACCTTAGGTATTGGCGGTGGCTTGGGTGGATGAGGATGTGCGTGTAGGCATCCTTTAGATCCAAGGAGCATAGCCAATCTCCCTGCTGGAGGTAGGGCAGAAGGATTCCAAGGGTAAGCATCTTGAACTTCTCCCGCACGAGGAAACTTGTTGAGGTTGCGCAAGTCCAGGATGGGTCTGAGGCCTCCTGTTCTCTTTGGTATTAGAAAATACCGGGAATAAAAACCTTGACCTCTCAGGTGGTGGGGCACCGGTTCCACCGCCTGTTCCTGCAGAAGACCTGCTAACTCCTGAAGGAGTAATTCCCTGTGCAGAGGGGGTCGTGGAGGTTCTCCCGGAAAGTAGGAGGGAGGGACCTGGTGGAAGTGGAGAAGATAGCCTTCTCGCACGACTTGAAGCACCCAGGCATCTGCGGTGATGCTGGACCACCTGTGGGCGAAGCGAACCAGCCGGCCTCCGGTGCTGGGAGGAACCAGCGGGGGGGGAGAGGCTATGCTTAGTGAGTCAAAAACCCCCACCCTGCTGAGCAGGGGCTGGTGGTGCAGGCTTGGGGGCTTGCTGCCTACGGGACCCGTTACCCCGTCCCTTGGCTGCTGGCCCTGTTGGGGAGCTGCAGGGGCCTGATAATGGGGGTATTGTTTGTAGGCAGTCGCCTTCCTCGGGTAAAAGGACTTTTTTCCCGAGCCCTTCTTTTTCTGGGAAGGGGCAGAGGTCTTCCTAGAAAGCCTGGTCCTGGTGAGAGTCTCAGTCTCAATTTGTGCAGCCTTTTCAGCCATGGGTTTGCCAAAGAGGTTTTCGCCTCGGCAGGGGACATCGACCAACTTGTCCTGCACCCAGGGCTCAAGGTCTGACGACTGAAGCCAAGCCTGTCGGCGGGCACCGATGCGGCTGCGGCCACACGAGCCGATGCTTCAAAGCCATCATAGGCTGCCCGGGACATGAACTTTGAGCATTCCCGAATGCCAGTGGACAAGGCCAGGAACCTCCGCAAGGGTTCCTCGGACAAACCAGCGGAGAATCCGGCTAGTTCTTTAGCCAGATCTCGGAGATACATGCCCATGTATAGCTGGTAGGTCTGGACACGACATGCGAGCATAGAGCCCTGGAAACACTTCTTACCAAGGCCATCCAGGTTACGGGCCTCCCTGCCAGGAGGCACCGAGGAGTGCATCTTCTGGCTCTTAAGACGATGCATGGCCGATTCCACTACCATGGAATGGTGTGGTAGCTGTGCCTTTTGAAAGCCAGGGCTCTTGCGGACTCGATAGATAGAATCGACCCGCTTGCTCAGGACCGGCGAGGAGGCCGGACTCTCCCACATGCGGAAGAGTAGTCGTTCCAGAATAGGAGGAACCGGTACAGTAAAGTGTTCCCTTGCGGGAGAGTCATACTGGAGGGCGTCGAGCTCTTCTGCTCGAGGCTCCTCCTCGGGGTCCGCAGGGAAGGCCAAAGCCTTGGCCATATCCCTGACGAAGTCCGAGAACCGGGCATCCTCCGGGGGGGACTGCTTCCGAGGCTCGGACTCCGGTGAGTCGAGGGGACACACCGAGTCCGGAAAGAATCAGGCGACTCTTCCTCTTCAGACTCCCAGACCGACTCCGACGAGGACTCGGTGGGGTCGGCCCGGGCAGGGCGTGGCGCCCGGCCGCCCCGACGCCGAGGTGCGTCGGCGACCTCGGTCCCGAACGGGAGGCCGAGGGTGACCTCGACCGAGGATCGACTCGAGTTCGCATCGACTCGAGGATCGGCTCGGTCTCCGGGGTCGACTTGGACGTCGACGTCCCGGCAGTCGGGGCAGCGGCGCCAGCGAGGCCAGCGAGCAGTGCCCGCTGCTGGTCCATGAAGGCAGACAGTCTGCTCTCCAAGGCCGTCAACCTGAGTCCGAGCTCAGGCGACCCAGCAGCCCCCGACTCGGGCCCCGACGGCGTCGGGCCCGACGTCGGCTGTCGCGGAGGCGAGTCCAGAAGGACCACAGGACTTACCCGAGCAGGCATCTCCGACTCCAGGCGAGGTCGCTTCGTGAGGTGTTCCTTCTCCAAGGACCCGTCGGCTGTCGGGGCTATGCGACCTGGCCCTCGCGGAACCAGGAGCGTCCACCGACACCGCCCTCGCGGGTTTCACCTTCCGACGATGGTCCCCGGAGGGAGAACCCCTGTCGGAGGAACTCCGGCGACGGTCCGAGCTGGAGCCTTTGGACGCGGAGGCCTCCGACGAGGTCCGGGTACGGCTGGGGTCAGCGAAGATCCTATCACGCTGATGCCGCCGACTTCTCAACGCTTTAGAGGACATTTTGCCGCAGGGCCCACAGATCAATTCCTCATGATCCGGGCCCAGCAGCGGAGGCAAAAGTCGTGTGTGTCAGTTAGTGACATATTTCGTCACACTGACCACACCGCTTAAAACCACTGGCAGCCATCGGGGGAAAAAGGGCCCCTGCGAGGTCAAAGGACCGGGGTGCCAGGGAAAAATCGAAAACGAAAGCTGACTAAGTCAGAAAAACCGAAAAAAGGAGGAGGACTCGTGACCGATGTCGCGAGTCCGGGCGGGAAAAAGACCGGCGTCGAACCGAAGGAAAAAGAATAAAATAACGAAGAAATATCGACTTTTTCGCGGGGACAAGACGGGGACGTCTGTAGGGCTCCGCAGAAAAAAGAAGACTGGCTAAGATGGCACCCTTGGGCGGTAAGAGGACCGCGCATGCGCGCTGCAATTCCCAAAGGCTTTCTTTGAAAGCTGGGGAAAATTGCTCCGCGAGGGCTCCGTCGGCGCCGACGTCACCCATAAGTGAGGACTGACTTCCTGCTTGGTCCTGGAGAACTATGATATATCTCTGTTAAAACAATCCAGACTCAATTCCATTTGCACTTGCCGGCATCTTGTCCCGCCAATGGGGTTAGACCTACACAGAAGAGGAAGCAGTTCCTGCTTATGCAGGTGTTGCAGGTTGGGGTATTGTTTTTCTCAAATTTCCTTCTAAGGGTATCATTAAATACAGGAATGCAGTATATATTTTTGGATCCAACTTGATTATCTTTTTGAGCTCCAACCGTTAGCGATTTACCTTCCCCTGTGGTTAAGTTAGAGTCAGGCCTTCATATTAGAAGTGTCCCCTAACAGGCTGCTATTTCTCTGCCCGTCTCCTTGTTGAAACTAAATTTGAGGGTTTTTTTTTATTATGTTGCTTTGATGGTTTTGATCTTCTTTGTCCCCTCTTTTATTGTAGACTTGACAGGGATAGTTGTTACTTTGTGCATATGTTATCAGGATTGCTTTTCTTCTGTTTCTGTTGCTGTGCAAGTGGAATTTAATTCGAAAATTATAAAGAGAATTTGTAAAATTAGAGAAAAAGCTATTTAATGAATTGGGTAATTAAGCAAGGAAAGACATTTTGCTACAGCTCAAATACAGCATTACTTCAGGACCCATCCATGGATCAAAACCTGACATATGACTGGCAAAGGAGGGGTGAATTTAAAGCAAAGATGAGAGAGGGATAATTGCAGCATAGGATAGTGGATTATGGACATGATGGTTCACAGCCAGCATAGAAAAAACCTAGAAGAACAGACAAATGCAGATTTTGCAGTGCTAAACTGGAAACGGTCACACATCTCCTTGCTGGGTGTGATGTACAGCTGTCAGAAAAACAGCTTAGAGAAAGACACAATAAGGAAGTGTGTCTCATTCCCTGGAAACTATGTAAGCTATACAACATTGCGCCAGAAAAACACTGGGATCCTGATCCAGACAAATCATGTGAATGAAGATGTAATCTTAGTACTGACAGGATGTCTATTCCCATCAGTGCAATGCTTGATGCAAGGAAACCATCATATTAGGTGGCAATGGAGTGGAGGAGTAGCCTAATGGTTAGAGCACTGGCTTGGGAACCAAGAGACCAGGGTTCAATTCCCACTACACTCCTTTTGGCCTTGGGCAAGTCACTTAACCCTCCATTGCCTCAAAAAAAAAAATTCCGAGTTATCAATGTCCCTGTATAATGTATATTACCAAGTTTGTTACAATGTAAACTGCTTTGACTGAATGATAAAGCGGTATATAAAAAAAACCCTGTTAAATGAATAAATTCAAAAGAATTTTCAAGCACATCTTGATCTGTTGCCTGTTCATATTATACCTTATGAATGCCAAAAGGAGGCCCTTTTGAACAACACAAATGTTGAGCATTAGCAGTAAATCTGAGAGACCTTCAACATATCCTGGCTTAAAAGTGAGGTTCACTCTTGTCACGGCATGTGCAAAATTATCTAATTTGGAGACATCACCCTTCAAGAGTCAGACCACTTCTATTTTGCAAAGCTTGTGACTCTTATAAATGACTGAGTATCTGGAGATATTTGACCCCCCGTCCCCCAGCCAGCATTTCAGTACTGCAAAAAAACCAAATAACCTCCCCCTCAAAACTTATGAACAAAAAAGCAATGTTCAGTCCGACTTGGGGAACATTGAACGGACTTTAAAAACAGGGAATGGATGAATGTGATATGACAGGGTGGGATGGGGGCTTATTCAGAGATAGCAGTTTATGGGAGGTAGGGAAAGAAGGACATACAAGGCATCGCATATTAACACTACCATGTCATTAAACAAAAACTGATGAACCCATGCCGTCAAAAATAGTTTATTTTCTTTAATACAAAATACAATCATATACAAAAATGGACACATAACATCTCAATCTCATTACATAAAAAAGACACACAATTTCAAATTATTTTGCTTATGCAAGTTGTGTAAACAGAACAGGACCCATATTCACAAAAATAGCTTAAATGTTTAATACATTTCCACAAGACCAGCGTAGTTGCATTAAACAGAAAATGAAATCAGCGAGATTGCTTTGTTAGATTCAGCCAGCCTCAGGCTACGACAGGCCCCCTGAATTCCAAGCAAACCATAGAAGTGTTTTTTGCTATATATATATATATGCATTTATGCTTTGTAAATCTGCTGAATTGTAGTGCTCTTATTAAAAGACAGGTTGAAAGCACTGGGCATTACCTGATAGTGCTCCACACTGCCTAACCTCACCTGCATGGACTTCCTGAGCCTCTCCTGGTTGAGGACTACCACATGTGCCAAAATGTTTGTGCTAGGCCTGGGCTGTGAACAAATATCCAGGAGTGAGTGGGCTGCGACCAGCAACAAAGTGATTTCATCTTGGTCTTAAACCACATGTCATCCTTGATCTGCAGAGGTGAGAATGGGAGGTGGCTTCACTCCTTTGTGCCTAATACAAGACCAGTTCACAAAGGCGCCCACAAACACACACGTGCATACGCAGGTAGGAGCTGTAAGAAGTTCTGACTGGCTGCACAGTGTGTATTGCTCTGCTTAGCACTAGTTATAATGCCATTGTGAATACTCTGGAAATTGTATTTATAGAAATATACATCCCTTATTTACATGAGAAAATATTTTTTATAAACACTTTTTCTTTATGAAAGCTGTATTTACAACATACATACATACAGATGGCATCCCCTTAATCTGAATATCTATACAATCTGCCAAACAACTAGTTCACGACTGTAAAACCAGCACCTCTCTGCCTCTTTCCTAAGTCATGATTTTGTGAAGAAAGTGAGACTTCTCCAGAAAACGGATCAAGGTTCCTAATTTCTCTAGCAGGAGATAGTAAGGCTGTGTCAGCAGTTGCTTCCCTGGCGATTTCACAGTGATTTTTCCATCTGCACATTCCTGTCTAACATTTCTCACGAGCTGAAATTATTTCACTTTCACTTTTGGCAAAGCAAGCACTATTTCTCTGGATATTTTTTCAGAGTATGAAAACCTTTATCAGCAGTTCTCTAATCCCCACCCATGTGCTGCCTACGTAACTAGCAGCAGAGACTGTGGCTGTGGTCCAGCCAATGGGAAGGCTGTGGGGGTGAAGCTCTGGAAGACTGTGGAGGCGGAGCATTGGAATGCTGCTCTAGTCACAGAAAGGGAGAAGGTGATGGGGAGGGGGAGTTCCTGTGCTGTACAACTTAATTTTTTGCTTATGGTAGGAAATGGAAAAGAAATATAGTAACATAGTAACACAGAAAATGACGGCAGATTAAGACCAGTATGGTCCATCTAGTCTGCCCATCAATATGACAGGAGTAGGTGCACCCCTTCCCATGTCTTTTAGGGAGTAGGTGCACCCCTACCCATGTCTTTGCTTAGTGGTGTACCCACCAGGAGCAGGTGAACCCCTCCCCATGTCTTCACCCCTCCCCATATCTTTGTTTATTTGTTTGTTTAGGGGTGAACACACCGCCCCTCCCCCAAACATGCCTCAATCCATTTCTATGGGAAAAGAAGTTCCAATAGCTGCAGCAAATTAACATTCATTCACGGTAACATGGTAATTATGGAACTGCACTTTTCAAATAGTCCTTCCTCTTCATTTCCTCTCCTGATCATAGACACAGAGAACCAACACACACGTGTCCATACCTGCACAGACACATACATGCACTGACACACAAATACACATGCTAAAACAAAGATGTATGCCCACAAACAAAACAGATAAACATACAAAACAGAGATTCAAGACACACTTAAACAGATGGTGTACGCGTGCATACAAGCACACATGCACGCACACACAGAGGGGTTGGAAGAAATTTCATTAGCCATGCTCTACATGCTTTCCCCACTTGTTTTTTATGTGTTATCAGTCTGTGCTGTGACTATTAACTCTTTGGTCTGTGGGAATTATTACTAGTTTAATACAGCTATTCTAATTATAAATGTTAAAATAAAAATAAAAGAAGCCTCAGATAATTTGAACTTGCCCAACGATGGTTACTGGACACTTGATAAACAGTTTAAAAGATGACAAGAACAGCCTCTTGCCCTACTGTGTTAGGGTCCTGTCCTGTTTTGGAAAACAGAGGCAAGCATGTCTTTCTGCATTACCTGAAAACACCCAGAGAAGATGCAAAATTAAAGCACTTAAAAAGAAGAGGTGGTTATCAGGAAAATATAAAACCCCCAGATCAACCATCTCCCCTGAGTAATCAAGAGGATGCATAATCTACGCATTCAAATTGCTTTCCATTCCAGTATTTCAGTTTGGTTGGGGTGGGGTGGGGGTGGGGGGATAACTGGGGCTTTATACAAGAACTGTTCTATGTACACAGGAACCACCAAGCTGCACATGTATTTTTGCATAAGTTGCTTAGTAAGACAAAATAAGCACTAGCTCTTGGAACCTTGAAAATGTAAGAGCCTAAGAAGGTGGCAGGAGTCCCCATTCAGCTCTGTCATAGCTGTAGTCTTCAGAATATTAAACTGGCTGTTTCTTGGCACTACTGCTTCACGGTCTGGATTTACTTCTAGGTCTCCATTCATTTTTGCCCTCATGCAGTTTTCTCTGTTTTTACATACTGATAGAATGGACATCTCTTTTTTTAAGAGGAGGACAAAAGAGTAGCAAGACACCAGTTCTGTCCTTCCTCGGGTCTCATCTCCAACTGCTGGGGCCGTGCCTCTGATTTATCCACACTGGGAATGGTCAGAGTGAATTTCTCCCCCTCCCTCCCAACAATTAAAACCATGTTCTAGAAAATCTAATAAAAAGATAAAAGGGGAACTTTATCAAGGATTCTGCTTCTCTAAGTGCCAACTAAATATGATAAACCATTTTCTTGCTAGCACAATTGCTTTAAGGATAACTGCTTGCAGAACCAGCAGATGGAAGCTACATCATGAGACTGGATTTCTCCTCAACAGGAGCCTTATATATAAAAGCCACTTGTGATTATCTGGAAACAAAGAAAAGATCAAATACTCCTGAAATTTAGCAATCTGGAAAAGGTGCCAAGGTCACACCATCCCCCACTATATTCTGTGAATCTAGAATAGTCAGAATTCTACGTTGTTTTTCACGGCTCATTCCATGTGACACTATAGAAGTTTTGGGCTGAGTCTGGGCATACTGCTGACTGTTCGACAATTTCAAGATTACTCTGCAAACATGATACGTATGAAGCCAGTGCTGAAGAAAAGCCATTGGATGTGCTGCATAATATTTGGAAAGAAACTTAGGAGAACTGCAGCAGGACTTTGTGTGTGCAGCAGCATTATCTTGTAGGGATGCTCTGCAGCAATGGGAACAAGGAGGCTTGTGAATATCAAGGGAAATATGGATGATGCAGAGTACAGGCAGATCCTGGAGGAAACCTGTTCAAGGTCTGCCACAGACCAGGGGCTGGGGAGAAGATTCAGCTTTCATTAGGTAAATGATTGCAAGCACAAAGCAAAATCAACAGCTGAGTGGTTCAGCAAAATGACTGGCCCAGTGAAAGCCCAGACCTGGATTTAACATCTGGGGCAAGGCCTGAAGACTGCAGCACTCAGACGACTATCCACTAACCTGAAAGAGCTTGAGCTAGTCTACCAAGCATGGACAAAAAGTGCGCCATCTCGCTGTGCAAAGCTGGTAGACATTTATCCTAAATGACTCATGGCTATTGGCTGCAAAAGGGAGTTCCACTTAGTATGAAGTCAAAGGGTATAGATCAGCTGAGACAAACTCCTACTTTAATGTATTTAGAATTGTATTTTTAGTCAGCAGAATATTAAAATGTACAAGGGCACAAAGAAAGGGCACTCTATATCTACGAACATACACTGTGTGCTTTGTTCCATAATGCATTTACATTCAGCAGCTTTTAAAGGGGAGCATTCCAGAAGTTTGGGGGGGGGGGGGGGGTGGAAGGGTGGTGGTGGTGGTGCTTTGAAGAGGAAAATAATGCACATAGGTTGTACTTTCATATCCATGCATTTTATTTTCCATTTAAAAATAGCTATAGAAAAGCAAACGCAAAGATCAGTGAGTACTCTTTATCCTTTGTAAGTTTAAACATGAAACAGGGGTAGTTTCACATTGATAACTACGGCAAAGTTCACAGGTGAAAAGTACACCTCAACCTTGTCCCAGAAATGTATGATTTAAAATTGCACTCTAGAGAGAGCTGGCATTAGGAAGCAATTGCCCCAAGCCTGCGCGAGGCTGCAGAGAAGACAGCCTGCTGGAAGGTTTTGAGGCCTCTCCCCAGATTTCTTCCCTGGGCCCCAGCATGTTCAACAGCCCTCCTCTGAGATCAGTGATATTCATGAACAGTCCAAGAGGGTCGCAAACAGATCAGCTTTTCAAGAAACCCTTAATGAACAGAAATGAGAGAAATCTTCAAATAACTTACACTGTAACAGGGCCTTAGGAGACACACTGTTGTACAAGGAAAATGAAACAATGTAACAAAAGAGTAATATAACAGCAATATGTAAGGGACTTTGAATTATTTACAATGTTGGTCTGGATGGCAACTGGTCATTTGTTCATTTGTACAGTTCTTCAATATACAAGGACTAGTGAATTGTTGGTGGCTTGCTTTAATTGTATTCTTCTTGGAAGAAATATGCTTTAAGTCTTTTCCAGAATTCAGCTGTTTTGGAATATCCTCTTAGTGTTGAGGGTAAAGAGTTCCATAGTGTGGGAGAGCATAGGGTGAAAGCTTGATTGCAGATGGATTGTTTACTCTTAATCTTCTGTGTCGGGATCACTAGCAGGTTAAGGGTGGTACTTCTTCGTGATCTATCATTGCAAGGGTTGGAGATGAGGGTCTGAAGAATGTTGGCAGATTCCTTATGTACGATTTTAAATATTATGGTGAGAGCTTTGTATTTGATTCTGGCAGTGATGGGTAGCCTATGTGGCTGTATCAGTATTGGGGCGATATGGGCTCAGCAGGGACTGCAAATATTATTCATGCAGCTGTGTTCTTGGCCATTTGTAGGAGTGTTTATTTATTTATTTTATTTATTTAACTGTATTTATATCCCGCTTTTCACCGGGTCAAAGCGGGTGTATAATGTTTTTATGGAAGCCCTGGTATATGATGTTATAATAGTCTAGTACAGGTGTAATCATGGCCTGGCAGACGGTTCGGAATAGCTCTGGGGTGAGTAGAGGTTGGACGTGTTTTAGAGCTCTTAGTTTGTAATATGTGGAGGTGGCTGTTCTTTTTATATTTATTTATTTAACAGTATTTCTAGACCGTCTTATCATAAAAATCAAGGGGGAGTAAGGGGCGGGGGGGGGGGGGGTTCATGCAGAGAATGCAGGGGGGGGTGGTGTGCATGTGGGGGGAGTGTTCTAGATTAGGGGGGCTATGTACAGGGTGCGCTATGATACAGCATGTTCTATAATACTAGGTACTGTTCAGATAGGTCATGAGATAAATCCTGTGCCGATATACAATCTCTCGTCAGGGGGGGGGGTCTTTGTTGTATATGTAAATGGAAGTTCAACTGTTGGTATATTATTATTCCTATGTAGTTTATTACAGTTTTGACTTTGATTGGGTTGAGTCTCAGTGTTGCTGGTGGGGAGAATGTAGGGTCGATGGTGATGTATATGGCTTCAGTCTTCTTTTTGTTGATGAGCAGATTGTGTAGAGTAAGCCATCTGTTTTACTTCTCTGAAGCACTTCTGTAGGTTGCTAAGGTCAGGGGAGAGGAAGTTGATGGGGGTGAAGAACATTATGTCATCTGCATAGATTTGATATTGTATCTTGTGTTTTCTGAATGTTTGACATAGTGGCTGGATGAAGATATTGAAAAGTATGGCCAAGAAGTTTGAGCCTTAAGATATTCCTATTTGCTGGGTGAAAGGATTTGATATCTTGGAGCCTATTCTTACTTCTTGTTTTCTTGAATCTAAGTAGGATCGGAACCAGTTGAGTGTGGTGTCTTGAAGTTCAATCTCAGTGTTAGTAGCAGCTGGTGGTGTTGGACTGAGTCAAAGGCAGAGGCTAGGCCAAAGAATATTAGGACAAAGCCTTTGTTGGGGTTTTGGGAGCAGGCTATAAGTGTATTTAGTAGGGAGGTGAGGAGGGTTTCAACTCTGTGGTATTGTCGGAACCTGTGTTGATGCGGGTCTAGGGGTACGTGTTTGGTGAGGTGGTCTTGGAGTTGTGTAAGGACTATTTTCTCTATTATCTTCAAGATAACGTGATGCTGGATATTGGTCTGTAGGACTTAGGGGAAGATGTGTCAAGCTTTGTACTTTTTAGAAGAGGCCAGATTGATGTCGGCTTCAGCAGGTTTGGTATAAGGCCTAGTTTCAAGGAGGAATGTACTATGCACATTAGGTATGTGCTGAGGTGGAATCTTGTGAGCTTTAACCATGACACAGGGCAAGGGTCCAATGGAGAGGTTGTTGTATTAAGGTTCTGGATCGTGGCTTCAATGTTTTTGAGTGAGGGGAGCTGGAATGGAGTCCATAACTTCTGAGACATCACATTGGGGGCAGGTGACATTGGGAGTTGATCTGCTGGAGAGGTGTTTACCTGTTTGGTGAGTAGATATGAGGCAATCTTCTGGGGGCATATTTGTTCTTGCGGATTTCCTTTATTAGGCTCCTTTATGAGGGATTTTACTATGGAGAAGAGCTCTCTGGGTTTATTTTTTATGTGTTAGTGTTTCTTCATTGTATAGTTTAAGCTTTTCCATATATGAGGTATGGAGGCCTGGGCCCCTTGTGTTTCTCCATTTGTGTTCCAGTCTGCGTAAGTTACTTTTCAGCTTCTGTAAGGAAGAGGAGAATCATGGAGCTCTGTCCCTATGTTTTGTCATTAGTTTCCTTGGAGGGGCAAGGGCTGCTGCTGACAAGGTATTGTTCCAACTTTGAGTCAGCTCGCTGAAGTTTATTTTATTAGCTCTGATGGAGTCTGTGATATGATGGTTTCAAGGAAGTGCTCATTATCAAACTCTCTGAATCTCCAGGTTGTGGGTAGCATGGGTGTCTGCCGAAAGGTAGATTGGATGTGGAAGAGTATGGCTGTATGATCTGACCAGGGTACTTGGAGCACTGTGTGGGACGATTATTGTGAGTCAGAAGGAGGTCAGAGGGCATGAATATGAGGTCAAGGATGTTTCCTTTCTTGTGAGTTGGCTTGGTGAGAATCTGGGTATATCCAAGGGTTCTCATGGCTTCTAGGAATGTTCTTGTTTGTGAGGTGGGATCGGAGGCTAGATTGAGGTATTAGAGCATTATTAAAGGCTGATAGCCAGAAAACCTGATCTGCTTGTCGTCCTCAAGAACTGGAAGTGAATAACATTGTCCTAGATGATTGGGGGGGAGGGAGTAAATGAGGCACAGGAAGGACAAAGATTTAGCAGAAAAACTAACACGTCTATACAATTTAACAAACATCTTTACAGTATGCATATGAAAAAGGCCTTTATGTGCAGGAAATCTTTTATAAAGGATTTCCTGCACATAAAGGCATTTTTCATATGCATACTGTAAAGATGTTTATTAGCCTAGTGGTTACAGCATAGAAGTATGCATGGTGCCCTAGCTATGTACTTTTATGTGACTCATGTATAGGCGTGTTCTGGGGCAGAGTTTGGACAGAATGCAGGTGAAGTCACGATTTACATGCACATTTGATTAAAAACACGCACAGTTTATAAGCAAATATTTACGCCTGCTCCAAGAAGGCCTAATTTTTGCTGCTTTGCCCTTAGTATTTTAAAAGATTGTCAGCCCAACATTAACAGTTTGAGGGTATGTGTCTATAAAAGAACCTCAAAACATCTTAAAAAGTATCTTAAAAAGGATATAACGATTTTAGAAAAGGTACAGAGAAGAGCCACCAAAATGGTAAAGGGGATGGAAGGATACTCCTATGAAGAAAGGCTAAAAAGGTTAGGGCTCTTTAACCTGGAAAAGAGACGGCTGAGAGGAGATATGATAGAAGTCTATAAATTAATGAACGGAGTGGAACGGGTAAACGTAGATCAATTGTTTACCTTATCAGAATATAGAAAGACTAGGGGACATGCAATGAAGCTACAGGGTAAACTATTTAAGACTAATAAAAGAAAATATTTTTTCACTCAACATGTAATCAAACTCTGGAATTTGTTACCGGAGGATGTAGTAAAGGCTGTTAGTGTAGCTGGGTTTAAAAAAGGTTTGGACAAGTTCCTGGAGGAAAGGTCCATAAACCATTATTAAGAAGTGACCGAAGATATCAATGCTTGACCCAGTACAAGCATTGTGGAACTTGTGTCTCTTGGGGAAACTGCTAGGTACATATGACCTAGATTGGCCACTGTTGGAAACAGAATACTGGGCTTGATGGACCTTGGTCTGACCCAGTATGGCATATCTTATGTTCTTATGTTAACAGCCACCTACTTGGCTTTCACACAAAGGTGGCATGCTAAAAAAATGGCCCACCACATGTTTTATATTTTCAGTGTTCACGGCATAGGATGATTGGGAGATAGTCACACTGGAAATATTCTGCATAGGCAATGATTCAGAGGAACTGAAGGAAATCATTGTGAATCTGAAAGAGGTACTAGACCAAATCAACAAATGAAATAGCAGCAAATCATCAGGACGTGATGGTATTCATCCCAAAATTGTGAAAAACCTCAAATATAGAAATGCAGACCTATCATTAAAATATACCGTGAACTGGAGGGTAGCCAATGTAGTCGAGGTTAACAATATAGCTGGATTTAAAAAAAGAAAGGCTTGAAGAAGTTTCCAGAGGACGGGTCCATTAAAAAAGTATTCACAAGGTACGTTTGGTGATGAGTAACAGAATAGATTTACCCATTAAAATATGCTGGATACTTCCAAGTGATCTAGATTGACCATTGTCAGAAGCAGGAAGCTGGGCTTCATGGACCATTGGTCTGATCCAGAAAGACATTTCTTATGTTCTCGTGTCATTACCCACCCATAAAAGACGACACTTTTTATTAGCCACGTCCTTGCAATTATCCTATTGATGAGATGCAATCCAGAAGGAAAGAGCTATGACATTTTATAAATAAAAATACCCCCTGTGGGGGCCGGTTCAGTGGTTTATGCTGGGTACTGCCATGTAGATGGCCCTTGGTTTGATCCCTAGCATAGGCCTGCTGCTCCCTGGGAGGGCCACACCAATGAAGAGACAGTATTCACAGTCCTTGGGGAAGAGGGTAAATGTCAAAAACCCCTTAACCTTAATTGTTTAATATGACTTGGAAGGATGGGCTATATTTACATTATTGTTCATTATCCCTGGTTATTCATCCATTGCTCATGTTTTTTTAAATTTATTATTGCTTAAGGGTGACTCCTAGTGCCAGATTCAGGACAAATAATTGCAAGGCTCCAGTTTAAGCTCTGGCGCTTAGCTCCCAGCTGAGGACTGTTGCTGCAATAAAGTAAGTTAAAGGGGATACAAAATACAGAGAAAAATCCGTCAGCTGCTAAGTTAAGAGTGACAATGCCCTATCCTAGATCTGTTTCCGGATGAGCTGGAGAGACAAAGAGCTGGTAAAACTGCTGGGTTAGAAAATGTGGCTTAAGGTTCCTGTGTGCATTCAAATGAGAATTTAGGCTGGAGAAGATCTGCCCATCAGCATGAAGAGAGGGAATCGGGGTGCTTCAGGAAAGGACCTTGGTGGTCCTGGAAGCCTGCATCTTGAAACACTCGTCAGCCTTATCTAAATGTATCATCATACTATTATGATTTTCCTTTACCTAATTTTAGGAAACCCTTAGTGAATGGGTCCTTGCTGTAGATTACCGTGGCAGCCATTCATAAAACATTGTTAGCCTATGAAACCTATGTGCAAACCAAATAAAGACTGCTCTGGTGCATTCAAAGTCAACCCAGTCACAAGCCAGGTTCTCACCATATCATACAGTTATGGGCTTCACAGCTGGGCAAAGCCGTTTTGCCTCTCATGCTAACAATTTTCTCATTATACTTTGAATGCATGTTTCTAAAGCATTTCACAAATTAAATACATTTCTGGCTGTTCTCCAGTGGTATTCCAACAAGCCCATCCCTTTGCCAATGTTCAACTGACATTTCAAAGAGAAACAGCTAAGAACCCAAGAGCATGTGTTTACTTCAGGTATTCTTCTCATGAATGTGGGATAAAGGGAATACTTTGAAAAAAGGGAATACTTTGAAAAAAGGGAAAAGCGAGAGGCAACCACTTATTTTTCAATCATCATTCCAGAAACACAATGGAAGTTCACTGCAAGTTTAAATCTGAATTTTTACATTATAATTACTTCTTGTGGTTATATTAGCTTTTCGTTTCAAGTATGAATTTCATAACTGATTGTATAATGCTTTGCGCAAACTAAATTTATATCAAAGTTTCTATATGGTTTAGATTTTAAAAATTAATTAAGCAAAGACAATGACCTACACAACAGTTTTAAAGTACAATTTTGGTTACTTAAATTTTATTTTTTTGCTTTTCAACTTTAAAAAAATACATATCTAAAGTGCATAATTTTACTTACAATTTATAGCTCTCTGAGATTATAGCAATATGTTTTGTAAACGTAAGTAGCTGAGGATTCAGAAGTCAGCTCTGCAAAACTTATCGGTCGAATCAACTTTCATTAATCAGCAAAAGACACGTCAGTATGGTTCTCAGATGCTATGGCTTGTGCATGACATGTTGGCTCTGTCTTCGTTCACCCCACATCAGGCTTCTTTTCAATCACCAGCTACTGCAAACAACCCCATGGTCCCCTAAAGCAGCGCTGTCTGGCACTTAAGGAAACACATTAGCATATAGCTTAGCCTCAAAAAAAGCCTAATCAAATGATTATCTGTTTTAATTTTAGCTGTAATCTAGTTGCTGCCCTTTTCCAGATTCCGTGGCCCCTACTCTTGATTCTGTGGCATGAAGTGGCCATTCCGAAAAGCTCTAAAGGGCAGCTCCCGATCCTCAATTTAGCTACGACTGCATAAGACATTTTCTTTTTCCTTCTTAAATGTCTGAGTGACTCACTAGATACACTGAATCATTTAATAAAACTTGCAGACTGAAGTTGGCAAGAAATATGCAAGTTTCCCAAAACTTTAGGCATTTTCATCACATCCAAAATTGGGGGAAATTATAGGAAATACTGATGAATTCCCTTGAATACTGCAGAATTTACTATGGGAAATCCTTCAGTATTCAGCAGTCTTCTGCAGGATTTTCTGTGGCATGTACTACAAAACATGATCAGAAACTCCTAAACAATTTAGGTAAATCTGCCTGGCAAAACAGAGGAAGTCACAGAAAATTTAGAGATGAGAGTCTGCTTTGCTTTTGCCATAGAAAAATTGAGAAGCCTCTGGTCCCTTTCTCTGCTCACATAGGTTATCGATAGGATCCAACAAGACAACGTGGCAATATTCTAGTTAACACTGCATAGAGTATGATTATTTGGATACATGTTGGCAGACATCAGCTGAACAGCCAAGTTACACAACCTCAGTCAGCTAATGAGAATCTGCAAGCCATAATTCAGTCCTACAAGTCACTGATCAGAAATCCCCGCTTCCTCACACCCCACATACCCTGGCTTAGAAGTGAGGCTCACAACTGTCATCGCATGCACAAAACTAACCCATTTGGATAAATTGCCCTGAAAGAAACAAAAGGATGCCTGCAATATCTCAAAATTAAGATCTGAAATAATATAGCAGGAAAGTGGGAACAGATAATTGTATCTTCTTTCCCTTGAATTGTTCTGGTTTCATTAGGGAAAATGCTATCAGCAACATTTTCCCCAAGGAGTAACTTTAATTAGACATTAGAGCTGTTTGTGAGAACCATCGGTGTAGTTTGCATTCTTATTTTGGGAGGACAAAGGGTAAGGAAGTCATACGGACAGTGGAGGCAGGGGTACCAGATCACCATTAATGCCTGCAACATTGGGGGGGGGGGGCGCTACCACACCCTCATGCCTTCCCCAAATTACACCTTTCTAGAAATTCCTTTTCTTGCACTCAACAGACAAATATCATACTTGCAACTCTGCTCATGGTGAGAGTGAGGAAGATGAGCACAGGCTGCCTACAGGAGTTGGTTTGCAACAACTAGACTGTCCAGGGTTGAATATGATGCTCCCAGCCTACGTTGGTAACTGAGTATCGGGAAGAATTATTGAGGTAGAAAAATCCCCAGATACGCTTACTAGAGATTTTCATCTGTTTCAGTACCATGGCGTGATAAAGTCACAATATGAGTAGACTATGGAACATTCTCTTCTTGTTTTTCACTAAAACACACAATATGACCCTTGTTTCACAATGGCATTCATATCACGACACTACTTTCCAGTTGAGGAAACCTCAGCAAGCTACATAACGCTGAATGGCTTTGTTGTGATTGTTATGTATTCTGAGAAGAGGCAGCGCTTGTTTGGCTGAGAAGTCACGGCCACTGAAAAGTCACAAGGGAATTTTTCAAAATGCCAAACAATAGGCAGGGCTTAAAGCTTTTAGCATTATAAATCCAACCTGGAATACCCACCTGGGTTTTATCAAGCAAAAGCTAAAACTGAAATTTTGTTTAAGCAGAAATTGCACAGTGCCTCCCGCCTTACCCAGTTTGCGGTGCGTCTTAAAAAGTATTTCTGATAGGGCAGTTGTGCACTGCAGATAAGTGCCTGTCACTTATCATGCTTCTGAAGTGTTTCAGAAGAAATTAAAATAAAGAAATAGGATTGCCAGCCCAACGCTCACAGTTTGGGGGGGCGGGGCGGCGTATCTTTTCCAGAAGAGAATCTTGATGTGAACTAAAACCTCAGTTCATTCATAAGGGCAGTTCAGCAAACCGGCAAGGAGGCAGAGCAGACCACACAATGTATAAAGCATGAAAGAGGCACTGACTCTCCCCGACCCCTTATGGTTAAGTCACTCTTGCAGTCTTTGGGAAACTGCCAACTTGCCCTGCTTCCCTTCACCCCACAGGTGAGCGCCTAAATGGTTCTTCTCACACCCACTCTTCCCTTCAATTGTGTTGCAGCCTTCTGTTGTTGCAGTGTGCTCTTACAATGACACAACCTTGGATGTATCTCTCTTGCTGATGAGGACCTCAAGCAGCCGTAGTTTTGCCTTGATATGCTTGTACTCACTGTATTCCTCTGCCATAGGTGCCCGATCTTCCTTCTGAACGTTTCTAAAGGAGAGGCAGGAAAGCGACATGGGTGAATCCAGATTACTTAGTTCTTTGCTAAGATGCCTGCCCAAGGTACAGCACATCAGGGGACCTTTCAATTCTGGCATAAGACTACCTAAAGAACTTCTCCAAGAATGACTCTGTACTTGCTACACACTTACATTCTACATGATGCAGGTCTAGAATTACTACAACTGCTTTCAAGCACACAGTCTATATCATTTGCTCATCAATCTGCTTCATTTTAAATATATTCAAATATTTACAAAAGGTTAATCAAAGAGAGAAACATAGCTACAAAATAAATCATTTCTTCAGTCATAGAGGGAAAGTGAAACACATTGTGTATTTGAAGTACTCTTCCAAATTAAATTATGGCTAATAGGTGTTCTTTCAAAACAGAATTTTACTAGTCATAAATGGGTCAAATGATCACACTCTATTGCCAGACAACTAACTATTGCTGAGCTTTTTGAAAACATCTGAAGGCCTTTTACTAAATGTACAGTACATAGGAATTCCTGTGTTGCGGAGGTCCTACAGTTCCCCTCAGTTATGTTAATACAGCTTTGACTGGGAAGAACAGCTCATAAAAGGGAGGTATGAGAGTTTGTGTGACTGGTGAACTGCTGGTTTTGGAAAACAACTGTTACAGGTAAGCAACTTTGCTTTTCCTGAACACAAGCAGGTTCATGGAATCACAAAACCGGGACTGCTGGATACGGCTTTTCTAACAAAGTTGAAAAACAAGTCTGTCGATGGGTGAAAGGCATTTCTGTTGGGTAAATAGTCTTCTGTTTTGATATTTCTTTCAAATTTTAGGGGCAATTTTCAAATTGTCCACACTGGGACAAACATTGTGCGGAATTCTTACCTGTGGGCGCTGCACAAGTTTTCAAAGTGAAAATACATACACATTTTTACTTTGAAACAGATACAAATATTTTTGGTATAAAAGTATGCACAAAGATACAAAACTGTAGCCATGTGCATATTTTTCCTCCCCAAATCTAAATACACCACAGGAACACATCCTCTCAACATGGCTGAAAGTAAATGTTTGTTCCATAATGTTTACTTTGAGTGGAACTGAGGGAGGGCCATATTCAGACAGTTGATTGACATAGGTACAACTGGGCCAATATTCAAAGTCCTTAGCTGACCAGTCAGTTAAGAGGGCAGATCCCTATATTCAGGGGCACTATCAAAACAGTGCCACTGAAAATCTCCTCAGACTGCCCCTGCTCTGTCCAGCTAACTGGGCTAATACCAGCACTTGCCTGGCTAGCACAATATTCGAAGGCCCCTGTCTGGACAACATAGGCAAGATGAAAAGTTGGCCTACATTGCAATCTGGACAAAGACTAGCTGAAAAAGCAGTTACTCTCCTGTAACATGTGGTCTCCAGGGACAGAAGGAATCAATCATCACATATGGGTAACATCGGCGCCGACAGAGCCCCAGCAGAACCATCTCCCTAGCTTTCTTTGAAAGCCTTTAAGAGATGCATCACGCATGCGTAGTCCCTTCCCGCCCAAGGGTGCCATCTTGCCTCAGTTTAATGACCTAGCTAAGATGGCAAAAAATAAAATACGGTAAAGAAGCACTCCAAGGGAGGAGGGAGTGTTGTGAGGACTGATTCTTGCTGTCCCCAGAGAACACCTGTTACAGGTGAGTAACTACGTGTTCTCCGGGAACAAGCAGGAAGTCAGTCCTTAATAAGGGACTCCACAGCTATAGGCTACTGAGAATCTGTAAAAATGCCACGGCGACCTGCAAAGGGGGAGCCATGAGCAGCAGCAGTTGAGGCCCTACTGAGAGACTCTCGCAAGACCCAAGTGTCTGGCAGGGAACCAGCACTCTGACAGGCTGAACACAGAAGGGTCGGAGGGCAAGATTGCCTACACCCTGAAGAAATTACAGAGTACGGCCTGGCTGATGGGACTCCCTCTCCAGGCAGCAGTGAGCTGTGAAGGTATGGACCAAAGACCAGGTGGCGGCCTGGCAGATTTCCATCACGGGGATAGAGCGCAGATTTGCCAAAGAAGTAGCCATGGCCCTGATGTGGTGTGCTATGACTTTCTGGTCCAATGAGATCCCCGCCTGCTCATAGGCAAGGGTAATGCACTCCGCATTCCAAGCAGAGTTCACTTAGTCACTGGGAGCCCCAGATGACTGGGGTCATAGGATACGAAAAGCTGAGTTGCTCTGCGGTAGCCCTGAGTCCATTGCAGATAGAAGGACAGGAACCTTTTGCAATCCAGAGTATGGAGAATGGTCTCCACCCTGCCGACCACCTACTGATTCAGGTGGAATGGGGACACTACCTTCGGCAGAAACTTGGGGTGTGTGTGGAGCACCAACCTGTTCTGGTAGGAAAGTTCTGCCATCAGAGCCTGGAGATCGCTGACTCTGCGAGCTTATGTGAGTACTACAAGGAAGGCAACCTTCCAGGAGAGCTACCTCAAGTGACAGATAGCCAGAGGCTCAAACGGCTGCTTAGTGAGCTGCGAGAGCACCAAATTGAGATCCCTTTCCGCCGCTGGAGGGCAGGGGGGGGGGGGTTTGGACAGCATGAGGCACCACAAGAACCGAGACACAAGGGGGCTGAGCTGAGAGGGGCTTGCCCTCAATGGAATAGTGGTGCGCTGTGATAGCATGCTCATGTGTACTCTGACCGCGTTGGACTTTAGTCCCACCTGTGACAGATGGTGCAGGTACTGGAGTACCACTTGTACCGAGCAGGAGAATGGGTTCGCCCATTTTTCAGTGCACCATACCGAGAATCGGCGCCACTTGAAGGCATATGTCCTTCTTGTGGAAGCCTTATGAGAGGCCAGAACAACCTCTTCCATGTCCTGTGGGAGGTTGAAGGGAGCTAATGCATATCTTTTCGGCAGTCAAGCCGTGAGTGATAAGGATCCCAGGATGGAGTATAGGAGAGAGTCCTGCTCCTGTGAGAGTAGTCCTGGGGCTTGGCCCAGAGGAATCAGCGCTGCCACCAACAGGGAGAAGAGCAGCAGGAACCAGGGCTGCCTGGGCCACCGGGGAGCTATCAGTACTAGTGATGCCCTGTTGCGCTGGACCTTGAAGAGGGTCTTGGAAACCAGTGGTGTTGGCAGAAAGGCAAACAGGAGGCCTTCTGTCCAAGGAATGAAGAACACATCCGCTGCCACCGGCGACAGGTGCGGCTGGCGGGAGCAGAAGCGGGGCAACTGCGTGTTGTCCGGGCAGACGAACAGGCCCATCAGGGGGACGCCCCAGAGTCGAAATAGCTGGGAGGCCACTTTGTGATTTAGGTTCCACTCATGTGGCTGGAGGATTCTGCTCAGCTTGTCCACCAGGGCACTGATTTGGCCTGGGAGGCAGACTGCTCTTAGGAGCATCCTTCCACATGTCGCACAGGAACAGAGGGCTACCGCCTCCTGGCAGAGAGAATATGACCCTGTGCCCCCTTGTTTGTTTATGCAGAACATTGTGACTTGGTTGTCGGTCTGGCCGACTGGTGCTGCAGCCGGTGGCGGAAGGCTCGGAGCCAGAAATATCGCCCGGAGCTCCAGCAGATTGATTTGCATCTGGGATTACATCTGAAACCAGCTGTCTTGTATCTAGAGGCCCTCACAATTACTATTACTACTACTATTTAGCACTTATAAAGTGCCACGCACGCAGCGCTGCACAGCTAGCCTACAAGAGGTGGCTAACATACAAGAAACAGAACCTGTCCGTCAGAGTCATGCTCATTGAGGATTTTGTCATGGAAGTAGTCGGCTAGGGTTTGGGCAGAGAGGGAGGGCAGGATCGGGGGCGGGGGGACCTTGAGGAGAGAATTGAGGGTGTTAAAGAGACGGCAGGGGTCAGAGGCAAGGGAATTAGTCAGATGGACGTAGTAATCTTGTTTGGCAAGTGCTAAGGCTGACTGGAAGGAGCCAAGCATGAATTTGAAGTGTAGAAGGTCTTCCAGTGAGTGGGATTTGGATCAGGCTCATTCGGCAGAACGGGCACAGATGCGTAGGTAACGGATTGTGGGTGAAAGCCAGGGTTGGGGAGTAGATCATTTTACAGGACATGAGGTGGAAGGGGCAAGAATGTCAAGGGCTGAGGATAGTGTAGCATTGTATGAGGATAATGTTTCGTCGACAGACTCAAAGTATAAAATGGAGGAAAGAGATGGAGAAATGGTGGAGGAGAGAGCTAGGGGGTTAATATTATGAAGGATTCTAAGTAGGTCGGAAGAGACAGGACGAGGTTGGGATGGCGGGAGCTGAAGAATAAATGTTAGTAGGTAATGGTCAGATGAGGGAAGGATTGATTTGCAGAGGTTTGAGGGAGAGGAATTGGAGAAGAGTATTAGGTCGAGGCAGTGGCCGTGTAGGTGTGTGGGGGCAATGGAGCAGAGTTGGAGGCTGAACGAGGAGGTAAGAGCGAGGAACTATGAGGCATGGGGGTCGGAGGTGTTGTCGACGTGAATGTTGAAATCGCCAAGAATAAGAGTGGGAGAGGAGGGATCCATAAAGGCAGAAAGCCGGGAGTTGAAGTCGGTGAGGAAGGTTGATTTGGAGTTGTCGGGTGGGCGATAAGTAACAGCTACATGGAGGGGAAGTGGTGTGAGGAGACGAATGGAGTGGGCTTCAAAGGAGAGGGGGAGTGCGATTGGGGTGGCAGGAGGGGGAGAGTAGGAGGCCAACGCCACCACCGCGACCAGTAGATCGAAGTGTATGGGAGAATTGGTAGCCCCCATAGCAGAGAGAGGCAATGGATGCGGTGTTATCTGGGGGGAACCAGGTCTCGGTCAGGGCAAGAAGGTGTAGGGCATTAGAGATGAAGAGATCGTGAATAAAAGTAGTTTTTTTAATGACTGAGCATGCGTTCCTTAGGGCGCAAGTAAACGGGAGAGCGGACGGGGGAGGAGAGGGATATGGCTAAGATTGGATAAGTTACGTGTGGATTCCTTATCAGAGTAGCGTGGGGGTCTATTTCTAGGGTAGTACCGAGATTTAGAGGGAGATTTCTTATCAGAGTAGCATGGAGGTCTATTTCTAGGGTAGTAATGAGATTTAAAGGGAATAGGGTGTGGGTGGGTATTGTCTGGGTGTATGTGCTGTCCAAGAGGGACATGAGGGAGGGGAAGTGAGGGATAAATTGATGGTATCAAATAGGTTATGTGAGGGATTATATTTGGGGGTAGGGTTGAAGTTGATATCTATGGTTGAGTGACTATGGGATGAATGGGGGAGGGCGGAAGGAGGGAGGAGCGGGATGCAGATGAGATTAGATAGGGTACGTGAGGAACTTTCTTTAGTGTGGGAGAGAAAAAGGGGGGGGCCAGGGTTGGGGTTGATGTTACCTGATGAGAGAAGGAGAATGAGTATTAGAGAGCGAGGTAAAGTGGAGATAGTACGGCGGAAGCGAGGATGGGGTTGCCTAAGAAAGAGGGGGGTTGGTGAATGCGGGGGATGGTGTGAAGAACCTCAAAAGCAGGTGCAAGGATAGGGGGCAGAATAGAGGGAGAAGTGAGGCAGGTGGAGAGGGGGGCAGGTTGAATGCGGGGAATAGTGTGGAGAGGCTCCAGAGCAGGTGCTAGGCTAGGAGGCAGAGTGGAGGGAGAAGTGAGGAGGGTAGGGGGAAGAGGAGGGAGGATGTTGATAGGAGGGGAGGCAGTTGGGGAGGAAGAGGAAGAGAATGACAATGAGATGTGGGGCCATGGTAGTGGGCAGCAAGGTCTGAGCAAACAATGGGTAGCAGTTCTATGCCAGCAATGGTAGCAGTTCTAAGCAACAATGGTAGCAGTTCTAAGCAGACAATGGATAACAGTTCTACACGGGCAATGGTAGCAGTTCTAAGCAGGCAATGGATAACGGTTCTATGCAGACAATGGGTAGCAGCTCAAGCAGGCAATGGATAACAGTTCAATACAGGCAATGGCAGCAGTTCTATGCGGGCAATGGCAGCAGTTCAAGCAACAATGGGTAACAGTTCTGTGCGGGCAATGGTAGCAGTTGTAAGCAGACAATGGATAAGAGTTCTATGCATGTGATGGTAGCAGTTCTAAGCAACAATGGATAGCAGTTCTATATGGGCAATGGTAGCAGTTCTGAGCGGGCAATGGTAGCAGTTCTAAGCAGACAATGGGTGGAGGAGCGATCGTGCTTACTCAAATCCAGGGGCTGCGGTGAATTGGAGGAGTAGGATGGATGAACCACAACAGGGAGCCCCCGGTCCCTTGCCGAAGGGCCACACCAAAGGGCCCTCTGGCGAGGCCCTCCGGCGCAGGCCCGCCAGGCGTGGGTGCGCCGGCTGGAGCATGCCACTTAAAGGGCCGATCGCCCTTTGATCTCCTGGCGGCGTGTGAGGAGAGCTCCGGCTGGAGCACGCCACTTAAAGGGCCGATTGCCCTTTGATCTCCTGGTGGCGCTCCCCAGCCCAGTAAGGAGGTATCTGTGGTGAGGACCCTCTGAAGGTGATGAGGGATCTGCCACCATCCAAGGGAGTCCGCAAGCTGGTGGGTCATTCTCTCTCTGTCCCGGAGACTGCCTGTGGCTTGTGTCCACTGAGAGAGGAGCACCACTGGGCCACTCACATTTGCAGTTGGGTGTATGGGGTCACATGAACCGTGGAGGCCATGTGGCCCAGCAGGCAGAGGAGAAGCTGCGTTAAGAAGCAAATGGCTTCGTACCTCTGAGGCTAGCCCCCTGTGGCGTTCTGACCTCTCTTGAGGGAGAAAGGCCTTGGCCTGGAGGGTGTCTAGCTGAGCCTCTATAAACTCCAGGTGTTGAGCTGGAGTGAGGTGGGACTTGGGGCAGTTGATGACAAACCACAGATGCTTCAGGGCATTGATGGTGCACCCTGTGGCGCGTTGCAGGCATCCTTTAGGTCTAAGGAGAATAGCCAATCTCCTTGCTAGAGGAATGAAATCAATGTTCCAAGGGAGAGCATTTTGAACTTTTCCCTTATCAGGAATTTGTTCAGGTCCCGCAGATCCAGGATGGACCTAAGGCCCCCTGTTCTCTTGGGGACAGGGAAATACCTGGAGTAGAAGCCGATGCCCCTGAGATGTTTTGGCACTGGCTCCACTGCCTTGTCCTTGAGGAGACCTGCGAGCTCGGTGAGGAGCAGGGTCTGATGGAAGAAGTGTCTTATGGGCTTCTCCTGGAAAGTAGGAGGATGGCATCTGCTGAAGGTGGAGAAGGTTGCCCTCCTTGACCACCTGTAGGACCCAGGTATCAGTGGTGATGATGGACCACCTGTAGGCAAACAGAGCCAGCCGCCCCCTGTGTGCTGTAGGGGACCTCCTGGGGGAGAGGAGGTCATGCCCAGAAGTCAAGAGCTCCTCCCAGACTGAGCCAGGGTTGGCGCCTTGGACTTGGGGGTCTTTTGTTTACGGCGGCTGTGCCCCTGTTCCTTGTGATGTTGGCTGTGCTGTGAGGCTGAGAAGGCCTGGACCTGCGAGGCACTGCCAAAGCCATCCTTTTTCCTTGGGAAAAAGGGCTTCTTCCCTGGAGCCTTCTTTCGGGGCTGTGCCGAGGTCTTTTTTGAGAATCTGGTCCTTGTGAGGAACTCAGTCTCAATCTCTGCTGCTTTGTCTGCCATAGGTTTCCTGAAGAAGTTCTCTCCAATGCAGGGAACATCAATAAGTTTGTCCTGAACCCATTGTTCAAGGTCAGATGATTGCAGCCATGCTTGGTGTCGAGCCCCAATGCTGGCTGTAGCCACTCTGATTGATGATGCGAAGCTGTCGCAAGCTGCTCGAGACAGGAACTTTGAGCACTCTTTGGCCACTGACTTGAATTCTGAAGGAGTTCCCCATCGAGGCCTGCCAAGAACCCAGAGTTCCTTTGACAGCTCTATGAGGTACATGCCATTGTAGAGCTGGTAGGATTGGACTCTGCATGTCAGCATCAAGCCCTGAAAGGCCTTCCGGCCAAGGGCATTGAGGGTCCGGGCCTCCCTGCCAAGGGCACTGAGGAATGGGTCTTCTGGCTCTTGAGTCTGCGCATTGAGTTGTGGGGAAGTTGGGCTTTCTAGAACTCAGGGCCTCGGCGAACTTGCTACATGGAGCAGAGTCGCCTGCTGACAATGGACACTGATGCTAGTGTCTCCCACATGCGGAGAAAGAGGCATTGTAGAATCAGTGAAACTGGTACCGTGAGAGCCTCCTTCAGAGGGGTCTCATACTGGAGGATCTCCAGTACCTCCGTGCGAGGGTCCTCCTCTGCCTCAGTCTTGATGGAGAGCGTCCTGGCCATGTCCCGCACAAAGTTGAGGAAGGCAACATCCTCTGGTGGGGAATTGTGTCGGGACTTGGAGGGGATGGGTCCGAAGGTATGTCTCGGTAGTACCGAGTGTCTGGGGACTCTTTATCCTCTGTCTCCCAATTGGACTGGAAGTCCAAGGTTGATTACGAGGCTTTGTGCTTGCCAGAGAGGCTCTTGATGTCGAGGGTCCTGTTGTCCGGGCAGATGAACCGGACAAATCAGACCTGAACGCCCGCTGCTGGGCTACGAGGGCAGATATAATGTTCTCTAAAGGCCGCCATCCTGGTCTCCATGCCAGTTGGCTGCACACAAACACTGAGGGTTTTAGGTTCCAGCGTTGGTTCTGTTGAGGGGGGAGTCCTCGATGATAATGGCCTTGCGTGTCTGAGGCCGGTCGGTGGGTACCGATGACTCTTTCCGAGGCAGTTTGTGTGGCCGCTCCTGCTCAGACTCTTCTGACTCATGCCAGGGATTGCAGGGCTTGGAATGGGATTTTCCCATCTTCCTGGACCCGGTCTTCAAGGAGGACTTTGAGTTCTTGTGTTCCACCTCCAGGGATTTCCTCTCGGAAGAGCCATGGTCGTGGGGCACCAAAGTACCAGAGGAGACTCTTGCGCGGAATCAAAATTTTGGAAAAATGCTTCCTGCTGCTGGTGATGGCTCTTAAGGACCTTTAAGGTCATGGTTCTGCAGAGTTTGCAGTCAAAGTCATTGTGTTCTAGGCCAAGGCACCAGAGGCAGCAGTCAGGCGAATCAGTGAGAGACATCTTGCTGCATCTATCACACTTTTTGAAGCCGCTGGAGGCCATTAGAAAAAAGGGGTCTCTGCCTGGCAGGGGTCTGAGGCCTTCGGCCAAATAAAGGTATGAACGCCGGTCAAGGGAACCTCAAAGCAAAAGAAAAAACAAGGAAACGAACCGAAGGAGCAAAGCCGAGGCGAGCTGGCTTGGGGGCGAGAAACGAACCGGTACGCAAACCGGACAGGAATGTAACAAAAATCCCCACACTTTTTCCAGGGGAAACTAGACAGCTGTCCGGGGGTTCTGTGGAAAAAAGGAGACTAAGGCAAGATGGCACCCTTGGGCGGGAAGGGAATTACACATGTGTGGGTGCATCTCCCAAAGGCTTTCTTGATGGTATTCCTTGCGTGATGGGGAATTTTAATGATTTCTTTTGAGCGCATTTGACTTGTTGCGTTCGATCTTTCAAGTAGGAAGTGAACCATTTCATGGTATTTTTGCGTAATCCTATCTGTTGTAGGTGCTGCAGTAATCTGGGGTGGGACACTGTGTCGAAAGCTGCTGAGATGCCCATAAAAACTAGTAGGAATCCATTCTTTATGTTATCTATGCCTCTTAGGAGGTTGTCAAAGAGGGAAGTGAGTAGAGTTAAGTCAAGTGTCACAACAGTGTGTGCTAAGGCCACGGCAGCCTGAAGGGTGTGTGTTAACTGCACTTGTTACAGGTGCTAGGGTAGGAGCACGTTTGGGCAGAAGGTGCCAAGGACCACACAACCATCAGGCTCACAATAAAGAAAATGTTATTAACGCATGCAGAAAATGGCGGTAAGCACCCACCCAGCACCCACAGTCACCAGCGGTCTACCCTGAATTGCATCCCCCACAGATAGAATCAGGAGCCCCCCAACAAGGACAATAACGAGGTCAAGCCTTGGTACTCACCCCAGAGAGCCTCAGGCAGAGAATCTGTGCCAGGCTCAGCTCAACTCCCCTGGAACTGTTTGGCTAGCTTTGCAGTACTGCAGGTAAGGTGGCTGGCAGGCAGATCCCTCTGAGAGCCTTCTGCAATCTTTGGGAGAAAGCGGGGAACAGAGGAGGAGGTAGGGGTGTTGAGGTTGTGTGAGGCAGTCGTATTCTTCAAGATCCTTCCAATTTTTAGCTCCTCAACAGGCCCTTATCCAGGGTAAGAACATGGAACTGAACCAATTTTCCTTCCTCCTATAGCTACCAAAAAGACCGTGGTCTAGTGGAGCCTCGCATGTCACATCTGTGGGACTAGAAACCCCAGTCCTTCTGGCCCAAGGTTGCTGTCCGGAAGGACTGGGGTTTCTAGTCCCACAGATGCTCCTTGTGGTCTTGGGCAAGCCACTTAACCCTCCATTGCCCATGTTCCCTGTAAGTATTAGTGTATTTATTTATATTCTCTTATATGCCGTGCTATTCTGCATCAGTGCGGTTTACATTGAACAAACTGAAATTGCATTGAACAGGGCATTATAACTTGGAGATAACTATTTTACAGGGAACATGGGCTATGGAGGGTTAAGTGGCTTGCCCAAGACCACAAGGAGCACCTGTGGGACTAGAAACCCCAGTCCTTCCGGCCCAAGGTTGCTGTCTTCTAGTGGGATTTGAACCCCCGATCTTCCGGCCTGAAGTACCTTGCCCCAACCACTAGGCCACTCCTCCACTGTTCCCTGTAAGTATTAGTGTATGTGTCTTTTGCGCTGACCTTCTATCTTGCCAAGCATGATATCTTTCTCTAATGATCTCTCTCTTCGCATGATGTGCCCAAAGTATGAAAGTCGAAGTCTTGTCATCTGAGCTTCTAAAGAAAGCTTAGGTTTGATCTCCTCTAGTACCGACTGGTTTGTTCTTCGGGTAGTCCATGGTATACACAGTATTCGCCGCCAGCACCATAATTCAAAGGCATCAATTTTCTTCCTGTCTATCTTTTTCACTATGCAGCTTTCACATCCATATGATGTTATTGAAAATACCATGGCTTGAACAAGTCGAATCTTTGTATAGAGAGAAACATCTCTGCTCTTGAGGATCTTATCTAGGTCTTTCATAGCCATTCTGCCATGAGCAATGCGTCGTCTGATTTCTTGACTGCTTGTTGCTTCTTTATTGATAGTTGATCCAAGTAGGTTAAAGTTGTTCACGATTTCAATTTCCTCTCCTTCAACGATGAACCTGTTGATTATGCCAGTTGTCATGATCTTTGTCTTCTTTACATTAAGGTGCAGGCCCATTTTGAGACTATGTTCTTTGATTGTGAGAAGCAAATGTTTCAGATCGTCTTCACTTTCAGCCAGTAATGTGGTATCATCAGCATAACGAAGGTTGTTGATGAGTCTTCCACCAATCTTCACACCTCTGTTGTCTTCATACAATCCTGCTTCTCTGATGATTTGTTCTGCATATAAATTAAACAGGTAGGGGGAAAGTATGCAGCCTTGTCTTACACCTTTGCTTATTTTAAACCATTCTGTTTCTCCTTGTTCCGTTCAAACTGCTGCTTCTTGATCAATGTACAGATTATGCAAGGGTACGATCAGGTGTTCTGGTATACCCATGCTTCTTAATGTGGCCCAGAGTTTCTCATGGTTTACACAGTCAAAAGTCTTGCTATAGTCGATAAAGCACAAATAGATATCCTTTTGGTATTCTTTAGTCTTTTCAAGGATCCATCTCACATCCGCAATGATGTCTCTCGTTCCTCGCCCTTTCCTGAACCCTGCTTGCACTTCAGGTAGTTCTTCTTCCAGGTATGGTTGTAGTCTCTTTTGAATAATCTTCAGTAGAATCTTGCTGGCATGTGGGATCAGAGCGATTGTGCGATAATTTCCACAGTCAGTTGGATCACCTTTCTTTAGTATTGGTATAAACACAGATCGTTTCCGAGGTCTTCTCAGTGGATCTGCCGCCGTGGGACTTCAAGGATGCTCGAGTCTCACGGGAAGTGCTGGGCTTGGAGCTCGGTGTCGGGGAGGCCGGGGCTGAGTTGGACCTGGGAAAAAGTTTTTCTTGCGACAACGACTTCTTTTTATTGGTCTTAGGCGTCATGGCTTGGCACAGGTCACAGGAGGTGCTGTCATGGTCCGGGCCTAGGCAACACAGACAGCATTCATGGGTGTCTGTCACCGACATGGTTTGACTGCAGTGGTCATATTTCTTGAACCCACCGGGGGACATGGTAGGGAACACCTGGAAGGGGTTGACGACCACAGGGCGAAAAAAGGCGCGAATGCTGGTCAAGGCAGGCCTCGATCAAAAAAGGGGAAAAAAAAAGCTGAGAACAGCACTGAGATCAGCACAAGATTGAGGCAGAAAGAGGAATCGGTATGCAAACTGGGAAGCTAACTTTTTAAGGATAATTAATTAGCAAGGATTTTTTGGGGAAACAGGACAAATGTCCGTTGGGCTCCGTGGAAAAAAGGAGACTGAGCAAGATGGCACTTTTGTGTGGGAAAGGGACCACGCATTCGTGGTGGCATGTCCCAAAGGCTTTCTTTGAAAGCTGGGGAAATGCTCAGAGCGGGCTCTGTTGGCACTGACCTCACTCATATGTGAGGACTGACTTCCTGCTTGTTCTTGGAGAATAAGATTTTATTTCTGAATAGTTCAATTTACTACATAGTTTCCAATTGTTTTCTCTTTAAAGCTCAAAGATGGGGCTTATCCTAATGTGAGGCAGCATATTTAAATAATATACCAAAAAGAGATATTTATATACCTTGAATTTTGCCTAAAAAAATTATCTTCAAAGTCTCTGAGTGTTTTTCGGATTTTCTTCTTCTCTTCCCTTGCCTCTTGAAGCTGCTCCATGAGCTCTGGCCTGATGACCAACAAGACAAAACAAATAATAAAAATCACACATGATTACAGGTCAATTATAGTATACATTGAAGGACAATTTTCAAAGGGATTTCACCAGGTAACTGAACAATTGCCTGGCTAACTTGCCCTGGAGGAATATTGCCGCCCTCATGGCAGTTTTATGTGCTGTTTTTTTCAAAGCATATATACTTTAAGATAGATTAAAAAGAAGAAGATCCCAGGGGTCTGAAGAGGTCACGGGAGTAAACAGTGTTCAGTTTCTTCCTCTCCCTGTTGATAAAGTACCTACAAAACATATAGGTACTTTTCTATTGACGTGCCTTTATAAAGCATAGTTACTCACCTGTAACAGGTGATCTCCGGGAACAGCAGGAATTTAGTCTTCACATATGGGTATCGTCGGTACCGATGGAGCCTGCGCTGGAACACTCCCCAGCGTCCAATAGGAACGCTTTTGGGAGCATCCCTCAGCACATTTGCGCTGCCTTCCTGCCTTTCCAACTGTCCCTCTTCAGTTAAGTTTGTAGCTGAGTGAAAGGATAGAGGGATAGAGGAAAGAGACAGAGAGATAGAGAGACAACACCTAGGGGAGGTGGGTGGGTTGTGAAGATTAAATTCCTGCTGTTCCCGGAGATCACCTGTTACAGGTGAGTAACTACGCTATCTCCAGGAACAAGCAGGAATGTAGTCTTCACATATGGGGACTCCCTAGCTGAAGATGCCAGGGAGATAGCCCCAGGAAGCTGCCACCTATCGTAAGGTGGGCCATGCTTCCTCCCATGGATCTCTGGCATCCCACCAGGGTTGGTGGGTAGGAGTTAAATTAGGTCTGAAAGAGATTTTGAAGAACAGCTTGGCCAAAGAAGGCATCCCAACGGGAGGCTTTATCTAGGCAGTAGTGGGCTGTAAAGGTGTGTACCGAAGCCCAGGTGGCTGCTCGACAAATGTCATCAATAGACACAGAGTGAAGGTTAGCCATAGAGGCTCCCATGGCTCTCACATTGTGAGCTGTGACATGGCCTTGAAGAAGACGACTCTTACTCTCATAAGCAAAGGATATGCTTTGTGCAATCCATTTGGATAGAATTCTTTTGGAGACTGGAAGTCCCAAATGACTAGAATCAAAAGCAACAAAAAGTTGAGAAGACCTTCTATGTTGCTGTGTTCTTTGTATGTAAAAGGCTAAGGCCCTTTTACAATCCAAAGTATGAAGGTTCCTTTCTGCATTAGAGGCATGAGGCCTCGGAAAGAATACAGGAAGATAAATCGATTGATTTAAATGAAAAGGCGAAACCACCTTTGGCATAAAGTGTGGATGAGTTCTGAGAACAACCTTATCATGGTGAAACCTAGTATAAGGAGGATCAGCCACTAAAGCTTGCAATTCACTAATGCGATGTGCAGAGGTGATTGCAATTAGGAAGATGACCTTCCAGGACAAAAGCTTTAGGTTTGTAGTGGCTAAAGGTTCAAAGGGCGGTTTCATGAGCTGCCCGAGAACTAGGTTTAAATCCCATGCCACCGGTGGTGGCCTGATGGGAGGATTTGTTAATAGAAGACCTCTCATAAATCTTGATATGAGTGGATGAGAGGAAATAGGTTGCCCATTTAGAGGTTTGTAGGAAGCTGCAATTGCACTAAGATGGACTCTTACTGAATTGGTCTTTAGACCAGAATTTGATAGGAGTGGAGGAGTGGCCTAGTGGTTGGGGCAAGATACTTCAGGCCGGAAGTTCAAATCCCACTAGAAGACAGCAACCTTGGGCCAGAAGGACTGGGGTTTCTAGTCCCACAGGTGCTCCTTGTGGTCTTGGGCAAGCCACTTAACCATCCATAGCCCATGTTCCCTGTAAAATAGTTATCTCCAAGTTATAATGCCCTGTTCAATGTAATTTCAGTTTGTTCAATGTAAACTGCACTGATGCAGAATAGCGCGGTATATAAGAGAAAATAAATAAATGAAGTAGATACTCTAGTATCGATTCCAAAGGTATCATAAGGGGGTTTAACCCCCTTTGAGAACACCATATAGTAAAACGTTTCCATTTGAAGGCGTAAGAGTGTCTTGTGGAAGGTTTTCAAGAAGCCTGAAGGATATCTTGTACCTGTTGTGAAAGGTTGAGATCCTGAAGGTCTAAGCTTTCAGCAACCAGGCCCTGAGATGCAGGGACTGGGGATTCGGGTGCCATAGCATCCCGTTCTTTTGGGAGAGAAGATCTGGAGCAAACCCTAACTCCAGAGGTGCAGCTTGAGAGAGATGTAGAAGCAGGGGATACCATGTTTGGCGTGGCCACCATGGTGCTATGAGGATCATACGACCCCTATCTCTCTGAAGCTTGAAGAGTGTTTTGGGAATGAGGGGAATGGGTGGGAAGGCATAGAGGAAGTCATGACCCCAGTGAAGAAGGAAGGCGTCCCTTGCCTGGCAATTTTGAGCCGGAATTCTGGAACAGAACCGGGGAAGTTTGGCATTCAGTGGACTTGCAAATTGGTCTATGTCTGGGGTTCCCCAGACCTGAAATATCTTGGCCACCTGGTCTAGGTGGAGAGACCATTCATGAGGCAGCAGTACTCGGCTGAGTTTGTCTGCCCAAAGGTTTTGAATGCCTGGAAGATATACCACGAGAAGGTGAATTTGATGCTCTCTGGCGAGGGCCCATAGTCGTAAAGCTTCATTGCATAACAACAGAGAGCATGTTCCGCCCTGCTTGTTCATGTAGAACATAGCTACTTGATTGTCCATTTGGACTAGGACTGTCTTGTAGCTGAGCTGGGCATGGAATACTCGAAGAGCAAGATAGACTGCTCTAAGTTCTAGGAGGTTTATGTGAAGACAAGCCTCCTGTGGAGTCCAGGTACCCTGGGTAGAGAGATGATGCAGGTGTGCTCCCCATCCCACCTGTGATACATCTGTTGTTAGGGTGGCCTGGAATAGGGGTTGCTGGAAAGGAGATCCCACTAGAAGATTTTCCAGTGATTGCCACCATTGGAGGGACAAAATCAGTCGTTGTGAGTTTGATATCTTGTCCAACAGATGTCCTGTGGCCTGTGTCCACTGTGTGGATAGGGTCCACTGGGCTGCTCGCATATGAAGGCAAGCATAGGGAACCACATGAACCGTGGATGCCATATGTCCCAATAGTTGTAGTAGTTCTCGAGCAGTTAGGAAGGACTTCACCGCTGCTTGGGAAGCTAGCTGCACTATGCGAAGACAGCAGGGCTGTGGGAGAAAAGCCCTTGACTGTCTGGTATCTAAACGAGCTCCTATGAACTCCAGGGATTGGGACGGAGCAAGTTGGGATTTTGGGAGGTTTATAACCAATCCCAAGTATTGAAGGATTCACATTGTGCGAGACAGTGCAAAGTTGGCTTCTGGAACCGTGGGGGCTCGAATGAGCCAGTCGTCTAAGTAAGGGAAGACATGAATACTCTTGGTGCCTAAGCCAGACCAAAGGGAAGAACCCTGTATTGGAAATGTTTTCTCCTGAAAAGGAATTGTAAAAGTTTCCTGTGATCTGGATGGATCAGAATGTGAGTATATGCATCCTTTAGATCTAGAGAACAAAGCTGAAAGGAAATCTACTGCAGCATAGGATAAATTGGGAAACATCCCTTGCACAGGAGAAAATCTCTTTGGCAAGAATTGGCAGGAAAAGGCTAATGAGATAGATGCTGACAATATCACTTTAGATAGATTGTCAAAATCTACAGCCACTCCAGCCGAAAAGAAACCCTATAAAAAACCCTTTTTCAGCAAAAAGAGGAAGTTTTATCCATCCTATACCCAGCAAGGGCAAGCTCGGGGTCAAGTTGCCCAGAAAGGTCGACAACAATAATCCAGACAAAATAAGTCAAAAGGCCTTAGAGCTCAACCAGCTCCACAGGCCCAGCCCCCTCAAGGGCTTTGACTCCTTCATAGAGAACTTAGCCTTCCTGCCTCTGAAGGGGCCAGAACCCCTAAACATTCCAGGCAGGTTGTGTCATTTTGCCAACAGATGGCACCAAATAACAGCAGAAAATTGGACTCTGTCCATTGTGGGAGAGGGGTACAAGCTTCATTTTCACAGTATGCCCCCTCCTACAATTGTAAGACAGTTCAATTCCCAAACCTCTACAGACAATCTACTGGGTCGAGAGGTCTCAAGGAGCAATAGAGGAGTTGCCCATTCTTCAACAGGGTACAGGGTTCTACTCCCCCTATTTTCTTATTCCAAAGAAAACAGGAGGATGCAGACCCATTCTAGACCTCAGAGAATTGAACAAATATCTGTTCCGAGAAAAGTTCAAAATGATTTCTCTAGGAACTCTTCTGCCATACCTTCAAAGTCAGGATTGGCTTTTGTTCAGACCTATCCTGTATCCAAATCTCCAAGTCTGATGCCTGAAGCCAAGCAATCCGCCGTGCACCAATGGCAATAGCCGAGGTTCTGCTGATGCATTCAAAGAAGTCAAGGCTGCACGATTTACAAACTTGGAGACGTCCTGAGCATGCTTGACCAGAGTAAGGAAGTCTTGTCATTTGTCATCAGGGAGAAGGGGGCTCATAAGCTCCAAATCTCCTGTGACCTCTTTGAGGAACATTCCCATATATAAAATATATGAGCTGATCCTAGCTGAAAGCATGGAAGCCTGAAATGTTTGATGCCCAAAAGCGTCAAGAGTCCTGCATTCACGACCTGGAGGATTGGATGCATGTCTTTTTGCACTTTTCATCCTACGCATGGCTGACTCCACTACCATTGAATGGTGTGGCAGCTGAGTCTTTTGAAAACCAGGACATAGTGGAACTCGATACATGGTATCGAATCTCCTAGAATGAGGAGATGTGGTCAGAGGTGTCTCCCACATTCTGAGCATCAAATCATGAAGAATTTCATGAATGGGCAGAGTGGCTGCCTCCTTAGGAGCCTTAGGGTACTGGAGAATTTCCAGTTCCTTTGCTCTAGGTTCTTTTTCAGGAGCTACCCGTGATTGAAAGGCCTCGGGCCACATCACAAATAAAATCCTGAAGAGACATGTCTTCCGGAGGAGACATTCTGCGTTGGGGAGAAGAGGAGTCTTCCGGGAGAAACACTCTGGTACCGGTAGAATTATCAGAGTCATCGGAATCAGAGGATTCGAAGTATCTCTGATCCCGATGTTCATGCAAAGCATGGTCTCGCTATCGATCGAAGTCGGTACCGAGTTGGTCCGGTACCAATCTGTCGATGCCAGCAAAGGTCGGCATGGGAGAAATTCCCACCGGGGCCGGTACCGGTATCTGTACTGGTGCTGGTACCGACATTGGTACTGGTGCCCGCTGAACCACCGGTGTCAACGGTACCGCAGCTGTAAGGAGAGCTGCAAGACTGCGCTCGATAGTGAGGAATCTCTGGTCTATCGATGCTGCCGATGCCTGGGTATCAGTACCGGTAAAAGTGGCCAGAACACCTGAGCATGGCACCAGTAGTTCTGCCGAGGTCGAAGCCTCGAGAACATCCTGGAACCCCGTTGATGCTTTGGAGGCTGAAGCCTCCCGCCGGGGCTGTTTTGCCGGTGTCGTTCCCTCAAGGGCAATGCCAATGGCCTCTTGATGCTTTGAAGGAGAGCTACCCTTTGAGGACCGGCTCTTATGCTTAGTTACCTGAGATCCATGGAAGGAAGACGTTGATGCAATGGACCTGGCATCCGAAGAAAAGAGGGTACCGAGCTTTGCAGCTCGGTTCTGTCTTCCTCTTAGTCATCCCCATACAAGAGAGACACTCATTCAGATGGAGAATGGTCAGGGCCTAAACATTTCAGACACCAGTCATGGGTGTCAGTGACGGAGATGGTGCCATCACACTTAGTACATTTTTTGAAACCACTAGCTGAGCTGGTTTTTCCATCTTTTAGGAAAAATGGGGCCTAATGCCCAAAATGGCGTCTAGCGCCAAAAAGAAAATGTTTCTGAAGAGAAACAGTTCAGATGTATATATATATATATATTTTTTTTTTTTAGAAAGGAAGAAAAAAGATCCGGTGGTACCGGTAGGTGTCGTGCGGAGGCAGACGCGACCACAAGAAAACAAGTTTAAAGAAGAAATTTTCTGCAGTGACAGGGAATATGTCCTGTCGGCTCCGCGGAAAACGAAGAACTGAAGAGGGACAGTTGGAAAGGCAGAGCACATGTGCTGAGGGATGCTCCCAAAAGCGTTCCTATTGGAGGCTGGGGAGCGTTCCCGTGCAGGCTCCGTCGGTACCGACGATACCCATATGTGAAGACTACATTCCTGCTTGTTCCTGGAGATAAGAGACTTCTACACATATATGTTTTCACACAATTTACACCTGCTCTAAGAAAAGTGCTCATGTGTGCTTACTGTATGTGTATATGTGTGCATTTCATAGAGTACATGCGTACATCACAACTCTGCCCTAGCACTCCTCAGATCACACCCCTGAAATGCCTACATGTGTATCCCATAAATGTAGGTACTATGTGGCTGTTCACCTACTTTGTGTTTGTGTATACCCCCGTGCAATTTTATAATAGTTATTTTCCATGTGCAAAACATGCATAAGACACACAAAATACCTTACAAAATCCCCTACTTAGTCATACAAAACTTCTCAACCAACCCACTATACTAATCAGTCAAAAATCTAAAGGGCTGCAATCTATCATAAACCAAAGAAAGAGGGGTCGAATATTGGTACATTTAACAAGTACAACATCTCAGTCTCATTCAGGGAGACCATACTAGAGGTAATAATAGTAAAGGGTTGAGAACCACTGGCTTAGTGGTTTGAGCAGTAGTCCTGTGATTAAGAAACCAGGGTTTGATTCCCACTGGCAATCCTTGTGGTCTTGGGCAAGTCACTTTACTCTCCATTGCCACAGAAGAAAGGCCTGGCAATCTACTTCCAGTCACACCTTGCCAAGAAAACCCAGGGACTGCTGGGTCGCCAGACGTCAGCATTGACTCAATGGCACGCATTGCATTATGTATGTGATAGGGGGCGAGAGACTGATGTGCACGGACCAGGAGAAAGATCTCGGTGTGATTGTTTCTGATGATCTCAAGGTGGCAAAACAGTGTGACAAGGTGGTGGCAAAAGCCAGAAGAATGCTGGGTTGCATACAGACAGGAATTACCAGCAGAAAGGAGGAGGTACTAATGCCACTGTACAAGTCGCTGGTGAGGCCTCACTTAGAATATTATGTTGAGTTTTGGAGACCGTATCTTGCAAAGGATATAAAAAGGCTGGAAGCGGTTCAGAGGAAGGCCACCAAAATGATTTGGAGCCTGCGTCAGAAGACTTTTTAAAAAAATGTTAAACACAGCTTGGGAAGCCTATGAATGATATCCCAAGGGATTTTGCAAGCTTTAAGTTGGCAGGAACATGACCGCACATGAGCTGCATACCCTGTGCTGAGGCTCCCTTTACTATTATTACCTCGAATGTGGTCTCCTGGAATGAGATTGAGAAGTTGTACTTGTTGTTAAATGAACCAATACTCGATCCCTTTCTCTTTGTTTTAAGATAGATTGCGACCCTACAAAATCACTCCACAGAGGCTAATTTTCAGAGAATGTTATCCGCCTAACAAGCCAGTCAGCTGTGTAAAACATGGGGCTGAGAGTACATAGACTGATGCTATAAAGATGAAGGCCCGGAGCCAGCTGGAGCTGGTTGCCACTGGGTATATATGTTTTATTTTTAAATCCTTGCACATGGTTTCTCTCATGGACTTTGCACGTGCTGCAAAGTGGCTGCAAAGTCATGAGTACTGAAGTACTTGTGATGTGAATGGCTCCAAATTTTCAAAAAGAAATTCACAGTGAGTTTCCATCTGAAATTACACTTGCAGACCCTGAATGGGGTTTCCAAATTGTCCTGATTACATTATGGGAGGTTTTTTAGAAGCTTTATTTGTGGTTTACATGTGTAAATTGCATCCATGTGTAAGTGGATATTTTAGAACACAAGGATGTTCTTAGAATGTGGAAGATATGAAGGGGGGTGCGGACAGGCAGGACACAAATCTAACTATGTATTCCCCATTTCATACAGGGATTGTATATGTAAGCTCCAAAAACTCCAGGTCGGAATTTACACCTGCAGGTTTGTAGTAAGTGTGCATTTCAGCCAGCCCTGTACAGAAGGGATTAATTGGGCTATCTTCCTTAATTCCCCCCCTCCCGGTTTATTTCTCCCTCCAAATGAAAGAGAGTTAAATATAACGCCCTCTGTAGTTAAGTAGCAGCATCTGCATGTTTATGTTTGCAAAATGACTCTTGCGCACATATAAGTGGCAACATTTATACATATAAATTGTACAATGCCGACACATGTAAGTTGCTGGATTTCCTCCGTCAATTTTTCCCATGTCTAAATTTGTAAAGTGGCTCATCTCGCTGCACACAAATCTACATCCATGTGCATTCCAGCTTCCTTTTATGTATTTTAGAAACAGCACCATGTTTAGCAGAGCTGCTTCTAAAATTCTGTCAGAACTGTGTACGACCCAACCTCAATATCTCAATTCCAATTGTCACGTACCATCTAAAATGTGCCTTGATATATCTATCAAACCCCAGCACCTGCTTTCTATGCAGGTAAACAGACATTTGTGCATGCAATGTCACCTATTCAGAAACTAGACTTACATTGATGCAGAATGGAGGTTAGAAAACCCCAGGTCTTGGCTGTATTTTGAGGGTATCCTGTCATCTGCTGGTGAAATGAAGCCATCCGCACCATCTTCCAGGTGTTCCAGGAAGTTCCGTATACTAAAATCTGGCTTTGCGGTAACTACAAAATCTGCTTTTATACTGCTGTCATCTTCTGAGCCGTCCTCTTCTTCCTACAGAAAGGTTGAGAGCCATACAGAGAAAGAGGAGGAATAAGAAAGCAAACCGCAGAACAGGGGCGTCTGCCAGGAAAGTAGCTCTGCGCTCCACATTCATTTGCTGTGTAACTGACCTGAACCTTTCTGACATTAATGTAGGCCAACATGCCACGCTAATTCAAGAGGCCTTGTTCAGTTTGAAACATGGCTGCACTCAGTTATTTTGCAGGTGACATAACATATACCGTACATGCAAAAAATATAAATCTAATGTACATACATGGGGAAATTTTCAATGGCCTTCAAAGTATGTTGGTAGTTTTGTACCCAAACTTTGGAGTCAATGTCAAAATGCATCAAGGTGAGAATGGACCCTTTCAAATATGCCTACAAATTACATAGTACTTTGCACCTGCTTTATTTATGGGTGGTCAAAGAAGGGCAAAACAGCATATGTACATGTAAAAATCCAATTATATGATTGCTGCTTATGCTCCCGACCATGCTACTTCTTAGTGTGGCTAAGGTACGTGTACTGGAGGCTAACTTCGACCAGGGCCATCAAACTGGATCACCCTGTTAAATGTCTTTTGAAAACTGATCTGTTATGAGAGGCAATCTTCGAAAAGCCCATATTACTGAAAAGTACCCGGCAGTTTCTCTCTGAACACTGGTATAACTTAAGTGTGTTGAATTTCCAGTGTACAAGATAATCTAGATGAATTAATTCGTTTTGAAGCAGCCAGATTGCTTTGAAAATTGTCCTTCAAATCTCTGAATACGCATATATTGGATCAACATTGAGCCCTGGCTAAAAATTCCAAATTATTCAATGTCAGTAGCCAGATAGTGTGGCCATCACTGCTGCTGTCCAAATAAACTACTTGGATAGCCTTGAGGCAGCTTTTTTGCTGTCCTATGTTGTTATCTGAAAGAGTGGGGCTGAATATCACTGCTCTATGTATAATCTCCGCCTCTGCCTCCGCTCCACACATAGACCACCCCTGCACTATCTGGGCAGCACCACGGTAGTCTGTTAGGATATTCAGCAGAGCCATCTGGGCAGTGCCAATTAATATCCTAGTCGGTGGCACGTTACCAGATTGCAGATGCTGTTAACCGGATAGGTTCCACTGAATGCTGACCTAATATATGTGTAACCAATCACAAGCACTCGAGCAGCCAATGGTGGCGCTGGTCTTGAAAGTGTTTTTTTATTTTTTATTCCTTGGGACTGAAAAGGAACATAGAAATCATTATGCGGCTAAAACTGACCATTCAAAAAGGGAGCAGGATTTGAGGGTCTGGAGGTGGCACCACTAAGACGTACAGAGGCTGATATTCAAAGAGGTGTAGGCTCTAACTTTCAGAGTTAAGATCCTAAACTTGCCTCTTTCAAAATTTACTAGGGTTAAGAACATAGATCAGTGCTCAAGAGTCCTCTGCCAGGAGGCCACACAGCAAGGCTCTCTTCTGAACTCAGCTGAGGCCCCTAAATCTGGTCATAAAGGGCTACCGTTCGGCAGTGGCTCGGACGTCTTTCTCCTGGGGGTATAAACGCTGACTCTGCAGTAACTCCAAGCCCAGAACACCCAGGGATCAAAAGACCTGGGCCAAGAATTCAATTTGAGCCTTTTGGGTCATCGGGAGGGGAGGACTAACTAAGTGATTACAGCAGTGGCCTGGTGACTGAAGAGACCAGGATTCAAATCCCACTTACACTCCATGTGGCCTTGGGCAAGTTGCTTAACCATCAATTGCCTCAGATACAAATTTAGACTGTAAACCCTTCAGTACCAACTTGCCTTGAATTACTGCTGAAAGGCATGAGCTAAAAACTACTTAATAAATTAGGTCAGTCCAAAAACTAAATAGCCTCCTGAGCTTTTCTTTAAAAGATCACTCAAATTTAATGGGTAATGGCAGTGTATTTATGATCATAGTATTTTTAAAGCCAATATTCAAAGGGTTTATGCTCTTTAGTATGAGTCAGGCTCCTAAACTGGCCTCTTCAAAAATTTACTAGGACCGAGTTCTTAAATTTTATGCTCAAAATTCCACTAAACTTCTAAATTTGAGCCTAAGAAGTCGATGGCCACAGGGATGAATTTAGGGCATGGAAAAATGTTTACCACTGATTTTCAGCCCTAGGTACCTGAATCAAACTCGTAAATCTAGGCAAATGACAGGCATAACTTTTAAGCTTCTAAATTCAGATTAATTTTCATCAGGAAAAACTTAGGCCCCTATGTTTGACTGAAAATAGGGGACAAATTTAGGCATCTAAAAGGAGCTTGCCTTTATTTTTATGTCTGTTTTATAAGGTACTTGACTCCAGTGTGCCTTACAAAGTTATATTATAGTTCGTCCCTCTGTCCTGTGCTTTGATAGCAGAACTGCCAGTTGAGTTGTCCCCCGCATCCCCTCAGTACATAGTACAGTACAGAGCACAAGCATGTTGCTACTACAGACACACAAATGCAATTTACCAACAGGAAAACATTCCCAAGCTAGAGCATAAATTCAGCAATTCCTAGAAGCTGCAATGCTGTAAGCTTGGTGGCTGCCTGTCCTGCTAGAAACATGCACCAAAAGGATACCGTGAAACCCTCTATTATTTTTTTATTTGTCGGACATAAATTGTGAAGGGAAGGCACTTCAAACCGTCCCCAAACCACAATACATGTCCCTTTTATTCAAACAGTGAATCTAAAAAGCGGATTCATAAATCAGAAAAATTGTTTCCATAAATAAATGTAGATAGCATTTATCTGGTATCACGCGCGACGTGCACGTTTCGGGGGAGAAACCCCTGTATCAAGCGCTCCCAACTCAACTCCAGTATAACAAAGTCCTTCTTGCAAGTTGAGTTGAGTTGGGAGCGCTTGATACAGGGGTTTCTCCCCCGAAACGTGCACGTCGCGCGTGATACCAGATAAGTGGTATCCACATTTATTTATGGAAACAATTTTTCTGATTTATGAATTCGCTTTTTAGATTCACTGGTTGAATAAAAGGGACATGTATTGTGGTTTGGGGACGGTTTGAAGTGCCTTCCCTTCACAATTTATGTCCGACAAATAAAAAAATAATAGAGGGTTTCACGGTATCCTTTTGGTGCATCTTTGTAACACGTTTGATTACCGTTTGGGGGTTTTGGATTTGATTGTCTGCTAGAAACATGAGCTATATTTCATGACTTCATGCCACTCCATGCTTGATTTAATTGGAACGTGCAGCATGGACCAGTGCAAGCCGCTCAGCATGCCAGCTCCACTGGTGAAACTGAGAAAAGCAGAGCTCAGGCATCTATTTATATTTAGCACACTGATCTAGATTCCAGGGACAGCGGCACCGTTTGTTCTTCACAGTCATCCAAGCTACATGAGATGTCCAGCAGTCGAGAGCTGCCTGCCAAAAACATGGTAGTTTTGAACAGCAGTGAAATGGGTGAGCACCTGCAAGGTCAGGCTTGAATTTGGAATAAAGTCAAAAAATTAATTTATTTTGCAGAATTTAATACATCATATCCCAAATTATAAAAGCACTCATGCACCAGTACAGGAAAGCGAAGATGCTTACTTGTAATGGTGATTCTCCATAGACAGCAGAGGAATGCAGACACACTTGATTGTGACATCACTGATGAAGCCAGTATACTGGTAATCCTCCTCCACTTTTGAAAAGTCTTTTTGGAATTCTCTGAGCCTATGCTGAGGTTTACATGCTTCCTCTAGTGATCTGCTATATTTCAGTCCATGTTTTAGTTAAGTGAGGATATGATGTGTTGATCGCTTTCGTTTCACTGTTTTTGGGGGGGTTTTTGAGGGAGAAGGCTGAAGGGTAAGTGTGGCTGCATTCCCCTGCTGTTTATGAAGAATTCCCATTACAGGTAAGCAACTTTGCTTTCTCCAAAGACAAGCAAAGCAAGGCAGGCATACTTTATATAGTGATTCCAGAGCTGAGGGCCACTGTCTTGTCTGTTTTTGCCGATGGCCTGAGGTCAGATGGGTTGTGGCAATATGTGTCATTGCATTTTTGGGATGGTTAGTTTGTGGAAAGGTTCCAAAGGACTGAATCCTGGGCTGTAGATTGACCAAAGCAGTACTACTGTGCCGTGCAGCAGGGTACACATATTCCCCAGTCAGCCTTCTCCATCCTTCATTGGCCACTTGCACTATGCTCTGTTGGTAGGATTGGGGGCCCTGTATTGTTGTCTGTTCCCTCTGCTGGAGTGTGATGAGCTATGTCCATGCATTGCATTACTCTTGCTCTTCTCTCATAAAAACATAAGAAATGGCATACTGGGTCAGACAAAGGTCCATCAAGCCCAGTATCCTGTTTCCAACAGTGGCCAATCCAGGTCACAAGCACCTGGCAGGTTCCCAAAAGGCACACAGATTCCACAATGCTTGTCCCGGGGCAAGCAGTGGATTTCCTGGGTCCTCTTTAATAATGGTTTATGGACCTTTCCTCCAGGAACTTGTCCAAACCTTTTTTACTACATCCTCCGGTAATAAATTCCAGAATTTGATTACACGTTGAGTGAAAAAATATTTTCTCTTATTAGTCTTAAATGGGCTACGCTGTAGCTTCATTGCATGTCCCCTAGTCTTTCTATATTTTGATGGCACAAACAACTGATGCACATTTACCCGTTCCATTCCATTCATTAATTTATAGACCTCTACCATATCTCCCGTCAGCCGTCTCTTTTCCAAGTTGAAAAGCCCTAACCTTTTTAGCCTTTCCTCATAGGGGTATCCTTCCATCCCCTTTTCCATTTTGGTGATTCTTCTCTGTATCTTTTCTAATTCCGCTATATCCTTTTTAAGATATGGTGACCAGAATTGCACACAATATTCAAGGTGCGGTCGCACCATGGAACGATACAGAGGCATTATAATACCCTTTGTTTTATTCTCCATTCCTTTCCTTATGATTCCTAGCATTCTATTCGCTTTCTTGGCTGATTATGTGCTACTCAATCTCCATGCTTTGAAGGCCAAACCTAGTGGTTAGAGCAGGGGGCTGGAACCAGAGAAGCTAGTTTTCAAATCCCACTGGTGCCGTTTGTGGCCATGGGCAAGTGACTTAACACTCAGTTGCCTCCTCTGGAGACAGGTACCTGCAGACCCTGAACATAACTTGCCTTGATCTAGTGGAAAGGTATGAGCTAAATATAACTAAATAAATAAATAAAACAGGCCTCTCTTCTGGCTCGGAAGTGTGGGATGCTGTCCCAGAGGTGAGAGAAAGGAACCAGAGGAACCAAGTTTGCTTGGGCCAATGCAGAGCCCTTAATAGGACCTGAGATTTGTCCTTGCGAATCTTCTGTAACAATCTCAGAATTAGGGGGAGTGGGGAAAGAGTATACTACTCTTTTCGGTTCTGGATGAATGGAACAGGAGACAGCACATTTCATATTCTCTGCTGTGGCAGATTAATTTTTGGGAACCCCCAGCACTGGAAAATATGTTGCATGATCTCTGGGTCAAATGACTGCCTGTAAGGGTCCAGTTTATTTATATTCTGTCCATCCCATAGCATCTAGTCAGGTTTAAAAAAAATACTAATTACATGCTAAATCAAACAAATAAACACAGATCAACAGGATCGCCCCTAAAATTATAATGCTCAAGAACCAGCTCTATATCCTACCTCCTGCTTCAGGATAAGCTAAAATAAATAAATGTGTTTTTAATTTCTTCCTAAAATCTAAAAAAAGATAATCAGCAACTCACGCCACTAGAGGGCCAGCTACAGAAACGATCCATGAGCGCGTCACAGCCTTTCTCACACCTAACCGTTCATAACTAGAGCACATTACACGCTCAAAGGAACAAGCCTGCAATACTAATGACATCCCAGGAGAATTACCCCGAATAACTGTCTCAAAAACAATGGCCAATAGTTTAAAATACTCAAGAAATTTTCTTGGAAGCAGCTTCATAAGGGCAGGAGTTATAGGGCTGCAGCTTTTAAGTCCAAGACAACCACACTTTGGCATTCAAAGCCACTTGTAATGGATGAATTACAACATCTGAAATACTAACAAAGTGCATTACAAAATCTGCAAGTGGCACTACCACCGTCTCCAGTACTGTGCAAGTATGGCATTCACTTAAAAAGTACTTCAATCTCTACAACAAACGCAGCCTATAAAATCTTTTATGTACTGTTGCTCTTATTTTGGATGCACGGATAGCTTACAGTTGAGAATGACCCTGAGATACTTAGGGGTATGTTTACTAAACTGCAGTAATGTCATTCGCGGTAGGTTCCGCGGTAAATGTAGAGATGCCCATATAAAGGCGTGGGTGTTGCATCGTTACAGCAAGCTGACAGCTAACGTGTGTTACAAGGCGCCTTAGACTAACGAGCGTTACAAGGCGCCTTGCAAGGCACCTTGTAAGGTGCCTTATAAGGTGCCATGTAAGGTGCCTAGTAAGGTGCCCTGCAAGGTGCATCATAAGGCGCCCAATAGGGCCTCCTAGGCTAAGCGCCATATTAGGCACCCTTGGACAAGGCACCGCAGAAGGTACCCTGGGCTATGGAACCATAGGTTAAGGTGGCCTAACACGGTTATGGTGTCCTAGGTTAGTGTGCCCTAGGGACTGCAAGGTGCCTCAGGATGACATGCATGACCTGTGTGGAACAGAGACAGATGTAGCCCTAACACTAGATAGAGCACTCAGGAAAGGCAATGAACAGGTGAGTGAAGGAGGGAGAAGTGGGAGCCGCTGGACCTGCCATATCTGCGGGCATCCCATGTGCCTGCCAGTACTGATGACAAACATAGTGGGGCAGCTGTACTACAGCACAGGGTGTTGGCAATGTAAAGTACTGGAAAAACAGTTGGTGGCAGACGATGGGAATACGTGTCCCCCAGTGGAGGCGGAGGTGGCAGGATGGTTAGAATGATGGGTGGACAGAGAAGTGGTGGTGCCATGCAGATCAGGCACAGGCGAGGCAAGCATGAAGAGGCGCAATGCAGGAAATGGTAGCAGTGCAGGACATGGGGTGGCAGCCTGCACTAGCAGACAGGACTCTACACAGCTGACAGATGCAGATAGATGGACCGAGGGAATGTTGGCAATTGTGGCGAGGGTATTATGGGCTGGAAGCACAGATCTGCAAAAATATGACCTCTACAGGCATGCACACTATATGAGTAGGACAGGCATGAGAGGAGGGAACAATGAGGAACTGAACCCATGAACACTGCCAAGAATGGCATTGTATTAACCAGTAGGCTATACCTCCAAGGTGCATGTCACAGCAATGTCTGGGTACAGAAGGACTGCAGGTCACTGCACAAATTCTCTGCTCTGAGTGCCTGGATAGGGTAACCCCACCATACCCATGATGCAATGCACATGCTGAATAGCAGTCTACAGCTGATCATCAAATGGGGTCTGCACCTTTCTGGTACCTCAGCTTGGAAAGACGAACTGACAGTGTGTGATACTGGAACAGAGTAGCTACAGACCATGCCATTGTGCAGGTTCTGTGGTCACCCTGAGGGATAGGATTGGTGCCCAGCACTAGGTCCGCAGTACATGTGGTGCTAGAGATAGGTCCTGCTGTACATCCCCATCAATACCAGTGTGTGACAGGTGTTCCTTGCAGTGCAGCCAAAGGTAATTTGGTGTCCATCTGTATCCTGCAGTCACATGTGGCCCTGTGGGACCAGACACCAGCCAGATTGGTGTGTACCCTGTGTTAGGGTCTGGCTGACATGGGCAGCTGTTATCAGGGCAGAGGGGTTCCAAGAATTGCATGAGGTGTGTGTAGCAGTGCCTTTATAGGTCACAGTGGTATATACTACATACCCCAAAGGGCCCACATCACCCTTTTTGTAGGTAAAGAACAAGTGCCCCTGCCCCATGGAAGCAACCTCCATCCTGTTTGTATGAGACAGCCCTCCAGGGTTGGTGGGCCAGAGCCATACCTATGACTGGAGCAGTGGCAGACCAGCAGCAATGCTGGGGTTAGGTCTGGAAAACCCCAACTGCCTCTCACCACTGTCTGCCAGTCACCAGTAGACAGCACAGTCAGACTGTACCTTAAAGGTGTTCTGACCATGCACAGTCTAACTGCAGACAGCCCACCAGCCTGCTCACAGAGGAACTATGTGCAGCAAGCAGGAAACTCAGTGATTGGGACCCCAGGACTGGGGAACACAAATATATCACTGGAGGCAGATAGTATAGAGCGCTATGTGGGAACCTAGACCTGCCATGGTCACTGCTCGGTCAGAGTGAGTGCCCTCCCAGCATGCCATGCTGTGGCCACTCTGTCCATGCAGGTGGTGGTCAGGCACTACAGTGTCCCAGCCATTGCCCCACACCCTGTGAAGATGCATCCTGGCCAATCTGCCCTGTCCGGGCCATACCCAAAATACCTTGCTCCTCATTATGCACCTATACAGGCTAACGCTGGTAACAGTGGGACATCTTGGGCCCAGTGAAGGGTGGGCAGCCACAGAACAATAGATAGACATACACACACGCTCACTCCTATTGCAGCATTGTACAAAGATAGGGGTGGTTGGCAACCCTGCCCGCCACACTGGTCCTGCTCACAGTGCTGACATTGCTAAACTGTGCAGGGGGTAGAAGTAGTGCTCTGGTGATAACTTCAGCTCAATGCTGGGGCCAACAGCCTGACTGTCCATGCATCTTTGGATTGTGGAGCCTGTGTAGGTGGGTGTTTGTACCCCTGTTCGCCGCTGCTTTGGGCTTTGCACATGTTGCTGTTGTATCTGCATTGTAGGGTAAAACATAGGGACATGCTCTGCAGGAACCACAGGTGGGGCTTGAACCTGTGACCCTCTGCTTCTGGACACACTGGCTGGGTGTACTGCACCACACTGTTGCCACAGATGCACAATAGTCCCTGGGGCTACCTGTACTTTTCCTCAGCCAGACTTTGTATGTTGCACTGCACACCATGTACTGATGCAGGGCATGGTCTAGGTCCACTGCAGGGAGGTGGCACCCCCCCCCCCCCGTCAAGCTGACATGGCCATTTGCTGTCAGTGCTGGTAGTGCGCAGTCCCAGGCCATCCACTTTGTAGGTAGGCGCCCGCCTAGGGAGCGGATCCCGGGGTGGGGGCCATACATGGACATCCTCACATCCCCCCATCACTGCCTACCAATATTATGTCCCTTCCACATGGGGGCGGGATGGCTGGGGGGATGTCAGGTCAGTGCCCTAGCAACTATTGGCTAGGGTGAACCAGATAGATATAGGTGGATTGTGTTTGGCCTTGGTCAGCTGCTGTCTTGCTGATTTCCAGTTTCTATGTTCCTATGTGCCACCTAGGTGCCCGCCTGGTCTACCCTGTGCCCCAGCTGCCCATGCTACATGTCCCGCCTGCGGCCCCCTATGCCCCATCACCATAGTGGCCATTCATACTTTGGCACTATGGTGTTGCTGAAAATGGAGCACTACTATCACATTTCTTAGGCTCCCTTGGGCTGCACATTGCTGACACTTAAATGGTTTCTCTCTCCTGCAAACGTGCATCTAACGGCAGGTTTTCATTCGCGGTAGGATTCAGCCCTTCAGTTCAGCGCATTAGTGTGAAAGGGGCCTCTCCCCGCCCACTCTCCGCCCATTGACCCCTTCTCTCCGCCCTCTCTCCACCTTCTGCGGTGTTTACCGCAGCCGGGGACGTTAATAATCGTTAAGTAACGTTAACGCGCGTTAACGTTACATAATACGCGTTATGTAACGTTAACGATCGTTAACGTTACATAATGCATGGTATGTAACATTACTGCAGTTTAGCAAACATACCCCTTAATCTCTGTGCGCACTAGAATATTCGCTCCATTCACACAAATACTAGTTGGATACAGAAAATGACTATGTAAACATACAATCATAGCTTTGGTTTTTGCTAAATTTAATGACAAATTATTCCTGGAAAACCATAATTGAACCTTCGCAAATTCAGTAGGACCATTTATCTTTCCTAGTTGATGGACCTGTATTGTATACTACTTTTGATTGTATATTGTTAATGCACTGTCTTGTCTTGTAATATTATGAATGTTGATTGTTGCCCACTTTGATCGATAGTGATCAAGTGTGAAATAAATTGGTAAAAATAAATAAATAAAAATAGGCAAGGCTGTGACGTTCCTTTGCACACAGATATGACCTGTTACACGTATTGTATATTTGTTATAGTAATTAAAACTAAACAAACATAAAAAACAACAACAACCAGGCAAAGCTTTCAAGTGACTGGTAGCCCTCAGAAATTCTGAGTGATTCATATGGTTCTGGGAACCATTTTCTGTAACAGCGAAGAGGCAATCACGATGAAAATTAAGCTGATAGTGGCTATAGCTGCTCCTGGGACGGGTGAACCATGGTGGTCTGAGGAAACATGGGTTCAGGGGTAGGATGACCACAGTGTCCTGGACTAAGCATGTAAGCAGCTGTAACAGTGTGCTCTGGGAGATGAGTGAGGTAGCTCCAGCAGAGTCAGCTTGGGGTTCTGGTGAAAGGATGGGCATTCTGCGGACTGAGCTTGTCTCCGTTAGCACCCTTATCTAACGTGTTCTCTGAGGCCTTTCACTGACTTTTATTCTCAGAGCTGTGAGGACAATGTTCTGAGGCTTTTCTCTTTTATGTTTGCTGTCTGCTTGAAGTAGGGCAGCCTGGAGGGCAGCTTTTTTTTATTTTTATTTTACTTTGTTCTTGTCTATAGAGTGGCTGGGAAGGGCTGTTTGCAAGGAGGAGGTCTTTTGCACAGCTCGTGGTTTGGTAGGAAGAGTGCTTGTTGTTGAGGCTGCTGGAGTAAAGCTAGCGCATTGCTCCCTGTATTGGGGGCCATGCACTCACTCTACTCTGCTGCTGACAGGAGATGAGCTGCTTCTGGTTTGCACTGCTGATGTCTGCTGTCATACTGATTCCCTAGCTGGTGCCTGTGCCAGGCCTGATGAGGTTTTTGCAGCAGGTGATGTGGCTATTTGAAGTTTCACAACAATGATTGTAGTGCCACTTTCACAGGAGTTGACCAACTCCACTGAGCACCTCTCTTTTTGCTTTCTTTATTTTTGTCACGTTGAGTCCCAACACTGTTTTGTTCATTGCCGAATTCCCCCTTTTTTTGTTGTCATGAGTTAGGCAGGGGAGAGGAGGAGGAGGGCTGCGCCTGCACTAATCCACACATGAAATAGACTGAAGTACGGCTCAGAGAAGTCCAAAAAGACTTTTCATAGCTGGATAAAGGCTCTGGGCATACTGGCTCCTTAGGTGACATCACCATCAATTGCGCTTGCATTGTCCTGTTATCTATAGAGAAGAACATAAGAGATGCCATACTGGGTCAGACCAAGGTCCATCAAGCCCAATATCCTGTTTCCAAAAGAGGCCGATCCAGATCACAAGTATCTGTCAGGTTCCCTAAACGGTATACAGATTTTATGTTGCTTATCCCAGGGGTAAGCAGTGGATTTCCCTGGCTTTCTTTAATAATGGTTTATAGACTTTTCCTCTAGGAACTTGTCCAAACCTTTTTTTTTTAAAGTGAGCTACACTAACAGCTTTTACTACATCTTTGAGTAACGAATTTCAAGTCTGATTATGCGTTGAGTGAAAAAATATTTTCTCTGGAGAAAAGCAGGGGGATGCAGGCATACTCTAAAGCAGCGGTTCTCAACCTGTGGGTCGCGACCCCCATGGGGGTCGCCACAGGATTCAGCGGGGGTCACCTCACTCCGCTGTTAAAAAAACAAACAAACAAACGCACAAGTTGCTGCCACTGCCGAGTCCACTTCTCGGCAGCGGCAAACTGACAGACTCCAATCTTCTGCAGCCGCGGCTCTCTGCCTCTTAGGGAACTTAAATCAGTATCCTTGTTTTCAACAGCCAAATTTTCGGCGTTTTTTGTCAGTTACAAGGTGGACTGAGTTTTGTTTAAGTTGAGTTGGGAGCGCTTGATACAGGGGTTCTTCCCCGAAATGTGCACGTCGCGCGTGTCTTCAGATAAGTGCTGTTTTCTATTATATGGACTGATTTTTGAGCCTGTTTTAAAGCCATTTGGTTGAATAAAAGGGATATGTATTGCGGTCTGGGGATGGTTCCAAGTACCTTTCCTTCGCAATCTATGTCCGACAAAAAATATTATAATAAGTATTATTGAGGGTCTTCACGGTATCTTGTTTATATTATTGTACACTGCATTTGATTACCGTTTTTGGGGGGTTTCTGGATTTGGTCTTAGGGAACTGCGGCTGTGCCTGTGAGTGAAGCCATTGCGGAGCCTTTCTGTCTCTCGATGGGCTCTGTGCAGCATTGTCCTGCATCCAAAGGAAGTTGTTTACCACTTCCTTTGGAGGCGGGACAATGGCATGCTGCACGGAGCCCGTCGAGAGACTGAAAGGCTCCGCAACGGCTTCACTCACAGCAGGCACAGCCGCGGTTCCCTAAGAGGCAGGGAGTCGCGGCTGCAGAAGAACAGGGCAGTAGCAGGCAGACAGGGAGAGGGGGCTGATACGAGGGGATGGGAGAATAGAACTGGAAGGGAGTGGATTTGAGAGGGGCTGCAATGGTTTTTGAACTAGAAGGGACTGGTCAGTGGGGAAGGAGGAGGACTGGAAGGGAATGGACACCAGTGGCAGTCATGGGAATGCAAGTTGACATTGGAAAGTACTGGGAGTGAGGACTGGAAAGGGTCTGATACTGGGGAGGGTTACTGGGACTGGAAATAGGCTGATGGAAAGAAGTGAAGAAAACGAAAGAAGAGATAAGAAATGGCAGATGGACCATAGACCACAGAAAGAGAGCTAAGAGAAGACAGGAAAGCAGAAGCCTCAGATCGGGACCAGCATGATCAGAGAATAAATTGGTCAGACAACAAAGGTAGAAAAAATAATTTTATTTCATATTAGTGATTTGACTACAAAATCATCATAATTTTGAAATCAAATATTGTTATTTGTTATTGTGGTTTAAATAAGTAAATTTTATAAATAAAAAAACATATTGCAAAGGCCTATAATATATTAATAATTCAACAAATGATTACAGCGACAATGCGTTAACGGTAAAGGAAGAGAGACGCATTTGATTTTATCATTGGGGGTCACCACAAGTTGACCAATGGTAAAAGGGGTCACAGTATAAAAAAGGCTGAGAACCACTGCTCTAAAGTGAAGTCTTGATTGAGCCTTCTGTGGCCTGGATCTCTCTCAACACAGAGAAGCTTTACTGTGCCTCTCTGAGCATGCATGCCTGCTTCCCGCTCGCTTGTCGCCAGACGTCCGTTTTTTCTAGACCACTCCAATGCCACCACGGTTCTCTCCCTTTCTTTCAAAACACCTCATCAGCCTGCTGCAACCTCCTAGCATCTCAGATCACCTCACCGACATGGGAAATAACTGCAAAGATTAAATAAAAAGAAAAAGGAAACCAATGATCTGTCATCATGTCAGCAATGCCCTCCCCGCAGCACACCAACTGCAAAGAGCAGTCACACAGTTAGTATACTAAAAAAACAAAACAAAACATAAAATAAGAAAAGGTGCTTATACCACTCTCTGGGACATATTCTGCTTGGCAGCTCTCCCGTCTCTGCGGGGCACTCTCAGGATGGTTCCTCCATCCTCTCCTCCCATTGGGCCAGACTCGGGCATGATCGGGTCTCCTGAGGATAGCCATGCCGCTAAAGGCAACATTCCCCCTGACAACGACTCCGGAGTCTGGAGGCCCCTCTCTGCTGCTCTTCCCCACTGGCTCCACCTCCCCTCCAGGACTCACCCCAAATGCTGCTGCATCCTCCTCCAACCAGTGGACAGCCCCAAAGTCAGGAACCACGGCCAAGGGTAAGCAAAACACCTGAAGAGCTACTCCCCCCCCAAGGGCTGCTTCTACTGGTAAGCCATCTACCAGAGTATCTGCCCCTCCCCTAAATTGTTTGTAATAATGCCTGACAGCCCCCCTTACCTCCAGGGGGTATCCAAGCACCTAGTCATCTCATGTCCCTGCTGTGGCAATTTGTGCAAGATAGTTCTTCCATCCTCCAGGCAGCCTCCTCCACCCCTACAACGCAGATGCCTGTTGACCCTAGGCTCTCCAACCCCCTGGGAACAATGGGATCCCCCCCCCTCATTGACTGGCAGCCTCCACCACCAGTAGATGAGGATGTGGGCTCCCTAAGGCCTTACCCACATGACTGGGACCAGGACAGCTGGGAGCCATGTGATTCGCTCCCGGCAGATCACGCTCCCCTCCACCGAGCGGACAACCTCTCCTACCCTAAATTCCTCCAGAACAGCTCCAGGGCTCAGTGACCCTCAGTCTACAAACAAGTGTGACTTCCAATCCATCCTCAAAGTCTGCAGCACCCCTAAGGATGTCCTTGCCCTACCAGTTCCCCAAATTCTCTTGGACCTAGAGATCTCCATCTGGAAAACAGCCACATTGGGCAGCGCAATATTTCATCGGCTTGACCTCAAATACAAAGTTTTGCCAGCCCCCGGCTTTGAGCACCAGCAACTACCCCACCAGTCGTTAGTCTCTGAGGCTTTCCTCAAGAAATCCAAAAGCACCAAACTTCTGTCCCCAACGCCTCTGGGAAAAGAGCAACAAATTCTGGATGCCATTGGTCATAAATCCTACCAAAGCAATAACCTCGCCATGTGGATCCTTGTCCACCAGCTACAGATACTACAGTATCATCACGATCTTCTCCGTCTAGATGATCCAACATCTGAAGACCAGCTCAGCTGGCAACAGACCTTCACCATGTTATCTGTGCCACATACAACATTCTATGATTTTGTGACTCGCTCTGCAGCTACAGCTATCCCAGCCAGACGGACAGCCTGGCTCCAAATCTCTGGACTCAGGGAAAACCTCCATGGGTGCCTGGTAGATGCCCCCTGCCAAGGCAAGTGTCCGAAGTGAAAGACCATTCCTCCCATGTCTGGGAACTGGTTGCTCAAACAGCGGAACCCACTTCCTTCGTCCATCACTTCCTTCCTGCCGGCGACCCTACCACTACCAGTACTTCCAGCAATTCTGGGGACTGATGTAGTTGTTGTTATGTAAGGACAGACTAGATAGGCCATGTGGTCTTTTTCTGTCGTCATTTTTCTATGTTTCTTTGTCGCCAATACCAATCTTACCTGCAGCTGCCTCAGCAACGCCTTTGAAGCCAGCCATATAATCAGTGCAATTGTGAGTGGGAGAGGAAGACCAAACCGCTCCCTCAAACCACCACCCCCAAGCCTACCCCCAATTTTTGACTACCTGCTGGTAGGTAGGTGCATCTGAAACTTCACAGAGGCATGGAAATCCATCATCACAGGGGTCCTCTCTATTGTCCAATCAGGGTACAGGCTCAATTTCTTTGCCACCCCACCCATCCAACTTGCTACCAGCATAAACAACCACCCAGGCCACGATGTGCTCCTGCTGAAACTGGAGATAAAAACAGTTACTCCTCAACAACGCTATCATTGGTGGCCAAGGCTTCTACTCAAGATTTTTCCTGATCTGATCCCCAAAAAATCAGGAGGCCTTTGCCAAATACCTGATCTCTGTCATCTCAATGAGAAAATTTCAAGATGCACTCTCTAACCACCATTCTCCCCCTGCTCAGTCACCAAGATTGTCTTGCCTCTCTGGACCTGAAGGATGCTTACACTCACATTCCCATCTATTATCATCACTGGAAAGACCTTTGCTTCACCTGCAGGATCTGGCATGGGACTTACCTGCCTTTGTCAATTCGTTCATGGACGCTGCCCTCGAAGATTTCTTCTTCTTGTGCCCCAACTCCAGGGTGCTCCGCTCAGAGGACCCACGGTAAGAGGCTGCGGGGTCATTTCAGGGTTCTGGGGTCCCAGATGGGGGCTTGGAGCACCGCATCCCTGGAGACTCCAAGCAGAGTGACCTTTGAAAGATCTTTCATGCTGCTGCTGACAACTCTTAATGGCCTTGGAGGACATCCTTTTACAGAGGCCACAAGCCAAGGGGTTGTGGTCTGTCCTGAGGCAGCAGTCGTATGTTGGTGAGGGACATGGTCCCCAAACACTGATCACACTTTTTGAAGCCGCTGGCAGAGGCCATGGGGGGAAAACAAGCCCCAGCGAGGTCATAGATCCGGGGCTCTGCCAGTGAAAAGGGAGCGAAACTGCACCAATCAAATAAAGTAAGGGAAAAAAATGAACCTGAGATGTGATGCTGAGACAAGTGAGCTGGGGGGGGGGGGGGGGGGGGAAGGGAACCGGTGCAACCAGGGAAGAAAATTTCCAAAAAAAAAAAAAATGGACTCTTTTTCCAGAGAAATCAGACACACATCCAGTGGGCTCTGTGGAAAAAAGGAGACAGAAGCAAGATGGTACCCTTGGGTGGAAAAGGAACCACATGGTGTATCTCCCATAGGCTTTCTATGAAAGCTGGGGAGAAGCTTCTGCGCAGGGCTTCGTCAGCATTGACATCACCCATATGTGAGGACTGACTTTCTGCTTGTTCCCGGAGAAAAGGTGAATGGTTGTCCTAACTTTAAAAACTCTGCGTTATTCAGTTAGCGGAAATACCTTCTTTAAAAAAAAAAATATCTGTCTGTCTCTCTGGGGCAGTTTCTCCAAATAGTTTCTTTTTACACATAGCATGACAGCAATGACCCTCACTCCTAAGCCAGGGTATGTGGAGCATGATCTGAATCTCTCATATTTACTGCTAGTGCTCGCCATCATACCTGCACAGTGCCAAAGAAAACCTCCTTCAGCATTGTAGAAATCTGTTTCCTGAACTCGCACAATAAGGCTAAATTTTGCTGGAAAGTTAGAGTAATTTTATGAAACTTCGGTAAAGGAAGAGAGCTTATCTCTGTGCAGCTCTACATACAGTACCCTATACAGGCTTTCATGCATATCACAGCTGTGCATCACGGCAGGAAATTCCAGTTGTCAGAAATGTGTGCGGATCCAGAAGGAATGATCATTACTGCATGTTTCATGTTCTTCAATGCCTACTTCTAACACTGATTTTAATACAGATCATTCAAAAAGCAATTTATTGCAGTTTACATACTGCCTGCAAAACGGTAAAGACCAGGGGGTATCAGTATTCACTCTGCAAATTGCCTAAGAAGAAACACCTACAAACATTTGCACCTTCTTTTTCTTATGACACTTTTTCCAAATAAAACATGTGCTCTTTTGAAACTACAAAAATATATGCATTGTTGCAAACCCACTCTAATCCTGCTCCCACAAATACCCCCAAAAAATGCAGATGAAAGTAGGTGCATTTTGGAACGCCTGTGTATTCTGTTACCTGCATGCAATGTAGGCAATTTTCGAAGGGCCCTTCTCCCCCTCTAAAAGGCTGCTATGCTTGTGGAGATGGCTTTGAAAATTGCCCCCTTTGAAATAAACGCAAAATGGGAAGTGAAGTGAAGCATGCCCGACAGCCTCTGGTTTTTTAAATGCTGAAAGTCAATGCAATGTATATAAGGCTGCCTTCCAGCGCAAATTTAAAGTCAAATACATTAAAGCAGCAAATCAAAGTAAACATCAACCCAAACCAACACAAATATAGCCAAAAGAAGAAGTGCATTAACTACTTTTTTTTGCAAATAACATGCTGACCATAACAAAGCAGAGGAATTGTTTTAGAGGCATATGCAGCAATGAGAGAATTAGCTGTTTGTTCAAGACTGGAAAGAATAAGTTGAGCAGCTACTGATATTTGGAAGACACTGCAAATAATCACACAGTGATTGAAACATTCAGTTCAGCTGATTGTATGGGGTGAGGGGGCGGGCAGACTGATGTAGATTTAGCAGTTAGCAGCTGGCGGTCTTCACCTTTATGTCCTTGAAGAAGGAAGCTGTTTCACCCTCGATAATTGGCTGCAGCAAAGGGCTTCTCCGCTTGCTGGAAGGGGAACCCTGTGACAGGTGTTAACAAGCATATTATATTGTGAACCCCTTTCCCCTCCACCATGCCTCTATATATATTAGCGACTATTTAAAAAAAGGCTGAAAGCATTCTGATTTCAAATCAGCATATTCTGGTGGCAGGACACCTTTAAACGACATGCAGCAACATCACAGACTTCATGTTCACGGATATTTCAATGGCGTTGGTTAAATAGTGAACTAAACGAGAGATAAAAAATTGTTTAGGTGCTAAGTATTTTCAGGGGGTTGGCCACAGAACATTTTTCTGGTCCAGCGAACGCCAGAGCGCACACTACAATATTTGATTGCATGGTATTGACTGGATGTCTCTCCCCTTTGGAAGCTACCATGTGTGAAACAGGTTGATGGCTTCAGTACAGCTCCCAGTGAAATTGAAAGCCCACCATCACAACAGTCACTACAATGTCATCCATCTTGCCATTCTCAGCACAGAGAGCAACAGGTCTTCGTGGGTGTGCAGACTGCATTATCCTCTCACCCTCAGAGCAGGGCTAAGACAGATTATTCTGCTAACCTGAGGAAAACTTGCATTTTTATAGCCTGCACTGTCCTGTTATTTTTATCCTGTGAACAACCCATACCTTCTGAAACATTTCTTAATGCAGCTCAAAGCAAGTGTATGTGTTAGCCACAGCAAAGGAGGGTAAATTTCAGACTGTCAATTTACATGGGTAAAATGCTTTTTACCTGCATAAATGGCTTGGAAAACTGCCTGCTTATGTTTAGTTTCTTTGTAACTGCACCTTGGAAGTTTTTTTGTTGCTGCCTGGCAGTTTAATTTCCCTTCTGTTATAGGCTTCCTGCTCAACTAGAACCAGCTTCTACTGAGCTGCTGGGCCAGGAGTCTTCGGTACCAATTACTTGCAATTTTTCTCTCAGGTTTTCGTATCCCCCTCCAACCACAGAGTTCTTGGCCCAAGGTCACATTTCCCATGTCCTCCTGATCTCAGCCAACATGGACCATAAAGGCTGGCCACCAGGGTATAATTTTTTAATGTGAGCATGCAGAGGAGCATTTTACTCAAGTGCGCACCTGTAAAATTGCTAGACCGTGTGCTTGTGCACAAAAGTAGACAGCAAAAAGACAGATCAATTTTTAGCCAGCAGAAACATGGCTTGCATGTGTGCAAGGTAATGCTATGTTATTACTGGACGCCTAGGTTTGCTGGGTAGAAGGCACCTATTTTTAGTCAGATAAACAGCAATAGGTCTTTATAAAATGCTAACACAAATTCTGCAGAAAACAGTGCCTAGATTATTTGCACTTATTTACATCTGGCCCCCAAATTGACTCAATGAATATACCTCTATACTTTAAACATGTAACTTATAAAGCAGTTTCTATGTGTAAAGTATGTCTTACTTCTGGAAAATAATGTTTATAAAAATCATGTGGGTGGGGAGTGCGTTTCATCTGAGAGAGACTGTATTCGGGCATCGAGCTCCCTAGCTGGTTTGAGGCTGGTGGAGAAGAGAGTGAGAGAGTGCCGGTGGAAGGAACACCCCTATCCTGACATAAGCATTGGGTGCCTGCCCGGCTCGTTAAATTTCAGCCATGAGCTGTGCGGCTGCGGGCACGTGACCAAAAGGACGTGCCCCTTTGGTACTTCTTCAGTGTTTACTGGTGTCATTGTTACTGCTGGTTTGATGCCAGCCTGCAGCAGGCTTGGTGCTGGGTTATTTCTTGATCTGCGTAATGTCTAAGAAGCGCAAAAATAAAGGTAAGTTTCGTTTATCTACAGGATCATCGACTGTTTCTGCGAAAGGACCGGTGTAGAAAAATGTAATTGTCACTACTTTGATGCCTCAAGTACAGATTTCAGATACATTTAATTCATCATCTCCCTCGGTTCTGGGGGCATCTTTATGCCCCATCTCTAGGACCCTGCCTCCTCAATCAGGGGGTAATGGCTCTTCTCCAAATGGACCCGTTTCCTCTTCCCTAATTGGGGTGCAAAGGGGAGGGGCTAGCCTGGAAGGTATCATTAGTTTTAATGGCACCAAAGCTTTATTACCTAAACCTATCCGATTTCATCCTACCAAGGATCTTACACTACCTCCCCAGATTTCTGGGGAAGTAACTCTTGTGGCATTTGGAAATTGGTTTCTCAGAATAATACTATGTTACGAAGTGTAATGGACTAGGCGTGGACGTTTTCCCAGGAAACTATAAATGTTTTGGAGAATCACCAGGTGCAATTGGATAATCTGCAGTCTCAGGTGGATAAAATAGGGACCCAGAACTTTCAGTTTCTGAGTTTTGTTACCTCTACTACTACTACTATTATTATTATTATTATTATTATTATTATTAATCATTTATATAGTGCTACAAGCGCTGTACAGACACATATAAAGACTGCCCCTGCTCTTCAGAGCTTACAATCTAATTAAGACAGATAAGACAATAGATGAGAATAATGGTAAAATAAGGAAAGGAAGGAAAGGAAGGAAAGCAAGGGATCAGGATCCAAAGGCAGCATCAAAGAGGTGAGTCTTTAGCATGGATTTGAAAAGGAGCAGAGATGAAGCCTGACGTACTGACTCAAGTAATTTGTTCCAGTAGCCCTTCTCGGGGCTAGAAATAGCACGTGAAATGATCTGCAGTTACAAGGAAGGGTTTATAGTGCTAGAATGATGCCAAATAAAACAAAACAAAGTTTACAAAAGTGCTGCGTTCTCTTTTGCATAGGAGAGAGTCAGTGCATACAGTCTTATTTAGACTGGGAAAAGTCAATTGAATACTGAAGATCCGTCAAGTTGGTCGCAGGCCTAGACATCTACTGAGAAATTCCATTGCCCTGCGATCGAGTGGCCGCAGTGCTTCAGACTTGCACAATCGCATCCGCTGGGGGGCCATGGACAGGAGGATGGCTAATCAGGAGAGTAAAGCCAGCTTGACTGGACCGAGCGGCCTAGTGATCAATCAGCAGGCAGCCCCCATGTGGGACGCAGGCCTGATGGTGGTACATTGCTGAGCATGTACAGGGATGACTGGGCAGGCCATGCTTCACTCACTGTTTAAGGGCAAGCAGTTGGAGAAAAGATGAGGTCGAGTTGTACAACAAGGCTGTATACTTTCCTCCTACCTATTTAATTTATAGGTAGAAGAAATCATCAGAGAAGCAGTACTATGTAAATTGTACATAGTTTTCCCTGTTTTTCTCCAAGTTGTTTTCCCTGTTTGATGTAAACTCGGGAGTGCCCTGCGGTCCTCGAGTCATTCTGTTAACTGTAAACCGCACGGATGATAAAGAGCGCGGTATAAAAGAAATGTTAAATAAAATAAATAAATAATAAATAAATACTGTATGAAGACAACTGAGGTGTGGTGTGAAGATTGGTGGAAGACTCATCATCAATCTTTGCTATGCTGACAATACAATGTTACCGGCTTAAAGTGAAGACAATATGAAACATTTGCTTAGCAAGATCAAGGAAATGTCTTAAAATGGGCCTGCACCATAACATGAAGACGACAATTGACAAAATCAAAAATTTTGTTCCCGATGGAGAAGATATAGAAATAGTAGACAAAATTAACCTGCCTGAATCAATACAAGCAGTCAAGAAATTGGACGACACATTGCTGTTGGTAAAACAGCTATGAAAGATCTAGACAAGATTTTTAAGGGCAAAGATGCATCTCTGCATACAAAGATTCAACTTATCCAAGTCATGATATAATAATAGGAGCTTGGAAGCAAAGGAAAATAAGTTTTGTATTAAAAACATGCATTTTGTTCAACTTTCCAAAGACACATTTTCAATAAAATTAAAGGAGATAGGTAAATTATTTTAAATAAATACTGGGTATGCCTAATTATAATCAAATAATGATTGATAATGTTTACTATATACAGTAACTAATAAGCGCGTGGTGGAAGTTCCTTCTGGGGATGCCCGTTTACTGGAGGAATCCAAGGAATTCTTGGATTTGACTAATTTCCTAGAATCCTCTTCTGAGGTAATTTCTAATCAGGCCACCCTAGTGGTGACTTCTGCCACTGAAGTTGATAAGCTCTCTATTTTGAAGCATTTTTTTTCATAAAAATGGTGCTTTGTTTAGTGGGTTTAAGATGATGATTTTTCCGGGTGTTTCCAAAGCAACCCAGTTCCGTAGGAAAGCTTTTATGTAGTTGAATGCTAAGATTTGGAGCATTGGTTGTATCTTTCTTTTTGTGTTTTCCATGTAAATGTTTGCTTATGTATCAGGGAACCCAATTTGTGTTTAGTGATCCCACACATTTGGAAGAGCTTCTTAAAGACACTCCCTACTGGTTAGGTAGGATGATTTGGAGATGTTTTCTTGACCTTTGGTGCTGCATCTTGTGATCCCTTCTATGGTTGGTCATATTATGTTTATATATACTTTCTATTGTAGGTAATGGAACTGTCCTAGTATAATGTTTGGTTTTTGTTTTCACAGGACACTTGGTGGTATCGCTTCTCCCTTAATGTGGGCTCTAAGATTGATTTTTTACTTCTAATTAAGTTTTATTTTCCTTTTTATCTATTTCTTGAGATTTTACAAGTTTGTAAAATTTGTTGAAAATGTAATAAATAAAATCAGGTTGGGTGTATACATGTATACAAGTATATGTGCCAATGAGAATAAATCTGCATTTATGTGAACCACGAGTAGGTGTTCCCACGGGTGTCATCTGAGCAAAGCTATGATATACATCCTTAGAGGGAAATTTTATAAGGTGGTGCCTATTTAAAGCATGAAAGCAGGTGCCGCCTTCTCTTTATAAAACTACTAGCGTTAAGTGGCAGAAATCTCTACCGACATTTACATCAGTGTAAATGTCCACATCTATATTTCGCAAGTTTGTATGTAAATTATAGTATATTATATTCTACGTGGGTGCTTGCACACTCCACCCAAATTCAACGCCATCATGTCAACACACAGGAGGCCATTTATGCGCATGTGGCTATATACATACGGAAATGTCTAAAATATTTCCATCCAGGTGCCTACTTTTACATTTAAAGTAGGCACCCCCTTATAATATATCCCCTTAGAGGTGAATATTCAAAGAATTTGTGCTAAAACTTGAGAGCTAAGTTCTTAAACTGGCCTCTTTGAAAATTTACTAGGGCTGAGTGCCTAAATTTATATTCAAAATATCACTATAAGTATGAATGGGCGCTTACGCACACACTTTAGTCGGCTGCTACTCTGTAAGCACTCACGCAAATCCTATTGCAGATACTTTCACTTAGGGTGTGCACAGAGACTAAACTTGAGGGGGGCCTAAAATTACACACTTAAGTATAGATTATTATAACTTACGTATGTTATCTCCAAATCTAGGCACAGGCATTTATACCTGCTCTAGAGCAGATGTAACTGCTGCACCTGGGGTAAGGCGGGCCGGTGCATCCCTATTCCATAAAATAGAGACGTACTTTACTCTAAAGCATAGGCCCCACATACGCATGTGCCAATGCGAGCTGTAGGGGAATTTATAGAATTATCCAAAATGTTGGGGGTGCTCCAAGGGTCAGTTCTCTTCTTTAATATTTATATCCAGCCATTGTGAGAGATATTTAGGAGGTATGATATCATTTTTCATTTGTATATTGATGTTAATATGATGTATGGACCCTTTTCTCTTGAAGAAGTGGTGTACTCAAGTTCTATAGTAAAGTTGCTGATCGGATATTTAATTTAATTTGAGAATCAACTATAACCCCCCCCCCAAAAAAAAAAACCCAAGAGTCTACGAGGGGGTACCCAAAAAAAACAGGAATTATTTTTTAAAAGCTATTTATTTGAAATTCTTTACAAAACAACCTTATCCCCTTCAAAATACTCTCCATTACAACTGATACATTTGTCCCACCGGTGCTTCCACTGTTCGAAACATTTTTTGTAGTCATCTTTAGAAACGGCTGACAGCTCCTCCCTCGTTTTTTTCTTGACTTCTTCAATGTTGTCAAATTGGTGTCCTTTCATGCCCCTTTTCATGCGTGGAAATAAGAAAAAGTCGCACGGAGCCAGGTCAGGTGAGTAAGGTGCGTGGGGCAGCGGAACCATGCCATTTTTAGCCAAAAACTGTCTAACAGAGATGGCTGTGTGTGCAGGTGCGTTGTCGTGGTGGAAGAACCAGTCTCCTGTCTGCCACAAATTGGGTCTTTTTTGACGAACACTGTTGCGCAATCTTCTTAAAACTTCCAAATAAAAGGTTTGATTGACGGTCTGACCTGGGGGAACAAACTCTGAATGAACTACCCCTTGGCATCAAAAAAGCAAATCAGCATTGTTTTGATGTTTGATTTGACTTGACATTTTTTTGGACGGGGTGACGATGACGTCTTCCATTGGCTTGACTGTTGCTTTGTTTCTGGGTCGTAACCATAGCACCATGACTCATCACCTGTAATGACCTTTGACAGAAAATCTGGATCAGTTTCAAGCTGTTGTTTCAAAACACGACATGTTTCAACTCGATGTTCCTTTTGATTGTCAGTCAGAACCCGAGGAACAAACTTGGCAGCAACCCTTTTCATTCCCAAATCTTCCGTTAAAATTCGTTGAACCAAGCTCCAAGATAACCCACTAATCTCTGACAGTTGATCAATTGTCTGTCGATGGTCTGTGAGCACAAGCTCTCTAATTTTTTCAATATTTTTGTCGATTCGGGCAGTTGATGGACGCCCAGAACGAGGTTTGTCATCAATCGACATGTCGCCATTTTTAAACCGAGCAAACCGCTGGTACACTTGACTTTTTCCCATAGCGTCATCTTGATAAGCTGTTTTCAACATTAAAACAGTTTCAGCAGCATTTTTACAGAGTAGAAAACAAAATTTCACAGCTGCACGTTGTTCACTTAAACTTGTCATCATAAAAAAAGAAACAAGAACAAAACAGCGCTAGCAAAAACAATCACTGCAGATGAACAGAACAAGCCAGGTCGACAACACAGGCGGCACTGAACTGACAATGAGTTGCACTATACACGCCTAGCGGCAGAAGTGCGTACTACACAAGCTCCGCCCACGGCAATGTTATTCCTGCTTTTTTTGGGTACCCCCTCGTATGTTTGCTTTTCTCGATAACAGTTTTGTGCCACCTAGTTTTTTATGTTTGGATGCCAGTGAAATCTCAAACTTACTTATTTATTTAACAGATTTTATATATCACATCATCCTTAAATCGAAGCGGTTTACATTAAAACTCAACATTTTACATTATAACAGCGTTATTAATTTACAGGTTAACAATGTAACAGTATAACATGTTAGACATCTAAATAGAGACTACTTAGCAGTCAGGTTAATTTAACTTATGCTAGAACTATTTACAAAGGGGGCTGTTCTTGTGTTAGGTGTAACATTATGTGGTAGGATCTTGTGCAGGTTGCTGTGGGTGCTATGTGACATGTGACTTGCTATCTAGGGGGTCATTTTAGGTCAGCATTTGAGCTTGGGGTAGCTTGTTATAAAAGTAGTGCAGCCAGCACGATAAAAATGAAGGGGATGCATTGGTTACATCCCTTTTTGTGAAGCAATGATTTTTGTACGCCATTTCAGCTGTATTATTTCCATGTCTGCATTATTGCTGAATTATCCCAGGCTACTTTAGGAGCATTATGGCTCGGAATGAACGTGGCAGCAAGAGATTTTACTGGGTAAAGAAACACCTGAGCACATTATGCCATGTCTAAAGCAGCTCCACCGGTTGCCAGTGGAATTTCCTATTAGGTTGAGGCTGTTGATGGTGGTCTTTAAGGTCCTTCACGGTTTCTCCTCATATTATTTGGTGTTAATGTTGCAATGGCATGAGTCGAATTGCCTAAGGGAACTGGTTCTGCCATCAGTAGTACGAGGGAGGAAGCCGAGGACATATACCAAGGCCTCTTCTGTGCTTGTGCAGTTCCTAGAGAGCTGAGGATGCTGCCTTGATTTACTTCCATTTCGCAGGAACTTAAAAACAAAGGGCTCGATATTTAAAGGCCCTTACATGGGTAACTTCCTTTGGGCCTTCAAATATCCCGGCTAAGTGCCTAACATGCCCAGATGCTAACCACATAGCATTGGACGTGTTAGGGGCGTTCCGGGGCAGAGTGGGGGCGGAGGAAGGGGCTACATAGGTAGCAGTGATTTTCATTGCTACCCGCATAGCCCTCTGTGCCTTAAAGATAGGCAAGAAAAAAACCTCGCCTATCTTTAAGATGCAGAGGCTATTGCTCTTTTATATGATTATTTGTCACGTCCAGGGATCATAGACACCATTTTGAAACCAGGACTCTGATGGAGTGACTGGGAACTGAACCTGCTCCTCACTAGACATCAGGGATCCCCATTGGCGCAGGGAGTGGGATGGGGGGGGGGCTGATTGGAGGGTTTTTGCTTTCAGGAGAGGTGAAGAACTTCCTTGCTGCTGTGGGGGGTGTTTCCGCAGGAGATATTGATGTTTGGTGGGGGGACTTGGGAGGACGTTTTATTTTTTGTGGGGGAGGGGGTTCAGCAGGGGTTGGCGATGTCAATGTGGAGGAGGAGGGGATGGGAATCAGAGGTGGGTGCTACTTTTGACTTTTGCAATTGCTCCTTGAGTGGGGACTGTATGTGTGCCTCAGGGAAAGCGTAAATTCCGACATACAGAATTTTTTATATCCACATGTATTCCACTTGTAAAATGGGAAATACATGTTGATAAATTAGACCTGCCCACACTACTCCCTCTCTATCTTTGCGCGGTGTGCATTACCAAACGTAAATAGCAGTTTTCTAAAACTGTTGCACATGTAGATGATAATGCTTTTAATAGGCTGCTATTTACACATGGGAATGCTTCTAAAACAGAGGTCACAGCACACATTTAAAGCTGCCTTGGAGCAGATGTAAATTTCTGTGTTGGCATTTATGCGTTTTTGGAGCAGGTTCTGGGAGCCTATTTTATTTTATAAGGGCACATAAAAGCTTATGTTTTTATAAAATAAGTGTGTTTTTTAAATTTTTCTTTATAGGTGCCTTGTTACTAAATTAACCCTCTCAAAGTTATACCTCTACTTGTCATTTATGGGTTAGCCTGTTAACTTTAACTGGGTATATTTAGCAACTTAACCGGATAAATTCTGTGATTATCTAGTTAACATTAACCAGATATTGGGCTGCTTAATATTGAACCCACAAAAACTTCTGCTACCCTCAGGTTTTTATTGCCAAATCAAGAGGCCAGTATTTTTAAGTTAGCTAGCCTGGTTTTGGCTCGACCACAGACGTTTCAAAATATTTTAATGAATTATATATTTGTGACAACACCTTCTATTAGTGTAGTCCCACACAGGGTCGCAAAATTCTCATTTAGGGTTGCGATCGGGGTTGGGGGGGGGGAGTGTCACCATCAGCCAGCACAGACCAACATGCCAATACGACTCGGCCTGCGCAGGCCCAGTGGGAGATGGGGTCTGCAGCAGCATTGTCAGCCGATGCTAGAAGCTGACATGGAGTGAGGCACAGATATATGGGAGGTAAGGCTGGGGTCACGTGAATGTTCTAGTTGTCCAGAGAATCCCAGCAGGGGTAAACTAAATGGATAGTGCCACTGCGGTCAGCACACAATACATATATTCAGTACTACTGTCTATGTGGGTAGCAGTACTGATTATATGTATTAATGTAAGCACCAGTGCTGGCTGAAAATTGATTCAAATATTATTTACTGCTCAGTCAGCAGTACTCTATTAGAAAAAACCCTGACACCTCAAGATGGACTATTAACGTAAGTCACTATTACCTCTCCTGGGATCAATGAGTTCCACATTTGGTTTTGCTGACTCTCCAAGTATACCATATTAAAACAAGCACATGCAATTCCTTATGTGCAGTCGTGGCCTGCCATGCCCGTGCTATTCTGAGTACGCTTCAAGAATGGGGGGCCTGGGAGGTAAGGGCACAGCAGCAAGAGAACGGAGAAGGGCACCAAGGGTGAGCAAATGTAGGTATGCAAAACTGGGGAAGTCTGAAGCCAGAAGCAGTGTACTCACAATGGCAGGAATTGTGCTTGCTCGGTAGAGAATCTGCTTGACCAACCGATACCTGTCATACAGCGGTTTCATGACCTGTCTCTCATGCTTAGTTGCCTGGAAAGAAGAAAGAAAGAAAATGTTACCTTTAAAATCCAGCACAAGGTACTCCCATCTGTCTGGGTTATACAATTTTTAACTCCAGCTTCATTAACAGAGACACAATAAGAGCTACTGCTATCCTGGACAGAATCAAAGGCTTCTGAGGACGCTTACCTATATGTTTTCAACCATTATTAGTATCAAACCCCCCCATGTTTTTGTTTGCATTTGAGCCTGGGGCTACCTGTGAAAGGAAATCAAATCTAAATCAATGAGCCAGCCGGCAGTGCTAGGTACTGCCATAAAAGAGAGAAGGGTTTCGTTTCAGCTCTTGGTTCCTGCACCTTGAGTAAGCAAAGGTCTAGGAATGAGATGGAGGGAGCAGTCACAGCCTCTGGGGACAGAGAGTTGCAGACACTGTTCTACAAAACAAGATCCACAAGTGTTGGGTTGGGGCAGGTTCTGAATAGACTGGAAATCCAAATCAGAGAAAGAACAAAACTTCCTGAGAAAATAAATATAAAACAAAGCATAACAAAACCAAATTGAATAAAGCAGATGTGTTTGTTGTTTGTGGCCTTGGGCAAGTCACTTAACCATCCATTGCCTCGGAAGAAAGGCCTGGCAATCTACTTCCGGTGACACTGCCAAGAAAACCCAGGGGCTTCTGGGTCGCCAGGAGTCAGGACTGACTCAAAGGCACACATTGTTTTTGTTTGTTGTTTAACTGGCATTATATTTTGTTTATCCTGGTTACAGTGAACAGTGAAAAGCTTCTACTGAGCTAATATGAACTTGCAGGATTGGCACCTATCACCATGCTATTATGTGGTGTCAAGCGATGCCTAGGTCCTCAGTTCACATCCCAACTCTGGTTCTAGCTGGTTTGTAAAGCACGCTGGCATGGAATCTAGAAAACCAAATCCAGGTTCCATGTCACTCAGTCTGTCACAAAACCCATGATCCACAGCACCTCCTTTGTGGGGTCCCGCAGGGCTCCGTTCTTGCCCCTCTTCTTTTTAATCTGTTTCTCGCTCCCCTTGCACTCCTTATCCAACAGACAGGTATTTCAGCTTTTTTCTACGCGGATGACATTCTTCTACTTCACCACACTTCTTCCTCTTGCCCTGATCTCACCCCTCTGAATTCTTGCCTTTCCTCTGTTGCCAACTGGCTCACCACCAACTGCCTTCATCTCAACCTCACAAAGACTTTGGCTATCTGGTTTACTTACGGTGCTCCCCCCCCCCCCCCCCCACTTTAGCCCCTTCTTTCTTTAATTCCTCAGTCCCTCTGGTTTCTACATTCCGTTATTTAGGCGTCCATTTCGACTCGGATCTTTCTTTTCACTCTCATATTTCTCACATCACTAAAACCTCTTTCTTTTTCCTCCGACAGATCCGTTCAATCTGCCCTTTTCTCTCCCCTTCTGCTCTGATCACACTAGTACTGTCCTTAGTCATGTCACGGGTGGATTTTTCTAACGCACTGTTCCTTGGTCTCCCCAAAAACCAGGTGACCCGGCTCCAAAGAATACAAAACACTGCTGCACGCCTTATTACTTCTTCTACCCTTCGAGATCATGTTACTCCCTTACTTTTTCACCTTCATTGGCTGCCGATCTCATTCCGTTCTCAGTTTAAACTGTTAATTTTGCTTCACAAAGTCTATCACACTGGTATCCCATCCTATCTGTCTGACCTTCTATCTTTCCACTCCTCACGTTATGCACCCCGTTCTTTCCATCTCAACCGTCTCACTCTCCCCTCCCCTCCCCCTCCCGTGCCCACCTCCAATTCACACGTCTATCCGCATTCTACTTTGCTGGTCCCGCACACTGGAATTCTCTCCCCCCTTCCCTCCGCCTGGAACCACACTTCGCACTTTTCAAACAAAACCTTAAAACCCACCTCTTCTCACTGGCATTCAATATCCCATCCCCTTTTGTATGACTCTATCCCTACTGTACCCACCCACCTGTTGTACCTTGTCTCGTGTTCTTTGCATGTTAGTCTCTACTCTTTACACAATTTGTACATTTCCTTTCCTTTCTGGCTATGGCCAAAGTTTTTATGTATTATGCTTTTACATTTTTGTATAATTTATTTATTTTATGTATTTTATGAATTTTTATGTATTTTACTATTTGTGCACCGCTTTGATTGCCTCAGAAAGGCGGTAATATCAAATAAATAAACCTAAACCTAAAACATGTGCTGTATAGACAGGGTACTGGGCGCCCTAGCCATACCTTCAATCTTATGCCCCCCTCCCCCAAGATTTGATACTCGTAATTATCAACACCACAACAATCCTGTCAAATATATCATTGGGCATCATTCTTTTAAATATTAAACACAGAAACAAAGCACATCACAATGTATATGTGTGCCCGCCTTCCCTGCAGGCAGGAGACGGTGCTGGCGGCTCTTTGCATTTGTGGGATTTTCAGGATCTATTGTTCTGTTTTAATTGCTGCTGTCTCTCCAAGCTGCTGCTTGAAGCAACCAGCTAGTCTTACCTAGTGGTAGAGATTTCTTCCTAAGTTAGAAAGGGTAATCACGCCCACATTTTATTGGTCTAAAGAACAATCCCTTCCAGTACCTAAATCACAGAATTGCTCATATCATTGGTCAGTAGCTCAGAAAATGAGAGATTTCTACACGTTTCTGAATGGGCAAGACTCTTTTCTTACATCATGCATCTTTAGCCAGATACAAAATAAACAGCTAGCATTTACATACAGCAAACAAAGAATTCTGTTAAGAATATCAGAGCAAGGACCAGTTTAACACAATGGCAGGGAATGGTGGAACTCCTAATCATTGTGCAATGGTGACACTCAGTGACCAGATACGATATCCATGACGGGAGAATCCCACAAGGAGTTGTAATGCATGTTCGTATGCAGTGACTGCTGGAGGATGGGAAGAGGCAGGAAAGCTAAAGTTATATAAGAAATCTGGTCCCAGTACTTGTGTGTAGATTTTCACCAAATAGAGATTTTTTTTGACAAAGCTAAACTATACACATTATCCCAGATCCCTCATTATTTTTCTGTCATAATATCTACAGTTGGAAAGAAGGCAAAGAGAATGGCTACATAAACTACCAGACCTGTCCACCTCTGTACCAAAGTCTAAGGATTTCTAATGCCAGCCAATAATAGCAGTCATTCAATTAGTATTAAACTATTTAAGTTAAATACGTTCTTCAGAGGTTTCTAAATCAAGAGTAGAATATAAACAACCTAAGAGCATATAGCATCTCATATTTGTGAACCCTTACTCAGGGGAATGCAACAGGCACACCTATACCTTCAGTAGACACATACGCAAATGGTCTCTCAACCCCAGCATCACCAACGATCTGTTCTGACAATGGGGCACTCCAACCATAGACATCTTCGCCAGCGAAGCCAACATAAAATGTCCTCATTTCCTCTGCTCCAAGCATCCATCTTAGCAAAGAATCACCCTGGACACCTTCTGAATTCACAGGGGCCATAAACCACTCCTCTATGCCTACCCACTCACATCCCTGATAGTCAAGATACTTCCGAAAGGGTATATGAAAAGCAAACATAATCCTCATCGCATCTCATCGCATATAAATGAATCTGTAAATACTCAAGATGTACAAACCAAACACATAAATGCAACTGTAAATAACCTATACTGTTTAATTTCTAATCACCAAAATCCAGATGCAGATTCTTTAACCCTTGTAAGAAAATATTTGCTGTGCCAAAATTTTAATGTGATGTAAACCGCTACTGATCGCTGGAAGAAGCGGCATACAAATGTAACCAAATAAATAAATAAAAATAAATAAATCTCGCTAGCCAAAACAATTGTGGTTCCTGTATCTACAACTCCTGTCCATGTGACCACCATAGAGGCTAACGGCTCACCAAGACTTCATCACCCAGGAAGAAAGAACCATGCTCCACCCCAATTTGAAAACCTTAGCTCTCTCAGCATGGATGTTTAAAAAATACCCCTCCTTCCACTTGAGCACCAGGTCACAAAATGTCCTGTTAGTGACCTGACACCAGTTATCCAGAAGATCGTTCCATGTAAACCGCCATGGCTTGTAGATATGGCAGTATAAAAATGCTGCTAAATAAATAAAAATAAAAAATTGTACGTCTTCAAATGGTAAAGGTTCCAAGCATGGTGTGCCTCCATACACCTCGACCCCTTCTCCTGCCCATTCCATCTTTTCTCCCATACCTGCTCAGCCTGGTAAATTCCAGCTTCAAGACAACCTCTATCAGGATTCATCTCAACACAATAAGTGGAGACAGGAATTCCTGTAAAGTACTTCTCTGCTTCTGAGGAGGATTAGAGAGGAAGAGATTCTGGGTCTCGTAGTTCAGAGTCAGAGGTAGAAAGTAAAGAATTTATCAGATCTTGAGCTGAATAAGTGTCTGTCCATGCAGGGGTACTATCCATGGATTAAGATGCAGTTTCACTGTGCAGCTGATATGTAACAGCAGATCCTTCTAGTAGCATTTAGTGAATTCACTGACCATGTTTTGCAGGAACCAAGGAGGCTGCTCCAGAAAGGGCACCGAGACAAATGGAGAAGACTTATCGGCTACCGTGATTAGTATAAGTAGATGGCGTCTGAGGCTGCATAGAGAACTACCATGCAGAGGATAGCTTATTTCAATTGGGGAGCAAGAGGACATCTGCGTGGTACTGAACCTGCCTGTTCACGATCTGTGCTGGTCCGGCCTGTCTGTACTGAGTGTGCATCATGAAGGTTGAACTGACAAAGAACGAGACTGATCAGTGCTATTATCTGGTCACAGTCTCTTTGATGATGCAGACAGCGCAGAAGACAGCTGCTGAAGCCTGGGAATACTTTGAGGGACATTTGCACTAAGAGATCTGCACTTTTCCAGCCTTCTGAAGGAACTTTAGTTGATGCCTTCCCTTCAAGCCTGTGTAAACATTTGGAAGACAAATGCACTTTAGACCTAGAAACCTCCAAGGAGTTTTGCACAGACTTGGATGAAGCCTGGAGCTGCTCCTTTGTGGCTATACTCTTGAAACCACTGTGTAGGCGACTTCTGCTGAGGAGGATTAGAGAGAGTGTGCAGGGTGAGCTGATCTCTGTGCAGAGGATGCTCTCTCTTCTTTATAATAATTGTACAGTAAGTTCAGCTGGTCCTTTTGGGATTGCAGAGACATCCTTCCACTGTGCTTGCAATTAGCCCAATCATGATTTCAGCCAAGACAAATGAGGCGTTTTGAATGGTTGTCAAATTTATGGATCTTTCTTCCACACCATGGACAGAGATGGAACCTTGATTTCATCTGGGACATTTTGACCAAGACAAAAAAAGAGAAACATAAAAAAAATCTAACAAAATAATTGTGTGTTTGCATGCTCCTAATGCGGAGCAAGGTAAATTCCTTGATCAGGTAGAAATTTAACTGGGAGGGTCTGCAGAGGGCCATATATTGGTGGGAAGAAGACTTTAATCTTGCCTGTAATCCTAAAATTGACGCCTCCAAGAGTGGTGGTGGGGAGTTCTAAAAACTGCCAATGCTCGAAAGCGCTTGTGAGAGTATTTGATTTAGTCGATATCTGGCGTGAGAGACATATAGAGGTACAGGTTTACACTTACTATTCCAAGGTACATGATTATTTTTCCAGAACTGATTATCTATGGGTGGAAAAGAGGGTGTTTACGCAGGTAGCTGGGTGTGAAATTGGTAACACTTGGTCAGATCATACATCAGTTCGGGGGGAAATAGATTTCAAGCTGCCTGGGAGGGGTGCAGTTTTGGAAGTTAAATGATTCTTTATTAAATAATGTTCAAGATTGTGAACACTTAAGAACGGTCATTAAGGAATATCAAGAATGCAATAATAATGGAGAATGTATACTCAATGTAATACGGGACTGCTTAAAAGTAGCCCTTGGCGACCACTTAATCTCACTAGGCTTGTATAAAGAACAAGAGAAGGATAGGGACTGTGCTTCTCTTAGAAAGAAACAGACATGTTTGGAGGGAAAATATAAAAGAGGGGAATAAGTTGAGATAACATTAAGGAGCCAGATGATACAAGATCAAAACTATAGGGATACCATATCAGGGATATTAATTTTTTTTGCACAACTAAATCAATCTCATTTTGAATTCGATAATAAAGTGAGCTGCCTTCTGGCTTGGAATTACTACTACAACTACTACTACTATGATCATTTTGTATAGCGCTAAAAGGCGTACACAGCGCTATACATGTACAGGTAAGAGACAGTCCCTGCTCATCAGTCTACAATCCAATTAAGACAGACCACACAATAACAGGGAACTAGAGTAATTCAAGGGGGAATGACAAGATGCAGATAGGTGATAAACAGGAGAATAGAGAGATCAGGATCCAAACGCAGCCATGAAGAGGTGGGTTTTTAGCTTGGATTTAAATAGGGCCAGAGAAGGAACCTGGCATACTAACTTGGGTAGTTGGTTACAAGCATATGGTGCAGCAGATGGAATGATCAAAATCTGGAGCTCGCAGTAGCAGAGAAGGGCACAGATAAAATGGATCTGCCAAAGGAATGGAGTTCCCAAGGAGGGGTGTAAGGAGTGTAAGAGAGGAAAGGTAGCAAGGAGCTGCAGAATGAATACTTTTATAAGTCAGAAGGAGAAGTTTGAATTAAATGCGGAAACAGATAGGAAGCCAGTGGAGTGACTTGAGAAGAGGGGTTATGTGAGCATAGCAAGACTGGTGGAAGATTAGCCGCGTGGCTGAGTTTTGAATGGGCTGAAGGGGAGAGAGATGATTCTGAGGGAGACCGGAAAACAGCAGGTTGCAATAGTCTATAAGGGAGGAGACTAGAGAGCGGACAAATGTCTTAGTAATGTGTTCAGAAAGGAAGGGGCAAATTTACTGATGTTACAGAGGAAGAAATGACAGGTTTTAGCTATCCGTTGGATATGTTCAGAGAAGGAGAGAGAAGAGTCAATGATGACCTCAAGGTTGCGAGCTGAGGAAACAGGAAGAAAGTAGAGCGTTATCCAAAGACAGAGAAAGGAGGAAGGGGGGAGGTGACTTTAAGGGGAAAGATAAGGAGCTCTGTTTTAGCCATGTTCAATTTCAGACGACAGTGGAACGTCCATGCAGCAATGTCAGATAAGCAGGCTGAGATACAGGCCTAGTTTCCTAGTGGGATTTCATGTGTAGAGAGGTAAATTTGAGAGTCATCAGCATAAAGATGATACTGAAAATCATGGAAGGAGATGAGTGCACTAGGGAACAGAGTATAGAGAGAGAAGAGGAGGGATCCCAACACAGAGCTTTGAGGTACCCCCACCAAGAGCAGGAAGGGTGTAGAGGAGGATCCACCAGAGCATAATTAAAGGTGCAATAGGAGAGATAAGAAGAAAACCAGGCCAGAACAGGGTCCCTAAAACCAAGGGAGAATAAAATATCAAGAAGGTTGTGATCAACAGTGTCAAATGCAACAAAAGGTCAAGAAAGCGTAGTTCTCACCTGTACCAGGTGTTCTGCGGGGGGACCTCAGCGGATGACGGTTGGCTGGCTATGCTCCTGAAGACCCCTTCTTTGGCTGTGGGGCAGGTTGTGCTTTTGAGGTTGAGGTTTTCTCCCTCCGCTGTGAACAGGGAGCTTGGGCCTTAGACTGCATCTGCAGCTGGGATGGAAAGTACCATCACGGGAGTGGGAGGAAAGCCTTTCTTAGTGGTGCTTTCTTCTGCGAGGGGTCTACAGTCTTTCTGAAGAGTCTAGTAAGGATCACCTACTCCTTTTCCATCTCTTCAGCCTTTTCCTCCATGGGTTTGCCGAAGAGGTTTTCACCCCAACAAGTGACGGTGTTCTTGTCCTGGAACCACTGTTACAGGTTGGAGGACTGCAACCAGGCCATTGGCCGTGCAGCGATCCCCATTGCAGCCAACCTACCAGTGGATTTGAGCAATCCTTGCTGTGAGCTATGAGACCTCGCAAAGGCTCACAGCAATCCTCGGGGATGAGGGAAGCAAAGTCCTAGATGTCTAGCATGACATCCTTGAGGACCATGGCCATGTAAGTTTGGTGAGCCAGGATCCAGAATATCAGCATGGAACCCTGGAAGCACCTCCTCCCAAAAGAGTCCAGGGTCCATGCTTCCCACGTGGGTGACACTGAGGAGTGCATTTTGATACTCTGCCCATTTCAAGGCAGACTCAACCACAATGAAACTGTGGGGCAACTGAGGCCTCTCAAACCTTGGCGCCTTCTGTACCCAGTACGCAGAATCAATTCCGATTCCAGAGAAAAGATGATGGCCTTGGCCAGGTCCCAAACAAAATCCTGGAAGGTCATGTCTTCTGGGGGTGACTTCTGTCAATCCGGAGGGGTCAACGGGTCAGATGGGAGATCCTGGGCCCTAAGATCTGATACTACTGATTCTCCCTCGGTTTCCCATTCAAATTCAGATTCCGAGAGAAAGTTAAAGTAATGCACAGTCTCCTCCGAGCACTGACTGCGTGGCTCAGGAGAGGTAGAGGTCAATGGCTTCCTTTGCACCCGGCATGCTGATGGCAATCCCTCGGAGCCTTGCACTCTGACTCACTAGAGAGGGAGATGGCTCAGACCACCGGTGTCAATACTGATCTCCCAACTGATGTGGGGACTCCACGATGACAGGAGTATCACTTCAATTAGATGATGGTGTGCCAATCAAGTTGTATATTTAACCCACTAGGGATGACAGTATTAAGGCAATAAATCCATCTTTGTTCACGTAGCTGCAATCTCTGCTCACGATCGCCACCTCTTGGATCCACGGGCTCATAATCCAAAACACGCCATCTCAGCGAATCAAAAACATGAGAATGCCGTAAACAATGCTCCACCATGGGAGCTGAAAGGTTTTTTATCCGTAACCGCGAGGCGTGCTCTGAAAGCCGAAGTTTAATCGGGCGTGTAGTGCGTCCTACATAATATTTCACACAAGGGCAAACTATTAAATAGACCACATGGGTAGAGGAACAGTCCGTATAGTGTGAAGATGAATAAGTCTTAGATGTATGAATATCAATCCAATCTTGACCAGGTATAACCAGGTTACAATAAAGACAATATGTGCATTAATAATGTCCCCTAGTGCCTTGATTGGATACAGGGTGGTCCAACGCATGAGTTGTCTTCATAATCAAATCCCGAAGGTTTGCTTTACGTGAATAAGCTATTCGTAGAGTCTTATTGCAAAAACAAGAGTGGAGTCCCAGTATAGGCCAAAATTGATGTAACAATTTCACTACCTGTGACATATTTCTAGTATATGGTAAAACACCTGTAATTGTATCAGCTTCTGGCTGAGTGCTGGCAGGAAGCAAGAGCCATTCTCGATGACAATGTTTAGCTCATTTATACACCTTATTTACCACCAATAGGGGGTACCCTCTTTGAATTAGCCTAAGTTTTAGATCTTCAGCATGCAGAGAAAACTCATGTAAGGTTGAACAATTGCGACAAAGCCGCAAAAACTGTCCAAATGGCAGTCCTCGCTTCAGTGCTGTTGGATGAAAACTGTCATAGTGAAGAAGAGTGTTGCGCTGAATAGGTTTGCGATAAAGTGTCGTCTCTATACCAGAGGATGTCAAATACACGGTAACATCCAAAAATTGTATGCTGGAGATGTCTATCTGTGCAGTGAACTGAATATTAGTCTTATAAGTGTTCAGCCATTGAATAAAAAGATCCAAATCCTGTTTAGTACCTGTCCAAAGGAAAAAGACATCATCGATAAACCTTTTCCAAAACGGGATAAAACAAAATGCCGGGTCTGAGTAAACAAAGGTAGACTCAAAAATAGCCATATAAATCATTACTATTGAGGGGGCTGCTGTTGCCCCCATCGCTATCCCCAATCTTTGCTGATAAAATTGTTGTCGATATAGAAAATAGTTATTATTCAAAACCAAATTCAGCAAATCAAGCAAAAATGAATGAGGAATTCGATCTGGAAGATCCAGAGGATAATCGGTAAGGTAAATGATTGTCTCCTCTTGATTTATATTTGTGTACAGCGACTGAACATCAAGAGTTACTAAATCCTTGTAGGAAGCCACATCTGTGCATGTCATCAACTGTTTCAAAAAAATCACTGGTGTCTTTGATGTAGGATTCTACTTTCGCTGCTGCAGGTTATAGAAAAATATCGCAAAATTTAGAAAGCGGTTCGAGAAATGAATCTCTACAAGACACAATAGGCCTGCCCGGTGGATTGCAAAGGGTCTTATGAATTTTGGGAACCAGATAAAAAAACAGGACTTTTAGGATGTTTTTTTATCAAAAATTCTAATTCCTGCTTAGTAATCCAATTGCGATAAAATGCCTGAGAAACCAAAGCTTTAATCCGGTTTTGAAGATTCTCCACTGGATTAATGCTTAAGCACGTGTAGACTGCATGATTATTCAGATGAACATCTATTTCTTGCTGATATTGTTCTGACGACAGAACCACTGTTGCCCCAACTTTGTCCGCCCTTCTTATAACGATATCCATCTCTGTCAAGTGTCGAAGGGCACAATGCTGGTCCTTTGACAGATTAAAATAGGCAAAAGATTTACGTTGTTCTAGAATCTGTAACTGTTGCAAGACCAAATCCTGGAAGATAGAGATAGAATGATCCGGCATGCCCTGGGGTACCCATCTGGAAGGATTTCTCACTAATGAACCATCAGTGATACTAGGAAGATCCGCAAAATGCTGTATGACACGTAGCTTACGAAAAAACCTGTAAAGGGCCAACCGAGTATTAAAGCCATCATATTTCGGGGTGGGCACAAATGACAAGCCAAATTCCAAAACCTGTAGTTGAAGTGGGGTTAAAAATCTTCCCGACAAGTTGATAACTGACGAGTTTTGGTGCAGGACCGAGTGTCCGGGCCCTCCCAAAAATCCTGTTTATAAGATCTACGAGACCTACGTTCTCTAGACGGATTTCCCCTATATCGTTCCACATTAGTATAATGTGATCTAACATTCTGTACTGTCGGCTCACTCACATCAGTATCAGTGTAAGAGGTGGCAATCGTGAGCAGCTATGAGAACAAAGGTGGATTTATTGCCTTAATACTGTCTTCCCTAGTGGGTTAAATACACAACTTGATTGGCACACCATCATCCAATTGAAACGAGCATTGTATGTCTGTAAGGTGTTCCCTTGTCAGTGGGTCCTCCCTAACAGATGCAATTGCTTTTGAGTTAGATTGATAGCTAATGGTCATCTGATGTGAGTGACGTCAGACGCCGAAGTATAAAAAGTGAATGATGCCCTTGACTACGATTTGGTATGAAGAAGCTTTGGTGTTTCTTAAAAAGATTTGAAGCAGAAAAGAAGATACGGTAGCCAGCTTGAGATGGCCTGAAGCAGGGTTGAAAAACATTTTGTGTTAGACCCGAAACGTGTGGCACGGCGCAAATTTAGACATTCTGGCATTTCTTCACTCACACATCTATTTTTCATCTGCCTTAAGAAGATTATCAACAAAGCTAAGTGTTAAGTTTTATTCTTTGTAAAAAACTTTAGAAAAAGGAGATGTCGCAGTGGTGTGTGGTGGTTTTCCATACACTTTGACGATTAGCTCCGACAAAAATTAATAGGCTAAGGGGCTCTTTTGTATGTTGGGATCTTAATTACACGGATACTTATTTGATTCTGACTGGTTTGAATTTTTGGATTACTTAATCACAGCCTACAAAGTTGAACAATTCAGAAGTTAGATTCATCTGCTGTGGATTAATGGTGGCAAGAATAGCCTTGACACAAACATGGAAGCAGAAAAACCCCCTCCGATGGGAAAAGTCCAAGGCAAACAGGGTCAGTTTTATTGGATGGTGACATTAACAGCCCTGCATCAGAACAGGGAAAATAAATAGGGAGGAGTGGCTTAGTGGTTGGGGCAAGTTACCTCAGGCCAGAAGGTCAGTGGTTCAAATCCCACTAGAGGACAGCAACCTTGGGCCGGAAGGACTGGGGTTTCTAGTCCCACAGGTACTCCTTGAGGTCTTGGGCAAGCCACTTAACCCTCCATTGCCCATGTTCCCTGTAAGTATTAGCATATGTGTCTCATATCCCCTCGTGTTAAATGTATCCCCCAATTGTGTTGTGACCACTTTGATTGAAGGATAAGGTGGTATACAAAACTGTCTAAATAAATTTGTCCAATGGAAAGCCCAGCAATGGAATAAGAGCAGAATGCTGCTATGAGTTATAACTTAAAGTGTTTGGGCCTGAACCATACGTTCAATACATCAGAGGATGTGTCATGGAGGGGGAGTGAGGGGTGGAATGGGATGGATATCTTAATTTGATGGAGTAGTCTCTATTAATAAGCTGAATGTGGGATGATATTTACCTTCTTATGTATCGCTGTATTGAATTTCAACATTGGTCCTGTGGCAATCCCTCAATAAAAAAATTAAACTTAAAAAACAAACAAACTGGTGAGCACAGGGAACTCTCCGGAACCCTGTGCCACAAAGTCCAAAAATATGAGAGCTCTCCATTTTTTCTAACTGTATAGTTACATAATCTTAGGAAGGAGGATAACCAATTTCATACAGTTCCTATACTGTTAAGCTTTTACAACAAAAAAACATTATGATCTGTAACATCGAAAGCTGATGAAAGATCGAATTGTATCAGCAAAGCCTCTTCTCCTCCAACTACTATCTTTCTCAGCTCTGACAGTAATGTGGCCAAGAGAATCTCCGTGCTACATCAGCTCCCAAAGCCTGATTGTAGAGTCTAAACCATCATATTTCCAAACAGATTCCTGTAATTGTATAGCCACTACCATCTTCATTACTTTGGCCAAGGATGGGATACCAGCAATCAGTTGATATTTGAAGCAAATGCTAGTATCCATTTCAGATGACTTCAAAATTGGTATTAAAGTAATAGGAACCACAGACAATCTTTCTTCAAGGCCTGATTAACAAAAGAAAATACCAAAGGAGGCCACCCACTGGGAGAAATTTGAAAAAGAGCAGCAGGACAAGGCTCCAAATCACAATACCCTTTACTAAATTTATTGAACAATTTAGTCAATTCAGGCAGTGTTGCTGTTAAGTGCCATTAAGTCAATGCCGAACCTGTGGATAATTGTCCTAAACTGTATTCAGTTTTCAGTCAGGTCACTAATTGTTTATACCGTGGCATCCATAATTGCTGTTATTGTGTTGATCCATCACATTGCTGGCCTTCCTCTTTTGTATTAACCTTCAACCTTGTCAAGTATGATGTCTTTCTCAAATGATCTTCTCTTCGCATGATGTGTCCAAAGTATGAAAGTCAAAGCCTTCTCATCTGAGCATCTAAAGAAAGTTTAGGTCTGATCTCCTCTAGTACTGGCTGATTTGTCTTTGGGCAGTTCAGAGTATACACAGTATTCTTCACCAGCACCACAATTTGAAGGCATGAATATTCTTTCTGTCTTTCTTCTACACTGTCCACTTTCGCATACATATGGTGTTATTGAAAATACCACAGCTTGGACAAGTCATAGTACAACCCTGCACTTGAGAATCTTGTCTAGGCCCTTCATAGCCATTCTGCTAAGAGCAACACATCAGATTTCTTGACTGCTTGACGTTTCTTTATTGATTAATTGATCCAAGCAGGATAAAGTTGTCTATTTCTATGTCTTCTCCATTGAGGATGAAATTATTGATTTTGCCAGTTATCAGGGTTTTCTTCATGTTAAGATTCAGGCCCATTTAAGACTATGTTCCTTGATCTTAACAAATATTTCAGGTTGTCTTCACTTTCAGCCAGTAACATGGTATTCTTAGGATTGCAAAGGCTGTTAATGAGTCTTCCACCAATCTTCACACATTAGCTGTCTTCATACAGTCCTGCTTCTGGAATGATTTGTTCTGCATATAAATTAAACAGGCATGGGGAACGTATGAGGCTTTGTCGCATGCCTCTGTGATTTTAAACCATCTTTTTGGTATTCTTTTGTTTTTTCAAGGACCTGTGTTCTGCAAGTGTGCTTCTAAAGCTTGAAGGTATTCCTTCAGAACTGCCACCTGCAAGGGGGCCGATGCTGCGGACATCAGTGATGTCACCTTGGATGGGGTCTCCACAACAATAGGTGCATCAGGAGACATCCGGCTACCCTCTTGGGTACTGGGAGTGGACTCTGCCATTCTGATCAGGTCCTCCCGCTGGGGAAGCTTGGCCGACCCCTTCCGGCCATTGCTCGCTGATCTTGGTGAGGAGAGTTGCAGGACGGTGCACCCAGAGCTTCTCCCAGTGCTTACCCTTTAACATCAATAGGGTCTCTGCAGGGAGCCTCCCCTCACGTTTCCAAGTAAGCTGTTGGGTCAATGGTGGACGTCGAGACTTGGGCTTTTTAACCAGCTGTTCCATATAAGAAGTGCTCCCTACTTGTCCTATACACCCAAAGAAGGCTTCCAGCTGAAACACGTGTAGGGTAGACCTGCTGGACACTTGAATAAAGGATTTTTTGCTTTCCATAGTGTGTTGTGATACTTGATTCTTTTGGTTCCTTTGACATTGTGGGTTTGTGTGTTCTTTTCTGCTGTCTTGTCACACTTTGTGCATTTCTTAAAACTACTAGCTGGTTTAGATATGCTGAAAAAAACCACCTTGGCAAAGTCAAACTGAAAAACTGCCGCGGGTGGGAAATCACCCCAAAGGGGGGAAAAAGCACACAAAAGCGTAGAAAAAAACCACAAAAAAAACCCTTAAAAAAGAAAAACATGGCTAACCGATGACAGGCGGAAAAAATAAGAGCAAGAAATCCCAGCCAAAAGACTGGCTAAGATGGCACCCTCGGGCGGGAAGACGACCACGCATGCGCGCTGCAATTCCCAAAGGCTTTCTTTGAAAGCTGGGGAAAATTGCTCCGCGAGGGCTCCGTCGGCGCCGACGTCACCCATAAGTGAGGACTGACTTCCTGCTTGGTCCTGGAGAAAAACATTTTTCCGGATCGCAGGAACATGTCCTAGGGGTTTCGCAGAAAAAAGAAGACTGGAGAGTATGGTGCTGCGGCGAGAGGGAAGGTAGGCGCACATGCGCGATGTACCTCCCAAAAGCTTCCTTTGGAAGCTGGGAAGCGTTCCATGTGGGGCTCCGTCAGTGACATCACCTAAACGTGAGGACTTATTTTCTGCTTGTTCACAGAGAATGCACATGTACTCTAGAAATCTAGGTGTGAGCATTTACACCAAGTCTAGGGAGGTTTTAAGTGATCGCATTTAGATCTGGCATGTGTATCTCCCGCTTACGCCCCTATTTTATAAAGTACAACGCATACTTTACTTTATAAAATAGGTATGAAATACACATGCTGCAACGCATGTTAATTTAAGCGTGCCTTATAAAGTTATTCTTCCTATGTACTAATGTGCTTTGTTAACAACTTTCAACTGCTTGACTTTGTGCTAACACCCTTGCACAATGTTTGCTTCACATTCTTTTGTGACCTGACTTAAATTTTGATCTGCCATGAGAATGATATATGCCTTACTACAGTACAGAACTCCGTCGTGTTGTTTCTCTGAAACTTGGCTCTCTCAGCATGGTGCCAGCTCTTTACATCTGACTGCATCTATATAGAACAGCATAAATTCCTGGAGACAGGAGGATGGTTACAGCTCAAGAGGAAATGCAGGAAAAGTGCTAGCTATTCATACTCTCCAAATGCCGCAAAAAAGATTGGAATGTACAGGGTGGCCCAAAAAACATGAGAACATCTTGTAAATTAAAAGCTTAAAACAGTTTACTTATTTACCTCTTTTAGCAATACGACGTCTTTATTTCGACAATTTCCGGTCGCCATCTTTTTTTTTTAAATTTGTCAATCATTTACATCTGTCTTTTTGAATTTTTAAATAACTTATATGCTACGAGATGTTCTCACTTTTTTTGGGCCACCCTGTATGTATTCAGAGGGTACTTTTCCAAGTCACTTCTGCAGGTAAAACGATACTTTACCTAAAGAAATGGGCTCTCTTTAAGACTGCCTGCGCTGAGTGAAGGTAGGGTATGCACACTGTTGCATGGTGCATCATGCGCCTTCACCTGCATTTAACGGAGGTGCTCCTGGGGACATTCACGGTGGGGATTGTAACAGTGCATGTGGTTTTCTATTTCCAAAACTACACACATTGCTTCTGTTACAGAGAGGTAGCTCCAAGTGTCTGTGGTTACTTTTCCCTATTTTCAAAGTTTGAAAGCTGATGCAAAATCCACAGGTAAAATATATTCACAGATTTGTAAGAACATAAGAAATGCCATACTGAGACAGACCAAAGGTCCATCAAGTTTCCAACAGTGGCCAATTCAGGTCACGATTACTAGTCGGGTTCCAAAAGATAAACAGATTCCATGCTGCTTGTCCCGGGCTAAGCAGTGGATTTCCTTGGTCCAATTTACTATTGGTTTATGGACTTTCCTCCAGGAACTTGTCCAAACCTCTTTTATGTTTAAATACCTCTGTGGCATAAATGCACAGGAGGAGAGCCTCTTTCGATTCAAAGCAAGCTCTGCTGCGCGGAGATATAGGATGAGGGTGAAAGGCGATAGACTCAGGAGTAATATGCGGAAATATAATTTTTACGGAAAGAATGGTAGATCTGTGGAATAGTCTCCCAGTGGAGGTGGTAGAGATGAGGACAGTGTCTGAATTCAAAAAGGCATGGGGCAAACACAGAGAATCTCTAAAGGAAAAAAGGGGACTGTCATAGTGGTTGATATGGAAGGGAAGACTAGAAAGGCCATGTGGTCTTTTTCTGCCGTCATGTTTCTATGTTTCTTTTAAACCCAGTCACACTAACAGCTTTTACTACATCTTCTGGCAACGAATTCCACAGTTTGATTACACACCGAGTGAAAAAATATTTTCTCCGATTAGCCTTAAATGTGCTACAGTGGGCAGTGTGAAAATTGCCCTCTTAGGTAACTTTGTTATTGGCACTCCTTGGAATGCTTTGACGTGATATACATCATAAATAAATGAAATAAACCATTATAAATAACAAAATCACCAGAACACACAAAAATGACACAGCGGCAAGGTAAGCGAAGGCTTTAACACATGGAACACTAGAGGTGTCTACAGCAGCCTCCAGTCACAGCTAATAACGTAGAAGGCTTAAAATATACATAGTTGGGTTAATACTGAAATGCGGTCAGTGTTTTTTTTTTTTTTTTTTTTTTAAATGCCAGCTTCAGTGTTTAAATATAATATATATATTCAGCACTGCTATCTGTATAGCGAGTGGCACAGAATGTACATACGAAGCAATGAATGCCATTGCTATCAAGTCCTGTATCCATATAGATATTTGGATAAACTTACAACAGACTTTTTTGCTCACCTAACTTTATCTCCATAATTGTACAGATAACAGACTGAATATGGCTGCTGTCTGTCTAGTTGGGCAGAATGTCCTCTCTCAGTCCTTGCTCCACCATTCAGATAGTGCCAGGGCAGCTTGTAATAATTTTCAGCAGAATTATCGCTATAGTGCTGCTGAAAATTAACCTATAGGGTACTTATCCACATAGTGACGGCCGCTATACAGGTAAGTGGTTTTGAATATTGACCTCAATAAATTCAGTAACACGTATGTGCAGTTAAGTCTCAGCTTAACAGTTCAGCAAGATTACAATTCCCATACGAGGATGTTCTCTGGTAATAATCCTACAACAGACAGAGGAGAGTAAAGAGACTTACCGGTCGCCCGTGAATGCTTTCATAATAAAGTAGGGCTTTCTGCAGGGATACCTTCTCAGCAGCTATCTCATCCCTAGTCATGTCCTGTACAAGAGCAGGAAATTAAGAGGGAGAAGTAAGAGCTTTATTCACATAACATTCATACTTTGCCTCACTCATCTCCTGACATACTATTTAACTATCTGACTTCAAAATTCTATCTGAATATCATAAGAAACACTGCAACCCCCAAACAAGCAAGAAGTGCAAGCAAAGGATGTGGAACATATGATAGTACAATGCACTATGTCTTGGGCTCCCAGATCTCCAAACACAAAGAGGTTCTAATAACAGAAATGACAAATTTCAAAGTGATCCAGTAAGGTATCTCCTGCCTCAGTCCTGCATCTCACACCCACTGCAGTGATGGAAGTTTTATGTACAAGAAGTGGAAAGCAATACAAACTTTCACTAACTATATGAAGCCCCTAGTCCTTATGACGGAGCACTGGCAATATTCCCAGAATCTTACTCAGCGGTACCTTGATGTCTTCTGGCCGGTTTGCCTCAACCCGCTTCTCCTGGAGCTTCCTCTGGATGGACTCCAGCGTGGCCTCCACTGTGGGTTTTGCAGCTTTCTCTACAGCCTCCTGTTTCCGTTCCTCCTCTTTCTCCAGTTGGGACCCAAAGCTCTTCGGGAGGGTATTGCTCCGTTGGCGCACCTGGGGAGCTAGGTCCTCTTCAGATTGCTTTAGTTTGGACTCTGTGTGGCAGAGGGGTAGAGTGTCAGCAGACCCGAGGCAACAGTTCTCTGGAACAATTCAAGGTAGATGACTACTATCCAGGGCTGGCCCAAAGGCTTTTGCCGCCCTACGCAGGCTTACTGTGCCATCCCGTGCTGTGCCTCACCGCTGCCCTCCCTTCTCACCTGGGAGAGGGGGCAACATGGCGATCCTTCAATGCATCAGAAGCACTGCAGCAGTCCTTAAAGTGCCCACGCGTGTGTCCATGCTCTCACAGCCTGCCAATCCTGACCCTTGCCCTTCTGTTGCAATTTCCTGCTCACTCCAACAGGAAGTTGTGTCGGAAGGAGCAGGAGCGCAAGACTGTGAGGTAATGTGCACGGGGGCACTTTAAGGCCTGCCGTGTCACTGAAATGCCCGCAGATTTTAAAAATTTTGGAGGAGTCACGGTCACTATTCTGCCTGCTGGGACCTGCTACCCTAGGCAGCAGCCTAGTTTGCCTTGCAGGCAGGCCAGCCCTGTTATTATCCAGTGCAGTCCTTCCCTCTCAGTATTGACTTACCTTTCAGCTGCTTCCGAAACTTTGCTAGTTCATTCATCCATTTCAATACCTCTGGGTTACCAGCTTTATCACTGTAAGAAGGCTGGAAAAAAGGGGGTAGAAACCCTTCATAACTAATAACAATTAGTTTTAAATCTATTAAATCACTAGCCACAGTATGAATCTCATGTCACAGTCACAGAAGGATAACGCAGGAACTTCTTGATCTCAGCTATTTTTTCTTTGTTTTCTGCACTTACATTCACCTTCATTTTCTGTATGTAGTTCATCCTTTAACATTGAAATTAATATGAACTGTGCTAGTAAATGACAGTCTCTAGCCCCTTCTTCCCCAATAAATACCAACAAGTCACTGATGAAAATACATTTTTAAATTCTATATAAAAACCATTGTACAAAATGAGCCACAATCAAATAACATGAAAAGCTTTCCCACTACATCTGCATTATTGCAAAAAGGTCACCTTTATTTCTACACTGGAATTACAGAGCTTAAAAAGGGAGAGAGGAGGCATTGTGGGTTAAACTAGAAAGAGGGAAAGAGAAATCTATTTGCATTGGTGTGATATACAGACCTACCTCACAAGAGGAAGAGGTGGACAGAGAGTTAATTGAAGACATATGCAGCATTGCTAGGAAAGGGGAAGTGCTACTGATAGGAGATTTCAATATGCCAGATGTTGATTGGCACATTCCTGCTGCAGTATCATCTAGAAGAAAGGAGATCCTGGATTCTCTACAGGGAGAACTATTCAGGCAATTGATAACAGACCCCACACGTGAAGGGGCCATACTGGACTTGGTGCTTACCAATGGTGAAAGTGTTTCTGATGTTGTAGTGGGAGATCATTTTGCATCCAGTGATCACCAGATGGTGTGGTTCAGTATTAGGACTAGGGCTGTTAGAATCTATTCAAAGGTGAGGATCTTAGACTTTAGGAAGACTAACTTTTCCAAGATGGGCCAATACCTCAGGGAGTCGTTAGTGGGATGGAAGCAGCTGGGGGATGTAGAAAAACAGTGGGCAAAACTGAAAGGGGATATTTTAAGGGCAACCAACCTTTTTGTTAAAATGGTAAATAAAGGTAAAAGGAAAAGGAGACCGCTATGGTTTTCAAAAGAAGTAGCTGAAAAAGTGAAGAAAAAGAGGGAGGCCTTGGAGGAAATGACATCATCGAACGGAGCAGTCGCATGAGAGCGGAGCTCCATGGAAGCGAGAGAAAATTGCCTGCAAAAGTACATAAAGGAGGACGTAAAATGAGCAAAATTAATCCTTGTGAAGGCTGAAGAGGCTGCGGTAGTGTGGGGAGATGAAGAAGGGTACAGCGGACTTAAAAGGATTTGCGTATAAAAACGCCACGGGGAGCACCGGAGGGAAGAACAAAATGGCCGTGGTGAGTGCTATAAATGCGGAGGAGGAGAGCAAAACGAAGAACGGAGATAACAACCAGAGTGGCGATATGGAGGTTCTGAGAGGGGAGATAAAAAGCTGGTTCAGCACTCTCAGGCAAGACTTAGCTACTTTATGGTTAAATCTTTTTTATTGTTTCAAAAGTCAACAGAGTAATAATATACATATAGAGACACTACAAACAAGCAGAACAAACCACTGCAAACATATGGAAATGGTAAAACAGCAGCAGACCTATTAAAACACAATATACATTAACGGAAAGCATAATTCAATACTTAGACTTGTGAAACACCTTCCAGGAGTGAAGCTAGGAAACCACAAGGCTACGAGAGCTTGGCAGGAGAGAGCAACATAGGGCAACAGTGTAATAGATTCATCCCAGGTCCCATTGTAATGCGCAACTAATCGGATACTTGGGGGTCAGTCTGCTACTAAACACCAGCTCCTAGCAGTGATAAAACCAACCATCAATGCACAAGCCACTGCTGACAGAAATACTCTGTGCAGGGCCGAAAGCTGGTTGTCCATACCTGATGTCCAAGAGCAAGGGGGGGACAACAGAAATGACCCCCTCATTCGGGCAATTTGAGACATCCCAGGGGAAACGGCCTGTACCCATACAGTCGACTCCCCCCTTGGAAAACGAACAGTTTTGTAGCAGACACCCCCAAAAACCTGAGAATACGATGTTAAGGCAATAATAAAACGTACTTATCTGGGAGTTGTGGGTCCACACTAGACAGACTCTAAGCTTCGCCTAGCCAAGGGCCTCTCCCCATATGTCCTTAGCGCCTACGTGCTAACACCCCCCATCTGCTTTCCTCCAAAGGTCTATGTCCCCCCCCCCCAGGTACACCATCCCTCCCCTCTCCCCCCCTCCCCCCCCAACCAGGGGCAGGACTAGCCGCCTTCTCCAGCGCTCCCCGATCCAGGCTGTCAACAGAGACTAACTCCAGCAGGCCTGAGGTTGGTTCTTCTCCCAGGCCCACCCCCTCCGCTACTAGTTACTGGGCCGGGGCCCACCCAGCGCCGCTAACCTATCCCCCTTCCCCCCCTTCCCCCCTTCCCCCACCTACAAGCATCGGAAGATCAAACTAAGGATGAACCACTAGAGTGACCAACCTCCCCACCGGGTGTGAACGGATCCTTCAAAACAGTCCTCTGATCCTCAACAAAGTTCTAATCCCCAGGAAGAATCAAGAAGAATCAAGGTGCCCCCCCCAGGCGTCGGCGTACTCCCGCCGGTAATAAGCGCATGTGAGGTCCCCACATCTGTAAAAATGTCATCCAACGCCTTTCCACCCCTACAGCATGCAAACGATCCATCAGCAAGACTTTATGCAGTCGGAGTCTCCAAAGCCCGTAACTGGGCCCCCGCTCATCCAGCCACTGTTGTAACACTGTCATACGCGCAGTCATCAGCACCAAGCGTAACCATCGCAATCCCATGGCCCCCAGCACTTCCCGCCATTCATCCTCCCAGACATCCAACACCACATTCTGTGCCTTAAGCGGCTCCAAGTGCGAGAAGCAGCTCCGAAGATGACCATACACCCTATCCCAAAAGGCCTGAGCCTGGGGGCAGCTCCAAAACATATGCCCCAGTGTTGCCCGAGCCATACCGCAGCGAGGGCAACAATTACCCGAACTAATCCCCGCCCTCCATGCCCGCACCGGGGCAAAGTATAATCGACGCATGATCCGATACTGGGTATCACGATGTATGACTTGAACACTTATTGTCGGGATTGCTGCCACTCCTTCCAAAAATTGCTCGACACCAATTTCCACCCCCAACTCATCCGACCATACTTGAGCCAAAGGCGCGATCCCCAAAGGTGACACCTGCTCCCATAGCATTTTATGAAGCCCCGCCACCCGAACACCTGTATCGCCCCCCAGCAGAGCCATCTCAATCACCGTGCATACCTCTCCCCTCAACGCGCCCAAGGATAATGAGGAAAAATAACTCCGTAATTGGGCATATTGAAAGCTCTCCCAGTCCCCTAGAGAATACTGACAACGCAGCTCAGCAAAGGATAATAGGGCCCCCTCCGGGGTCATCACATGCTCCAGGTTCACCACTCCAAGAGTCTCCCAGCGCTGAAAACGGGAGCGCCCCAAACCCGGTAAAAAGTCGGCATTCCCTCTGATAGGGAGGTATGGCGTACAGGACGCATTAATCTGACGACCCACACAAAAGGCTCGCCACGCCTGCCGGATTGGAATAAAAAGGAATTGTCGAATGCCCTCAGGTACCGCTTGAACCGTCTTAGCATACAGTAAATAGCGCAGGCGGAGGGGCGCCAATAGCGCCTCCCACATCGCCAGCGGGGTGCAATCAGTGAAATCCCACATCCAATCTCGAACATACCGCAACAGGCAGGCCACATTATACCGCTTGATGTCTGGGAATCCCATACCTCCCAGGGACCAAGGTTGCCGTAGGATCTCCAACCGCACCCTGGGTCGCCTCCCTCGCCAGAGGAACCGATTAAACACACGTTCCAATTGCCGAATATCTGCACGCCTCAAAAACAATGGGAGAATCTGGAGCGGGTATAATATTTTAGGAAAGAGCGCCATCTTGCTGAGAGCTACTCTGCCCCCCAACGACAGCGGTAAGTCCCGCCAGCTATCCACACACAGCGAGACATCCTTCAATATCTTAGCCACGTTAAGATGATAAAGGTCACCCAGTCTTGCCGGCAGGTAAATTCCCAAATATTTGAAATACCCATCCGCCCACCTCAAGGGAAAGGGGCCCGGCCAACCCGGATGTCCTTCGGGGGCCAGCAACAGCGCCTCCGACTTATCTAAGTTAAGACGAAGACCGGAGGGGCTCCCGTACTCAGTGATGAGCTGCAACAAACGGGGCAATCCTACCACAGGGTCTCCCAAATGTACTAATAGGTCGTCTGCAAAAGCAGCCAGGCGAAACTCCTCCCGCCCAATCACAATCCCCCGAAATTGGGAAGTATCTCGAATAAGTGACAGAAGAGGCTCCAATGATATTACGAATAAAAGGGGCGATAACGGACAACCCTGCCGGGTGCCCTTCTGGATGTCAAATTCCGCCGACATTGCCCCATTTACCAGCACCGCCCCTCTCGGGTGCGCGTAGAGCAAGTGGATCACATCCACAAAAAACCCTGCAAACCCCATCGCTTCCAGAACCTGGTACATAAAACGCCAATTGACTCGATCAAACGCCTTTTCGGCGTCAAAACTGATCAAGAGGGTGGGGGTCTCCCAACAATCTCCCTGCTCCGAGCGAAAGCAAAATACGCTGTAGACTATACGCCACTTGCCGGCCACGCACAAACCCTACTTGGTCCCTATGAATTAACGAGGGAAGATATTGGGCTAACCGGTCCGCCATGATTTTGGCAAGAAGTTTGATATCTATGTTTAGTAGAGATATGGGGCGATAAGAACTCGGCAACAACGGATCCCTTCCGGGTTTAGGTAGAATGGTGATCAAAGCCTTGTTTGCAGCAAAAGGGAAACTGCCACGCTGCACCAAATCCTCAAAATACCCCACCAAGGGGGCCACCACCACGTCCCCCAGGGCTTTATAAAACTCGCTGCGGTACCCATCGACCCCAGGAGCCTTCCCGTTCTTCAGATTCCTTATGGCGAATTGGACTTCATGTCCAGTTAGAGGTTGATTAAGAGCCTCCAAATGCTCCGCCGCCAGCCGTGGGAGCCGGCAACGGTCCAGAAAAAGGCGCCCCTCCTGTTCCTTGTCACCATCATTGGCATATAGGCCTTTAAAGAATTCCGCAAAGACCTTCTCAATTGCCGCCGAATCCCGGGTAATGGCCCCATCTGCCTGCCGAATGGCCCCAATCAGTCGGGACCCCCCGGGCGGTCTCAGTAGCGAGGACATCAACTTGCCAGCTTTGTTCCCGAACCGGTAGAGCCTGTAGCGATAATACAACAACGATTTCTGGGCCCTCCTGTGGAGCAACAGCTCCAGCTCAGCTTGCACCTCGCGGAGCCTCCTCTGATTCGCCGCCGTCTTAGTACCAGCCACCAGCTTACGCATTTTAACTAGGTCCCGTTCTAGCAGAAGTATTTGGTGGTTTAACCTCTTGCGCCGCTGGCACTGATAGCTAATGATGTCTCCACGGAGCACCGCCTTTCCAGCCTCCCAGAATAAGGCCGGAGAGATCTACGGCGTCGCATTCAAATGCTCGTAATCCTTCCATCTCTCCCGCAGAAATGCTTCGAAGGTTGTATCGCCGCATAAGTCCATAGGGTATCGCCACAGGTTTCCCCCGGGCGAACCACTCCCTCGCAATTCCAAGAGTACCAACGCATGATCGGAGATAACAAGGGACCCAATGTCCGCCCTCGAGACCCAGCTGAATAACGATTCCGTAACTAAAAAGTAGTCTATGCGAGACCAAGTCCCGTGTGCTCGAGACAAGTGCGTGTAATCCCGGTCTCCGGGATGCAACACCCGCCAGATGTCCAATAGACCATAAGCATCCCTTAACCCCCACAAGCGGTGTCGCGCCCGGCGGTTTCCACGACCCGTTGGCCCTGACCTATCCAGCCCGACATCCAAGACTTCATTGAAATCACCTCCGAGGATAACTTGGTACCCACTAGCATCCGCTAACAATTGAGAGATATTCTGAAAAAAACGGGCCTCGTAAACATTCGGTCCATAAGCCGAGCACAACAGCACTTTCTTCCCCGCAAGTTTCCCCCAGACCCCAACATACCTACCTTCCACGTCTGAAACCACCTTTTCTTCGACCCAGCTAACCGATTTAGCCACTAGAATAGCCACTCCGCGCTTTTTCCCCACCGCAGGGGCTCCATATACCTTCGCTATACGGCCAGCACCCAACTTCAGATGTTCCGCCTCCGACTGGTGAGTCTCCTGCAACATTATCACATCTGCCCGCTGGCGTTTTAAATGTTGCATGATTTTGTACCGCTTCACAGGAGAGCCCAAGCCACAGACATTCCAAGAGACTATTCGCAAATTCTTATCCACCACCAATGGGGAAACCGAGCCACCATAAACTAAAATTCCGGTACGCACCGGAGCGGCAGCCCCCCCAGCCAAGGGCCCCCCTCCATATCCTCCGAGTCCAACCACACCCACAGCTACGACCACCCAGCATTCACGGGGCAGTCCTTCTCATACGATCCGCCACACATTCATCCCACCTTACGCATCCATTTGTTTGATCTTTCCCCTTCCCCTGCACCCTGAAACTATAAGACCCACCCTCCCTCCCATCCCTTACCTTCCCCCCCACCTTCCCATCGACCCCCCCATATCTTACATCTACCCACTCACAATCAGCCCTCCCTGGCCCCTCCAGGTCTTCCTGAGCATGCAGCCCCCCCTACTCTCCCCTCCAACGCGTCTCTCCCTTCCCTCCCCCCACGCACCGAGCTGAGCTTGAGGAGAAGCCCAAAGCATAACACAAAACCCCGTGGTGGAGGAAGTAGGACCCCTCCCTGGCCATCCACCCTTACAGGCCCTAGCAAGGTTCCACTCCAAAGGTTCCCCAAAGTGTGCCTCCATACCCACCATATTAGAGGAGCAAAAGGCAAATAAACCTGCTAAAATGGAGTCCAACATTCCCCCCCGAGGCCCAAAGCAGAATTCTGAACGAAGGTCGTCCTTCCCCAAGTTTCTCTAGTCTACCATGGGGGCCCTAGACCCGTGTACTCCCTTGGGCATGAAACAAATTTACCATTTTCATTCTCGCTGGGGGTTGACATCAAATCAATTTCTACAAACCCAAATAGTATGGTAGTTACCTTGGTAGTACTATTGCGACTCCCTTCAGAAGGAGAGGGTTATAAGCAGGTCAACAATCGGGTTGTGGGCTCATGGGAAAACCAGGATTCGCAAAGGAATTATTATGGTGCGCTCCCCCCTCCAAAATGCATACTAACAAAGAAAACATACCTGCCCATCCTTTTGCCCAGATGCAAAGCAACCCCAATACAATATACACTAAAAGTAGTAAGGTGGCTCAGCAATCAGGCCAGCCTCCCAATGCCGGAAAGATCAGGGGTAAACACCCCAGCACTCCCATTCACCATGTCCCCAGGGGGTAAACCGAGGTCCCGAACTTCGGGAGACCGAATGGCACTCCCTGCACCTGAGTTGGCTCACCCCGATGCCTTCCCGCCACCCCCCCAGCATAGCATATTATTATATGTGATAGTTTATATAGAACAACCCAAGTGCATATGAGATTGTAAACTTTCAGGGAAACAGAAATGCCAAAAGTAAGAATGAAAAATACCAGAGAGAAACCAGTCCGGCAGAGATGCAATGTGGACCGGGTTGGGAGAGAGAAAGCCACAAACAGCAAAGACCGTGAGACAAGAGACCCCAAAATCCAAAGGAGTAGGGAGTTTGCAGAGAATAAGTAAGGAGACCATATGAGATTCAGAAATGAGAATGAGACTCAGATTGAAAATAGGAGACTCAGGAGTGAGAAGCGAGAAAGTCGGGAAAGTCGCTCCCCAGGACCCGGCCACATAGTTATTACCGGTTCCCCTTCACTTCCCGCCAAAGAGCCCCACACATTTGGATCCCGCATGGCCCTGAAAAAAAGGAGGGAAAAAGGGAAGAAAAAGGGGAGACATACGCACAGTTACTACCCTCGGAGCAGCCGCCCACCAGGAGGGTAGTCAAGATACATACCACCACCATGAAACACAGTGCATAAGCAAACATAACTAGCTAAACAGGCTGTTACTAACTAGGAAACAATCTGCACTGAGTCCATTGGGCAAGAAGGCAACGGCCGTCTGTTCGCATGAAAGAAGGCCAGGACCTCCGGAACTCCATCCCAAACAGCTCCACAAACTATACATACATACAGGAGGCCCCGTCGATCAACAGACCTTGGTCCCTGCTCCCAAGATCAGCCCATTATTCCACCCCGACGAAGGCTAACCGGAGGACGTGAGCCGTATGTAGCCGGCGCGTCTTCAGGACTCCAAGATATTACAGTCCATCAGTTTACCTCTGCAAAAGAGCTTATTAACCAAGTCCATTGCAAAAGTCCCGCGCCTCTTCAGGGGAAGAGAACACTCGATTCCCCCCTTCGCTGAAAACACGAAGAGTTGCGGGGTAAGCCAGAGTGAAACGAACGCCCCGGTCGATCAGCTTTTTGCACGTGTCCTGGAAGGCCTTGCGTTGCATGGACACTTCGGCTGAGTAATCTTGAAAAATAAGGACCTTACACGCCGGTGCTCCAGAACGTTTCAGCTGCCGCGATGCCCTCAGCACCCCATCTTTCTGAGCAGCGTTGAGAAAGCGGGCGATTACTGCCCTGGGTCGCTGTTCTCCTGACCGGTAAGGTCCCAACCGGTGCGCCCTTTCAATAACCACATCCCCCATCTCAGCCGACAGTGGTAAGTGTGCCGGTAGCCACTGCTCCAGATGCCACCGCAGGTCTTTTTCAGGTACCGATTCTTCGATCCCAATAAATCGCAGGTTATTCCTCCTGCTGCGATTTTCGAGATCTTCCAGTTTGTCATGATGTTTGCGGAGAGCAGCCTCCAGGCTCTCAATCCTGGCAACATCGCTCACTCGCTGGTCTTCTAAGGAGCTGATGCGGCTTTCCGTCTGTTCCACCCGCCGATTAAAATCGGAAACAGCTTGAGCCACTTCTTGCATTTGGGCAGATAGGCCCCCGAGCCGATCTTCCAACGCTATTACCACGGCTTTAGACACCTCCACTACTAGCGACGAGGCCTCCACTGAGCCGGGAGTCTCTGGCACACTGTCAGCCATTTTCGTCTCTCCACCGCGTGCTCGGTCTCGGCGAGTGTTTCTCGTGGCCATACACCTTTCTGCCCCGGGGTAGAGATCCGTGGGAGGATCAGCAGATAGCCACACGTTCGCCCCCTTTTTTATTAACTCAGATGCAGAATTGTGGTGAAAAAGGCCGTCAGGGGGGAGAGCAGGCTCCGGAGCCGAGGTACACACGTCCTCTCAGCTCACCATGCCACCGGAAGTCGACTTAGCTACTTTAAAACAGAGGCTCAGTCATGGATGGACAAGCTGAGAGTGGATGTGAGAGAGGTGGGACAGCGTGTGGAAGACCTGGAGAGTAACATGGAGGTGCAGGACATTACAATGCAGAGAATGCAGGAACGAATGGACAATATGGAAATGGAAGTGGAAGATTTGTGGTCCAAAGTTGAGGATCTGGAACACAGATCAAGAAGAGCAAATATTCGGGTGAGAGGGGTCTCCGAAACTATGGAGAACTTGGATTGTGGAAACTTGGTAGAACGCATATGCAAACGCTTAATATAGGAAGCGGGTCAGGATGGTTCTCAATTATGTTGGAAGGTAGACCGTGCTCATAGAGCACTGGGTCCCAAAAGAGATGGATATACCAGGGACATAATCGCTTGGTTCCATGAGTATTCCACTAAATGTGCTGTAGTAGAGGCGGCGAAGAAGCTTAAGGACTTTAGGTGGAACAACCAGCGAATTGAATTATATACAGACTTGTCAGCTATTACAATGCGGAAACGAAGGGAAATGGCAGCAGTAACTAGAATGTTAAGAGAGAAATCCATAAAACATAAATGGCTATTTCTGTTTGGATTACAATTTTGTATTGAGAGGAGAACATTGTATGTTAAGACAACAGCAGAAGCAGTGACGGCGATGAAAGAAGCAGGATGGACTGAGATACCGGAAGCGGCGCTACCAAAGCACAATAAAGGGCCGAGACGCCAGATGAGGGAGAGTGAATGCAGAAGAGCACCACAAGGAGATCGCAGACTGCGCAGGCAACGACAAAGCAATGGGCCTGTGGAAGAAGGCGATGGATGGAGAGCTGGACAATGTAGCAATAGGGTTATAGTATAAGTTAATTGCGAATGTTATGTATATGTTGGTTGTATGTTGCGGGTATTGTTAAGGAAGGAAAGAGGAGGGGGGAGAAGGGGAAGAGAGAAAAAGGGAAAAGGAATTTGGGTTTTTTTTTTGCTTAAACATACTAAGCGGGCAAAGGAGAAAAGAAGGAGGAAAAGGATAGAACTTCCTGGAGCGGTGATGAATTATGCCTCAAGGAAGTAGAAGGGAAGAGGTGCTGGAGGATAGAGAAAGGGTTTGGGGGGGATGGAGGAAGGAAGGGGGGGAGGGGGCAAAAGGATTTCCAACTGCATAGTAAGGGGAAGGCAGGAGAGGGGGGGAACTGTCAAATGGAGAGCTTTAGAATAATGACGATGAAAGTAAGGGGGCTAAACTCCCCGATAAAAAGGCAGAGAATGTTCAAGGAGATTAATAGGCTTAAAGGTGACATTATATTTGCACAGGAAACACACCTGAAAAAATGTGATAAATGGAGGGTGACATAAAAATTTTCAAGAGAAATGGTTCGCATCTAATAGGTTGGAACTGAAAAACGGGGGGGTGGGAATCCTGATGAATGGGCGGATATCATACTCGGAGTGCGCGGTGCACCAAGATAAAGAGGGAAGATATATCATAGTTAAACTAAGGATTAAGGAACACATGTATACCTGGGTAAATGTGTATGGGGTATGGGCCAAATGTGGGCCAAGGGATATTTTATGATAAACTGGATGGTCTGGTGGAAAAAGTTGCAGAAGGACAAATAATTATGGGGGGGGGACGACTTTAATTTAACAATTAACCCGGATATAGATAACTCCACGGGAAAATGGATGGGGAATGCTAAAAGTAGGAGGTGTTTGAAGGCGTTGAGTAAAAATTTGGGAGTGGTAGACGTTTGGAGGAAGTTGAAGGGAAGGGAAAAATATTTACATTCTACTCACCAGTTCATCACTCCTTTTCTAGAATAGATATGATATGGGTGTCCAACTCTTTAGTGGCGAAGGTGGAAGAGTGTGAGACTGGGGAGAGGACGTGGTCCGATCATGCGCCAGTGTGGGTGGAAATGAAGCTGGGAGGTGCGGGAAGGAAGAATAGGGGGTGGACACTGAATGAGTCCCTACTGGAGAACTTGGAAACAACGCAACAGATAAGGGGGAAAATAAAACAATATTTGGAGGAGAACGACAGGGACGGATGACGGATTGGAACCTTATGGGAATGCGTGAAGGTGGTGATAAGAGGGGATTTAATATCCATAGGTGCATATGTGAAAAAACAGAGGGAGAGTCAAAAGGAGGCCTTAAGGGTAAAGATCAGGGATTTAGAGAGCTTGCAAATACAGGGAAAAACTGACAATGCACTACATCAGGAATTAAATAGGGCAAAGGGAATTAAATGAATTAGAATTAATGGAGATAAAAAATGCGCAGGATATCTTAAAACAACAATTTTTTGAATTGGGTAATAAGCTGAGTCGTCTGTTGGCGCATACTCTGAAACAGCATCAGAATAGGAATTATATAACTAAAATAAGGGATGCAAAAGGGAAGGAAGTGAGGCAGACAGAATTAATTCAGCAGAGCTTTGTGGAATTTTATAAACAATTGTATACGGATGAGACTAATAAGGTAGGGGAATCAATTGATCAATATTTACAAATGAATCTAACAAGACTAAAAAGGGAGGAAACAGAACAGCTTTCCAATCCCACAGAAGAAAAAGAGGTGGTGGAGGTGATTAGGGGACTCCCATTGAATAAGGCACCGGGGATGGACGGATTCACAAATACGTTTTATAAAACCTTTAGTGATGTGGTGGTATGTGGTCTTCTGACAAGACTTTTTAATGCCTTTAAGGAAGGTGAGCCCATCCCAGAAACAATGCGGACGGCAGGGGTTACCATCCTGCCTAAAGAGGGGAAAGATCCCAGCCTATGTGGATCCTATAGACCCATATCCCTTCTAGGAATGGATTTTAAAATATTTACTAACGAATTGGCAAATAGGCTACTCCAGTTTATGCCTAAATTGGTGCATGAAAATCAATCTGGCTTTGTTCTTGGGCGTCATACAGTGGATAATATGCGGAAAGTGCTAAATGCTATATGGAAAGGGAGGAATGGGGGAGAGCAGATGGTATTATTGGCTATTGATGCTGAAAAAGCGTTCGATCGAGTATCCTGGCCCTTTTTATTTAAAGTGCTAGAACGAATGGGGATTGAGGGAAAGTGGATTAAAGCTATCTATGCAAGGATTCGGGACAATGGGGAATATTCAAAGCCGTTTGCATTATATAGAGGGACCAGGCAGGGGTGCCCTCTATCCCCGATGATATTTGTGCTCTCAATGGAGCCACTAGCTCTGAAGGTGAGAGAATGTATGGAAATCCATGGGGTAAAATGGAAAAACCTGGAAAGCAAGATCTCTCTTTTTGCAGATGATCTGCTCTTTATATTGACTAAACCAAGGGAATCCCTAGTGGAGTTAAACAAGCTGCTAAGGGAGTTTGGAGATTATTCGGGTTTCAAAATCAATGCCACAAAATCAGAAATATTGAATATTTTGGCAGGGGCAGACCTGCAGGCAAAGATAAAAGCTGAATTCCCCTTCCGATGGGCCAAGCATAGTATTGGGAATATATTTAACATCTCAAGAGTCTGAGCTGTTTAAAGAAAACTATGTGAGGGTGGAAAATATCATAAAAAAAGAACTAGAAGAGTGGAAGAATAAAACATTATCATGGATGGGGAGGATCTCTGCTATAAAAATGATGGCTCTGCCTAAATGGTTATATCTCTTTATGAACCTCCCGATAGGGGTATCAAAGGTTTATATTGGGAAAATGCAGAGGATTATTATGCAGTTTGTGGGAGGGGGAAAGAAAAATAGGGTGGCAGCAAGGATATTGATGAAACAGAGGGAACACAGGGGGATGGCTGTGCCGAACCTATTAAAATATTGGGAAGCAGCACAAATGTGTGCTATTGTGGAATGGGGGCGGAGGAACTGAAGGAATGGGTGCAGATGGAATCAGAAGACATAGAAGGAGGAAGGATAGGAGATTATGTGTGGTTACCGAGGAAGGCAAAAAAAGGATACTCAGGTAATAACCCCTATGTACAAAGCTCCCTACGAGTGTGGAATAAGTGGAGAAGCATATGGTTGGGGGAAAACGGAATCTCAAGGTTAGTACCTATTCGGGGGAACCTGGACTTTCCGCCTGCACTGGGGAAGAACATCTTTGAGAAATGGGAAAAGAAGGGGTTACGAAGGGTAAGTCAAATGTTGCAGGGTAAGAAAATAAAGGAGTTTGATGAACTGGTGGAGTTGTATCAGCTGGATGAGAAAGATGTATATGGCTATATGCAGATTAGCCATTACATTCAACATAGGATAGTACCGGAAATTAAGGGAGAACTTACTGGAGTGGAGAAGTTTTTTTTGATGGGTCAAAAGAAGGCGGCCCTGGCTAGCTTTTACCGGCTGATGGCTAGGGAGACGGGAAGGGAAATCTATCAAAAAACCTGGGAGGCAGAATTGGGAGTACAGTGGGAGGACTCAATATGGGAACACATATATTTGAATAGATACAAAGGAATTTTAGCCTCAAATTTAATTGAGAATAATTACAAAGTATTATATCGATGGCATTTGACTCCAGTCAGATTACATAAGATTTACGATCGGGTAGCAGAGAATTGCTGGAGGAACTGTGGTGGGAGAGATACGTACCTACATGTCTGGTGGAACTGTAGGGAGGTGAATATATTGTGGGCAGAGGTATTTGGGTTGCTGGGAAGGATTTTGGGAAAGGATATTGTCCCACGGCCAGAGACGGCTCTGTTGGGAGTGAAACCCCAAAATTTGAATAAGGTAGAGGGTACTTTTGTGGACTTGGGGTGTGTTGCTTTGAGAGTTCTGCTTGCCAGAAAATGGAAACAGGTAGAAGCACCCAAGATGGCAGAATATAAGTGGTCGTTGGCACAGATTTACTTGATGAGTAAATTAACAGCACTTAAAAGGGCTAGACCGAAAAAATTTCTATTGGTATGGGGGAAATATATACAGTGGGCAGCGTTGCTGTAAAGCATTTAATAGTGGAAAAGATTGACTTGTGTTAGAAGGAGAATGCAGAGGGAATCCGGGGGGGGGGGGGGGGTGGAGGGGTGGTTATAATGTCTCAAATTAATGAAAACCCGGACAACATGACATGAGGGAATGTTATAACAAATGTGTTTATATAGTGGTAGGGAAACTGGGTGAGATGTAAGTTGTATTGTTTATGAATATATTGTTGTGTTGTTAAAATATAAATTAAAAAAAAAAAGAGGGAGGCCTTCATGAAATACAAGAGATCACAGAGAGAGGAAGACCGGCATCTGTATTTGGAAAAACTTACAGAAGCTAGCAAAGTAGTCAGTAAGGCAAAGATTCAAAAGGAGGAGAAAATAGCCAATGCAATAAAATGGGGGGATAAGACATTTTTCAGATATATTATTGAGAAGAGGAAGGGCAAAAGTGGTATTGTCAGACTCAAGGGTGCAGGGGAGGAATATGTAGAAGCTGATAAGGATAAAGCGGAATTGCTTAACAAATATTTCTGTTCTGTGTTCACAGATGAAGAACCAGGAGCAGGACCTCAGAAAACACCCACAAACAGGAACAGAAGCGATGGACATCTTGAACAATTTTCAGAAGACTGTGTTCGTGAGAAACTAACTCAACTTAAAGTAGACAAAGTGATGGGACCAGATGGGATACACCCTAGAATACTGAGGGAATTTGGGGTCGTTCTAGCAGCTCCACTGACTGACCTTTTCAATGCCTTGTTGGAGTTGGGAGTGGTGCCAAAGGACTGGAGAGAGGCTCATGTGGTGCCTTTACACAAAAGCGGAAGTAAGGATGTGGTTGAAAACTACAGGCCGGTTAGTTTAACTTCGGTGGTGAGTAAATTATTGGAAACGCTGCTGAAAGAGAAAATAGTGAGGTTTCTGGAGTCCAGTGGATTACAGGATCCGAGGCAGCATGGATTCACCAGAGGCAGGTCTTGTCAGACAAATCTGATTGATTTCTTTGACTGGGTGACCAGGGAATTGGACCGAGGGAGAGCCCTAGATGTGGTGTATTTAGATTTCAGTAAAGCCTTTGACACTGTTCCTCACAGGTGATTTATAAACAAACTGAGCACCCTAGAGATGGACCCTAAAGTTACTGCTTGGGTTAGAAATTGGTTGGGTGGGAGGCGACAAAGAGTACAAGTAAATGGAGCTCACTCTGAGGAGAAGGATGTTATCAGTGGTGTGCCCAAGGGATCTGTCCTTGGTCCTATTCTTTTTAACATCTTTGTTAGTGATATAGCGGAAGGGTTGTCGGGTAAGGTTTGCCTCTTTGAGGATGATACCAAAATCTGCAATAGAGTAGACACCCAGGAAGGTGTAGATAACATGAGGAGGGATCTAGCTAAGCTTGAAGAATGGTCTAGAATTTTGCAGCTGGGATTTAATGTTAAAAAATGTAAGGTCATGCATTTGGGCTGCAGCAATCCAAGGGAGCAATATAGTATAAGGGATGAAGTACTTTTGTCCACTAAAGAAGATCGGGACCTAGGCGTGGTTGTGTCTGATGATCTTAATGTAGCTAAACAGGTAGAAAAGGCGACAGCAAAAGCTAGAAGGATGCTTGGGTGCATACGGAGAGGAATGGCTAGCAGAAAAAAGTAGGTGATAATGCCTCTGTATAAGTCTTTGGTGCAACCTCATTTGGAGTATAGTGTGCAATTCTGGAGACCGCACCTTCAAATGGATGTGAACAGGATGGAGTCGGTGCAGAGGGTGGCTACTAAAATGATCAGTGGTCTTCATTATAAAGCATATGAGGACAGACTGAAGGATCTTAATATGTACACCTTAGAGGAAAGGCGGGATAGAGGTGATATGATTGAGATGTTTAAATACCTCCGTGGCATAAATGTTCAGGGAGGGAGCCTCTTTCAGGAGAGAGATTCAGGAGTGATATGCGGAAATATTTCTTTACGGAAAGAGTTTTGGATCCATGGAATAGTCTCCCAGTGGAGGTGGAAGAGATGAGGACAGTAACTGAATTCAAAAAAGCATGGGACCAACACAGAGGATCTCTAAAGGTAAAAAGTGGACTGTTGTAGTTGATATGGAAGGACAGACTAGATAGGCCATGTGGTCTTTTTCTGTCATCATATTTCTATGTTTCTATGTTTACACTGATCAGACAGTTAAAGCCAACATGTGACGCAGTCTCCTGCTATGGCCACTCAAAGTCAGTAGAACTCACTCTGTATTTCCTTTCTTCCTCAAACCTTTCTTCATACTTCCTGATTTTTTTCTTGAGGCTCTGAATCTTCCGAGTCAGCTGGGCAAGGCTCAGGTCTTCTCTATCATCCTCGTAAGAGCCCAGCGAGGAGCTCCGCCTCCTGCTGTGAACAAAGGGCAAGTTCACAAGCAGTTCTGGTCACAGCTGTGCAAAATCTTTCACCAGACCAACTATCACTTCCTGGCTCCAGGAAGCGATACCGCACTGCTACCCCCTTCCCAGACAAGTTTTTCTTTCATTTTTCTCTTTGCCTTACAATGAAGTTTTTCCTCAATATATTTTGCATTAACTTACAAAATTAAGGGGTTTACTTTAGAAGCCTTATTCATAATTTCCACATGTAAAATCAGGGCTTTACCTGGAGAAATGGCAGCCATGTAGAAATGACCATATTAGAAAGGGCTGAATTTACATGTGAAAGTCCTTACTATACAGAAGTTGCAAGGGAGTGTGTTAGGGGTGTGGTTAGGGGATACATTTGGCAGGTCAAATATCCACACATGTATGTTTATTTATTTAACATTTCTTATATACCGCCTTTCATGATATCAAGGCAGTTTACATCGAACAAACTGAAATTACATTGAACAGGGCATTATAACTTGGAGATAACTATTTTACAGGGAACATGGGCAATGGAGGGTTAAGTGGCTTGCCCAAGACCACAAGGAGCACCTGTGGGACTAGAAACCCCAGTCCTTCTGGCCCAAGGTTGCTGTCCTCTAGTGGGATTTGAACCCCTAACTTTCTGGCCTGAGGTAACTTGCCCCAACCACTAGGCCACTCCTCCCAATCTGAAATATATTACACATGTACGACTACAACTGTCCACATCGTGATTTACACCTGCTCCCTGGCGCACTGAGGTTTTTAAGAAGTACTCGTTTCTGCCAGCCCTTTTTCAGGAGGGATCAAGGGGACTATCCTTAATCCCATTGTTACTCTCTATCTCTCTCTCCAAATGGCAATGATTTAAAGAGATTAGCATCTGTTGTTCATTGTTAGCATTCATACATGTAGGTTTGCAGAATGACTGACATACACGTGTAGGTGCTGACAGTTACATGTGCAAATTGTGACATACAGACTTCCACATGTAAGTGCCCAACATCTACACGTGGAAGTTGCCCATTTGCCCTGTTGATTTTTCTCGTGTGTAGATTGATAATATAGATCGAAGCGTCAGCAAAAACGCATGAGCAACCAAGTGAGAAAAACCAAGGCTGGAATAATATGCTGTAGAATATTTAAAGTCAAAACAAAACATGCAGCTGAATTTTGATTGAGTCGTAAAGGTTTTCTTGCAACTGCTGGTAATCCAAACATGGAATGGCATCAAAACCAGATGCCATTCCATGCATCTGGATGCATGTGGTTCAAAATGCAGTGATTCAGATGCAGTGTGGTTCAAAAATCCAGTGGATCTATAAAATTTTAATCTTTTTAACAAACTAAGCTTGAACAGTGCATTAGTAGCTAATTCTTGGACAAAGGGGCAAAATGTGAAATTCAAATCTACTAAAATACCTAAATAATTAACTAGGAAAAATGCAGTAGAGTAGTTCTCTTTAAATATGTTAGAGGGGAAATGCAACGGAGGCAGAGTGAGAGAGGACCATAAATTTTATATTCAGATACTTAGTTTTGTAAATAAGCTTATTTAATTTAATCCCTGTTTTCTTCTTCCCTGTTTATTGTAAGATTTTGAACTTCTTTGTGAACTGCTTTGATTTTAGGAAAAAGCGGTATATAAGTCCTGTTAAATAAATAAATAAAATAAATAAATGTACTTCTGTACCTCCTTATTCCTCTTTTATAAAAGGCCCCGTGTTTAACAGAGCTTTTTCTAAAATACTGCCAGAACTGTGCAAATCATGACCTCAACGTCTCAGTCCTAATCTCCATGTGTCATCTAAAATGTGCCTTCACGTATGGGAGGTCTCAGATTTGCTATTTATACAGGGAAGAAACAGGTACAGGATTCATATGAATGAAACAGTGCAATGAATGAAGAACGTGTCAATAAATATGCTCAGTCTTAAGTCATTGGTTCTCAACCTTTTTTTGTTGTGGCACACCTCACAGACAGTATTTATGTATGTGGACACTTAACGTTACAATCTGAGGCTGAACAAAAAACAAGCTCAAATATCATTTTATTGTAGTTAAAAACTAATGCTTGGGCTGACTGCAACAGTGATCACTGGAGTGGAGGAGCAGAATTAGGGGCAGTTGTGGGATTTCAGGTATCTGGCTCTTTGCTTTGCACGTTCCTCAGCTCGTTTGCACACATGCTTGATAGGGAAGGTATGGGCTTGCTGTCTGTCAGATGTTTGGTGACACACCTCCCAGTCCTTGGCACACCTGTGTGTTCTGACACACTGGTTGAGAACCACTGATCTAAGTATAGCATCAAAACAGTAAAGATTCACCTAATTTATTGTTCCCCCCTTAACCCTTCATCACACATGTTAAATTACCGATGACTTTACACACCTGGGGTCAAATTGACCCCATCAGTAAATGACCAGAAACCATGAACAATTTCATCCACATAGGATTGGTATTTTAATGCATTTATTAAAAACAGTTCTCAGTTTTTGCTGTTTACAAATGTTCAGTGTTTATGATATAAAAGTAGTCTAACTATTAACTTCAGTTTATCACTTAATTGTAATTAAGTCTCGACACCCCTAGTATAATCATCTATCTAGGCAGCTTTTAGTCAGCACATTCATTGCATAACAGCTGGCAATGTTCTGGGCATTGTCACACCGCCCCCCTGGTGGCAATGGCGGGTCACAGCAGAAAGGGGGTGGACATGCAAAGTTTGTTTGTGGAGGAGTTTAGCTCAATTACAGGGCCCAGGTTTTTATAGTCCTGGTAGCCTTCTGTGTAACTAAAAGCTCCCAATAATATCACAGTCCGAGGGTAGGGAAAAATAAAGGCTTTTATTTCCCGTGTTGCAAATAGGTTCAAATAGCACAGCTTACATCAACACAAAAGAATGTCCTTGCTCCAGGTTAAAAGGAAAACATGAACTGAAGAAAACCTGTTAACTTCACAGCAATACCAAACGGAATACAGAATCAAACTTTACCCCAGATCACAGCTATTCCTCCGCTAAGGGCTCAATTCTTTCGGCCAGGCAATAGCTACAATCCATCGGGAGGTCCGAGGGATCATCCGGGAATTCCACCTGCATTGGCTCGCAGTCTGGAATGTCTAGGGTCTCGCCTTCAGGCTTTTTGTATAATGCTTGTATGATGCCCCAATGTTCAGCATCTAAAGGTAAGCCTTTGCTTTGTACACTTTTAGCATGTGGACAGTCTCTCCTGCACACTGTTCCTTCTCTAGAAAATCTCCTGTTTGGTACAGGTTTGTATTTTGTATCATGAATGCATCTAGAAGGACAGCATTCTCCAGTGCCTTGCTCCTTCTGCTTCACAGCATTCGTAAAATCATAGTCAGTAAAATAGTAATTACCTTTTCTCCTAAGGTTAGCACAGTGAGGTGAGGGCTGAGGCCTGTTCCTGCTGGGGCTTGGCTTCTCTGGCACCCAGGTAGGCCTCCGGTTCTCAGGTCGGCCTTCTGCTGGGGTTAAGCCGCACTGGCACCACCGCTTCTTTCTCCCAGGGCCTTGAAAGTTGCCTTTCAAAATTCCTCTTTCACCTCTCTCCTGGTTACTCCCTGTTGCGCCTTTCAACACTTGCTGGCCCTTGCCAAACTCAGGCCTTGGACTCTCTGATACAATCCTTCTCCTTCCAGGGTTAGCTTCCATACGGTATCTTTCCCTCCTGGAAAGTGTGTCCTCTCCCCTTTTGAGATATCTAAAGCAAGTTTCTTCACCTGGCTCTGCTGAGTCTGCTAGGCCGGTTCCATCTGTTAGGACTCCTATTCCTGGGTCCTCCTCTCCTTCCAGGAAAGCTCTCCTTTCTCCTTCCAAAGTTAGCTTCCTTCCGGGATCTGGATCTCCATGCGAATCTGGAACTGGAACTCCTTGCACAACTCCCTGCCAGTCTGACTTTCTCCAGTCATCTGGGCTTTTAAAAGGAATCCTTCCCTTTCTGGATTGGGTGCAGGCCGGTATTGCATCATTGGCTCTAGGGCGTGGTTCCCCAGTCCTCCAGAGGTCCCTCTTGCTCCCCCTATATGGCTCCTCGTGATGCTGCAGCCGGTGTCTGCCTCTTTTTTCTGAGTTGAAAACATTTTCTTCTGCCTGCAGAGGGTCTGCAGTGCCACATATCCCCCCTCTTAAAATATGACGGGCTGGTGAAGCCTCTTCCACACAGCACGGAATACGCGACATTGCGTCCGCATTAAAGTGTAGTTTCCCAGCTCGATGTTCTATTCTGAAATCATAAGGCTGTAAAGCCATATACCATCTGGTTAATCTATTATTTTCGTTCTTCATGGTATGCAACCACTTCAGAGGGGCATGGTCGGTTATGAGGACAAATTTTCTCCCCGTTTGATAGAATTTTAATGCCTCTATGGCCCACTTGATAGCGAGACATTCTCTCTCAATCGTAGCGTACTTTCGTTCCGCTAGCGATAGTTTTCTGCTCAGGAACAGAATAGGATGCTCTGCTCCATCCTGTATCTGGGACAGCACGGCGCCGAGGCCCATCTCCGACGCATCCGTTTGCAACAGGAAGGTCTGATGGAAGTCCACCCCGCGTAGCACGGGTGCTTGGCATAGCTTTCCCTTCAAACGTTGGAAAGCTGTCTCCGCCGTTGGTGTCCACTTTATCAAATTTGGGGCATTTTTTCTCAGCATCTCAGTGAAAATATGGCTTTCCTCCACAAAGTGTGGTATGAAGCGTCGATAATAGCCGATAAGGCCAAGGAAACTCCGTAACTGCTTCTTATGTCGTGGGACAGGGAAGTTCCTGACGCTTTTCTACCTTATCTTTTAGAGGACCCAAATACTTAACTTCCTTCGCCGCGAAGGTACACTTTTTTGGGTTCAACGTGAGGCCCGCTTTTCTCATAGCACCTAATATAATGCCCACTTGTTGTAGGTGGTCCTTCCAGGTGGTGCTGTGGATTACCACGTCGTCCATGTAGGCCGTGGCGAACGCTTGGTAGGGTCATAGAATGATGTCCATTAAGCGTTGGCACGTGGCCGCTGCCCCATGTAGACCAAACGGCATTCTACGAAATTAGAAGAGACCTGAGGGCGTACTGAAGGCAGTCTTGGGTTTGGCATCCCGCGTCAAAGGGACCTGCCAATACCCCTTCGTCATATCTAATGTCGTCAGAAATTTCGCTTGGCCGAGCCGGTCGAGCAACTCCTCAATTCGGGGCATGGGGTAAGCATCGAAAGTGGATACGGCATTCAGTTGGCGAAAGTCAATACAGAAACGTAGAGACCCGTCTGGTTTTGGCACCAGTACCACTGGGCTACACCACGGACTGTGCGACTCTTCGATGACCCCTAATTGCAGCATTTCTTCCACTTGCTTGACAATTTCTTGCCTCTTAGCCTCCGGCAAGCGATAAGGACGTTGCTGGATGATTTTTCCCGGCGGCGTTAGAATTTCATGAGCCACTAGTGACGTTTCTCCAGGTATCGGAGTGAGAACATCTGTATACTCCTCTAGTAATTGGACTAATTCTTTTCTCTGGCTTACGGAAAGTTCTTCGCCCATCTTGGGTATGGAGCCTTCCTTACAATCCTCTATTTGAGGGCCAAGATCCTCTTCTGGGGGGTCGTTTCCTATGGCCACGAAGCCTTCCATCTCTGCCCTCCCGGTGGAGCCGAAACCATCCGTTCCTCGGCTAGTAGGAGCCGGCATGGCGACTTCTTCCAGGCTGGGGAAACCCACCCGCTCACAAATTAATTGAGCTATTCTGTCCCCCACTTGAACTTTAAAATCTTCGTCCGAAAAGTTGCAGAGGAGTACTTTCAAGACGCCCCTGTAGTCAGGGTCTACTACTCCTGCAGCCACATCCAGGCTGTGTTTCGCAGCCAGTCCTGATCGTGGAGCTATTCTCCCATAACACCCTGGAGGTAGTTCAACTTGTAGGTCTGTACTGACTAACTTGCGCCTTGGCATGGGATGACCTGGCTTTCAGCGCTGTAAAGGTCGTAGCCGGCGGCTTGTGCGGAAGCTCTTTGCGGACACCGAGCTTTCTCCGAAGTTCTGCAAAATTTCATCACGAACGTTTTAGGCACCTCCCATAATTCTTTCTCTCGATTTTTCTTCGGCTTTTCCCACAGAGGGCTAGGAACCATGGGGTTCGTAGTCGCAGCTAGGCTGTTTCGCTGGGCGATGGAGCGACCGGCCGGCTTAGACCGTGACTTCGGGTTATCCATAGACTCATGCCAACTACAGGTGGGGTTTGGGATTTTGGTTGGAGACAAGCCCTCTTTAAGGCTCCTCCGGAACTGCGGCCAGTCGCGGCCCAATACTAATTCTTGGGGCAATTTTGGTACGACTGCTACCAGCATTTCCTTCTTTATTCCCAAGCCTTTGACCCATAGCCTATAGAGAAGATAGCTTGTGGCTGCCCCGTGAATACATTTGATCTTAACACGGCCTTCTGGATATTCAGGAACTGATCCTCCCTGGCCTATGATCACTGACCATAACTTTTGGGACATCATTGTTTGATCAGCGCCTGAATCCAGAAGCGCCCTTACATCCACTCCATGTATTTGTACAGTCAACACAAACCCTTCTCGGACTGTCTTTGGGGCCTCCCCCACAAGAGCAGTTCGAGCATAACAGTCATTTTTTAAATGTCCCATTTTACCACAGGAAAAACAGCGTTTAACTTTTTCCTTATCTGGAAGGTTATTTCTCTTTACATTACCATATACTGGTTGGAAAGGGCTCCCTACTTTCCGGGCTTCCATACCTATTGCTGCCTTGGGGTTACCCATCCTATGTTGGGTGACTTTCTCAGCCTCTAGGTACCGCTCGGTAAGGGTTATTGCCTCTGTAGTGGTACAGCAATTTTGTAACATTAGGTAGTTCTGTACCCTACTGGGCACCGCTGTCATGTATTGTTCTAATACTACGGTGTCCATTAGTGTCTCTATATTCTTCCTCTCCGGCTGTAGCCACTTGTACGCTAAGCTCCTGATTCTGTAACCCAGGGCTTTTGGCGTTTCATCAGCCTTAAGGGTAGTAGCCCTGAACATTTTATTGTAAGTCGATGGAGTAAGACCTAGGCAATCCCTAATTGCTAACACTACCTCTTCATAGGTGTTGGCTAAGGCAGGCGGCATTGACCGGTAAGCAGCCAGTGCCTCGCCCGTAAGGGACGCTGCGAGACGTATTGACTATTGTTCAGGTGGCCAGTTAGCTGAACTAGCTATTCTAGTAAAAGAGTCTAGAAAATCGTCCACATTATCTTCCGGACTCAATTTTCCTACCACTAAATCATGACATGTCCATTGTCCAACCGCTTGCTTGTTTAGACTAGTTGACTTCTCTGCATTGATCCTTGCCATCTCTTCCTTTTGTTGCGCCAACCAGCTTTCCATCGTTTGTAACACTGGTGCCTGCTGGGCTTGCATGGCCTGCAACGCTTGAGCCTGATTCTTCAGCGCCACCTCTGCTTGTTTGTCAAATTGGTGGGCCATCCACGCGCATAGCTCTCTTGGCTCCATGATGCACCTGCAAGGATAGAAAAAAAAAGACACAACCAAGTGCGGTTCTCTAAACTTTTTTTTTTTTTTTAAACTTCCTCCGGTGTCCCACACTAGACAGGCTCAATTACATTTTACCTGATTCTGGTGTGTAATCAGCATTGGAATGGAAGTTGCTGTTGCTCGCCACCGCTCTCTGCTTGAGGAATCGGCAACAGGATTTTCTCTGTTCAGGATTTCCCCAATCCGTTCCAGGTTCTCAGCTACTCCGCTCCGGGTCTTTTTCTCCTCCGGTCCGGTTTCTAGCTGATCCACTCCGGGTTTTAGGGATTTTTTTTTTTTTTTTTTTAGCAGCACAACCAGACTTTTCCCTTTTTTCCTCTGGAATTTTAAGCCTTTTCTTTTCAGTGCTGAGGTAAGTTCTGGGCAAAATCCTGCCAACTACGCCATTTTTACGTCACACCGCCCCCCTGGTGGCAATGGCGGGTCACAGCAGAAAGGGGGTGGACATGCAAAGCTTGTTTGTGGAGGAGTTTAGCTCAATTACAGGGCCCAGGTTTTTATAGTCCTGGTAGCCTTCTGTGTAACTAAAAGCTCCCAATAATATCACAGTCCGAGGGTAGGAAAAATAAAGGCTTTTATTTCCCGTGTTGCAAATAGGTTCAAATAGCACAGCTTACATCAACACAAAAGAATGTCCTTGCTCCAGGTTAAAAGGAAAACATGAACTGAAGAAAACCTGCTAACTTCACAGCAATACCAAACGGAATACAGAATCAAACTTTACCCCAGATCACAGCTATTCCTCCGCTAAGGGCTCAATTCTTTCGACCAGGCAATAGCTACAATCCATCGGGAGGTCCGAGGGATCATCCGGGAATTCCACCTGCATTGGCTCGCAGTCTGGAATGTCTAGGGTCTCGCCTTCAGGCTTTTTGTATAATGCTTGTATGATGCCCCAATGTTCAGCATCTAAAGGTAAGCCTTTGCTTTGTACACTTTTAGCACGTGGACAGTCTCTCCTGCACACTGTTCCTTCTCTAGAAAGTCTCCTGTTTGGTACAGGTTTGTATTTTGTATCATGAATGCATCTAGAAGGACAGCATTCTCCAGTGCCTTGCTCCTTCTGCTTCACAGCATTCGTAAAATCATAGTCAGTAAAAATAGTAATTACCTTTTCTCCTAAGGTTAGCACAGTGAGGTGAGGGCTGAGGCCTGTTCCTGCTGGGGCTTGGCTTCTCTGGCACCCAGGTAGGCCTCCGGTTCTCAGGTCGGCCTTCTGCTGGGGTTAAGCCGCACTGGCACCACCGCTTCTTTCTCCCAGGGCCTTGAAAGTTGCCTTTCAAAATTCCTCTTTCACCTCTCTCCTGGTTACTCCCTGTTGCGCCTTTCAACACTTGCTGGCCCTTGCCAAACTCAGGCCTTGGACTCTCTGATACAATCCTTCTCCTTCCAGGGTTAGCTTCCACACGGTATCTTTCCCTCCTGGAAAGTGTGTCCTCTCCCCTTTTGAGATATCTAAAGCAAGTTTCTTCACCTGGCTCTGCTGAGTCTTCTAGGCCGGTTCCATCTGTTAGGACTCCTATTCCTGGGTCCTCCTCTCCTTCCAGGAAAGCTCTCCTTTCTCCTTCCAAAGTTAGCTTCCTTCCGGGATCTGGATCTCCATGCGAATCTGGAACTGGAACTCCTTGCACAACTCCCTGCCAGTCTGACTTTCTCCAGTCATCTGGGCTTTTAAAAGGAATCCTTCCCTTTCTGGATTGGGTGCAGGCCGGTATTGCATCATTGGCTCTAGGGCGTGGTTCCTCAGTCCTCCAGAGGTCCCTCTTGCTCCCCCTATATGGCTCCTCGTGATGCTGCAGCCGGTGTCTGCCTCTTTTTTCTGAGTTTAAAACATTTTCTTCTGCCTGCAGAGGGTCTGCAGTGCCACAGCATATGGCTATACCACATCGCTTGCAGTATTTTGATGTTTTCTTATCTGATGATCTGGTGCAAAGCTGGCAGCGCGATCGTGCCCCTCTGGATTCACAGCCTGTAGGACCATGTAAGCTGAATTCAAGTAGTTGCATGCAGATCCGCACCCCTTTCTGAAGTGTTCTTGGGTTCTGCAATCGCAATGTCTGCTGTGGCAGAACTAACTCCTTTGCCAGTTCTGTTAGGAACAGTCGCCGTTTGTGGGACACCTCTGTTTGCCATTCGGGTTTTTATTGCACCCAAATTATGTAAGCTGCCACACCAGCGACATCGAACATGTTCATCAGCAGGCAGAACGGCCATCTTCTAGTGCCACGTTTGCATGTATATGTATGCACAAGATTGTCCAGACTGTCTACTCCAGACTTAGTAGCATTATAGTGCAGAATCACCTCAGGCTTCTTTTCATTCTTGTTGTCTATCGCCTTGTCATGATGCATGCTGCTCAAAACAATGACCGTTTTTGTTTTTCTTTGGAACATAACTCACTAGTGTGATCTCTTTGCAAAAAACAAACTGTGATGAAAACAGTTCCTTGGAACAATAAAATAACTGAAATCATAATAAATAACTCTTATTACCAATCAAATATATCTCAGAAAAAAGAAACAATGTTGGCAGCAAAGCGCCATTACTTCTGTAACAGCAATGAATAGGTCTGTACGAACACATGCCTGGTATGAACTCAAACGCTGAAAAACGTCGCCTTAATTTCACATGAAGATCACAGTAGCCTACAGATGAAATAGCCTAGCAATGGCACATTAACAATAACTACAACATGAACCTGAAACAGGAATTCTGATAACACTGGTTTTGCTAAGCTGGGGTCAATTTCACCCCAGGAGTGTATAATAGGTATATACACCATAAAAATGTTAACATAAAATTACTGTTCCGATTAAATGATAACACTCTACGGGAAATTCAATGGCTGTCAATATTGAGAAGCTACCGGAGGTTTTAAGTCATGGCTGAAATAAATAAGTAATTTGACATAACAAAAGACTTGGGGTCAAAATGACCCCATGTGTGTGATGAAGGGTTAATATACAAATGTTAGTAAATATGCAGAAAGGGAAAATCACTCAGGAGGGACCTAGGTGGTCAGATGATCAGGTGAAATTCTACTTACCGTTAATTTCCTTTCCTGCAGTCCTGCTAGACCAGTCCAGACTAATGGATATCTCCCGCTGTCAGCAGATGATGGAGACAGAGAAGAAGGATAGCAAAACTATGCCGTGATATCATCACTCCGAAGTTTGTTGATGGGTGAAGATAACTAAGATATGTATTCCTTTTTCTACCATTTGGCTTAGAGGGAATACTATTTTTAAATCAGTTTTTAAGCAATAACTGAAAACTGGGGTGTTTCGCCCGTTTTTATGTTTGAATACACTTTCAGTTTGGGTTCATTATATGTCTGGTAAAGCTTTAAATGATTAAAAGGAAAATTTGCTCGAAGAGGTATGGTGCCTCATGACAAACATTCCGACAAAAATTAATATTCACCAGTTGGATATAATTTGGTGTGCATTTTTTTCTTCTTTTTTGGTGATATCATCACTGGCATAAAACCCTGGTACAGCTAGGGGTCCCCTCAATATTATTGTGACAAGCAAATGGAAGGCGCCAGAATCCTCCCAAGAGGCCCCAAGGAAGTTAACTACATACACTCAGAGGCCCATTCTCAACGGGGCCTATCCAGATGTCCAGAAGCTGGATGGGCCAGATATGCGCCCGATTCCGATCCCGCAGGGGCTGTACGTCCCCGTGGGATCATAATTGGGTGCAACTACCCTGGACGGACAGGCCGTGGCCTGATTATGTCAGGCTGGGTGTCTTGCTGATTCCCCAGATAACTCAGCTTGGGCTCCTGCATGCGATTGCGGTGCAGTGGCATCCCTTTGCCATGGCACGGCGGCTCCATGCAGGACCCCGATCATCTGCACCGCCATGCTTCTTGAAAATCCAAGCTCTCCAGCAGAGAAGATGGGAGCCTACCAGAATGACAAAGGTTGGACCCAAGTCACCAGAGCCTGCAGTATCACCAATCCAACTCCTCTAGCCCTTGCAGTGAAGAACCATTATGCAGCCCTGGAAGCGGAGCAGGTGAAAGCATCCCTGGAAAGGGAAGAACCAGAGTTCGAGCACCCCAAAGTTGCAGAATCAGTGACCACAAGGAAGCAAAGGGTGGTGGTGGTTGGTGGTGCTCTTCTGAGGGGTACTGAGGCATCCATCTGCCAACCAGACTTGATGTCCAGAGAGGTGTGCCGTCTGTCAGGTTCCAAATTCAAGATGTTATGGAGAATTTTCCAAAACTCATCAAGCTCACTGACTATTACCCGATGTTGCTCATCTGTGTCGGCACAAATGATACTGCCAGGTATCCCTCTGAGCGTATCAAAAGTGTCTTCATGGATCTGGGACAGAGGGTGAAGCAGATAGGGGCACAGATGGTGTTCTCTTCAATCCTCCCTGTTGAGGGTAAAGGCACAGGGCAGAGAGGCTCGCATCCTGGAGATGAATGCATGGCTGCGTGGATGGTGTCAGAGCGTTTTGGTTTCCTGGACCATGGGATGCTGTTCCAAGGGTTGCAGAGCAGAGATGGCATCCATCTGTCCAAGAAGGGTCGACATGTCTTCAATAGCAGACTGGCTAACCTACTGAAGAGAGCTTTAAACTAGATTTGTTGTGGATGGGTGAAGAAAGCCCCCAGATAAGTGAAACATTAAATACCTTTATGAAAATGGGTAAAAGGTGCAACATATGGAAAGCAGTGTGTATAAATGCCCATAGCAAGGGAAATAAGATCCAAGATGTTGAGGCTTTAATGGGAGAGGCCGAGTTGGATTTAGTGGCAGTAACAGAGACATGGTTCACAGACAACCATGACTGGGATGTAACTATACCAGGCTATAATTTATCCAGAAAGGACAGGGTAGGAAGAAGGGGAGGAGGAGTGGCACCATATGTAAAAAATAATATTAAAGCTATGGAAATACAGGGCTTAAAAGGGAGAGAGGAGGCACTGCGGGTTAACTAGAAAGAGGGAAAGAAAAATCCATTTGCATTGGCATGATATACAGACCTCCCTCAAAGGGAGAAGAGGTGGACGGAGAGTTAATTGAAGATATATGCAGCAATGCCAGGAAAGGGGAAGTGCTACTGATAGGGGATTTCAATATGCCAGATGTTGATTGGTACATCCCTGCTGCAATATCATCTAGAAGCAAGGAGATCCTGAATTCTCTACAGGGAGAACTACTTATCCTCTCTCCCCCCTCTCTACCTCACCCATTCTAAGGTACCTAACCAAATGAACAAACTAATACTAATAGACGCACCATTGTATTGTGGATAACCTTGCTCCTGTAAATAAATTCTGCTGCACATTCTGGACATATGTAAATAAGTTAAATGCTCACATAGCACCATTAAAATGCTAATGTTCCAAATACTTTGTTTTATGTTAAAACCAGTTGGCAAGCTGTTAATATGTAACCTGCTTTGATTTTGTTGAAAGGCGGTATATAAATATACTAAATAAATAAATAAATACATACATTCATAAATAAATAAACAGGGGGCGGGAAGAAAGTGCAGCAGAAAGCACACCCAAACCAAACCATGTGGCTGTGTGGGCATGGACATCCAGCTGGCAGTGCCATGCGAATGTAGCCAAGGACGGCCAAGTAGCCGCCCTACAAATGTCCAGGGGCAATGCATGAGAAGACTCTGTCCAGGAAACTGCCTTGGCCTAAATTGAATGAGCCTTCAGGCCTGGGGGAACCAGCCTACCACGCATGATGTATGCAGAGGTAATAATCTCCTTAATCCAGTGACCAAGGGTTGCCTTTGATGCAACTTGTCCCTTCCGGGACCCAGCAAAAAGGACAAAGAGGTAATCGGAGAGACAAAATAGATCCATAACCTCCAAGTAATGCAAAAGTGCCTGACAGACATCGACAAAACGAAGGCTCTTATCTGGTCTGGAGAGAAGGTCGGCAGGATAGCACCTGATTGATATGAAAGGACGAGAGGACTTTTGGCAAGGAGGGCACCAGATGTAAGGTTACTCCTTCAGCCGAAAACGTCAAGAAGGAGTTGCAGCAAGAGAGTGCTTGCAACTCCAAAATCTGCATTACAGATGTGACAGCTACTAGAAATACAGTCTTGAGGGTGAGGTCCTTGACGTAGTTCGCTTGAGCGGCTCAAAGGGAGGATGCATGAGTGTGTGACAAAAAAGCACTTAAGTCCCAAAGTGGAACAACAGGATGCACTGGGGAATGAAGGGACCGAACCCCCTGAAAAACTAGTTCAAATTACTGTGTACCACCAATGAACGACCCGTAACGGGTTCCCGGAAGGGAGAGCTGCAACCTGCACCTTTAGCGAACTCCAGGAAAATACCTTCTTAAGACCCTCTTTAAGGAAGGCGAGAATTGAGAGAACCAAGGAACTCCACAGGGAGATGCAATGAAGATGACACCAGCCCTCGAAAAGATACCAAACCCAGGCATAAGACAGGGAGGTGGAATGCTGCCTAACCTTCAGCAAGGTCGCAACCACCGCAGCAGAATAGCCCTTTCACCTCAGCTGATGCCTCTCAATAGCCAAGCCATAAGTGAGAAGGGAGCGAGATCATCCATGAACACGGGGCCCTGAAGCAATCGCCTGCTCCTGGTCCTGAGGCTCAGGGGTCTCGAGACAAGGAGACGAACGAGGTCTGCTTACCACGGTCAATGAGGCCAATGCGGAGCCACCAGGATCACCAGGCACGGGTGAGTCTTGATCCTCCACAGGATCTGGAGTATCATGGCCCACTGTTGTAGATAGAGAAAAATATTGAGGGGATCCCTAGCTGTACCAGGATTTTATGCCAGTGATGCTATCGCAGCATAGTTTTGCTTTTCTTTTTCTCTGTCTCCATCATCTGCTGGCAGGGGGAGATAACCCATTAGTCTGGACTGGTCTAGCAGGGGGACCTGGAATTGTTTTGGCGGTAGTTTGGATTATTACAAAGTTTGGAAGCAAGCCATGGGGGGAGGCTTGTTGCTGGATTAAGTAAGAGATCCTAAAAATAGAGTTGAGGTGCCAGGAGTCAGCACTGACTCGACATATATTGCATTGCCTATACTCCTCTACCCAGGACAGTAGAGAAGCAATGAGTAACACAAAAAATTACTAGCTAAGATGTGATATCCTACTATTAATCAAGTTTCACAGCTGGCAGCTGGGATGTGGACAGGAATAACCGAGCACTAGTTACAGAAACTACGGGGGCAGCTGCCACAAAGCCGCTGGCTGAGGAGAGCTTTGAGTGGGGCAGATAATGAAAGACTGGGCATAGTCTGCAAGGGACAAAAAAGAGGTTGGTGTAGCTTGCTTAGTAACGAACACACATAAATTTGATTTTTCTCTACCTTCCTTGGAAACATTACAGCGAGGTTAGGGATAATGTGATTAGATGATGAGTGAAAGTCAGCAGGTCTGTGATTTTCTGTAAACGAAACCAACCACACAACTATGTAAAAAGTGAAAGTGAAAGTGAGAAGGGGAATACAGCAGGCTACTGAGCACTCTGTGAAGACTAATTTCACTGTACTTTAAGGTTTTAGCAGGGGCGGCCCAAGGGGGGTGCGGGGCCATGTGCGGAGACTCGGTGCGGGGCCTCATTTGCATAAATATTTGCATAATGTTACCATATACTAACTTTTAGTAAACGTGCCTCTTAATGAGTGTATGGAGCCCACCTCCAGTCTTAAGCCCCCCAGCCCATTTCCAGTCCTAGCCCCCCCATAGCCCATTACCAGACAGCCCCCATCAGCCCACAGCCCATTACCAGTCTTAACCCCCCCATAGCCCATTACCAGTTCTAACCCCCCCCAACAGCCCATTACCAGTCCTAACCCCATCAGCCCACCTCCAGTCTTAACCCCCCAGCCCATTTCCAGTCCTAGCCCCCCCATAGCCTATTACCAGACAGCCCCCATCAGCCCACAGCCCATTACCAGTCTTAACCTCTCCCATAGCCCATTACCAGTTCTAACCCCCCCCAACAGCCCATTACCAGTCCTAACCCCATCAGCCCACCTCCAGTATTAACCCCCCCAGCCCATTTCCAGTCCTAGCCCCCCATAGCCCATTACCAGTCCTACCCCCCCCCCCCATCGGCTCAAGTAAAATTAAATTTAAAAAAAAAAACACTGGCTGCTACCGCTGCCGCCGCGGCGGCAGCATGGACTGTCCCGCGGGGCACCTTCTGCCCGGCTGAATCCCTCCCTCCCTCCGTGCCGGCTGAGCCCCTCCGTGCCGGCTTTGAGAGTCGCAAAGGAAGAGTGTCTCCCTCGCGTCTCTGTTAAGCCCGCAGGGGCTGATGGGAAATTTCCCATCTGCCCCTGCAGGCTTAACAGAGACGCGAGGGAGACACTCTCCCTTCGCGACTCTCAAAGCCGGCACGGAGGGGCTCAGCCGGCACGGAGGGAGGGGGGGCAGGGAGGGATTCAGCCGGGCAGAAGGGGCCCCGCGGGACAGTCCATTCTGCCGCTGCTGCGGCGGCATCGGTAGCAGCCAGCGTTTTTTGTTTTTTTAAATTTAGTTTTGAAAAAAGCTGAATGTTCTTTGCGCGGGGCCCCCTGAAACGCGAGACTCTGTGCAAAAAACTTTCTTGCTCAATGGATGGGCCGGCCCTGGGTTTTAATACACGTTTTACTTGGAAAAAGAATCCACATAAATTAGAAAGTGATAATGTGTGAGGGCACCTCTCTTGGGATAGTTTACAAAGTGACAGTAGGTATATGCTTTCACTTTGAAAATCTGGTAGAGTGCCCATGTCCTTTTTAACAATTTAGGCAGTTACAAAATTACCTCTAGCAGGGAAATTTCCATAGGGATTTCTGCAGATAAATGCATGCATACACATGTGAGGCGAATCTTTAAAAATTGCTCTACCCAGGGTTTTTTTTAGGAGTACGCGGTGGTGCTAAGTACCGGCACCTTTTTCACTGCCTGATAAAATTGACCCGTGGACCTCATGTATTAAGGAAAGAGTCCTGCGTATGAGTACTGGAATCTTGTTACTAGGAAAATGCACTGGCTCTACAGCTCTGTAGGGAAAAGTACCTACACTGTCAACAGCATGAGGAAAAGGGGTGGAGTTAGGCCAGTGGAAATAATGCTGAAATTTCATTCTTAAATTTCAGTACATTCCTGGCACCTAAAAATATGTAGGGTAAGAGATCACTGAGGCAGCAGCTAAACTCCACTATGTGAAGTTTCCCTTTAAATAAAAGTCAGCTTGCAGACCCAAGGGTATAACCCCTCTGCACATGCTAAACACTGCCTCATACACCACACATGTATGTATAAATGCCCACACCAGCTCTTCTGCCTCCCAAACTTCATCAACTTGACATGAAGGTTCCTATCACTGCCAAACTCATGAACAACACTAACAGAAGAAAAGGTAACGTGCAGCAAGATACCAAGAGACGTCTAAGCCTACCTCATAAACGAATGAGAATTGGGAGGTGAAGGAGGAACATCTGTATCATCCAGGTACTGCTGGCTTTGTCCATAGGCGTAGAAACGTGGGGACAGCATGGGATCACTGTCCTCATCTAGGAGCTGACGAATCAGACGGCCAGCCTGCGGGGAGAGGCGTGCTTCCTCAGGATCTGTGCCATCTTCTTGCAAGGAGGGCAAGGATGGAACGGATTCTGCCGAAAAAAAAACAACTCAACAACGCTGTGACTGACTTGGAAATTTTAAATGTCTTAGAAAAAATGCCCCATACACACATTCCATAATCTGTCAGTTCTAGATTCAGCACTTTCGGCAGCACTCACAGTCACAGCCAGTCAAAGGTATCCAACACCCTATGTGAACTTTCAGCTGTCTTCCACCCCACCCCCAATCTGGCTTCTCCCCTTCTCTTCCCTACCCTTCCAATGTCCAGCATCTCCCCTTCCCTTCCTGCTTCTGCCACTCTCCCTCCTTCCTCTACCCAGAGCTGCTGCTGTAGAATGAAACTCAGTGTGACGCAGGGCCTTGAGCATGGGCCGTATTCAAGTTCTGCTGCATCTCGCTTCCCCTTAGAAAGAAAGTTTGGTGTTGGAGGGTGACAGGACATAGAAGCACTTGAGCGTGGAGCTGTGATCAAGGCCCTGTACTGTGCTGAGTTTCATTCTGCAGCAACAGCCACAGGCAGAGGATGGAGGTAAGATGTGATAGTGGCGGCAGCAGGGAAAGGAAGGGTGGGTCTGTATTGACCAGAGCCCGGTCACCACCCCCTTAAATTCTGTTACCCTAGGTCCTCAACCCAGTCCTCTGGGACCCCCAGGCCAGTCAGGTTTTCAGGATTCCACAATGAATATGCATAAGATAAATCTGAATACAAAGGAAGCAATGTATGCAGAACTATCTCATGCATATTCATTGTGGATATCCTGAAAACCTGACTGGCCTGTGGGTCCCAAAGGACTGTGTTGAGAACCACTGCTCTAGGTGACGCCACGTAGGGCCAGCCCTGATCACAGTGCACTGCTCTTAATGGCTCTTAAACTTGCATGTACTTCTCTGTGCACTGTAACGTGATATTCATATAGTTATATAGGAAAGATCTGGATAAAACACTGAAGATCATGCCTTCTAATGACACTTATTGTGGCAAACTTGTTTACCACTCATTGGTTGGAATAGCCTGCTGACATGTTTAATTTCTGTGAGAAGTGTAGTGCTGGACCACAAACCGGGGCTTGCATGAGAGCAGTCCATGCACCAGTTCCAGAAAGTGCGCTGATATTCTCTGCTTCTATTAGCAGCTGAGCTACAAGGCAGAAGATGGCATTTTACTCACCAGATAATGTCCTTTCCTTGAATCCTGCCAGACTAGTCCAGACAAGGGGGTTGTGTTCCCCTACCAGCAGATTATTGGAGATGAAGAACCAATGAAAAGCCAAGGATTCAATGACATCATTACCATGCCTCTATACGCCTCAGCCACCAGAGGTCTCTTCAGTATCTGTCCCAAAGCATATGGGAGAACATGGCAGACCTCATACAATCTCAACGTGGGCAACAATGTGCAATCAAATAGTAGAGAACTATGTACAGGAAGCATAAAGAGGGGGCTATTTGTTAAAAATGAATCTGTAGAGCCAAATACAGAAATCATAGTGGACCCAAGGGTACTGTCTCAGAAGAACAAAGAAAACACAGTTCCAGGGGCGGGCCCTGGATTGGTCTAGCAAGACTCAAGGAAAGGACAGTATCTTGCAAGTAAAATGTCATCTTCCATATCGTCCTGCTAGACTAGTCCAGACAAGTGAGATGTACCAAAACTACGCCTCCACTGGGCAGGAAGAAGACACGGCGGCTCGTAAAATTGTAGAGCCAAAAACAGTGTCCGACCGAGCGTGGATATCCAAGTGGAAATGCTTGACAAAAGTGGAAAGTGATGCCCATGCTGCTGCTTGACAACCGTTTGCAAGGGCTACCAAGCTCCACTTTGCCCATGAGGACACTTATGCTCGGGTAGAATGGGTGCACAAACCCTCCGGATCCAGCCGGTTCCGCAACAAATCCGCCGAGGCAATGGCCTCCTTAACCCTCTGTCCCAATGCAGACTGAGCGATCGCATCACCTTGCATGGGCCACTCAAAGATGGTCGGACTTACAAAAAGGAATTCATAACCTCCAAGAACCAGAGAAGCACTCTCCGGACATCCACAAAGTGAAGATCTTTACTATTCCCTCGACACTGCTCCTTAGAGGAGAGCAGGCCTAGTTCACATGAAAGGGAGAAAGAACTTCAGGGAAAAAGACAGGCACAGGCTGAATGGAAACAGACTCCTCAGAAAAGATAGGAAAGGATCTCAGCAAGACAGAGCCTCCAGCTCGGAAAACCGCCTTGTGAAACAATCGCAACCAAGAAGACTATCTTGAGCTTTAAGTCCTGCATAGTGCACTTCAACAGCTCAAAGGGTTCTGACATCAGGACCCTGAGCAGCAGACACAGATCCCAGGAAAGGATCACAGATCTCAGGGAGGAAGCAGACACCAAACCCCCCTGAAGAAGGCATGAAACAACCGGGTGTATGGCTAGAGACCTACCAGCCAATGGCCCTCTGAAACAGGCCAAAGCTGCCATCTGAACCTTCAGGAAGCTAAAGGAAAAAAAGACCCTTCTCCAGACCATCCTGCAGAAAAGCCACAGAGATAGCATCTTGGCCGCCTCAGGAGCAAGCCGCTGTGTGCCACACCAGCACTCAAGGCATCAAACCCGCACTTATGCCAGATTGGTAGACCTCCTCCAGGCTCTAAGCAGAGTGGAACACCACTGCCGGAGAGTAGCCTGTATGCACTAACCATCTCCTTACAGGAGTCAAGACATAAGCGAGAAGGGAGCTGGGTCTTCCAGAAGTGGCCCCCAACACAATAAGCCTTGAGATGGAGACAAGCGAATAGGTGGCCATACCCTGTGCCACCAGAACAATCTTTCTGATATGGTGCTCCATATGCCGAATCACATACCCCACAAGGGGCCATGGAGAAACACCTAAGGCATGTGCTCACCTGGTCAAGGTTGAGCCAGTGTGCCAAGGCCTTTGGACTTCGCCTCCGTGCGTCAACTGAAGAAGCAGCACATCTTGGCATTGGAGTGGGTTGCCATTAGATCCCTCTTGGGGTGACCCCAACAGGGCAGAAACAACTGAAAACACCTCCTGACTCAATTCCCACTCTCCTGAGACCAGAGAGTGCCGGTTGAGAAAATCCATTTCCACAGCATCTACCCCGGCAATGTGCAGAGCCGACAAACTAGGAGGCTTCTTGCCACCCAGGCAAAGAAGAGAGCCATTACCAGAGCTAATTTGGCACTCCTTGTGCCGCCTTGCCAACTTACATAAGTCACCTCTGTGGCATTGTCCAAGAACACATGAACTACCCAGCCCTCGACTGAGGCCCAGAGATGCAAAGGAGCCAACCTGATGTCCCTTGCTTCAGAGCAGTTGATGGACCACACAGCCTCCCTGTGGTTCCAATGATCCTGAGCCATTTGGCCTTAGCAATGGGGTTCCCAGTGTAAGAGACTGGTATTCATTACCAGAAGGATCCATGAGCAATCGTCCAGTGGCATGCCCTTCCTCAGAATGCAGGATGGTTTTCATCATCATTGGGAGTGGGAGCCTGAGCTTGAACTGCTGATGAAGATCAACTTGGACTCTGGGAGTCTACTGTGAACAGAACAGCGCTAGATAATCGAACAGCCTTGATTTTCTCCACTAGTAGAAAAACACCGCACACTACATTATAAAAAACATGCTCCAAGGAACTTCATGGACTGGGAATGAAACAACTGGCTCTTCCCCAAATGATCACCCAGCTGAGGCTGATCAGAAAGACAACACTCAGGGAGCTACTCGAGATGCTTCTGAAGGAAAATGGGTTTGTTTGAGCTAGTAGTCCAGATATGGGTGCCCACAAATCCCTTGGCACTGTAGCACCACAGACATCACAACTAAGACCTTGGAGAAAGTCTTTGGGGCAGTGGAGAGTCTGAATGGAAGGGCGGTGAACTGAAGGTGAGAGTCAAGCATGGCAAAACACAGATACTTGCTGATCCCCCGGATCGGGATATGAAAATATGCCACGGCCAAAACCAGAGATGCCTGCAACTCCCTCTGCACAGGACTTGAATCCTGGATCACAAAGGTTCCATCCAGGATTCGTCGACACACTTGAGATCTAGAATGGGCTGGAATGTTCTTTCCGTGACGGTTATCACGAAACAGATGGGATACTTGACCCTGTCCCAGTCGTCTAGGGGAATGGGCAATACTGCCTTCAGGAGAGGCAATTTGTCCAAGGTGATCTGCGTAATAGCCCTGTTGATCGCAGACCCACAAGGGGAGAAGACGCAAGCGGTTGGGATTAGCATTTTGCATTCCAGGCCATAGTTGTACTGAAAGGGGACTAGCATCCAGCGATCCTATATGACTCAGGCCCATTCCTAAAGAAGAGGCGAAGCCTGCCCTCAATCACAGGAACAAGGGAATGGGCCCCCAAACCGTCATTGTGCAGCCCAGGAAGGCTCTCCTTTGTATGGGACAGGGTACATGGGCCCGAACACTCCACGAAAGGGCTGAGAACGAGCCTGAAGACCATAAGCAGAGGGGAAGAAAGGCTTTTCAGGCCAATAGCAACAGGAATCCCAAGACCCCCGGAGTCCAAACAGTGCATCTACAAGGAGCGGGCAGAGGCTGACAGAAAAGGGGCTCCTGCCCGTATCACAGGCCCTTGTACTTGTGCTCTGGAAGGAAGTACGATTTCAACTCGCCCATGTCCATCTCCATCTTTTCCAATTTGGACCCAACAAAAGCATCCCTCTAAGGGCAGATGGGCGATTGGGCTTTGGAAAATGAGTCCACTGCCCTGTGTCCAGGGCCGGCCCAAGGATTTCTGCCATCCCAGTCAGAAACCCCAGTCGTCCCACTCCCCCCATTCTGAGCCATGCCTCCATCAGCTGGGTCGATGGAGAGGGGAAGGCTCGGCTTGGCATGGTGGCGGCAGTGGCACACATGGCCTGCCACTTTTGACCGCCCTCTGACAACTTCCTGTTGGAGGGGGTCAGAAGAGGCAGGCCATGTGTGCCGAAGCACATGGGCTGCTGTGGGCACCATGCCATGCCACTCACAGAGATCTGCCACCCTAGATGGCTGCATAGCCTTCCTAGTAGATGGGTCAGCGCTGCTCATGTCTGAGCCAAGCCAAAGCCCTGCAACCATCGATAGGGCAAAATCCCTGGCCGTTAGATGTACCAGGCCGTACATGGCATCAGAAAGAAAGACCATAGCCAAAAAAGGGGGTAGAATCACTCAGTGGAAGAGAGTGAATCCAATGGAGCAGGGCTTGAGACACCAGGCCTGCATATACTATCAACTGAAGAACAGCAGCCGCTGCAGCGAACTATATCTTCAGCATGAATCCACCTTTCGGTCCAGAGTATCCTTTAAGGCCAATCCGCCTTCCATAGGAATGGTGGTATGTCTGGTAACCTCCATGACTTGCATATCCATCTTGGAAACATCAAACCACACAATGCACTCTTTCTCCGGGAGAGCATGCATCCTCTTATACACTCTTAACCCCTAAAGCGGGTAGTTGGAAGAATCCCACTCCGACCAGAACAGGCCCTTCAGCACCTCCGGGAACGGTAGTAGATTTCAGCACAACTTTCAGGAGTGGATGCATCCTCCATTACTGCTCCATGCCTGGAGCAACCGCAAGCTCAAGGTGGATGAGACCCTGGGAAACAATGCCTACAGTTCCTCCTTCCAGAAGAGGCAGATAACATCAGCCTCCTCATAATCCTCTGTAGGTGAGAGTACTTCTTCATTCACATCAGACATGTAAATCCAAGACACAGCCCAGATCTTGGACAGATCCGAGCTGATCCCTATCTCCAGGGGGTGCCCTTTGCCAGGGTCACAGCCATAGGCAATCGAACAGGGCTTCCACTCTCAGCCTGCCCCTCATGAGACTGCAGTCAGGGGAAGCCAGAGGCCGCAGGGTTTGAATTTCCAAGTCAGAATGATCAGGCTTGATGTAAATGGAAAAGAATTCTGGGAAGGACAATCCAGACTCCAGAAGTTCTCCTCGCGGCAGAGGATCCAGTCTCTGTTGATCCTCTAGAGGACAGGGAGCAGCACACAGCACAGTTGCCGGAATCTCTGGTCAGCTGGTTATCCTTAACCACAGTGCCATCTGCCACCTCCTGCCCTTAGGCAGGCAAGGCAAGACTAACCCCATCCGCCAGCACAGAGAGGGGGAGCAATCCCTCCAAGGACAACTCAGAAGCTACCATGCCAGAAGAACAGAGTCCAGAAGCTGGAGATGAGGCACCTTGCTTGCCACAGGCCAGAGAACAAATCCTGGAAGACGACATGGAGAATTAAGGCAAGTATTACAACAGTGTGCACTAAGGCCGTGCTAGCCCAAAGGCGCGTGTTAACTACACTTTTACTGGTGCTAGGGTAGGAACGAGCATTGGAGCCACTTGGATGGAATGCACGTACAGACCGTGTGACCGCGAGGCACACAATAGGAGAAAACGCTACAAACATGTGCAGAAAATGTCGGGACACCCCCGCACCATAGCAACGGTCATCAGCAGTCTACCTCAAATTGCATCCCATATAGGTGGAATCAGGAGCTCCCAACAAGGACAATGACTAGGTCAAACCTTGGTACTCACCCCCTGAGATCCCCAAAGGATCCATACCAGTCTTAGCTCTACTCCCCTGATACTGTTTCACTGGCTTTTGCAGCACTGCGTTTAAGGTGGCTGGTAGGCAGATTTCTCTGAGAGCCTTCTGCACTTTTTGGGAGAGAGCAGGGGGGAACAGAGAAGGAGGGAGGGTGCACTCTTCCAGATCCTTCCAATTTCTGGTTGCTCAACAGGCTCTTATGATAAATGCATGGAGCCGAACCAATTTTCATAGAAACATAGAAACCCAATGGCAGAAAAAGACCACACGGCCTATCGTCTACCCTCCCATATCAACGACAATAGTCCCTTTTTTCCCTTTACAGATCTTCTGTGGTTGTCCCATTTTTTTTTTAATTCAAATACTGTCCTCATCTCTACTGGGAGACTATTCAAATACTGTCCTCGTCTCCACTGGGAGACTAGTCAATGCATCTATCACTCTTTTCATAAGGAAATATTTCTGTATATTACTCCTGAGTCTAGTCCCTTTCACCCTCATCCTATGTCCCCTCATAGTGGAGTTTGCTTTTAATTGAAAGAGGCTCTCCTTTTGTACATTTATGCCACAGAGGTATTTAAACATCTCTATCTCTATCATATCTCCCTCTATCCCACCTTTCCTCTAACGTATACATATTAAGATCTTTAAATCTGTCCTCAAATGCTTTATAACGACGACCACTAACCATTTTAGTGGCCACCCTCTGCACCAACTCCATCCTGTTTATATCCTTTGGAAGGTGGGGTCTCCAGAAATGCACACAATACTCCAAATGAGATCGCACCAGAGACCTACACAAAGGTATCACCTCTGTTTTTCTGCTGGCCATTCCTCTCCCTATGCACCCAAGCATTCTTCTGGTTTTCATTGTCGCCTTTTCTATCAATTTAGCCACTTAAAGATCATCAGAAACAATCACGTCCAGGCCCTGCTCTTCTTTCATGGACAGAAGTACTTTGCCCCTTCACTGTACCCCTCCCTTGGACTTTTGCAGCCCAAGTGTATGACCCTGCATTTTTTAGCATTAAATCTGAGCTGCCAAATTCTTGACCATTCCTCAAGCTTAGCTAGATCCCTCCTCATATTATCTTCTCCTTCCTGGGTGTTTATTGCAGATTTTGATATCATTCGCAAACAGACAAACTTTACCTGACAGCTCTTCTGCAATATTACTAACAAAGATGGCTTCCCACGTCATGCTCAAGTGAGAGTCACCCTCAAGGTGGTTGTTCACGAGCATTAAATCATCTTTTCCTCTCAAATCTTCAGAACTTTCTTCAGAGAGAAGAAAATCCATCCACCATCTGCTGCAGTCAAAGAAATACTAAAGAGACCTCTGGTGGCTGAGGCGTATAGAAGTATGGGAGTGATGAAACCTGGGCTTTTCATTGGTTCTTTGTTTCCACCAATCTGTTGGTAGGGGAACACAACCCACTTGTCTTGAATGGTCTAGCAGGACGATATGGAAATCTGATTTTTTCCTATTGGTAAACTTTATCCTACTGACCTTCCAATGGTCACAATAACTACACAATACCCTCCAAACAGCCTGTACCATAAATATAGGTGGCCAGGCTCCAGGATATTAAGACATCTTTGACATAAGACAGTGGAAAACCTCAGCACCACTGAAAATTCTCCTCCTGTGTTTTTCATCTTAGTGCTACACTATTCTGATAGTTAAGCTGGTCTACATGCTCCTGCTTAGCAACCTAGGATTAAGTTTTTTTCTGACATTACTACACTATGGGAGCAGCAAGGAAGGCCTCACAACAAAAACAGGCCACAAAGCAAATAAAGAAATTGAGTTGAGGGCTATGGGGGGAGGAAGCTTTGGAAATGGTCTGATGGGAACAAGTACTAGAATCCAGCCTTAGGAGAGCAGGAAGAAAGTGCTGGGATGAATCCTGGAATGAAAGATTATATATACAAGAGTTTGTGAAACAGGGATGGGGGAGGCAAGAGAGAGACAAAGTGGGTGGGGTAAGGGGTGAGAGAGAGAAGTGTTAGGAGGCAGAGAATGAGGCATAGAGGAAGAGAGAGAGAGAGAGAGAGAGAGAGATGGGGAGATTTTTTTAATGAAAAAGTTCCGGGGTGGGGGAGGAAAGAGTTCTCCTTGGACAAGCAGGATGAGTCAGCCACACTTGGTGACGTCATCCGACGGTGCCGAGACAGAAGTACTCTCTATAGCTCAGAAGGGCTGTTCGCCCTTCTGAGCATGGGCCAACTAGTCCCACCCCCCTGCCCGCCCCTAGCTAGCCAGTTTCTGTTCTTCTGCCTTGCCACCAAGTCGGAATATTCTACTCTCCAAACAAAATCTACCTATATGAATTTAAAATGTTTTTCTTTTCTTTCTTTCAGATTCCTGAACAAACGCAACTTCTCTGAGCAAAGAGCTAGGCTGGGAGCACATCTCCCTATTCACATGTGCTCAGCGTTCCTCTGCCCTTGCATGTGCTGGGCACTGACTTCTCCGAGCAAGGGCTACGCTGGGACCACAGCCTACGCTATTTTGAGATCCTCCGACCACCAGAGAAGCGAAGAATTCCAAGAGAAATGATGCACTCGCTTCCCGGCCATGTGTTTGCAGCCACAGCATTGGGCAGATCCTCCCTGAGTTACGTGTCGCCGCTCTCCCTGGTCCCTGTCGGGAACATGCCGCCATGAGGGATTCATTGACGCGACTGCTGCTGCCGCTCAGGATGTGCCTCCGGGCCTCCATCCCCAGTGGCAAGCATTGATGACCAATCCAGCCCCCCCCCCCCCATCGGCCTTGCCGGTCGGCCACGTGGGATTCAGGGCCGCCACTGCTCGGGATGCGCCTCGGGGCCCCCAACCCCAGTGGCAAGCTTCAAGGGCCCTCCAGCCCCCGGCCTTGTCGGCTGTGGCTCCTGAGCACCCCTCAATACCGTCCTGTGCGCTGCAGCCACGCCTTACCGAAGCTCCTGCCCAGGAAGTATGGTCAGCCGCCATGATTGCAGAGGCGAGGTCTACAAATCGCTCCGCCCCCTCGGCTCCATTGGCGAGGTCTGCAATTCGGCCTCCGCCCCTCGGCTCCATTGGCTGGCCACAGCTCCATCCTCAAAAGGCACCATTGGCTCTTTCCGGCTTCACCCCCACGGCGCCATGGCAACGGGGAACCCAGGGGCGGTGCTGCGCCGGTCTGCGAACCCTGTCGGCGCAGAGGAACTTCTCCACAGCGCCGGAATCTCCCGACGGAAAGCCTTCCCTAGGCAGCCGTAATCACCTGAGTGTACTTCGGCAGCATTGAGACGCAGGCCCATGATGAGTGTCGCGGCCAAACCTAGTCAGTGTCACTATGATGAAAGGATCCCCCTCAGACTGGCTAGGTCACTTGTGCTTCGTTGAGATCAGCCCCAACGGATGCTGGTTGCCTTCCTTGATGCTCGCTTCGGTATCATAACAGCGGGACGCTCTCCGGCCCGATACCTACTCCTTAGCACACGTCCCAGGTACTGGAAAGGTAGTCCAAGTTAGAGCGTGGGGCTAAGAGCCAGGAAAGCCAGGTTCAAAACCTTGCTTTCCCCTTGGCTGAATGAAGTATCCAAATCCCTGGGGTGAATCCAGCTGGAGTCCTAGGCTGAATAAAGTATCCAAAACCCCTTCGGTAAGTTCAAGCGGAAGCCCACGTCTTCAATAGTCTCAGATGGGGTACCAAGCTGCCACGGGCAAGGTCCCACTGCACCTGCTGGTGCCAGGGGGAGTCTCAGAGATGCCGAGGAAGAAACAGCCAATTCAAGGGCAGCAACCTAGCATCGGTAGACTACATCCCACAAAGGAGTAGCCTATGTGCCTGCAAGTTCTCGGCTTCCCCACTGTCGGGCTCCAACAGCCACAGGAAGTCTGTCCAGTGCGAATTACACAGCCTCCAGCACTGGCTAATAGAGATGGTACCAGCTCTGATCTTCTGTCACCAGGGACACGCGGAAGGGCACAAGAACCTGATAATTGCCTTAAAGAACTGCCTGGGTATCTAATGGCCTGGAAATCTACTTCCCATCAGCCCTCCACAGCCCCACAGTGGCATGGTGATATTGACCTCATATCGTCTGCGCCTGCTTCCCAAAACAGAGAAGGAGTTTCTTTGGACTCCTAAGGCGGATGCCTGGGATACAGCGGGACCAAGATAGCCATGAGCAGGAAGGAAGCGACGTCTGCATCCAACTTCACGGATAGGATATACCGCATGAATAGCTGCCCTGTGACTCCTTCTAAGGACTCCAAAGACTCTAACCCAATGGTTAGAGCAGCGAAATAGTATCAGAGAAAACAGGGTTCAGATGCCCCCTTACGCTAGCACATACTGCGCTTCCGTGCCTATCCGACTGAGGCACTGCCCCGGTATCCAAGCGCATGATCCCTAAAACAGTGGGCAGTTGACCCAGTGGTTTGGTAGCGGTGTTGACAAGCTGTGCCTGGGCCCTTCAGTGTACCGGTTCGATCCCAGCACTCCTAGTGGCCTCCAAGGAAAGCGTGTCATCCATCTCCCATCAAATGGCTCTGACCGTGACAAATGTACTTACTACAGTACAACCTGCAACCGCCCAACGCTTCAGCCTGTAACCGCCTGACGCTTGACGCCTCTGCGCTTTCGCGTCATGGCCTGCTCCCGCGTGCAGCTCCCCCTCAGACAGGGTTCTGGTCTACCTAAGGATCCAGGACAGAAGCAAGGGCCACAGGGACAAAGCCAGCCCCGAGGGAGTGCCCCGATACGAAGCTACAGCATGTCAGTAGCTCACCAGCGCCTCATATGCACCCGACCCCTACCTGCCAGCCAGCCCCGAGGGAGTGCCCCAACATGAAGCTACAGTATGTCAGTAGCTCGCCAGCACCTCATATTACCCAACCCCTACCTGCCCCTAAAGAAAGGCTCACGGGCTCTTATCCAGCCACATGCATGGATCTCCACCCACTAACGCAAAGTTTGACTGCAGTCTCAACAAACAAAGGGGCAGTACCCCAGGTCAGACCCCATATGGATATCATGCACATATCAGCTCAGAGTCTGTGTGGAAGATTACAATCCAGAAAAGGCAGAAGGCTTCACGCCTGTCGCAAGAATGCACAGGTCACTCTGCCCAATGTAGCACTTCGGTGCCTGCCCGAAGATTAGTCCAAGGACTTACGGGGTCAACTCCCTACCAAGAGGCGTGGGTGAGCTGCTCCCCTTGTAGCCTCTAAAGAATTGACTACAATGGAAGACTTGGCAGTCCAGAGGTGGATGAGACACACCCCTCATGACCAAAGTAAGCCCTGACAATCCACCACCATGTGCAGGGGCAACAGTATGGTGCTGTATAAATAGCCAATTTGTCATCGAACAGAAGGTCACAGATACAAATCCCAGCTGTGGATCCTGCAGCACATGTCCCTGCTGTCAGCCTGGGAGATTAATAACCGCGCATCGCCTGCAGGCATGACCATTCATGACATCTGCACCTGTGCACTCCCGAAAAACCACAAGATCCCCCCCCCTCCCAGACTCCATCTGGGCAGAGGGGTCCACGCTGTGCCCGCAAAACCATGTAACGGCAGCTCACCTCGGTGGAAAGGGTATCAGTCTTCTCACACCTTGTAGACGAGCCCTCCACTACTCACCTCTGCCTGGCCATCTCCAGAGCCCTGCCGTGATCCAGCAAACTATGCCTGCCTGTTACCCTTGAGCCTTCTGGTGAACCATCTCAATGCCCAGGCCATCCCCTTAACTGTCATCATCATCTTCATGACGTGGGTCTTCCTCTCCATCCCGCAGAGAGCACCCGGCCCCAACAAGCTCTGTGGCACTAATCCTAATGTCACGGGATGCATGGAGGCAGAGTGACAGGCCCATGGCCAGACTGCGATCCCCAGTCTGGACCGTCCTTTTGATCAACTCAAGGGCAACACTCATCCGACCTACGGGTCACAGGTTCAAAACTTGGCTGAGAGCCATATCAGGGAATTACGGATGCTCCATGCATTCCCTCCTCTCAGAATCATGTAGGAGCTCAACCCTTAGGCACCACAAATTGATCCGCTCACCACGGGGGGAACAGGAAGTGTGATTATTCAAATGGACAATGCCCCTCAGCATGCTCAATGTCCGGTACCCATACCAGTGCCTTCCTTCCCCAAGAGCCAGACCCTATTGACAGGTTGTGGTCAAAACCTGACCCTGCGTTCTTCTACCCACCTATGCACTACAACTGAATGGCTGCTGTGGCTCCCACCAGCAAGCAGCCCCCAACACCGAGTGGGAATCACCTCGAGGCCATTGCTCTTGGCAGCCCGCTGCCGGCGATAACATAATGATCTGAAATAGATCTCCAGGGAAGTTTTCACGTATATGCTCTAGGAAGCTTCACAGCCCTGCGCTATTGTACGCCCAGGACATACACTGCATAGTGCACGAGGCTGGCTGCCCAGTCTCAGCGGAATACGCCCCTGGGGACTCCGCCCCTGGGGGACTCCCCTGCATCTCCATCCGCCCGGATTCAAGTAGGGGCGTCCTGTCCATGTAGCACATGTCTGCAAGGCCACATCAACTGGGCACTGGTACACAACGTCCAAGAACACCAGCGGTAGTCGTGCACCTCACGCTGTTACCGTATCGAGAAGCTACGGTCGGGAGTTCTTGGCGACCAGGCATAAAGAGATGCCTGGTTGTCTGCCACCCCTCCATGCTGGATTTGACCAAACAGACCATGTCCCAGAATTATTTAAGCAGACAAACTTCTTTTGCACTGCTTTAGTCGTTTGTAATTGGGGACATTAACTTCAAACAATACCACAGACTCATAAATATAAGCCAGGGTGGACTCCATGTCTTTCTCTTTATGCCTTGTCGACCAGGCAACCCCAACAATCTGGACTGCCACCTCCGCAGGCCGCCGGGCCCGGGACTGACTTATGGACTCTGCGACCCTAAGGATTAACCTCATGCCACTCTTGTAGCACAGCCGATGCTGCCTCGCTATCCCTGCGCGCAGCAATCACCTCGCTTTTACCATAGGCCGTAAGATATGCCATACTGGGTCAGAACCTGGCCCATCAAGCCCATTATTTCTGCTTCCAACAATGGCCCCCCCAAAGACACAGGTTCCCCAATGCTTGTATTGGGCCAAGCAGCGATTTCTCAGTCCCTGCTGCACTAACGGCTTTTACAACATCCTCCGGTAACAAGTCCCAAAGTTGACTACACTTTGAGTTTAAAAAAAAAAGAGAGAAGCCTCTCTTATTAGTGATGCACTATTTGCACAACTCTCGTGGTCAGCATTATGGCTGCCGTCGCTCCTTCATTGCAGTGACTCACGCACTATTCAAAATAATAGTAACTTAAAAAATAGTAAAATAATAAATAGTTAAAAGATATATAATAAAATGATAAATAATTAGAAACATATGTAGAAATTTGTTAATAAGCAACTATGATTTTACTATTTTTTAAGTATTTATTTATTCATTCATTTATCTTGAGCATTATAAGATTAAGACATGCCATTATCATTATTATCATCTCTGTTATCACCATGCCCGGTTAGCTCCATTTTGGTTGTTGTTTTATTGTTATTATCATCATCATTCTTATCATTATTATTCTTATTCTTATTCTTATTATCATTTGTATGTTCCTTTGACAAATTTTGTATAATTGTTTTTAATATACTGTGTTTATTTTATGTTTGTAAGTCATTTTAACCCCCTGAAACGCGTTGGGGATCCCAATAAAAGCGCCTGTGTCATCACTACTCTTGCTCCGTGTGTTTCCTGCTTGGCCCTGCAAGAGCTGCTGCTCTCTCTGTGCCTGCACACAGGTAAACAGCATACTGCACTGTAATGTGTTATGTTTTATTATTGTAACTCAACTTGGGCTTAATTTAACAGGTCCATGCTCCTTATAACTAAATAATTACATACGAGTTTAAAAAAGACAAAACTAAGGGCCCATCAGAAAATAATTTTCTAGTAGCACGCCCTAATTCTACATTTTGCAACGTGTCCTTAACAAGAGATCATCAACAGTCCTTCCCCATTTTCAAAGCTTCATAATCTGAAGTTACACCAAGTGGAAATATATCTAGATCCCTTTTTTTTAAGTAATGTTATCAAATGATTTTATGTGAGTAAACGTGCTTATCCATATAAAAATGCAGCTTGACTATTGCCCCCCCCCCCCTCATTGCAGGTAAACGTGCACAAGTACAAGCATGCATTAAAAGTGGGAGTTTAAATCTAGGGAATCTCCACATACGTGTACTTTGCAACTACTTCAATGCAGGTGCCAAGTCTGCACCCAAGGTGTGTGTAGCATCCCAACTTTTCAAATGGAAGCTCCATTGGCAGTTTCGTTTGAAAATGTGTTTGCAGGTCTGCAACCTGCCTGGCAGTTTGACTAGTTTCTCTCTTCTCTGGTTGCCATTTTATGCCGCAGGCAAAATAAATATTTGAAGGTTTTGCAGGGGACCACTTACAGGGGAGTGTGGCACTGTTTGTCATCCTCAAAACCTAATGACACTGCTAACCTCAGCCTCCAAACTCCTCAAATCTGGGCCTGTTACTATGTCCCATGAGATCTACAGATGGGTTGGAAGAAGCAATGCAATTTACTATAAATTCTCCTTCTAACTTTACAATACTCCCCTCCGTAGCTTTGCACACACATATGTAAATATGTAAATAGTTGATCATTGTTCACTGTAATTAGTTGTATAATATAATTTAGTTCTTCATGTTTTTTATTCTGTACCCTGTTATTGTTCCTTGTAAACAGTTGAAATACACTGCTTTTTATTGTTCTATGTAAACCGTTTTTGATTCGTAGAAAGACGGTATATAAAAAATGTTAAATAAATAATAAATAAATAAACCTGACAAGCAAAAGCAGAGAGCACGAGCACCAGACGGCGGGCTGCCTGAGAATAATTTTAACCAAGCAGGATGACAATTCCAATGAATACCACAAACTAACAGGGACTTTAGGAGGCGGATATTTCATGGTCGCCCTGAAGAAACTCGACACCAAAACCACCAGATGAAATAGAATCTTCGGGATACGATTTTTTACAACAGGGAATGTGGCCAGAATAAAATGACGGCATGGATTTTGTTCCCAAAAATGTACTACTTACTTACTCCATTTTATAAACGATCTATACAAGAAAGCTCAAAATGGCATAAAATAAAACCATAGTTTGAAAGCAAGTAGCAGGGCTGGAACTAGGGTGGGGAAACTGATGCCTGAACACCATATTTTTTGGGCATCAACCTCCAGTCTTTGGGGCGTGGCATCACACCACTGCGTTTCATGCAGCGGTGTCCAAAGACATACAATGAAGTTACTAAGTAGTACATTTAAGGCAAATTGGAGGAAATATCTTTTTCATTCAACTCACAATTAAGTTCTACAATTCACTTCTGAGGATAAAAGTTGTTAGTGTATCTGGGTTTACAAAAAGTGAACTTTGCGTCTGTCTACCCTTCCTGATAGGTTCATGCGACGTGGATTGGCCACTGCTGGAAAAAGGATACTGGGCTTGACCAGTATGGCAAATCATATGTTCTTAGCAGCACTGCTCACCAAGTCCCTCCCTCTACCCCACCCCCAACATTAAAAAATTACAAATGAACTGTTTTTATTTTAATCTGCATGAAAGGCACTGCCGCTCACAAGTGGCAGTATGACACAGGCAGACTGCACATAGGTAGGAACGGCCCAAGGGGGTGCGGGGCCATGTGCGGAGAGTCATTGCGGGGCCTCATTTGCACAAGGAGCCTTATTTGCATAAATATTTACATAATGTTAAAGTGCGCTAACTTTTGGTAAACATGCCTCTTATTGAGTGTCTGGATAAAGAAAGGTTACCAGACTTCTACATTACTAAACTCCTGTGCCAACCGCCAGGCACATAAGGAAGTACTACAAACACTGCTCATTTAGAACCCATAGCAAACCCGCCGTATCATAACAGTACTACCAGGACTCACAAAGCAACAGACCCTACCTATCAAAAGGCAACACTGCAAATATTAAACCAATACATCTCAATGGGGGAAAGAACAAGTGGCACTGTCAAATAGAAACTACATAAACAGCTCGGTTACACATGCAGAACACAGATCGTCACCAAATAACAAGGGATCACAGTTTAGAAATAGGAAGACAATAATTAAACTGGGAACCCCAAAAGCCAAACTTAGAAAGTACAACAACACTGGAGAAATAAAACTAGAAATTAATTTCCTCTTGTACTAAACAAAAACGCAAAGAGGTTAGTGATACACATTTCCCAAAGCTGACATATTCCAGTTAATAAATTCAAAATTAAAGGTATTTTGCTACTTTTTGTTTGGGCATTTTATTTTTCAGTTGCAATTGCTCCAGTCACTTTCTTCTGGTTTCTAATTGTCTTCTGCTAACTCTCCATTGTCTGCTGTCCATTTGTCCTTTCTTCTCTCTTCTAGATTTTTTCCATTCTCTCTCTACATCTGCTTTAACATACTGATCTTGCCCCTTTTGCCCTTTCTTCCATTTCTTTCTTTATTTCTTTATCATCCACTCAAATTTCACTCTTCCATCCTCAATCCCGGCTTACTCTCCCAATACTCAGCCAATTGTAGATTTTTCTTCCCTCCCACATAAAATATCTTTTACCCTCTCCATCCTCATTCCACAGCCCCATCCCCTTCTAGTCCTTCCCCAGCCCCAGCTCCCTTCTAGTTCCAGTCCCCTCCAGCATCTGCTCCCTTCTAGTCCCATTCTCCCATGCCACTGCATCAGCCCATTTCAGTCCTAGCCCCCCCCATCAGCCATTCCACTCCTATTCCAGCCTCCCATCAGCCCTTTCCAGTCCTATCCTAGCCCCCCATCAGCCCATTTCCAATCCTAGACTCCCCATCAGTCCATTTCCAATCCTAGGCCCCCCCCATCAGCTCTTTCCAGTCCTATCCTAACATCCATCAGCCTATTTCCAATCCTAGCCCCCCATAAACCCTTTCCTGTCCTATCCTAGCCCCTCCATCAGTCCATTTCCAGTCCTAGCTCCCCCATCCATTTCCAGTCCTATCCTAACCCCTCCATCAGTCCATTTGTAATCCAAGCCCCCCATCAGCCCATTTCCAATCTTAACCCCCCATAAGCCCTTTCCTGTCCTATCCTAGCCCCTCCATCAGTCCATTTCCAGTCCTAGCTCCCCCATCCATTTCCAGTCCTATCCTAACCCCTCCATTAGCCCATTTCTAGCCCTAGCTACCGCCCCCCCACTCAGCCCATTTTCAGTCCAGGCCCCCTCCCATTCAGCTATTTCCAGTCCTAGCTCCCCCCACACTCAGCCCATTTACAGTCCAAGCCCCCCTCCCTTTCAGCTATTTCCAGTCCTAGCTTCCACCCCACTCAGCCCATTTCCAGCCCAAGCCCCCCTTCCCATCAGCTATTTCCAGTCTTAGCCCCCCTCCCCCTGAAGAGCCCCACGGCTGTCCGAATGTTTTTAGAGGGAGCTGGAGAGGTCCCGGCTCACCTCTGACAGCCGCTGAAGTGAAGAGAGCCCTTTTTCTTCACTTCGGCAGCTGTATTGTAGTACAGGCTGCTGGCACGCCCAGTGCAGAGAAACAGGAAGTTCCCTTTGACCTCCGGCGTGCCAGCAGCCTACACTACAATACAGCTGCCGAAGTGAAGAAAAAGGGCGCTCTTCACTTCGGTGGCTGTCAGAGGTGAGCCAAGGCCTCTCTGGCTCCTTCTAAAGCTGCCCTGCCGGAGCCGAATATGCAAGATGTTGTTGGCGTGGGGGCCCCCTGAAGAGAGGGGCCCTGTGTGAACAACATTCTTGCACAATGGATGGGCTGGCCCTGCAGACAGGTAACTTCTTTCACCAACAAATACAAGGTGATGACTACCCGGAGAAGGTCAGAAGTGAAGCAAGATCGGCGAGACACTTATAATATGCCCTAATGCAGAATTCAGGCTTTAAATACTCATTATCTGATGTGCATGCAAATAAACTTATTGACCTAAGTTAGTTTTCTTCCCCAACCTAAGACCACTCTGGGAATGCCTCTAGTATGATGTAGGTAAGAGTATGCATGTCATGCAACAAAGTGCATACTTTGCTGGTCTGAAAATGTTCCACTTGTATACAGGTCAATTTATACAGAAAACCCTTTGAAAATTGTTTTCTTATTAAATGAGGACAAGGTAACAGCCCACAGTACTCGTAGCTCCATGGGTACATTGTACTCCAGGGCCTGAAATTACATTTTATAAAGGAAATTCCACAGAGGGATCCCCTTTGGGAAAGGGGGATGGCCATGGGAATCTGGCACCCTTCTTGGCATCAGTGATGCAACTACATTTGCACTGAAGCAGGTAAAATGTATGCATGGACGTTTTGTGCAGACTTCCCCTCCGCTAACCCTGCCTTTCTCTGATACTGCTGCTGTGACTAGTGTGCTTGCTTTTATCCGCAGCAGGGGTTGGCTAACTTTCAGCAGGGATTTCCCTTTGAGAACGGCTCTCTCCAAGTTTAGGGTTATTGCTCCAAATAGAGAGGAGTCAGATCAATGAGAGGGATGACTGGAGAAATTAAAATCTGTTTTCTTCAATACTGACCCCTCATGTGTACACTGGAAAGGGAGCAGGGGCTAAAAGACTGTAACTCAAACAACTGCATTTCACTGAAATATCAGCTAATTCTTTATTGTCAAAATAAATGAGCTGCCTGTTTCTAGGAAGAAAACAAAAACTTGAGTCAAATGTGAAAACAATGCTTTCTCTTTAGTGCCACAACATTTGGAAATACTTGAGGGAGGGTTTCCCACATAGCTGTAGGAAATGTGGTAGGTAGACAGATCTTTGAATGCCCAGTCTCTCCCTAATCACCAGGCTTCGCCTTACCTTCCCTGTTCTTGTCATCATAAAGCAAGCTCAGGTCCAGCCGCGGCACTTCTGGGACAAAGCTCTCCTCCGCACCACTGGCATCTTGGTTCTTCTGCTGCTTCACTTCTGGGTCGCTTTCATGTTCCTCAATCTTCATGTTGGAAATCTGAAATAACCCCAAAGTATAAAAACACCTTTTTATTTCAGCAGCAGCAGCAGCAGCTCACTTGTCGTCAAACAAAATCCCACAAAAGTCCTAGGGTTGACACAGCAACCCTAGGACCTTTCCTTCTCGGTGACCTCCAATGCTAATCAGTCATGAACAAAAAAAACTCTCCCTCACATCCGCCTGCCTGTCTGCTTTGCCTTTGCATTCCCTGGCAGGAGAGTCAGAAGCAGCCGCTCTCAGGCTGTCTGTATCCAGCTCGCTTTGCAATTACTGGTGGTATTCCTCATGGAACGCGTCTGCTCTGCGGCAAAGGCAGAACACAAACAAACTGAAAAAACAAACCCCTCTCCTTCCCCCATGGGGGCGGTTGCTAAGAAAGCTGTGCGGTGGGTTCCCTGCGGTGCGAATGCCACAGGATCAGGGAGCACCTTTGATTTAGAGGGAGTTACTGGGCCATTAAAAAATCTGGGCCAGGAGAACGCAAAGAAGCACCTGCAGCATGGGAGTGCGGGGGGGGGGGGGGCCCAGACTCCATCCAGAGGAAGCTATATGCCAACTGTTAAATGTAAAGAGGCCTCAGCAGCTACTGCTTCACCTACACCACTGCATTAATCCTCCTCCTCAACTCCAAAACATATACAGCAAGACGCACACTCGCAGCTCGATGCAGGAATGCGTGCAGGCATCTGCGCAGGGTTTACGAAGAATTTACTGCACTAGTGTGGGGGCAGAATGCAGGAAGACACGTAACGCGAGCCTCAATAATGCGCAAATGCCTTCAGTAATGGCAGCGTACTGCACATGAAGCAGTCAGCTATGCAGCGCAGCTGCAGAGACCAGAAGGCTGAGCTCAATGCGACATCTTAACGCAAGGTCTGAGGAGATGTTAAGGGTTAGCTCGTAGAGAGTCTGCAGTTAGTGCCATGAGGAATTTAAGCCCGTTTCTTTTTTCTGGCTTGGCTGAAGAGAGTGCTGAAGAAAGCGGCAGAGGAAGGGCTCTAAAGCAATGTTATGTGCATGTGGGGGAATGCAGAAGTTCTACTTGGAAGAATCTTACTGTTTATGCGCCACAGAGCATAAATCCAACACATGTGCACAATCCCAAGCTAGGTTTTTTGTGTGTGCAGGATAAGCACAGTTACTTACCTGTAACAGGTGATCTCTGCGAACAGCAGGAATAAGTCTTCACATATGGGTATCGTCGGTACCGACGGAGCCTGTGCGGGAACGCTCCCCAGCGTCCAGTAAGAAAGCTTTTGGGAGCATCCCACAGCGCCTGCGCGCTGCCTTCCCGCCTTTCCCAACCGCCTCTCTCCAGTTCGAGTTTTAAAGCTGAGACAAAGAGAGAGAGAGGAAAGGAAAGGAAAGAAAGATAGAGAGATACAACTCCTAGGGGAGGTGGGTGGGTTGTGAAGACTTATTCCTGCTGTTCCCAGGAATCACCTGTTACAGGTAAGTAACTGTGCTATCTCCAGGAACAAGCAGGAATGAGTCTTCACATATGAGGACTCCCTAGCTGCAGATGCCAGGGGAAGACCCTAGGTTGTGTGTCCTTGAAAAGGACTCTACCTCCTCCCATGGATCTCTGGCATCCAACCAGGGTAGGTGGGTAGGAGTTGATTAGGAATGGAACAGGTGTTTGAGAACAGCCTGACCAAACAAGGCATCCCGGCTGGAGTCCTTGTCCAAGCAGTAATGGGCTGTGAAGGTATGAACCGAGGCCCAGGTGGCCGCTCGACAGATTTGATTGATGGACACAGAGTTTAGATGAGCCATTGAGGCTGCCATGGCTCTCACATTGTGAGCTGTGACATGGCCCTCCAGAGAAAGGTTTCTACTCTGGTAGGCGCAAGAAATACACTGAACAATCCAGTTGGACAGTGTTCTCTTAGAGACTGGAAGTCCTAAATGAGAAGGATCAAAAGCAACAAAGAGTTGAGAAGACTTTCTATGTTGCTGTGTTTTTTGTAAGTAAAAAGCAAGAGCTCTCTTACAATCCAAGGTATGAAGATTCCTCTCTGCACTTGATGCATGAGGTCCTGGAAAAAAGACAGGTAAATATACCTCTTGGTTCAGATGAAAAGGCGAGACCACTTTAGGCATCAAGTGTGGATTGGTCCTGAGGACTACCTTATCATGATGGAACCTTGTATAAGGTGGATTAGCCACCAAAGCTTGCAACTCACTGATGCGGCGTGCTGAGGTGACTGCAATGAGAAAAATAACCTTCCAAGAAAGAAATTTCAAGGAGGTGGTGGCTAAAGGTTCAAAGGATGGCTTCATGAGCTGGCCAAGAACCAGGTTTAAGTCCCATGCCACTGGAGGTGGTCTAATGGGAGGTTTAGTTAAAAGAAGGCCTCTCATGAATCTTGCTATAAGAGGATGAGAGGAAATAGGTTGTCCATTGAGAGGCTTGAGGGACGCTGCAATACACTCAAATGGACTCTTACTGAATTCGTTTTCAGACCTGCATGGGATAGATGCAGGAGATACTCTAGTAGAGAATTCAGAGGTATTGCAAGAGGGTTTAGACCCTTCTCTGAACACCAAATGGTAAATCTTTTCCATTTGAAAGCATAGGAACGTCTAGTAGAAGGCTTTCTAGAGGCATGAATAAGATCTCTGACTTGCTGAGAGAGATGAAAATCTTGAAGGTCTAAGCCCTCAGCAACCAAGCCCTGAGATGGAGCGACTGGGGGTTTGGGTGCCATAATGTTCTCTCTTCCTGGGATAGAAGGTCTGGTGCAGAGCCCAAGTCCAGGGAGGGAGCTTGAGAGAGATGCAGAAGTAGAGGGTACCACACTTGGCGTGGCCAATGTGGTGCTAAGAGGATCATGGTCCCTCGATCTCTCTGAAGCTTGAATAGTGTTTTGGGAATTAGGGGACTTGGTGGAAAGGCATAAAGGAAGTCTTGACCCCAGTGAAGGAGGAAGGCATCCTTGGCCTGAACTCCCTGACACGGAATTCTGGAACAGAACCGGGAAAGTTTGGCATTCCACGGACTTGCAAAGAGGTCTATGTCCGGGGTTCCCCAAATTAGAAAAATCCTGGCTACTTGGTCCATGTGGAGGGACCATTCGTGTGGAAGCAGAACTCGACTGAGTCTGTCCGCCCAAGAGTTTTGAACGCCTGGAAGATGTACTGCCAGAAGATGGATGTGATGCTCTCTGGCGAAGGCCCACAGTCGCAAAGCTTCGTTGCAAAGCGACAGAGAGCCAGTCCTGCCCTGCTTGTTCACATAGAACATGGCTACTTGGTTGTCCGTATGGATGAGGACTGTCCTGTAGCTGAGCAGGGTATGGAACACTCTGAGAGCTAAGAAAAATTGCTCTGAGTTCCAATAGATTGATATGCAGAGAAGTCTCCTATGGAGACCACATGCCCTGGGTGGAGAGATCTTGTAGATGAGCTCCCCAACCCTTTGGAGAAGCATCTGTTGTGAGAGTTGCTTGGGGTAGTGGTTGCTGAAAAGGGGACCCCAGCAACAGGTTTTGAGAGGACTTCCACCACTGGAGAGACCAAAAAAGGCGAATTGAGTTTGCTATTTTGTCTGACAGGCAACCTGATGCCTGAGTCCATTGGGTGGACAAAGTCCATTGAGCTGCCCTCATGTGAAGGCGAGCATATGGAACCACATGCACGGTGGATGCCATGTGGCCTAATAGATGTAACATCTCTCGAGCAGTTAATTGGGACTTTAACTGAATCTGGGAGGCTAACTGCACTAGACGTAGGCAACGGGCCTGAGGAAGATAGGCCCTTGCAGTTGTGGTATCCAGCAAGACCCCTATGAACTCCAGAGACTGAGTAGGGGTGAGATTGGATTTTGGGATGTTTATTACTAGTCCCAAATACTGAAGGATACGCATTGTGCAGGTTAGGCAAGTCTGGGCCTCTGACTGGGATGGGGCTCGAATGAGCCAGTCGTCCAGATATGGGAATACGAATATTCCTAGAGTGGGGAGAAATGCAGCTACTACTGCCATGCATTTCATGAACACCCTTGGTGCAGAGGCCAGACCGAAAGGAAGCACCCTGTATTGGTAGTGCTTTCCTTGAAAAAGGAACCGAAGGAACCTTCTGTGTGTTGGATGGATGAGGACATGGGTGTACGCATCCTTGAGATCTAGAGAACAAAGCCAGTCTTGACTCTGAAGGTATGGAAGCAGAGCCCCTAGAGAAATCATTTTTAATTTCTCCTTGAATAGAAACTTGTTCAATTCTCTGAGATCTAATATGGGTCTGTAGCCCCCTGTTTTCTTTGGGATAAGAAAATAAGGGGAGTAGAACCCTGAGCCCTGTTGAAGAAGAGGTACTTCTTCTATTACCCCTTGGGCAAGAAGGGTAGCAATCTCCTGACCTAGAAGGTTGAGGAGAGATGTTGGAGAATTGAACTGTTTCACCATGGTGTGAGGAGGAAGGCTTAAGAAATGAAGCTTGTACCCTTCCTTTATGATGGAGAGGGTCCATTGTTCTGCTGTGATTTGCTCCCATCTGGGAGCAAAGTAAGTCAACCTTCCTGGAATGGTGAGGGGCTCTGGTTTTTCCAGAGCTAGAAAGGCTAAGTTCTCTAGTTGCAAGTCAAAGGCCCTGAGGAGGTTGAGGCTGCTGGGCTGTGGTAGGCCTGGCAGCCTTTGACTTGGCCTGTTTAGGTGGTTGCTGACGCTTTGCAGCAAAACGACCTGCAAATGATGTCTGCCCATGAGCAGGATAATATCTTGCCTTTTTAGAAAAAGATGTCTTTTTGAACAATCTTTTCTTAACAGGGGCAGAGGTAGACTTTGAAAGTCGATCCAAAGCAGAGTTCTCAGCATCCATCTGAGTGGCCTTTGCTTGCCAATCCCTGCCAAGCAGGTTTTCACCTGTACAAGGAAGGTTTCCCAACTCATCTTGGACCCAGAGTTCCAAATCAGAGGCTTGTAACCAAGCAATTCTGCGTGCACCTATGGCAATAGCCATGGCTCTGCTTACACACTCAAAAGAGTCAAAGGATGCACGGTTGGAGAATTTGGAAACATCTTGGGCATGTTTGAGCCAAGTGAGAAATTCCTGCCTTTTATCTTCTGAAATAAAAGGAGCTAAAGTCTGCAGATGATCTGTGACTTCTTTTAGAAACATCCCCATATAGAGACTATAGGAGTTGATTCTGGTAGCAAGCATATTGGCCTGGAAAATCCTTCGGCCAAAAGCATCTAGAGTCCTACATTCACGTCCTGGAGGGTTAGATGAGTGTCTCTTTGCACTCTTTATTTTCTTCATAGCAGACTCAACCACAATAGAGTGGTGAGGAAGCTGAGTCTTATGAAAACCAGGACAGGGAGGGACACGGTACATGGTGTTTAACCTACGAGAATGAGGAGAGGTGGTGAGAGGAGTCTCCCACATGCCCAACATGAGATCATAAAGAATCTCATGAATAGGTAACTTAGCTGCTTCCTTAGGAGCCTTAGGATATTGCAAAATATCTAATTGCTTGGCTCTAGGCTCTGACTCAGAGGCCACTGTGATGGAGAGGCCTCTAGTCACTTCCCTAATGAAGTCTTGAAAAGACAAGTCCTCTGGAGGAGACATTCTTTGTTTTGGAGAAGCAGACTCCTGCGGAAGAAGTACCAGTGCATCGACAGAAGCCTCTGACTCATCAGAGTCTTCGGAGGAATCGAAGTATCGCCTGTCTGGATGCTCCTGTAAAGCTCGATATGCGTACCGAGTGGGATCAACATCGGGAGTAAGCGGTACCGGTTCGGTACTGATGGGCATCATAGGACAGGGTAATGTTGCAGTCGACACCGAAGCCGATGTCGATGCAATCGGTACCGGTGCCGGTGCCAGGGTCGGTACCGGCAACGGAGATTGTTGCAGTACCGGAGGCGTCGAAGCCTGCATAAACGCCGTAAGGGTGCGCTGCATGGACAGAATTTTCTGATCCATCGACGCCACCAAAGTCTGGATGTCGGTACCAGTGGAGGCCACCGGTACCCCAGAACACGACAACAGGTGATCGGTCGAGGCCGAGCCATCAATGTCAATCTGTGACCCCATAGATAATGCTTTGGAAGCCGGAACTTCCCGCCGGGGTAATTTTGCCAGAGCGGAATCCTCGAGGACAAGCCCGGAGGCATCTCGATGCTTAGAGGGAGATTTGCCCTTCAAGGACCGGCTAGATTTATGTTTGGTTACCTGAGATCCATGGGAGGAAGAAGAAGCCCTGGAAGACGTCGATGTCACCGAGGCTGCATCAGAGGGAAACAGGGTACTGAGCTTGGCTGCTCGGTTCTGCCGACCTCTTTTAGACATCATGCTGCAGGACACACAATCCGTGATGGAATGGTCAGGACCCAAACATTTCAGACACCAATCATGGGTGTCGGTGACAGAAATAGTACCGCCACATTTTGTGCACTTTTTGAACCCAGAAGCGGGCTTCTCCATGAGGAGAAAATATTTAGGCCTAAGGCCCAAACTGAAAATGCACAGCTGAATAAAGAAAAGGTGTTTTTTTTTTTTTTTTTTTAAGAAGAAAGAAAAGAAAAGACCGGCGGTACCGGTCTGACGTCGAAGGCAGACACGACACAGAAAAATAAAGAAAAAAATAAAGAACTTCTTCTGCGGTGACAGGAACGCGACCTGCTGGCTCCGTGGAAAAGAAGAACTGGAGAGAGGCGGTTGGGAAAGGCGGGAAGGCAGCGCGCAGGCGCTGTGGGATGCTCCCAAAAGCTTTCTTACTGGACGCTGGGGAGCGTTCCCGCGCAGGCTCCGTCGGTACCGACGATACCCATATGTGAAGACTCATTCCTGCTTGTTCCTGGAGATTAGATGCTACTAACCACACCTCTCTGCGTATGTGGCTGGCTTGCTCTCCTTGTTTAGTGTACATGTTTTGCGCATAGCTCATTTGCATGCTGTTCACTTATAGCATCGCTGAGCAGAACGTCTGCATTAAAGCTGCTCAGGAAACCCTGTGTAGAGCTTTAGTGCTGGGCTCTAGCTGTCACTCTTAAAACCACAAATAAACTTGTAAGGCAGAGTCCTGGATATCCTCACTAAGCACAGCAAAATTAGCCAACTAGCAGTACAGCAGGGGGCATATTCAACTTTGCCTGCCTCATACATTTGGGGTAAAATCTGTAGCAGGGGAATGGATAATCTATTTAATGACCAGTTTTCAGCAGCTGGCCAGTCTGTCCCATTGCTCTTTATCAATTCACTTGAGTAATCAGATCCACTATGCAGATTTTAAGCCAGATTGATAACTGGCATTCATAATACTCAAATTCCAGCCAGCCAACCAGAAACCATCTGTCTCCACAGCCACAAATTTACTTTATTGTTTATCTTGAACGTGAATGTTTGCCAGTTGGCAATGTTCAGATTTGTACTTGCCTATAGTTTTCACATGTAGTGGATCAGAATTTTTTGCTGCTCTATGCATTTGTTTTTGTGTCACTGATGCACAAATAAAAGCTGTATGCTTTATATATTTTTGGTGGCATTTCAAAGTGTTTTGCTAATTGGCTAAAATGTGTTCAGCCTGATATTCAGTAGCACTAGCTGGTTAATACCGCTGAATATCCGCACAGACCGTGGGAAAAACGCCCAGTTAAAACTGGGGCAGTCTGTGGGCGGATTGGGGGTGGGGACAGTTGAACGGCTGTTCTAACTTCAACTAGTTAGCGACCGAATATGAACACTAACCAGCCAGAGTCACTGATGTTCAACAAGCCTGGATATTCAGCGATAGTCAGCAGCAGAACATATCTGGTTTCTATCTGGTCTTTACTAAAGTAGCAGCGTTGAAGTGCTTTAACTAGCCTAGTCGTCACCACTGAATATGCTCCCCTAAGTTTATTCTGGCCCCCTTTCCCCCATGAAAGCTCAAAAACACAAAAAGCTCACATATGTAGCACCAAGTTGGTGTGTGTTATGCTGAAACCCCTCCATTGCAGAAGTGCAGCATGACTATGTAACAATATCAACAGTTTCAACAATGGAAAAAGTCCTTTCATTCAAAATGACAGATATTCAGGATTCTTCCCTGGAGTTTGAAGGGACTTAATTATTGTGCTGGTGAAGAATACTGTGTATACCATGGACTGCCCAAAGAACAAATCAGCTGGTACAAGAAGAGATAAAACCTAAGCTATCTTTAGAAGCTCCGATGACAAGACTTTGACTTTCCTAGTTTGGACATATCATGGGAAAAGAAAGATTATTCGAGAAAACCTTCAACTATGCCAAACATGATGTCTAACGCAAAAAAGGAAGGCCAGCAATGAGATGGATCGATATAGTAACAGCCGATATGGGCGCCACTCTATCAACAATTAGCCATCTGACTGAAGATTGAACACAGTTTAGAGCAACTTCCAGAGAGTTGCCATAAGTCGGCATCAACTCGACGGCACTTAACATGTGGCTGAAACTCGACCCTATGGATCATTTCAACCACAGAAATTAAATCTTTTAAAATTATTTTCCCTTAGGCAGCAAAAGTCCTCTTAACGCAGAATGTGACAAACAACAAAGCCATCATGGAAAAGCTTACCTGAAACTTCAGCTGCTGATGCTGCTTACAGAATTTGTAACTAAATATCTTCAAATTCCTTTTGCAAGTTTTCTTTAAAAAGGAGCTGCCAGCTGCCCCTTCCTTCCAAGCTCTGACCTTTTCAAGTTATGACTGTGGTATGTATCTTAGCTCTCTCAGCAAAGGCTTAGGGGGCACCAGAAATATATAACTATTGCAGAGGACTGGAACGCTTCTTGGACTACGTGATTCCATACAATGTAATTCGGGTACAGAGGAGTAATAATCCTAGCTCTTTTCCTACGGATGAACATCTTACTGGATTTTAAAGATGTTTTCTTTTCATGACTATGGATTTGATATTCTGGTTTTCAGAAATCAGAACTGCAGATCCAAAGTCCTGCTTCTGAGATAAGGTTGGTATTGCCATGAACAAGACACACTCCCGTGGCCAATAAAATTGCTCTCTACCAACAATTCACCACAGTGTCTTCTCCTGATCCTGGGGATTCACGCCCCTGGGGAAATCCCTGCCTGCCAAACTTAAAAAGAAACTTAAAAAATATTGCAGAAGTATTAGCTATAGCCTCACTGATGTAGAGTGTGCTTTGAGTACTTGTAAAACACCAGTTACTTCAACAAAAAAGGGGGGGGGGAGAAATCCACCACATAATAACTTGTGAGAGCAGACTAAGTGAGAAATGCCATTTTACACCAGGCTCAAGAAGGAATCACTAAAAAAGGGCATTTAATCATAGCTGCAGTGATAGTGGCGCGCACACACACCATTATTTCAAAATGTTTCCTTCCCCTTTTGTGTCTAAGAAAAAAAAGCTTTGACAAACATGTTTTGTCCTACTTAAAGCCATCTGTTGCCCCAGGAGCAGCAGCTGCTCACTGCACCTGTTTGGGCCTTTCCCACTCCAAGCAAAGAAGAGACTAAACTGGAGAGCAAGCAGGACAATTCCATGACATGAAAGAAAACAAACAAACAGTTCTGTTACCTGTTACAGTGCATGCCAGTGCACGCTAGCAATACTGCAGACACGGGAGAATCAAGACAAGTCTGGTACCGAGGACAACAGAGCCACGTCACCTATTTCTGATCCTGCCTCACAGGGTGATGTCGCCAAATGGCTAGCTTGGCACACAATTTCATTCTCATGGCGCAGTATGTTTGAGATGATCATAATCACATTTTGTTTATCATTATTACGTGTTATTATTTTAGCCGAAGCTTCTACAGAAAAGCTTGCAGTGACTTCCATTACAAAACAAATCACACAAGTCATATCATGACCCCCCACTACTACAGCTCCAACCACTCTTAACAATCCACCCAACTCCACAATAAAATGAACAAACCTACTTCCAGAGGACATAAAAGTGAAATACAACAGCAGAACCAGCTCCCATATCTTCTATAATGAATTCTCTACCCAGCAAGGTGAGCATACTGCCCAAGTGATATTCCCAGTCATCCTAGCCTTTTTTCTGCACAATGAACCTAGAATAGTCAAGGGCCATAACCATAAAGCTCCAAGACTCATGAATACAGAACTCTGCACACAGTACAGAAATCTATTTAGTTCTCATAAAAATTCAGAAGCTTATGGATCATCAAAAAATCATCCGTCTTAACTTCAGGCTCAAAGCAATCTGGAGCACGATCCTGTACTCTCTGCGTACAATATTCTGTGCCTGATAGAAGGGTATGGTTTATGATTTATTTGAACTTGCTATACCGCTTTTCAAAACAATCAAAGCAGTTTACTTATACTGTAAAATATAAATAAAACAATAAAAGACAGAAAAGAAATCCATTATTATGACAGGAAAGAAAGACTCAATTGGACAGGAAGGGGGGGGGGGGGAAGAAGTTTAGGAGTATTGTAGAGCAGTTAGGGCTATCCATAGATGTTATTATGACAGTTCAAATGCCTTCTGAAAAAGGTGCGCTTTTAGAATGTATTTAAAATGGCCAAAGATGGGTTCCAGGCGGAGATCATGAGGGAGGCTATTCCAAAAATATAGGTGTAAACGTAGAGGGCTGATGCTCTAGTTCAATGATATTTTGCCAGGAATGCAGAGGGGAAGATGGAGGCAGTTAGCATGAATGTTATGAAGAAGGAGTGGGGGAGCGGTGGGGGATAAGTAGAGAAGAGAGGTAAACCAGAGTGCAACGTTCTATGGACAAGAGTCAGAGTTCTGAAGTGTACATGAAAGGAAACTAGTAGCCAGTGATATCAGAGGAACAGAGGGGTGATGTGAGCAAACTTTGTCGCATGTGCTAGTAATTGTAGAGCCGTGTTTTGTACAATTTGCAGTCGTTGGAGTTCATATTCAAGGAGGCTGGAGTAAACGACATTGCAATAATCAAGATGGCTAATGATTAACCAGTGTAGTGAGGGCTGGGGGAGCAAAAAAAGAACAACCTGAACGAATTTGGTGCAGAGCACAGAAGTACCTCTTGACAACAGAACTAATCATTAAAGGTGATATGGGAATCAAGGATAACCCAGAGATATTTAAGTGTGGTAGTTAGGGACAGGTGAACAGCATCTAGTAGCGGTGCACATGGATTCTAAGAAGAATTAGTAAACCAAATAGCAACATTCTTTTGCGGGTTAAGCTTAAGTAGATTGGTCCTCAACCAGGATGCTACCTGAGCCAAACAGTTGTTGATGGGTGAGAGGTCAGGGTGGGTGGATGGGATGAGTATGCCAGAGAAGACCATCATCAGTGTAATAATAAGCAGTCACACCGGCATTCTGGACTATTGTGGAAAGAAGGGCAAGAAAAACATTGAATAGTAGTGGGACAAATACAGAACTTTGGGGGACACCACATGTGAGGGAGAGGGTGCCCGAAAGCAGGGAAGAGTGAGAAATCTGGAAAGACTGGTCGGTAAGAAAAGAGTAGAACCAGTGCAAAACTGTTCCACAGAGACCAATATAGTAGAGATGTGTACAGAACATTTATAAAAAGAGACTTGAAGACCTAAATATGTACACTCTGGAGGAAAGGAGGGATAGGGGAGATATGATTCAGACCTTTAAATACTTAAAGAGTATTAATGGACAAACAAACCTCTTCCAAAGACAAGGAAGCTGTAAAACTAGAGGGCATAACATGAAGCTGCAAGGGGGTAAACTGAATACTTTTTCACTGAAAGAGTGGTGGATGCTTGGAACGCCCTCCCAGTGGAAGTGATGGGGGCAAACACAGTGACAGAATTCAAAATGTCATGGGACAGACATAGTGGATCCCTTTATAGCAAAAGGATAAAATCAAAATAAGCATAACTATCTCTTATATCTGAACAAATAGGGGTGACCTACACGGAGCGGTGGGTACACCCCTAAACAAAGGCATGGGGAGGGGTGACCTGCATGGAGCGACAAGTGCACCTACTCTTGCTGCCTTGCTGGGCAGACTAGATGGACCATACTGGTCTTTATCTGCCATCATTTACTATGTTATGTTACGATGAGAACGAAGGCCAAGGAGAGATCAAGTGAAATGGCCAGGGTAATATTGCCCTGACGGAAAGAGTGATGTATTTCAATGAGGAGGGAGGCCATGATAGTTTCAGTACTATGAGATGGGCAAAAACCTGACTGATACAGGTGGAGTGTGTTAGTCTTGATAAGATGGTCAGTTAATTGGGAAAAGACGAGCTTCTGAAGAACTTTGGAAAGAAAGGAAAAGTTAGAGACTGGATGGTAACTGACGGTCAAGGTTTTATCAAGAGATGGTTTCTTCAGTATAGGGCTGACAATAGCCTTCTTCCAAGGAGATGGTACTACGCTAGAAGCAAAGCTATTGTTGATGATTGACAGGGCAGGGGGCAGCACAGCCAGAGAAGGAGATGTTAACCAAGAGGAGGGGAGAGAGTCAAGGAAGGATGCAGTTTTTTTGGATGAACTGATTGCCTTAGTGAGATCATGAAGAGAAACAGGGATTAAATGTGTGCCAAGAGTGGACGAATGAGGAGAGGATGTCCTGTGGCACAGAAAGAAAGTTAGGGTTATGAAACATATCCATAACTGGAGAAACAAGAGGGGTATAGCGTACTGACAGTAGTTCATGTTGAAAATCAGTGACTTTTGTGCTGAAATAAGTAGTCAATTGCTCAGCGGAGGGCATCAGGGAGGAGTCTGGGGAGCAATGAGGACAGAGAAGATCAGAATCTATGGCATATAACTGCTGGGTGTGATTTGCGAAAGGTAAAATACTTTAGAGTAAAAATCTTTCTTTGCACTAGTGATGCCTGCTCGATAGAAGGCCAACTGTTCCTTAAAATGGACAAGAGAATCTGAAGAGCAACACTTGCACCAATGCTGCTTGACCCTTGCACTTGATACCGTAGGAGACGGTACCAAGGATGCCTTGTTTGAGGGCGTGGGAGATGTGGACATAAGGAAGCAATGGTGCCAAGAGTTGAACCAAGAATTTGGTTTTAGGTGTGGACCTGCTCTGTCATGATTTGGGATGGGAAATCACTTGGAAAACAGTGTCAGATGGGGGAAACAGCAAAAATGTATCTGGGGTAATGTAACAGGAATAAGAGTAAGAGGGGAAGCTGCTAGAAGCCCAATTATTATGACAGGGAACAATAGAGAATTCAAAAAGGATACAATGATCAGTCCAAGGGAGAGCTAATGAAATGAGTAAACTCGGTGGGGAAGGAACGTCTTCAGAGGTAATGATCAAGTCAAGAGTGTGACCAGCAGCGTGTGTGGGGAAGGAAATATGTTGCATAACAGAGAGGTCAGATGAAAGACCTATCACGAGAGGTGACAGAAGAGTGATAATGAATACTGAAATCACCCAAGATCGGAAGTTGGGGATAATGGATGGTGAGTTCAGAGAAGAAGCTGGTTCCATACTAAAGGAGTGATCAAAGGTGAGCAGTAGAAGAAAGGAAAATTGGGGAAGGGGAAAAAAGGCAAACAAGTAGGAACTCTGGGAAAAGTAATGGAGATGATGGAACCTCGGTGATAGAGAGGGAATGTTGGTGAATCAAGGCAATGCCACTTTCAGCTCTAGAGAGGTGTGGAACAGAAAAGACAGTATAGCCAGATGGGCGACAACAGTTGCGGATGGAGTCTTTGCCATCACGGAGCCAAGACTCAATAAGACAGAGGATGTCAATGGAACAAAAGAGGATAAGAGGATGAGGTATGTCTTTCATACTGAGAAAACTGCAATTACCACTCTGACTATATCCCTTCAACATTTTCTGAAGCAACCTGGGGCCATCCCCTACAGGTCCTCAACGACACAAATCAGAACTCTGAATTATGTTTATGTTTATTAAAAACTTGTTATACCGCCCAACACCATAGGCACCTGAGCGGTTTACAATAAAAACTTAAAACAGTTTAAAAAAAATGGGGCTGCAGGAAAGGAAAAGGAACGCCAATTAAAATAATAGAAAAGGAGAGAAAGGAAAGAGGGAAAGAGAGCAATACAAGTAACAATTACAGTGAGACATCATGGGACGGGGAGGGAGGGAGAAGGCAAGGAAGGGAGGTTAAATGCTAAGTGGAAAAGGTGGGTTTTGAGTTGGGTCTTGAAGGATTGATAGGATTCTTCTGCACGGAGCGAGGGGGGGAGCGAGTTCCACAGGCTTGGGGCCAGAAAGTAGAAGGCAGAGGAGCGGGTAGAAACAAGGTGGGCCTGGGAGGGAGAGGGAAGAGACATGCGATTTGTGTGAATGGAACGAAGCAGACGGTGAGGGGTACGGAAGTGTATCTGGTCGGCAAGATAGGAAGGGGTGCCAGTGCGAACGGCCTTATGTGCAAGGATAAGAATTTTATACTGAACACGGAAAGGGACAGGAAGCCAGTGGTGATGAAGAAGAAGAGGGGTGACGTGATCAAAACGCGAGGCGTAGGTGAGGAGACGAATAGCAGTATTTTGGACACGCTGAAGACGAGACAATTGGGATTGGGGGAGACCAGCTAGGGAAACATTACAATAATCCAGACGAGACATCACAAGGGAGAGAAGAAGAGTAGCCAGAGCAGAGGAGGAGAGAAAAGGGCGGATAGCACGGAGCTGCCTGAGGGAGAAAAAAGAACGCTGAATGATAGAAGAGATATGCGCCTTGAAGGAAAGAGAGGAGTCAAGAATAAAACCCAGATAACGGAGTGAAGAGACAAGGGGAATGGGCTGTGAGGAAAAGGAAGGGGCACAGGTGGGGGAGGGACTCCCAAATGTGAACCAGATAGCAAAAGATTTAGCGGGGTTCGCGTGAAGGAAATTAGAGGAAAACCAGGAGGCGATAGCAGTCAAACAATGATTAAGAGGGGCTATATCGGGGGAGAGAGAGTCAGTGTGAAACAAGAGAAAGATATCATCCGCGTAGTAATACGCAGAGATGCCGAACTGCTAGACTAAAAGGGCAAGAGGAGCTAAGAAAACATTAAAGAGAAGAGGAGCGAGGACAGATCCTTGGGGGACCCCACATGTGAGGGGAGTGGGGGGAGAGGAGGAGGACCCGGTGACTACAGAAAAGGAGCGACAGGAAAGGAAAGAATGGAACCATTGGAGAACCGCACCAGAAAGACCAGCTTCCCGAAGACGAGTGAGAAGAGTGCGGTGATCCACTAGGTCGAAGGCTGCAGAAAGATCAAGGGAGACAGCTAAAGTAAAGAGACCACGATCGTGAGCAGTGTGAAGTTCGTTAAGAAGGGAAAGGAGGACAGTTTCAGTGCTGTGGCCGGGATGGAAGCCTGATTGCCGGGGGTGGAGAGTGAGAGAAGCTTCAAGGTGAGAGGAGAGTTGATTAAAGACCAGTTTCTCAAGAAATTTAGAGAGAAAGGAAAGATTAGAAATAGGGCGCCAGTTAGTAAGAGCAGAAGGATCAGAAGAACGAGACTTTAGGATGGGACGGACAACAGCGTGTTTCCAGCTTGTGGGAAAGGTGCCAGAGGACAAACTGGAATTGAACATGGAAAGAATATAGGGAGAAAGAGCTAGGGAGGGTTCCAGAAGCCAGAGAGATGGGATGGGATCGGCCGAACAAGTGGTTTTGCGGATGGAAAGGAAGGTCTTTGAAAGAGTACTGGGAGTTATAGGCTCAAAGGACGACCAGGAGTGAGACAGCACAGGAGTGGAACGGGACGGGGAATGGAGGGGAGGGGGGGGAAAGCATAACAGGAGGGGAAAGGGGGGGGACACGAGGGGAAGGATTGGCGGAGGATGGCAACCTTGGCGGTGAAAAATGAGGCAAGAGAGGAGGGGTCCGGAAGGGAGGACGCAGAAGGAAGGGAGGGGGAAGAGGAGGAGTATGATGCAGTAAGAGAATGTAGAATAGAGTACAGTTGGCGAGAGGAGTTTGAGGAGGAAGAGATGAGATTAGAGTAGTAGTCACGCTTTGCAGTGGCAAGGAGAGAGCGATAGTAGCGATGGCAATGATGAAAATCTGACAAATTAGTGGGGGAGGGATGTTTTTTCCAAAGGCGTTCTGCCCGACGGAGGTGTCTACGATGTAGAAGAAGACCGGGGTGGAACCAGGGATGGCATGAGTGATAATGTGAACGGGGACGGGGGTGGAGGGGTGCGACAGTGTCTAGAGCAGTTGAGAGTGAGGAGTGCCAGCAACGGGCCTGGGTGTCAACAGAAAGGGACTCAAAATCCGTAGGGAACAGGGCGGTAGAGCATGGAAACTGGGAAAGCGTGTCCGTGGTAATCTTACGAACGAGAGGTGGCGTAGATCTAGAATTTGGAGTATGGGTTGAGGCTAACGGGGGGGCAGGGACTGAAAAAAGAAGACAGTATTGACACTGTGCTGACACCAGCAACTAGTGTATAGATCTTAACATTAGGACGCCATAAACCCTCTAATCAACCATGTTGCAGTGTTCTGGACTAGCTGTATTCTTTGCAGTCTGCACTGTGGGATTCCCAAATATATGGAGTTGCTAATTTTAACATCATTAATACATGTACCACCACTTTTGGATTCTTCTCACTAAAGAGAGGATGCTGATTACAGACTACATACTGTCAACCAAAATAGCATTTGACAACTTGCGAAATATGTTGCCTGAAAGTCAGCTAGGCACCAAGCCGTCTAAGTTCCCTTACTGATCTATTAACATCAGGGTATCTTCAAGTCATAACTAAAATGAAGAAGGTGTTTTTTTCCCCAACCCACAATTCTGACTTTGTATTGCTCAGCCTCAACCAATTCGTCTTCAACCAACCCTCTAACTCTGAATCTCCTATTCAGTTTTTCCACATCTTCACCATCCTCATCCTCTACAAGTTACACATTATCAGCATAGTTGATTGTTTGCAACGTGCCAAACCACCCCCTTCTGGAATTCATCAGGTGTAATATAGACAGGCAGCATATCAAGGTCTGCTTGGAAATTTTTTAGATTAGGCCAATAGTGTCAGAGTTGTGGTCAACATTATTGGCACCCTTGCAGTTCAACCCCTTACTGTCCAATATCTCTTTAAAAAAAAGTGGCCAGTGAAATGGCTTTGGACTATATATACACACATACTTAACACACTTAAGAATCAAATATAACAAGACCAATTAAAAAAGGAAATAGTAGGAAATAATATATAAAAACTGGGACAATGCCAGGACATGATTATTCCTACAAAAAGATAGACAATTTTATGACCCCTCAACATACAGTGTCCAACTTCTCAAACAATATGAACAGCGATACGAACAAATTTTTGTCGGATCGCCTACCATGAGAGTGGATAACCACTCTCTTGAAGCAGGCCCTCCTTTTTAATCATATTTTTAGAAGTGGCCGACAAGCGAAGCCAATTGGAGAGAATACACTTATCAAGGTGTGTCCCCGGGATTTCCCAAGCGAGCCGTTGCTCATGATGTAGTCTACTATTTCTGTGTCAATGAAAAATTCTTAAAAGCCTCCACAGCCATAAAAATTTAGAAACCACCACTTGAATACTCATCTGATGGAATGGTGAAATATGGTCATCAGAATTCACTCCCTCTAAAATTCTTGTGGCTACATTGTAAAAGAGCTGCCGACCTCTTAACAGGCTGAGAAGACACTTGGGGCGAGTTATAGTAATCTAGTAAACAAGGGCATGGTTAACAGTCGTTACATTCTTTCTAGAACAATATGGATGAGTTTCAACATTTGAAAGAGATATATTAAAGTGGATGTGATCAGAGTTTGGAGCACTACCTCTGTAAATGAATGACAGACATGGATCTTAGACAGGCAGAAGAATAATCCAACACTGTTGCAGCGTGTGAGCTCTACAGAGCATAGATCCCTTCTTTAGTCTTTTGTTGGACCAATAAAAGCTGTCAATCTGCAACGCATTATGCTTTCTCCAGAAACATGGTGGCAACTAGCCATTTGCAATGTTATAGAGCACAGACTTCCAATGGTTTACCAATGAAAAGCTTGTGTAGACCAGCAAACCTTTATTTTTCCTAAAAGCTAGATAACCATTCTCACAAAGAAAGTGCCTGCCATGAATGCAGATAAAGCACAGTTACTTACCTGTAACAGGTGATCTCTGGGAACAGCAGGAATTAGTCTTCACATATGGGTACGTCAGTACAGACGGAGCCTGCACGGGAATGCTCCCCAGCATCCAATCAGAAATCTTTTGGGAGCATCCCTCGCGCCTGCGCGCTGCCTTCCCGCCTTTCCCACTGCCTCTCCTCAGTTGAGTTTCATAGCTGAGACAGAAGAGAGAAAGAGGAAGAAGATAGATAGATACAACTCCTAGGGGAGGTGGGTGGGTTGTGAAGACTAATTCCTGCTGTTCCCAGAGATCACCTGTTACAGGTAAGTAACTGTGCTATCTCCAGGAACAAGCAGGAATGAGTCTTCACATATGGGGACTCCCTAGCTGTGGGTGCCAGGGGAGATCCCATAAAATGCGTATCCCTGGGCAGGACGGCATTTTCCAAACCTGGATCCCCGGCATCCCCTGAGGGGTGGGGGGTAGGAGTTGAATAGAGAAGAGCTGCAAGGAACAGCAAATCTAAAGACTACAGGGGAGAGGAGTCTTTAGAATGTATGTCAAGTATCATTAAATTTTTTTTTTAATGAGGACTTCCGGTTTGGCAATGAGCTGATCGGATCGCCTACGATCAGCTCCGGGTAATTTGCCCCGCAAAACGGCTATTAATATCTATAAAAGTGGGCACCAATCCCATATTTATCTCTCTTAAGATACGGGGGATATTTGGCGCTGGGAGCAGTCTCTTAACGGCACGGAGAACCCGATGGCAGCGAAACCGCCAAGAAAGGAGAAGTTGAGGGCCACGGAGGGCAAAATGGCGGAGGGAGCACCAGCCAGCCCGAAATCTAGTGGTTCCACGGATCTGGTAAAAGAAGTGAGCGCTGCAGTGGGTCCAGGCTTTGGATATTTGCTTCCAGGAGTTGGTGGATCGGATCCAGAATGTCAGCCAAAATCTCACTGATTTCACAGGGCGGATGGACCAGGTCGAGGCCCGGGTCTCGGACATCGAAGACGCCCGGCATTCCCTGGAAACTAAAGTTGAGGCCCTGGAGAATATAGTAAAACAACAGGGCGACAAACTGGATGAACTCGAAAACCGGGGGCGACGAAAGAACCTACGGTTTATTGGAATCCCGGAGAGCGTGGCAGATGGCGCGCTGTTTGAATACCTGCAGTCCTGGATAGAGAAACTGCTACAAGGCAAAAACGAGGATCCTGTAAAATGGGAACGCGTCCACCGGTTGGGCCAGCGGCGGGAACAACTGAGGCGTCCGAGAGCAGTTATAGCCCGATTCCTGGACTACCGGCAAAAAGAAATGGTACTGAGGACGGCTCGGGGCCGAAATATGCAGCAACAGGACTCACCACAAATCCTTGTGTTCCAGGACTATTCAGCGTTAGTGAGCCAGCAGCGGCGGGCCTTCTCCGGGGTCTGCACACAGCTACGAAACCAAGGCGTGCGATTCTCACTGCTTTACCCGGCTCGTTTGAGAGTGGAGACCAATGGGCAGACACGCTACCTGACAACGCCGGCGGCGGCTGCATCTCTACTGGGAACTGTACCTTCTCAAACTGCTTCTCCCCCGTGAAACCTGTGCCATGCATATGGATGGAGAATTGCTGTTTTGCTGAAAGAGAGAGGCTCAAGGGCCTGCTTGGGGCCTGAACTGTAGCGGTTGTTCTAATCCTGGCTTCAGTGGTTGTATTGTTACACTTTCTGTTCTGTCTAAGCTGTGGCCTGCTACATTTGGATACAGTGTTGAGCTGATCTTTTGTGTGAAAGTTTAATGCTTCTACTGTTTCATTGTTGCCACCTCTGCTTTACCCTACGGGTTGTAATGTGGGGGTAGTTTCCTTGATATTTGTGGGTGATGTCTGGGGCGAGTGAATGTGTAGTTGGGTGGGGTTGATGGTTGATTTTGTGAGGAGGGGTTATTTTATTTTATTTATTTATTTTTTTTTATATAGTTCATTCTTTTTTTTCTCCTTCTCCTCCCTATTGTTGGGAGCAGTGAAGGGCTAATCGAGCTGAGTGCTGGCCCTGTCCCCGCTTTTAAGTTTATTTTAATTTTAATTAAGACCCGGATAGCGAGATGGTGGGGGGCAGGATTGTAGATTGATCTCTCGACTATGCAGAGAGAAGTATCACACTGACTACAATCCTGGGATTGGAAAATCCTCGTGCAGGAAACTCCGGTGGTGCCGGGTCTAACGCTGGAACTCCGCAGTGTTCGCCCAGGAATCTGTCTCCCTGTGACCGTAGGAGGGTGCTGGGTGGGTCCCCTAAGGGGATAACTGGGTCGGGACATCTGAAGTAGTGGACCTTGTGGTCATAAAGAATGGATTGTAGATAATCTGGGGTTCCTTGGGGGATTGCCGCATTGCGGGGATTCTAATATGGGTGGGGGCGGACAGCTAATGGATCTTGGGAAGAAAGTTCATTTGGGTTTAATAGATAGAGGGGGGTGTTTTCTTAGTTTTGATCAATCCGGACAAATTAAAGTGTCAGCACAGACTTAATTTGGCGGGGGGAGAGGAAGGGGTGCTTAGGGCATATCCTTGACCCACCAAATAGGACTTAGGAAGAAAGATATCTGTTATCAATGAGTTAGGCTCACTGTACAGTTTGGGGATATGTGGGGCAATCCCGATTGCCATAGGGAAATTGTCCAACTATGGGTGGACTTGATGGTCAAATAGTGGGAAGACAGGGGGGTATAGTTGGGAGGGGGGGGGGAGGCGCAGGGAGGGGAAAGCACACACTCCATTGTTTCATGGTATGCAGCTCTGTACTGTTCAGATGATTGTTGGGGGGGAGTTCCAGGCTTGGGGAGCTCCCTTGTTGGGATTAGGTTTCGCTTCCTGGATAAATTTTGACACTGCCCCATGCCCCTGAAGGTTATTACTTGGAATGTTTGTGGATTGGGGACTCCAATTAAGCGGTATAAAATCTTGCAGGCCTTGACCAGACAGCAGTGTGATGTGGCCTTGCTACAGGAAACCCATCAGTCAGAGGCAGAACATAATAAACTTTGTCGGGGCTGGGTGGGGCAGGTCTGGGGATCCCCGGCACGAGGAAAAAAGGGGGGTGTAGCAATTTTGATCCATAATCGGGTGCGCTTTGCCATGGAAAAGGTAGTGGCGTCGGAGGATGGGCGCTTTCTTCTGCTGGCTGGTAGACTGGAAGGGAAGCCGGTGATTATTGGGAACCTATATGGTCCTAATGTGATGGAGCCTGGCTTTTATAATGGTCTTGCCTCTAAAATTGAACAACTTCCGGAATTCCCGCTACTTTTGGGGGGAGATTTTAACGGGGTTCTAGATGTCGACCTCGACACCTCTAGAGGGGGGGAGGCGAGAGAGAGGATTCCGATGGCGCGGGTGTTACAGCGCTTTTGCGGCAGACTCGGCCTGGTTGACCCATGGCGTTTGTTACATCCTTCCGAGAGGGATTTTACCCACCAGTCCCGGGCTCACGGGTCTAGTGCTCGAATTGACTATTTCCTAGTGTCAGGGGCCTTGTTTACTAATGTGGGGGAGGTGCAGATCGGCCCATTGGAAATCTCGGACCACGCGTTGGTCGGGATGGAGTTGCATTGGGGGGTAGTACAGACCCGGACGAGACTCTGGAGACTTCCTTTGGGGCTGTGCCAAGATGTTAAATTTCAACATTTTTTGAAGCAGCGCTGGCGGGAGTTTGTGAGTGACCACCAGGTGCCATAGTGAGGACCCTGAATTGGTGTGGGAAACAGCAAAAGTGGTGTTACGGGGTAACATTATTGGGTTTGCTGCCCGGAAGCGTCGGCTGATAGCGGAGCGAGTGATTGGCTTGGAGCGTCTGGTTACTCGTTTGCGAAGGTTGTGTGCTCGCCACCCGACATCTGCGAATAAGAAAAGGCTTTGGGAAGCTCAGGTGGATCTTAATGAGTTATTACATCAAAGAACCAAGAAGTCCGTCCTTTATTATAAATATCGTCTACATTGCTATGGGAATAAGCCGGGGAAGTTACTGGCGCGCTGTTTGAAGGGTCAACGGGGGTCCTCCTTAGTGACGGCTATTGAAAGAATCCGTTGAAATTGCCCGGGCCTTCCGGAATTTTTTTCAAGATTTATACAAGGCGCAACCCCCGTCTATGGTAGAGCTCGATGAGTATTTGAAACCATTGCACCTGCCACGGCTTACTGCGGAACAGAGAGAGCTCTTAGAGCAAACTATCACCGCGCAGGAGATATCCTCCGCGATTTTCACAGCTAGTTGTAATAAATCACCGGGGCCGGATGGTTTGGGGGCCGAGTTCTATAAACTTCTTGATGAACCAGTGAGCCCCTTACTTGCGGAGGTCTTTAATGGGAGGGCGGAAAGAGGGGCCTTCCGCTGGGGAAATAATCACGCCCATCTTACGCTGATCCCTAAGCTGGGTAAGGACCCTTTGCTGGTAGGGTCCTATCGTCCTATTTCCCTGCTTAATTTTGATATTAAATTAAATGGGAAGGTTTTGGCTACACGGCTGGCAATGGTTATAGGCCATTTAGTTCACGACTCCCAGGTGGGGTTTGTTAAGGGGAGACACGCGATTCGTAACTTGCGTAAGATTCTAGCGTCTCTAGAATGGGTTCATGCTCATCGGTTGCCCTCACTGCTTATAAGTTTTGATGCAGAAAAAGCCTTTGACAGGGTGGATTGGCATTTTCTTCGTAATCTTCTTCCGCGTTATGGGTTGGGAGATCAATTTTGTAGGATGGTAGGGAGTTTATATGTTCGGCCTACGGCAGGGGTACTGTGCAACGGTATCTTATCTGAGGATTTTCTTCTGGAACGGGGCACAAGACAGGGGTGTCCCCTTTCTCCCCTATTATTTGTTTTGTCACTGGACCCCTTGATCCGGACTATAGAGGCTTCCAAAGGGATACAGGGAATCCGTATGGGCTCACAGGAGTTTAAACTCTCGGCCTTTGCTGATGATATTTTGGTTCATCTGCTCTCTCCGGAACAATCACTACTGCAATTATTGGAGGAGTTTGCGAGATTTGGTAGCCTCGCTGGGCTGTGCATCAATAGGGACAAATCAGAGGCATTGGATGTATCCACGCAGCTGTGTAGGAATTGGGCGGGGAATTTCCCCCTTAGGTGGGCGGTAGATGAATTTATCTACTTAGGCATAGTGTTGACTCGCAACCCTCAAATGCTGTATTCGCGTAATTTGGAAAGGTCCCTAAAGCGGCTTCAGCAACAGTTGAAAACATGGGAATTACTCCCGCTATCCCTTTCAGGGAAGATAGCAGCGATTCAAATGGTGATTTTGCCACGGTTGTTGTACTGGTTCCAAACACTGCCGGTTTGGCTGTTAAGACGTGACATTCGTCGGTTTGAAGTAGCTCTTCGACGGTTCTTATGGAAAGGAGGGAAGGCACGCATCTTGTGGGCACGAATGGTGGGGCCTTGGCGTGAGGGGGGGATGGGTCTCCCAGATCTTACGGGATATGCTATGGCCTGTCAGGCTCGTCACCTTGGTGACTGGTTGGGAGGGACAGAAGTGTATACACCTCGAGTTCTGGAGGAGTGTTTTGTGGCACCCTTGACGTTACTGGGGGTTCTACATGGGACTCACCATACCCTTCCTCGCCATGTCGTGCGTAGTGAGCTGATTGGTTCTGCTCAGAGAACCTGGAAGCACCTTAACCTTCGTTGGAACACCTCGTGGAGGATCTCCAGCTGGCTCCCACTACAGGGCAATGCTACCTTTCTCCCAGGCTCGGAGACGAAGGTTTTCCGGGAGTGGGCCGCCCGAGGTATTCAGAATGTCGGGCACGTGGTCGAACCTTCCGAGCAATGCAAATCTTTTTTGACTTTAAGTAGGGAGTACGATCTATCCTCTAGACATTGCTTCGCTTATATACAACTTGCGCACTATGTGTCTTCCCTTCCCCGCGAAGCGTTACATGTTGACCGCTCTGCGCAGATTTTGGAGTTTTTTGGATTAGGGGAGGAGAATCCCTCATCGATCTCGGATTTTAAGAAACGCTTGGCTGGCCTTCGTATTGCCCCTGACTATCAGGGAGTCGAGGCAGCTTGGGAAAGGGAATCGGGAGAAGAAGTGCCCCCCGGGGCAATCCTTCAGGCCTTAAGAGGGATAGTGAAGTTGTCACTGGAGGCCCATTGGAGAGAGACACAATTTAAATGTGTAACCAGGGTGTATTTTTCCCCACGGAGGGCGTTCCGCAGTCGGCTAACCATGGACGGGTCTTGCCCGAAATGTTCAGAGCCTATGGCAACTCTATTCCATATGTGGTGGGGTTGTAGATTAGTGCGCTCTTATTGGGCTAGGATAGGTGCTTTTCTAAATCGCTTATTACAGCGGTGTGTGAGATGGACTGGGGCCCTTGTGGTGCTCGATCGGCTCGACCCCCCTTGCCCTGTGGCGGAGGGTGAACGGCTGTTGGTGCGTAAGGCCTGCTTGGTTGGGAAGGGGCCCATTCTGCGTCTCTGGAGGGAAAGTGGTCCACCTTCTTTTGGTGAGTGGCGCAATTGCTTCCATCAAATGATGCTCATAGAGAGATGGGGGGCACGGGGCAGTGTCAAACGCTGGACAGCTTTTATGCGTGTCTGGGAGCCTTATATACAACAGTTGAGTACTAGATGTCGCAATGAGATCTTACATGTTGGTAATTGAGGGGGCGAGTGGCTGGTGAGCGATGTGGAGTGTATGTAGCATTGTTGGAGGTTTACAGAGGGTATAGGGTGGTGTGCTTTGGGTGAGGGGATGGAGGGGGGAGGGTAGTGGGCGGTGGGGGAATGGGGGATTATGCTGGGAAAAAACACTTCCACCTGTTATCTCTGTTTTGCTTATCCTCTGTGAGGGGATCAGAGTACACCCCTCTGAGGATATTTGTACATTGTATATTGAATTTGTTGGTGGTTATCAAATAAAGTATAAAAAAAAATTTTTTTTTAATGAACTAGTATAATATAGAGCTTACCTACTGGATTGTAGGAAGTAGAACTGTGATGGAGTGTACTGTAGATGCAGTAGCGGAATCTTCAAGGTAACTTCACAGCAATGAGAATGAAGTTCCAAATCTGGAATGGGCAGGTGACCCAGGTGTCAACTGGGGCAGGAGAAGAACGGCAGGTCTTCAATGGAAAGCTTTATGGGAAAAAGCTGGAAACTCTTTTAGGTACAGAGTTATTAACATTGAGGACTAAAAGAAGAAGACTGACCGATCTGGAGAATTAGCCCAGTCTGGAAGGGAAGAGGGGGTATGGAAAAAAGCCCCTATTCCCAAGGAGAACAGAAGTGTACTCAGAAATACTGAAGATGTACACTGTCATTCCTAGCTGGTAAGAGATAGGAAGACATTGAAGTTTGATACTTCATGGATAGGGAGGTTTATAACAAAAATAGAAGCTGTTGACGTCACAGCAGTAATTGTGTGTATAACCGCTCCCACTTACTGAGCCGTATGAGAATAGGCAAGTTGACTGTCTGGACCCTTTAAGAAGGTAAAAGCTTTATAGCACAGACAGGGAGATAGTAGGTAATACCTAGTGTCCTATGGACATCTCCCAATGGGCACATATATATATATATATATATATGGAGATACATACATATCTATATATATGTGCATATATGTCCAGATATGTGTGAGATATATATATATATATATATACATAGAGAGAGAGAGAGAGAGAGAGAGAGAGATAGATGGGCATGGCTTATGCCCATACAGATTACAAAAATATGTATGTATAGGACATATACAGACATGAATATAAGTCTGAGCATACATGCCTGCAACTGAGCCCCACAAAAACATTCACATGGGGAATGTGATGGGAAAGATTCATCTAATAATAAGGGGGTGAGAACCACCTGAAGATATATAGAGAATCTACTTCCGTGGTGCAGGAATGTATTTCAGTGGATAACCAGTATGGTTGCGTGAAAAACAGAGGATAATAGCAGTCTGGTAAGAGCACGTCAGGAGTACTTGAGGACTCTGACATGTCCAAAGGACAAGAAAACGCATAGATTAAGACTCCCGGATGACCCAGCCAAGGGACTCAGGGGTATCATGTACAGTAAAAGAGTTGTCCAAGTGGAGTAGAAAAGATAATGCCAAGCTGTAAGGAAAAAAGGGGTAGATTCCTGCCAGATTGGGAACTCCTTGGACATTCACGCAGAAAAAGCTTGTCTTCTGTATCACAATAGGAGACAAGAGGGTATAAAGAACCTATATAGCCATGTAATGACTATATAAGCTTTTTCTATTATATGGAAAACCCTCAGAGACAAAGTTCAATGCTCTATAGCAAGGGCCCATAGTAGAAAGCTTCTCTGAAGATTGCAGAGAGCATTGTGCAGGAGAATTATGAGATAAACTGACAGCAGTCAGATGTGTTGCCACATCCTAGGTAAGGATATGGCTAGAAAAAGATAACCTGCAGTGAGTAGTATTATGCAAGATAGTTGAAAGTAGCTTGCAAGAAGCATTAAAGTAAGCACTGGAACTTCTGCATGCACAGCAACTGAACAAAAGAGTAGAGGGGATCCCCCTGTATAAAAACAGGGAGAAAAAACAGACCAAGGGAGCGGAGATATTCCCGTCCCTGTCTGATGGGTTGTTCAGAGCATGCATTGAAGGAGAACAAAAAGTCTACACTGGAAAGAAAGAGAAGTGTTTCAGTATGGTATCAACTCAAGCAGGGGAAACCCTGGAAGAGTGGGGGTTGGAAGGTGACGTACCATATGGTAAGTCAGCTGAAGGAAAAAATGTCCATGTGGGGACAGAAACTATCATGGGATAATTGTAATCTCCCTTTATGATAAAAAGAAAGGGAGAATTCTGTAACCCATGGACAAAAATATCCTAACAGCTTAGCATACTGAAAAGAAAAACCAGTGTAGAGTTTGAAGAATAACTTCTGGTAAGAAGTTAATTGTAGAATTGCAACATACAGGAACCTATGGTTGCTGGCTATGATTAGCCTGGTTAGAGTCTGGAGACTTCAGACTAGGATGAGATGTCCCTTGCTTGGGTACATCAAGAGGATGGGCAGAAGAAGGGTGAAACTTTCTTTTCTTAGGGAAAAAAAGGTTTGGTAGGACATTTCCTACGTCCTGGGGAAAAAGAAGGCTTAGGATGGTTTCCAGAACTAGGAAAGTCAGTGGAGCAATAAGCAACCTGACGTAAAGCCTCTCTATTGAAGAGATTTTCTCCAGTACAAGGAGAATTACCCAGTGTATGTTGTGCCCATCTGCTCAAGTCTGAAGCCTGCAGCCAGGCTGTACGACGTGCTCCAATGGCAATAGCAGAGGATCTGCTAACAGACTCAAAAGAGTCTAGAGAAGCACGAGAAAGGAACCAAGAGATATTCCTGCTATGATTAAGAAGCAAGGAATAGTCAGAGGCCTTAGGTTCTGACAAAAAAGGAGACAAAAGAGATAATTTCTCTGTGACCTCCTGAAGTGTCAGACTCATATAGAAAATATATGAAATAATTCTTGAAGCCAGCATAGAAGTTTGGAAGGTTTGACGTCCAAAGGCATCAAGTGCTTTAGATGCACGACCTGGCGGATAAGAAGAATGCTTCTTCTTGCTTCTTACCTTCCTCAATGCTGATTCCACTACAATGGAATGATGTGGAAGTTGGTTTTTCTGAAACCCTGGAGAGGGAGGTACCTGATACAGAACGTTAATGGCTGTAGAAGGCAAAGGAACCCTTAAGGGTGATTCCCATATCCTCAGAAGAAGATCCTGTAAAGAATGATGTAAAGGAAGCATTATATTTTCCTTTTCTACAGGATCTTGGTCAAGAGAAAAACCAGGAATAGGAATGGCAAGAAAGGTTGCCATGTCAAGGAGAAACTTCTGAAAAGAAGGATTTCCAATAGGAACTAATCCTGGGCAAGCTGAGGTTGAAGGAGCAGCTTGAGCACCAGAAGATATACTGGACTGGTGCAGAAAAAGAATCCTGCTCGATGGACAGTGATACTGACAGTTCTGATTTGAGGCAGTTAGTACTGCATCGTCAGTGCCTGGTATCGATTCCAAACTAGGCATAGAAAGGATCGATGGCAACGATGGAACTGCAGGAATCGACCCCGACACCGGTACCGGTATCGGAGACGATAATGTCATCGAAGCAGTAATCGGGGGCTGCTGAAGCGGTACCGAGGTAACCAGAAAGCCCTGGTGAATATCCTCGGTACTGCGTAGCCGGAAACGATATGGATCGGTTCCGAAACGCGTCGGTACCAAGTCATCTAGACTGGATATTAATTCTAGACTCGGCATCGAAGCGAGCGAGTCTATCGATGCATGTCTAGAAGGTACCGACGTTGGTGGTGGTATCAGCGATGCCGATACATGAAAGTCAATTGGAATCTCATCGAACGGCACCGAAGGTACCGAGGACGTTCGAAGACGATGCCCGGTGAAGAGAGGAACACTCGACACTGGCACCGATGTCGGGGTATCGGTACCGCTCGAAGTCGGTACCAACCCCGAGCATGGTGAAGATATAGGAAAGGCAATCTGGGTCGTATCGATCGGCCCCGAAGGTACCGAGGATTCCAGATGACGATCCCAGGTAAAGAGTGGAACACTCGATACCGATGCCGATACCGGGGTATCGGTACCGCTCGAAGCTGGTACCAACCCCGAGCATGGCTGGGATACAGGAAAGCCAATCTGGGTCGTATCGATCGGCCCCGAAGGTACCGAGGACACCAGATGACGATCCCTGGTGAAGAGTGCAGCACTCGACACCGATGTCGGTGCCGGGTTATCGGTACCGCTCGAAGCGGATACCACCCCCTGGCACGGCTCAGGTATGTCCTGTGAGGGGTGAGCCCCAGGAACAACCTGAAACCCCGTGAATGCTTTGGAGCCCGAAGACTCCCGCCGGGGTTTTATTGCCAATGGGATCTTGAGGGCAAGGCCAGAGCCGTCATCATGCTGTGCATGAGACTTACCCTTCAAGAATTGGCTAGTCTTAACAGACTGTTTGTGGGTTACCTGATCCTGGAGAGAAGAATAAACCGGTGTCCTCACCTCAGGAGGAAAAACGGCATCGAGGGGAACTCGAAAGAGGGAAGGTCTTCTCCCAATAATATAGCCTGAGGTATCAGGGGAAAAAGGGTCAGGACCCAAACAGGTTAGACACCAAGCATTGGAGTCTAAAAAGAAAACTAAGTTTCCACAGTGAAGGCACTTCTTAGGGGAAGAAGGCTCCATGTTGGAAAGGCCTGGTAGGCCCAAAAAAGTTAAAACAAAAAAAACTGAAGAGAAATATTTCTCTAAGTTTGAAAAGAAAAGAATAAAGCACCGGCGGTACCGGTATCGGCGGGAAAGACAGCCGCGACCACAAGAAAAATAAGAAAATAAGGATTTTAAAGAAAAAAGTTTCTGCGGTGACAGGAGGACGTCCTGTTGGCTCCGCGGAAAAACGAAAACTGAGGAGAGGCAGTGGGAAATGCGGGAAGTCACCGCGCAGGCGCGAGGGATGCTCCCAAAAGCTTTCTGATTGGATGCTGGGGAGCATTCCCGTGCAGGCTCCGTCGGTACCGACATACCCATATGTGAAGACTCATTCCTGCTTGTTCCTGGAGATAAGCCTGTGCGTTGTTCCCTATGGAAAGATATTGTTTTGGGGGCATACTTAAGGTGGAAGAGAAAAATAAAACATGCTATTTTCAATGAGAAAAGCCCCCCATGAGTAGTTAGAAAATTGCCCCTTAGTGAATGGCTACAGTTTAATTGTGTCAAATGGCCAGCAGCTTGGAACGCAGAGAATCACTAACCTGTGGGTGTCTTAAAAAGTCTCCCTCAAATTCATTTTCTTTGCTATAAAAAAACAGAACATGAATTATTATGAAAAACACTGAACATGTAGAAAATCTTAAACTGTTGTAGCTAGAGTACTGAATGCCCACGTCATACAGTAGTACAGGGTAATACAAGGACTGCAATTATAAGAAATCAGGAGACAGACAGGCTAAAAGCAAAAGTCCCCGATACAACTGTCATTTATAAACTGATTTCTATAGGGGTGGGGTTTTTTCTAATTTTTACCGTAGTAATAAGAACATTAGAATTGCCATACTGGGTCAGCCAAAAGTATCAAGTTCAGTATACAGTGGGCAAAAGTAGCCAATCCAGGTCACAAGTACCTGACAGGATCCCAAAGGGCCCAATTTTCAAAAAAGTTTAGTCAATTAGCGGAACCTGCTAACCAGCGAACCCAGGCTGAACTCCATATTCAGTGGCGCTCACAGGCCAATGCTATTGAATTATCTCCACAGACAGTCCTGGGACTATCTGGATGGTGACAGAGTGCTCCTTAGGCGGGACTAGGGCAGTCCCAGTACTTATCTAGTTAGCGGTGATTTCAGTCCACTAACCAGATAGATAACTGCAAAGAGTTATAACATGTCAACAGCTGTCCTAACTTTAAGCAGCTCTGCTATCCAGATAGCAGTTAGTACCACCACTAAGTGGACAGTAATGAAGATCGGCACTAAAACCAGATATTCAGCACTGGAAGATATCCGGAGTCTGGCAGTGAACATCCAGTTTCACTTTTGCCTGTGGTGGACGGGCGCTTTACAAATGTTATTTATTTATTTACATTCTCTTATATACCACGCTATTCTGCATCAGTGCGGTTTACATTGAACAAACTAAAATTACATTGAACAGGGCATTATAACTTGGAGATAACTATTTTACAGGGAACATGGGCTATGGAGGGTTAAGTGGCTTGCCCAAGACCACAAGGAGCACCTGTGGGACTAGAAACCCCAGTCCTTCCGGCCCAAGGTTGCTGTTCTCTAGTGGGATTTGAACCCCCGACCTTCCGGCCTGAAGTACCTTGCCCCAACCACTAGGCCACTCCTCCACTCCATGTTCACCACTACCACGTGCTAAATATCAGGCCCAAAGCCTTTTATTACAATCCAACAAGCTCTGCGTGAGAAGAATATCACCTGCACTGGGAAAACAGGCTGGGATTTTTCGCTTCTGCATTCCCCTTAAGAAACAGCTGATGGGTGAGGAGTCAATCTACTGTATCTCTTGATTCAGTTTCAGTTGCTACTGAAATGGTTCCTGTTTGATTCTGGTTCAGGCCACAAAAGTTCAGCAAACCAATTCAGTACATATGAACCAAGCAGTTCAGTTTTAGTTCATATGAGAAAATGTAAACATACAATCATTTGCAAAGTGGAGCTTACAGGAATAAATCTGTGACAAATAAGGTCAGCCAAAACTACTATGAGATATTCCTTAAAGAAAAACAACAAAAAAAAGATTTCTAACAACTTAAAAGGTTTGATTTGTATTGTCAAACACAAAGGGTCCTTTTACTAAGGCCTGGTAACTGCTTAACGTGCATTTTCACACATGGCAACCGGCTGCTAGGAGTGCTAATGGGAGGGGGCATGCCAGAAACCACACCGCGGGCATCATGAGATGGAGGAGTGGGGAAATAAGCCGAGCGTGGGTGTGGACAGCACACTGCTGTTAGCGCAAGAACAACTGCCGCATTCTCAGTGGCAATGTGACAGTTAGAACGAGTACACCTACCACCTCTATGCGTGCTGTTAGTTGCACCCACATTAAGTGCGCTGCATGTTAGCCATTGTGAACTAACTGCCAGAACATGCCAGGCACGCCCCCTACATCGCATGAGGGGTGCATTTACCATATGATGGTACTGCTGCTAATCACGCGGTAAGCGCACACCTTTAGTAGAAGGGCCCCAAAATGTAAATCATCCCAGATATTGGCTTCCTGTGCTCATTCCAATAATGGAACTAGCGAGTGCCTCCCATCGGCATTTTCAACTGAATCCTTATTCTGAATCACTAACCTAAATTTATGTTGTGGGTCTTTTCTGCTTCATGCCCAATAGAGACATTCAAATAATGATTCACAGAAAATTAAAGGTTCAGTCTGGTTTGACTTCCCGATGTTGGGTCCCTCTCTCCCTCTTTGATCTCCTACTGAACAATGGCTTGGAAAGTATGTGAACTGACTGCAGTCTACCTGGGGTCCTCCAAGGGCACCAGGGAGGAAGCTGTGAAATAAAAGGCTGAAATAAAGTTACTGAACTGCAAAGGTTTTCAGTTCTAGGTGGGAAATGTTTTCGCCAGTCCTGGTTTTGAACTTACACCTCAAAGCAATTTGGTATGGGTATTCCCTGATTCTACGTGTTTAATTCTACCTGTTGATTCTACCGGTGCTGTCAGAAATCCAGGACTGCAGTTAGTACTTCCAAGAGTGAGGGGACGTTTTTCAAAATGTGCAAAATCATAGCTATTTATTAACTACTGCTATTGCATAAACACATGGAGGCCATTTTTCAAAAGATCTGGGCGCCTAACTAAAGGAGTTATACATCAAGATTTTTTTAAATGAAAATATCTCCTGCTAAGCTCCTATATTTATGAGGCCTCTAAAAAGTGTGGTGGGGGGAGGCCTAAGGGTGAGGGAAGTAAGTTAGGTGCTCGACACTGATTTTCAGTTCTAGGCACCTAAATGCAGGCAAACAGCAGGCCTAATTTAGGAACCTTGGGCCTGATATTCAAAGCAATTAACATGGTTAGTAGAGCTGTTGACCACATGAATCTTGGTGAACGCTCCACCGCTGTACGCTCCCAATGCTATCCGGCTAGCATCGTGGCGTCATGGGACGGCAGCTGGAGAAAAACAAGCAGCAGCTGAATATCACCACTGCCCCGTTATCCCTTGGTAACGCATGTTAGGCACAGAAAAGACTGACCCAACTTTTGACACTAAAGCTAATCGGACAGCGGCTTAATATTGTCGCTGACCAGTCATCTTCCAGATTCTGTGGCCAACCCGGATATTCAATGCTGGTGGCCAAATATGGCCCCGGCATTGAATATCTGTGTCTAAGAGTCAGCACTGGAGGCTAGCTTCTGTAGGGCCACTAGCCACCAGTGCTGAATATCGAGCCCCTCAGTTTTAGGGACCTATTTTCAGCTCAACGTAGACACCTAAGTTACTGTATCTGCCAACAACAGGCACTGTGTTTTTTGTTTTGTTTTGTTTTTTTAATATCGGCCTTATAGCATCAGAAAGTTGCCTTGCTGGGGCCAGCTGGATTGTTAATTTGTGGAAATGTATGCTTATTCCCTTCTTTCAGTAGATTAATTTCTCATAAATTCATACTGCATACACAGAGTCATATAAAAAGCTGTCTGGGCCAAAGAAAGCCAGGCAACCAGGAGGATTACCTTGCTTCAGACAAAACTTCCATACTGTCAGTTCCTGATCGGTCTGCAGCTCTTGGGGTGCCGAAACCCTCCATGGTCTAGAACACATCAATGAGTGAAGACACGTGGTTAGTGAGACTACTGTGAGGAAACAGAAACAAAGAGCTCCTGGATACTCTTGTGACAGAGGACAGGCTGGAAGGAATAGCAGATTTTTTTCTATTGTACAGAAGAATCCTAACAATGCGCATAATTAAACAGCGTGGGAAAGAGAAGCAGAGAAAGTGCGTGAGTGGTTTCAGTGGTATATCCTTGGTTGTTTACTATGGTCAGTTGGGACTAATCTGTAGGTAGTACCTGGGTTATGGGTGGCCTAATGTGTTACTGCTATGGATGCGAATGTGGTCTATTGATGAGCCTACATTGTGGAATTCCTTCTCGATCTCTCTGTGAATGGAGGATTACTGGAAGTTTAGGATGGGCTTGAAGGCCTTCTGTTTCCCATTGACTTTTGGTGGTTCAATGGGAAGGACTGGTGTTTTTTTTTTAAGGTTGGGAAGAGGCTGACATTTTAATTTGGGATTCAGATGTTGTACTACTGTATCTTAATATGTGTTTGTAATTTTATTTATGTGATGTTATTTGTCCATTATTGTTCATGATGAATGTAAGTTTGTATGCTGCCTTAATCAAGGTTCTTTCTAGGTGGAATATATATTTAATAAATAAATAAGCATTTTGTTCATACTGATTTGCTGGTAAATCATACATTGATGACTTCTCTAGAAATGCAGAAGACAGAAGTTAATCATTGCCACTTTAGTCTAGGCCTCTTGTAGAATGTTTTACCTATCACAGTTTGGGGCAGCAGGAGAGCTGCAATTGGTGTACCTCACAATTTCATAATAACTGGGGGGCTCAATGGAATGATGGACTAAAATACTGCCTTTCACTCCTAAGTCATCAGTAGACATAACACAGGTCCGTAAAATGACAGTTTTCAAAGTGATTTACATGATTACAAAGTCCTTTACATGCATGAATCAGCTCTCTCAGATTTGTTCTCTCTCATTATGTATAGTTCTACAGCATATGCACTTTTTGCTACACTGAAAGGAGGCATTTCTGGGCTCATGCTTAGATTGAAAGAGAAGAAATACACACAGAGATGACATTTTCAAATCTATGGCTGTACCTTTCCAGCAAAATTCTACCTACAAAAATTGCAGGTGCAAAGTATCATGACATGGTACAAAGGCCATGGGTAAAATGTGTATGTAGTCTTTGTTCCAAAGTGGGTAAATGAGCATTTATCTATCAGGAAGAAAAACCCTTGAAAACTGTACCCATTTCAGCAAGGAAAATGGGGAAGTGTCAGGGAAAAATTAGAACAGGGCTTGCTTTATCTTTATTAACATTTTTATATACTGTACTGCATAATACCGATATTGCATCTGTTCAAAGCAGTTTATATTACTACAAATTAAAAAATAAAATATCACAGGTGGACCAATGCATCCTAAAATATTTAGAGATAAAATATGACCAAACTATGCTGATCTCTACTTGAACGGGAATAGGCACGTTTTTAACAATTTACGAGGGGTGTCTGATATTAAAGGTACAGGCCAAAATTACACTATCATTTGTATTTAAAGAAATTATTCAATACATTCCACCAAAAACTACATACCTTTGTTTACTTCTCCACATAATCGCTGTAAACATTGAGACATTTATCCCAGCGTGACACTAGTTTGAACATCCCTTCACGGTACAGTTGCGTGTCAAGTTGCTTGAAATAGTCCATAACGGTGTCTTGCAATTCCTCCTGATCTTGCGGAAGTTGAGATCGCATATGATTTCATGAACAGAACTTAGGAATGCCAGTCATTTCAGCAATTTCACGAACTTTAATGCGACGATCCTCCCTAATCAGATGTTCGACAATTGTGCAGTTGTCATCCGTGTGTGAGGTCCTTGGTCTGCCTCTTTTCTTTTTCGGATCATCATTCAACTCCGTTCGGTCATCTTTAAATTTGTTACATCTGATGCTGACTTCTTTAGGCTTAAAATGTTCGGGCCATACACGCCCTCTAATCTGTGATGAATTTCGCTCTGCTTAACTCCTTCGGCTTGCAAAAATCTGATAACTCCATGCACCTCAAACTTCGAATACTCTGCGATTACACACGCCATGTTTATTTGCTTCCCGAAAACTACTCGTAATTTGAGTGTTTAAAAAAACAACGCTACAGACTCTCCTACTACGAGTACAAGTAGTCCTGCATATGACGGCACTATTGCGCATGTGGAGCTGGTATGATTGCCACCTGTACCTTTAATATCGGACACCCCTCGTACAACTGTTTTCACAGTCTGCTTCCATTCTTATATTCTAGGCATCTCATTCCACCATCTAGGAGACATTATTGAAAACACTCTGTTCCCAGATTTTGCCTTATAACCTCTTCCGCTGTTGGAAATACCAATCTTCACCTGATCTTAAACATCTACTATGGCCAAACACATAGAAATATGATGGCAGAAGAAAAGACATATGGCCTATCCAGTCTGCCTTTCTACAGTATACCAACTACTATATAGCCTCTTTTTTCCTTTAGAGATCTTCTGTTAGTCCCATGCTTTCTTGAATTCAGATACTGTCCTGGTCTCTGCCACCTCTACTGGGAGACTGTTCTAAGCATCTACCACTCTTTCCATAAAGAAATATTTCCACTTATTACTCTTGAGTCTATCCCCTTTCACCTTCACCCTATGCACCTTCTTTTCAGAGCTTTCTTTCAATTGACAGAGGCTCTCCTCCTGTGCATTTATGCCATGGAGGTATTTAACCATCTCTATCACATCTCCAGAGTGGAGGAGTAGCCTAATGGTTAGAGCAATGGCTTGGTAACCAAGTGACAAGGGTTCAAGTCCCACTAGCTTTCCTTGTGGTCTTGGGCAAGTCACGTAACCCTCCATTGCCTCAGAAGAAAGGTCTGGCAATCTACTTCCAGTCACACTGCCAAGAAAACCCAGGAGCTGCTGAGTCAGCATTGACTCAAAGCACACATTGCATTGCAACACATCTCCTCTATCCCACCTTTCCTCCAAACAATACCTATAGATATCTTTAAGTCTGTTTCCATATGCCTTATGACAAAGTCCACTGGCCATTTTTGGTAGCCATAATCTGAACAGCCTCCATCCTGTTTATATCCTTTTGAAGGTGTGGTCTCCAGAATTGAACATAATACTACAAATGAAGTCTCGCCAAAGACTTAAAGAGAGGTACAATCACCTCCTTCTTCCTGCTGGCCATTTTTCTCCCTATGCACCTAAGCATCCTTCTGGATTTTGCTGTCGCCTTTTCTACCTGTTCAGCCACCTTAAGATCATAAGAAACAATCTCCAGGTCCTGCTCTTGTTTTACTGTTAACGCTTGCCACTCTACTTGAATTGTGCCAAAGAGCTTCCTTTTGGAGTTCATAAGATGTAAAGCACAGTTACTTACCTGTAACAGGTGATCTCTGGGAACAGCAGGAATTAGTCCTCACATATGGGTACGTCGGAACTGACGGAGCCTGCGCGGGAAAGCTCCCCAGCTTCCCTGAAAGGAAGCTTCTGGGGCCTCCCACTGCACATGCGCGCTGCCTTCCCGCCTTCCTGACCAGCTCTCCTCAGTTCGAGTTTATAGCTGAGACAATAGAGAGAGGAAAGGAAGATAGATAGATAGAAGATACAACTCCTAGGGGAGGTGGGTGGGTTGTGAGGACTAATTCCTGCTGTTCCCAGAGATCACCTGTTACAGGTAAGTAACTGTGCTATCTCCAGGAACAAGCAGGAATAAGTCCTCACATATGGGGACTCCCTAGCTAAGATGCCTGGGAGATCCCGTTCCAAGGGTTCGCCATCTTCGTATGGATCTCAGGCATCCATCCTGGGAAGGTGGGCAGGAGTTGTTCAAGTATGGAACAGGTGTTTGAGGACAGCCTGACCAAACAAGGCATCCCGGCGGGAGTCCTTGTCCAAGCAGTAATGGGCTGTGAAGGTATGAACCGAGGCCCATGTGGCGGCTCGACAGATCTGATCTATGGAGACAGAGTGAAGATGAGCCATAGAAGTGGCCATGGCTCTCACATTGTGAGCTGTGACATGGCCTTCCAGAGAAACGTTTTTACTCTGGTAAGCAAAGGAAATACACTGAGCAATCCAATTGGAAAGTGTACGTTTGGAGACTGGACGTCCCAAATGAGAAGGATCAAAAGCCACGAAAAGCTGGGAAGACTTTCGATGTGGCTGAGTCCTGTTGAGGTAAAAGGCAAGGGCTCTTTTGCAATCTAAAGTATGAAGGTTCCTCTCTGCACTGGATGCATGAGGAGCCGGAAAAAAGACAGGTAGATATACCTCTTGATTAAGATGAAAAGGCGAGACCACTTTGGGCATAAAGTGGGGGTTCGTCCTAAGGACCACCTTATCATGATGAAATCTAGTATAAGGTGGATTAGCCACTAAAGCCTGCAGTTCACTGATGCGGCGAGCCGAAGTGACTGCAATGAGGAAAACTACCTTCCATGAAAGAAATTTCAAGGAGGTGGAGTGTAAAGGCTCAAAAGGTGGCTTCATAAGCTGACCTAGAACTAGGTTTAAGTCCCATGCTACCGGAGGAGGTCGAATGGGAGGTTTGGTTAGAGTCAGGCCTCTCATGAATCTTGCAACAAGCGGATGAGAGGAGACAGGTTGTCCATTTATAGGTTTTAAGGATGCTGCGATAGCACTCAAATGGACTCTTACTGAATTCGTCTTAAGGCCTGCATTAGAAAGATGCAGGAGATAGTCTAGTAGAGAATTCAAAGGAAGTGCTAGAGGGTCAAGACCCTGTTGAGCACACCAAATGGAAAAGCGTTTCCATTTGAAAGCATAGGAACGCCTCGTGGAGGGTTTCCTAGAGGCATGCAGGATATCTTTCACTGGTTGAGAAAGATTGAAGTCATGAAGGCTTAGGCCTTCAGTAACCAAGCTCTGAGGTGTAGGGACTTGGGGTTTGGGTGCCACAAAGTCCCCTCCTCCTGAGACAGGAGGTCTGGCGCAGCTCCCAGGTCCAGGGAGGGTCCCTGGGAGAGATGCAGAAGTAGAGGGAACCACACTTGGCGTGGCCAGCGTGGAGCTATGAGGATCATGGATCCGTGATCCCTCTGGAGTTTGAACAGAGTCTTGGGAATCAAAGGAATGGGTGGAAAGGCATATAGGAATTCCTGACCCCAATGCAGGAGGAAGGCGTCGTTGGCCTGAGCTTCCTGACACGGAGTCCTGGAACAGAACCGGGGAAGTTTGGCATTCCACGGACTTGCAAAGAGGTCTATGTCCGGGGTTCCCCATTCCTGAAAGATTTTGCCTATCTGGTCCATATGTATGGTCCATTCGTGTGGGAGCAGAACTCGACTGAGTCTGTCTGCCCGAGAGTTTTGAACCCCTGGAAGATATACTGCCAGAAGATGAATTTGATGCTCTCTGGCGAAGGCCCATAATCTGAGAGCTTCGCTGCAAAGCGACAGAGCCTGTCCCTCCTTGTTTGTTTACGTAGAACATGGCCACCTGATTGTCTGTCTGAACTAGGACGGTCAGGTTGACAAGGAGGGTATGGAAGACTTTGAGGGCAAAGAAGATTGCTCGCAGTTCCAGGAGGTTGATGTGAAGGGCGGTCTCCTGCGGAGACCAAGTACCCTGAGTGGAGAGGGATTGTAGATGGGCTCCCCACCCTGTTTGGGAGGCATCTGTTGTGAGGGTTGCTTGGGGCAACAAAGGTTGGAAGGGGGCCCCCAACAACAGATTCTTGGTGGACATCCACCATTGGAGGGACCAAAACAGACGTTTTGAGGTGAGTATTTGGTCGGAGAGCGCTCCTGATGCTTGAGTCCACTGGGTGGCCAAGGTCCATTGAGCTGCTCTCATATGAAGACGAGCGTAGGGCACCACGTGTAACGTGGAGGCCATGTGGCCCAGAAGTCGCAGCATTTCTCTGGCTGTCAAGTGACTGCTGGACTGAGCTTGGGAGGCCAAGCACAGCAGACGTTGGCCCCGGACTTGAGGCAGGTAGGCCCTTGCAGTGATGGTGTCCGACTGGGCCCCTATGAATTCTAGAGACTGAGTAGGGGTGAGTTGAGATTTGGGAAGGTTTACCACCAGTCCCCGATACTGCAGAAGGTGCCTTGTGCGGTCCAGGGAAATCTGGGCTTCTGACTGAGATGGAGCTCGGATGAGCCAGTCGTCCAGATATGGGAATACAAAAATTCCCAGACCTCTTAGAAATGCGGCAACAACTGCCATGCATTTGGTGAACACTCTTGGAGCAGAGGCTAGACCGAAGGGAAGTACTCTGTACTGGAAATGTTTTCCCTGAAACAGAAATCTTAGATATTTTCTGTGGGATGGGTGGATGAGTATATGTGTGTACGCATCCTTGAGATCTAGAGAACAAAGCCAATCCTGACTCTGAAGGCATGGAAGGAGAATGCCTAGAGAAAGCATTTTGAATTTCTCCTTGTACAGAAATCTGTTCAATTCTCTCAGATCTAGGATAGGTCTGAATCCCCCTGTCTTCTTTGTTATGAGAAAATAAGGGGAGTAGAATCCTGTCCCTTGTTGAAGAAGAGGAACCTCTTCTATTGCCCCTTGGGCAAGGAGAGAAGAGACCTCCTGATCTAACAGGTCCAGGAGAAATGGGGGAGAATTGAAGTGCCTCACCATGGTATATGGAGGAAGGTTGGAAAAATGAAGTCTGTAACCCTCTCTGATGATAGAGAGGGTCCATGGCTCTGATGTGATTTGCTCCCATCTGGGAGCAAAGTGAGCTAACCTTCCGGGAATGGTGAGGGGCTCTGGTTGTTCTAGAGCCAGAAATGTTAAGTTCTCTAGGGGCAAGTCAAAACCCCTGAGGGGGTTGAGCCTGCTGAGGAGTGGTAGACACTGCAGGCTTTGACTTTGCCTGTTTAGGTTGCTGACGTTTAGTAGCAAAGCGAGGCTGAGAAGATTGTTGGCCAGTATTTGTGGAAAATCTGGCCTTTTTGTAGTAAGGCCTCTTGAAAGACTTTTTCTTGGCAGGAGCAGAGGTAGACTTAGAAAGTCTATCCAAGGTAGCATTTTCTGCATCCATTTGGGTGGCTTTAATTTGCCAGTCCTTACCAAATAAGTTCTCACCTGTACAGGGCAGATTCCGTAAGCCATCCAGGACCCAGGGTTCTAGGTCAGAGGCCTGGAGCCAAGCAAGTCGTCGGGCTGCAATAGCAATGCCCGAAGCTCTACCGGCACCCTCAAAGGAATCAAAAGCTGCTCTGTTGGAGAACCTAGAAACATCTAAAAACTGTTTCACCAGAGAAATGAACTCCTCTTTTCTATCCTCAGGGATAAAGGAGGCAAAAGGTCGTATCTTTAGGGCAAGTTCTCTAAGAAACATGCCCATATACAGACTGTAAGAATTAATCCTGACTATAAGTATAGTAGCCTGGAAACTTTTCTTGCCAAAAGAGTCTAGGGTCTTACATTCTCGTCCTGGAGGGGTAGAAGAGTGCCTTTTGGTACTCTTAATCTTTTTCAGTGCAGACTTCACCACAATGGAATGGTGAGGCAACTGAGTCTTTTGAAAACTAGGAGAAGGAGGGACCCGGTACATGGTGTCCAGCCTACGAGAATAAGGAGACAACGTTAGAGGAGCCTCCCATAAGTCCATCAAGTGTTCTTGAAGGATTTCATGGATAGGCAGGGTGACTGCCTCTTTAGGAACCTTGGGGTATCCTAAAATATCCAATTTCTTTGATCTAGGTTCTTTTTCTGAGGATGTGGTAATAGAAAGTCCTTTAGCTAATTCAATAATGAATTCTTGAAAGGACAAATCCTCTGGTGGAGACATTCTCCTCTTTGGGGAAGAGGGGTCTTCATGAAGAACTAGAGACAGCTCATCAGAGTCCTCAGAGGAGTTGAAATCCTCTGAGGAATCAGAGTATTCTCTATTTGCTTCCAACGCACGATACGCATACCGATCGGTATCGACATCGGGCGTACCGGGTATGGGATCGGTACCGGGTAAAAACCCGGATCCGGCATGCGGAACCGATCTGCGTTTGGAAGTCGATGGTCTCGGTTCCGGTATGGGAGACGATACCGGAACCGGACCCGGTATCGCTGAACGCGATACTGAGGGCGTCGCAGCATTGATAAAAGCCAGCATGGCCTGCTGCATGGTCTGAACAGTATTGCTCATAGACGCCACTGCTGCCTGGATGTCGGTACCGGTATGGGCCGGTACCCCAGAGCAGTCCAACAGGTGATCAGTCGAGGCCGTGCCATCGATGTCAACCTGTAACCCCATAGATGGTGCTTTGGAAGCCAGAGCTTCCCGCCGGGGTTGTTTGGCTGGGGCAGGATCCTCAGACTCAAAAGAGAGAGCCTCTCGATGCTTTGAAGGAGATTTGCTCTTTGAGGACCTGCCTACAGAGGGTTTGATTACCTGAGATCCATCCGGAGAGGAAGACCTGGATGACTGTGATGCTGGATTATCAGAAGCAAACAGCACATGGAATTTGTTGGCCCGGTTCTGCAACCCACGTTTAGACATCTGGGAGCAGGATGGGCAGTCCGGAATGGAGTGGTCAGGTCCCAAACACTTAAGACACCATGCATGGGTGTCTGTGACTGAAATAACAGCACTACACTTGGTACACTTCTTAAAACCAGGGGCTGGTTTCTCCATGAGGAGAATTTGTGTAGGCCTGAGGCCTAACCGAAGTCACCAAGTTGTGCAGAAAAGAGATTTTTTTTTTTTTTAAAAGAAAAGAAAAGAGAGACCGGCGGTACCGGTTTCGGTATGGGGAAGGCAGGTACGCGGTCTAAAGAAACAAACTAAAACAATAATTTCTTCAGCGGTGACAGGAACACGACCTGCTGGCTCCGCGGAAAAAGAGAAACTGAGGAGAGCTGGTCAGGAAGGCGGGAAGGCAGCGCGCATGTGCAGTGGGAGGCCCCAAAAGCTTCCTTTCAGGGAAGCTGGGGAGCTTTCCCGCGCAGGCTCCGTCGGTTCCGACGTACCCATATGTGAGGACTTATTCCTGCTTGTTCCTGGAGATTACATATAGGCAACCCATCAATGTGTGCCATGGGGGAACCTCAGGTGTGCTTTGCTGTGCAGAGAAAAGATGGGGATAGGTCAGAGCTACCACTGCTGGCAGTAGAGTCCTGATCTCTCTTTCTTCTCTTGTTCCCCATGTGAACTCCTCTGGGCAGTTTGGGGAGTCAGCGAGCAGTACAGCTTATCTACTGCATTCTCTAAAGTCAGAGCCACTTGGGGTTAGTGGGTCTTCCAAGACTGATTCTGATAGAAACTAGCAGAGGAGGCAGCAACAGTAGGTAAAGGCCTGCTCGCCCTATTCCTCTTGCCATCTAAAGGTGAACCTGAGGGAAGGGATACCAGCAGGGCAGATGGGTAGCAAGGGAATCTGATACTGTGCTGTGACACCAAAGTTTGGTAACCACTATACTAGGCCACCTCTCCATTCAGAATCTGCTAACAAGCAATCCAAGCTGATAGCTTGTGCCTGCTCTTTTGACCCTAAATCTAGCCAATACTCATCACTGGTGACATGTGGTTTTATGGCAGTAATGCACGTCTGTAGGGTGAATGAGCTAGTCACACAATGGTGATACGAGATACTGATTTTTCCACTTCTCACTTCTGCTGCCTGACCCTTCCCTCCACACTTCTTCTGCCTGATCCTTCCCTCCATTTCTTCTGCCTGATCCTTCCCTCCACTTCTTCTGCCTGACCCTTCCCTCCACTTCTTCTGCCTTTTCTTTCCCTCCACTTCTCACTTCTTCTGCCTGACCCTTCCCTCCACTTCTCACTTCTTCAGCCTGATCTTTCCCTCCACTTCTCACTTCTGCTGCCTGACCCTTCCCTCCACACTTCTTCTGCCTGATCTTTCCCTCCACTTCTCACTTCTTCTTCATGACCCTTCCTTCCACTTCTTACTTCTTCTGCCTGATCTTTCCCTCCACTTCTCACTTCTTCGGCCTGATCTTTCCCTTCACTTCTCACTTCTTCTGCCTGATCTTTCCCTCCACTTCTCACTTCTTCGGCCTGATCTTTCCCTTCACTTCTCACTTCTTCGGCCTGATCTTTCCCTCCACTTCACTTCTTCGGCCTGATCTTTCCCTTCACTTCTCACTTCTTCTGCCTGATCTTTCCCTTCACTTCTCACTTCTTCTGCCTGATCTTTCCCTCCACTTCTCACTTCTGCCTGATCTTTCCCTCCACTTCTCACTTCTTCTGCCTGATCTTTCCCTCCACTTCTCACTTCTTCTGCCTGATCTTTCCCTTCACTTCTCACTTCTTCTGCCTGATCTTTCCCTCCACTTCTCACTTCTTCTGCCTGATCCTTCCCTCCACTTCTCACTTCTTCTGCCTGATCCTTCCCTCCACTTCTCACTTCTTCTGCCTGATCCTTCCCTCCACTTCTCACTTCTCCTGCCTGATCCTTCCCTTCACTTCTCACTTCTCCTGCCTGATCTTTCCCTCCACTTCTCACTTCTTCTGCTTGATCTTTCCCTTCACTTCTCACTTCTTCGGCCTGATCTTTCCCTTCACTTCTCACTTCTTCTGCCTGATCCTTCCCTCCACTTCTCACTTCTTCTGCCTGATCTTTCCCTCCACTTCTCACTTCTTCTGCCTGATCTTTCCCTTCACTTCTCACTTCTTCTGCCTGATCTTTCCCTCCACTTCTTCTGCCTGATCCTTCCCTCCACTTCTCACTTCTTCGGCCTGATCTTTCCCTTCACTTCACTTCTTCGGCCTGACCCTTCCCTCCACTTCATCTTGCTCTGCGTAATGTCCAGGTACTCACCAGTGATTTAGCGCAAATGGTCTCTACAGCACCATTCAACTAACATCACTCGCTCAAGAGCATAATCAGCTAACTCCACCAAATGCTATATGATATGGAACCACTTGAAGGCTTACTTAAAATAATAATCCAAAAATAACTGTTTATGTCATTTCAAAATAATTCAGCATAAAAGCAGTCCTGAACTATAAAACTGTCCCTGCAAAATCCCTTCCATGTGCTATTGTTCAAAAACTATGTTATGGGATATATCCATAATTTTGTAACTTAAGCTACCATTAGCATTTGCATGATTCAGCTAGTAGTAGAGCACACTAAAGATCTGCAGAGAGAATGAACACGCCGTCTTCACACCCAGGGAAAGCAGGGAACATTACACCGCCCTTCTTGTCGCAATTCTCATCATGCTGCCATCGACTCTGCAACTACCTTATATATGTTCTGGAAAAGGAGACTGGTTTTACTGGTGCAGTTTTATCACTGCTTGCACATTCATGTTCTGCCAACATACAGTTAGAGGACTAATCCTACTGTTGGCATGCACATTTTTTCCTGAGAATAAAAAATAAAACAAATGTGGTTGGGATGCCAGGAACAACAGACTGCATTTTACCCTTATACTGTAAGTAAGTATGCATCTGATACGCACAGCCTGATTTATTACTTTTCTCACAGACACAGAGATCTGGAGAAATGTCTTAGACGTTTAACTGCTAACAGAACAATTCATGCTTAGAGGGTCCTACCCATTGACCACCACGGACAAACTAGATTCTGCTTGGAAGGTCAATAAGGGATTACAAGTTCCAGTTCAAAGAGAAGGCAGAAAGGTATAAATCTCTATCTCCCTAGCTACCAGCATCTCACAAGCCAGTCTGACATAGAACAACATCTGTGTCTGGAGGGACAGTGGTTATATCTGCAAGGAGAGATCCACCGCACTGCTGAAGCTGCTTTTATATCAGGTGGCTTTGTCCATCTTTGTGCCACAGTGTGGGGGGGGTGAACTGCGAGTGTGGCAGGGTTGGCCTCCGCTTCTCCCCCAAATACTAACATCAAAATGACCATGGCACCTCTATGAAACACAGTCTACAGCGGCACATCACCTCATCTGCATGCCCAAAGGGGAATGATCAAAGGGGTGTGTTCCTTTGGTGCTCTTTCAGTGTCACTGAGGTGGTTCTGTGGTGTCCTGGAACGCACATTACAACTCTTTACTACACGTGAATCAACTGTGCATTTGTTATTTCAATTTTGCAAACACTAACATTTTAAAAGCTTGTTAAACATCCCTAAAAGTCATTTTCCTTTATTTCTGGAAAGGTTTTACAGCTTAAACGGACAAATTTCAAACTGAAAACAATGGTGTGCTCCTTCTAAAGGATCATTTTTGGCCCGTTACCCCCACCCCATGTTGTCTCCTCCCTCTTCTTTAGTGCAACTGCCGGATGAAATTAGGTACGCTCATCTACCTCTCTCGTCATCACTCCCCAGAGCTGGGCTCCTCAACTCTATGACCCACGCAAACCCCACCAGCCCTGACAAATGGGAACACAACAAAAGCTTCTTCATATAAAAAAAAAATTCACAGAGAGCAGATTCTCCCCATCAAGTGGGCAAGCAATATATAACACGATTCAAGCTGCAGCAGTCCCCAAACGGCTACAGGCTTCGCATTACTAAGATATGCTATATACTGATGTCAAAGGATGGACGGATCCATTAGTTTTTCTTTCTATAGCTTGCTGTAAACCTCTCCCATTTGCCATGGTGCTACATGTAAGTGTCCAGAGTTGTAATCACACTCCCGCCGAGCACACTCAGCCGTACGCGCTGCTTGCGACTCGGTTTAAAGCCCTGAACAGGATGGCTCCGGAGGTGCAGTACTGGAATCTGCCTGTGATTTCCTTTCCCTTTACTGTCTGCAGCTGTCATCACTCGCTGATCTGTTGGTGGCAGCCTCTGCGTAGGTGGAGCACAGGAAACAGAAACAGAACATGCTGCACAGAGGGGTCTGCCTCCTGCTTCTTATTCATCATCCCTGTAGTTTAAGGACACCAGAGCTCTCAGTGTTATCATATTGCATTGAAAGGGCCAATTTTGAATAGCCTGCATAGTAGCAAACCACGTGAATAATTTTATGGCATCTGATTTTCAATGAAAAAAACCTTTCAGGTACTTTCCATTTATTTGTATGGATAGCTGGGGGAGGACAAATAATGCAAAACGTTTGAAAATGCACCATGTTCTTCCTCTAACCTGAACACACCTGCAGTATCAACGTGTAAATGTTTAAGTGAAAAGGCAAGTGAGCACTCCCCAAGGTACAAATTATAAAAACCAGTGTGATCTTATTGATCGGCCACTCAGCACCATGCTAAAGCAGGCTGGTACACGCCAGTTGGATATCTTCGTGCTGATGTGTATCTTAAAAATACAGAGGACATCAGTCACAGCTATTTAAAACACTATTTTCTCAGCCGCAAGAGAGAGGGAGTTATTTTATAGATGACTCGAGCATGTACAAATGTTTTATAAGCTCAATTAGACGCTTATAAAATTGTCCTGAGGTACACCCGCATAAAAGGAACGGCAACTATTTTTATGCAATATATATATAGTATTCCTGGAGGCTGAGAATGAGCAGGGGAGGACAGGACAGGACTGGCACTTATCCACAGATTTTATACAATATACACACATGTACGCAGACTTCTACCAGCACACGTGCCTTGGAGCAGTTATAAATGTGTATGGAAGCTCTCATATAGGCACATGCATTTGCACTGATGTGCCCTGAAAATCTAGGTGCCTTGTTGTAAAATTACCCTCCATATAAGAGCAAATGCTTAATTCATCAGCTTTCTGCAATCCTAAAAATCCCGCCTGGCACAGCTCTGAACTGCAGTCAAATGCTAGCATGAAGAGATTCAAACCTAAGAACGCACGCTATGTGGGTTATTTTAGAAGCCTTATTCACAGTTTCCATATATAAAATCAGGACTTTATATGTCAAAATGATATCTGAGTGTAGATGGCAATTTTAGAAAGGGCTGAATTTATACGTGGATGTTCTTATTGCACTGAAATTGCAAGGAAGAGTGTCAGGGGTGGTGCTTAGGGAGTGGGCTGAGCGGGTCAAACATCTATGCATGTATTCCCTCTTTCGGTCAGGAATACATGTGTATGACTGCAGTGGTCTATGTAGGGATTTACAGCTGCTTCCTGGCGTGTAAAAGGTATTTAAAAAGTGCTCCCTTTGGCCAGCTCTTTACAGTTGTTTATTTCCCCCTCCACATAAAAATCAGATAAAGCTAACAGTATCTGTAGTTAATTGCTGGCATTTATATGTGTACTTTTGCAAAGTGCTTGACATACACGTGTAAGTGCCGGCACCTACACATTGAAGTTGCCGAGTTTCTCTCGTTGATGTTCTCCATGTGCAGATTTGCTCTGTCTCCACCTATCAACAAACACACGTGTATTCCTGCACTTAGAATAAGCTGTCTCCCCACCTTTCCCTACTTATACCCTTCTTCTCCTCGTCTACTGTACTGTCTGTCTCGATTAGATTGTAAGCTCTGACGAGCAGGAACAGTCTTCTATATGTATCTGTACAGCATACGCCTTGTAGTGCTAGATAAATGATTAATAGTAGTAGTAATAATTTAACAGTTTTTTCTAAAATACTACTGGAAGTGTATATCGGGACCTCAACGTCTCATTTCCGATCTCCACATACTATCTAAAATGTGCCTTAACATGTTGTCCCTGATGACTCTGCTGCACTTTATTTCCAAAAGCTGCTCTTTTACTACTTTTTAGTTGTTGTTTTTTGGTCTGGCAGTTTCTTCCTGCTCTTCTGGGCTGAAAGATCAATTGGACTGAGCCTTTGAGCTATTGCACCATAATCTTTCATTCACAACTACCTGGGTGTTTTCCCTTAACTTCATAATCCCACACCTAGCACAGAATGCTATTACCTGGTACATGTGCACGCTACGAGTGATTGTATAACAGATCGCCTTTGTGCAAAAAGTCAGTGGGTGCCTATTTTGGGTGTATTTTATACAGATATATGTGTCTTTATAATAACTGCCACAAAAATCCTACTAAAATCATGGCTATAATGAACATAAGTACACTTACACCAACTTGAGAGCAGGTGTATTCTTTTCAATGCAAATTTTACATTTCAAACACAAAAGCTCTCTTGTTAAGAAACAGAATATTTTGCAAAAATAAGGAACAAACATAAATAAGTAATATAAGCAAATGCTTAAGAATTATTCACCAATCCACAATTCTACAAGGGGGCCAAAACCATAATCAAAAGAAAAATCCTAAAGGCAATGGGACAAAACTAAACAGTACAGCACTATACTTTCTCTCCATCTCTCTATGAAGCAGATCCCGGGATCTCCAAGGTCTGTGGAAGACATTCTAAACTCTTATTAATAATAAACTATGTCACATGGATGTAACTGAGTCCTTGAAATTTCAATAAACACTTACATGGGTATTGTAAAATGAAGAAACTCCCCATCCACAAAACCTTACAACATAATAAAAGAAATTGCTTTCTACGCTTTTGAATCATGTTTGAGACATCAGGAAACCTAACATGAGAGCCCATGAACATTTCATCCTTAGCTTTGAAAAATAATTTCAGCAAACTATCTTGATCTGGATCCAGAGCCACAGTAATCAGGAGAATAGCTATCGTCAATGGTTCAAACCAGACTTCTCAAGAAATTCAGCAAGATGAAGAGAATCAAAGGAAAGTCGTTGACTTGGGGAAGACGTTTCAGGTTCCTTTTGCTTAGCTACCAGCGGGTAGAAAACTCTAGCAAGAGGAGGTATTGATGCCAAAGGAATCTTAAGAACAGAGGTAGCATAAGATCGAGAGCAGCTGTAAATGTACATGTGAACAATACACGCAACCCTATGTATTTTATAAAGTACATGTGAAAATCGCAACTTCACTCACAAACATGCCTCCACCAGAGTAGCGTATGCGTATATATGTCTTTGTTATAGTAAGTTCTTGTACGCAACTGGTAATTTGATAAAAGGACACTTAAGTGAGAAGTCCAAAAATGTTATGAAGGAACCTAGGCACCTAGATCCAGCCCTTACAGCAAGCAATGCTGATGCACACACTGACAACTGTTCCAAAGTTGGTGTAACTGTGTATGTGTGTATTTTGCACATGTACTCACATATTTTATAAAATAACATGTATATACATCACACAACAAAAGGCTTTTATGAAATTACCCTCTAAGTGGCCAAACTTCGGTGGCAATTTTATAAACAACCACGCAGGCTATCTGTGTTTCTGCATGCGTATGTGGGACTTATCTCATAAAGTGAAGCACATGCATGCTTTACTTTATAAAATACTGGCATAGGGACACACGTCAACCTAGGCATGGCAGTCACATCCGCCCACGAGTAGCTGCCCACGCCCAGACTGGTGCAGACATGCGTGTAGGTCAATGTGTTCTATAACCTATGCCCGCGCATTGTGGCCCTGCTTGTACACTGCCCCTGTGCACATCCCAACTGAAGGCATGCACAACAGAACCTATGCGCACACTCACAGAACAGCAACCACACAAAATGCCTGTATAGTTGCCCATTCGCGTATGTCAGTCCTTTTTTAACAGATAACTTGAATTATTTGCATCAGGTGTGAGGAAAAGGAACAAGGCTCAGGAGCCCCTTGAGCTGTAGCACTGCTTCGCTTACCAGAGGGTTATCCTGATTCTCATGCAGCTCCGAAAGCTTGCTGCTGGATTTCTGACGTTTCGGTTTAATCCTCTCCTCAATGTAGCCTGAACAGTTCTCTTGTAATTTGTCGGCTTCCTGAGCAGTCAAAATGCAGTCTTCCAGGCCACCAAACACGGACGGAATGTTCTCTTTGTCGATAACGTCCCTGCAAATAAAACGCTGTGGTATGAGCTTTCTGATTTTCTCCTCACTTCTCTTCCTTTCAGTTTTTCTGTGCTCAGGTAGAAAGAGAAGTGAGTGACTTGATGGACTGTATATAGAGGCAGGTGCTCTACGAATAAGTGCTCCATCCGTGACTTTTCAGAGGCAGGATCCACACAGTGCCACTGAAAATTCTTACAGATCACCCAGCACTATCTGGAAAGTGCCAGGGCAGAGCGTGGGTTTTTCACTTAACTCCATGGATAGTCAGCGATATTCTGCAGTTATCCATGTAGCTATGTGGTTTAAATTTAGGACAGCAAAAAGGCTGCCCTAAAGTAAACCACTTAGTGCAAATGGATAGGGGCTGAATATCACCACTATCCGTAGAGTAGCGGTGCCAGTCACTGCTCTCTATATATATTCTGTGTCACTCTCTATCCAGATAGCATTGCTGAATAAACATGGAAAACTTAAATGCCGTAGCTGGCATTTAAATAAATGCTCACTATGATGCTTGAATATTCAGGTATGTAAATATTTAGGAGTGGTAGTCCCTAGTGATTTGACCCTGCTGTATTCCCTGAATCATGGCAAGCTGCTAAGAAACATTAAAAATGAACCTTCTGGAATGGAAAGACATAGCAAGCTCTTGGCTATGGAGAATTAATGTTATAAAGACTGGAATTATTTTTTTCTTCAGTTGCTCGTAAATATCCCTAAATGATTTTTTCTTGTCGTGCAATGTGCTTTATTAATTTTATTTGGCAAGGTAAGATAGTGAGGATTTCATATATTTTGCCCTTACCAAAAAAGGTGAGAGGAAGGGCCTTCGTAATAAGTTAATTATTTGGGGTGCCTGTCCCCAAGCCCATTTCTTAAGCTCCTCATTACTGGAAGAGGTTTTCTATCATAAAGTATCCATGCACAAAGCTAGGTGAGAGGCTAAACCACATGGAAAAATGGCAGAGCAAACAGTGGCAGTAGGGGGATAGTCACAGGTGGGGGTCGGGCTTACCCCATTCAATGGCAGCAACACAAGCCAATGAGAGGAGGATTGGAAACAGTGTGAGGATCTGCGCTGCCTAGTGCCCCCCCCCCCCATGCTAACCTTGGGCCCCACCAAAAGAAATCACTTCTGGCTATGCCACTGGTGTGCAGGATAATTATGCATGTCCTTTATATTGCTTTTTGTCTATTACCCCTGATGCAGGAGGTACTACAGAAACATAGCCCTAGTGGGCCTTTCATTTGCCTGAATTTCATTACCCAGTTCCTATACTATGTTTTTATATTATATTTAAATATTTTTCCCAATATTTAAAAAGATTTATCCTGTTAGTTGCACCTGGTAACTGGATAAGCCCCAACGAGAGGGACAGTCAGCAGCACTATCACCACAAATCACCTCGACACTATCCTGATAGTACTGGAGCAGTTTGGGGGCAAAGTCATGGCAGAGCAAGGAATTACTGGATAGCTATCTGCATAACTTAAGACGGCAAAAAAAAAAAAAAAGCTGTCCCAAGCTATCTGGAATGTAGTGCTGAAAACCACTGCTATTTGGAGAGTGTCATGGTCAGCGCTGAATCCAGAAATTCAGCTCTCTCTTTATTCAGATAACGCTGCGAAATATCTAGGTTTTATTTAAATCCTATGGCTGGCATTTTAAAAAACAGCAAGTATGCCTGGCAGGATAGATGGTCAGTAGTCTGTATTCATGCTATACGGCCTAAAACTATAATTGTGCCTCCCCTTCTTCTTTATGTCCTCTCTTCCTTTAATCTTCTTTTTCTTAGTTGTAAGTCTAGAACTTGTTGGGTAGAGGGGTATGAGGGGTAGAGGGGTAGAGGAGGGGGTGGGCGGTTGACAGGGAATGTCTTGGTCTATCTGAGTTGGGGTGCCATGTATAAATTGGTGTGAACCTTGGATTATGGGCAAGGCGCTGACATGGGGAGGGATTCTGTGGGGGCTGGGTGGAGAGGAGGAGGTTTCAGTTTGGGGATGTCTGGTGTAGCAACGAGGTACAGCACAGAATCTGGAAGGGGGATACAGGGGTTGGACTACCAAGAGGGGAGTCTGGAAAGGCAATATGTGTGAGTGGGGGAGGGAGTACCTTATGCATCGGCAAGTGACTCTACGGATGAGGAAAGGAGTAGGTGGTGAAAATCTCGAGAAAAAGGGGGGAGATGGGGGAGTTGGGGGGAGGGAAGGGAAGGGAAGGGAAAGCTACTGGGGTGTGGGATACTTGTGGGAGAGGTCAGACTTTGGATGATGTGGTATGTGTGTTGGGGAACATATCCTACCTAAATGGGGGGGGGGACCTTAGGCTGGGGGGGGATCTTCCGCTATGCTGAAGATGGCTTTGCATGTGTGGATGAAACTATGTTTGGGACATGGGCTGAGGATCATATCGTGAAATGTGTGTGGACTGGGTTCGCCGATAAAGCGCCACAAGATTCTTCGTGCTTCAGCTCGACAGTGGTGTGAGGTGGCTTTCCTATAGGAGACCCATCAAGATGCACTGGAACACTCTAAATTAAAGAGGGAGTGGGTAGCACAGGTTTTATGGTGCACTGGCTATTGGTAAAAAGAGTAGTGTGGCAGTGCTATTCAGCAAGGTTTTTTTTGAATGTGCCACTGAGCTTTATGATGAGGGTGGACTGTACGTAATCCTGAGTAGGAACCTCCAGGGGTTCCTCACTGTGCTTTGTAACATCTATGGCCCCAATGTGCCTGAACTGCAATTTATCGTGAAGCTGGCATCGAGCCAGGAGCAGTTACCTGAAAGCCAGTTGATGGTCGGAAGGGATCTGAATGGTGTATTAGACCAATTGGTGGATATGTCGCAGGACGGGTGAGAGGAAAGGACAGGGACAAGGACAGTTGTGGAGTAGGCTGGATCTTGTGGATGCTTGACGTCTGCTGTGCCCTATGGAGCAGGATTATACTCATTTATCTAGGGCACATGGCACAAGCTCCTGGATTGACTATTTGCTTATTTCGGTGTCCGTGTTTGACTTGATAAGAAGATGCGTCTATTGGTTTTAGCGAAATCTCAGATCATGCGATGACCTGGACTGACCTCGCTTGGCAGGTATGAGAGACTGCAGTGCATGTTTGGCACTTCCCATTAGAGCTGTATTGGGATGAGCAATTTATTCTATACTTGATGGTGAGATTTTGAGTAACAATGTTCAGCATGCAGATACTCCTGCCTTGTTCTGGGAGACTGAAAAAGTTGTTTTGCGTGGAGACATTATAATGAATGTGGCATGGCACCAAAAGATGATCAATGCCGGGTTCTTCAGTTGGAACTTCAGATGGTGGCTGATAGGAAACACTATGCGTGGTTTCATACGATAGGAAACCGAGGCCTTGAATGATGTGCTGCATCAGAGGATGGAAAAGGCCTTAATGTACTATAAATTTTAGCTGTATCAATATGGTGACAGAAATGGCAAGTTGCTGGCCCGCTGCTTAAAAGGTGCCCAGGGTACCCATTTTGTGGCGGCTTTGCGGGATAAATGGAGAGGGGGGGGCGCACCATTGAAACACCACGGAGATGTGGGGGGCGGGTCTTTCATGAGTTTAATCAGAACTTATACTCAGGGGAACGGATCTCCCCTACTCTGACAGCAGCCTGCCTTTGGGAGGTTTACCTGCCCTGGATTACTGAGCAGCAGGCGAGTCTGTTAGGGGCACTGATTTCTGCAGAAGAGGTGCAGAAGGAAATAGTGCTGTAAAGCCCCGGAACCAGATGGATTTAGCTCGGAGTTCTATAAATTACTGAAGGACCAGTTGATGCCTCCTATGGTGAATAGCTAAAGGTGAGTTTGCCCAAGATGTCAACCAGGCTTTTATCACTCTCATTCTAAAACCCGGGAAGGATCCATAGAAAGTGGAGTCAGACAGTCCGATATCCCTCATTAATTTTGATTTAAAACTGCTGGCCAGGATAATGGCAGACTGACTGGCCCTGTTAATTCCTGGCTTGGTACATGATTGTCAGGTGGGATTTGTTCGGGAGAGTTACGCTGTGAGTAACCTGAGGAAAAGTTTGGCTTTGCTGAAATGGGCCCACAGATAGCGACTCCATTCTCTGCTCATTAGTTTCAATGCTGAAAAGGCATTCAATCGAGTTGAATGGGACTGTCTGTTCGCTGTGTTACCGGAATATGGATTGGGGGAACCTTTTTTGAGAACTGTTTGATGCCTGTACTCTCAACCGACTGCGACAGTAATGGCAAATGGGACTCTCTCAGAGCCGTTCACCTTACAACGCAGAACGAGGCAACGTTGATCCCTCTTCCCCCTGTTTGTCTTTTCACTGGATCCATTGTTGAGGAGGATATCCAGCAGAATGGAGGTGGCAAGAATTCCCTTGGGGAGTAGTGAATTTAAACTGTCAGCATTTGTAGACAATTTACTGGTGCATCTATCTAATTCACAACATTTGCTACCTTTGCTGCTTAAGGAGTTCTGGGAATTTGGTGAGATAGCTGGATTAAAACGTAACATGTATAAAACAGAAGCATTAGATGCTTTGGATGTGCTATGGAAAGATTGGGGGCTCAATTTCTCATCAAGATAGGCAGGACATGCCTTTACCTACCTAGGAATTCAACTCTCGAGGGATTCGTGCCGACTCTATGCCTTGAATTATAATGCCTTGCTAGGATTCTTGAAAACCAAGATGGGGGATTGAAGGCCATTAGCTTTGCCTTTGATGGGGAAGGTGGCTGTGTTTCGCATGCTCTATTCCTGAAAATCTTTTATGTGCTGCAGACCCTTCTGATCTGATCGTTCAAAAAAGATATGTTTAGTTTAGTTTATTGAGACTTAATATACCGCCTATGGCAATAGCTGCTAGGCAGTTTAGAAAATGACAGGATCATAATATAATATAATAAGGGGGGACAAAGGACAACAATAACAGCTCTGATTGAAACTGAGGTCCGCAGATTTATATGGCAAGGAAAATCTACTCGTATGGCCCTGGCCCGGTTATGGGAAGATTGTAGAAAGGGAGAGATTGGTCTGCTGGACTTCAGCTTATATAATGTGACCTGTCAATTGCGTCATTTATGGGACTGGCTGGGTTACACCTCTGTGTTTATATTTAGGGAGCTAGAAGAGGCTTTTGAGTCTCCATACAGTTTGCTCAAAGTTCTAAGGAGCTGCTGGAGCATAAAAGTCTTTTGATTAGACCGATTAGGGCTCAAGCCACTAGGCCTCCACATGCTGAAACCTGGACAGTCATGGAGGAAGCAGAAAAGGCAGTCTGTTGATCCTGCAAAGCCATACCACTTTCAACTGGGATAGTGATGCGCTTAATCACTGCCGTGACCAGACGTCTACCTTTGGGGAACAAAGTCACTTGTCCAAGTCCTCTTGGGACCAGAAAGAGATCCTACACAAGCGCAGGGCCGCGGTCAAAGCTGCTTCCAGACAGTTCCACATTGCCGATACCATTTGCTGAAACTCAGCAGGAAAGGGAAAAGCCCTAAAAGGCTTCCTAATGCCTGCCAAAATGGGGTCGGAAGTCAAATGAGCCTGGCTATCAGCAGAAGGGTCGGGGATACGTAGCTCAGATGCAATTTGGATAATCAGAGGAGGAATCTCTTTCTGGTGAAAAAAAGCAAACCACGCAGGATTCATTAACATCTGGCAGGGAGGATACCTTAACTTCTTCGAGACTAGACCCCCTGCCTGCAGAATCATCCAGGTCTGGATAAGGGGCATCCCCATCAAAAGACCTGGAATCCTTCATCCCCCAAGTCAAATCTTTATGAACATGAGCACCACTGTGAGGCAAATCCACTGATCGGGAGCGCTTCCAATCTGAATGTATGGCCTTAGACGGGTCTGCTAAGGGAGGAACTTGAGGCACAGGAATCCCCTGACTCCTCTCCAAAGGGCCCAGGCATGATGAAATAAAGCAGCAAACTTAGCTGCTGCTAGATCCTGGATTGGAGAAATAAACTGATGCTGAGAAAGAAGCAGGGGGGAGGGCACTCCAGCCTCAGAAGCGACTGAGAAACCAGCGGGGGCGCTTGAACCTCTGCGGGACTCAAGAGAACCACAAGAAGAGGGACTGAATCCTCTGGAGAAGGTTGTGTCTCTGCCTGAACACTTGGATGCCCCCCAGAAGAAACTGCCGTGGAGTGCTGAGAACTACCTCCAGGATCAGCTGCACAAGCAGCACACAACCCGTCTAATAAATACTGGTGCCACCTGCCACAGCCGAGACACCAGGGAAGAGCAGGAGACATGACTGAGTTGTGAAAAAGTATGCGTGAGCAGCCCCACAGAGACTGAATTCAGGCAGGAAGACAGAACGGTGCTCATTAAATAAAAATAAAAGTTTAACTCTCCTGCTTTTACTTTTTTTTTTTTTTTTAGTTAAGCACAATAAAGGCTAAATAAAACAGACAAACAAGAAAACTAGGTACCCCCAGAGAGGAATCCTCACACAACTCAACTGGCCCTCATGACCAGGAGATAGCCCCCAAAGAAGAAGAATACCTAGAAAGATATCTCAAGTACACCCTGGGGTCCCCAAGAACTGAGCTTGACTGACAGGTGTCTCTGAGGGCTGTCAGGAGCTCAAGGCCATAGCTGCACAGGCATAGCAACCGCCATCTGCTGGAGACAGAGAAAATACTGGAGAGTGCCCTTAGCTGCGCTGCTTTTTATACCCGTGCTGATTTCATTGCATTCTTCTGGCTTTTTTCTCCATCTGCTGGTAGGGGGAGAAAATCCCATTAGTCTGAACTGGTCTAGCGGGATGATCTGGAAGCATTGGTTGGTCAGCACAGACATGCAGCACTGACTGGCCAAATTGGACAACTGTGTCGAATTAACTTTAAAACAGATGTATGGGTCAAATATTTTCAGGCTGGATATCTGGATAAAGGATAACTGGATAATATTATTCCATTAATTTAACCCAGCAAGAAGCTACTGTATATTATCCCCTTTGTATTTATTTTGTTAGAAAAGTCAAGAAAGTGTACAAAATTTGAAGTGCAGTTTTATAAGAGTACTAGATATTACAATGGTGTTATTCTTCCAGTACATAATTTTGGCCACTTCTTTTTCCTCTGGAACAATATATTGATTACCTTAGCCATGTGTTACAAATAAATCACACAATCTGCCTCTATCCAGAAAATGGTCTCCAAAATACTACTAATCTGTCCAATTGCAAATGTTTCTTTAAGTCCATAAAAGAGGTTTTGGGGTTTTTTTTATTACTAGAGACACAGCCACTAATGGGGTGAAGTGTCTGCTGCTTCAGGCCTAAAAATGAAAGCAATTGTGTCCTACCTTTCTCGGTTTCTTCGGATGTCATCTTGTTCCTTGAGGTGTCTCCTCCGCTGCCGTGCAGATAGCACAGGTGAAGCTGATGTAGTCCCAGATTCAGAGTCTTCCGAACTCTGACCGCCTGAGCCATACATGTCAAAAAGATGTTGTTCCACTGCTGACCTGATCGTCTTTTCTAAGAACCTGCCAAGCAGAGTGAGACAAAATTGCTTAAGAGTTTGTAAGGAAGAAACTTCTTCCTGCTGAAACATTCACTTTTTCTTTTATTGACTGTGATAAGGAAGCTTATCATAGCTCAGGAAGGAGCTATAGAAAAGGTGAAGTGACTCTGAACAAGCAACCTGTCAGTTCTGGTAGAAATAAGAAAACAGAATTTTGCCATAAAAGACTACCAGTCCCAGAATGCACCAGGTTTCCAACAGCCATTAGAGGAGCTGAAGTGGGGAAATGTGTGTTCAATCAGGAGGGCTATGAGGTAATCCCTAAGCACTCATCTCAAAGGGCAGGGCCTGATTCAGCACAGCTGTGCTGTGTTAGGGAGGAGCACTCATCTAAGCAGAATAAGAGTAGAGTTTATTCTACAGATGACCATCTTCATGATCACCTTGGATATCCAGAGAATGATCATCAGTTTCATCTGAAGGATCATCAGAAGCAGAAGCCAAACCGGACGGACAGAGAGGCAAGGAAACCCTCTGGAAGAAAGAGGAGAAAAGCCTTTGAGAAGTCTAGAAGAGTCCAAAGCAGTACGTATACTGGGAGGTATTCCAAGGGCCAGCATACACCATTGGACTGGGGAAAGCCAGAGGAATGGTGCTGCAGAGCTAGGAATCACCAGAGGCTACCTGTGAGGGAGACGGCTGCACGTGGAAGGGACCCTAAGACCTGTGCCAGAAGGTATGTGAAGAGAGATCCAGTGTCCAGGGATCTGGATTGGAAGGCTGGACATAAGAACTGGACTACATACTGGCCAGGCTATATAAGAGAGGAACTCTAGCAGCAATGGAAGCTCAGGTATAAACACTGATCTATGCCCTAGCTATAACCTTGAAAGACAGCAGGGAAACAAGTATTCTCCTGAAAATGCTCCATTGAGAGATTCATCTGTGCCAATCCATGATATTGAACCCATGCTTGTTGAACAAGGGGGAATAATAGCAGATGAGGATCCTGTTTATATGGACTGTTCTCTGTCTAACTCCGTTGGTAACTTTCTATTATAAAGTACAGCAACCATCACAAAGAAATACAAATTTGTTCTTTAATCTACTCAGAAAAGCTCCTGAAGCAGGATTTGACCCACACAGTAGAAAGCAAGCCAGCTAAGGGGTTTCAGCTAGATAACTGCTAGCAATTAAGCCTTACCTAATTGTTTGTGAGCTAGGAGAGAATCACTTCTGTATCTATGTGGGAAGTAATCAGAAGTTAACCTGAAAAGAACAGTTTGTTTCTTGCTTTGTGGCTTTTCATTTGTTGTTTTACTGATTTTGACTTTGTTTTTCCAAGTTAACACTGAAAGCAAGTAACCTAATTTATGTGCTACCAAGCATATCTGTGTTGGGAGAAATAACCCCATAAATAAATATCTTATTGGCTTTACCCAAGAGCACAACTAAATTATTGTCAGCAGCTGTGTCTGGTGTGAATGAACTACATTGCCCACAATACCTTGCAAATCATATAGATATATGCACTTGCTAAGACTGTGAAGATTCTCACCCAGGCAGCCGTCTGACATGACCCAGGTGGATGGCTTTGTGCCGCTGCTTTGTTGCCTGCAGCAAGCCATGTGCTTCAGCACAAATGACCTGCCACTTCTGATTCCTGTCCAATGCAACTTACTGTTGGGGTGGTCAGAAGCGGCAAATCATGTGTGCTCAAGCACATGGCCTGCTGAGGGCAACAAAGCGACGGCACAAATCCACTGCTTTTAAAATACTGTCGCCACCCGCCTCCACCCCCCAAGACGGAATTGGTGGCAGCAGGGGGTGGTGGTGCAGCTCGGCAGGGATAGGTTGGCGGGAGGGGGGCAGCGCGGCTGGGGTTTCTGCCTCAGACAGCATAAACCCTTGGGCTGGCCCTGCTACTAACTCCATATTTCTAACATGACAGTACCCCAAAAACTGCATCTCAGAATCACGGCATGAGAGTGGGAAGTGCTGAATACAAACTACACAATAGTATAAATGATTGACTGAAGAGCCAATTAAACAAAGCTACAACCTGTCCCCTAAATCTACATCAGCTCAAAAGTAAACTGGACAAGACTAGAGAAACATAGAAACATGATGACAGAAAAAGACCACATGGCCTATCTAGTCTGTCCTTCCATATCAACAACTACAACAGTCCACTTTTTACCTTTAGAGATCCTCTGTGTTTGTCCCATGCTTTTTTGAATTCAGTTACTGTCCTCATCTCTACCACCTCCACTGGGAGACTATTCCATGGATCCACTACTCTTTGCGTAAAGAAATATTTCCGCATATCACTCCTGAACCTATCTCCCTTCACCCTCATTCCATGTCTCCTCGTAGCAGAACTTGCTTTCAATTGAAAGAGGCTCTCTCCGTGAACATTTATGCCACGGAGGTATTTAAACATCTCAATCATATCACCTCTATCCCGCCTTTCCTCTAAGGTGTACATATTAAGATCCTTAAGTCTGTCCTCATATGCTTTATAATGAAGACCACTAATCATTTTAGTAGCCACCCTCTGCACCGACTCCATCCTGTTCACATCCTTTTGAAGGTGCGGTCTCCAGAATTGCACACTATACTCCAAATGAGGTCGCACCAAAGACTTATACAGAGGAATTATCACCTCCTTTTTTCTGCTAGCCATTCCTCTCCGTATGCACCCAAGCATCCTTCTAGCTTTTGCCATCGCCTTTTCTACCTGTTTAACTACTTTAAGATCATCAAACACAACCACGCCTAGGTCCCGCTCTTCTTTAGTGGACAAAAGTACTTCACCTCCTATACTGTATTGCTCCCTTGGATTGCTGCAGCTCAAATGCATGACCTTACATTTTTTAACATTAAATCCCAGCTGCCAAATTCTAGACCATTCTTTAAGCTTAGCTAGATCCCTCCTCATGTTATCTACACCTTCCTGGGTGTCTACTCTATTGCAGATTTTGGTATCATCTGCAAAGAGGCAAACCTTACCCGACAGCCCTTTCGCTATATCACTAACAAAGATATTAAAAAGAATCGGACCAAGGACAGATCCCTGGGGCACACCACTGGTAACATCCTTCTCCTCAGAGTGAGCTCCATTTACTTGTACTCTTTGTCGCCTCCCACCCAACCAATTTCTAACCCAAGCAGTAACTTTAGGGTCCATCCCTAGGGTGCTCAGTTTGTTTATAAGTCGCCTGTGAGGAACAGTGTCAAAGGCTTTACTGAAATCTAAATACACCACATCTAGAGCTCTCCCTCGGTCCAACTCCCTGGTCACCCAGTCAAAGAAATCAATCAGATTTGTCTGACAAGACCTGCCTCTGGTGAATCCATGCTGCCTCGGATCCTGTAATCCGCTGGACTCCAGAAACCTCACTATTTTCTCTTTCAGCAGAGTTTCCAATAATTTACTCACCACCGAAGTTAAACTAACCAGCCTGTAGTTTTCAACCACATCCTTACTTCTGCTTTTGTGTAAAGCAGGGGTCTCAAACACGCGGCCCGCGGGCCGCATGCGGCCCGCGAGAGAACGTTGTGCGGCCCGTGATGGAGGGAAACAAAAAAGCCTTGCTTCTGCTGCTGCCGTTGCCGCCATGGCAGCGGCAGAATCGACTGTCAATTTTTTTTTTTAAAAACTGGTTTCTGCTGCTCAAGCAGCAAAATCAGCTGTCCTGCGGCCGCGGCCGCGGCCCCTTCCTCTCTGCCCGGAGATCCCTGAGTGTGCTCCATCAGCAGGTGCTTTTCAAGCCGCGAAGAGAGTATTCCCCTCTCTCGAGGCTTGAAAAGTGAATAGGCTTAAGCCGCGCAAGAGGGAAATACTCTCTTCGCGGCTTAAAAAGCATGCCGCTGATGAAGCACACGCAGGGCTCTCCGTGCAGAGGGGAAGGGGCCGCGGGACAGCTGATTTTCTGCTGCAGCAGCAGAAGCCTGGTGTTTTTTCTATTTACCGGGGGGGGGTGTAGGACTGGAAATGGGCTATTGGCAGGGGGGTTATGACTGGAAATGGGCTATTGGCATGGGGGGTTATGACTGTAAATGGGCTATTTGCATGGGGGGTTATGACTGGAAATGGGCTATTGGCAGGGGGGTTCTGAAGGCAAATGGGCTATTGGCAGGGGGGGTTATGACTGGAAATGGGCTATTGGCAGGGGGGTTATGACTGGAAATGGGCTATTGGCAGGGGGGGTTATGACTGGAAATGGGCTATTGGCAGGGGGGTTTATGACTGGAAATGGGATATTGGCAGGGGGGTTATGACTGGAAATGGGCTATTGGCAGGGGGGTTATGACTGGAAATGGGCTATTGGCAGGGGGGGTTATGACTGGAAATGGGCTATTGGCAGGGGGGTTATGACTGGAAATGGGCTATTGGCAGGGGGGGTTATGACTGGAAATGGCCTATGGGGGGTCTAGGACTGGTAATGGGCTGGGGGGGGGTTGCTAGGACTGGAAATGGGCTGAGTGGAAGAGGGGCTTGAACTGCAAATGGCTGATGGGGAGGGGGGCTTGGAATGGAAATAGGCTCTGAGGGGAGGGAGCTAGGATTGGAAATGGGCTGATGGGGGCTAGGATTGGAAATGGGCTGATGGTGAGGCTAGGATAGGACTGGAAATGGACTGATGCAGGGACTAGAAGGGAGCGGATGCTGGGTGGGGCTGGAACTAGAAGGGAGCTGATGTTGGGGGAGGATTAGAATGGGATGGAGCTGGGAAAGTGAAATGGAGAGGGGAAAAATATTTTGTCTGGGAGAGAAGACAAATCTACAATTGGCCAGGTATTGGGAGAGTAAGTGGGGATTGAGGATGGAGGGGTAAAATTTGAGTGGTTGAAATAGGAATGAGGAAAGAGAAAAAGGAGAAAGATTAGTATGTTAAAGCAGATGTAGAGAGAGAATGGAAAAAAAACTAGGAGAGAAGAAAGGGCAAATGGACAGCAGACGATGGAGAGTTAGCAGAAGACATGAAGAAACCAGAAGAAAGTGGCTGGAACAATTGCAACTGAAAAAAATGCACAAAAGGTAGAAAAATATCTCTTTATTTTGAATTTATTAACTGGAATATGTCAGCTCTGGGAAATGTGCATCATTAATGTTTGCGCTTTGTTTAGTACAAGAGGAAATTAATTTATAGTTTTATTTCTACAGTGTTGTTGTACATTCCAAGTTTGGCTTTTGGGGTTCCCAGTTTAATTATTGTCTTCCTGTTTCTAAATCTTTTAGTCTTTCTTTATCCATACTCATTAAAGAGGCATGTTTACTAAAAGTTAGTGTATGGTAATATTATGCAAATATTTATGCAAATGAGGCCCCTTATGCAAATGAGGCCCCGCGTCTTATGCGGCCCCCGGGTTACTTTACAAGTCCTCATCTGGCCCTCAAAGCAATTTGAGTTTGAGACCCCTGGTGTAAAGGCACCACATGAGCCTCTCTCCAGTCCTCTGGCACCACTCCCGACTCCAACGAGGCATTGAAAAGGTGTCAGTGGAGTTGCTAGAACGTCCCTAAGTTCCCTCAGTATTCTAGGGTGTATCCCATCCGGTCCCATCGCTTTGTCTACTTTAAGTTGAGCTAGTTTCTCACGAACACAGTCTTCTGAAAATTGTTCAATATGTCCCTCGCTTCTGTTCCTATTTGTGGGTGTTTTCTGAGGTCCTGCTCCTGGTTCTTCATCTGTGAACACAGAACAGAAATATTTGTTAAGCAATTCCGCTTTATCCTTATCAGCTTCTACATATTCCCCCCCTGCACCCTTGAGTCTGACAATACCACTTTTGCCTTTCCTCTTCTCACTAATATATCTGAAAAATGTCTTATCCCCCCATTTTATTGCATTGGCTATTTCCTCCTCCTTTTGAATCTTTGTCTTCTTAACTACTTTGCTAGCTTCTCTAAGTTTTTCCAAATACAGATGCCTGTCTTCCTCTCTCTGTGATCTCTTGTATTTCATGAAGGCCTCCCTCTTTTTCTTCACTTTTTCAGCTACTTCCTTCGAAAACCATAGCGGTCTCCTTTTCCTTTTGCCTTTATTTACCATTTTAACAAAAAGGTTGGTTGCCCTTAAAATACCCCCTTTCAGTTTTGCCCACTGTTTTTCTACATCCCCCAGCTGTTCCCATCCCACTAACGACTCCCTGAGGTTTTGGCCCATCTTCGCAAAGTTAGTCTTCCTAAAGTCTAAGATCCTCACCTTGGAATGGATTCTAACAGCCCTAGTCCTAATACTGAACCACACCATCTGGTGATCACTGGATGCAAAGCACAGTTACTTACCTGTAACAGGTGATCTCTGGGAACAGCAGGAATAAGTCTTCACATATGGGTACGTCAGTACCGACGGAGTCTGCGCAGGAACACTTCCCAGCGTCCAATCAAGAGCTTTTGGAAGCATCCCAGCATGCCTGCGTGCTGCCTTCCCGCCTTTCCCAACTGCCTCTCCTCAGTTAAGTTTTAAAGCTGAGACAAAGAGAGAGAGAGAGGAAAGGAAAGATAGATAGAGAGACAACTCCTGGGGAGGTGGGTGGGTTGTGAAGACTTATTCCTGCTGTTCCCAGAGATCACCTGTTACAGATAAGTAACTGTGCTAACTCCAGGAACAAGCAGGAATGAGTCTTCACATATGGGGACTCCCAAGCTGAGATGCCTGGAGTCCCAGCATGTCATAGGTTGGAACATGCTATCTCCCAGAACACCAGGCATCCTGAGGATGAAGGGTAGGAGTTGAAGAGAGAAAGATGCTGTGGAACAGCTAACCTAGCATAGGACTGCAGAGAAGGAGTCCATGTGTGGATGATGATTGTCATCAATGATATTGTAAAGAATATTGCAATATGGACCTCCCCTGACAGGATTTCACAGAAATATGGAGGTTCATGGATCTACTGGGAAACCCAGTAGAGGAACCGTGAAGAGGACCTCACTGTAAAGTGGAGGTAATAAACCTGTAGGAAAACAGTGGAGGTCAGAATTCTGAAAGGTAACAGGTAATCCCAGTAGGAAAAACTGGGGTAGTACAAAAACGGTGGGCCTTCAGCGGAAGGCTGTATGACAAAAACCTAACTCTTTTGGCGGCAGAGTGGCTCACTCTTAGGAGCAAAAAGAGAAAGGCTAACCGATTTGGACAAACAGGCACAGTCCTTGGGGGGAGAAAGGGTATGGGAATCCCTTGTATCCCAAAAAGAGAGGACAAATGCCTGAGGCGTTAAAGCCTGTGATTAACTGAAAATCCACAATGTCTCTCCTAACTGGGGTAAGCTAGGAGAGATATTGGGCACGGAGAGCTTCAGAGGTACCTAAACCCTTAGGTTATGGTATAAAAATTGTTGACTATCACAGGAGTGGTTGTGTGCGTAGAACCCCAAACCTGCTGGATAGCATAGGTATGGGTAAAGCCCCTCTGTCAGAAACATATAGCTATATGAGCATAGACAGTCAGATAGATAAGTATGTGGAGACATATCTATCTATAATGAAATATCTCGACAGATACATATATATATAGATATATATATAAATATATATATACATATAGATATATAGATAGACATATAAGAATATATCTATAGTGAGATATGGAGGGGCATAAAATACACACAAAAGATAAATATGAATATGTAGGCCTAAATATGGGTGTCTGCAATTAAATAGACAGAGATATGCCTACAGCACGGTATTCACATAGGATATGTGGAGAGGAAAGATTCATCTAACAACAAGGAGGTGGAACCTACTTGAGAAGATATACAGAGAATCTATTCCCCCTGGTTATGATCTGCAAGGATGTTAGCTAGTGAAATAACCAGGATGGTTACATGAAAAACAGAGGATAATATCAATCTGCAGCCAGCAAGTCCCGAGTCTTCCAGGACTCTAGCATGGTAAGTAGACAGAAGACACATAGAGATGAGATACCATGTTGACCTGCTTAAGGGCAAAAAGTATCATGCGTTCTTACCATGTGGACGAGCTGCAAGGAGAAAGAGCATATCCCCGATTGGGAATGCTATGGACCAAAGCAGGGAATTGGCAACTCCTTAAGCCTTTACGTAAGAGAAGGCCTATGTCCTTTATATCAAAAGGAGATAGTAAAAGAAGGGAGAACCTTCTAGTCATGGGAGACATGACTGAAAAGCCTTTTCCAACCATCTAGGATAGCTGTTGGAGAAACAAACCCCATGCTCTCTAGCAAGGGCCCATAGTGGAAAGCTTCTCTGTAGAATTGCAGAGAGCATGATGCAGGAGAATGAGGAGATAGAACTGGCTGCTAGAGAGCCAGTATCTCTGCCAACTATGCTGCCAAACCCAGGGGAATGGAGATGGCAGAAATAGAAGACCAATCCAGAAAGCTTGTAGTGAGATAATCTCCAAGATAGATGAAAGCACTGACTTGGAGCCACTACTAAGACTAGACAGAATGTTAGTGGAGGACAAATCTGGTTGTTTGTGGACAAGAACCAGTGGACCAAACATTAAGGCTCCTGCATAGGCAGCTGCTAGCAAGACAGCAGAAAGAATTTTACTGTTCAAAAACAGAAAGAACAGACAGAACAGGAGTAGAAAACTCTAGACATGTCTGATAAGCTGCCTCAAAGTAAGATTGAAACAGGGGAGGTAACTCAGAGAGGAAAACTCCGCACTGGAAAGTGACAAAACTAGAGAGGCTGAAGAAGAAGCCCCCCAGCAAGTAATTCCGCTTTTACAGTGGTAAGAGGGTGAAGAGAATGGAGCTGAAGAAGACTTACCAAGTAGTAAGTCTATAGAAAGGAAAAATACATGCGGGCACAGGAACTATCATTTGATAGTGGTCAGACCTCTTTCCCTAGCAGGAAAAGAGGAGAAACCTGTGACCTATAGGCATGAACATCCTGACAGCTCATAGAAATATAGAAAAAATGGATGTCTTTTGGAAAGAGATCCATGTGTAGGGGTTAGAATGAAGCAGTGGATTGCCTCTATTGAGAAGAAGCAACTGTAGATTCTAACCCCAAGAGTCACAAGCATCTGATGATGACTGATCAGAAACCCTGCAGGTGCTGGGTTTGCTAAGCCTGGTGAGAGGTTGGATTCTTCAGACCAGGACGATGCCTCCCCTGTTGGGGAACATCTGTATGATGGGCAAGTCATGAATAAAACCTTCTTCTCCTGTGGGAAGAAAGTTTGGTAGGACATTTCCTACCTACTGGGACAGAAGAAGGTGTAGAACAACCCTTAGGAACAGGTAAATTAGTGGACAACTGAGAAACCTGACGTAAAGACTCCTTGTTGAAAAGATTTTCTCCAGTGCAAGGAGTATGTCCCAGCTGTTGTTGTGCCCATTTGTCCAAGTCTGAAGCTTGGAGCCAGGCTCTATGTCGTGCCCCTATAGCTATAGCAGAAGTCCTGCTAACAGACTCAAAAGAGTCTAGGGAAGCACGAGAAAGAAACCAAGAGATATTCTGGATATGCTTAAGCAGTGAGGAATAGTCTGTACTCCTGGAATCTGGAAGGAAAGGAGTCAAAAGATGTAATTGCTTTATGACCTCCTCAAGAGAAAGACTCATATAAAAAATATATTTGAGAGAATTCTTGCAGAAAGCATAGATTTCTGGAAGGTTTGACGTCCAAAGGCATCTAGTGTCTTAGACTCATGACCTGGCAGATAAGAAGAGTGCTTTTTCTTACTCTTTACCCGCCTCATTGCTGATTCCACTACTATGGAATGATGAGGAAGTTGAGTCTTTTGAAACCCTGGAGAGGGGGGCACCTGATATAAGAGATCAGTTGCCCTGGGAGGTGGGGGTACCCTTAAAGGTGTTTCCCACATTCCTAGAAGGAGATCCTGCAAGGAATGATGCAAAGGAAGCATTATGTTGTCCTTTGCTTTGGTAGAAACAGAGCCTTGTGCAGGATCATGTCCTGGAATAGGAATGGCAAGGGATCTTGCTATATCCAGGAGGAAACTCTGAAAAGAGGGATCCCAAACAGGAATCTCCCTTGGACAGGTTAGATCTAAAGAACTAGCCTGAGCACCCACAGAGTTATCCAAATATATAGGAATAGAAGATCCGGCAGAGTGCAGTGTGGAATGCTTAAGGGATGGTTGCTGGTACTGGCTGTCAGGAGCAGCAACCGTCCTTACCACATTGTGCATCGACTCCAAGCTTGGTATAGAATGGAGCGATCCTGTTGAAAAAAGCATGGCAGGAGTTGGCCACGATGCTACTGTGGATACCGGTACCGATGGCAATACCGGTACCGATGTCGGAGTCGAGCCCGACAAAGACATTGGAGCAGTCATCGGTGACAGTTCAACCGGTACCGAGGTAACCGAAAACCTCCAGCTACTATCCTCGGTACCGAAGCACCGGTATCGATCGGTGTCGGTACCAAAACCTATTGGTACCCAGTCTTCTAGATTAGAGATTGATTCCAAACTCAGCATCAAGGGCAGAGAGCCTGATAAGCGAAGCATGGAAGGCACCGACCGTAAGGGTAACGAGGACATCGGTACCGACTTCGGTACCGTGTCTGATACCAGTGAAGGAAGGTCAACCAGTGGCAACTCAATCGGCCTCGGGGAAACCGAGAGTTGCGGATCCGAGTCATTGGAACCGAGCCTTCGGTACCACCACGAGACGGTACCAAGGCGAGTCGGTACCCAGTCCTCCAGACTGGAGATAGATTCCAGACTCGGCATCGAAGGAAGCGAGGCTGTTGATGCACATCTGGAGGGTACCGACGTCGGTGGTAGTATCGGTGTTGGTACCGATAATGGAAAGTCAATCTGGGGAGTATCCACCGGTCCCGAAGGCACCGAGGACGCCAGATGACGATCCCTGGTGAGGAGTGTTTCATCCAACACCAGTGCCGATGCCGGGGTATCAGTACCGCTCGAAGCGGATGCCACCACCGTACACGGCTTAGGTATGTTCTGTGGGGGGTGAACCCCAGGAACAACCTGAAACCCCTTATACGCTTTGGAGACCGAAGACTCCCGCCGGGGTTTTGAAGCCAGTGGGCCGTCGAGGGCAAGGCCAGAGCCGTCTACATGCTGTGCATGAGACCTACCACTCGAGGACTGGCTAGTCTTAACAGACTGTTTGTGGGTTACCTGATCCTGTGTGGAAGAAGAAGGGGACGGTGCCCCGAAGGTGGAGGGCCACCGTGTATCGAGGGAACCTCGATGTTGAAGACGTCTTCTCACCAAACTGTTGTCAGGACCCAAGCAGGTTAGACACCGACTTCGAGGGTCTAAAAATAAAGTTGTACCGCCACAGTCTGAACATTTCTTGGAGAAAGTGTCTGGCGGTTCCATGAAGGAAAAAGAAGAGGCCTAAAAGGCCTAAGAGACCGTGGGACACTATGAAGAAAAAATATCCCGTGGAAAAGGAAGATTTTACAAGAAAAGAAAAGAAAACACCGACGGTACCGACGGTACCGGTGGCGTCGGGAAGACAGCCGCGACCACAAGAAAACTAAGAAATAAGAACAAGAATTGTTTGCAGTGACAGGAGGAAGTCCTGCCGGCTCCGCGGAAAAACGAAAACTGAGGAGAGGCAGTTGGGAAAGGTGGGAAGGCAGCACGCAGGCGTGCTGGGATGCTTCCAAAAGCTCTTGATTGGACGCTGGGAAGCGTTCCCACGCAGACTCCGTCGGTACCGACGTACCCATATGTGAAGACTCATTCCTGCTTGTTCCTGGAGATAATGATCTCCCACTACAACATCAGAAACACTTTCACCATTGGTAAGCACCAAGTCCAGTATGGCCCCTTCACGTGTGGGGTCTGTTACCAATTTCCTGAATAGTTCTCCCTGTAGAGAATCCAGGATCTCCTTACTTCTAGATGATACTGCAGCAGGAATGTGCCAGTCAACATCTGGCATATTGAAATCTCCTATCAGTAGCACTTCCCCTTTCCTAGCAATGCTGCGTATGTCTTCAATTAACTTCAATTAAAAGGGGAAAGCATGCATAGCATCGCTCAATTAATTCTTTCCAACCTGTGTCTCGGACCTGAAGAGCTAGATAGTTTGAATTCAAAGATTAATTTTATTATTCTTTCCAAATCAACTGAAACAAACACTGATAATATCTAACCATTAGATGCCATTGACAACAGATTACCACATGGCGCCACTTTTCCAAGGCAACAGGTATTGCCATGCTATCGACCTTGAGGAGGCCATACACAGAGTAAACCAGTAGCAAAGTAACCTGTATAATTACTAGGAAAGCAAGTCTGTAAGTAGCGGCTAGATACACACGCGTATTTGCACCTGTTAATGGCATCTACTCTACAAAGTCAAATCCATGTGGATTTTACTTTATAGAAACTAGTGTTAAGTGGCTGTGAATGTGCATAAATGAAGGCGCAGTCGCTTACCCCAGTCCTAGGGCAGGTGTAAATAACAGGGGTCAATAAAGGTTGAAACCCTCACCCCATCCCCCAAAGCACTTTCTTAAAAAGCTCTCCCCACCCGATACCCCTGGGGTCTTCCTATGATTGGCAGGGAACAAGAGTGATCCCTAATCACTCCTGATCAATCAGTATCCAAGTTCAGAACAGCACCCAAAGTCACGGGGTAGCAGGGGTTCAAGCTACTATATAAGGGATTGCTCTTGCTTCCCCCTCCCCCCTCACCACCACTAGTGAGGCCCAGGGACATAAGGAGGGAGCACATTTTACCACTGCTTAGTAATTACCCCTCTAACTGGTCAAAATCTGCACTCTACCGCTACTGGAGGGCATAGGATTTACACATACAAGGTGAGTAGTGAAGGCAGAGGTTTTTATTCTTCGGTTTTGGTATGAGGCAGAAAACGAATTCATGCTTTTATATTAAAAACAGGCCATTTAAGGTTAATTAAAGTTAAAAAAGTGTTTTAAGTCAGACGTTCCATGAAGAACTAATGGAGTTTACTTTCTAGAGAGCATACCTCTCTGCATACACAAAGACCCACAATAGCTAACCCTATCAGGATCCTCTTGGATATCTTCATATGTTCTTGATATGTAGTGTGGACAGGAGCCCAAATACAAAGGATCAATATTCAGAGCCATGGTGGCTATGTATAGTATAAGCAGATAATTTATCCAATACTTATCTTTATGCTTATAGCCTGTGACCTATCCATTTAGGTAAGACTACGGAATATGCCATCCTAAACTTAAATAGATGTAGGTTAGGGCTGCTATTTGTAAGGCTTCCCTAAACCAGGGCCTGGGAGCTATAGCTGGAGACTAGGAGGGCTGGTGGAGATTCCTGTTGTGCAATTTTATAGAAAAGCCTTTTTTCTCATGTCGGCATTCTGCATCTTCTCTGTTTCTTGGTATATGTATAACTGCCAAATGCTTATCTTTTAAACTTTAACATCTTTTGTCGCCCGCATTCATTTTGCTACCCAGTTTCCTCTGTCTACTTCATCTCATGGCTGGTGAAATTCCTGCCTGACTTATCCACCCCTCTAAATTGAAAATGCATGAGGTGTGCAGAAATGATAGTTTACACACACATGCACAGAAATTAAAACTATTAAATCCTGTCTGATGAAAAAAACACCCTATATTTACTTGGCCAGCGGCTTACGAAGTGCCAATAATTATACTTGCTTTGTTTTTCATTTTTTTAATGTCTCCTTTATATTTACCCTATTTCTACAGTGTACATTCATTTGTTCAATTTTGGGTGATCTACTAGTGATCTGTTTTTTTTTTCATTCCAGTCTCCCATCATCCTTTACAGGAGGGGTTGTTTTGGAATGAGGCATTCATTTTGTGTCTGTCAGTCTAAGTACTGTGTATGTTTGCTCTTGTTTCTCTTTCTTTTGCTGGTCTAGCTGCCCCTAGACTAATATTTGATAGAAATTCTCAGCATCACAGGCCATGCTAGAAAATTTAAATTCCTACTGCAAGAATTGTCACTCAGTGCTGCTGGTTTGACGGCTGCTATCATCACAGAGAGGAAAGGTGGCACACAATGAACCTCACAGTTCCTCTGCTGATGTCATCACTTGATGCTCTGAATGTCCATCTTTAATGACATGCCAATATTTGCGAGTCATTGATGATGGACATTCCAGGCTTTGGGTCAGGTAGTTGGCAGCAGCCTTTGAAAAAATTGGCAATGTGTAGCCTAGTGGTTAGAGCACTGGCCTGCAAACCAAGAGACCAGGGTTTGATTCTCACTGGCATTCCTTGGGGCCTTGGGCAAGTCACTTTACCGTTCACTGCACGGGAAGAAAAGCCTGGCAAACTACTTCTGGTCACACCTTGCCAAGAAAGCCCAGGAGCTTCTGGGTTGCCAGGAGTGAGCACAGTCTCAATGGCAGACACACACACACAGAGATGTGGACCAAAGGTTTAAGTGCCAGCAGGCTGGGTTTAGTTCACATACTGCAGTTTCCACTCCTCTTCCCTAAACTGATAACATTTAAACAGATGACTGCTTTTCAGATAATTCTGATGATGACCCAACACTTTTGGCTCCATTTAAATAAATGTTGGCAATACAGACTGTATGGTGAAAATGTATCTGTTTGCTCATGGAAAATTTCATACCAAAGCAAATTCAGTAAGCCCTACCCAAATGGACAGAACCACTGAATATCATGCATAAGGTGACATTTTACTTACCAGTTAAAGTCCTTTCCTTCAGTTCTGCTAGATCAATCCAGACAAGTGGCTCGTGTTTCCCTACCAACAGACCGGTGGAGACAACGAACCAATGAAAAGTCCAGGTTTCAATGACATCATTCCTATGCCTCTGTTTACCTCAGCCACCACAGGTCTCCTCAGTATTTGTCCAAAAGCATATGGGAGAACATGGCAAGCCTCACACAACCTCAATTGTGGGCAACAATGCGTAATCAATAGTAGAGAACTATGTACAGAAAAGCATAAACAGAAGGCTGTCAGTAGAAACTCAACCTGCAAAACCAAGCATAAAACTCATAACGGACCCAAGAGTACCACAGCAGAATAACAGAGCAAATACAATTTCAGGGATGGGTCCTGGACTGGTCTAGTAGGACTCAAGGAAAGGACATTAACTGGTAAGTAAACTGTTACCTGATATATTGTCCTGCTAGACAAGTCCAGCTAAGTGGGATGTACCAAAGCTACAATTCCACTGGGCGGGAAGAAGACACAGCTTAAGAACATAAGATAAGCCATACTGGGTCAGACCAAGGTCCATCAAACCCAGTATCCTGTTTCCAAGAGTGACCAATCTAGGTCACAAGTACCTAGCAATTTCCCCAGAAGACAAAGGTCCCCTTTAATAATGGTTTATGGACCTTTCCTCCAGGAACTTGTCCAAACCTTTTTTAAACCCAGCTACACTAACATCTTTTACTACATCCTCCGGTAACGAATTCCAGAGTTTGATTACGTGTTGAGTAAAAAAATATTTTCTCTTATTAGTCTTATATGGGTTACACTGTAGCTTCATTGCATGTCCCTTAGTCTTTTTACAGTTTGGTGGCATAAACAATCGATCTTCGTTTACCCGTTCCACGCCATTCATTAATTTATAGATCTCTATCGTATCTTCCCTCAGCTGTCTCTTTTCCAGGTTAAAGAGCCCTAACCTTTTTAGCCTCTCCTCATAGGGTTATCCTTCCATCCCCTTTACCATTTTGGTGGCTCTTCTCTGTACCTTTTCTAATTCTACTATATCCTTTTTAAGATACGGCAATCAGAACTGCACAGTATTTGTCCCAAAGCATATGGGAGAACATGGCAAGCCTCACACAACCTCATTTGGAACAATACAGAGGTTTGGACAAGTTCCTGGAGGAAAGGTCCATAAACCACTATTAAAAAGGGACCCAGGATATCAATGCTTGGCCTAGTACAAGCACTGCAGAACCTGTGTCTTTTGGGGAAACTGCTAGGTACGTATGACCTAGATTGGCCACTGTTGGAAACAGGATACTGGGCTTGATGGACCTCGGTCTGACCCAGTATGGCATTTCTTATGTTCTTATGTTCTTATGTTCTTAATTATAATATCCTTTGTTTTATTCTCCATTCCTTTCCTTATGATTCCTAGCATTCTATTTGCTCTCTTGGCCACCAATGCACACTGGGTGGAGGGTTTCAATGGGTTATCCATGATGACGTCTAAATCTTTTTCCTGGGTGGTGGTTCCTAATGTGAAACCTTGCATCGTGTAAGCATAGTTTGGGTTGTTCTTTCCTAGATGCATAACTATGCACTTGTCCACATTAAATTTCATTTGCTATTTGAACGTCCAGTCTTCCAATTTATTAAGGTCCTCTTGCAATTTTTCACAATCCTCTTGGGTTGTATCAACTTTGAATAATTTTGTGTCATCTGCAAATTTGATTACCTCACTTGTCATTCTCATTTCCAGGTCATTTACGAATATGTTAAAAAACAGTGGACCCAGCACAGATCTCCAGGGTATAGCTTAAAAAAACTCTTGAGCCGAAGGCTGTGTCCACCCACGTCTGGACATCCAAGTGGTAATGCTAGACAAAAGTGGAAGGTGATGCCCACGTGACCGCCCAACAAATGTCTGCAGGAGATACCAAGCTCCGCTGTGCCCATAAGGATGCTTGTGCTTAGTAGAATGGGCACGCAAACCCTTCGGAACCGGCCGGTTCTGCAACAAATACGCCAAGGACATGGCCTCCTTAAATCCAGCACCCCAAAGCGACATAGCCACCACGTCACCGTTGCGTTGGCCAGCAAACAGCTCCGTGCTTAATGCTTCTTTTTCCACTGGTTCCATCCCCCCTCTTGGAAGCAAGCACTGATTCGCTCCCTTCTTAAAGGTCCTGCCAACCCCTCCCACTATTGTCCAATATCTAACCTTCCTTTTCTGGTAAAGCTTGCACAGTGCCTCATTCCCCCTCAGCTAACTGACCACTTGGAGCACACCAAGGCCCTGCACCCTTGCCAATCAGGATTCCACACTTATCACAGTACTGAAACGATCCTCACTTCCGTTCTGAATGACATTCATAACATGTTGGACCAGGGTTACATTGCATTTGCCATTACACTTGTCTTGTTGACAACAACCTCCTTCTCATACGTCTTCACAAAGTTGGCCTCCAGGATTATGCTCTCTCCTGATTTTCTTCCTTTCTCCACAATCATAGCTATCAAGTCTGCCGCCATAGCTCCACATCCGCTTTCTACTCTCTCCCCTGTGGGGTCCCTCAGGAATCTGCACTCTCCCCCATCCTGTTCAACGTTTTTCTCAGTCCCCTAGCCACCCTCATTCAGACACTGGGTATCACTTTTTATATTTATGCAGATGACAATCTGCATCTGGCATGACTTGACAGTGTCTCACTCGATCTCACTGGCATAAATTCTGCTCTCGACTCTATTTCTGCTTGGTTATTTAACAATGCTTTAAAGCTCAACCCCACTAAAACTACTTTCACTTATATCACAGGCACCCAGTCTTTCCCTGCTCTGACCCTTTCCCTGGGTTTCACATTCATCAAGCTTCTCCCCTCTTATAAATATCTTGCTTGTCTATATAGACTCAGAACTTCTTTCTTCACTCACATTTCAAACCTTACTCAGTCTGCATTCACAGCTCTTCATAAGTTCCGGGCTCTTCGCCTTTTTTTCGACAAAACGGCCCTGACCACTCTTCTTCTCAGCACTTGCCTTGATTGCTGTAATATCATTTTCTCCGGTCTTCCACAGCACCACCTCAAACAATCCAGAATACCGCCATCCGTGCCCTTACTCACGCTAGGAAATACAATCATGTCACCCCCCTTCTCATTCAGCACCACTGACTTCCTTTCCCACAGAGAATTCATTTCAAAATCCTTACTCTCGCTCATACAGCTCACCATAACTATGTACCTCAATGTCTAACCTCCCTTATTATCCCCTACATGTCCCAGATTTGCCTTTGTTCACTCCAAGATAACCGTCCTCCCATCCCCTTCATATGTTAAATATGAATCCACACGCCTCTCTGCTTTTTTCCTCATAGCCCCCTCTCTCTGGAACTGCCTCCTCCCTCATCTCCAAATGGAACCATCTCTTCCCCGGTTTAAGAAACTCCAAAAACCTTTACCCAAGCCTTTGGAGATGATCCCACTTGAGCCAGACCCTGCAGGTAGTTCTCCCCTTTTGTGTGACTGGATATTTCCTCTACCCTTTCTCCTCTTTTGCTTTCCTGTACTGTGACTTTCTTGTGATATTATTGAATTCCTTTCTTATCCCCGCTTGCGTGAAAGGGAGAAGGCACCTTAGGCAAGAAGAAAGGTATAGGCCGAATGGAAATGGCCTCATTTGTCTTATTCATCATGAAAGACAACACATTCGCGTCCCCCCACACCATACTAATGAACAACATCCAAATAAATGTATGCCAAGAACTTAAATACCTAGGCGTCATTATTGACCAAAACCTCTCCAAGACACAAATAGCAGCTACAGTCAAAGCAATATTCTACAAACTCAAGACTCTACAATGCCTACGGCCCATCCTCGATCCATCAGATTTCCACTCAGCCCTCCAAGCCCTAATCCTTCCTCATGCCGATTTACTGTAACACAATATACCATGGTCTCCCATAGTCTACCCTCCTCTCATTACAAACTGTCTTCCACACTGCTGCACGCATCATACAAGGAGTATCCAAATACGACAGAATCACCCCTATCCTCAAACTCCTCCACTGGCTACCACTCCCCAGCAGAATCACATACAAAACCCTACTACTAACACACAAGGCTCTCCACTGCACCCATCTGCCAACCCTTCTTCAACCCCTCAACCCCAACAGGCCATGAAAACTCTCCACGACCCATAAACTCACTATATCACACTCCAGAACAAAGCACTCACAACAAACATGACACAAAACCTTCAAACTATATGCACCCTCCCTCAGGAACACACTCCCAAACCATACAGTATAAGAAATGTCTCTGAACTCCATTTCTTCCGTAAACACCTCAAAGCTTTTCTGTTCTCAAAACACTTCAACTCTAACTGCAAACCAGGAACATACTGATCCCCTCAGTAAATGTGCCCACTAAAACTGCTAACTCTACAGACCTACTCGTTACATGTATATAACAGGCCAAAACTGCCACATGAACTTTCAGGGAGCTAAGGGAAAAGCCCTTCTCCAGATCATCATGTAGAAGAGCCAACAGAGATGGCACCTTGGCTGCCTCAGGAGCCAAATGCTGAGCACCACACCATCTCTCAAAGAGGCACCAGATCCATACGTATGCTTGCTTGGTAAACCTCCTTGGGGCTCCAAGCAGAGTAGAGACCACTGCTGAAGAGTAGCCCTTATATGCTAGCCGTCTCCTTCCAAGAGCCAAGTCAAAAGTGAGAAGAGAACTGGGTCCTCCAGGATGATCGGTCCCTGCCGCAATAGGCCCTGAGACAGAGGCAACTGAAGATGAGGTGCCTGCAGGAGCCACTTCAGGTCTCCAAACCATGCTCTCCTCAGCTAATCTAGTGCCACCAGAACAATCCTGCCAAGATGGCAGTTAATATGCTGAACAACATGCCCCACCTGGAGCCATGGAGGAAACATGTATAGTAGGTACTGACTTGACCAAGGCTGAGTCAGGGTGATGATGCCCTCAGACCATGTCTCTGTGTGGCAACTGAAGATGTGGCAAACTTTGGCATTGGAGCAGGACACCATCAGATCCATTTTGGGGTGACCCCAGTAGCGCAGAATCAACTGAAACAACTCCTAACTCCCACTCTCTAGGGTACAGAGAATGCCAGCTGAGGAAGTCCACTTCTACACTGCCCACCCTGGCAATGTGCTGAGCCGATTAGGTTCAGAGGTTCTTCTCTGCCCAAGAAAACAGGATAGCTACCTCTAGAGCTACTACAGCACTCCTTGGACCGTCTTGCGAATTGACATAAGCTACCGCTGTACCGTTGTCTGAAAACACTTGAACCACCTGGCCCTCAATCAGGGGCCACAAATGCAGAAGAGCCAATCTGATGGTCCTCACCTTGAGGCAGCTGATGGAGTACAGCGCTTCCCTGTGGTTTTAATGGCCCTGGGTTGTATTGCTTTGGCAACGGGCTCCCTAGCCCGTGAGACTGGCATCCGTCATCAGGAGGATGTAGGAGAAATCGTCCAGCAGCATGCCCTTCCTCAGATGACAGGGTTGCTGAAACCACCGCAGGCTGGACTTCATCATCAATGGGAGTGGAAGCCTGCACTCAAACTCCTCAAAACTTGGGGACCACTGAGTCAAAAAGGACAGCTGTAGTTTTCGCATGTGAACATGCGTCCATGGCATCATTTTTATGGTTGCCACCATCTATCTGAGAAGCTGAAGAGAATTCCAGACTCGGGGAGCCTGCTGCACAAAAAATAGGCTAGGCAATCCAACATCCTTTTGACTTTCTCTTCTGGCAGGAAACTCTGCCCACTCAAGTGTTGAAACATGCTCCCAGAAACTCCAGGGACTGAGAAGGCCACAGCTGGCTCTTACCCCGATTGAACACCCAGCAAGGCTTTCTAAGAAGAGCACCACTCGGGATACTACCCAAGACACTTCTGAAAGTGAACGAGCCTGGATGAGCCAGTCGTCCAGATAAGGATAAACACAGATCCTCTGGCGCTGCAGCTGCCGCCACCATGACCTTGGAGAACATCTTTGGGGCGGTGGATAGCCCGAAAGGGAGGGCAGCAGACTGATAGTGAGAGCCAAGCACAGCAAAACCCAGATTCTTTGCTGATCTGCCTGGATCGGGATAAGAAAATATGCCTCGGCCAGATCCAGAGAAGCCAAGAATTCCCCTCAGCACACTGCTCAAGGTTTCCATCAGAAAGCACAGGATGTGCAAGTGCTTGTTGACCCTCTTGAGGTCCAGAATGGGCCAGAAGGAACAGTCCATTCTTTTTGGGGTCCCACAAAATAGATGGAGTAGCTGCTCCCACCTCGCTCATCCAGTGGGAAGAACATCATCACCTTCAGGCACAGCAACTCGTCCAACGTGGTCCACACTGTGGCACTTTTGACTGCAAACCGACAAGAGGAGATGACAAAGGCATCTGGAATTGGCTCTTTGCATTCCATGTCACACAATTCACCTCTCTCTATATATATGTCGACTGTAATACAATATTTGTAAATACTGTAAATATCTTTTCTGTAAATATGTTATGAGCAGTTCATTTGTTACACCCATGCGTAAAGTTCAATGTATCTGTTCTTGTTCATTGTAAACCGCCCTTGATCTCTGGAAGGGGTGGTATAGAAAAGTTCTTAAATAAATAAACGTCCCCATGACTAGGGGACATGCAATGAAGCTACAGTGTAACCCGTTTAAGACTAATAAGAGAAAACATTTTTTTCACTCAACTCGTAACCAAACTCTGGAATTCATTACCAGAGGATGTAGTAAAAGTTGTTAGTGTAGGTGAGTTTAAAAAATGTTTGGACAAGTTCCTGGAGGAAAGGTCCATAAGCCATTATTAAAAAAGGACTCGGGAAATCCACTGCTTGCCCCAATACAAGCATTGTGGAACCTGTGTGTCTCTTTGGGAAACTGCTAGGCACTTGTGACCTGAATTGGCCACTGTTGAAAACAGGATATTGGGCTTGATGGATCTTGGTCTGACCCAGTGTGGCATCTCTTATGTTCTTAGCCGAACTGAATGATGTCTAGCACCAAGAGATCCTTGGGTAATCCAAACCTAATCCTGAAAGAAAAGGTGAAGTCTGCCTCCAACTAAAGGAACCAGGGAATAGGCCCCCAAATCTTCACTGTGCAGCCCGGGAGTGTCCTTCTCTGGAAGGGACCGAGTCCCTGGGCCCACGCGCTCCATGTAATAACTGAGAATGAAAGTCATGAGACCCCTGGGAATCTGGCTAGTGTACCTTTGGTGGACAGATGGAGGCTGACGAGAAGAAGCAGTAGCCTGTTTCACAGGTCCCTTAGACCTGTCTTCCAGAAGGCAGCAAGATTTTATCTTACCCAGGTCTTTCACCAGTTTCTCTAAATCGGCTTCAAACAGAAGCGTCCCCTGAAAAGCCAGTTGGTCCAACTGGGCTTTGGAGGATGTGTCCGCTGCCCAGTGCTGGAGCCAAATACAACACTATGACACCGTCATCAGGGCACCATCCCTTGCTCCCAAACATACCAGGCCATATATGGCATCAGAAAGGAAGGCTATAGCAGACTCCAAGAGATGTGGTATCTTCTGGTGGAAGAGACTGAATCCACTGGAGCAGGGCTCAAGACTTCAGGCTGGTACATATCACCAGCTGCAGAATAGCCGCCGCCACAGTGAACTGGCTCCTCAAACATGAGTCCACCTTATGGTCCAGAAAATTCTTTAAGGCTGATCCGCCCTCTGGTAACTGCCGTGACCTGCACATCCCCCTTGGGAATGTAAAACCACTTAACACACTCCTCCGGGAGAGTGGAGATCTGCTTACACACCTTTAACATTTTAGACAGGGAGTTGGAAGAATACCACTCCAATCCAACAGGATCATCCTTGATCACATTCGGGAATGGGAAGACAGTAGTGGATTTTCGCATCCCTTGAAGGAGTGGATGTATCTTTGGCTCCTGCTTCCATCAAACATCTGTCAAGTTTAAGGCAGATGAGACCCTGACAATCACTGCTGTCAGCTCCTCCTTCCAGAATAGATGGATCACACCAGTCTCTTCAGAATCTTCTGAAGGCAAGAGTACTTCTACATCCATGACAGATCCCAGTACCGAGCCATCTGAATCCAAGTCATAATCGTACTCAAAATCTTGGACAGCTCCCAGCTGTTCTCCATCTCCAGGGGGCACCCCACACAGGGGACACTTAGCCAAAGGCAATCAAACAGGACTTCCACTCTCAGCTTGCCCCGCACAAGGCTTTGCTCGGGGGCACCCAGAGGTCGCAAGGTCTGAATTTCCACGTCAGAAGGACCAAGACTGCTGCAAAAAAGGAAAGAATTCCGGGAAGGATAATCCAGAGTCTGGAACTGAACCCCCAATACCAGGGGGCACAGCTGCCACAGACCCTCTGGAGGATGCGTGGCTCACAGCACGGTCACTGAATCCTCCGGCTGGCTGGATATCCTTACCCATAGAGCCATCTGTCACCTCTTGCTCTGAGGCAGGCAAGGCCGGACTAATTACATCCCTCGGCAGAAAAAGGGAGAGCAGGCCCTCCAGGGATGACTCAGAAACTGCCATGTCAGAAGAGCAGAGTCCAGAATCTGGAGATGAGGCATCTTGCTTGCAACAGGTCAAACTGTTTCCTGGAACAAGACAGAGAAAATTAAGGCAAGCATCACAATTGTGCGTGCTAAGGCTGAGGTGGCCCGAAGGCATACGTTAACTGCACTTTTACTGTGGCACACGTTGACTGTTTTTTTTATGGTGTGGTGTGTGTTAACTGTGATTTTACTGCAATGCGTGTTCAGGCGCTCGGGTAGGAATGCACATTGGAGACGCTTAGGCGGAATGTGCATACAACCTATGCTACCGCCAGGTGCACAATAGGAGGAAATGCTACTAACACGTGCAGAAAACAGGGAAACCCCCCACACTGCACCAACAGTTGTCAGCAGTCTATCCCGAATTCCACACAGATGGAATCATGAGTCCCCAAAGACAATGACGAGGTCAAGCCTTGGTACTCACCCCTTGAGAGCACTAGGCAGAGGATCCATGCCGGGCTCAGCTCTACTCACATGATACTGCTTCACTGGCTTTTGCAGCACTGCATTTAAGGTGGCTGGCAGGAAGATCCCTCTGAAAGCCTTCTGCAATCTTCGGGAGAGAGCAGGGGGGAACAGATGAGGAGGGAGAGGGTGTCAGAGGTTGTGTGAGGCTGCTTCACTCTTCCAGATCCTTCCAATTTTGTGACTGCTCAGGCTTTTAAGATAAGACCATTGAGCTGAACAAATTTTCCCTCCTCCTATGGCTACCGAAAAGACCGCAGTCTAATGAAGTCTCCCACATTATGCTCAAGTGAGAGCGTCATCCTCAAGGTGTTCATTCACGAGCATTTAATCAATCTTTTCCTCTCAATCCTCAGATTTTCTTCAGAGAGGAGAAAATCCATCCACCATCTGCTGGAGACAAAGAAATACTGAAGGGACCTCTGGTGGCTGAGGCGAATAGAGGCAAAAGAGTGATGTCATTGAAACATGGGCTTTTCATTGGTTCTTTGAATCCACCAATCTGCTGGTAGGGGAACACAACACACTTATCTGGACTGATCTAGCAGGATGACATAGAAGCAGCTTTTGAATACTGACCTGAAAAGTTACTTGTGAGATACATAGACACATAAAAACACAAACACACACATGCAGAGCAACATGATGATCTCATAAGCTGTCTTTCCTCACACAAGCAGGGTAAAAAGAATCCCTAGATATATTAAATTCTCCTTCCCTTCTTTTTGGTGACAGACATACATGATGGCACTCTTAATTTGACTTACTCTCCGTTGGCAGGAATGGCAGTGGCTTGTGACACGGGCACATGGGCACTAAGGAGAAAACACCAAAAAAGAATCAAGTTATACTGTGCTACAGATAGTAGGCACCCTGACACAACTGGGGAACAGGAAGGGTTATGTCAACAACAAGTTTTTACCATTATTTTTCACAGTCATTCACTTCTGTTATCTACAGATTGGATTAAACCTGAACCATCGTAAATGGAACTTAACCTTCCCTTTACTAATGCAGAGTCTTCATGAGATACAATTTAAAAAAAAAGCCCTGTACATGGCATGGTGAGATTTAGAGGGTCTTTTCCTAAAGCACATTAAGCAGTTAGTGTATGCTAATTCACGTGCTGTTAAGCACATGGCCTCAATAAGTTAGTGCGCTGGAATGGCACACAGCGACCCTTGTACTTAAGTGCAGTAAAGATTTGCACTTTCTATGCGGGAAGCACAAAGTTAGTGCGGCAACAGTTGGAGGCATTCCCAGCACAGTCTCATATAGTTACCGCACAGAAAAACACTTTACCATGCAATAAGTGCAGTTGCACTTAGCGCAAATGTACTAACCCCCTCTTAAACAGGTAAACAAGGAGTGAGAACTAGCCTAGTGGTTAGAGCAGCGGCCTAGTACCCAAGCAATCAGGGTTTGATTCCCACTGGCACTCCTTGTGACCTTGGGCAAGTCACTTTACCCTCCACTGCTTTGGAAGCAAAGGCCTGGCAAGCTACGTCTGATGATACCTTGCCAAGAAAACCCAGGGGCTGCTGGGTCACCAGGAGTCAGCACTGACTTGACAGCTCTTAAAGAACAAAGAGGTAAGCAGCAGTAAATGCATCTGTGCTATTTGCAGTGACACAGAGTGTAGTAAGGTGCAGTGCACACCCCTTCTCCAACCTATAACAAGGAATGCAGCTACTGTGTGAACTAGCATATCCTGTCATGACACCGCAGTACCAATAACCCTGGCTGTGCGCTAAGTTACTGTGTGGTAATTCATGAAGTAACGGCTTACTAGTAAAAGAGCCCCTTAGCATATGCTAATATACATGATAGCTGCACAGCATGGACTGGGACTGCACCTTGCAGTTTGTGCACTGTAATCTACTATGGCACATAGCATAGATCACTTAATGCCACCTCAACAGGAGGCATAAAGTGCATCTGGACTGTCTGTCCATGCGCTTAATGCATGCAAAGATTATTTTTATGCAGTAAATGCAGGGCAGATGCTGGGAATGCCGCCAACAATTACCAATGAGACTTTGCAGCTACCACATAGTAGTTTGGGCATTGCCATGCAGTGACTGAAAAACTTTATCACACTTTAGTCAAAGGGCCCCTTAGTCTTTGGTGTTCACTGCTGGTTCTTTAAACAAAGAAAGAAAAACATTTTTAGCATTTTAACTTTGACTATAAAACGTTGATTGCATTTTTCTATCAAAAATAAAAATTTTAATTTAAAAAATAATTTGAAAGCAAACAAAATGTCATTTTTTTCACCATAGGCTCAATTTGACTTCTTCCCTGCAACCCACATTCAGATGGGCTGTGATCTGTACTTCAATATCAGTTCTCTGACTTTAAATGCCATACATTTCAAAGTTCCAAATATAAAGACAGAAAAAAAAAGATCTTTCGTCCTCTAGCGTAAAGTTCCTTAATGTGTGAGGCACACCTCATGGTGGCTAGTGAAACACAAGGCAATCCTGGGCAGACTGCTGAATAATATGCTTTCCTAAACCTCTAAGATCAACAAAAAGAGTTATATAAGTAGACACCTTTCTATTGGGCTAATATAATGCTTTTGACTAGCTTTCAAGAGCTATGCTCCTTTTAAGAGGTCGAAATAGAAGCATGGTGGCTCTTTAATGAGGCAGAGTGAGGTGGCCGCCTCAGGTGGCAAAGTTTTGGAGGGTGGCAAAAAAATATCCCCAAAACAGCCAAGTGGCTGTTGCCTCACTTTGCCTTCAAGAATAAAAAAAAAAAAAATAAATCTAGTGAACCAGTCACTGCCACTTCCGCTTCTCTCAGGTCAGCAACAGCAGAATCTATGCCCACACTGGGGCAGTGGCAGTGAACTATAAACTTTGAGAAAAAAAACCCCTAAAAAAAAGCAGGGTTTTCAAGACTCCGGCACTTCTAAATCCTTGCTGGTTCTACCTCCCTCTGATGCAAAATTCATCATCAGAGGGGGAGGGACCCATCGGATGCTTAGAATCATGCCGGAGTCGCAAGAGCCCACGATTTTACTTTCCTTTTTTTTCCCCAAAATTGATAGCTCGTCGCAGCAGCAGCAAGCTATCAACTTTAAAAAAAAAATGGAAAGCAAAATTGCAGGCTCTTGTGACTCTGGCATGCTTCTAAGGCTCCGACGGGTCCTATTTCTTCTGATGCTGCTTTCTACGTCAGAGAAGGGTGGAACCAGCAAGGACTTAGAAGTGCTGGAGTCTTGAAAACCCAGCATTTTTCCTGTTCGGACGCTGATATTCAAAAGTAGATGGCAGATACTGGACAATGGGTGGGTGGGGAGGGGCAGAAGGATAAATGCTGGACTCAGGGGGGAGGGGCAGGCAGACAAATGCTGGACAATGGGGGTGGGAAAGCATGAATACAAATTCTGGACCAGTGCCGGCACTACCCAGTAAGCTGGATAAGCGCTGCAGGGGGACCCGGATGTCAGGAGGGTTCTGTCACTAAACACCTACCCCCCATTTAACTATTACAACTATTAGATAAACTGAAGAGTAGCAAATCACCTGGGCCAGATGGTATACATCCAAGGGTGTTGAAAGAACTGAAATATGAGACTGCAGACCTGCTATCAGTAATCTGTGAACTATCATTAAAATCATCTCTAATACCTGAAGATTGGAGGATCGCCAATGTAACACCAATTTTTAAAAAGGGTTCCAGGGGTGATCCGGGAAACTACAGACCGGTGAGCCTGACGTCAGTACCAGGAAAAAATGGTAGAAACCATCATAAAGAATAAAATTACTCAGCATGTAGATAGTCACAACCTAATGGGAGACAGTCAACATGGCTTTAGACAAGGAAGATCTTGTCTTACTAATCTGTTATTTTTTTTTAAGGAGTGAATAAACAGGTGGACAAAGGTGAGTCGGTTGATATTGTGTATCTGGACTTTCAGAAAGCCTTTGACAAGGTCCCTCATCAGAGACTTTTTGCAAAACTAAAGAGTCATGGGATAGGAGGCAGTGTACTATTGTGGATCAGGAACTGGTTAAAAGATAGAAAGCAGATGGTAGGGCTAAATGGCCAATTTTCCCAATGGAGAAAGGTGAATAGTGGTGTACCCCAGGGATCTGTGCTGGGTCCGCTGCTTTTTGACATATTCATAAATGACCTGGAAAGTGAAATAACGAGTGAGGTGATCAAATTTGCAGATGACACAAAACTATTTAAAGTTGTTAAAACCCAAAAGGATTGTGGAAAATTGCAAGAGGATCTTGATAAATTGGAAGACTGGGCATCAAAATGGCAGATGAAATTTAATGTGGACAAGTGCAAGGTTATGCACCTAGGGAAGAACAACCCAAACTATGGTTACACGATGCAAGGTTCCACATTAGGAACCACCACCCAGGAAAAAGATTTAGGCGTCATTGTGGATACCATGTTAAAACCCTCGGCCCAGTGTGCAGCGGCGGCCAAGAGAGCAAATAGAATGCTAGGTATGATAAGGAAAGGAATGGAAAATAAAACAAAATATATTATAATGCCTCTATATCGTTCCATGGTGAGACCTGTGATAAGGAAGCTTATCATAGCTCAGGTAGGAGCTATAGAAAAGATGATGTGACTCTGAACAAGCAACCTGTCAGTTCTGGTAGAAGTGAGAAAACAGAGTTTTCACATAAAAGACTACCAGTCCCAGAATGCACCAGGTTTCCAGCAGCCATGAGAGGGGCTGAAGTGAGAAAATGTGTGTGCAATCAAGAGAGCTATGAGGTAATCCCTAAGCACTCATCTCAAAGGGCAGGGCCTGATTCAAGACAGCTGCGCTGTGTTAGGGAGCAGCACACATTAGGAAAGAATAAGAATAGAGCTTATTCTTCAGATAACAGTTACTACAAGCTCCAGCCCAGCTTCAGGGAGAGCTACAAGAACAGCTTCAGGGAGAGCTTCAGCAAGGGCTACAAGCTCCAGCCCAGCTTCAGAAAGAGATACAGAGACAGCAACGGCTACAAGCACCAGTATCACCTGGAGAAGCAGAAGCCAAGCCAAGCAGATAGAGAGAGAAGGAAACTCTCTGGAAGGAAGAGAAGAAAGGCCATTGGAAGGTCTGGGAGATTCCAAGGCAGTACTCATACTGGGAGGTATTCCAAAAGCCAGCAGAGTCCATTGGACTGGATTCAGCCAGAGGAATGGAGTGGCAGAGATAGGAATCACCAGTGGCTACCTGGAAGAGAGAAGACTGCATGTGGAAGGGACTTTCAGACCAAGGCCAGAAGGTATGTGAGAGGAGATCCAGTGTCCAGGGATCAAGATTGGAAGGCTGGACATCAGAATTGGATTACATAGTGGCCAGGCTATACAGAGAGGAATAATGATAGCAGGAGAGGCTCAGGTATGAACACTGATCCAGACCCTATCTATAATAGAGAATGGCAGCAAGGGAATAAGCATTCTCATGATAGTGCCTTAATGAAAGACTCGTCTGTGCCAATGTATGATAGTGACCATATGCTGATTGATACAGCAGATGAAAATACAGTTTACATGGACTGTTCTCTATCTAAATGCTATTGCTAGCTTTCTCTGAGCAAACACATCAGCCATCACAAAGAAACCTAACTTTGTTCTTTATTTCCACTGCAAACAGCTCTTAAAGCAGGATTTGGGCTCACACAGTAGCAGCCAGCCAGCTAAAGGCTTTCAGCTGGTCCATTGATAGTAATTAGGGCTGCACCTGATTGTGTGGGTGAGCAAGGGAGAATCACTGCTGAGATCTGCGTGGAAAATAAGCAGAAGTTAACCTAACCAGCAAAGTTTATTCTTTACTTTGTGCCTTTGTATTTGGTAATTATTTGCTAAGAAAACATTAGCTAATTGCCTGACAAGCTGAAGGTTGTTTTCTGGTTTACTTTGTGACTTTTTGTTATCCATTTTAAACACTGCAAGCAAGTAACCTCATTTATAGTGCTATCAAGCATACATGTGCTGGGTGAATTAAACCCCATCAATAAAAGAAGTATTTTATTGATCTTACCACTTGGTTTCACAACTCAAATTATTGTCATCAGCTGTGTTTGGGAGTGAATGAACTACAATACCCACAATACCTTGCAAGAATCATATGAATATATGCATCGTCAAGATTGTGTAAGTTCTCACCCTAGGCAGCCATCTGACAGACCGCACCTTGAATATTGTGTGCAATTCTGGTCGCCGTTATCTTAAAAAGGATATAGCGATTTTAGAAAAGGTTTAGAGAAGAGCCACCAAAATGGTAAAGGGGATGGAAGGATACTCCTATGAAGAAAGGCTAAAAAGGTTAGGGCTCTTTAACCTGGAAAAGAGATGGCTGAGGGGAGATATGATAGAAGTCTATAAATTAATGAACGGAGTGGAACGGGTAAATATAGATCGATTGTTTACGTTATCAGAATATAGAAAGACTAGGGGACATGCAATGAAGCTACAGGGTAAACTATTTAAGACTAATAAAAGAAAATATTTTTTCACTCAACGTGTAATCAAACTCTGGAATTTGTTACCGGAGGATGTAGTAAAGGCTGTTAGTGTAGCTGGGTTTAAAAAAGGTTTGGACAAGTTCCTGGAGGAAAGGTCCATAAACCGTTATTAAGAAGTGACCGAAGATATCAATGCTTGACCCAGTACAAGCATTGTGGAACTTGTGTCTCTTGGGGAAACTGCTAGGTACATATGACCTAGATTGGCCACTGTTGGAAACAGAATACTGGGCTTGATGGACCTTGGTCTGACCCAGTATGGCATATCTTATGTTCTTATTCAGGATGGCCTGCGGAGCACCTTTGGCCCGGTGGAGAGCCTGCCCTTAGGATATGCTGCTCCTGTGGGCAGAAGGCTGTGAGAGGCTGCAATAGCTACTCACAGTCTTGTGTCCCATGGGCAGGCTCTCCACTAGGCCGCCGGCGCTCCGCAGGTCATCCTGAATGGGGAGTGGAGGTGGGCGGCCAGGGATGGTGCCCTCCTGATGTCTGCTCCTGTGGACAGGCTCTGTTTCTCTGGGTTGCAGTCATGGCTTGCACAGCCCCTGCCCACAGGACATGCTGCTCCTGCAGGCAAAAGGGTGTGGGAGGCAGTGATCGAGACCCAGAGAAGCAGAGCCTGCCCACGGGAGCAGCATGTCCTGTAGGCAGTGGCTGTGCATGGCCAATTATGACCTGCTTCTCTAGGCTGGGATCAAGGCTTGCACAGCCCCTGCCCGTGGGGCTTGCTGCTTTGTGGGCAGGCTCTGCCCCTTGTACATTCAGCAGTGGACATGGGGGGGCATAGGGAGGTGGACATGGATGGGCACAGAGAGTATGAAGGGAGATGCTGGGTGCAGGTGGGAATAGGGAAGCAGCAGGGATAAGATTGAGGTGGGGACTAGGGAGAAGCAAACGGGGATATGGAGTGGTGATGTTGGCCAGGGGGTAATAGGGAGACTATGGGAAAATACTGGACTTGGGAAGGAGGGGGAGATGCTGGATAAGGGATAATAAGGGGAGAAGGACATGCAGGACATGGGGGTAATAGGGATAGAGATGGGAGAAGATGGATATGGGGTAAATAGGTTGAGAAAGAGATGGAGAGATGCTGGACATGGCAGTAATAGGGAGGGGATGGTATGGAGATGGGGTAGATGCTGGTTGCAGGGGAATAGGAAGGGAGAGGGCAGGCATGGAAGGAAAGAGAGGACGGAGGCACTGGATGGTGAGTCAGAAATATTAGACATGGAGGGGAAGAGAGTGTGAGCAAGAGACTAGGAAATAATGGACCAGGGAAGAAGAGCTGGGGAATGGAAGGACCAGAGTGAAGTTTGAAAAGCGGTAGGTAGATGGCATAAAAAAGAGGGAGATTGAGAACTGGATAGCAAGGATTAAGTGAAATTTGGGTGAACAGAGAGAGAGAGAGAGAGAGAAATAAATGAAAGAAAGCTGAAAGGAAAAGAAATCAATATACAAGATGGAAGGAAGTGAAGAAAACAAACAGAGAGAAAAGATGGCAGATGGACTACAGACCATAGAAAGAGAGCTAAGAGAAGACTGAAGAAAGCAGAAGCCTCAGATCGGGACCAATGTGATCAGAGAATAAAATGGTCAGACAACAAAGGTAGAAAAAATAATTTCATTTTCAATTTAGTGATTGAACTATCTTTATATTTTACACAGTATGGGGAGCTGCATCTCTTATTTCTGTGGTATTGCTCCTCATGTGGAGTCTGGCTTTTTGGGGTTTTAGTTTAATTTTAATTTTTGCCTACATATTTTTATTTTTACTTTAGGTTATGGTCACTTAATCTGTACTTGGTGAGGGTCTGTGTTCAGAGTGTGTGACTGAGGCCAAGTATTCTGTTAACATGGAGTTTGTATTTAGGGATCTGTCCTGTAGTAATCTGAATTGTTCAGCTTTTCAAATAGGTGTATGGATGTTCCAGGGCCCACTTGCGGTATTTACAGTGATGCTTTTTTTGGGTAGGCCCCTTATGTGAGTTTTGGTATAGTAGATTTATAGTAGTGCTGCTGGTATGGTATAGTAGATTTATTCTGCAAATCCTCATTGACTTTGTTGTAGGGATTTATATTAGTTCCCAATATGCCTAGTACTGGAGAATGTTTGTTATTGTTAGTGAGATGATCAGAATCAGGTTTTTTTTTTAAGATATTGAGTTCTATGGGTGAATGTCCTAGTTCTGGGAGGGGGTGCTGTGAATGCAAAATATATGTTCAAAAAGAAAAAGCAAGAACCATAATGCAGTTTACAACAAAATAAAAATGAGTTATAATTTGGTGTTATAAACTGTGCTGTAGTTCTTGCTTTTTCTTTTAATTCCTTGGTGTGCAAACATCTTGCATTTCCTCCACATTGTCTAATTGACTTTTTGGTTTGGTTCAATCCCTGATTGGAGTTTTGAGAAAGCCACACCACTCTGGAGGGAGGGCACTATCTCATCCCTCACCTCAGGCAGCAGATTGCCTTGAGCCGCCCCTGAATAGAAGTATTTGCTTATTCCCTTTGATCTCATGAAGGGAATCTCTTCGGAAAGCTAAACAAGAAATATATTAAGTTAATCCAATTAAAATTTTTCTTGCATTTTTTGTTGACCATTATTTCCATACATTCTAGTGACATAACATGGCAATAGTACTACTTTATTCTAAAAACTTAAAGCAAATAGCCACCTGCAAGCAATGGCAGACATTTAAACAAAGGACTGCCAAGCACATTATAAGATAAGAGCCCCCAGAGCAGAACACGCAGTGGCTGCTTGGGTAGAATTTGTCAAAAGAAGTCTGTGCAACTGCCACACTAAGAAGAAATATTTTTTTGTCAGACCCTGAATTATAGCACTAGATATTAAGAAAACTAGCCTATATCCTTCAGGTCCTTTTACTTTATTCATAAAAGAAATAAATATACTTAATTCAATACTTTTTCCAAACAAATATCTTATGTAGCACTCTAATAATATATTCCAAAGTACTTTGTTTGCTACCCTTGATGCAGAACACAGATTGCTGTTTGTTCGAAACGCAATACAGCGTCGGCATATTCGGTATTTGTCCCATCCTTTCTTGAATTCAGATACAGTCCTCGTCTCTACCACCTCCATTATTCCACTCATCTACCAGTCTTTCATCATAGTCTCTCAGTGGAGGTGGCAGAGACAAGGACTGTATCTGAATTCAAGAAAGCATGGACCAAATACAGAAGATCTCTAAAGGAAAAAACGGGATTTTAACACTTAGTAATTGGTATAGAAGGGCAGATGGGAAAGGCAATGCGGTCTTTACCTGTCGTCATTTTTCTGCGTTTCTATATTTTTGGCAAGATGATGTTTTGAATTGAGCTGTGTTTGTGTAATACAGGCTCTATTTTTGCAAATGAACAGAGCTGGGACTTTGGAATATATCGTTACAGTGCTACAGAAGATATATTTTTGGGAAAAATACTGAATTAAGCATATATATTTATTTTAAGAAAAACATTAAAGGATTTGAAGGATATAGGCTAGTTCTGTTACTATCTAGTGATATAATTTGGGGTCTGAAAAAAAATGTTGTTTCTTAATGTGGCAGTTGCAAACTTCTTTGGATTATTTTTGATGTATGACTTTGTGGTATATATTTTGATTGAGAAGAATTTATTTCACTGCCTCAGCCACTGTGAGGCTGTCTAAGAGGGCTTTTTTTTTACAATATCGATTTCAGCATCGTTTTGCTGTCAGTTTAATGGGTTGCAATTTTTATCTGGGTTCTGTGACTGTGTAATAGCCCCTAAATGACTCCCCACAGGAAAGGATTGAGAAGCAGTGATCTACTGGCTTTCACTAAAGACCCATTACTTTAGTTGACTTCAGCTACTTTTAAACTGCTGTTCACCAAACTGCTGTGCAGACCTTCAACATTACTTTAGCCAAGAGCAAAGATTAAGGAAGGCACGTCTCCTCACATCATGCTTTGACCTGGGCCGACAGCATCAGGGACACCAAAACCTGATCATAATTCTTTTTCTAAGGTTCCACTGTTTATTAGGTTTTACCCTCTTATCTGCAGTAGCATGGTTGGAGCACTAGTAGCACCCTACGGTATATGACTGGGGTAAGAAAGGAAGACATTGTACAGCTCTCTTTCTGGTGACTAGGCTTAATCTGCCCATTGCAGTCACTTTCTATGGCTCTAACCTACAGACGATTTTGCTCTGTTCCAGCAACATTTTTTTTAAAGCCTCTTGAAATTAAACATATTTAACCAACTACTGCCATAAATCCTCCTGCCTTGTTGCGAGTTAACAATTTTACACTTGCAGAGACAGTTCAGAGAGACATTTCCTCACTAAACAAAAAAGGCTTAGTCACACTGAATGAAACCTGATCTCAGAATATAAGCAGGGCTGGGCTTGGCTTGTACTTGGATGTGAGACCGCCGTGGAATATCAGGTGCTGTAGAGTTACTGCACAGAAGAAAGACCTGGTAATCTACTTCCAGTTGCACCTTGCCAAAAAAACCCAGGAGCTGGGTCACTAGAAGTCAACACTAACTTCAGGGGCGGCTCTATTATGAGGCGAAGTGAGGTGGCTGCCTCAGGCGGCGAAGTTTTAAAGGCAGCAAAAAATGCCCCCAAAACAGCTGCCTCACTTCGCCTTCAAAAGTTAAAAATAAAAAAAAATCCAAATGCTCAAGTTGCTGCCGAGTCCGCTTCTCGGCAGCGGCAGACTCACCTCTCCTTCCTATAGCAGCCGCGGCTCCTGCTTCTTGGAACTGCGGCTGCAATAACGAGATCAGTTTAAACATAAAGCCAGCTAGTGCGGAGCCTTCCCGTGCAGCAGCGTCCCGCCCCCAAAGGAAGTAACTTCCTTTGCATACAACTTCCTTTGGGGGCGGGACGCCGCTGCACGGGAAGGCTCCGCACTGGCTGGCTTTATGTTTAAGCTGATCTCGCAGCCGCAGTTCCAAGAAGCAGGAGCTGCGGCTGCTATAGAAGGAGAGGTGAGTCTGCCGCTGCTGAGAAGCGGACTCGGCAGCAGCAGCAACTTGAGTGTTTTTATTTTCCTGGGGGCCAGGACTGGAAATGGGTGGGGGGGGAGTGGGTCTAGGACTGGAAATGGGCTGATGGGGATGTTTAGGACTGGTAATGGGCTATGGTGGGCTAGGACTGGAAATGGGCTGATGGGGGGGTTTAGGACTGGAAATGTGTTGAAGTGGGGTTATGACTTGAAGAATGATTTTGGGGGGTGTTTAGGAGTGGTAATGGGATATGGGGGGCTAGGACGGGAAATGGGCTGATGGGGGGTTTAGTACTGGTAATGGGCTATGGGGGGTCTAGGACTGGATATGGGATGATGGGGGGTTAGGACTGGAAGTGGGCTGATGGGGGAGTTAGAACTGGAAATGGGCTGATTAGGGGGGCTAGGACAGGAAATTGTCTGATTAGGGGGGCTAGGACAGGAAATGGGCTTATTGGGGGGGTTAGGACTGGTAATGGGCTATGGGGGGTCTAGGACTGGAAATGGGATGATGGGGGGGTTAGGACTGGAAGTGGGCTGATGGGGGGTGTTTAGGACTGGTAATGGGCTATGGGGGGCTAGGACTGGAAATGGACTGCTGGGGGGTTAGGACTGGAAATGGGCTGAGGGGGGGTTAGGACTGGTAATGGGCTATGGGGGGTCTAGGACTGGAAATGGGATGATTGGGGGAAGGACTGGAAGTAGGCTGATGGGGGTGTTTAGGAATGGTAATGGGCTAGGACTGGAAAAGGGCTGATGGGTGGGGCGTTAGGACTGGAAATGGGATGATGGGGGTAAGGACTGGAAGTGGACTGCTGGGGGGGCAGTTAGGACAAAGTGGACTGACGGGGGTGTTTAGGACTGGTAATGGGCTATGGGGGGCTAGGACTGGAAGTAGTCTGATGGGGGGTGTTTAGAACTGGTAATGGACTATGGGGGTTAGGATGGAAATGGGCTTATGGGGGGGTTAGGACTGGTAATGGGCTAGGGGGGGGTCTAGGACTGGAAGTGGGCTGATGGGGGGTAGGACTGGAAGTGGGCTGATGGGGGGAGTGTTTAGGACTGGTAATGGGCTAGGACTGGAAATGGGCTGATGGGTGGGGGGTTAGGACTGGAAATGGGCTGAAGGGGGGTCTAGAACTGGAAATGGGATGATGGGGGGTTAGGACTGAAGGTGGGATGATGGGGGGTGTTTAGGACTGGTAATGGGCTATGGGGGTCTAGGACTGGAAATGGGATGATGTGGGGGTTAGTACTGGAAGTGGGCTGAACGGGGGAGGTTAGGACTGGTAATGGGCTATGGGGGGCTAGGACTGGAAATGGGCTGCTGGGGGGGAGGTTAGGACGAAGTGGGCTGATTGGGGGTGTTTAGGACTGGTAATGGGCTATGGGGGGGCTAGGACTGTAAATGGCATGATGGGGGGTTTAGGACTGGTAATGGGCTATGGGGGGTCTAGGACTGGAAGTGGGCTGATGGGGGGTGTTTAGGACTGGTAATGGACTATGGGGGGCTAGGACTGGAAATGGACTGATGGGGGTTAGGACTGGAAGTGGGCTGATGGGGGAGGGGGTTAGGACTGGTAATGGGCTAGGACTGGAAATGGGCTGATGGGTGGGGGGTTAGGACTGGAAATGGGATGATGGGGGTGTTTAGGACTGGTAATGGGCTATGCGGGGCTAAGACTGGAAATGGAATGATGGGGGGTTAGAAGTGGGCTGATGGAGGGTGTTTAGGACTGGTAATGGGCTATGGGGGGCTAGGACTGGAAATGGGATGATGGGGGGTTGGAATGGTAATGGGTTATGGGGGATCTAAGACTGGAAATGGGATGATGGGGGGGTTAGGACTGGTAATGGGCTGATGGGGGGGTTAGGACTGGAAGTGGGCTGATGTGGGGTGTTTAGGACTGGTAATGGGCTATGCGGGGCTAGGACAGGAAATGGGCTGATGGGGAGGTCTAGGACTGGAAGTGGGCTGATCGGGAGGGGACTAGAACTGGAAATGGGCTGATTGGGGGTTTAGAACTGGAAATGGGCTGATTAGGGGGGCTAGGACAAGTAATGGACTTATTGGGGGGGGTTAGGACTGGTAATGGGCAGATGGGAGGCTAGCACTGGAAATGAGCTAGGACTGGTAATGGGCTGATTGGGGGGCTAGGGCTAGAGTGCGCTGAAGGGGGATAGGACTGGAAATGGGCTAATGGGCTAATGGGGGAGGGGAGGAGAGTGCTGCTGGCCCTGGAAGAAAACTAGGGCTAGGGCTACAAATGGGCTGATGCGGGATGATGGTAGAATAGGACTGGAAGGGAGCGGATAATGAGAGGGTCTGCCAGGGGAAGGAGGGGGCACGAAGGGAGCTGAAAATGGGGAAGGAGGGGGCTGGAAAGGAGCTGACACCTGGGATGTTCTGAAGGGGGACTGGAAGGGAGCTGACATTTGGGGATGGGAGTGGTAGGTGGTTGGGTAATGGAGAGAAGGCTGGAAGGGATCTGACATGCAAATTGCACTGGAAGGGTGATGGACTGAGGGTAGGGTGACTGGAAGGGAGCTGACTGGGGGGGGTGGCACCGAGAGTGGACGTGAGCTGATATCTGGGATGGTATTTGGACTAGAAGGGGCTGGACCATGGGGAAGGAGGGGACTGGAAGGGAATGGACACCATTTGCAGTCATGGGAATGCAAGGCAGTTGACACTGGAAGGAACTGGGAGGGAAGGACTGGAAAGGGGGCTGATACTGGGGAGGGGAACTGGAAATGGGTTGATGGAAGGAAGTGAAGAAAACAAAAGAAGAGATAAGAAATGGCAGATGGACCATAGACCACAGAAAGAAAGCTAAGAGAAGAAAGGAAAGCAGAAGCCTCAGATCGGGACCAGCATGATCAGAGAATAAAATGGTCAGACAACAAAGGTAGAAAAAATAATTTTATTTAATTGTAGTTATTGGACTATGTGTTATTTTTATATTTTACACAGTATTGAGGAACTGCATCTCTTATTTATCTGATATTGCATTGCATGTGGCCTCTGGCTTCTTTGGGTTTCAATTTAAATTTAGTCTACATATTTTTATTTTTACTTTAGATTGTGGTTACTTATTGTGTACTTGGTGAGGGTCGATGCTGCGAGTGTTTGACTGAGGTCAGGTGTTCTGTTAACATGGAGTTTGTACATAAAGATCTATTCTGTACTGTAGTAATTTGACTTGTTCAGCTTTTCAAATAGGTGTATGGATGTTCCCGGGCGCACTGTAGTATTTACAGTGATGCTTTTTTTGGTTGGGCTCCTTATGTGAGTTTTGGAAGTCTGTGCTGATATGGTATGGTATGGTAGGTTTGCTCTTTGTTGAGTTTTGGAAGTCTGTGCTGATATGGTATGGTATGGTATGGTAGGTTTGCTCTTTGTTGTAGGGTTTTGTATTAGTTCACAATATGCCTGGTACTGGAGAACAGTGGTTGTTGTTGTTGTTGTTAGTGAGATGATCAGAATCAGATTTTTTTTTTTTTAAATATTGAGTTCTGTGGGTGAATGTCCTGGTTCTGCTCTGCACCTACTGTGGATGCAAAATATATGTTGAAAAAGAAAAAGCAAGAACCATAACGCAGTTTATAACAACAAAATAATTATAATTTAGTTTTATAAACTGTGCTGTTGGTTCTTGCTGTCTTTTAGTTCCTTGATGTGCAAACGGGACCGTAACTAGCCCTGTGCAAGCGGTGCAGCCGCACAGGGCAGAAAGGTTTGGGGGGTGCATTTCGGCTGTCTGCTGTTGCCCTGCCGCCGCTGGCAGAACAATAGCAGGCAGACGAAATGTGCTCCCTAAGCCTTTTTGCAGCACTTTAAGCAGGTCTAGTCCCTCCCTTCTCCGATGCCATGTCAGAGTAGGGAGGGACAGATCTTCTTAAACTGCCGGCGCCTTTCAGATTGGGCGCATGCCCCCCTACTCCTCCCCATACCTCTATCCATCACTGCCTGCTCTTTCCCTGCTGCCAGCGCCTCCATGAAAAAAACAGAGGGCGGCAGTAGCAGGGAAAGAGCAGGCAGTACTGGACGGAGGTATGGGGGAGGGGGGGGGGGACATGCATCCGAGCTGCAAGTCGCACAGGGTGCGATTGCAGCTCGATATGGCCCTGCGTGCAAACATCTTGCATTTCCTCCATATAATCTAATTGGCTTTTAGGTTTGGTTCAGTCTCTGATTGGATTTCTGAAAAAGCCGGTGCCTTTTCATACTTCGCCTCAGGCAGCAGATTGCCTTGAGCCGTCCCTGACTAACTTGATGGCATACACAAAAAAATCCCCAAAGAGGTAGAGAGCAGTTGGTCTACTGCCAAAAATGTATTAATTACAGCAGCAGATTTGGGACTGAAATCCACATCAAGGGATAACTGGGTGGCACGAAGGGAAGTAAAAACTATAGATCCCATTAGGGTCTGCATTTTTGGAACAGGAAAGGAAACACTGAACAGACTTGAGAGCTCCTCGTTAGTAATCACACTTTTGATGCATGCATGTATCAGTATAGGATTTCACTCTACCATCCAAGCACCCTTCACTATCAGCTCTGCACCACCAGTACGGCTGGAATGAGATAAAGGATGGATTAGAATCAAGCCACCAGAAACATAAAGGAAATACCAAAGTAAAACCTCTCTAAAATTGTAATCTAACAAATAAGGCCTCCTGATGCTCTCCATATGAAAACAAAGGAACGGGAAAGAAATGTTGTCTCTAAGTGCAACTGGTAGGGAAGCACTGATAGGTGAAATCATAGAGGCATGTTTACTGAAGGTTTTAACGCATGTTAATAAAATTAAGTGCATTAATAAAATTAACGTGTGTTAAGTATCCACAGCCCTTTGATTTCTATGGCTGCAGTAGTATTTAACATGCATTAATTTCATTAACAAGCATTAACCTTTAGTCAACATGCTCCTTAATGTGCTGACTCAGGCCTTAAATTTTCTTGCAATATAGGAGCCAGCCTAAAAATCTAGGAGCCACCACTAAAACCTAGGTCACAGTGCATGCCCCTGCCCCTGCCCCTGCCCCCCAAAAAGATATATCGTGGTTACTTTTTCAGATTTTAACGTCTGACTTACTAAGACTGTTTCGCATTTTCTGTGGGAAAAAGCTCTTAATGGGCCACTGCACAGTGCCAACAGAATTCAATTGCCCCACTCCTCCTCCTCCCACCACGCCCACTGACCCTTTAAGCTACACTTCAGTGCGAATGTGTGTGTGTGGTGCAGAGGTAATCTGTGCGTGTGGTGCGGAGGTGAGTGCCTGCATCTGTGAAGTGCAAGAAGGGCATGCCTTGGTGCCCTTTATTTACTATGCATTCATATCTTCACTCTCCAACCCCTTACACTATCCCTTCCTCTCCACTCCAACTCCTCTCCTGCTGTCCCTTCTCCACCCCCAACTCTGTTACCCTTCCCAGACTCTCTCCCTTCTCCCTCCCCCTTCTACGCACCCCCTGCCCTCCATTCCCCCCACCATTCATTATTTGATGGCACTGCATTTTGTACTGTCCCTTTAAATTTCTTCAGCCGTCTCTAACTTTTGTTTTGCAGGCTTGGCTCGGGCAGACACCGCTGGTCTTGGCCGCAATCGTGGCCTTCTTCAGCACTTCTGCCCGCAGGAGATGGGATCTCTGTGGGCCGACGCCAACAGTCTTTAGCACGTCTGCCCTTGTGCTCTGAGCCCCAGGCGCCAGGTCTGATTATTTAGTTGCCATGGCAATCTGGCACCTGGGATTTGGGGAGCCCTATGCTCAGTTACCAGTGAAGCAAAGGAAGAGAGAGGATCAGAGGGATCGATGTAACAGCAGCACTACTGCTCCCTGATCAATAAAGCTGTACATGAATGAGAAAGAAACAGAACTGAACAGGGACTTTACCGACTTCCAAAGATAAGGTGCTACAGCAGTGACCATCAGAGTGAAGAAGTTGAAAAATTGGTTCTTAAGGAGAAACATGGCAGAATCTATCAATCATTCTCACTTTGTTTCGGGAGCATTACAGCTCAAAGTAAAGTGGAGATAAAGGCACATGAAGACTATTACTATATACAGTACCTCAATCTCCATCCTGCTGTAGATATCACAGTCACCACAATACCCAACGCATCGTCTGCTTCAGTATTCCTGTGAGTCCTTCTGAGTGGTGGCCATAGCTAAACCGTGCTGGCAGTGAGCTCTCTGCTGCACAGCCACACACTGAGCTACATCCTTCACACCATCAGCATGCTTGAACTGCACTTACTCAAAACGATAATGGCTGACCGATTCCCAGGAGTCCGAAACTGGTGCAGCAGGAGTCAACAAGGAGACACAACTACTTTAATATAGACTTCGGGAGACAGCAGAGCAATGACAGGAAAGGGCAGAGAGCAGTTTCTCTGTACTTGGTAGTTAATTATCCACAAAAGAGTAACGACAGGAGCAGGGCAGAAAATATCTTTATCAAGGCCTGGAAAAAATGCTGACCTGTTGTTCACCCAGGGCAGCAGGGAAAAAGTCAGGACATAGCTGATGGCTCACTGTCACAAGCGTGTGTAGAAAGCTGCTCGGTGAAAAGAACGGCACCACTACCTTTTCTTCTCTGCTTGAAAAAGATGGTCTCCGCCATTGGGAGAAGGTGAAAGGGCACCCGATCACAAAGGCCTTCCTTACTATATATCTCCCTGCTGGACCTGCATGTTGGCAGCAGGTGAAACTACTGTTTTGCTTAAAGCTAAGCAAACTGCCAGAGAATCTAGCAATGTGTGAAGTCAGTTAAGCTGCAGAGGCGATCTAAACAAAACCCCAAGAATTCTGGGAGCCCAACCTCCACGACATTAAGTACAAGAAGCAAAATCTTTAATATTTAGAAAAATGATGGATCACTTTGACATATGAAGCATAAGAAAGCTAGAGTAACCAGCAATACAACCAGGTTTACCACCATTAGCTTTCAAAAATAGGACAAACTAGATGGTTTACAAGCACCCTAGGACTGCACTGCAGATAAATCTTCTCTAAACTTGGTTGTCTTGTTTCATCATTTGACACTCTATCTCAGTGCTGCAGTTTTTCAGTACTCTGTTTTTCTCAAGTTTTCTTTCCTAACCTCCGCCTTTCCATACATACTTATGCTTGGTATCTTCAAGACTTCCTTATTTTTTATGTTTTAATATAATACAAGACACAAGATCCTCACTTTTTCATGTTAAATGTCTTTCTGTGTCATCACCTTTACTCTTCCCACTGTATCTTCCTCTGCTCCTTGTTCGCTTTTCTCATTTTAAGTCTTGTTTTCCTTTCTTGTCATTTTCTCTCTATATACCTTAGCATAGCTCTTTTTCTCTAATCTTGCTTTCTGCTCTTCCACTTCTTTTCTCTCCCTCCATCCATTCTCGTCAGTTTTCTTTCTGTAAAGTAGATTTCTTTGTCACATCATCCTAACTTTTCTCTATCATCCAGGGTCACCTTCCTTTCCAGTTTTCAAAATCATCTCTCTCTAATCAGTTCATAAAATCACGCCTTTGCTTGCAATTTCAGTGATTTATCTTTACTGAATATTCTCCTCGCTACCCAGCTGCCATTTTCTCTTTTTCATGCTGGATTTCCATGACCTAACGCAATTCATTTCTTTTCCAGTCACTCCCAAAGCCAACAAACTTTCTTCAGCTTCATAAGCAGCACATTTCTGTCCAGCACACAGCTTGCTCTGCCCACACAATCTTCTTCAATTACTCTCTTTCTTCCTTCCTTGCCCAGCTGCCCAAAAAATATTTTAACCATTATTCACTTACTATAAATAACTGGACCAGTCGTATCCTGCAATTTAATTTCTATCCAAGACCTTCCTTCCTCAATTCGCTTACCTGTTTTTCTATTCTGACATTTTACCTCATCATCCTTCTGATTCTCTCTGCACTAACCCAACTCTGCTTTCTGGCCAAACACAATTCAATTATAGCTGGCAGAAGATCTTTTCCTAGCAGTTGCTGCCCCTGGAATGTCTTGTCACCTTAACCACCCCCTCTCTTTTTTCCAATCCTTCACTCCTTTGCCTATGAAAGTTAGTGTTTAACTGATCCCTTCAAGAATGTACTGTACACGATGTGATAATGTAGAACAGAATTTTGCATGCTTGAATAGGCACTTACAACATTAATCCAATACATACCTCTCTGGATAGCTGCTATTTATTGACCCTGACAAGTCCACCTCTACCTTTCTCACTGACTGACTCGTGGCTTTTCTTCTTTCTGGATTTTTCTTCTCTCTCCCTTATTCTTGGGGATTTTAACATTCATGTCAATAGCCCCCTGACCTTTATGCTTTAAAGCTCCTTTCCCTTACCTCTTCGTTCAACTTTCAGCTGTGCTGTACTGTCCCCACTCAACTGCAAGGCCACTGCCCAAACCTTGTCTTCTTCTCTAATTACTTACCCTCAAACTTCTGTATCTCAGTTCTTCCATTATCTGACCATGTTTATGTTTATTGTTTTTTGATAAAACCGCCTTTCTCCAATAATCAAAGCGGTGTACAATTAAAAACAAGGTTAAAAAAAGAAAGGCCGAGGCCATGGAAAAGGAAAAGAAAGTTACAATTCATTCTTAAAAGATAGTGTAGACAAGAGAAACAAGAAGGGATGGGGAAAGAAACAAGAGGGTAGGCAAGGGGCAGGGGAAATGGGAATTACACAAAAGGGGAGGGCACATCGAAAACCAAGGAGAAGAGGTGGGTTTTCAGATTGTGTTTAAAGGTGGTGTGGTGAGGTTCTAAACGAAGGGAAGAAGGGAGGGAATTCCAGAGGGCGGGACCAACAAAGAAGAAAGCAGGGGTGCCTGTGTGGAGAGCTTTGTGAACCAGAGTGAGTACCTTAAATTGAGAGCGGTAGGGAAAGGGCAACCAGTGAAGGTGAAAGAGCAGAGGGGTAATGTGATCACGAGGGGAAGCGTGACAGACAAGACGAGCAGCAGTGTTCTGTATCCGTTGCATCCGAGACAACCGAGACTGAGGGAGACCAATCACCTGCAAAGCTCTACTCTTCACCACCCCCCACCTCAGTCTCATCCAGTCTCCTCCAACCTCTTTACAAATATTCATGCTATAGACTCATCCGCTGTCTTCACTACTGTCTCATCACTTTCCTCCACTATATCATCTGGGTCTGTTGATAAGGCCATAGCTCCCCCTATAACACTGTACTCTCCTCTGCTTGGGATACTCTTGCTCCTCCCATGCCACATCCTGTGAGCCATACTGCATATCAGCCCTGGCCGTTTCCAACTACCCACTATGTTCCTCTGCTTGCTCAGCTGAGTGCATTTGGCTCAAATTTCACACCCTTGCGGACTTTAAGCTTCCAGTCAGCCATAGCACTCGCCAAACAAGACAATTATGTCCACCTGACTAACTCTCTTCCCTCTGACCCTCGCTATCTCTTTACAACTCTCAACTCTCTCCTCAAGATGCCTCCACCTCCAACCCCTCCATCCATTTTTGCCCAAACTTTAGCCAACTATTTCCATGACAAAGTCCACAAGATTACACTCAAATTACCCATAAGGTCAGCTCCATTCCCTCTTTCCCCACTCCCATCTCCTCCCCTCAAAATCTACCACCCTTTCTTCTTTTTCTAAGATCTCTGTGGAGGAAACCACACATCTTTCCTCCTCCAAACTCAATAACCTGCTCCTCTGATCCTATTCTCACCCATCTCCTAAGCTCCATCTTCTCTACTGTCATCCTCTCAACCTCTTTCCACTGCAGCCTTCAAGCATGCTATGGTTACACCTCCCCTCAAGAAACCCTCACTAGACCCTATCTATCCTTCTCATTATCAACCTATCTCCCTCCTCCCCTTCATTTCTAAACTACTTGAACGTGCAGTTCACTGCCATTGTCTTGACTTCTCTCCTTTCAAGCCTTTCTGGATCCGCTGCAATCTGGATTTCATCCTTTACATTCTACTAAAATGATTGGGGACCTCAGATTGGGGTGGAGAAGCAGAGCCTCCTCCTGCATCAGCAGCTGCAGTGAGAATCCAAGAGGTACCGGGAGCTCTCTCGAGAGACGCAGCAACAGGGAAAACCAAGGCTGTCTGGGTCACCTTGGGACTATGAGAATCACCAAGCCCCTGTTCAGCTGGACCTTGAGAAGGGTCCAGGCAATGAGGGGTTTGGAGGCAAGGCATATAGCAGGCCCATTTCCCATGAGATAAGGAAGGCATCCGGGGCCACCTTGCCTGGGTGTGGGAGGGGACCGCAGAACCGGGGAAGCTGCGACTTTGCAGGACTGGAAAAGAGGTCCAGGTCTGGAGTCCCCCAATGCTGCAAGAGCCGCTGCACTATCCGGGAACACAGGCGCACTTGTGCAGCCAGAGGATTCTGCTGAGCCGGTCTGCCAATGTATTGTCCTGACCCGGGAGGTAAGTGGCTCGGATAATCATGCCCTGGCTCACCGCAAAGGAGCATAGGGCTGTTGCCTCTGAACAGAGGCTGTAGGAGTCTGTACCTCCCTGTGTTCACATAGAGCATCATGACCTGGTTGTCCATCTGGACCAGAACTGTTCAGTGCTGCAGGCGGTCCCTGAAAACCTCAAGAGCGAGGCGAATGGCCCGGAGCTCCAACAGGTTGATCTGCTGCTGGTACTCCGAGGGACCAGGTCCCTTGAGTGTGCCGCCCCTCGCAGTGGGCTCCCCAGCCCACCAGGGAGGCATCCATCATTAAGACCACCTGATGCGCCAGAGCCTGGTAGGGCATACCTCAAAGCAGGTTCCAAGACTCCTGCCACCCAAGCGAGAGACTCCACTGCGCTTGGAGAGACCGAGATGGATTCTTGGAGATGGCCGGTCAACTGCACCCACTGCGCTCAGAGGCACCACTGGGTTGCCCTCATGTTGAGACGGGCATTGAGCACGACATGGACCGTGGAGGCCATGTGGCCAAGAAGGCGAAGCATCGTCCAGGCCGAGACGGCGCTGCGGCACCCCACTTCAGACGCCAGGGACACGAGGCAGTACACCCTGTCCTGAGGAAGAAAAGCCATGGCCCGAAGGGTGTCCAAGAGAGCCCCGATTAACTCCAGGGACTGAACTGGAGGGAGGTGAGACTTTGGATAATTGATCATGAACCCCAGATGCTCCCAGGAGGTGAATGACCCTGTTATGAGCCAGTTGTCTAGATATGGATAGATGAAGGTACCCTGCAGTCGTAGGAACGGTCAGGCACTTCGTAAAGATCTACAAGGTGGACGTGAGGCCAAAGGGAAGTACCCTGAACAGTTAATGGTTTCCCTGAAACATGAAGCGGAAGTACTTTCTGTGTTTGGGATAGACGAGGATGTGAGCATAAGCATCCTTTAAGTCCAAGGAGCATAGCCAATTGCCCTGATGGAGTTAGGGCAGTAACGTTCCAAGGGAGAGCATCTTGAGCCTCTCCCGCACCAGGAACTTGTTGAGGTTCTGCAGGACGAGAATGGGCCGAAGGAAGTATCGGGAGTAAACCCCCATCCTCTGAAGTGCGATGGAACTGGTTCTACCGCGCCGTCCTCGAGGAGGCCTGTGAGCTTCTGACTCTGGAGGGCTTGGTGCTGGGGAAGCCGACCTGGCTCCCCAGAAAGTACAGAGGAGGGGCCTGGTCCAGATGGAGAAGATAGCCCTCCTGAACAACCTGGAGGTCCCAGGCCTTAGTGGAGATGGACTCCCACTTGTGGGAGAAATGGACCAGACACCCCCTGACGGACAGCCACCTTGCCAGAGGATGAGAGGCTATGCCAATAGCGTCAAAACCCCAAGGGTGGCTGAGCCGGCACCAGGGGTTAGGTCTTGGGACCCTTTGGCTTACGACGCCAGGGTCAATGCCAGCAGATAGGCCAGGTAGCCTCCGTACAGAAGCCCCTTCCGATGGAAGAAAGGCTTCTTGCTCTGCTGCTTCTTCCTGGGGAGGGAGTAAGTTTTCCAGGAGAGGCGAGTACGAGTCACATACTCCATCTCAATCTCCACTGCTTTATCCTCCATGGTCTTGCTGAATAGTTGCTCCCCGAGGCAAGAGACGACCAGGAGCTTCTCCTGGACCCACTGTTCCAGGTTTGAGAACTGGAGCCAAGCCTGCTGGCAGGCTCTGATACCAACCACTGTCACCCAGGTGGAAGACTCAAAGTCGTTGTATGCTGCTCGTGAGGGGTACTTCGCGCATTCTCCGACGGACTTTGAGAGGGCCTGAAAATGCCAGAGATGGTCTCCGTCAAGGTCCACCACAAAGCCTCCGAACTCTCTAGCGAGGTCATAGAGGAACATCCCAATGTATAATTGGTAAACTTGGATGAAACATGACAGCATGGAGCCCTGATATGCCTTACGCCTGAGGGCATCGAGGGTACAAGACTCTCTGCCCGGTGGGTCTGACAAATGAGTCTTCAGGCTCTTTAGCTTCCACGTGGCCGATTCGACCATCATCAAGGTGTGGGAAGTTGGGCTTTATGAAACCCCGGGCACGACTGAACCCAATACATAGCGTCCAGGAGCTTGTTCATGATTGGGACAGAGGCCGGGGTCTCCCACATGCAGAGGAGGAGTCAGTTCAGAAGGGAGGAACCAGCACCGAGACAGCATCTTTTGAAGGGGCTTCATATTGCAGAATATCAAGCTCCTCAACGCGGGGCTCCTCCTCAGGATCAGTGGCGAGCGCCAGGGCCCACACCATGTCCTGGACAACTCCAGAAAGGAGGTGTCCTCGGGAGGTGACTGCCGCCTCTGGGTCACAAGGGAGGTCTCACTGGGACAGAGTCTCCGGGGAGATCTTCCATCGGACTCCCACTCTGAGTAGTCCGTGGAGGACTCGAGATCAGGCGGCTTGAGATGGGTCGGTGACCCATGCCGGATCTCCAAGGAAAAAACTTACCCGGAGCCGAAGGCACTCGCCCGAGAAGATCTCGCACCCGAGGACCGGGATGGTGATCGAGATCCATGCCGAGGATCCTCACAAGGCTTCTGGCTCTCGGAGGGTCACTGCGGCAGCCCAGGGAATCCTTGAGGTCGAGGTTCCTGTGGTCTCGAGGCGCGTGCCAGCAGGGCCAGGCACCAGCACCTGCTGGGCAGCAAGGAATGCAGAAATGCTGTGCTCCAGGGCCAGCATCTGGGCCTCCCACTCGGGAGTGGGGCCCTGCGACACCGACGTCGGGGTGACTGGGTCGGGTGTTGAGGAAGAGAGATGGTCCTCGCCGGGACGACCCTCAGGAGACTGGGTGCCTTTGCCAGAGGCCTCCATATAGGTTAGAGGTACCTTACTGGGCTGCTCCCTCTCCAACTCCAGAGACTGCCGAGGGGGGCTGAGAGACTGGGCGTATGACCTCTCACGCTTGTATGGCGCCCTGACAGAGTCCTCGCTGCCTTCTTCTTCTTCTGCTCGCGTTCAGGCGACCCCTGGTCAGAGTGCTGCTGGGCCTGGGAAGGAGCCTTGGGAGACTCCAGAGGTTGCGGGTCCGAAGAGCGGGAGGCTACCAGGGATATTGGGGCTGTCTTACAGAAGAGATCATCCAGCTTCTGCTCATGACTCTGGATGGCCTTGGAGGACATCTTCTTACAGAGGAAGCATAGCTCCGGGTCATGGTCGGCTCCAGTCATGGGTGTCCGTGAGCGATGTGTTTTTGAACACTGATCACATTTCTTAAAACCGGAGGCCATTGTGGGGGAACAAAAACCCTGCTAGGTTGAAGATCCTTGACGCGGCCAGCAGTTAAAAAGGGCGCGAAAACGCAGTAAAAAACAAAAAAGGCAAAAATAGAAAACCCCCGAGACCAAAGCCGAAGTAGAGGTGCTCAAGAGGCAGGAAGAGGACAGACGAAGGCCGGAGAGCAAAAACCGGTTGGAAACAGAGAAACATTTTCCAGGAACGAGACACACATCCGAAGGGTTTAGCGGAAAAAGGGAGACCGAGTAAGATGGCACCTTTGGGCAGGAAGGGGACCACGCATGCATGGTGGCATTCCCAAAGGCTTTCTTGGAAAGCTGGGAAAATGCTCCGTGCAGGCTCCGTCATTGCCGACGTCACCCATATGTGAGGACTGATTCCTGCTTGTTTCTGGAGAAAGAGTACCTACTTTAAATACAATATGTCGGAAATTTTATAAAACATTTGGCTATAATAAAATTGCAAAGTGAAACTGCTACTATAAAACCAAATGCCAACAAGTTTCCTTGTACTTATACAAATACCACATGTAGGCATGTAGGTGTAGTTTGGTAGTGTTGCAACAAACATGCATATTTCATAAAATATGTGCATATATGCATACAGAGAGTATGCACACATTTGCTAGAGAATTTATATGCTATTGGGGTAGCTCTGAGAGCCTATTTTATGAAGGCATATACGGTGCCTTGCAGGGGCCACCCAACCATGAGACAAACTAGACTGTTGCCTAGGGAAGCAACTTCCGTGGGTGGCAAAGTGCAGGGCAAGCAAAGCTAACCATTAGATTTTGACAGCCAAGGGGAATGTACAGCTTAAGCTCTGCCTAGGGTGCAATATCTTGAACCAACTCTGGAACCACCCACGGTGCCTTGTACAAGTCCTCATGCTTTTAAACATTTTTCACACATTCTACTGTCTAAAATATACAATTCACATGCGTTGAAGTATGCATTTGTTTCACCATCACTAGTCGGTTAACCTTGGGTGCCACCGCTGCTCCTCTCTGTCTCTAGCCGGCTAGTGTCGGAGTCTTTAGTGGCAGCACCCGGGGATTCAGCACCAGGTCTGCAAACCGCCTAAATGGCTTTGAAAATCTCCCCTTATGTTTTCAGTAAGGCCTTAATGTTTCTTCAAGGTAGGTTCCAGAAGATCAGAAAGATAATATGACCTTCCTGAACAAAGGGTTTTAAATGCTAAAAGCAAATTGTAAATTTAATCCTATAAATAAGAGGTAGCCAATGCGCTGCAATCATAAGGGGAGTTTACATGAGCAAGATATCCTGTATGAGATATAAGCTTCATCGCTAAGTTCGAACTTTACCTGAAGTAGTTTCAAATTAGTAACTGTAAGACTGGCATAGAGAGAATAATAATAATCAAATTTACTTATCACCAAAGCATGAATCGAGATAGAGTCTCTATGTAAATGAGAGCGAATTGACCTAATATGCCTAAGAGAAAAAAACAAGGCTTTAGAGCATAAGATATTTGCTGTGAAAGTTTAACCGTGAATCAAAATAACACCCTAATACTCTAAGCCACCAGTTGTATGTCGTCAGCAAAATAATACCCACTGATGCCATACAACTGGGGTATACTGGCAAGTAGACTAAGAAACAGATTAGCAATAAGGGAGCCAATGTTTAACTTTGCAGTACCCCACAGGTGAAGAGAGAGCTAAATTTATGGGTTGTAACATAATAGGCCTGATGCTGCAAGGCACCTAGCAGGGCTACACATCCCCACTAGCCGTCCTGCCACGATTCCACATCCCTCCCTCCCCGCATGGCTAGAACCGCAGTAGGAGTAGAGTCAGCAGAGAGCGGAAGGGGGTGGAAGGATGTACAGGGTCGATTCAGGTCACAGCCCTGTATGTCCTGCGGGGGCAGACTGGACGTGCCGCTTACTCCACTGCGGACAGCAATCAGGCCCAGGAAAGGCACATAGTGCTGGGACAGGAGTCAGGTACGACCCTGCTGCTCGATTCAGGCCCCGGCTGACCAGCTCAGGGTCAGGCGGCAGGGTAACAGGGGGTCAGCAATGCAGCGGTGGGACCTGCATGCGGGGAGGATGTCCCCGCATGTATGCAGGGGCATGCCAGGCCGTCTCAGGGTCTGATCCTGCACCCGCAGGAACATCTGGCTCCTGCGGTGCAGAATTGGGTCCTAACAGGCCCATCCTGCATGGAGGTGTCCAGACAGCCCAATCGTGCCCCTAAGGGAATCCGGCTCAATATGTTCTATTCTCCAAAGAAGATTTAAACCAAGTATCTACGAGGTGCCAAAGAAGAAGACTATAATCAACCAAAACAAACACCATAAAGAGATTAAAGAGACAATAACTATATCTTCCATATCCAAATGTTGCCTGATTTCACTAATCATAGCAACCAACAAAGTCTCAGCACTGTGCAACCCTCTGAAGCCAGACTGATGCAGTTTTTGCCCATTCTTTTTGGCAGACCAGCTCAAGCTGTTTCAAATTGTTCAAGGATCATCTGTGAACTGCAGTTTCCAAATCTTGCCACAGTTTTTTCTCTTGGATTGAGGGCTATGCTCTCACAGGGCCACTCGACGACATTCTCTTCCTTCTTATTCAGGCACTCCACTATTGCTTTTGTTTTGTGATGAGACTCATCGTCCTGCTGAAAAGTGAATCTCCTTCCCAGTCCCAGAACTATAGTAGACTGGAAAGCACTGTTACTTACCTGTAACAGGTGATCTCTGGGAACAGCAGGAATGAGTCTTCACATATGGGTACGTCGGTACCGACGGAGTCTGCGCGGGAACGCTCCCCAGCGTCCAATTAGAGTGCTTTTGGGAGCATCCCACCACGCCTGCATGCTGCCTTCCCGCCTTTCCCAACTGCCTCTCCTCAGTTAAGTTTTAAAGCTGAGACAAAAAGGGAGAGAGAGAAAGAGGGAAAGATAGAGATAGAGAGATACAACTCCTAGGGGAGGTGGGTGGGTTGTGAAGACTTATTCCTGCTGTTCCAGAGATCACCTGTTACAGGTAAGTAACTGTGCTATCTCCAGGAACAAGCAGGAATGAGTCTTCACATATGGGGACTCCCAAGCTAAGATGCCTGGAGGAGTCCCAGCATGTTGCGAATCTGAGAAGGCCATGCTATTCGACAGAACCTCAGGCATCCTGGGGATGGAGGGTAGGAGTTGAACTAAAAAGATGTGCTATGGAACAGCTGGACCAAACAGGACGCCTAGAGAGGAGACCCTGTGTAGATAATATCTAATAGTAAATATTGAACTGGAATTTAGCAATATGGACCTCACCTGGAGGTATTGTAAAATGTTTATGGAGGTTCATATGGAGCTGTTAATATGAACCAGCAGAATATCCTCAAGGGATACCTCAATGTAGAGCAGAGGTAATAAACTGTGCAAAAGACAGGCTGAGGTCAGAACCTTTAGGACGAGAAAAACCCCAGCGGAGATTGGGGCAGTTCAATGAGGCAGGACTTTGCGGGAAACGCGGAAGTCCATATTAGATAAACCTGAAGTTCTTTTGACCCTAAAGAGACATAGTTCTTATAGGAGAAGAGGTGCTTTGAAGACCCCTATATCCGATAACAAAGAAGGACAGAAGTATGAGGCATTGTAACCTCCTATTTTTTTTTTTAATTGCATTTTCAGTCAATATACATAACCAAAATACAGTGAAAGGTCAATCCAAGTTCAATAACTAGAAACAAAAATGAAGACATTATAGTCCAGGATATAGTCCACATTATGGGATCAGCGTTGTCTATATAACCATGATTACAAAAAAAAAAAGGAAATCATGAGAACAAATTCTCAACAATTGGAGGCAACATTAACTGAATCATCAGTTCTAACAACCACCTGTTTTTCCTTAAGAAAATTTTCAAGATGAGAAACCTCTGTGAAGGTATGCAGAGCATCCTCAAGGCCCACCAAACATTTGCAAGGATAACGAAGGAAAAAAGAAGCACCCAGTGCCAGTACACGGGGCTTAAGCTGTAGAAATTGCCTCCGGCGCAGCTGAGTATTTCGCGAGACATCAGGAAAAATGGAAACCATTTGTCCACAAAATTTAACAGACTTAATCTTAAAAAAAGCCCTGAGGATGCGCTGCTTTACCTCAACAGAGGGGAAAGTAACCACCAAGGTGGCTCGAATAGAGATGTTATCTTGAGAATCTTCGAGAAAAGCTGTCAAATTATCCATTGTAGAGGCAATCTGATCTAAGCCCCCTTCAACCACATTAAGTTTTTTAACAGTGGAGGGAATATAATATAAATGTGAAACAGTTAAAGAATCAGGGAAAGCTAACACTTCCTTGAAAAACTTATCAAGCAAGATCCTATGGGAAAGTAAAGCTGACTGAGGAAAATTAAGAAACCTCAAGTTACAGCTGCGATGAAAATTTTCCAACGCTTCAATCTTAGCATGCAAAGACAAAGAATCCTTAATAGCCGCAATACTTGTAGTATGTAAAGAAAGTACCTGCGATTCTAACTTGGTAACAACCGTATCAACCTGTGCAATTTTCTCATCCAGCTGCCCGAAAGCCACCGTAGCAGCTTGTGAGTAAGTGCACAAAGAATTCAACAAAACCAGCATCTTCCTGTCTATAGACTGAAGAGCAGCCCAAATATCCCTCAAGGTAATCTCTGATTCCGAAGAAGAGACAGGGAACTCAGAGGAGGTACCTGTCTCTAACAACGGAACGGGGGCAGGAAAGGAAATAGGCAATAATTTAGACGCCGAACTCGAAGCAACTTTAGATAGAACTGAAAGATTACCTGGAGCTGGGGACACCAGTGGAAGTCTGCAATCGGGGCTAAGAGACACTCCCTCAGGAGATGACTGAGCTAGAGGGAGAGGAGCGAAGTGCTTGTCTATCGGACCGACCGGCTTAGTATCACCGGATACGGTCCCAGGGGCCTTAGCCCCAGACTTAGCCTTACGCTTCCCCATATAGCTGGTAATGAAACAGAACAAAAGGCAAAAAAAAAAAAACCCACACAGTATCAAACCAAGCACACCCCAAATAGCTTACAAACCTCAATATAGGAAATATAATAAACGGGATAATGTCTCAGGAGTGTCGAAGGGGCGTCTAAGGGGCAGGTCAAACCCCTTTGACCACACCCCTTCGACGCACGCCACGCACGCACGCTCCGCATCCAGAAGGATACGCTAAGGAAATAGAAAAGAGGACCCGACAGGGAGGGCTGCCCCAACAGTGCCTGCCCGATGACAAGGGGGGGAAAGGAAGTCCTCTCAACAACGGCACAGCAGCTCCCAGGGCCGGTGACTTGGCTCCAACACCTCCTGCAGACGACTGATCCAGGGACTCACTCCGACCAGGTGCGGTTTAAACCCCCGTCTGAAGACCCCACAGGGAGGGCTGCCCCAACAGTGCCTGCCCGATGACAAGGGGATCAGTCGTCTGCAGGAGGTGTTGGAGCTAAGTCACCGGCCCTGGGAGCTGCTGTGCCATTGTTGAGAGGACTTCCTTTCCCCCCCTTGTCATTGGGCAGGCACTGTTGGGGCAGCCCTCCCTGTGGGGTCTTCAGACGGAGGTTTAAACCGCACCTGGTTGGAGTGAGTAGCCTCCTATTTTCAGAAGATTCAGAATGTCCTTCTTAATTGAAGTTACTTAGGAAAAAAGATGGTACATGGAAGGCTTCAGATGTACCTAAACTGAAGGTCATGGTGGAAATCTTTTAACTACCACAGGGAAGTGGTTGTTTATGTAGAATCCTGAACATGCTGGAGCAGCATTGAAAAGGATAGAGACTGTCGGTGCCGAATAGGAAATATATATATGAACATAGGCAGGCAGATAGAAAAAAATATATAGATACATATCCACCTACTATGATATATTGCAATATAGATAGATAGGTGAATACAGGTATATCTATTTATAGAAACATATATATATATGGGTACAGACATGCAGATGTCTATATACATGTATGCATAAAAATATATACCCATGTACCCACATAGGGATATGTGAAGAGAGAAAGATTCATCTAATAACAAGAAGGGAATACCTGCTTGAGGAGATGTTTAGAGAATCCATTCTCCTTTGTTTTGGGTGGGAGAGCTAAGGGAGTGCTCCCACTGACAAGGAGAAGTCTAGAGTGTTCTAAGAACTCTAGCCCTTGAAAAACCAGGAATGGAGGATGTTTTAATCTGCTGACAGTAAGCCTGGATCCTTCCATAACTCCAGCATGACAGCTGGAGAAGAAGATGCAATGAAATGAGATACCATATTTACCCTTCTGACTTGAGAGGGCAAAATGAGTATGATGCATTCTTACGCTCAATATGAACTACTCCATGAAGAATTGAGGATGGAAGGAAATACAAAACAAGGACTGGCTGTTACTGAAAGAAAATCATCCCTGGTGAAGGGGTCCACTGGGGATGTGAACCAACTCAGGGGACTGGATAATTCTTTAGGTCTTCACTTAATTAAAGGCCTGTGTCCTTTATTGAAGAAGGAGACTTTAATGGAAATGGTAAGGGTAGGGAAGAACCCAGTAAAGCCCTTCCTAACCATCTGGAATTATTTGCTCTCTAGCAAGGGCCCATAGTGCATAGCTGCTCTGTAGAGATGCAGAGAGCATGTTGCAGGTTGGCTAGCAGAAAAAACTGGCTGTTTTAAGAGCCAGTATGTAACCTGAACTATTCCGCCAACGCCCAAGGATTGGGGAAGGCTAAGGATAGAAGGTATGCTGCAACAAGAAAGCCCGAGAAGGTTCTTAGTCTGTCTGGGGCTTAGTACTAAGGCTAGAAAGATTGATATTGGAGATCAAGCCCTGGTTGCTTGGTTAGCAAGTTAGTGGTCTAACCACTAAGAGCCCCTGCATTCTAACTATTGTTAGAGCGGCAGAACACATCTTAGGTCCCAAGATTAGAAAAAGACCTACAGACATAAGTAGGAGTGGTAAAAACTCCATCATTGTCTGAGAAGCTGCCACAAAAACAAGAATGCAAGGTGGAGACAACTCTGAAAAGAAACTCAGGGGCTTAGGGATAAGCCCTCAGTTAAGTAGTATCACTCTTACAGACGACAATGTCTTAGTAAGAGGGGCAGAGTTGAAAAAGACTTACGATGGAGTAAATCTCTGAAAAGAATAGTATGAGACATGCCGATACAGGAGAAACTGTCAAAGGTAAAGGTATAGACGACCTTATTGACAGTTGTTACTCCTCTATCTACTTAGAAGGAAGAGGAGTAACCTTACTACCTGTAAAGCATAATCATGCTAAGGAGCCCTATGAGCCAAAAGTCAGGATGTCTCTTTAATGTAAGTTTTTGGATGGAACCGATGTAGATGCTGGTAAGAGAAGAAGCAAACTACAGGTTCTAAACCTCAAAGCAGGAAGAAGGATCCAGTGAAGAGTCTATCAGCAACCCTGCGACTGCTGGGTTTGCTGAAACGGTTGAGGTTGTGGTTTCTTTAGCCTGGTTTGATGTTTCCCCTGTTTGGAAACAGCTGTATGATGGGTAGAGAAAGGATACAACTTTTTCTCCTTGGGGGAATACAGTTTGGTAGAAGATTTCCTAGGAACTGGGTTAGAGGAAGGTGTAGACAATCCTTTGAAAGCAACAGTGCCAGTGGTTAACTGAGCAACTTGGCATAAAGTCTCTATGTTAAAGAGATTCTCCCCAGTACAAGGAGTATTTCCCAGCCTTTCTTGTACCGATGTATCCAAGTCAGAAGCTTGGAGCCAGGCCATGCGTCGTGCCCCTATGGCTATAGCAGAAGTTCTGCTAACAGACTCAAAACAGTCCAGGGTAGCACGAGTAAGAAACCTAGAGATATTTTGAACATGACTAGCCAGTAAAGAGTAGTCTGCTCTTTTGTGATCCTGAAGAAAAGGAGTCAAAAACAGCAAACTGTTTGTGAGCTCTTCAAGAGATAGTCCCATATAGAAAATATATGAGAGAATTCTTGTTGAAAACATGGATGCCTGGAAGCTTTTACGTCCAAAGGCATCTAAAGTTCTAGACTCACGACCTGGCGGATAAGAAGAGTGCCTTTTGGCACTTTTCACACGCCTCATTGCTGATTCCACAACAAGAGAATGATGTGGAAGTTGAGTCTTTTGAAAACCTGGAGAAGGGGGCACCCTGTACAGAGAGTCAGTGGCCCTTGAAGGTGGGGATACCTTTAAAGGAGTTTCCCACATTCTAAGTAAAAGATCCTGTAAGGTTTGATGCAAAGGGAGCATGATAACCTCCTTTGGAGTCTCAGGGAGACACAGAAACTGTGAATTCCCTGGTGCAGGATCTTGATCAGGTATAGAAATGGCAAGTAACCTTGCCATATCAAGCAGGAATGCTTGAAAAGAAATTTCCCCAGGAGGGGATCCTCTATTATGAGGAGTGAAGGTCAGATCTGTTGAAGATCTAGCCTTAGCACTAATGGATTGATCCATTGGAGCACCAGACCCAAAAAGGTGGAGCATCGGGTTGTCCTGAAAGGATAGTGGGCGGTACCACTCGAGGTCGGTACCGCGACGAATCGGTGAAAAACTATCCATGCCAGGGATGGACTCCAAACTCGGTACCGAAGGAAGCGAGCTTGTGGAAGTAAGCATGGAAGGCACCGGTACCGATGCAAAGGTAGAAAACGGTATCGGCAGTGGTATCGCAGCCGGTACCGACACCGGAAGATCAGTCTGAGGCGACTCTAATGGTACCGAAGATACCGAGAGCGGTAGACTCTGATCTCCGGGACAATGTCTTCGGACCGCGCGAGGTCGATACCGAGACGAGTCGGTACCCAATCGTCCAGGCTAGAGATCGATTCTAGACTCGGCATCGAAAGCAGCGAATCAATCGAAACAGACCTGGAGGGTACCGACATGGATGCCAGAATCGGTACCGGGATCGATACCGATGCTGGAAGATTGGTCTGTAGCGGCTCTAGCGGCACTGAAGATACCGAGAGCGCTAGACTGCGATCATCGGTGTGGAGTGTTTCATCCAACACCGTTGCCGATGCCGGGGTACCGGCACCGCTCCCAGCGGATACCACCACCGAGCATGGCTCAGGTATTTTCGCAGATGTAAAAACCTCGGAAACAACCTGAAACCCCATTAGTGCTTTGGAGGCCAAAGATTCCCGCCAGGGTTTTAAAGCCAAATTGTCCTCGAGGGCAAGGCTAGAGCCATCTCGATGTTGAACATGAGATCTACCACCCGAGGACTGGCTAGTCTTTACATACTTTTGTTGGGTTACCTGATCCTGTGAAAAAGAAGTTGTAGCTGGTACCCTCAGAGCTGACGGGAACCGCGTATCGAGTTGAGCTCGATGCTGAAAACTTCTTTTGGAAAAAGTGCTGCAGGAGGGACACTCCAGCAGATAGCGGTCAGGACCCAAACATGGAAGGCACCAGTTATGGGTGTCTAAGACTAACTTAGTACCGCCACAGTTGAAACATGTTTTAGGAATAGTGGCTGGCGTTTCCATGAGGAAAGTGGAGAGGCCTAATAGGCCGAAAAAACCATCAGGCACTAAACAGGGAAAAATTCCCTACCAAGGTAAATAATTTTTAAGAAAAAGAAAAAGAAAAAACACCGGCGGTACCGGTGCGTCGAGGGAAGGCAGACGCGACCACAAGAAAAAACAAAAATAAAGGAAGAATTTTCTGCAGTGACAGGAGTACGTCCAGCCGGCTCCGCGGAAAAACGAAAACTGAGGAGAGGCAGTTGGGAAAGGCGGGAAGGCAGCACGCAGGCATGGTGGGATGCTCCCAAATGCGTTCTAATTGGACGCTGGGGAGTGTTCCTGCGCAGACTCCGTCGGTACCGACGTACCCATATGTGAAGACTCATTCCTGCTTGTTCCTGGAGATCAAGTTTTCCTCCAGGATTTGCCTGCACTTTGCACCATTCATCTTTTCCTCAGTCTATACAATCCCTGTCCCTGCTACCGAAAGCATCCACAAAACATCATGCTGTCAGCACCATGCTTTATTGTAGGGATGGAGTTACCAGGGTGATGTGCTGCGTTTGCTAAAAAGCACTGGAATCAAAAAGTTCCACTTTGGTCTCATCAGATCACACCTCCCCCCCCCCCCACCATGTGTATCACGTCACCTAGGTGTTTCTTCGCAAATGCTATGTGTCACGTCATATGGCTTTTCTTCAGCAGGGACTTCCTTCTTGCCATCCTCCCACAGGAGCGGCTTAAGGGTTCTGGCTGCCCTAGGCAGGCCCAATGTGCCACCCCCACTGCTGTGCCACCCCCCGACATCCAGCCTCTCACTTGGCATTGATGGATGGCATGGCAATCACCTCTTTGGAGCCATGGCAGGCTTTAAAGTATGCATGTCTGTGCCCTTACGTCCTGACGCTCCTTCTCCCTCTGACAGGGGGCAGGAGCAACAGGCCATGAGTGCGCGCATGCGTTTTAAGGCCTGCAGCGACTTCAAAGATATGATCGCCGTGCCACCCTCAACCCAGGACAGAGGCTGGATATCAGGGGCAGCGTGGAAGTGGAACGGGGTCTGTCTAGGGTTGAATCGCTGCTTAAAAGGCAAGGCGATAACTATGCCGCCTGCCAGCGTCTTCCACCCTAGGCAACTGCCTAGTTCACCCAGCGGACGGTCCAACTCTGTCCTCCATAAGGGCAATGTTTGTGAACTAATCCTGAAAACATTTTCCTCCATTTGAGGCAGAGAGCTCTGTAGTTCCTGCAAACAATCTTAGGCCCTCAGCAGTTTCCTTATTCCCTGGATGCTAACTTTGGAGGGCCTGATCAAGGTAGAGTCATAGTAGTGCCAGACTGTTTCCACTTTACAATGATGCACCTGACAATACCAAGAGGTATTCCAACACACTGACATTTTTATAGCCTTCCCACAATCTGTACCTCTGAGTAACTTTATCCCAAGTTTGGCACATTTAGATCTTTACTTCACAATTACTTCATACAACAGAAACTGCTTGTTTATTCATCCAAGAGTATCTGAGTCAAGTTTACTACTGTTGAGGGGACATGGGTGGACTCTCGGAGTTATGATGGGTCTTGTTAAGGCAAATTTTAGAAATATAGCCGATTTGGGTTTGCTATTATAAAAGGTGTGAAGACTTATGCAATCAAGACTTTTTGTTTCCCTTTCTTATTTACTTTTTGACTATTTCAGTAACTATTCTTTCACATTGAAAAATATACAGTTTGTTGTTTATAACAGTACAACAAATTGAACTTTTAGACAGAAGAATGTCAAAAACGTGCAAAGACTTTTGTGAAGTTGTTCATAGTGTACATATGTACACGTCAGTCTGCATTTAACTTTATCACAATATGTTTCAAACAAGATCTAACCACCTTCCTACACTCCCCACCAGAATCCAGATCACGCAGACAAAATGCAAGTCACTCACTTGTCATACCCAAAACCATCTTCAGGACAAAGAAAACCACAAGTTCCAGAGCCTTTTCATTTGCTGCCCCCACACTCTGGAATGAACTTCCACTAACACTCCGTATGATGAAAGATCTCCAACTATTCAAAAAATAAGCTGACTCCTGTATATATGTAAATAGAAAGTTGACACACAAGTTTCTTTGTTCAATATGTTCCTTGTAAATAGTTAATACCACTGTTCCATGTAAAAGTTGATCAATTGTTAACTGTAAACTGCCCTTGATCTCTGGAAGGGGCGGTATAGAAGAAATGTATAAATTAATAAATCTATAAAAATGTATATAAAATCAATTCTTCACCCATGGTAAGAAAACTTTAGAAGGCAATCTAGAAGCTATGCTATTGTACCCTCACCATTTTGGGCTATAGCTCTATTGAGGAGGACATTTTAGAAGCATTGTGTGGCGTGTCCACATGTAGACTGCATACACATGTAAAATGATGATCTGAGTGTGGTTTGGTCAAAACCTATATGTGTATGTTTCATTTTAGAAAGGGAACACATGTAGAGTTCCAACATTTTTCCCAATGGCTTTTGCTCCCCTTGTGGGCACATGGGGGGGATTTGGCTGAAAGAGGGACTGGAAGGGATTTATATGGGGCAGAGGTAGAAATCAGAGAGACTGGGAAGGGGAAAGGGGAATATTTAATACTGCTTATTTCTCTTAGTGTATTCTCCTCCATCCACTTCCCCTGGCCACATCCTTGGGTTTTTCCAGGGAATGGAGGGAACTTCCCCAGAACCCTGGAGCAGACAGCTGTCACAAATGTGGCTCAGGTAAAAAAAAAAAACATTGCCCACTCCAGACCAAAGCAGTTACGTTTCAGTTCCAATTGGTCTTGTCATTCATATTGTTTTTAAGGGCCCGATATTCTGTTGAGACGGTTATGCACCATAATGGCGCATAGCCGTTGCCGCCAACCTCCAACCCCAAATATTCAATGCCGGGGTCACATGCGGCCCTGGCACTGAATATCCAGGGTCACTGTCCAGCCCCCAACACTGTAGAAGCTAACTGGGTAGCAACGATATCATACCACTACCTGGGTTAGCTCCCGCGGGTAAAACTAGGCCAATTTTTGCTTTGCCTAGTTTTACCCGCAGGTCGCTAACTGGGTAGTGGTGCAATATTGCCACTACCTGGTTAGCAACTGTCTGAGCCACGACACACCCAGATGCTAAGCAGTCAGCATCGGGACATAAAGCAGTGTTAGTTAGGGATATTTAGCGGCACTAACCATGTTACAATATCCTGTTCAGCAGCATTCACACGGTTTACAGGTCTATAAACTATGTAAATGCCTTTAGAATATCAGGCCCTAAGTGTTTAATTATTTTTTTATCTGACTTACTTTTCCCCTACCAATCCTGTCCATATTTCTGAAGTTAACTATTTTCGTGACTACTGCTCCTACCATATTCATTAGGAAATAAGTGCTTCAGTTTGGCTGTTAAATTGATTATACAAACAGAATAAGGTAAAACAATGACTTTGACTTTAATAATTCACTGTTTGCTATAAACCAGCATTTGGACTAAGGTCTGCTTTCATTATTCTGAGATAATAACACACAGCTACTGTCCAAGACCTTGTCGAGTGCAGGAACACACCATCCCATATTGGATTTGGATTTTTAGATTTAATTACTTGCTATTTCTAAATCTGAGCTCAAAGAGAGTTACATTTGGATGCACAAGTTATTCCCCGTTCCAAGTGGGTTTATAATCTAAATTGTACCAGAGATAATCGAAGGTGAAATGACGTGCCAAAGGTCATATGGAGCATCAGCTACAGACACCAAGATCCAAACCCTCGCCTCATCGTTTCTTAGATTGCAGGTCTACCCACACTAGGCTAGTGTTGTCTGCTGAAGGAGAACCCATTCCAGAATGACCAAATTCTAGAAAAGGGGTCATGCAACTACTCTTCTTAGGAGGCTATACACTGCTCAAGTTTATTAGGATATACAAAGAAGGCATAAGATACATGTATATATTCTTTGCTTAACCCAGGGCTCGACAAATCCCATGGCAACCAGAAATTTACACCTAGCACCTGGGATTTTATCTCCCCCCTCTATTTTTTTAAAAAATATGATCGTGGGCAGAAGACCCCTTCTGTCTCCCTGCGGGGATCCGATCTCCTGTGGGCAGACAGAAGGGGAAGACCACAATTACGGCTTTAATGCATGCAGGCAGCCCACGGGGATTCCATCCCTTGTGGGTAGAAGAGGAGAAAGCCGTGATCATGGAAAAGATCCCTTCTGTCTGCCTGCAGGAAATCGGATCCCCACGGGCAGAACAGGAGGGGAAGCCCAAAGCAGTAGACAGCCTGCAGGGATCAGAACCTTCAGGAAAAAGGAAATAAGATGGGGAGTGAGGCAGCAAAAGTTTAAAGGGAAGTATCTTAAAAAAAAAGTAGTAAGGAGGATGGGAGCATGGAGGGTAGGGGGATGGAGTGCTGGGGGAGAAGGGGAAGAGAATGAGTCCAGAAGGGGAATGGAGAGTGGGGAACTGAAGTGGGCAGGGAAGAGTACAAGGTGGAGGTTAAAGGGATGAATGCATGGGGACAAAAATGGCAAATCTGTATATGCCAAAGGGTGCATCCCCTCGAACATAAACGCAAGCATCCCACCGCCACACTACACACACACACACCACCCCCACACTCAGGGCTGGTGCTACCATTCGTTGAACTAGGTAGTTGCCTAGAGTGCTGGCCCTCCAGGGGCACCCACTGCTGCTGCTACCTGCTCGTCTCCGGGGCTGGCAGTAGTGGCAATGGTCCCAAAACCATGACAGAGCACTTACCTATCATCTCCAGGGCTGCGTCATAGTTTCTCTCTTGCTGAATCTGCTACTTCTGCCCCATCCGACGGCATCTCCAGTCCTTGCACCGGCCCTGCTCCCACTACACACACACACTCACACACACATAATCTCCACATGACGGACACACAGAGGCACCATACACATACATATTTGCATATACATATAAATACCTCACCTCTGCACATCACATGCACACACACAGACAACCCCCAGCTCTGCACATACACATGCAACACAGCCCTACGCCCCACCCACACGAAGGCACCCACCACCACATCCCACACAGAGACACTTGCTATCTGAAACTATAACTATTGTTATCTAAAGATGACACGTGGTGTAAGAACTCTGGCGCTGTTCTCACGAGAACAAGAGACCAGCGTGAGATAACAGGAAGGGGGGGGGGGGGGTTGACAAGGAGGTCACAAACACTGGCTCCTAAGATTTTGGCCTGACTCCTAAATCTGCACAAAACTTCTCAAGGCCTGGGTTAACCTGAAATCCTCACCATCATAAAGCATTCAAAGGGGCTTCCCTACCTCTATCAAAAGTGGTAAAAGCTAAAGACTCTAATTTGCTGTATAGTATATCTTTATTGGTTCTGAAAATCTGTGAAGAGGTAATGGTTATCCTGGGTTTTTAGTGATTTGACAGCCAAGTCTCACAACACCTTAACAAGGTTCTAAAATGTAACGTAAGATCACTCATATGCCTACGCAAAAACATTTCAACATAATACACTACAGTGTAAGCCATGAAAGTCAATATTATGATAATACTTTAATTGGCATACTGGGTTCTTAGTCCTGCATTTTTCACACGCTTGAGAGAATTGTTTTACAGGGGATTAGGGAGAGCAGTGGGTAGTTTGTTTTGAGGTTTATAGCCATTTAAGAGGTATTTGAATTGTATGTGGCAATGTTTAAGTTTTACCTTTTGGTTTTATATTTTTATGACTTAGGATCTGAAATAAAGTTGGATTACACTAAGATTTCTCTATGAGGGTGATTTTATAACAAGTGCCTAGATAAGGAGGTGAAGAAGGCATTTATTTTATAAAGGCACATAGACACCTTTATAAAATATTAGCAAAAATCCAGCAGCAATAACGAAAGCAGGAGTAAATGTCTGTGCGGAAAGTATGTGAGTTCACACACAGATTTGCATATTTTATAATAAAAATATGTATTTTGCGGCTACACCCATAATCTGCCCAGACAGAGCCCCCAGCAACACTTAAAGTAAACATATGCAAGTTCATGCCATCATGTGTAATTTTGCCATAACTCCGTAACAAAGTTTACGTATATACACTGCCACATATGTGCTAAAATGACTATAAAATTATCCCCTTTATGTGCTGATAGTCTGGATTATTTATTTATTTATTTAACATTTCTTATATACTGCCTTTCATGATATCAAGGCGGTTTACATTGAACAAACTTAAATTACATTGAACAGGGCATTATAACTTGGAGATAACTATTTTACAGGGAACATGGGCAATGGAGGGTTAAGTGGCTTGCCCAAGACCACAAGGAGCACCTGTGGGACTAGAAACCCCAGTTCTTCTGACCCAAGGATGCTGTCCTCTAGTGGGATTTGAACCCCCGACCTTCCGGCCTGAAGTACCTTGCCCCCAACCACTAGGCCACTCCTCCACTCCATTATGAACATGCTTGTTGTGTCTGCAGGTTTGTGTATATAATATTGTGTTTGTTACTGTCTTAATACAGCAATATCTTGGACTGCTATTAGTTTTTATGAATTTGATGCTAGGTTTATGTGCTCTTGGGGGTAATCTTATAAAACCTTTCCCATGCAGAAAACCCAGTTTTACCTGTAAAAGGGCTTTTATAAATCTACCCCACAGGGTATGAGTGTACGTGTACAGTGACAAGAATACTAGTACTAGTGGGCAACCAGTGTGCCCGCAGGTTCTGGGGTAGCATTTGGTCGGCAGGTGGGCAGCATTGTGGAGTATGTGTGTTAAGTTATAAAATCCCTACCTACGCACACACTTTATCTGTGTGCATTTACCCCTCCTGCTGAGCAGGTGTAACGTATGTGGATGCATTATAGCCCTGATTGCTAAAGTATTGGTGCTGGTATTTTAAGAAGACACATAAAGGTGCATTTTATATAGCACCCGGAGATTAGAAATGATGTCCAGGTTGGGACATGCTCAGTTCTGGCAGCATTTTAGAAAGGCTGAGTCCAATGCTAAGCCTTTGGCAAAATACAGAATTTGCCTCCACGCACAGTGAGAGGGGCCATTTTACAAATCTACATGTGAAAACTGAGCGGCACCAGCTTGACAGGTCCCACGCAGAAGTGCCGACATTCCCACATGTGTCTGGGACATTCTGGAAAATGAATCATATAAATGCCATCAATTAAGTAGACAGCCTTCAACATTCTTTTCTTCAATTAAATTTGTGGGACAAAATAAACAACGGGAGATCAAGGAGAATTATTCCCTAAATCCTTCATGTAAAGCCCTGGCCAAAAGTAGCACTTTTTAAAAAAACTGTGTGCCTCTGAGCCGGGCCTTCCATATATGTGGCCTTCCTTTGTGAAATGGGGAATATCCAAACCAAATCTCCACCACACGCCCTTCAAATCTCTGAGTGGTGTGGATCTCCATGGATAAATAATGGTTTTCTGATATCGCCACTTATAAGTGAATGCAATCTATGAGGGTAAAGGATGGCACTTCCACACAGAAAGGTACATAAGCCTTCTCAAATGACCAAATCGATGCCAACTTTTACCCTCTTCAAGCTAAGTGGCCTGTTAGTAAATTATCCACTTATTGTTCATTGTTTCGGATGGTCTTTGTAGCATGAAAAAGGTGGTATAAAATCATTAAGTTAAATTAAATAATCCCTGACAGGTTATTAGAAATATCATGATTTTTAGTAGCCACAAGGTCACCTACTGAAAAAACACAGTGAGAAATCATACTTGGAATAATTATTATGTAGCACAGTTTGTATTGGGTCTGGATACATTTTGGGCACCAGAATATCATGGCACTTAGAAGTCTCCTCACAACGTTCAAAATCTGATGCCCTCCACCCTCTAGCACAGTTGTTCCCAAACTGTGGGTCAAAACTCCAAATGGGGTCACGGAATCAACAGATGGGGGGATCAAAGAAACAGGGCTGTGACTCTCCCTCTGAACCTCCCTATGACTTGGCCTTCCTCACAGTCACTTCAAACACAATGGAGGTGTGTCAAGGCTGGACATTACTGAAACCTGATGCCAGCTGAACCTTATACTTCATATCCATCTTCTTGAAGACAGGCAGCACAGTGAGTTCATTTAGCCACATACACATTTGCTGGTCCTTAAGCAGACATTGAAAGGGATTGAGACTATGGCTTTTGGTGCCTCCATATACTTTAGAAAGCCAAAACATATCTGCCCTTGGTTCCATTTCTTGCTGTAGTGCTCTGGACGAATCTAGGATAAGAGATCCTTATATGGCGATTTGTTTTTTGCTGGGGAGGAGAGAGATTCCTATACCTCCTCGCGAGAGACTAGAAAGGTATCAAAGAGATCCAAAGGCAATGAATGAGCTGGTTCCACCTTGGTGTTTAAAGTACAAAGACTGTGTATTCCTCTGCACTGGAGAAATGCCTGCTGAATGAGAAGTTGCTTCACTATGTTGTTGGTACTGCACATTTGTAAGTCCTTACAATAACCTTCACAAATTTGCTAAACATCTTTTGCAGGAATGAACGTGTCTATCTACACGGAATAGTTCTTGTACTGTTTGTGACATCTATGCATTCTGTGTTGGAAATACTTTGGAACTGCTACACTGAGGAGTCATCCAGCTATTTGGTGGTTGGCCCAAGGAGATGCTTTCGTTTTTGAAGTATTTTGGAAGGGTTGAAAAAGCTATTGTCCCTTCAGGCCTGTGCAGGTGCTCAGAAGACTGCTGTGCTGTAGGTGTAAAAAACCTCAGAGGAAGCATGTGTCTGTTTTAGTGATAGATGGCAGTCCTCTTGAGTGACAGGACTTTGTCAAACCATTGCACCTGAAGCAATCTTCTCTCAACTTCATACTGGTTGCATAGGCAAATGAGGTGATCCCTCTGGGCTATAGAAAACATGGAGAGAGTGTTGAGATTCTGGATTCTTCTGCCACGTTTTGGGCGCAGTGTGAATCCAGACTTTGGTGACATACCACAAAGGATAAAGAAAGCAAAGAAATGAAATAGAGAATTCAACAAAAAACAATGTCTGAATACTTGTTAATTTCAAGACAAAAAAAAATCATTGTTGGTAGAGCTCTGTATAGTGTCCATTTGGCTGAGTGGAAAAAAAAAAACTGATGAGCGGAGGAGAGCACTGTGTCCAGGAATGGCCACACATGCTGAGAACTTTCACCAAGTTCTGAGGGCAGTTTCTCCAAATGGGTTAGTTTTGCGTATATTGTGACAGTTGTGAACCTCATTCCTAAACTAGGGAATGAGGAGTATGATCTCGGTCTCTCAAATTTACTACTAATGCTCGGTGAAATACTTGCATTATGCCAAAGAGAGCCTCCTCCTGGACTTCATAAGATGTAACCATGTATGGATAATTTATCAAAGACGTGCTTGGAAATTCCTCTTAGTCAAGCCTGTGTCTTGATGGGAGAACCGTTTCATACTGGTGATGTGTGGCTGACTCAGACCTGCTTGTCGACAGAAAACTGTAAACATCGCTGTACTGCGAAAGCACTGTGAATACGACCCTAAGAGAATGAAGAGGATTTGATCACCACCTGATAAAAAGACAGATGCAATAAATCCGGACATAGCAATAAAGGAGAAAAACATGAGAACAGCAATGATCATAGAAGTGTCAGTGCCAAGTAGTTATTCTGTGCATCATGCGGAGAGAAATTTTCAAGTATCAGAAATGCAGTCCGAGACCAAGAAAAGATACAGAAATATTCTGCATCATGATGGCAACCACATGCTTGATTAAAAGAAATTTCCAAGCACATCTTGCTAGATTGCTTATGCATCTATTACATCTTATGAAGTCTGTAAGGAAGCTCTTTGGCATGACGCAAGTATTCTGGCAGGTGATGGCAGTAAATTTGAGACTCTATATACTCTAGCTTAGGAAAGAGTTTCATTACTGTCATGGTATACACAAATAAAACCCATGTGGAGACACTGCCCCCAAAACAATCCTTATTATCTTAAGTCGTAATATAAATGATCACCTCAATGTCTTATTACATACCAGACATTCATCAGCCAGACTCTTCCAACCCTTCGTCCACCAACCAATGACCTTGATGAACTGATCAACAATTGGTACAACACCCTGAACTCCTCTTCACATCTACCTTCCTCAGTAAGACCACCAGCATCCAGCACAGCACTAAAAAGTAGAAACCCAAAACCATGGTTCTCCACTGAACTACGACTATCCCTCCAGAATCTAAGAAAACAAGAGAGAAAATGGCGCAGATCACGTGCTCCAATTGACCAAATGGATTACGAAAATGCCCTAAAGAAACACCGGGAGAAAATAGCTGAAAAGATGAGGGAACACCATACAGAAACCCTCCTCCGATCACTGAACAAACCACGAGACCTCTTTAACATCACTAAATCCTTAACCAAGGCACCATCCTCCAACCAAACAATATCAATTCAACCTCAGGCTTTTGCCGACTATCTTCAATCTAAATCCATTAACACGAACTCCACACCAAGTTGTATACCTAACCCCGCCTCAATTACTCAGCCTCTAAAAAATTTTGTCGCTCCCACAGTGAAATCCATCACTGACCTTATTGCCACCTTGAATACTACCACAGCCCCAAACGATCCATGCCCTGCCTACTGGATCAGAACAATGCGTGCTGAACTGAGCCCCATACTTGCCCTTATCATGCAACTTTCCTTCACCACTGGATCATTCCCATCATCTCTCAAGCAAACTTCAATACGCCCTCTCCTAAAGAACAATAAACTCGACCCAGCAAAAACTGATTCATACCGTCCAATTTCAAGTATACCCCTTCTAGCCAAAATCATCGAGAAGGTGGTACAAATCCAATTGCAACAACATATAGATACTTCAGCTCCCCTCGATCCCTGCCAACACGGATTCCGAGAATCACATGGCATAGAGACCCTTCTCACACTACTCATCAACACCTTATCAAGAGGGATTGACAAAATTGAAAATGGGTTCATCCTCATCTTCCTTGACATCTCAGCAGCGTTCGACTCGGTTAACCATGTACAACTTCTTCACCGTCTTAAAGAAAAGGGAGTCCAGGGATCAGCTTGGGAATGGTGTAGATCCTACCTAAACAACCGCTGGCAACAGGTGCGGATAGGATCTTCAACCTCCGATCCTTTCCAACAACAACAGGGTGTACCCCAGGGATCCTCTTTATCAGCTCTTCTATTTAACATATATCCAACCAATCTGTGAAATCATCAAAACATTTAACGCCTCCAGCTTGATCTACGCAGATGACGTACTAATATTCACGCCAATAAAAATTAATGCCCCTGACTTCTCCCCAATTATCGCCTGCTTCAACGCGATTACAGATTGGCTCCTATCCCAGAACCTGCGAATAAACTTCAAGAAAACGGAAGTCCTATTCGTAACCAGGAATAAGAAATTCTTCCCCCCTGCAACTTTGAAGGTGAGAGATGCGGAACTACCATGTAAATCATCAATTCGCTACCTGGGAGTAACCATCGACCAAGAACTGACCTTCAAAGATCACATAAAGCAGACCGTTAAATCCATTTACTATAAATTAAGAACGCTGAAACCCTTAAGACCACTACTCGCCCCCAATGACTTCCGAACAGTCTTCCAAGCCCTTATAACACCTCATTTTGACTATGCCAATATCATCCTACATGGTCTACCCAAGAACACCCTCAACCCACTCCAATTGGCGATGAACTCAGCAGCCCGCATCCTCTGCGGTACTTCCAGTAGAGACCACATCACCCCCATACTAACAGAGCTTCACTGGTTACCCCTACAAGCCAGGATAACTTACAAAGCACTTCTGCTATCCTTTAAAGCAATTAATCAAATAGCCCCACCTTCCCTCTCATCACTTATTATCAACACCCCCACGAACAGACTGAGAAGATCCGCAGCCGCCAATACTCTTGTCGTACCAAAGGAGTACACTAAATGTAACCAAACAACCAGAGACAAGGCCTTCACCTTATTCGCTCCAACTTGCTGGAATAATCTCCCTCCTCATATCCGATCAATAAAAGACCTCTCTCAATTTAGAAAGGCCCTCAAACACTACCTATTCTGTCATCATCTTTTAGGCCCTAACCCTACACCTCCTCCCCCCATCTCACAAATCACTCATACAGCCTCTGACATTCCAACAACATAGTCATAACAGAACACGACCTAGACGCTCTGCACACCCAAAGTCACGACCCAATTTAACTGTAAATTTCCAGAGGTAATATATCTTTCTGTATATAGCTTGTATATAGTTTACCATGTTGTCTCCAAGTTACTGACCCTGTTATAATGTAAGCAAAAGACCCTGTTATAATGTAAGCAAAGGACTGTTCTAATGCGAAATTTGTTATCTGTAAACCGCGCTGATACCAAAGAGCGCGGTATATAAAAACTGTAAAATAAATAAATAAATAAATACCAACGGTTTAGAGTGGGGGTGTGAAACTGAAGTGCAGGAGAGCTGCAAATCAGGCTGGTTTTCTAGCTATCTCTGATAAGCATGCACAAGATATATTTGCATACAGTAGATGTTCACACAATTATATCTCATGCATATTCATTAGGGACAGCCTGAAAACCTGATTGGTTTGCAGTCTTCCAGAACTGCAGTTTGCCAACCCTGGTTTAGAGATCTTAATTCTGTCCAAATGCTACTATAAGCTAGTTTTAGAGCAAAATGAAACCTGTATTTTGGGGGAAAACTTAATGAAGCAAATCCTTCCCTTCCCTTCCGTAGTACTAATTATTCATTTTGCTTTTCAAGTAGAAAAACTGAAATTAATGTATATATGTTTGGTTACCTGATAATTTATTTTTTTATTTATTTATAAATTCCACAGGTACACTAAAAAATTTTTTTTTAAACTGCCTCTAATGTTTCGATTGATTTTTACGTTTTTTGGTGCGCTGAATCCAAATCTGGTAACCAATTTGCTCCATCACGTACAGATTTTTTGCTACATTGGGTTAGCAGTTTGAGGTGAACGTTTCAGATTGAGTGCGATCGAGATAAAAGTTTCTTGGATGAATTCTTTATACTAATTGTTTAGTAGTTATTCAAATAAGAATAAAGAAAATTGTAACAAGGCAGCACATAAGAATAGAGTAATGTCAACAAAACACACTGTGATGGTAGCAAAATTGTCTGCACTTAAAACAGCCACATACATGTGCACAAACATTGAGCATATAAGAGCGAGGTTAGACACAAAGCAAAGCAAAGCAAAGAAATGTGCAAAAAATGTTGTACAGGTATGTATGTAAGAATAGAAAACGCAAACCGCACCATTGCAATACATGAAGACAAACACCCGATGGTGTGAAAATAAAATTCTAATAAATGAGATCCGACACTGTGGTAATAACTAGCAAATTTTTATTTCAAAGTTTAGTAAAAACACGATATTTGTCAACACAGTTTAGATTTTAAAGTCATTCTTGGGTCAATCAATCTCCTGGTGGGCCCGTTTCTTCTTCCCCCGAATGCTTCTCTTGGTGCGCTGCTTGGCGTATTTTTCATCTGGGGTTTCCCGCAGCAGCAACCAGCAGAAATCAGCCATCATAGTGGTGTTCCATCTTCCTTGGTACCTTCTCTCTGCGTCCTTGATGTCCTGGTGAAACCTTTCACCTTGTTCTTCACTGTACGCCCCCAAGTTTTCGGGAAAGTAGTTCACATGGGAGTGCAAGAAATGGACTTTCAGGCTCATGTTACAGCCTTGTTCTTTGAAGGCATTGAGCATCCTAGCAACAATATCCTTATAGTTCTCATCCCGCCTGTTCCCCAAGAATTTGAGAACAACATCCTTGAAGGAATCCCAGGCTTCTTTTTCCTTCTCAGACATCGTTTCAGCGAATGCTCCATCTGAAATGAGTTTCCTTATATCAGGGCCAACAAACACTCCTTCCTTTAGTTTTGCTTCAGAAAGTCGGGGGAACTTTGAGCAAAGGTACCGAAAGCACTCACCATCTTTTGGAAGGGACTTGATGAATTGCTTAATGAGACCCAACTTAATGTGGAGAGGTGGTAATAGAATTTTATCACGAGGTACCAAGCTCTCATGAAGAACATTTTTCTCACCGGGTCTCAAATACTCCCGAATTGGCCAGTCTTTTTTCCCCCAGTGTAGGTCGCGGGCCCGGCTATCCCACAAGCAAAGGAAGCAGGGATATTTGGTGAAACCGGATTGCTGCCCTAATAGCATGGATAGAATTTCAAAGTCTCCACAAATCATCCACTTATGCTCATCATAACGAATCTTCTGAAGAATCAGGGCCAAATTCTCGTATTTTTCTTGGAGAATAACAGAGTGAGCAATAGGAACTGAAGCGAATGTGTTGCCATTATGAAGAAGAACACCTTTTATGCTGTCTTTTGACGAATCAATGAACAGCCGCCATTCAGCAGGATCATACTTGAGTTTAAACTTTTCCATCACTCCGTATATATCGTTGCAAAATACCAAATCTTCCTCTTTGCTGAAATACTTCAAAAATTGTGTCTCGCGGTTGCGGTACCAATAAAAAGTTGTTCCTGGTGACAATAGATTTTTCTGTTTAAGCCGAGAACCTAGCAGTTGGGCAGCATCTTTTGGGAGTCCTAAATCCCGGACTAAATCATTCAATTCAGCTTGAGAGAAAAGTTCAGGTTTCGGATCTGGTTCAGTTTCAAACTCGGAAGTACTGGACTCATCAGGAAAAGCCATCTGATGAGTCTCATCATGATCAGAACCGTCCACACAAATATGATCCAAAGATTTTGGTGGTTCAGGCACAGGTACTTCGTTGCTATGAGGCATAGGCCTAATTGCTGAGGGAAGGTTGGGGTAACTTATTACGTTCTTATTTTTTAAGTTGTATCCCTTCACAATGCAAGAGCAAAAATAGCAGTCACTGCTGTGGTCTCTTTGTTCATGCCACATCATAGGTATTCCGAAACGAAATGCTTGTTTTTTACCTTTCATCCATAAGCGTAGATCTTCCTCACATGTCTTGCACACTTTGTGAGGAGCCCACGGTTTGTCTTGATCGCCTAACTTCAAACCGAAATAGGCGAAATATACTTTTTTAATAAATGCAGAAATGTTCCTCTGCCGCTTTTTCACGGTATATTCCCCACAAATAAAACAAAAACTGTCCGGAGAGTTGACGCAACCTCTGGCTCTGTGAGCCATCACAAATACACAGCACTGCAAACTACAACTGTAGTGAACCACTTCGGAATAAAGCTGGATTACGACTGAGCAAACAAAAGGTAATAATGAACTTGCAAGAAACTGAAATTTGACAGGAACGTTCATGTCGCAACCACCGTGTTTGAGCGAGCGAACGAGGCGAGGCGAACAGGAAAGAACATGCGCCAGCGCGAGTACTGGATTTAGCCCCCCGCCTCCCAATTGTCCTGTTAATGTATAAAATGAATACAAAACACTCTAAAATATCATGAGGGAGTGTTTCTAGTTAGTTAACCATTACAACCTCTATTTTGGGCCAAGAAAATAAACTGCAGTCGGCTAAAAAGAAATTATGTGAACATTCCTTATATGGGTAAGAAATCTAATTTTGCAAGAAAACGTGACGTGATGGAACATTTTGGCTATTTTTCCTGGATTCAGCACCCCAAAATCTATAGGAATCAGTTGCAAAACTGGAGGCAGTTTTTTGGTAGTGTACCTGTGTTCTTTTATACCACCCCTTCCAGAGTTCAAGGGCAGTTTACAATTAACCAACCAGATACATTAAACTTAAAAACAAAATGTTACAATAAAGAATTTGTGGAATATGTACAGATAACATATTAAAATATGTACAGATAACGTATATTACAATCAACATTTTTAGAAGGGAGTTTTGCATTCATAGATGTTACATGTGTAGATCAGGTAGAGAAATTCCTATGAATAGATATGGAAAGGGTGGTTCAAGGTAGTATTCAATATTAGGCTGAGTATATTTTGTTTTGGTCAGATAAATTGTCAAAATGTTCAATGAATTGGTATGTTTTGATTTCCTTGCGGAAAATTTGAAGATCCTTGATAGCTCTTAGATCTGGGAGAGCATTCCAGAATATAGGAGCAAAGTAAGAGAATGCTCTGTTACGTGTCGATCGGTTTGTATTGCGATAGTCAGTAGGGACTGCTATGGTGGGTGCTTTGAGTGCATCCTCTTTGTATTCTCTCATTAGATGGAGTGTTAATCAGTGAGGTAAGATATGATAGGGTAATGTCCCTCAGGAGCTTAAATGCAATCATTAATGCTTTATATTTAACACAGCTTAGAATAGGCAACCAATGAGGGTTATAAAGTATTGGGGTAATGTGAACTGTGCTTTGTGTCTTATCGATAATGCGGGCAGTGACATTTTGGGCTAACTGGAGATGATTGAGGGTCTGCTTTGAGAGACTCTATAGAATACTATTGGAAAAACCAAAATGTGGAGTGATCATGGCCTGGAGCACTGAGCGGAAATCATAACTAGAGAGGAGTGGTTGCAGATGTTGAAGCATTCATAGTTTATAGAAGATCGTTCTGGTAAACTGCTTTATATGTGTGATCATGCTAAGGATCTGATCAAGGGTCACCCCGAGGTATTTCACTTCAGCTTTTACTTCTAATTCAACATCCTGAAGATGGAGTTTTGAGGAGAGATAAAGTTTTGGCTCCTTGTAATATATAAAACCTCAGTTTTGCTATAATTTATTTTCAGATTATGTAGATTTAGCCACCTTGTTGTTTCACTGAAACATGATGTTCACTGATGATATATGGGGTTCGTAATGTCTATATGGAGATACATTATATCATCCTCACAGATGTGATAACCTAATTTGAATTTTTTGAAAACATTACATATAGGCTATAAGTATATAATAAACAATAAAGCTGAGAGGGCAGATCCTTGCGGCATAACCTGCTCTTGTTTGTATGATCGGTATGTCTGCTGGCCAATTTGAACTTGTTGGGTACGATCGGAGAGGTAGGACTGGAATCACTGTAGCACAATGCCATGTAGCCCTATCTGATGTAGTCTTGTAAACAGTATACTGTGGCTGATATTATCAAATACGAAGGTAATGTCCAGAAATACAAGAACAAAGGCTTGTTTAGAGTTATCTATTCCTCCTATAAGCTTACAAAAAAGAGCCAATAGCAGGGTCTTTACACTGTGAAATGGTCTGAAACCATATTGCCGCTCATCTAAGGGGAAATTTTATTATTTTTTTATTTAGACAGTTTTGTATTTATTTATTTATTTATTTATTACAGGCTCTTATATACCGCTCTATTCAGCATCAGCGCGGTTCACAATATAACAACAGACCAGAACAACAAACTGTTTGGTTTTACAGAGAACAAGGTCAGAGAACTTGGATAAAACATGGGACGTCATTACTGCAACTATTTACATGAGTATTTACAAGTATACACAACAGGATTTGTTATTAGTTATAGGGTAAGGATCGAGATTGGTTAGCTGGTCAAGTAATATTGGGGGAAAAGGTGGGATTTGAGAGCCTTTCTAAAAAGGGATAGATCAGTGATAGCACGAATCTCTGGAGGTAGGGCGTTCCAGCACTTAGGGGCATAGAATCTGAAGGCCCTGTTAGATGTCGTTGATAGGCATTTTGTCGCTGCTTTAGGGATAACTAGTGCATTTGTTGATATCATTCTCCTGGATCTATTGGGTGGAACAGTCTGAACGAGGTCTACTAGAGAGGAAGAGGTGATGATTTTAGTGGCCTTGAAGGTTAGTAGTAATGTTTTGAACAATATTCTGCCATGTATGGGGAGCCAGTGGAGTTGCTCTAGGATGGGTGTTATATGGTCCCTTCTTGATGCTCCGTAGAGGACTCTAGCAGCGGTATTCATGGCGAGTTGCAATGGGTTTAATGTGGAGTGTGGGAGGCCTTGGAGAATGGCATTAGCATAGTCAAGGTGTGGTAGGGTTAAGGCTTGAAATATCGTCCGGAAGTCATCAGGATCAAGCAGGGGGCGAAGATGGTGGAGTGTCCGGATCTTGAGGTAGATGGCTCTGACTACGTTGGTTATATGTAGTTTCAAATCCATGCGCTGGTCCAAAGTGACTCCAAGGTAACGAATGGAAGGTTTGGATTGGAGCTCAGCTTCTTTGACCTTTATATGGGATGGGGGGGTGAAAAGTGGGTCTCTGGTGATGAAAAGAACCTCGGTCTTTTTGTGTTGAATTCGGAGGTTCTGGGATTGAAGCCATTCAGATACTGCATCAAAACATTTTGCTAGTGGGGAAAGGTCCATATGGACTGTGGAGAAAGGCATGTATAGAAGGATGTCGTCAGCGTATATCAAGCATTCAACATTGAAGGACCTAATGATATTGCAAACAGGCTGTATGTATATATTGAAGAAGAGTGAAGATAGGGATGATCCTTGTGGTACGCCTTGTTTTTGGTGGTAAGGTGCGGATGTTGCGGTTCCTGAGGTAACGTACTGCCATCTCTGATCAAGGTATGATTTACACCACTCCAGGGCAGTGTTATTGATGCCTTTTTCTTTTAGTCGCCCTATTAAAAGATCATGATGAACAGAGTCAAAAGCCGCGGCAATGTCTAAGAAGATAAGAGCAAAGCCTTGGCGGATGTTATCAATGCCTGTGATGATGTTGTTGCATAGAGTGGTTAGAAGGGTTTCAACACCATGGAACTCTCTGAAGCCATGTTGGCATTGGTCAAGAGGGGAGGCAGTGTCCTACCTTATCCTTCAGTCAAAGTGGTCACAACACAATTGGGGGATACATTTAACACGAGGGGATATGAGACAGGTCATTATAGTCTTTAGTTGAATTTGAACAATTTTTTCAAATCACTTTAGCCAAAAATTGTAGGCTAGAAATTGATTTATGATTTAATAGTGGCCTGATCATGGCATGCTTTAGTGCTGCAGGCATGATGCCTAGACTCAGTGATTAGAGATAGCTCAGCTTGGGTTGCTTTTAGCCAGTTGACAGGGCAGGGATCTAAACTTGATGTTGTTAAATTAAGAATATAATCTCCAAAATTAATACATATTAAGTCAACCATCTCTCACTTGGTTTGCAGCTTGTCGTGCTGTGAGGGCTTGCGTGCATCAGTGATGCTGAGAGCTAAACTATCGGTAGTTTAACTACTGGCAGGGTCTCCCAAGATGGACAGGTCTCAGCTGAGGTGCCAGACCAAGACAAACCACCCTTCTGGGCAGCAGTAGAATGGGACAGTGTTGACGGCGGAGGATCACATTTTTGTGACAACGGCAACAACACCAAACTTAAACTGCGTGGAAGAAAGGCCCGGCAATCTACTTCTGTATCTTGCCATGAAAACCCAATGGATAGTTACAACAAAACAAATTGTGCTATGGTGCTGGAAGATGAGACCCCCAGGTCAGAAGGCACTCAACTAGCTACTGGGGAAGAGCTGAAGACTTTTCAGAGTAAAGCCAGCATTTATGATGTGGTTGGATCAAAGCCCTCGGGAAGTCTGACTGCTGATGTAGCTGCGCATGAAATGAGAGTCAGAAGCTGTAAAGATGTCTTACACATTGGAACATGGAACGTACGAAGCATGAACCAAGGGAAGTTGGAGGTGGTCAAGAATGAAATGGAACGTGTACAACTTGATCTGTTGGGTGTCAGCGAACTGAAATGGACTGGCATGGGGCACTTTGCATCAGATGATCACATGGTCTACTATGCTGGAAATGAAAGACAAAGAAGAAATGGTGTTGCATTTATAATAAAGAAGAAACTTGCAAGAACTGTAATGAAATACAATGCAGTCAGCGAACGCTTAATCTCTATTCGTCTACGAGGATTGCCTATCAACACAACTATAATTCAAGTATATGCCCCAACAACAGCTGCTGAAGAGAATGAAATTGAAGAGTTCTATGAACAAGTACAAGCTGAAATTGACAGAACATGCAAACAGGATATCCTGATAGTCATGGGTGACTGGAACGCAAAAGTTGGCAACAAAGAAGAAGGCAAAGTAGTTGGAAAATATGGACTTGGCAACAGAAATGAAGCTGGAGAAAGACTGATAGAATTCTGCAAGACCAATGATCTATTCATCTCAAACACCTTCTTCCAGCAACACAAGCGGCGACTGTACACATGGACTTTGACTGTGGTACAGATCATCAACTACTAGTATGCAAACTCAAGCTAAAGTTGAAAAAGAGCAAACCACTCATGAATGCAGCAAAATATGACCTTGAGAATATACCACTGGAATTTAAAGACTGCCTGCAAAATCGATTTGCTGCTTTAGATACAAATGACAGAGCTCCGGAAGAGTTATGGAATGACATCAAGAAGGTTGTGTTGGAAGAAAGCGAGAAGTCTCTACAAAAGGTGAAAAAGCAAAAACGGCCAAAATGGATGACGGAAGAAACTCTGAAAATTGCCCAGAAATGCAGAGAAGCTAAAGCCAGAGGAGAAAGAAAGACAATCGCAGAACTCAACAGAGATTTCCAACGTGCAGCAAGACAGAACAAGGAAAAGTACTACAATGACACTTGCAAGGAAATAAAAGCAGAAACTATTAGAGGAAGAACAAGATCGGCTTTCCTAAAGCTACGAGAGTTAAAGAAAAAGTTCCAGCCTCGAATTGGAATGTTACAAGATGCTCAAGGTTCTATGTTGAATGATGCTGAGAAGATCAAGAAAAGGTGGAAGGAATATACAGAGTTTTTATATGATAAAGATCAAGTGGACCAACAGCCGTTTCAACCTGTACCTTATGATCGGGAACCATTGGTGATGAAAGAAGAAGTTGAAGCAGCATTGAAAGCCTTATCAAAGAACAAAGCACCAGGCATTGATAGCATTCCCATAGAAGTATTGCAGCAATCTGATGCAGCTGTTACCGTACTCACAAGGCTCTGCCAAGAAATATGGAAGACAACATCATGGCCAACTGACTGGAAAAGATCTGTGTTTATACCAATACTAAAGAAAGGTGATCCAACTGACTGTGGAAATTATCGCACAATCGCTCTGATCCCACATGCCAGCAAGATTCTACTGAAGATTATTCAAAAGAGACTACAACCATACCTGGAACAAGAACTACCTGAAGTGCAAGCAGAGTTCAGGAAAGGGCGAGGAACGAGAGACATCATTGCGGATGTGAGATGGATCCTTGAAAAGACTAAAGAATACCAAAAGGATATCTATTTGTGCTTTATCGACTATAGCAAGGCTTTTGACTGTGTAAGCAATGAGAAACTCTGGGCCACATTAAGCAGCATGGGTTTACCAGAACCCCTGATCGTTCTCTTGCGCAATCTGTACATTGATCAAGAAGCAACAGTTCGAACGGAACAAGGAGAAACAGAATGGTTTAAAATAAGCAAAGGTGTAAGACAAGGCTGCATACTTTCCCCCTACCTGTTTAATTTATATGCAGAACAAATCATCAGAGAAGCAGGATTGTATGAAGACAACAGAGGTGTGAAGATTGGTGGAAGACTCATCAACAACCTTCGCTATGCTGATGATACCACATTACTGGCTGAAAGTGAAGATGATCTGAAACATTTGCTTCTCACAATCAAAGAACATAGTCTCAAAATGGGCCTGCACCTTAATGTAAAGAAGACAAAGATCATGACAACTGGCATAATCAACAGGTTCATCGTTGAAGGAGAAGAAATTGAAATTGTGAACAACTTTAACCTACTTGGATCAACTATCAATAAAGAAGCAACAAGCAGTCAAGAAATCAAACGACGCATTGCTCTTGGCAGAATGGCTATGAAAGACCTAGATAAGATTCTCAAGAGCAGAGATGTCTCTCTCCATACAAAGATTTGACTTGTTCAAGCCATGGTATTTTCAATAACATCATATGGATGTGAAAGCTGGACAGTGAAAAAGATAGACAGGAATAAAATTGATGCTTTTGAATTATGGTGCTGGCGGCGAATACTGTGTATACCATGGACTGCCCGAAGAACAAACCAGTTGGTACTAGAGGAGATCAAACCTAAGCTTTCTTTAGAAGCTCAGATGACAAGACTTCGACTTTCATACTTTGGACACATCATGCGAAGAGAGAGATCATTAGAGAAAGACATTATGCTTGGCAAGATAGAAGGTCAACGCAAAAGAGGAAGGCCAGCAATGAGATGGATCGATACAATAACAGCAGCTACGGGCACCAGTCTGTCAACAATGAGCCGCCTGACTGAAGACCGAACACAATTTAGGATAGCTATCCAGAGGGTCGCCATGAGTCGACTTCGACTCGACGGCACTTAACAACAACAACAACAAGTCAACCATATGGAATAGCCATTTTTCAGAGGATGTAGGCTCACTATCTAAATGATGGTTATCATCAATGTCCGTTCAGTTTAGTTTATACATATAGTGTGATACTAAAGCTGTGCCTTTATAAATATAGAAACACAGAAAAATGACGACAGAAAAAAGACCACATGGCCTATCTAGTCTGACCTTCCATATCAACAACTACAACAGTCCCCTTTTTACCTTTAGAGATCCTCTGTGTTTGTCCCATGCTTTTTTGAATTCAGTTACTGTCCTCATCTCTACCACCGCCACTGGGAGACTATTCCATGGATCTACCACTCTTTCCGTAAAAAACTATTTCCGCATATCACTCCTGAATCTATCCCCCTTCACCCTCATCCCATGTCCCCTCGTAGCAGAACTTGCTTTCAATGAAAGAGGCTCTCTCCCTGAACATTTATGCCACGGAGGTATTTAAACATCTCAATCATATCACCTCTATCCCACCTTTCCTCTAAGGTGTACATATTAAGATCCTTCAGTCTGTCCTCATATGCTTTATAATGAAGATCACTAATCATTTTAGTAGCCACCCTCTGCACCGACTCCATCCTGTTCACATCCTTTTGAAGGTGCGGTCTCCAGAATTGCACACTATACTCCAAATGAGGTTGCACCAAAGACTTATACAGAGGCACTATCACCTCCTTTTTTCTGCTAGCCATTCCTCTCCGTATGCACCCAAGCCTGGGCCTCGGTTCATACCTTCACAGCCCATTACTGCTTGGACAAGGACTCCCGCCGGGATGCCTTGTTTGGTCAGGCTGTTCTCAAACACCTGTTCCATACCTAACCAACTCCTACCCTCCATCCCTGGCTGGATGCCTGAGATTCATGGGTGGAGGTAGAGCCCTTCCCAGGGACTCACAACCTGGGTGATCTCCCAGGCATCTCTAGCTGGGGAGTCCCCATATGTGAAGACTCATTCCTGCTTGTTCCTGGAGATAGCACAGTTACTTGTAACAGGTGATCTCTGGGAACAGCAGGAATAAGTCTTCACAACCCACCCACCTCCCCTAGGAGTTGTATCTCTCTCTATCTTTCTTTCCTTTCCTCACTCTCCCTTTGTCTCAGCTTTAAAACTCGAACTGGAGAGAGGCGGTTAGGAAAGGCGGGAAGGCAGTGCGCAGGCGCTGTGGGATGCTCCCAAAAGCTTTCCTTTTGGACGCTGGGGAGCGTTCCCGCGCAGGCTCCGTCGGTACCGACGATACCCATATGTGAAGACTCATTCCTGCTTGTTCCTGGAGATTCCTGCATATGCAATGTTATAATACTCAAGTTGAATAACTGTGTTTAGAATAAACAGAAGTATGTGCAGTGAAATCAAGAAAGGGATGTATAGCGTGGACCCGCCAGAGTGCCTCAAAGGCAGATTTGATCAATTTACTGATTTGAGTTGAGAATGAAACATCAATCAACATCCCTGAACACTTGAAGGAAGGTACAAGGGACAAAGGAGTGTTAGCCAAAAATGGAGCTAGTGGGGGTACGAAAAGTTGTACCTGTTATCCACATAATTGTAGCCTCCAATTCTGTTGCCTGCTCCGGGGATGGTCTGGGGCTACACCTTTCCTTCCTAGGTCTGTTTCCAAGGAGTACACCACTATTCTTTCCTTGCTCTCCATCACAGCGTCTGCAATAGGAGTCTGCTACAGTGCATATCCTGCATTCAAAGCATGCACCGCAGCAACTGTTCATCTCCATATCTGCACTCTACTTCTCCCACCACCGCTCCTACGCTGGTAGTTTCACTTTCATTTAAATGCTCCGGTATCAAATGTTAGCTGTGAACAGTGCAGAGAGACCCTGCTCATCACTTCCACTTGCTTCTCTTCCACTTTTTGCTGAATTAAATTTATCAGACCTTGTCTAGTTGATCACTAGGGAGGTTGGCTGAATCTGCAGAATCCCAAGCAATAAGATCAGGAGAGCCACCCAAGCAGACCAGTGTCTGAACCCTGCACCCCTGTGCTCCAAAACCAAGCTTCTGGCAAGCCTGCTGCTTCCTTTTCTTTCTTGCCATGCCAGCTCTGCCTGCCTTCTGCTGGAGACAGAGCATTACTGGAGGACTTTCATGCGGCATCAGTCTAAATACAGAAAGTCATCCAGTGCTGCTCTGTCTCCACTCACTGGAAGGTAGGGCTGACTCACCTGTCTGAACTGCTCTGGCAAGGACAAAAAGGAAACTGGGTTTCCAGCTTGCAAATACTGTTGGAAGTCTAGAGCTCCATTGTTACAGGTTCTCATAAAATATTATGACCATCACAAACAGATAAGAGTGCTACTAATCTGAGGAGGGTACTGTACTACACTGGAATTTGATCTGTACCTAAAATACATATATCTTTGGAGCAGCACTGCTATAAAGCATGTAATAAACGTTTACCTGATGCGCAGCACACATGCTTTCTACAGAAGCAGCTGCTGCAAGAAATGAGTTTGCCAAGATGAAGCCCAGGACAAGCCTGAACATAAAGCAACCATGCTTCATAACAAGGATGCCAATATTTCCTATTTGTGTTACATACTAATAATGTTCTATAGCTAAGACTGCTTCTTAGCAAGACTGAATTATTTGGCAAAATCACCCTCCAAGAGTAACCAGCGAGTCAGCTGGTGGTCGTAACAAGCATAAGCAGAGTAAATTGGCAATCACTTTTCATGAAGACTGAGACTATCAAACTTTTACATGACACTAAATCATTCTTGTAGCATAGTAAATGACAGCATGGCCCATCTAGTCTGCCAGGTAAGGTGGCTAGAGCTATAGAGCTGCACCTGTCGTTCTGTGCAGGTTACCACCCCCCCCCCCCCATGCCTTTGCTTAAGGTTGTACCTGCTGCTACAGGCAGGTTACTCCTCTCTATTTATGATGTTATTTACATTTGCTTTCATTCCACCCTCTTGGTAACCCTCTGAATGTATACATTTTTCGCATATGTTTAACCAGTATGCAAATTTCTGTTGCTAGTTAGTTATCAGTCTGTAAATTTCTGATCATCCCAATAATCATTCAGATCTACACAGTAATAAAACTCAGATATTGGAATCCAAGCTGTGCCTCACTACAAGAATTGTATCCTCCCTTAAGGGTTGTCTGTATGTGCACATATACATTTAGGATAATTTAGGTACCGTGAATCCTGCCTGCTGGCAGAAAAATAGGACTTGATTATCACTTAAAGACCTTTCCAAAAACCGTTACATGTGTATTTATGACTAGTGGCAAGATCACATACTAAATGATGGCAAAAATGTCCAGCCACAATTGAATCTAAAAAAAAAAAAAAAAAAACTTTATGAAAAGCAGAACTGAAGAAAGGAATCTTTATGCGGCACTTAAATCTCCAAGCCGACTAACAACTCCATGTTCTATCATATTTCTCTCCCTAATAGACCTGCCATGAGTTTTTCAAAATCACAATTTCAGCTATATGTCTCCTCTAGAAGGCTACTAGAAAAAAATCTTGGGGGTTTTGCATCTTATATACGTATTGTGTGATGCGACAGGGGTCCATTCTGAATAAAACAGACCTGTCCCTCGAAAGGGACTCATGGGATCTAATTGTGAGGGATTACTGGCTTTCGAGGAGGCACCTTCTGAGTCCTGAGATTGCTGGGATGCCTGGAAGGACTGACCCTTCTCATATTTAAGCCTATAAGAGCAGTAGGCCATGCTTGAACTCCTTCAGGCCCTAAAACTGCTCCATTCCATGCTGAGCCCTATGTGAGGCATCTCTGGAACCTCTGGGTCTATCTTCTGGGAGCTTCTGTGAGAGAGCCTCTCCAATGTCTTTCACCAACTTCTCCAGGTCCTCCCCAAAGAGCATCACGCCCTTAAAAGGGAAGCTTGCTCAATTGCAGCATGGACGCAGCACTGGCAGAACAAGTCCAGAAAAAAACAAAGAGGTGGTCCAACACAGAGGAATTAGTAAGCTCTATGTATCTCACTAATGGCCTCCCAACATCCAGCAAATGCCGCAAGGGATCAGCACGACGATCCTCCATGGAGAGGGAGGGCAAGATGACCACCTGATTAAGATGAATGGGAGACAGCACCTTTGGGAGAAAGGACAGCATGATCTGCAAGGAGACAGAGGCCTCAAGATGACCAAAAATGGCTTTCAGAAGGATAAGGCCTGCAACTCTGACACCCGCCTAACAGACACAATAGCCACTAGGAAAACTACCTTGAGGATCAAATGTCAAATCCTTGAAAGAAATCTTTTGAATGGGCTCGAAAGGGGGGGGGGGGGGCTTTCAATGTCTTCAATACCAGAGCAAAGACTACACTGAGGATCACCAGTGGACAGATCTGCTTCACTCCCTTGAGAAAGCAGGAGACACCAGTTTGTGCCACCAAGGCCATTCCCTGAATACATCCCTGATAGCATGCCAGGGCTGCTATTTGAACCTTGAGAGAGTTCAGAGCCAACCACTGATCCAAATCAGACTGCAAGAACAACACAGTGACTAACGTCTGCTTTCCTGGCTTTTAGGGCCCAAGATGACACCACTTCTCAAGACTCTCCAGATTCTCACATAGGTCAAGGAAGAAGACGCCCTCCAGGCCTTGAGAAGAGGACACTCTTTGGACAGCCAGCACCTCTCAAGGGACAAATCATAAGCGAAAAGAGAATGGAATCCTCCAACACTCAGACTGATTTGCACACAGGGAGAGACCAGAACTTCTCCAGGACCAGGTGGACTGCCTCCATCTGGCTGATCAGCCAGAAGACCTCCCGTGAGGACTAGCACCTCTGAATAAAATGGCCCAGAAAATGAGCTCACCATCCCTTTAGGCAGGCATCTGTGGTGCTCCCACAATCATCCCATCCATCAAGGGGTTAGACTGTAGTTATCAGGCCAACTGCATCTTGATCTCTCAGGAGAGAAGTAGACTCTGACCAAACTGGGAGCAGGGAGACCAGTGAGCCAACAGGTATCTCTGTAGAGAGCTTCACCTCAGGAACCAGCTCCAGGGTCAACATCATAGACCTTATGACTTGTAGACAGCTCTCCGGCAATGTTCCCTCTAATTTTCTGTAGGCTATGTGCACATAAAATATCAGCTGTGCAGCTTTTGAAGGAAGGTTACATTTTTGTGCGCCACATAACGACACTCGGAGTTATATACTTTAAAATTTGACTGCACGCCAGAATACAGTATGTACACCACATCGATTTTAATCAAATTAAATGAAAATAGACGATTACTAAATTAAGCGGAAAATTGCTAGTAATTACAATCACAACTTTTAAATTTTAAGACGTCTGTGTTGTTTTCTATCAGAATCAGAACCGTAATTTTTGTGCGCTCTGTTGTAAAGTATGTGCGCTCGCTCGGCGAGGTGTGTGCGCTCGCTCGGCGAGGTGTGTGCGCGCGCACACGCACACAACTTAGAGGGAACAGTGCTCCCTGGGTCTGGGGCACTGACTGAGTGCAAAACGTCATGATCTAACTGCAGCTTGTGCAACCTTTCCAGTGTGAGAAATATGCAGGAGGACGTTGAACCAAGCACCTAGATGTTCCAAGTCCTGGGAAAGAGTCAGGCTGCTCCTGGGATAAACAAACTGTTTACTGATCACCCACCCCAGATATTCTAGCCAGCGAACTACTAGGGTTGTGTCATCCCAGGAGCTCCAAGAAGTTTGACCGAATCAGCCAGTTGTCCAGATATGGATGAACCCGGATGCGTTACTTATGTAGGAATGCCACCACACCACCATCACCATTGAGAAGATGCAAGGCGCAGTGGCCAGGCCAAATGGCCCTGAAACTGGAAATGGCAGCCAGAGACAAAGAAGCAGAGAGACTGCTGATGTTGTTTCCGGATGGGAATATGGAAGTACACTTCAGCAAGATCCAGGGGGTTAAAAAACTCCCCTTGCTGGATGAAAACATTGACGGACTTAATTGACTCCATATGGAAGTGAGGCACTTGAAGCCTGGCATTGACCACCTTCAGGTTCAGAAAAGGCAAGAAAAAAGTCCCTTCTTGAGTATCTTGAAGTAGAAGGATTAATGGCCCTGACCTTGCTCTGCAGAGGGCATGGGTACAACAGCCTGCAACTGCAGGAGGCATTGCAATTTCCTTGATCACTGCGTGGTTGAGCAGGGAGCCACAGGGAGACTCCAGAAAGGCATCCTGATGAGGCTCTGCAAACTCCAGTGCATAACCCTGAATTAGGACCTATAAGACTCATTGGTCTGACATGATAGGGCTTCATTTCAAGTAAACCAACCATAGCTGCCCTCTGACCAAGTGTATTTCAGAAGGGATCCCCGGAACTCACTGTGGGGGCCTAGTGATTATGAAAGAAGCTGTTGCTGAATCACAAGAACACTGGTAGCCCCAAAAGGGCTGTCCCTTTTTGGGTTTGGACCCACAAGAGGAATAGACCCTGCCCAGACACTTACCTGTCATGAGGCATCTCCATGATCCATGTGGAGTCTTCTAAATGGCGCTCTTGGAACCTCTGGACCTGGAAGCCTCTGTGGGCAAGCTGCTAAAAGGTCTTTCATCAACTTCTCCAGGTCTTCCTCAAAAAGCAATCTGCCCTTAAAGGGGAGTTTGCTCAGCTGTAACTTAGAGGCAGTGTTGGTTGACCAAGTTCAGAGCCAAAACCATCATCTGGCCACTATTAGTAGTGCCAAGAACTTGGAGGAAATTCTGATTAGATCATGCAAAACATCTGCTATATACAGAGCTCCGAACTCTAGTCTCACAACATCTGGGCTATCCAACAACTGCTGGACCCAGCATACAAGGAATCTGGCCAATAAACCTGCACACAGCACCACCTGAGTGCCTAAGGCTGAAGCTATAAAGGCATTTTTGAGGAGGGCTTCTATCCTCCTGAGACTCTTTCAGTGCAGTGTCTCATTCCACCAGTATAGTCATGCACTTTGTCACTGCTGTGTCTAGGGTATCTAACCAAGAGAGCCCAAAAAACTGATCCAGCTCACTCTGGGGCAGAGGGTACAGCTGAGTTAGGACCTGACAGCTCTTGAGTCCCAGTTCTGATGTCTCACACTGGAAGACTATGAGGTGACATATAGCCTCAGGGAGGGAGAAAAACCCTGAAGGATGACTCAGACCCTCCAAGATGGAGTCAAATTGTGAGACCTGCACAGGAGCTGGCTCTACAATGTGTAAGACTGCCAAGGAATCCTAAATGAGGGCGGAGAAGTCCTCTCTATGAATCAGGCATATCACAGATGGATCCTCTGCTTCAACCAGGGGAAGCTCCCCTTCCTCCACTGACTCATCCACTGGAAACAGGGCATCTTCTTCTTCATCCCAACCAACCCCCATGGGGGATAAGGCGGGGCTCCTGGAGCAACAGTTGGGTCAGAGGGCAGAACATGGGTACTTAAGCCCCTTTCTGCCTGTGGGAGAGACACCACAGGGCAGCAAGTGCCCCTTAGGGGAGGTAAGGGCCTTGGGCCCCCACAAGGAGGGGTTGCCATGCAGCTAGTAAGGATTGGAGATAGCCCGTGAGCTGGTTCAGCAGCTGCTGCTAAAAGCCAGCTGGGAAAGAGCCCTGAGGGCTAACAAGGACAAACATTCCCTGAAGAACCCTTTTGGGAGAAATTGAAGGCTGGGATCAGAGTTCGGATGAAAACCTTTATGGCACATCAAGTTTAGGCTGATATGAATAGAAAAAGCCGTAGCGTTTTTGTGAACTGAGACTGATACATTTTCGATATACGCAGTACATAAGCAACAACAGAACTATATATTGACAGAAGAATTGTTTTCTCTTCACTGTAATTTATTTTTATTATGAGGACAATATATGAGGAGAGAGCAATGGTGAAACTCTTTTCATACAGAAAGGACTTGCCCAACCATAGGCCATTTGATATGGCGTGAACTCTATCTCCTTTTTATAAACAGCCTTCTTTATTTCTAAGGGATAATATACATATTCTTTTAATTTTGTGTACAAAAGTACAGATATTACAAATAATAATCAAATGGGCTTTGAATCCTTATTGGATCAGTGGGCAAACTGCAAAAAGTATTTTTTAAAATATGAATACATATATATAGGAGGGAAATTCTGCGATGGCAGCTAGCGCTGCTGCTGAACCTTAAACCTGGATATTCAATGCTGGGGCCGTATCTGACACCTACATTGAATATTTTGGTTGGCCGAATATTGCCACAGCCAACTGTGCAGCAACAATATTCAGCTGCTGCCTGGTCAGCTATGGCAGCAAAAATTAGGCAAGCCTTTTAGATGAGTAACTTTTGCCGCAGTGGGATAACTGGCTAGTGACTAAATATCAGCGCTAGCCGTTATTCTGAAGCCGCCTCTGCTACGCCTCCAGAATGCCTTGATGCTAGCCAGCTAGCACCGGGCTATTTAGTGGCAGCGTCCGGATATTCAGCGCACTAACAGCATTTGTGCCATTGCATACCCCACTCGCTGCGAGGAACACAGCTAGCACGTTTGCTAACTGCATTAACCGCTTTGAAAATCCCCCCGCATAGTTATTATTCAACAGGCACCACATATTTGTACAAGTTTTCTGGGAAAAGATGCCACTTTATATAGGCTTGTGATATTATTGTAGGGAACACTTATAATATTCATTTTAATAGATTTGCGTTGTACTTCACCTTGAATGATTTTGAAATAACATTAAATAAATACATAAATAATACCAATACAAAGGAACCACCATCTAAATCCCTTCTGATATAATACGATGTGGAAACTAATGCACGCTAACCATTAGCATGGGGTTTAGAGTGCGATAAGTGCCCTGAGAGGCAGTCAGTGTGGGGACTTGCGCTAACCAGGCAGTGGCGATCGAGCAAGGACTGTGCGGGTTGTGGGCGTGGATGGCACTTCATGGTTATCATAGATGACTTGGGCACGTGCTAACCGTGAAGTTAGCTGTTAGCATAGGTATACTTAACGCCATCTCAACGGATGGTAGTAAGTGCACCTCCACGATGATCAGCATGGTGTGATGCAATAACACTGCACTAATGTCAGGGGGATGGATGTACGCTGCCCCAAAACGTAGCGTGGGTATATGAGCTTTCAGGCCCCCTTTCTTTGTAAATATGTCCATAGAAGTTTCAGCATGATGCTTCTTTATTTTTCTTTATTTTATTTATTTAACAATCGCTTATATACCGCACTTTCCCAATGATCAGGTGCGGTTTACAAAAAACAAGTTAAGGGACAGATCAAAGATCTGTGTTGTTACATGGAACATCAGAGAACTATGTACAATCGGCCTGAACCTTAAACAAAACATATTTAGTTACAGTAGAAACTGAGATCAAAGTACAATAACAAAAAACTAAACAACAATAAACTATATAACAACTATATAAAAAATACAGAGTTTATGCTATGTAAAATTGCCTAGTGTTTGATGGGCTAATTGAGATAAGTTAGGATGGGAAATTGCAGAGGGGGGTAAAGAATGTCGGAATAAAAGGGGGTGGGATAGTTTAAGTTACAGCTATTTTATGTCTTTCTTGGTAGGGCCTTCATTGTCATTTGTCATTTGTTATTCGTTATTCGTTTTAGTGTCTTTCAGAGTTAGGGATCTGAATTGTTATTAGATTATCCGTTTTCATTGTGGGAGAAAGAGTGTGTCATAGGATCAAAGTGTGATGTGAAAAGGTGGGTTTTTAGTTTCTTTCTGAGATCCTTAATTTCTGTTACTGCTCTGATTTCCTCAGGAAGGGAGTTCCATAGGATGGGTGCTGCATGGGAGAATGCCTTTTTGTTATCCTTTTAGCTTTTGTCCTTTATGTTATCTTTTTAGCTTTTGTGAAGTCTTTCAGGGTTATAATTTTGTTTGTATAGCCTTTCCTGTGTACTATTTTATTTGTGTTTTTAGTAATAAGCTTGCTTAGTGTTGGTGGAACCATGTTATTTAATGCCTTGAAGGTAGTTATAATAGTCTTATAGTTTATCCTGCTTTGTATTGGTAGCCAGTGTAAGTTAGCTAGTATAGGTGTTATGTGTTTGAATATTTGAGACTTCATTATGATTCTAGCTGCTGCATTTTGTGCTAGTTGGAGTCTCTTAATGTTTTGTTTTGATGTGCCTAGAATTAAATTGGCAAAGTCAAAAAGAGGTGTGATGATTGCCTGAATTATGCTCAAAAAGTCTTGTATATGGACAAGTGGGCGGAGTTGCTTTAGTATTCTGAGCTTGAAAAAGATTTTTTTTGTTGTGTTTCTAATATGTGAGTCCAAACTGAGATGCATATCAAGGATGACGCCTAGATATTTCACTTCAGTTTTTACTTTGATGTCTTGGTTTTGAAGTGCGATGTGTGATGGGGGGATGTATGATTGGTCTTTCGTTACAATTAATATGTCAGTTTTTGAGTGGTTTATATGGAGGTTATAGTCTTTTAGCCATGTTGTTATTTCATTGAAGCATTCGTTTAACAGTTGTATTGGTAGGCTAGGGATCGTGAATGGAATGTACATCATTATGTCATCCACATATAAATGATAGTGGACATTGAATTTTTTAAAAATATTGCAAACTGGTTGAATATATATATTAAAAAGGAGGGCTGAGAGGGCTGATCCTTGTGGGAGACCGATTTCCTGGTTGAATGTGTTTGATGTTTGGGTGCTGATTCTTACAGTTTGTGTTCTATTGGTTAGGTATGACGCAAACCATTTGTGTGCAGTAGATTTAATTCCTATTTGACTGAGTCTATTGAGCATTAGGGTGTGATGTACACTATCAAATGCAGCGGAGATGTCTATGAATAAGAGGATGAATGCTTGTTTAGAGTTATCGATTCCACTCATAAGAGTGTCAAGAAGAACCACTAGGAGCGTTTCGACTCCATGGCAATATAATCATTTAATGGACAGATTTCAATTTAACTTCTTCTGGAAGTTAAATTGAAATCTGTCCATTAAATGATTATATTCAGTTCAAAAGATTTTTGGAAGACAAAGTGCCTGCCCAATTATTTTTCCGAAAAAAGGAGAATAAGAATTAGGTGATAAACTGGAAGGGTCTGTCCTATACAGAGTTAATTTCTTAAGAATTGGGTCAACAACTCCTTCTCCTGTGGGAATTCTGCACAAGGAACTGGAGGCAGACCCAGTGTCTCTCCTGGATCCTCCCTCTCTCACTTCCTACCCCTCTTTGCAACAGTCAGGGACTGTTGAAAAGAGAAGCAGTGAATAGTTGCACATTATGCCACATTCTTTTCTCTCATCATGGTCTTGACTGCTGATTTGAACCACATGGGACTTCTTACAGCCATCCAATTCAAATCAGCAGCTGGATGTTGGGTGGCAGAAGAGAAGGACACTGACAAAATAGGCAACTGTTCATCTCTTCCTCTTGCCATGCAATTGGCTGGAACATAGCAACATAGTATATGACGGCAGATAAAGACCAGTATGGTCCATCTAGTCTGCCCAGCAAGGCGGCAAGAGTAGGTGCACCTGCCGTTCTGTGCAGGTCACCCTTTCCGCATGCCTTTGTTTAGGGATCTACCCACTGCTCTGTGTAGGTCACCCCTATATGTTCAAATATAAGAGATAGTTATGCTTATTTTGATTTTATCCTGTGGCTATAAAGGGATCCACTATGTCTGTCCCATGCCATTTTGAATTCCGTCACTGTATTTGCCCCCACACCTTCCATCGGGAGGGATTCCAAGCATCCACCACCCTTTCAGTGAAAAAGTATTTCCTGACATTGCCTTTCAGTTTACCCCCTTGCAGCTTCAGGTATGCCCTCTAGTTTTAAAGCTTCCTCATCTTTGGAAGAGGTTTGTTTGTCCATTAATACTTTAAGTATTTAAAGGTCTGAATCATATCTCCCCTGTCCCTCCTCTCCTCCGGAGTGTACATATTTAGGTCTTCAAGTCTCTTTTCACCTTTCTCTTTTGGTCACCTTCCTCTGAAATTCTTCCAGTCTTTTTATATCCTTTGCAAGATACGGCCTCCAAAACTGAACACAATACTCCAAGTGAGGCCTCACCAGCGACTTGTACAGTGGCATTAGTACCTCTTCCTTTCTGCTAGTAATTCCTCTCTGTATGCAACCCAGCATCCTTCTGGCTTTTGCCATTGCCTTGTCACACTGTTTTGCTACCTTGAGATTGTCAGAAACAAACACACTGAAGTCCTTCTCCTCGTCCGTGCACACCAATCTCTCGCCCCCTATCTCATATGATTCTCTTTGAATTTCTGCTTCCCAAGTGCATGACACTGCACTTCTTCACATGAAATCTTAACTGCCAAGCATTAGATCATTCTTCCAGCTTTTGTAGATCTTTCCTCATGTTCCCCACTCCCTCAGGGGAGTCCACTCTGCAAATTCTGGTGTCATCTGCAAAAAGACAGACTTTTCCATTCAGTCCTTCGGCAATATCACTCACAAATATATGAACAGTACTGGTCCCAAGACCAAACACTGGAGCACACCGCTAATCACCTTCCTTTCATCCGAGTGATTTCCGCTTACCTTCACCTTCTGTCGTCTGTCAGTCAACCAATTTCTGATCCAGTTCACCATTTTGGGGCCCATCCCAAAGCTGTTGAGTTTAATGATAAGCCTCCTATGAGGAACAGTATCAATGGCTTTGCTGAAATCTAGGTAGATCACATCCATCGCATGCCCTTGATCTAGTTCTCTGGTCATCCAGTCAAAGAACTCAATCAGATTTGTTTGGCAAGGTCATCCTTTCATAAAACCATGTTGCCTCGGATCATGTCCACTATTCACTCTTTCAGGAGAGCCTCCATTACTTTTCCTGCCACCGAGGTAAGGCTTACTGGCCTTACCTCGGAAGAAAGAACATAGTCTTATCTTGGGCAAGTCGCTTAACCTCCACCACCTCAGGTGCAAAAAGTGAAGGCAAATTTTAGATTGCATATGGGAATCAAAACCAAGAGGTTGAGGTTGTGACATACACAATTCTGGCAGTATGTTAGAAAAGGCTCCAGAGGCTCCAGCAAACATGAAACCTTTTCTATAATACTGCAACTTACACATGTAAATGTTGCCAAGTAACTACAGAGACTACGATCTTCAGTTAGAATTTGTGGAGGAAAATAAATGACAAGGGATTAAGAAAAACAATCCCCTCAATCCCTCCTATAAAGGGATGCAACTACTACTACTACTACCACTACTGATCATTTGTATGGCGCTACAAGGCATATGCAGCACTGTACAGACTGTCGTCAGGTGCCCCCAGTGGCCAGTGGCTGTAAGGGCATGCTGAGCATTTTTATTATTTTTAAGGAGCAATGGCTCTTTAAGGCCCAGTGCAGTTTGGTCCTTGGAGTTTTAGCTCCTTGTGAGAACAAATTATATAAGCCAAGAGTGGAGGGTAATAAGGCTTTATTTCCCCTTTAACGCAAGGGTTCACTAAGACATAAGAAAATAAAGATAGTCCTTCTTTATAAAGGGTTCCACCAAATAAGCAGGCAAACGACTGTTATAAGCTTCACAATTGAATGCAGGGTTTAACTGAGGATTCTTTCATTCCAAAATAAATTAAACAAGCAGGCAAACTGTTATAAGCTTCACAATTGATTGCAGGGTTTCTTTTATATTTACAGTTCTACTAAGGACTCAAGACTAGTAGTAGCACAAAAAGTACAATCCATGGATTCATCCTGAGGAATGGGAATAGTATTCTCAAACTCTATTTCCATGGACTCTGCGTCACTGGCTTCTCCCTCTGAATAAGTGCTTTCCCTTACGGCTACAAGTTTAGAGGGTCTGTCTCTGCTTCTTTGCTTCCAGTAAGACTCTTCTGTTAAGCCCTTAGGTATTGTTTTGAAAAGCTCTGCTTTGTTCCCTCTTCTCATATACTGAGCGTCTGCTTTATCAGAGTTTCTAGGAGCAAGGCTTTCTTTTAAAAGTAAAGAGCCACCATACTTTGGCTTCCTGCAGCTGCTACACCTGGAGCTCTCTCTCTGACGTACTTCTCTCTGGAGACAGGTTTTCTTGTGCAATGCTGTGCCTTCCTGAAGCCCAGGAAAACCTGGTGAGGATTCCCAACCTCTGTGCTTCTGTGTAAAGGTAGCTTTGCTATAGGAACCTCTCCTCCTTGTACCTTGTAATCCTGGTCCAGTTAACTCAGGTGAATGTAGGCTTCTCTTAAAGCATGGCTCCTTGGTTTTCTGTACTCCTCTTTCAGCTGTTACTGCTCTTGTTGTGCTGCTTGATCCAGCTACGTTACTTGGGCTGGGAGTGTCACTCCTTCCATCCAAACTGCTTCTCCTGGCAGCCTCTCTCTGGACTCCGTCTCTCTGTGCTCTGCCCCTCTGGACTCTATCCCTCTGGATAGTCTCCGTCTGGATTCTGTCCCTCTGGGCTTGCTCCGTGTGGACTCTCTCCTTCTCCACACTCCTTCGCCTTCCTTCTGGCTGAACTGCTGCCGGCTGAGTTCCCTCCGAATGGATTCCTCCTGACTGGATTCCTCCTCCTCCCCACTTCCTTCTGGCTGTCTTTCCTTTATAAAGGCATTTTACCTTTGAAACTCCCGGGCTTGCCTTCAGGTGCAGCTGGTTAACACTCATACAATCAGTGGCTGGGCACGTTGACTCAGCCTCTGTAGGATTACTCCTGCCCCCTCTAGCTGTGCTGTGAGGTAATTGCATCTTCTGCACATCCCCAGCTCTATGAAAGACAGGATTTTTTTCTAAACCTGCACCTTCCGTGGCTCCAGCCTCATGACAAGACACATGTAAAAGACGGTCCCTGCTCATCAGAGCTTACAATCTAGTCATGACAGACAACACAACAGCTGTGGACGAGGATACATCTAGTGGAATGGTAAGGAAACACATAGGAGACTAAGCGTTTCAGGATTCAAAAGCGGCTAGCAGTGCCCAGCCAAATTGAGAAAAGGCGCTTGGAAGCGGCAAGCGAGTGCCTGGAAGCAGCAGCCCTTAGCTTGCTAGGGTCTAAGAAACAAAAGCTGGAAGCACTCCCTATGGCTTTGTCTGCTCCAAAGCCACACCTCTGCAACGCAGCTTCCCCCTTGCGGGCATGAGGCCTTGGGAAAAAAATGTTGGTAGTTGACTGATTAAGATGTAATCTGAGCCCCCCCCCCCCAAGAAGGAATTCAGGATGAGTTTGGAATGGAAGTCTAGTATTATAGAATTTGGTGGATAAACTGTTGGAGCCTAAAGCTCGCTCACCCTGTGTGGTGAAGTGACCGACACCAAAAAATACCTCCAGGACCAAGCTCCAAAGGGCAGGTATAAAGAGAATTCAAGGGGGTCAAAAGACACTGCAGGAAGCCTGGAGGGAGGCTTCCAGAGAAGCAAGCTTTGACTGGGCAGAACCCTAAAGGCCAAACAAAGATGGCTGGCCGTTCCACAAACCGAAGGTAAGCTCCATTTGCAGCGAGGTGGACCTTATTGAAGCTGGACTGAAGTCCCGAAATGGAGAGGTGCCGAAGTGTTCCCACACATGCTCTGACGGAGGACATCACCTATACGTGAGGGCTCATTCCTGCTTGTCCACAGGGAATCTAAAATTTATCTTATTAAATCCTATGAGCTCTAGATGAAAGCTGTCTTTGGCATGATGCAAGTACTATAGCAAGTGTTAGCAATAAATCTGAGAGATTGAGACCAGGGTTTGATTCCTACTAGCACGCCTTGAAGCCTTGGGCAAGTCACTTAACCCTCCAGTGCCTCAGAAAAATCCAAGTTACCAATGTCCCTGTTTAATGTACATTACCAAGTTTAAGTTACAATGTAAACCACTTTGACTGAAATGATAAAGCGGTATATAAAACCTGTTAAATAAAGAAACATTTTTTTTTTACGGAAAGTGTGGTAGATGTGTGGAATAGTCTCCCAGTGGAGGTAGTAGAAACGAGGACAGTATCTGAATCCAAAAAAGCAAGGGACCAACACAGAAGATCTCTAAAGGAAAAAAGGAAACAACTGTAGTTGACATGGAAGGTCAGACTAGATAGGCCATGTGGTCTTTTTCTGCCACCATGTTTCTATGGCGTGAGTTTTGAAGATGGGCTGGTCGATATCGATGCAGCTGACCTCGAGGGCCTGGCATGCTGCACCACCAGGAACCTCGCAGTGTGCTCCTCGAAAGTCTCTTGAAGGCTCCCCTCCCTGGCTGTCGATTCTGAAAGCAGTGGGGCTCAATATCGAAGGTCAGCTGTTCTATGCTGATGACGCCAAGGTCAAGGCTCCAGCATGCTGCGACATTAAAAGCACCACGATGCAATCCTCAAGAGCTTTCAAAAGGCGCCTCTCTATGTCTGCCAATTCCAAAGGCAGTGGGATTTCAGCCAACTGAGATACCTGGTATCTGTACAGGGATATTGGCGGCTCGGTCATGGCTCTCAGCTGGCTGTCGGGCCTCTCGATTTTCAGGAGGATGAGTCTCCTGTCAGGCCCATACCGAAAGGCGGTCCTGCAGACCCTCAGTGCTCTTGACACTGCGCCTCAATGGGTCCCGACCTTGATGCATCAGAACTAGTGCTTGGTCCGATGACTTCACAACATCAATGTCTTCGAAACGAAATCCATTCTCATCTCCAGATGGAGAGCGATCGATGTCCAATGCTCCAGGGCACTAAGGTGCTTGGTTCCAAGCGGGCTTGAGACTCCTTGATATCGATGTTCTGTCCATGTACAAAGCAGCCCTGGAAACCCTAGAGATCAGTATCAATGCCAAAGATGGTGGATTGGGCTTCTGCAATTCGTGCTGCTTTCCACAATTGGATCCCAGGCAGCGGAAGCACCATATACAGTGGATATGATCCTAGTGTACAGGAACACCTCCTGACTTACTGATCTGTCCCTGAGAGATGTCGTTTGCAGTGAAAACAAGCAGCTGAAAGATAAGGCCTGGACAGGGTACTAGCGCCAAAGAGCCGCAAAGAAAATAAACCAAAGAAAAGAAAAAGGGAAAGAAAAGGTGATGGCAGGCGATCTGAGAAGAACTCGGAAGCACAAGACCCCTGCAGGGGAGAAAAATCCATTTTGAAGCAGAGGATGATCAGAATGCACCCATTGGGCTCCATGGAAAAATGAATGAATCAAGATGGCGTCACAATGGCAGATGGGAAGGAGGTGCACAGGCACAGTGAAGCCTCCTAAAAGCATCCAACAGAAGCTTTGCAGCGTTCCCACGCATGCTCTGGTGGAGGACATCACCTATACGTGAGGGCTCATTCCTGCTTGTCCACAGGGAATCTAAAATTTATCTTATTAAATCCTATGAGCTCTAGATGGAAGCTGTCTTTGGCATGATGCAAGTACTATAGCAAGTGTTAGCAGTAAATCTGAGAGATTGAGATCATACTCCACATACCCTGGCTTAGGAGTGAACGTCATTGCAGTTATGGTATGTGCAAAACTGAGCCATTTGGAGACATTACCTGAAGAGAACCGAATGGCCCCAGAACAAGCCAAAATATATTTTGTAGCACGAGAAAAAAAAAGGCCAGCTCTAAAACATCTCCAGAGATTCAGTCATTTGCAAAGGTCAAGAATTTTGCAGAGTTGAGCCTTATGTACTTACAGAAATATCATACTGTTTCATGGGCTCAACTCTTATCCTCACTACTAACTAGTTTCTCTGCTCCATAGAAAGGGAATGTTTTTGGTTTCAAACACCAAATATACAAAATGATCAAGTCCATGGATGGCAACAATAGCTGGAATTTGTGGCTCTTGAATAGCAGTGAAGCTGGCTATGAATATCACGTTCAGAGTTTGGCGTCAAGGTTAGATTTAATAAAATGCGCAAGTTTAATATCAAGGGCTAGTTTCACTAAAATGCACGAGTTCAATGTCAATGGCTAGTTTCACTAAAATGCGCAGCAAGTTTGGTATCAACGGCTAGTTTCACTAAAATGCACAGCGAGTTCTGTGTCAAAGGCTAGAGTCACTAAAATGCGCAGTGTTCTACCATGCATTATCTACCAAAGGGCCCATTTTATGCACTGAGACATATTTAACTAACAACGCACACTACAACAGTGACACACTTTAGTAAATCTAGCACCAAGCGTTGTAGAAAATGAAAATACATACTTTTACAATATATGCTAAATTTTAAAAAAATAGTCTTTAGTCGTAAATATGGATACATAGCTCTTCACAAAATGAAAAATACGCAAGCAAATACCTCAGATAGAAGGGTGACATGGGTCGGTCATCTTCTTGGGAGCTAAAAAATAAATTTAAAAAAATAGCCATTAAATTCCATTCCACAGTACAATTCAATAATGACAGGCCAAGTGTACAGACTTCTCTTGCACACTACATAAAGTGTAAGCAGATACACAGTACCAATGAATCGGGGGAGTCCAAGCCTTGAATATTTAAATTTAGATCTTTTTTCTTGCTCTGGCACTTTCTGCTCCTTTGCATTTCCGAATCAACTCGAACTGTTATGTTCCAATGGGCTTGTGCCTTTATTCACAACTGTGTGAAGCTTCTTACCCCACTGTCCTATATTCACAAACTATCCCAACTTGGCCCAGTCATCGCATCAGTTCTTGATTGGGCTGAGTTGGAGAAGGGAAGGGCTAAGGAACCTGGCCTAACCATTAGCCATCAAATCTGAGTGACAACTAAGACTCCATCCTCCATCCCCCCACCAATGGATTGTATATGCTGCTTCTACACAGTGCCCTCAGCTCCAGTCCAGTGAAAAGAGTGCAGGTTCTCTGCCTAGCAATAAAAATTTGATATATTTATTTATATTATAATACAGCAGTTCCTAGAACTCATGCTTATTATCCAGTTCTCCCAGGGCCTCTGGAATGTAGCAGCATTTCAGGAACATTTTCTACACCAGAGACCTTTCCATTTGGAAGCTCTCCCAGAAGTTGTAAGAGAGCCTTCACATAAGTATACAGCATTCAGTTGTTGGCAGTTCTCTTCCAGCGAGGCAGCCTGTGAGTAAGTGGGTCTTTTGGCAGGGCATCTGCCCTTTGGCCTTGGCAGAGTAAGCACTGAGCAGCAAAGAAATACCAGTGTACTAAGAAACCCTTTATTAATATAGCAATAGCGTGCAACGAGAACCATATATACCAATGTAAAACATTTTCAGCAATTAGACCAGGGGTCAGACAGATTAATGTTTTGGTGCTGTCAAGCATGAGAGCTAGAAGTGATTCCCGGCTCAGGCTCCCGTTTCTCAGGGTGACTGGGGTGCAACATGTGGTATGAAGTACTGCTCTTATTACCCCACTCAGAGGACAGTTAAGGAACAGCATTGAAGTTGTCTCTCGATACTGTATCCTGATGTCTTGTCTACAGGGGTTTGGCATACTAATTGTTCTATCTGCGTATGCAATGTTTGCCAACGAGTCAGTGCTGATTCCTGGCGACCCAGCAGTGCATGGGCTCTCTTTGGCAAGGTATGACCGGAAGTAGACTGCCAGGCCTATCTTAAGCTGGAAAACAAAATGAATACTACAATGGCTGGGAAAGACAGAAGAGAGGCTTTGCAAGGTAGGATAAAGACAAAAGGGTAAAGAACTACCAGAAATGTAAAGCTACATATATACTCCGTGGCAAATTCAAGTGCTGCTACTAAACATACACATATAAACTTTATGGGGATAATTTTATTAAGGATTTTTCATAGCAAAAGGCTTTTTATAAAATGAGCCCAGAGATTGTGTATGTAGAAGCACATGTGATGACGAGAAGGCACGTGCTTTTATGTGACAAGCATGCAGGCGTGTTCAAGGATGGAGTCACGATTTATGTGCATATTCTATGGGTGCGAACACTCATACTTTAAGCACAAACATTTCTGCCTGCTCATGAGCAGGTGTAACTGTCCATGGCTTCAGTCTAGCTGCAATCTCAACTACTTTGTCATAGTATGTGCAAAGCTATATAAGCTTTACAAGCAACTTATAAGTACTCAGATTTATAAAGCAGAAGTCATCACTGAAAACATATACAGTTTTTTAGAATAATAAATACTATACGGAGATCTGCAACAGGTGATTATTCTTTTGATGATATTAGTTTGCATCTGTTTAACCTCTGAAAATTGGTGATGGCCAAAGTTAACTCATTTGGAGAAACTGCCCCTAGTCAAGACACACAGACAAGGCAAATAAGAGGATTCCATGGGGAAGATTAGCATCAAGTAAAGTAAATGCAGTGGAATCCTTTGGGAAAAGAAGAAACTGTGCAGTCATGTTCTCTGTTACCGCCCAGTAATTCAGGATAGGGATCTCAATATCTAATTCTCTATTCTAAAATTACGCTATGAGCAAGTACTTCTGTTAAACCAAAATCTAGACCCAACAAGATTCCTTTGGAAGTGTAAGGATATTAAAAAGCAGAAACATAAAACAGAAAGCAATTCAGAGCCTAAGTTAAAGCAAAATCAAAGTTTCGGTTTTAGGGCCCCTTTTGCTAAAGCCCGTTAGCCTGTTAATGTGTGTTGTAAGACGTGGCAACTGGCAATCGGAAACACTAAATCACGAGCATGTCTGCCACAGCATGCTAAAACATATGTTAATCAGCAGGCGTGGCATGGCAGAGTGGGTGCGGAGAGCAACTCCTCAATGGGAGTCATTAAGTGAACCTACCTTAGCAGTACGCACATTCAAGTGGCCCATCACGCATTAGCTTCCAGGAACATACTGGCTACGCCCCTGAGAGCTAACACAGACTTTGCAATTCACATGTTAAATTGCAAATCCTTTACAGTCTTTAGTAAAAGGGGTCCTTAGTTGCCCTTCACTTAGCATAGGAAATTATGCAAAGATATTTGGCTGCAATCAGCTGTTTATCTGTTCACTTCAGAAAAGGTCTGACTGCAGCCTACCTTCCACCCTCTAAGCAACCTTCTACCAGAGAATTCATTCTTTAAAACTAGTATACAAACACACACACACACACCTATATTTAACAAAATCTAAAACATTACATTAGGTGCCTTACACAAAATAGTGCAAAGTCTTATGTGGACTTAGGTGACTTTTCTCAAGTTTGCTGTTCACATTTCCTTCACACTGTGTTGCACTATAAGGTCTTAAGGGTCCTCTCTGCCTTACTGATATTTTCAATATCAACACTGGAGGTTGCAAAGTCCAAAATGATTTTTGACTCAAGCACTTGTGTTATAGCACTGGGGAAGCAATTTAATAGTACTACTCTTCATTTATGCAGAGCATCTATCTGCTCTATCAAACTTACCATTCAAACCCCCCCCCCCCAAAACAATAGAAATCTATATCATTTTATAAATGGATAAATCAAGACGGCCATGACTAAAGAGAACATATGCAGTGCAGAAAGTATAGTTACTCACATATGGGTGACATCGGCGCCGACGGAACCCCTATGGAAGCATCTCCCCATCTTTCAAAGAAAGCCTTTAAGAGATGCACCATGCATGCGTGGTCCCCTTCTCGCCCAAGGGTGCCATCTTGCCTCAGTCTAATGACACAGCTAAGACAGCAAAAATTAAAATGCGATAAAGAAGAAACTTATCCCTGTTATTCCATGTTTTATATTCTCTGTAAACTCGATGTTACCTGTACACATTGCAGTATATTTTGTTCGATGTACACCGCGCTGATTTTAATAGCGCGGTATATAAGAGATGTTAAATAAATAAAATAAATAAAGAAATAACTTCAAGGGAAGGAAGGAGGGTTGCGAGTTCTGATTCCTGCTGTCACTGGAGAACACCTGTTACAGGTAACTACACTTTCTCCAGGAACAAGCAGGAAGTCAGTTCTCACATATGGGACTCCCCAGTTACAGGCTACCGGGAACCTGTAAAAATGCCATGGTGACCTGCAAAGGGTGAGCCGTGAGCAGAAGCAGTTGAGTCCCTACTGAAAGACTCTCGCAAGACCCAAGCGTCCGTTGGGAAAACAGCACTCCAGGGTTTAGGCAACACCTGCTCTCCTTAACCTTCTGTGTTTAGGCTACCGAAGAGATTAAGGAGTACGGCCTGGCCCAAGATGCAGTCCTGTCAGGACTCCCTCTCCAGGAAGTAGTAAGCTGCGAAGGTATGGACTGAAAACCAGGTTGCAGCCCGGCAGGTTTCTGTCATGGGGACGGAGCGCAGATTTGCCACAGAAGTAGCCATGGCCCTGATGTGGAGCGCTGTGACCCTCTGGGCCAGTGAGAACCCCACTTGCTCACAGGCGAGGGTAATGCAGTCTGCTGCCCAAGCGGACAGAGTTTGCTTAGTCACTGGGAGCTCCAGAAGATTGGGGTCATAGGATACGAAAAGCCGAGGTGCTTTGCGGTGGCCCTGAATCCATTGTAGATAGAAGGACAGGGCCCTTTTACAATCCAAAGTATGGAGAACGGTTTCCACCCTGCTGGCATGAGGCCTCGGAAAGAAGGTGGGAAGCACTACCTCATGAATGAGGTGGAATGGGGACACCACCTTTGACAGAAACTTGGGGTGTGTGCAGAGTAGTTCCCTGTTCCTGCGGAACCTCGTGTAGAGGGGGTTCTGCCATCAGAGCCTGGAGCTCGCTGACTCTGCGAACTGATGTGAGTGCTACAAGGAAGACAACCTTCCAGGAGAGGTACCTCAAGTGGCAGGTAGCCAGGGGTTCAAACCGAAGCTTAGTAAGCTGTGAAAGCACCACAATGAGATCCCACTCTGGCGCTGGATGGCAGACGGGGAGTTTGGATAGCATGAGACTCCTCAAAAACTGAGATAGAAGAGGATGAGCCGAGAGGGGCTTGCCCTCAATGGAATGGTGGTGCGCTGCGATAGCACTCATATATACTCTGATCGAGTTGAACTTTAGTCCCACCTGTGACAGATGGAACACATACTGGAGTACTACTTGTACCCGAGCAGGAGAATGGATTCACCTATCTTTCGGTGCACCACACCGAGAATTGACACCACTTGAAGGCATACATCCTTCTTATGGAAGCCTTACGAGAGGCCAGAAGAACTTCTTCCACGTCTCGTGCTATGTTGAAGTGATCTAACGCTACCCTTTCAGCAGCCAAGCCATGAGTGACAGGGACCCCAGGTTGGGGTTTAGGAGAGAGCCCTGCTCCTGTGAGAATAGTCCTGGGGCTTGGCCCAGGGGAATGGGCGCCACCGCTGACAGGGAGAAGAGCACTGGGAATTAGGGAGAGCAGCACCAGGGTGCTATCAGTATTAGTGATGCCCTGTCAAGCTGGATCTTGAAAAGGACCTTGGCGACCAGGGGTGTTGGTGGGAAGGCATAAAGGCGGCCTCCCATCCATGGAATGAGGAATGCGTCCGCTGCTGCCCGGGACAGATGCGGCTGGCAGGAGCAGAAGTGGGGCAACTGCATATTGTCCAGGCTGGGAAAAGGTCCACCAGCGAGACACCCCAGAGTCAAAACAGCCGGGAGACCATTTTGGGATCCAGGTGCCACTCATGCAGCTGGAGAACTCTGCTTAGCTTGTCCGCCAGGGCATTGTTTTGGCCCAGGAGGTAGACAGCTCTTAGGAGCATCCCTCTGCATGTTGCATAGGAGTAGAGGGCTACTGCCTCTTGGAGAGTAAGTACAACCCCATGCCCCCTTGTTTGTTCATGCAGAACATTATGAGTTGGTTGTCAGTCTGGACCAGCACCAACTGGTGCTGCAGCCGGTGACGGAAGGCTCAGAGAACTAGAAATATCGCCTGGAGCTCCAGCAGATTGATTTTCATTTGGAATTCTGACTAGGACTAGCTGCCTTGCATCTGCAGGCCCTCGCAATGCACTCCCCAGCCCTGTAAGGAGGCGTCCGTGGTGAGGACCCTCTGGGAGGTAGGTGCCTGGAAGACCATCCCAGCCTGAAGGTGATGAAGGATCTGCCACCATCTGAGGGAGTCCGCCAGCTGGCGGGTCACTCCCACTCTGTCCTGAAGCCTGCCTGTGGCTTGTGTCCACTGAGAGCAGAGGCACCACTGGCCACTCTCATGCCTGCTTATGCTTTCTTACTGTACCTTACTGCTGCTGCTGTTATCGGTTTTGTCTCATTTGTGTTTTAACAGGCTCCCCTCAGCCACAGTATCACCTCTGACCTCACAGGAAGTGACGCGACAGCGGGATCGCGGCCGCGCTCGGCAAGGTACCCATCCCATCCATAAAAGACAAGCTCCGGCGGCGCCCATCGCCGTGACATGCGACTTGGGCGTGCGCCGAAGGAATGCTCCTTAGGTGCGCTCCTTGGGGTGCCTCCGCGGGGGCAGTCATTTCCTCTGTCCTGAGAACACTCTTTTCATATCACGGACTTAGTCTATGGTTTATCTCTCTTCTCTCCTGCAACCAAGCCATGCCTATACCCTTTCAGGTAGGATCTTTACGTAATTCCCACATACTTTCCCCAGTACCAGTCCCCACCTCCATTTCTGCATCCGTGCATTCTATCCCGGTTCTTTGGGGTAACCGCCCTATCACCCCGACTTTTCACCCTCTGCCTCCACGATCTCTTTACCGCTGTCCTGCCAACCTTATTCGGTGCATATCCCCCTGCCCTTCTCATTTTCCTCAGCCGCAGGCCGCTGCCAGCCCCTCCCCTCTCAAACTAGGTCTCCTCAACTGCCGATCTTTGCGATACAACACTCTTTTGGTCTCGGACCTTGTTGTCCATGAATCCATGGACCTCCTTCTTCTTACAGAAACCTAGCTGAAAGAAGGGGGAAGATCCCCTCTTGGCTCACTGCCTTCCCCCTGACTTCTCTGCCATCTCTGTCCTCCGCACAGGTCGTACGGGCGACGGAGTGGCTATTATCCTCCGTGCTTCTATTACTTTCTCACAGATCTCATCCCCTGCCCTACACTATCCTGAGGCCGGCCCTACTCATTCGCCTTCATACCCCATCTCCCCTGCATATTCTTCTTGTATACTCCCCTCCCGGTTTACGCTCTGATCTCTGGGACTCCCTCCTCTTATCAATTTCTGATTTATCACTGATATTCCCCCATTTACTCATTACAGGAGATTTTTAACCTTCATTTGGACTCCCCTTCCTCCTCTAGGGATCTCTCCTTTATTTCACTCATGCAAGATTTGTCTCTTCATCAGCACGTCCTCTTTCCCACCCACTCTGCAGGTCACACGCTAGACCTCATTCTTTCTCCACTCTCTCTCCCCTTCCACATACAGTCTCTTCAGGCCATCCCTCTCCCCTGGACTGATCATTTTTGCCTAACTTTTAATTGCGCCCCACCTCCATCCGCCTCACCTTCTCAGGCTTCTATCTTACCCCCTCTCTCCACTCAGCGACTCTCCCGTCGTATTACCCCCCTTACCCTCCAGAATGTTCCACCTGCACCGGATCTCTTGCCTTCAGATTTTCCTTCCCTCTCCCCCAACTCACAAGCCTCTACCTGGTCTTCTTGCCTCTCTGCTGCTCTCGATCACCTGGCTCCTCTCCAGCCATGTGCCATATCCCATCGCTCTTCTCTACCATGGTTCCATGCTGGTCTCCGTCTTCTCCGGACTCAACTCCGACACACAGAGCGCCTCTGGCGGAAGTCGCCTTCTTTATCTACCCTGTCCAACTTTAAGACTAACTATGCCCACTACCGATCACAAGTCCACAAGGCTAAACAGTCTTACTTTTCCACCGCTATTTCCTCTGCACCTAATCAGACCCGTCACCTGTACACGGTCCTCAGGTCCCTCACATCCCTACAGTCTAGCTCTACCCTTGCTCCACCTCCATCATTTCCTCCTCCCTCTCAACTTGCTACCTTCTTTAGCAACAAAGTTCTGGACTTAAGAAAGTCCCTGCCTCACTGTCCTCCGCCCATCTCCTCTCCTCCCCCTATCTCCCCCCTCCACGTCTCAGCTCTTCCATACCTGGACATCTTTTCACTCTATTTCCACCTCAGAACTTATGGGATTAATATCCTCTTCTAACAAAACCTTCTGCCCACTTGACCCTATCCCTTCTTCTTGGCTTCTCACCCCTCCCTTGCTTTCATTCCCCATATCCTCACCATGATTAACGCCAGTCTCTCCACAGGTGTTTTCCCTCATCCTTGGAAGCATGCTCTTATCCGTCCCATCCTCTCTTGATCCCCAGATCCCTACTCACTATCGCCCAGTCTCCAATCTTCCCTTCCTCTCTAAGATACTTGAGAAAACTGTCTTCGCACAATTGTCACAGCACCTCGATTCTACTCACTTTCTTCACCCCCATCAGTCAGGCTTCCGACAAGGTCACAGTGTAGAGACTGTCCTCTTGGGCTTCCTTAACGAACTCCATGTAGCTCACGATCGTGGTGACCTCTCGGTGGCGGTATCCTTAGACCTTTCAGCGGCATTTGACTTAGTTGATCACTCTCTTCTTCTCTCTCATCTATGCAAAGTTGGTCTCCGTAGCACAGTCTATCATTGGTTCCACTCTTTTCTCTCTTCCCACTCCTGCACAGTAGTCTCCTCTTCTGTCCCACCAACTCCCTCCGACACCTTTCCACTGCCCTGTGGTGTCCCCCAGGGATCTGTTTTGGCACCTCTTCTTTTCAACATATTCCTAGCACCACTGGCACTTCTGGTCCAGCAGTTTGGTATTCCTGCGTTTTATTACGCCGATGATCTGCTCCTCCTGCATCACACCACCCCCCTCCATTCTGATCTTATTCCACTTAACTCCTGTCTTTCAGCTGTCGCTAACTGGCTCACTTTAAACTGCCTGCATCTAAATCTAATGAAAACAGTAGCCATCTGGTTTACTCATGGCAGCCCTCCCCCTCTGATCACCCCCTCTTTTTCAGGCTCACCGATTCCTCTTGTCACAAGCTTTTGCTAGCTAGGTGTAATTTTCGACTCTGATCTTTCCTTTCATGCTCACATCTCCCACATTACAAAGACCTCCTTTTTCTTTCTTCAACATATACGATCTATTTGCCCCTTTCTCACCCCTGAAGCCACCCTTCTTCTTTCTTTGGTAATGTCACGCGTCGATTTCTGCAACTCAGTCCTCACTGGACTTCCTCTTTCACAACTTCATCACCTCCAATGTATTCAAAACACTGCTGCACGCCTTATTTTTCACTCCTCTCTCCGTGATCATGTCACCCCTCTCTTTCTTCACCTACACTGGCTTCCCCTGCAATTTCGCATATGCTACAAAATCCTCACACTGGTTCACCAAGTCCTATACAACCGCACCCCCCAATATCTGGCAGACCTACTTCAATTTCATACTCCCACTCGCTCACTTTGTTCAATCCATATCAACTGCCTTCACCTCCCCTCACCATCACGTGCCCACCTACAATCCACACGCTCCTCTGCCTTCTTCTTTGTTGGCCCTGCTTATTGGAACTCTCTACCCCTTCCCCTCAGACTCAAACAACATTACCCCACTTTCAAAAGAGATCTAAAAACACACCTCTTCTCCACTGCTTTTGACCTCCCCTCCCCTTTTCTGTGAATTTTTCCCCTTCCCCCTCTCTCTCACTCCTCTCTCTCCTTAGCCATGTCTATTTAAGTGTCTTGAGTGCTTTCCTGTCGTACTTTGTAACTTCCTTTCCTTCTCCGGCCCATTGGCCTTTCCTGTATATTGATTAATTTTATATAAACCGCCGTGCTCTAATTGGAACAGCAGTATATCAAGCTAATAAACATAAACAAACATGGGCATATGGGATCACGTGAACCATGCAGGACATGTGGCCCAGCAGGCGGAGGAGAAGTCAGGTGGGTAGTAACAGGTGGAAATCTACGGCTAGCCCCCTAAGGCATTCTGATCTCTCCTGAGAGAGGAAGGCTTTGGCCTGAAGGGTGTCTAGCTGAGCCTCTATAAACTCCAGCCGGAGAGAGGTGGGACTTTGGGGTAGCTGATGATGAAGCTTAGATGCTGCAGGGCATTGATAGTGTGCCTTGTGGCACATTGCACTTCTGCAGCTGTGCCTTCCTTTAGAGACAGTCATCCAGGTAGTGGAAGACGAAGGCCCCTTGTTGTTGGAGGTGGGCTGCGACCACCAGAAGACACTTGGTGAAGATCCTTGATGATGAGTCCAGCCCGAAGGGCAGCACACTGTTTTGGTAGTGCTCTCCTCCCACCACGAACCTGATGTATTTTCTGTGACTGGGATAAATCAGGAAATGTGTGTATTGTAGGTATCCTTTAGGTCTAAGGTGTATACAAATCCGGCCAAATAAATAAATAAATAAGGAGCATAGCCAATCTCCCTGCTGCAGGAATGGCAGCAGTGTTCCAAGGGAAAATATTTTGAACTTCTCCCTTACCAGAAACCTGTTCAGCTCCCGCAGATCCAAGATAGGCTTGAGGAACCCTGTCCTCTTGGGGATGAGGAAATACCTGAAGTAGAAGCCAATGCCACAGAGATGTTTTGGCTCTGGCTCAACTGACTTGTCCTCGAGGAGGTCTGCGAGCTCAGTGAGGAGCAGTGTCTGGTGAAGCAGAGGTCTTACGGGCTCTCCTGGGAAGTATGAGGGTGACACCTGCTGTAGGTGGAGGAGGTAGCCCTCCTTGACCACTTGTAGCACCCTGGAATCAGTGGTGATGGCGGACCACCTGTGGGCAAACAGGGCCAGATGCCACCCTGTGGGTTGCAGAGGACCTCCTGGGTGAGAGGAGGACATGCTCAGGGAGTCAAAAGCTCACCCTAGGCTGGGCCGGAGCCAGTGCCTTGGGTTTAGGAGTCTTGCTTATAAGGGTCATGCCCCTGCCCCTTATGCTGTTGTCCTTGCTGTGGGGCTGAGAAGGCCTGGAACTGTGAGATATTTCTAACCCCCCCCCCCCATTAGGAACCACCACCCAGGAAAAAAGATTTAGGCGTCATTGTGGATAACATGTTAAAACCCTCGGCCCAGTGTGCAGCGGCAGCCAAGAGAGCAAATAAAATGCTAGGTATCATAAGGAAAGGAATAGAAAATAAAACAAAGAATATTATAATGCCTCTATAACGTTCCATGGTGAGACCGCACCTTGAATATTGGGTGCAATTCTGGTCGCCGTATCTTAAAAAGGATATAGCATTATTAGAAAAGGTTCAGAGAAGAGCCACCAAAATGGAAAAGGGGATGGAAGGATACCCCTATGAAGGAAGGCTAAAAAGGTTAGGGCTCTTTAACCTGGAAAAGAGATTGCTGAGGGGAGATATGATAGAAGTCTATAAATTAATGAACAGAGTGGAACGGGTAAACGTAAATCGATTGTTTACGTTATCAGAAAATAGAAAGACTAAGGGACATGCAATGAAGCTACAGGGTAAACTAATTAAGACTAATAAAAGAAATCAAACTCTGGAATTTGTTACCGGAGGATGTAGTAAAAGCTGTTAGTGTAGCTGGGTTTAAAAAAGGTTTGAACACGTTCCTGGAGGAAAGGTCCATAAACCATTATTAAGAAGGGACCCAGGATATCGCTGCTTGACCCAATACAAGCATTGTGGAACCTGTGTCTTTTGGGGAAACTGCTATGTACGTATGACCTGGATTGGCCACTGTTGGAAACAGGATACTGGGCTTGATGGACCTTGGTCTGACCCAGTATGGCATATCTTATGTTCTTCCTCAGGGTTTCTTCCCTCGGGGTCTTCTTCGAGAATTTGGTTCTTGTTAGGAACTCAGTCTCTTTCTCTGCAGCTTTGTCTGCCATGGGTTTCCCGAAGAGGTTCTCTCCGATGCAGGGGACATCAATAAGCTTATCCTGAACCCATTGTTTGAGGTCATTCGATTGCAGCCATGCTTGGCGTTGGGCCCCAATGCCCGCGGCAGCCATCTTGGCCGAAGACTCAAAGCAGTCATAGGCTACTCGAGACAAGAACTTCAAGCACTCCTTGACCACTGAGGCCAGAGACTTGAATCTCTGGAGAAGCTCCCCATTGAGACCTGTCGAGAATCCACCAAACTCCTTCGACAGCTCCTTGAGGTACATGCTGATGTAGAGCTGCTAGGACTGGATCTGGAAAGTCAGCATCAAGCCCTGAAAAGCCTTCCGGCCGAGGGCATCGAGAGTCTAGGTTTCTCTGCCGGGTGGCATGGAGGAATGAGTCTTTTGGCTCTTGGGCCTGCGCATGGCTGACTCCAAGACCATCGAGTTGTAGGGGAGTTGGGTCTTCTGGAACCCAGGGCTTCGGCATACTTGGTACATGGAGTCGAGTCGCCTACTGACAATGGGCATTGACGCCAGTGTTTCCCACATCCAGAGGAGGAGGCAAGCGAGGATTGAAGGCATCGGTACCGTAAGGATTTTCTTGGGGGGGGGGGGGGGGCCGCGGCACCTGCAGCCTTCAATGTGGGTGCTGATGATTTTGGGCCCAGCATCGGTACTGTCGAGGGGGTGTCCGAGGCCAGTCGGCGGGTGCTGATGACTCCTTGCGGGGCAGCTTGTGAGACTGCTCCCGCTCCGATTCCTCTGACTCATGCTGGGACTGCGGGACTTGAAGTGGGATTTTCCTTTCTTCCTGGAGCCATCCTTTGAGGTGGTCTTTGAGGGTTTTGACTTCTTGCGTTCCACCTCTGGGGATATCCTCTGAGGAGCTGCGGGGCTCTGAGGAGGCCCGGGCTTTGCAGGGTACAGAGGTACCGGAGGGTGCCCTGGAATGGGGTGTCACCGGAGACTCCAGCATGGAATCAAACTTTTGGAAACAATTTTCCTGCTGCTGTTGATGGCTTTTCGGGTCCTTTGAGGTCATGATTCTGCAGAGTTCATAGTCCAAGTCGTTGTGTTCCGGGCCAAGGCACCAGTCACACAGATCAGTGAGAGACATCATTTTGCTGCACTTTTCTTGAAGCCCTGCTGGAAGCCATCGGAAAAAAGGGGTCCCTGCCACCCAGTAGGGATCCGAGGCCTTCAGCCGAAAAAGGGTGCGAACGCCGTTTGAGAGGATCAAGAGGCACCACAAGGCAAAAAAGGAAAGAAACAAAGGAATAAACCTGAGGAGCGATGGAAAAGTTGAACACAACCCCTGATCTGTGGGCTCAGAAGACTGGGAGGATGACTGTCATCCATAGTGAGAGAAAAATAGGGATGAGGGTAGGAACAATAACATGTTTTCTCCTGATCATGTTAATTCTGAGGTAATTGTGGGACATCCAGGAGGTAATACGAAAATTAAGCGGAAAAAGATATCACTGAAGTAAAGAGATGTTTCCTTGCCTATCTCTTAGTGAGTGTCTCTCTTTGGGGGGGGGGGGGCTAGGGGAAGGGGCAGGTGCCATTTTACCCTTTGCCTTGAGTCCCTCCCCCCAATCTTCACCAGTTTTAACTGACAAATTTCCAATTAAAAACTGTGCTAATTTTTTAGTTCTTTTTAAGACATCAAAAGTCTAGGCTAGAGGATGATTCAATCTGGATGTAGGCAAATTTTATTGAAACTGCACTGATTAGGTCCAAACCTTGGCAAGGAGGAAAGAGAGAAAGAGGAAGAGAAGGGGTTACGCTATGGCTCGTTCTGATGTCTATTTCTTGGTCAAAGGGCAGTATATCAAATAAATAACTGAATAAATAAATATGGCCTATGAAAAATTTCATATTCTGCTTTCAAAAATAAGTGTCATCGGAGTCATCCTGGACAAAGAACTTAACCTCCAAGCACACATAGGCAGAGCAACCAAAAGTACATACCTAAGAATGTGACTCATCAGAAGACTCAAGCCCCTCCTCGACCCAGAGCACTTTCGCACCGTTTGCCGGGCGCTGATAACCCCTCTACTACACTTCTGCAATCCAATATTCACCGGGCTACCAAAGCAGACCCTCAGACCACTACAACTGGCCCAAAACACAGCTGCCCGCATAGTAGCCAGTACTACAAGACACAATCACATCACGCCCATACTGAAAGAACTGCACTGGCTCCCAATCATCTCATGCATCAAATACAAGACTATCATAAACATATTCAAGATCAAACAACACTCCTCCGCCATAAGCCTACACACACTCATACAACCCGACACAAGCACACGGCCAAGAAGAAGAGGCACCTCCAATCGAGTTAACACCCCAAAAAACTTCACCAAGACCCGCAAAGACACCGCACAACGAGCAATCTCCCTGGCTGCTCCATCCATATAGAACTCCCTCCCAGATGATCTGAGACTAACCACAGAAATCAAGGACTTCCGAAAACAGCTGAAGACAACCCTGTTCATCGATTACTATGGATATACCCCCTGAACCAGCATACAAGTCAGTTCATCAACCCCCCTCCACCCCAAGACTGTATAATAGCTCATGATGTATAATAGCACACTATGTAGATAAACCAAATCTAATCACATCCCCGCCAACACATACACACCACTCTGTACACTACATGAAAACATTTGCCCCTTGATTGTTTGCCGTGGAAACCGCTTTGATTGAATGATAAGGCGGTATATAAATACCATTAAATAAATAAAGTGATCAGAGTGGATGGAACACATATCTAAATATATCAAAACAACCTGATAAATATCTAGCTCATGCAATGCATTGCAATAAAACAGATTAGTCCATGATAAAAGAAAGAAACAAAACTGACCGTGAATCATACTATAATACTATTTAAAAAAAAGGATAAACCAACCAGCATAATGCAGCTGAAAATCTATAACTCAAACATATGTTAGTAAGCTAATATCAAATTATAAACAGCTAAACTCACATCAAAACAAAAGCTTGCTTAACAAATAGATTATAAACAAATACAAATGATTAAAACTGAATAATAATGCAAAGATTTGCTTAAAGTTCTATATCAATCTCTTTCTGACGACAAAGGCTTATTGCAAATATTAAAATCATAATTTAATTCTTCTAGTAATTACATATTTATAATTATACTACATAATTAAACCCATCCCCTGCCAAGAAATATCTCTCAGAACTCGACAATAACTTAGCTTATTTTCATATGAACACACACTGTTCACTTTTTATAAGTATTTTATAAGCTCCATTTGTGATTTGGACGTCTGAGAACAGGCATTTGGATGTGCCAATCACAGAGACATCCCCGAAGCCACTTTAGAAAGCTGGGTATATAGATGTCACCGGCACAAGCACATCCATGTAGCACGGGGGCATGGTGGAGGTGTGGCCTGGGCAGAACAAAGATGCATGTTGCAGTGCAATTTCAGAATGGCTCAAGCGTGTCTGGCTCTGGTTGTTGTGGCATCTACACTTATATGTGCTCCTGACCATGAATAAAGTGCAAAAAGGTGTTCATTTCATGGCCTCAACACTTCCAGGAGGAAAAGCAAATTGTACTTTCATTGCCACAGTTAACATTTCCTGGCTAAAGACACCTGCATGTAAACACACACTCCAAACATATTAATGGCCCACCGCCACATGTCTGATTATAAATGCCTGACCGGGATGCGCTAGTTACCCCATGTTTTAACCACCTCTGCCAGCACATCCAAGTACCCCATTTCTTCAGCCATGCAAACATCTACATTTGCAGAATGGCCTTGCTATCTACACAGGCCTGTCGCCAGAACTGGTTACTGTGACATTCATCTTTGAGTGGAGACGGAGTGATTTCAGAAGGAACTTCACTGCTGCCATTCCCCCAAATTTTTGGACATTGCGCTTCCTAGTTGTCTCTTCGAAAGTCCCACTTCAAGCTTATTAGAATCAGATACTCTGGCCAGACAGCCATTTCATTGGGATAGCTACAGTACAGCTACTGTATGTTCAATTTCTTGATGCTGCTGTTACATGGTGTTTGTTACTATAACCAGCATAGTCACAGACTCCTTAATGATTCTTCCTGGTATATTAGGCATAGACTGAAAAATCCAATATATCATCAGTAAGTTATAAAAGACAAGCAAGGCAAAGTGGACACACTTGATAATGATATCACTGACAAAGCCAATGTGCCCAAAGCCCTTCTCCAGTTATGAGAAGTCTTTTTGTTCTTCTCTAAGCCAGCACCGAGGTTCTTGCACTACTCCTCTTGATGCACAACACTCCAATCCACAGAACAGTGCAGATGTTATCCTCCTCCTCTCCTGCCTCGCATATTACATACAAATATTTTTTAAAAAACGCATCACCAGCAACAGAAGCAGAGCTGGTGCTACAATCAGGCGAACTAAGCGGCCACCTAGAGCACTGGCCCTCCAGGAATGGTCCACTGCTGCCCTTTCTCGGTACCTTCAGCAGTGACAATGACCACAAACAGCCCCACGGTGCTTACCTTGCAACTTTGGCAACACAGGGCTGTTTGCTTTTGCCCCCTCGGACTGCCCAAACCTATTTCCTGTTTGCAAACAGGAAGCCAGCATTGGACGTCGGAGGGGGTGGAAGCGAACAGCCCCACAGTGCCAAAGATGTAAGGTAAGGGCTGTGGGGCTGTTTGTAGCCATTACTGCTGCTGCAGGTCCCAGAGAAGGGTGGCAGTGGTGGTGACAATGGGAACCACAGGGGCTTAGGGGCAAAGGAAGAAGGGTTCACCTAGGGTGCTTCATCTCCTTGCACTGGCCCTGAACAGAAGAAACCACTTTGGGTTGAATTTTGGTTCAAGAAAGGTGATATATAAGCACCATCCTGAGTGTGTCTGATCTTGAAGCCAAGCAGGGTTGGGCCCGGTTAGTGCTTGGCTGGAAGACCATTAGAATACCAGTAGGCTGGTGCAGTAGGCTAGTTATGTAGAAGAAAGGCCTGGTGATCTACTTCCAGTTGTACCTTGCCAAGAAAAAACAAGGGATAGTCACAAAATGGACAACTATCTATAAGTCACCAAGAGTCAACATCAACAACATCATTCTTGGTGAAAGTTCTACAAAAGGTAGATCTGAGAGCCCTCTGCATAAAGATGATACAGAAAGCTGTGGGAGGAAATAAGATTAGAAAGGGAAAGAGTGTACAGAGAAAGGAAGATAGAGCCCTGAGATAAACCAACTGATAGAGGTGGAGGAGGACCCGCCTAAGGAAACAAACACTTACAGCTAGATTTAAAGTGTGCAACTGAATTTTCAAAGTACAATGAGCATAGGATGCTAGTGACCAAACAGCAGATAGATCAAGGAGGATAAGAACCAAGTAAAGGCCTATGGTGCTGGCCCCAAAATAGTCACTGGAAATTTTGGCATGGGCTGTCTCCATGGACTAGAGACAACGAAATTCGGATTGGAGTGAACCGAGTACAGCTTGAGATGCAAAATCTCAATGCAAAGGAGGTAAACAGCACATTCAAGAAGTCTGGATGCAGATGGGAGAACTGAGAGAAGTAACAGTATCCAGTGAAGGGTTTTAAGGAATGGTGCAACAGTTTCATGTTTGAAGGTAGGAGGAACTACTACAGCATAAAACAACAGATCAAGGATGTGAAAGAGGGAAATACGACAGAGGAGACTGAACTAAGGAACTGGGTGGGAATGGGGTCAGATGAGGAGGCAGTTAGATTAAAGGAGAGAAGATAGGCCATTTCCTGCTCTATGATATTATATGAAGGCAGGGCCAAGGGAAGAGAAAGGGATTAATTGAGAGAGGCATTGATGGCATGTTGGAGGATTCAAGATTAATCTTGTACACCTTGTCATGAAAGAAGTGAGCCATAGTCAAAGCAATGAGTGAAAGGGTGGAGAGCCCCATGACAGTGATGGTCTGATGAGGGCGGGGTCATTGCCTACAGCCTGCTTGTTGCTCCTGAACCAAGATCCTGCACCAAACTGAATGATGTGGCTTCCTGCACTGCACAGCCCTCTGACCTGCTAACTTACTATTTGTCAAGTGCCTATGTGTGGACATATTCATGGCATTTCATTTTCATTTTATTATGCTTATATACACCAATGCACACACAATAAAATTAAGACATATGACAAATCTTCCTTCAAATTAAGCCTAAAATAAATAAATACTCTTATTTCAGCTACATCTAGAGCTCTTCATAATGTACTGTAACAACGTCCTAAACTTCATCCAAATTTATTCTCTATCCCCTCTCCACTATCCCCATTAACCTCCACCCAAACCCCCTGCACCCATTAATCCACCTAATTGCCTTCTGCTACAATAGAATATCTAATAATGCATCATCTTTCATTATAATGGACTCGCTTTGGTTAAAAAAAAAAAAAGATGACTTTAACCTCTTCAAAAAAGTAATAAATGGCAAAAGCAAAGAATTTTACAATCTAGGAACAGAAATTAAGAAAGCTCTATTTCGAGTAAAGACCAAACAGCCTTCTTGTAAAGAGGGAATATATAACAATTCCTGACTGCATACAGGCTTTGCTGAAATCAGTATCTTCTCACCATATCAGCCAACTCATTTCCTAATCCCTGCCAAATCAGTTTTTGTACCAAGTATAGACACTTATATTCAATGTGCTGCTCAACTGGCAACAAGTGTAGATTCTTAAGATAACTGGTTATATGATTAAATTTCCATAAACCAAAATATTAGGCAAGTTATCAGGCCTTTCTCAAGCTGGGAACTGCTTTGACTACCTTGGAAAAAGTCAACACTGCATTGGGGCATCAACCATCTTTTGCTGCATTCTAGCTCTCATCATGGAGATAGAATGCAGCAAAAGAGGAGTGGAGGAGTGGCCTAGTGGTTGGGGCAAGGTACTTCAGGCCGGAAGGTCGGGGGTTCAAATCTCACTAGAGGACAGCAACCTTGGGCCAGAAGGACTGGGGTTTCTAGTCCCACAGGTGCTCCTTGTGGTCTTGGGCAAGCCATTTAACCCTCCATTGCCCATGTTCCCTGTAAAATAGTTATCTCCAAGTTATAATGCCCTGTTCAATGTAATTTCAGTTTGTTCAATGTAAACCACACTGATGCAGAATAGCGCGGTATATAAGAGAATGTAAATAAATGGACTCTACTGTGTATGCAACCACTTCCTGCTAGCTGCTTCCTGATTTGCTTAACCACCCAAAGGAACTCTGGTCCAATTAATCCCAGAGATGTGCATATGCCAAAAACTCTGCACAAGTAATAAAAATATATGCAGAGACAAAAAATGTGCTTTTTTTCTAATCTGATGTTTTAGTCTTTTGGCTTTATGCCTTTTAGCTTCTGCCACCTAAGACAAAGACTTTGTATTTTTTGCCACCAAGCCTTTTTCCATTTTGTTTTACCAAAGACTTTGCGTTGTCAACAAAGGCTAGTCCGTTACTGAGGGACATGCCTTTGCAAGCACCTTGTGTACCCTGTACCCTTTATTAACCTCGGTAGATAAAAAGAGCCTAATTACTGGGCTGCACATGGCTCACCTGTAAAGGCTGGAGCCTGCATAATAAATCAGACCAGCCTTTCCCAGAGCAGCACCATTCCTGGAACTGGACTTGGACTTGGCTTTATTCCACATTCCAGGCAGAGCAGTAAGCCACTGGTCTTTATTTCCTCTTGGCTGGTGGTGTCAGAAAGACAGTTGCTGTGTTTTCATAACTGCCCGGCAAACCACCTGACTTTTGGTAATTAATTAATCTTAAGAATTTATTAGTTGTTTGCATAAAAGCTGCTATCAGTTGCTGATATAAATCATTCTTACCTAATGTTTGTAGTTTTAGTCATAGTTTTAATATATACAGAACTAGTCCTACTGCTGTTCATTGCCAGTAAGTCATAAGAGCCAAAAATGGTTTCAGCAAACACATCCCAAGGCATAACAACTGAGCTATCTCTATTTATTATCTTGTTTGCTACAGGAGGAAGGTGGGTAGAAGATACAATACCTGTACACTGAGATTATAGAAATATGCTTTTAGAGAAACACAAGACTCCCCCTTCTCCTCAATTCCCCTTTGTAATGGCAGCTGTGCGCTATGATATACTATCTGCATTTACAAAGTTGTCCATTTTTCATGGGACAGAAAGGGCCCCACAGAACTACTGAATTTTTATGTGAACCTTCTTCTCTTCTCTACAGTGGAGGCATAAAGAGTTGCAACCTTTAAGGGAAAATTCCTTTAAAAAAATTAACATGGTCTACAGTAGATTATTTTTGATGAGCACTAGAACTGACTTTTCCTCCGATAGCAAACTGCCTTCCAGATGCTGCTTTGTGACTGGATCTAATGCACATCAGAGAGCAGCAAAGCACACAAAAAAAATAGAAATAAGAGGCATCTTAGAAGGTTATTCTGATTTCCAAAACAGCTCAGATACTTTACAGCAATTCAACAAAATACTTTCACATATATCAGTGCAGAATCCTCCTATCAGTAATTTAAACAGATTTGATTTAAAGGAAATCTAAATCAAATCAGTATCATTGCTATCAAATCTGCTCTTGGAGGCCCCCAAATTGATCTAGTTTTCAGAGCAGCCAAAATATGAAAATGAGCCTCGTTCACATACCCTATTTACACAGGTATGATTTGTGAATATTCACGGAGCATATCCTGAACATAAAGCTTGTTTGAGAACCACGAAGACTGCATTTAAGAACTGAACTGATGGTACAGAAGGCGGCTACTAAAATCGACAGTGGTCTTCGTCATAAGGCAGATGGGGATAGAATTAAAGATCTCAATATGCAAACTTTGGAGGAAAGGTGGGAGAAGGGAGATATAATACAGACATTTAAATAGCTTCATGATATAAATGCATAGGAGGTGGCCCTCTTCCAGCTGAAAGGAAGCTCTGGAATAAAAGTCAAAGGATGAAGGTGAAATGGGATAGGCTCAGAAGTAATTTGAGGAAATATTTCTTTCCTAAATGGTTGGCGGATGCGTGCAACTGCCTGGCAATAGAGAAGGTGCAGATGCAAACTGTATCTGACTTTAATAAAGCATGGGAAAGTACAGAGGATTTCTGAGGGAGAGGAAGGGATTGTAGAACTTAATAGTTTTTATTGATGGGCAGACTGTATAGGCTGTATGGTCTTTATTTGCTGTCATTTTATCTATTTCTATGAGCTTTCTCCTGGCTGCAGGAAAGCAACTGTCTTACATGCTACCTCCAATGCTATTGTTGACTGACTATAGGTGTCACAACAGTCAACTGTTTGCTAGATATGCTAACCTTTTTGTAAATAAATGTAAAAGGGACAGGAGGCCACAATGGTTCTCAAAAGAGGTAGCTGAAAAGGTGAAGAAAAAGAGGGAGGCCTTAATAAAATACAAGAGATCACAGAGAGAGGAAGACAGGCATCTATATTTGGAAAAACTTAGAGAAGCTAGGAAAGTAGTCGGGAAAGCAAAGATACAAAACGAAGAAGAAATAAATATCCCCCCCCCATTTTATTGCATTGGCTAAGACATTTTTCAGATATGTTAGTGAGAGGAGGAAGAGCAAATGTGATATTGTCAGACTCAAGTGTGAAGGGGAGGAATATGTAGAAGCTGATGAGAATTGTTTAAGAAATATTTCCTTTCTATGTTCACAGATGAAGGGCCAGGAGCAGGACCTCAGAAAACACCCACAAATAGGAAAAAAAGTGACAGGGATCTTGAATGATTTTCAGAAGACTGTGTTCATGAGGAAATAGCTAAAATAAAAGTAGGCAAAGCAACGGGACAGGATTAGATACATCTGAGAATACTGAAGGAACTTAGGGACTTTCTAGCAGCTCCACTGACTGATCTTTTCAATGTTTCTTTGGAGTTGGGAGTGGCCTCAGAGGACTGGAGAAAGGCACATGTGGTCCCTTTACACAAAAGCGGAAGTAAGGATGAGGTTGAACACTACACGCCGGTCAGTCTAATTTCTGTGATGAGTAAATTATTGGAAATGCTGCTAAAAGAGAGAATAGTGAGGTTTCTGGAGTCCAATGGATTACAGAATCTGAGGCGGCATGGGTTTACCAGAAGCAAGTCTGGTCAGACAAATCTGATTGATTTTTTACTGGATGACCAGGGAGTTGGACTGAGGGAGAGTCCTAGATGTTTTGTACTTGGATTTCAGTAAAGCACGGGTGACTTATAAACAAACTGAGCACCCTAGGGATGGACCCTAAAGTTATTTACTGGGTTAGAAATTGGTTCAGTGGGAGGCAACAAAGGATACAGTTAAATGGAGCTCACTCTGAGAAGGAGGTTACCAGTGGTGTGCCGCAGGGATCTGTACTTGGTCCGATTCTTTTTAACATCTTTGTTAGTGATATTTTAGAAGGGCTATCGGGTAAGTTTTGCCTGTTTGTGGATGATACCAAAATCTGCAATAGAGTAGACACCCAGGAAGGAGTAGATTACATGAGAAGGGATCTTGCTAAGCTTGAAGAATGGTCAAGAATTTGGCAGTGAAGATTTACTGCTAAAGAAAATTCAGGGTTATGCATTTGGGCTGCAAAAATCCAAGGGAGGGTTACAGTGTAGTGGGCGAAGTACTTCTGTTCACGAAAGAAGAGCAGGACCTGAGCGTGATTGTTTCTGATGATCTTAAAGTAGCTAAATAGGTAGAAAAAGCGATGGCAAAAACCAGAAGGATGCTTGGGTGCATAGGGAGAGGAATGGCCAGCTGAAAAAAGGAGGTGATAGTGCCTCTGTATAAGTCTCTGGTGCGACCTCATTTGGAGTATTGTGTGCAATTCTGGAGACCACACCTTCAAAAGGATATAAACAGGATGGAGTCGGTGTAGAGGGTGGCTACTAAAATGTTTATGCATATGAGGACAGACTTGAAGATCTTAATATGTATACATTAGAGGAATTGCAGGATAGAGGAGATATGATAGAGACATTTAAATACCTCTGTGGCATAAATGCATGAGAGTCTCTTTTAATTGAAAGCAAGCTCTGCTTTGAGGGGTCATAGGATGAGGGTGAAAGGAGATAGACTCAGGAGTAATAGATGGAAATATTTCTTTACGCAAAGAGTGGTAGATGTGTGGAATAGTCTCCCAGTGGAGGTAGTAGAAACAAGAACAGTATCTGAATTCAAAAAAGGACAGAATAAACACAGAAGATCTCTTAAGGAAAAAAGGGAACTACTGTAGTTGATATGGAAAGGCAGACTAGATAGGCCATTTGGTCTTTTTCTGTTGTCATGATTCTAGGTTTCTATTGTGACGCTGCATTGAAAGTACAATCTTGGGATATCTGAATTAACTCCAGCCTTTCTAGTCAGTAAATCACCAGACCTGTGCCATCTCTAGATTTCCCAGAGAATATGACCAGATCAGCCAGCCATCCAGGTATGGGTGAACTCAGATTTCCTGCTTTCACAGAAATGCCACTGCTACCACCTTGAACAGATATGGAAAATGAGGCTAGGCCAAAGGGAGAGGCTTGGAACTGGAAATGGCGGCCCAAAACACAGTAGCAGAGAAACTGTTTATTAAAATTTGCTTAACCACCTTTCAAAATAAAGCAAAGCGGTATTACACTCACAATAAAATAAACATTACAATACAAATGAATTTAAGAATCAAAAATAAAATTACAATAAAACAAAGTAAACTAAAATATAATTAAACTAATATTGATGAATTAAATGAAATCATAATTAATGAAAAAATGTTGTTGTGCTCCCCCCTCCTCCCCAAAATTGTCCCTGTATGTCAGTTCAAAATAGAAGGCCTTAAGAGCTTTTCTGAACTTAACAAGGGAGATTTCATCTCTTAGGTAATAGGCGAGGGCATTCCAAAAAGAGTAAGGGCCAAACTAAAGAAGGCAGAATGGCATGAAGATTCATATTTTACATGAGTGAGAAGGAACTATAAGAAGATTATCACAAGAAAACCGTAAACTTTTCTGAGAAATGTAGGGAAGCAAAACACAATAGAGATAAGCTGGAAGCTGAAGAGAAGGAATTTAAAAAGTTAACAGAATGAATTTATATTTTATGCAGTAGGATATTGGAACCCAATGTTCATGGATTAACAGAGGGGTGACACGATCATGCTTTTTTGTTTAGTGTGAAAAAGACGGACAGCAGTATTTTGTAACAGCTGCAAATGCTTTTTGGAAGAAGAAAGGCCATTATATATAATATTACAAAAGTCAATACACGAGGACATGAAAGCATAAAGAAACACACAGAGATCAGAGTCAATGAAATTAAAAGTAATAGGAATATGGAGTAATGCAAAGTAGCAGGCTGGCAATACTGCTAAAATGTATGGAGCAAAAGATAAAATCACAGTTGAAGGGTACCTTAAGAATTTTCAAGGATTTAGACAACAGTACATTACAACCTAGCATAAGTGGCTGTAACATCAAAGAATCAGAGATGCCTGTCAACCATATATATTGGAGATATGTGGCGAGGTCTAGAGAGGTGAGGGACTCCACTGTCCTAACCAAAGCAATAACAGACCCAAAAGTCCTCATACAGAAGTAAGGGATATAGAGTTTAGCAACAACCCCTTAAAGGTACAGGATGAACCTTCCTCCCTGGGTGCCACTATGGAGATGGAATAATGGCCCTGTCCTGCTCTGTGGGGGGCAAGGGCAAATAACATGAAAATGCAGAAGGCATTGAAGAGCTACCTTGAACACTGTAAGAGAAGCTAATGCACCTCCAGCTTGACTGAGGACCCCCAAGGACACAGTCCTCTAAGAAAAACAGTCAGAGCCATACCCAAACCAGCTAGACTAAAGAAGGAACTACTGTAACTCACTGAGGGGGGAATACTGGCTCTCAAAGAAGCCTTGGGGGAAAGAAGGCAACCAGACCCTATCTGGACTCATAGAAGCTCGAGGGCCTGAAAGCAGGCTGCGCCCCACCCCTCCCCCCACCCCCAGGCTCTGTGGCTTGTACAAATGTGGAACTTGTACACCACGGAGTGGGCAATCTGCTATCGCAGGATGGGGCAGTCTCGATTTGAAGCTAGCAAAGTAGTCAGGAAAGCAAAGATTCAAAAAGAGGAGGAAATAGCCAATGCAATAAAATGGGGGGGGGGGGGAGACATTTTTCAGATATGGTAGTGAGAAGAGGAAGGGCAAAAGTGATATTGTCAGACTCATGGGTGAGGGGGAGGAATATGTAGAAACTGATGAGGTTAAAGCGGAATTGCTTAACAAATATTTCTGTTCTGAGTTCACAGATGAAGAACAAGGAGCAGGACTTCAGAAAACACCCACAAACAGGAACAGAAGCGAGGGACATCTTGAACAATTTTCAGAAGACTGTGTTTGTGAGAAACTAGCTCAACTTAAAGTAGACAAAGCGATGAGACCGGATGGGATACACGCTAGAATACTGAGGGAACTTGGGGACGTTCTAGCAGCTCCACTGACTGATCTTTTCAATGCCTCGTTGGAGTCGGGAGTGGTGCCAAAGGACTGGAGAGAGGCTCATGTGGTGGCTTTACACAAAAGCGGAAGTAAGGATGTAGTTGAAAACTACAGGCCAGTTAGTTTAACTTCAGTGGTGAGTAAATTATTGGAAACACCTCTGAAAGAGAAAATAGTGAGGTTTCTGGAGTCCAGCAGATGGACGTCAGTACCAGGAAAAATGGTAGAAACCATCATAAAGAATAAAATTACTCAGCATGTAGATAGTCATGGCCTTATGGGAGACAGCCAACATGGCTTTACACAAGGAAGATCTTGTCTTACTAATCTGTTATGTTTTTTTGAAGGTGTGAATAAACAGGTGGACAAAGGTGAGTCGGTTGATATAGTGTATCCGGACTTTCAGAAAGCCTTTGACAAGGTCCCTCATCAGAGACTTTTAGCAAAACTAAAGAGTCATGGGATAGGAGGTAGTATACTATTGTGGATCTGGAACTGGTTAAAAGATAGAAAGCAGAGGGCAGGGCTAAATGGCCAATTTTCCCAATGGAGAAAGGTGAATAGTGGTGCACCCCAGGGATCTGTGCTGGGTCTGCTCCTTTTTGACATATTCATAAATGACCTGGAAAGGGGAATAACGAGTGAGGTTATCAAATTTGCAGATGACACAAAACTATTTAAAGTTGTTAAAACCAAAGAGGATTGTGGAAAATTGCAAGAGGATCTTGATAAGTTGGAAGAATGGGTATCAAAATGGCAGATGAAATTTAATGTGGACAAGTGCAAGGTTATGCACCTAGGGAAGAACAACCCAAACTATGCAAGGTTCCACATTAGGAACTATCACCCAGGAAAAAGATTTAGGCGTCATTGTGGATAACATGTTAAAACCCTCGGCCTAATGTGCAGCGGCAGCCAAGAGAGCAAATAGAATGCTAGATATCATAAGGAAAGGAATGGAAAATAAAACAAAACATATTATAATGCCTCTATATTGTTCCATGGTGAGACCACATCTTGAATATTGTGTGCAATTCTGGTCACCATATCTTAAAAAGGATACAGCGTTATTAGAAACGGTTCAGAGAAGAGCCACCAAAATGGTCAAGGGGAAGGAAGGATACTCCTATGAAGAAAGGCTAAAAAGGTTAGGACTCTTTAACCTGGAAAAGAGACGGCTGAGGGGAGATATGATAGAAGTCTATAAATTAATGAACGGAGTGGAACGGGTAAACGTAGGTCGATTGTTTATGTTATCAGTATATAGAAAGACTAGGGGACATGCAATGAAGCTACAGGGTAAACTATTTAAGACTAATAAAAGAAAATATTTTTTCACTCAACGTGTAATCAAACTCTGGAATTTGATACCGGAGGATGTAGCAAAAGCTGTTAGTGTAGCTGGGTTTAAAAAAGGTTTGGACAAGTTCCTGTAGGAAACGTCCATAAATCATTATTAAGAAGGGACCCAGGATATCAGTGCTTGACCCAATACAAGCATTGTGGAACTTGTGTCTTTTGGGGAAACTGCCAGGTACGTATGACCTAGATTGGCCACTGTTGGAAACAGGATACTGGGCTTGATGGACCTTGGTCTGACCCAGTATGGCATATCTTATGTTCTTAGGATCCGAGGCAGCATGGATTCACCAGAGGCAGGTCTTGTCAGACAAATCTGATTGATTTCTTTGATTGGGTGACCAGGGAGTAGCCCTAGATGTGGTGTATTTAGATTTCAGTAAAGCCTTTGACACTGTTCCTCACTGGCGACTTATAAACAAACTGAGCACCCTAGGGATGGACCCTAAAGTTACTGCTTGGGTTAGAAATTGGTTGGATGGGAGGCAATAAAGTGTACAGGTAAATGGAGCTCACTCTGAGGAGAAGGATGTTACCAGTGGTGTGCCCCAGGGATCTGTCCTTTGTCCGATTCTTTTTAAAATCTTTGTTAGTGATATAGCGGAAGGGCTGTCGGGTAAGGTATGCCTACAAAAAATCTGCACTAGAGTAGACACCCAGGAAGGCGTAGATAACATGAGGAGGGATCTAGCTAAGCTTGACGAATTGTCTAGAATTTGGCAGCTGTGATTTAATGTTAAAAAATGTAAAGTCATGCATTTGGGCTGCAGCAATCCAAGGGAGCAATATAGAATAGGGGGTGAAGTACTTTTGTCCATTAAAGAAGAGCAGGACCTAGGCGTGGTTGTGTCTGATGACCTTAAAGTAACTAAATAGGTAGAAAAGGCGACGGCAAAAGCTAGAAGGATGCTTGGGTGCATACGGAGAGGAATGGCCAGCAGAAGAAAGAAGGTGATAGTGCCTCTGTATAAGTCTTTAGTGCGACCTCATTTGGAGTATTGTGTGCAATTCTGGGAACTGTACCTTCAAAAGGATATAAACAGGATGGAGTCAGTACAGAGGGTGGCTACTAAAATGCTTAGTGGTCTTCATTATAAAGCATATGAGGAAAGACTTAGAAGAAAGGTGGGATAGAGGTGATATGATTGAGATGTTTAAATACTTTGTGGCATAAATGTTCAGGGAGAGAGCCTCTTTCAATTGAAAGCAAGTTCTGCTACGAGGGGACATGAGATGAGGGTGAAGGGAGATAGATTCAGGAGTGATATGCGGAAATATTTCTTTACGGAAAGAGTAGTGGATCCATGGAATAGTCTCCCAGTGGAGGTGGTAGAGATGAGGACAGTAACTGAATTCAAAAAAGCATGGGACAAACACAGAGGATCTCTAAAGGTAAAAAGTGGACTGTTGTAGTTGTTGATATGGAAGAACAGACTAGATAGGCCATGTGGTCTTTTTCTGTCGTCATGTTTCTATGTTTCTAAGTTACGTGGGAGCCGTTTGTGAGAGTGTATGGATCCAGTGGAACTTCATAAGAGTAGAGTGTTGTGAGGGTGTGGGGGCTTCTCCAGGGGGTGGTGTGGATGGGAAGGGGGTGGGGGGTCTTTTTTTTAAACTTTCTGATTTTGTGAAAACTGTTATAAAAATAAGACTGCCTGGTCAGATGGGGTATTCTGGTTAATATTCATCTCTGACACATGTGTTGCTGTCATCCTGGAATCCTTTGTATGCTGTCTGGTTCTTTTTCCCATAAAAAAAACTAACTAAATAATGACAATTAACATCCCATTCCCCTCCCAACAGCAAGGCATTTCCAGTTTTTAAATGCTATGGATAGAATTAGGGCCATAGACTCTTCGCATTCAAGGATTCACTGCCACATAATCTAATTCTGAAGATTGTCAATATGTACTGTAATTAAATACAATAAATTAAGTTGATTTTTTAAAAAGTGAACGACATTGAGGGGTCCTTTTATTGAAGTGAGCTATGGTTTTGCATACAATGTTCATTTAGTGTAAACATTAATGTGCTAAGTGTAAAACCTCCACAGTAATTGTGCAGGCATAACCAACATGTTCCCGACAGTTAATGTGCATATTTTTGTTAAAATAGTAAATAAAGGTAAAAGGAAACGGAAACCGCTATGGTTTTCGAAAGTAGTAGCTGAAAAGGTGAAGAAAAAGAGGGAGGCCTTCATGAAATACAAAACATCACAAAGAGAGGAAGACAGGCATCTATATTTGGAAAAATTTAGAGAAGCTAGCAAAGTAGACAGGAAAGCAAAGATTCAGAAAGAGAAGGAAATAGCCAATGCAATAAAATAGGGGGATAAGACATTTTACAGACATGTTAGTGAGAAGAGGAAGGGCAAAAGTGGTATTGTCAGACTCAAGGGTGAAGGGGAGGAAAGCATAGTTACTCATCTCTAACAGATGATCTCCGGGAACAGCAGGAATTTAGTCTTCACATATGGATATCGTCGGTACTGACGGAGCCTGCGCGGGAACGCTGCCCAGCGTCCAATAGGAACGTTTTTGGGAGCATCCCACAGCACCTGCATGCTGCCTTCCCGCCTTTCCCAACTGTCCCTCTCCAGCTGAGTTTAAAGCTGAGACAAAGAGAGAGGGAAAGAGAGATAGATAGAAAGATAGAGAGATACAACTCCTAGGGGAGGTGGGTGGGTTGTGAAGACTAAATTCCTGCTGTTCCCAGAGATCACCTGTTACAGGTGAGTAACTATGCTATCTCCAGGAACAAGCACGAATGTAGTCTTCACATATGGGGACTCCCTAGCTGAAGATGCCAGGGAGAAGACCCCAGAAGTTGTGTGCCCCGAGAGACGGCTGGGGGGAGGCGACTTAAGATGGCGGCGGTTTGAAGCCCCTGCTCAGAGGTCTGGCGTCGAGAGCGTTCTTCCTGGCTACCTTTGCTCCTTCTGCGGTGGATATGGGCAGAAGGAAGCGGAAGCAAGTAAACCTACCCCCGGGTGAAGCTGCTTCCAGTGTAGCAGGTCAACGGACGCTCCAGATGTGTGGCTTCATCGGCGGGGGTGAGCGAGCGGCATCCTCGGCAGGCCCGGTGGGATCATCGGACCTGAGCACGTCCGGGGTGTTTCTGTCCCCGGAGCAGCGGGCCCCCCCGCCTTGCCCCGGAAGTGATGTGCGCGGCAGTGGAGAGTCTCCTGTTGGTGTTCTAACCAGCACGCCGATTCAGGAGGCTTTGGAGGGCTCCTTAGCCGAGGCGATCCCTCCGTGTGGGACTCCTGGAGTGGTGGCGACATCAGAGGCTGGGCCAAGTTTTTTGGTTAGCCCTTCCCAGGAGGATGTGTCCCCGAGAGAGAATGCTGGAGGAGGCGGTTTGGTGAAGCCTGCGAAAGTAACGTTAGAGGTGCTATGGGATGTTATTGCTACAATGAATTCTTCCTTGGAAACACTTGTTGCATCTGTAAGTACTGATACTAAGTTGTTTAAAAAGGATTTTCTTCAAGTCTCAAGTGTCCAGAAGGAACAGGAGGGGAAACTGGTGCAGCTGAGTGGGGAGCTAGGTCAACTCCGTGAACTACACCTTGCCCATGTGAAGGACCGGAATGTGACCAATAGAAAGTTGGAATACCTGGAAAACCAAGTCCGGAAGAACAATTTAAGACTGGTTAACTTTCCTAGGTCTCCTGTATGTTCTCCTCTGGATATGGTGCGGAGATACTTCCAGGAGGTCCTAAAGATTCCTGGGGATAATCTCCCGCCATTAACCAGAGTTCAATATTTAAATACTGGCGGGGGAGCTCCTGGAGCTGCTAGCAACCCTCCGGGAATCTCTGGAGACCTAACTGGTTTCTTGGAGAGTTCTCTGGACTTGGTTACGGCCCGCTCTACTCTCCTAATTACATTGGCCCTTGAGTCAGATAAAGCAATAATCTTTAGGTTGTATTTCAGGAATTTTAGTCAGCAGTTTATGGGCACATGTGTACGTATATTTCCTGATTTGGCTAGGAACACTCAGTTGAGGAGGAAGGAATTTCTGGGCTTGAGGCCCAGAGTCCTTTCCCTTGGTGGTATTTTCATGTTAAAATTTCCTGCTCGTTGCTGTGTTTCATATAAAGAGAAGATATTTGTGTTTTTTGAGCCCGCTCAGCTTCTGGAATTCCTGGTGGCTAGGGAGGATAGTATTGTGATGGTAACATCTCGTACGGCTGATGTGTAAGTCTTGCTCTGCCTTGTTCTATTTTTTTTTCCTCTTTAATGCAATTGATTTCCTGGTGCCTCCCCTGAGTAATGTTGTGGGCTTATTTTGGTAATGTACAATGGTATGGTTCTATGATATTTGGATTTGTATGTTCTGTTACCATGTTTCCTTTATTCAATTTTGGAATTGAATGTATTTTCAAAATTTAATAAATATAAAATAAAAAAAAAAAAAAAGAAGTTGTGTGCCCCTGTGAAAGGGCTCCACTTCCCCCATGGATCTCTGGCATCCTACCAGGGATGGTGGGTAGGAGTTGATTAAGTATGGAACAGGTGTTGAAGAACAGCCTGACCAAACAAGGCATCCCGGTGGGAGTTCTTGTCTAAGCAGTAATGGGCTGTGAAGGTATGAACCAAAGCCCAAGTCCACAATGAACCTCTAACTCAAAGCTACCCTAACCTGTCTATGTCCAATGTTTGTCCTATGTCCAAAGTCTTTCCTATGTCAAAATCATCAATGTTGCCTCCCCGGTGATGGCCCTACCCTTGTACTTAATTCCCCCACCCCCATGTAACACCGCTTTGACCCGGTGAAAAGCGGTATATAAATACAGCTAAATAAAATTTAAAAAAAAAATAGCTGCTCGACAAATGTCGTCGATAGACACAGAGTAAAGATGAGCCATAGAGGCTGCCATGGCTCTCACATTGTGAGCTGTGACATGGCCTTCAAGAGGAAGGTTCTTACTCTCATAGGCAAAAGATGTACACTGTGCAATCCAGCTGGACAGTGTTCTTTTGGAGACTGGAAGTCCCAAATGACTAGGATCAAAAGCAACAAAGAGTTGAGAGGACTTTCTATGTTGCTGTGTCCTCTGCAAGTAAAAGGCTAAAGCCCTTTTACAGTCCAAAGTATGAAGATTCCTTTCTGCATTTGAGGCGTGAGTTGGGAAGAATACAGGAAGGTAAACCGCTTGTTTTAAATGAAAAGGTGACACCACTTTTGGCATAAAGTGTGGATGAGTCCTAAGGACTACCTTATCATGATAGAACCTTGTATAAGGAGCCACCAACGCAAGCCACCAACGCTTGCAGTTCACTGATGCGACGTTCTGATGTGATTGCAATAAGAAAGATGACCTTCCAGGAAAGGACTTTCAAAGAGGTAGTAGCTAATGGCTCGAAAGGCAGCTTCATGAGCTACCCAAGAACCAGATTTAAGTCCCATGCCACCGGTGGTGGCTTAATGGGAGGCTTAGCTAAAAGAAGGCCTCTCATAAATCTCGCTATGAGAGGATGAGAGGAAAAAGGTTGTCCATTTAGAGACTTGAAAGAAGCTGCAATAGCACTCAAATGAACTCTCACTGAATTGGGCTTAAGCCCTGCATTAGATAAATGAAGGAGATACTCCAGTAATGATTCCAGAGGTATCGCAAGAGGGTTAAGACCCTTCTGCGAGCACCATATGGTAAACCTTTTCCACTTGAATGCCTAAGAGCGTCTTGTGGAAGGCTTCCTGGAAGCATAAAGGATATCCTTTACCTGCTGAGAAAGGTTAAGACCGTGACGTTCTAGGCTTTCAGCAACCAGGCCCTGAGATGCAGAGACTGGGGATTGGGATGCCACAGCATCCTATCCTCCTGAGAAAGGAGATTTGGAGCAGATCCTAACTCCAGAGGCAGAGCTTGAGAGAGATGTAGGAGCAGAGGGTACCACATTTTCCATGGCCAATGTGGAACTATGAGAATCATATGACCTCTGTCTCTCTGAAGCTTGAACAGGGTTTTGGGAATTAGGGAATGGGTGGGAAGGCATACAAGAAGTCCTGGCCCCAATGGAGGAGGAAAGCATCCCTGGCCTGACAACCCTGAGTCGGAATTCTGGAAGAGAACCAGGGAAGTTTGGCATTCAGCGGACTTGCAAAGAGGTCTATGTCCCGGGTTCCCCAAATTTGGAAAATTTTGGCCACCTGGTCTGCATGGAGAGACCATTCGTGTGGAAGCAGAACTCGACTGAGTCTGTCTGCCCAAGAGTTTTGAATATATACTGCAAGAAGATGAATCTGATGCTCTCTGGCGAGGGCCCATAGTCATAAAGCTTCATTGCATAGCGACAGAGAGCCTGTTCCGCCCTGCTTGTTCACATAGAACATGGCTACTTGATTGTCCGTTTGAACTAGGACTGTCTTGTAGCTGAGCTGGGTGTGGAATACTCGAAGAGCAAGGAAGATTGCTCTGAGTTCCAGGAGGTTGATGTGTAGATAGGCCTCCTGTGGAGTCCAGGTACCCTGGGTAGAGAGGCCTGTGAGGCATCTGTTAGGGTGGCTTGGGGTGGGGGTTGCTGAAAAGGAGACACTACCAAAAGGTTTTGGGGTGACTGCCACCATTGGAGGGACAAAATAAGGCGATCTGAGTTTGCTATCTTGTCTGACAGGCAACCTGATGCCTGAGTCCACTGAGTGGATAAAGTCCACTGGGCTGCCCTCATATGGAGGCGAGTATAAGGGACCACAGGAACGGTGGATGCTATGTGGCCTAGCAACTGTAATATTTCCCGAGCAGTGAGGTGAGGCTTTAGCACTGCTTGGGAAGCTAACTGTACAATGCGAAGGCAGTGGGGCTGTGGAAGGTAGGCCCTTGTCTGTCTGGTATCCAGCAGAGGTCCTATAAACTCCAGGGACTGAGTGGGAGCAAGGTTGAATTTTGGGAAGTTTATGACAAGTCCCAAATACTGAAGGATGCGCATTGTGCGACAGAGGGCAACCCTGGCCTCTGGTTCTGAAGGGGCTCGAATGAGCCAGTTGTCTAAGTAAGGGAAGACAAATATTCCCAGGGTGCGGAGAAATGCTGCCACCACAGCCATGCATTTTGTGAACACTCTTGGTGCAGAGGCCAGGCCAAAAGGAAGAACCCTGTATTGGTAGTGCTTCCCTTGAAACAGAAAGCGAAGGGACGTTCAGTGAGTTGGATGGATGAGAACATGAGTGTACGCATCCTTGAGATCTAGAGAACAAAGCCAATCCTGACTCTGAAGGTATGGCAGCAGAGTTCCCAGAGAAATCATTTTGAACTTCTCTTTGAACAGGAATTTGTTCAATTCTCTGAGGTCTAAAATGGGTCTGTGTCCTCCTGTTTTCTTTGGAATAAGGAAAAAGGGGGAGTAAAACCCTGTACCCCGTTGGGGAATGGGTACCTCTTCTATTGCTCCTTGAGCAAAGAGCACAGTGACCTCCTGACCTAACTGGTGGTTGAGAGAGGTCTGAGAATTGAACTGTGTTACCATTGTAGGAGGGGACATGCTGAGGAAATGAAGCTTGTACCCCCCCTCTTACAATAGACAGAGTCCAATTTTCTGCTGTTATCTGACCCCATCTGTGGGCAAAATGACATAACCTTCCTGGGATGGTGGAGGGTTCTGGACCATTCAGGGCCGGGAAGGCAAAGTTCTCTAGATAGGAGTCAAAGCCCCTGTGGAGGCTGAGTTTGCTGAGCCGGTTGAGGCTTAGCTGCTTTTGTCTTTCTTTGCCTAGGTTGTTGCTGCTGTCCCTTTTGGGCAGACTGACCTAAACGATGCCCCTGCTGGGTATAGGAGGGATAAAACTTTTTCTTCTTACTGAAGAATGGTTACTTATAGGATTTTTTCCTTGCAGGATGAGCTGTAGATTTAGATAATCTATCCAAAGTGATATTGTCAGCATCTATCTCATTAGCTTTTTCCTGCCAATTCTTGCCAAAGAGATTCTCTCCTGTGCAAGGAATATTCCCTAGTTTATCCTGTACCCAAATTTCCAAATCAGATGCCTGGAGCCAGGCAATCCTACGTGCACCTATGGCAATGGCAGAGGTTCTGCTTATGCACTCAAAGCAGTCAAAGGCTGCACGATTCACAAACTTGGAAACATCCTGGGCATGTTTGACAAGGGTGAGGTAATCTTGCCTCTTATCATCAGGAAGGAGAGGGCTCATAAGCTCTAAATCTCCTATGACCTCCTTAAGGAACATTCCCATATATAAGATATAGGAACTGATCCTAGCAGAAAGCATGGAAGCCTGGAAGGTTCGACGTCCAAAGGCGTCAAGAGTCCTACACGCACGTCCTGGAGGATTAGATGCATGCCTTTTTGCACTCTTTATCCTTCTCATTGCTGACTCCACCACCATGGAATGGTGTGGTAATTGAGTCTTCTGAAACCCAGGACAGGGAGGAACTCGATACATGGTGTCGAGTCTTCGAGAGTGAGGAGATGTGGTTAGAGATGTTTCCCACATCCTTAACATGAGATCATGCAAGATCTCATGAATAGGTAAGGTAGCTGCCTCTTTGGGAGCTTTAGGGTACTGCAGGATTTCTAATTCCTTTGCCCTAGGCTCTTTTTCAGGAGCCACTGTAATGGAAAGACCTCGAGCCACATCTCGGATAAAATCCTGAAAGGACATATCCTCTGGTGGAGACATCCTACGCTGAGGAGAAGAGGAATCCTCAGGAAGAAGTACTCTGGTATCGGCGGAGCTTTCAGAGTCTTCAGACTCATCCGAGGATTCAAAGTATCTCCGATCCGGGTGATCGTGCAAGGCACGGTACCGGTACCGGTACCGATCAAAGTCGGCATCAGAGTGTTCCGGTACCGACCTATCGATACTGGATGGATATGCATGACTCGGACTCGGTAGAATACCTGCCGATGTCGATTCAGTCGGTACCGGCACCGGGGTCAGTGCCGGTACCGGTTGAATTGTCTGAAGCGGTTTCAAGGGCATCGAGGTTGTGAGAAGAGCCACCAGACTGCATTCAATTGATACTGCCGATGCTTGGGTATCGGTACCGGAAGAAGCGGCCGGTACCCCAGAGCATGGCACCAGTAGTTCTGCTGAGGTTAAAGCCTCAAGAATGTCCTGGAGCCCCGTTACTGCTTTGGAAGCTGAAGCCGAAGCCTCCCGCCGGGGCAATTTTGCCAGTGAAAGTCCCTCAAGGGCAACGCCAGAGGCATCTCGCTGTCTAGAAGGAGATCTACCTTTTGAGGACTGACTAGATTTATGTTTAATTACCTGAGATCCATGGGAGGAAGATGAAGATCTGGACGACGTTGATGCCACGGAGGCTGCATCGGAGGGAAAAAGGGTAATAAGCTTAGCAGCTCGGTTCTGCCGGCCCCTTTTCGACATCATCCCACAGGCAACACACTCTGAAATAGAGTGGTCAGGACCTAAACATTTGAGGCACCACTCATGGGTGTCAATGACGGAGATGGTACCGCCACACTTTGAACACTTTTTAAAATTCGAAGCGGGTTTTTCCATTCTGAAGGAAAAGTTGGGCCTAGTGCCCAAAATGGCGCGTGGCACCTGAGAGAAAATTACTGGAAAGACTCCAGAAGAAAAAAAACAACAAACTTTTTTTAAAGAAAAGGAAGAAGAACCGGCGATACCGGTGTAGCGTCGAGGGAAGGCAGACGCGACCACAAAAAAGAATAGAAGGGATTTTTTTCTGCGGTGACAGGATGTGCAACCTGTCGGCTCCGCGGAAATCGAAGAACTGGAGAGGGACTGTTGGGAAAGGCAGGAAGGGAGCACACAGGCACTGTGGGATGCTCCCAAAAGCTTTCCTATTGGACGCTGGGGAGCGTTCCCGCGCAAGCTCCGTCGGTACCGACGATACCCATATGTGAAGACTACATTCCTGCTTGTTCCTGGAGATTATGTAGAAGCTGATGAGGATAAAGCGGAATTGCTTAACAAATATTCTCCAGGAACAAGCAGGACGTCAGTCCTCACATATGGATGACGTCGGCACCAACGGAGCCTGCGCGGAGCATTTCCCCAGATTTCAAAAGAAAGCCTTTGGGAATGCTACCTCGCATGCGTGGTCCCCTTCCTGCCCAAGAGTACCATCTTGCTCAAGCTCCTTTCTTCTGCAGAGCCCAATGGACGTAATCCTCTACTTCCCCAAAAAACGCCAAACCTCTCTCTCTTCCTCCGGTGCTGCACTGGTCTCCTTCCTGCCTCAAGGTGGCACTTTCGACGAGGGTCTCAGCTCTCCCCTTTTTCTCAACGTTTTCCCTCGACCGTCCTGCACACCATTTTTCACCCGGAGGTCACTGACCCCAGCCGAGTGTTCTACCACCATGTCTCCTAGTGGGTTCAAGAAATGCGACTGCTGTAGTCAGACTCTCTCAGTCACTGACACTCATGACTCTGCATTCACTGCCTGGGTCTGGAGCACGACAGTTTCACTTGGCAACCGGTGCCAGGCCATGACCCCTAAAACAAATAGGAGGCGGTCTGAGTTGTAGGGGAAGTCTTTTCCAAGATATGACTCTGCCACAGCTTCCCCATCGCCGAGCCCCGTAGCCGGCCCTTCGCAAGAGGTCCAGGCATTCTCAGAGTCCCATGGTAGTGGCTCCTCCGGTGCAGCCCTGGACCCTTCTAAAAAGAAGGTCCTAAAGGAGGTGCCTCCAATGAAACCTGGCAGAGTCCCTCGTCAGGACTCGGGCAACTCCGAGCAGTGCCCTCAGAAAGTCTCCTCAGCCGGTGGAGACCGCGTCAGGACCCGTGAGCCTATAGTCCTCCTCGAGGATGCACTCTGCGGAATGCCGGTGTTGGATCAGAGACCCTCGAATACCGCATGGCGGCCATGGAGCAGAGCCTCTCCTCCATCTTGTCTTTGCAGCAGGTGTCGATGTCTGGGGGCCCCCCCCCCCCCCCGGCATCATCGGCTCTAAAACCGGGCCCCCCAACCTCGGGGGAGCCTCTGGGTGTCAAACCTGGCACCAAGCACAACCAACTTCGGGTAAGTCCTCGGTGTTGATCGAGGTCTCGATCACGCTCCTCGGGGATCTGGTCCTCCCAGTCAAGTTTCCAGGAGTCCGACCCCAGGATCTCTGGGGGGGACCCAGTTCCTTGGAGCTGCCCCCGGGGCTGACTCCTCAACATCCTCAGACTCCGATTGGGAAACAGATGACGAGGCCTTGCCGGAGACCTCCCAACACCAGGATGTCCCCTCCGAGCCATCTCCCCCAGAGCCTGAACGCCACTTGGGACGTGGCCTTTCACGACTTTGTTCGTGACATGGCTCGGACTCTCTCGATCCAGACAGTGTCGGAGGGGGACCCGCACACCAAGGAGCTCGAAATCCTACAATATGAGTCCCCTCCCAAGGAGGCTCTCATGGTGCTAGTTCCACCCATCCTTGAAAGGCTACTCCACAGGATGTGGGAGTCCCCGGCCTTGGTGCTGGTGATCAGTTGGCGCCTGGACGCCATCTACTGGGTCTGGAAAGGCCCTGGGTTCCATAAGCCACAACTTCCCCACAACTTGATGGTGGTAGAATCCTCCATGCAAAAACTGAAGAGCCAAAAGACCTACTTCTCAGTTCCCCCAGGCAGAGAAGCTCGGGCCCTCGATGCCATGGGACGTAAGTACTACCAGGGCACCATGCTTGGTGCTACCATTAACTACCATGTTTGGGTGCCGAATACAGGCATACGAGTTGTATAGGGATGTACCTTAAGGGCCTGATACAGGAGCTTTTGGGGTTCTTGGCAGGCCTTGCCGGAGAACCTCTGCAAAGGTTCCAGCCCCTAGTGGCAGACATCCGGAGACTGTTCCAAATTCCTCTCCTGAGCCGCCTACGACAGGTTTGAGTCTGCAGCCAGGGTAGAAGCTGCCGGCATCAGCACCCAGCATGGTTACAGTCCTCAGACCTGGAGCAGTGGGTACAGGAAAAGCTGTTTGATGTCCCCCTGCAACGGTGAGAACCTGTTCAGGAAACCGATGTCTGATAAGGCTGCGTAAATTGAGGCCAAGGTAGTGACCTGGCAGAGGCTGTCCAAAAAGACTCAAACCTCACCAGGAAAAAATCCTCAGAGTAAAAGCCCTTTTTCCAGAGAAAGCAGGGCTACCTCCAGACCGGCAACTACCAGCCTTACTCGGAGCAGTCTCAACAGGCCTCACAACCGAAAAGCCAGGAACACGGGCCCAGCCAGCCGAAGGCTCCCAAGCCCCAGGCACTAGCTCCTGCCCAACCGGGAGAAAGATTTTGACTCCTTGGGCTGGTCCTCTCCTCCCCCGGGAGTCCCAACTCAGCCCACAGGGGGTCGACTGGCCTCTTTTGCCCCCAGATGGGCCAGCATCATCAGAGACCAGTGAGTCTTGCAGGTGGTGAGGGAGGAGTACTTCCTCCATCTACAGCAAAATCCTCCAGACTTCTTCCTAGAAGAGCCATCACAGCCTCTCCTCCACCAGGCCTTTCTCACCACAGAACTCATAGGCTTGCTCGAGGACAGGGCGGTGGAACCTGTACCCTAACACCTCTGGGGGCAGGGGTTCTACTCAAGGTATTTCCTTTTCCCAAAAAGAACAGGGGGCCTCCGGCCCATCCTGGACCTGCACAACTTAAACAAGTTCCTGGTGAGGGAGAAGTTCAAGATGCTCTCACTTGGAACACTGCTGCCTTACTTCCACCAGGAAGACCAGCTCTGCTCCTTGGATCTCAAGGATGCTTTCACCCACATCCTGATCCACCCCTCCCACAGGCATTACCTGAGATTCGTGGTGGGGGGGCAGCACTACCAGTACAGGGTGCTACCATTCGGCCTCGTCTCCTCTTGAAGGGTCTTTACAAAATGCCTGATGGTCATTGCCGCCCATATGCGCCTCCAAGGGGCCCATGTCTTCTCTTACCTGGATGACTGGCTCATCAGAGGCAGCACACTCTTTGAGGCCAGCCAAGCCACAGGGCTCACTATCCACACCCTGCAGCATTTGGGGTTCATCATTAACTACCCCAAGTCCAGCCTCTCCCCAGTTCAAAGCCTGGAATTCATAGAGGCCCAGCTGGACATTCTGCGGGTCAGGGCCTTTCTCCCTGTGGAAAGAGTCCACCGCCTGATGCAGCTGGCAAAGGAAGTGCAGGACTGCAAGTCTGTGCCAGCCCGCCTGCTCCTCCGTCTGTTAGGCAACATGGCCTCAACGACTCACGTTACGCCTCTAGCTCACCTGCACATGTGGGCAGCCCAGTGGTGCCTTAGTTCATGGTGGACGCAAGCCTCAGGCAGGCTGAGGGACCGGGTGAAAGTCACCCACCGGCTGGCGGCCTCCCTCGCCTGGTGGCAGTCCTCGCACCACCTCAGAGCAGGGATGCCCTTCTAGGCACAGACTCCTCAGAGGGTCCTGACAGCAGACACATCCCTCGTGGGCTTGGGCACACATTGCGAGGGCCAGTACACCAAGGGCACCTGGTCCCCGGAGGAAATCAATCTTCTCAAGCTCAGGGCTATCTTTCTGGCCCTTCAGGCCTTCCGCCACCTCCTGAGCAACCTCCCGGTCCTCAGACAGACAGACAATCAGGCTGCCATGTTTTATGTGAACAAGCAAGGGGGCATTGCCTCATATCCCCTGTCAGGAGGCAGTGGCCCTCCACTCCTTTGCAGTGTGCAACCATATGCTCCTGAGGATGGTGTACTTACTAAGCCAGGACAACTGCCTGGCAGACAATCTCAGCAGGGTCCTTCGGCCACACGGGTGGTGCCTGGACCCCAGGGTGACCCAGAGGCTTCTCCACTTCTGGGGCAGACCCTGGCTGGACTTGTTCACTTCCCCAGACAACTCACAGCTACCAAAATTTTGCTCTCCTCAGCACTACACCACAGGAGGATGGCAGCAGATGCGTTCCTGATCTCCTTGTCACAGGGCCTGCTTTATGCATTCCCGCCGATCCCTCTGATAGCCAAGTGCCTTTTCAAGATCCAAAGCGAGCACGCTTCAGTAATCCTGATTGCACCCAGGTGGCCCAGGCAGCCCTGTCAATGGCAATCCCAGTACCACTGGACCGGGACCCAGACCTCCTGTCTGAGGAGGGGGGTTCCTTGTTGTACCACAACCTGTGGTCCCTAACGCTGACAGTGTGGCTGTTGAAACGGTAGCACTGGCCCCTTTCAACCTCCCAGATGAGGTCGAGGAGATCCTTCTGGCCTCCTGGAAGCCATCCACCAGAAGGGCTTATGCTTTCAAGTAGAGGAGATTCTCACTCTAGTGTGCAGAAAGGAATGAGAATCCATTCTCCTGTCAGGTAAAGCTTGTGCTGCAGTACTTACTGCACCTCTCACGATCGGTCTTGAAGTCTAATTCAGTGAAGGTGCATCTCAGCGCCATAGTGGCTAAACTATCACCATATAGAGGGGAAACCCCTCTCAGGAAAGCCTTTGGTCTCCAGGTTCCTCAGGGGCCTCCTCCTATCCAAGCCCCTTCTCCGCCCTCCGGCAGCGGAATGGGACCTCAATGTGGTGTTCTCCCAGCTCACCAGGCTGCCGTTCGAGGCCTTGGCGACCTGCCACCTGAGATAGCCACCTTCCAGGAAAGGTTTCTTGGTGGCTTTGACGTCCACTCGCAGAGTAAGCGAGCTGCAGCCCCTGATGGTGGATATACCCTATAACAGGTTCTATACAAACAGAGTGATGCTTCGTATGCACCCCAAATTCCTTCCAAAGGTGGCGTCTGCTTTTCACCTCAATCAGGAGGTGGGGTTCTCCCCACCTTCTTCCCATGGTCGCAAGCAGGCAGAGAGAAGGACGTCTTGCATACCCTGGTTTGCAAGAGGGCCCTGTCCTTTTATCTTCAGAGGACTGTGGGCCATCGAAAAGCTCCTCAGCCTTTTATCTCTTATGATCCAGCAGACTGGGGCTACCTGTGACCAAGCGGACCCTTGGCGGACTGCATTGCCCTGGCTTATGAACGGGCTGGTCTCTCTCTGGAGCACCAAATTACTGCTCATTGCCTGAGGGCTATGGCCACATCAGTGGCCAACCTATGCACAGTGCTGGTGCAATAAATCTGTAAGGCCATTACATGGTCTTCAGTTCATTTGTCTGCAGCTCACTACTGCCTAGAAAATGAGTTCTGCAGGAACAGTGCCTTTGGCCAGGTAGTAATCAGAAGCATTCTTGGAGTATAGGCAACTCCTTCCCTCCAGCCCTTCTGCGTTCAGGCTACTGGAAGGTATGGTGATGCTGGACAATGGGGTCTGCAGAGTCTCTTGGTAGGGACTCACCTTCTGCAACTCACGGCCTTCCTTGGGTCGCCATTGATGCTGTCATTGTTGGGTCCCCAGAAGCCTGGAGCTAGGGAGTCCCATATGTGAGGACTGACTTCCTGCTTGTTCCTGGAGCAAGCGTAGTTACTCATCTGTAACAGGTGTTCTCCAGAGACAGCAAGAATCAGTCCTCACAATCCTCCCTCCTCCCCTTGGGGTTGCCTCCTTTAACTTCTTTTCTATTTTGCCTAAGCTATGTCATCTGACTGAGCAAGATAGCACCCTTGGGAGGGAAGAGGACCACGCATGTGTGGTAGCATTCCCAAAGGTTACCACATTCCCAAAGCAAGGGAAATGCTCTGCACAGGCTCCGTCAGTGCTGACGTTACCCATATTTGAGAACTGATTCCTGCTGTCCCTGGAGAACACCTGTTACAGGTGAGTAACTATGCTTTTCTGTTCTACAGTCACAGATGAAGAACCAGGAGCAGGACTTCAGAAAACACTCACAAACAGGAACAGAAGCCAGGGGCATCTTGAACAATTTTCAGAAGACTGTGTTCATGAGAAGCTAGCTAAACGTAAAGTAGACAAAGTGATGGAACCAGATGGGATACCCGAGAATACTGAGGGAACTTGGGGACGTTCTAGCAGCTCCACTGACTGACCTTGTCAATACCTCCTTGGAGTCGGGAGTGGTGGCAGAGGACTGGAGAGAGGCACATGTGGTCCCTTAAAACAAAAGTGGAAGTAAGGATGTGGTTGAAAACTACAGGCCAAGTTAGTTTAACCTCAGTGGTGAGTACATTACTGGAAGCGCTGCTGAAAGAGAAAATAGTGAGGTTTCTGGAGTCCAACAGATTACCGGATCCGAGGCAGCATGGATTCACCAGAGGCAGGTCTTGTCAGACAAATATGATTGATTTCTTTGACTGGGTGACCAAGGAATTGGACCAAGAGAGAGTCCTAGATGTGGTGTATTTAGATTTTAGTAAAGCCTGAGACACCGTTCTGCACAGGCGACTTATAAACAAACTGAGCACCCTAGGGATAGACCCTAAAGTTACTGCTTGGGTTAGAAACTGGTTGAGTGGGAGGCGACAAAGGGTACAGGTAAACTGAGCTCACTCTGAGGAGAAGGATGTTACCAGTGGTGTGCCTCAGGGATCTGTCCTTGGTCCAATTCTTTTTAACATCTGTTAGTGATATTGCAGAAGGGCTCTTGGGTAAGGTTTGACTCTTTGCAGATGATACCAAAATCTGCAATAGAGTAGATACCCAGGAAGGAATAGATAACATGAGGAGGGATCTAACTAAGCTTGAAGAATGGTCTAGAATTTGGCAACTGAGATTTAATGTTAAAAAATGCATTTGGGCTGCAGCAATCCAAGGGAGTAATATAGTATAGTGGGTGAAGTACTTCTATCCACAAAAGAAGAGCGGGACCTAGGCGTGATTGTGTGTGATGATCTTAAAGTGGCTAAATAGGTAGAAAAGGTGACGGCGAAAGCTAGAAGGATGCTTGGGTGCATAAGGAGAGGAATGGCCAGCAGAAGAAAGGAGGCGATAATGCCTCTGTATAAAAGTCTTTAGCGCGACCTCATTTGGAGTATTGTGTGCAATTCTGGGGACCGTACCTTCAAAAGCATCTAAATAGGTTGGAGTCGGTACAGGGGGTGGCTACTAAAATGGTTAGAGGTCTTCGTTATAAGGCATATGAGGAAAGACTTAAGGATCTTAATATGTATACATTAGAGGAAAGGCAGGATAGAGGTGATATGATTGAGATGTTTCAATACCTCCATAGCATAAATGCACATGAGGAGAGCATCTTTCGATTGAAAGCAAGTTCTGCTACGAGGGGACATAGGATGAGGGTGAAAGGGGATACACTCAGGAGTAAGAAGTAATTAGACCTTACCTGCTAATTAGTGTTCCTGAAGGAACGACAGTCCAGTCCCTTACTTCTGGGGTTGCGTAACCCTTCCAGCAGCTTGGAGGCTGAGCCCAACCTTTTTGGAGGTGGGGCGGGATAAATACCCCTGAGACCACCCACCAACTCCAGTAATTGACTGAAAAAGCAGATTAAATAAACTTCTGTAATAACTATAAATCCAACCTTAAAAACCTATCCACTCTGAGAGAGAGCGGTGACCCGACTGAGGGGCCACCTACTAACCCTCCCTTTTTTTTTTTTTTTTTTTTAAGGTAATAAGGGAAGAGGGGAGGGTAGGGAGCGGAAGGGCGCCGAGAACTGCCCCGCCTACTAACTCCCGGGCCCCCTCACTCCGTCTGGTTATCCGCTCGGTTCGCTGTTCTGTCCTTCACAGCCAGGCCTTCAGTCCCGGTATAGCCGGGTGGGAACAGGGACTGGACTGTCGTTCCTTCAGGAACACTAATTAGCAGGTAAGGTCTAATTACTTCTTCCTTATCGTCACTCCAGTCCAGTCCCTTACTTCTGGGAAGTACCCGAGCAGTTCAATTCCGGGTGGGATTCGGCAAACCGGACTGAAGCACCGCTAGTCCGAACCGAGCGTCCGCTGAACTCTGTACGTCTAGCCTGTAGTGTTTCGTGAAGGTATGCAGAGAGGACCATGTCGCCGCTCTACAAATATCCAGCGGAGGGACTAGGTTGAATTCCGCCCAAGAGGTAGCCTGCGCCCGGGTGGAATGTGCTCGCAGTCCCCCCGGAACCTGTTTGCCCTTCAGAATGTAGGCGGAGGCAATCGCTTCCCTAATCCACCTGGAGATGGAAGCTTTGGCCGCCGCTTCCCCTCTGTGCGGTCCTCCGAACTGGACAAAAAGCCGCTCTGATTTCCGGAACGGAGCCGTGCGGGAAAGGTAGCGTTTTAGGGCTCTTCGGACGTCTAATAACCGAAGCTTGCTATCCTTGCCTACCAGACCTCCTGTTGGGCAGGCTGGGAGCATGACTGTTTGGTTTACATGAAAGGGAGAGATAATCTTGGGGAGGAAGGAAGGTACCGTGCGCAGAACGACCTTATCCTTAAGGAAGGCCAGGAAGGGAGGTCTGGAGGAGAGTGCTTGCAACTCGGAGACCCGCCTGGCCGAGCAGATCGCAACAAGGAAGACCGTCTTCAGGGTTAAGTCCTTCAGGGAGGCCCTCTTTACCGGTTCAAACGGCTCCCCTATCAGCGCATTCAGTACCAGGTTGAGGTCCCAGGGGGGTATGAGCGACCTGCGCTGAGGACGCAAACGCCGGATTGCTCTTAGGAACCTGGCAACGTCCGAGTGGACCCCTAAAGTCTTGCCGTGGACCTTTCCTCTATAGCACGCGATAGCGGCAAGTTGTACCCGTAGGGAACTGGGCGCTAAACCCTTGTCAAACCCCGCTTGTAAGAATTCCAGGATCTCCGGGACTGAGGCCGCCAGGGGCTTAATTTTGCGTTCCGCGCACCATGCCTCGAAAATGCGCCAGACCCTCACGTAGGCGAGACAGGTCGAGCGTTTCTTAGCCTTCAACAGCGTTGAGATTACTGCCCCCGAATATCCTCGCTTCAGGAGCCGCGCCCTTTCAAGAGCCAGGCCGTAAGCGAGAACCGATCCACGTGAGGCATCAGAACTGGGCCTTGTCTGAGTAGGTTGCTCCTGCTGGGCAGCCGCCAAGGTTGGTCTGCCAACAGCCTCACCAGGTCCGCGTACCAGGGGCGGCGAGGCCAATCTGGAGCAATGAGGATTACCAGGCCCTGGTGGGCTTCTATTCGCTGGAGGACCTTGCCGATCAGTGCCCAGGGAGGAAACACATAGAGAAGGCCCTCCACCGGCCACTTCTGAGACAGGGCATCCAGACCTTCGGACATTCTCTCCTTTCGCCGACTGAAGAATCGGTCCACCTTGGCCGAGGAAAATCTTGCCATGAGATCCATCACTGGGAAACCCCATCGGGCCACTATTTGGTCGAAGATCTCCTGCTCCAGCTCCCACTCTCCGTGGTCTATCCTGTGCCTGCTGAGGTAATCGGCTGTGACATTGTCCGTGCCTGCCACGTGCTGGGCTGACAGCGCTTCTAGGTGGACCTCCGCCCACTGGAGGAGGACGTCCGCCTCCTTCTCCAGGGCAGGGCTGCTGGTGCCGCCCTGGTGGTTGATGTAAGCTACCGCGGTGACGTTGTCCGAGAGGACGCGGACTGCCTTTCCTCGTACCACGGGCTCGAGCTCCCTGAGCGCTAGGGTGACGGCCCGTAATTCCAGCCTGTTGATGTGCCACTGAGATTCCACCGGAGACCAGCGCCCCTGGACAAACTGGCCCTCGCAGTGGGCTCCCCAGCCGGACAGGCTCGCATCCGTTGTAAGGAGCACCCACTGGGGGGCTCTAGGGGCATTCCCCGTTCCAGATTTCTCGGTTGCTGCCACCAGCGAAGAGTTCTCTTGGTCCGCGGAGCGCAGGGTAACCGTGTTGTCAGGGAGTGGATTTGTGGAGACCACCGTCGCAGTAGGGAACGTTGTAATGGGCGCATGTGAGCTCTGGCCCAAGGTACTACCTCTATCGCCGCCGCCATTGTTCCCAGGACTTGAAGGTAGTGCCATGCTGAGGGTGTTCGCCTGCTTAGGAATCGAGCGACCCGTAGCCTTAGGTCCCTGACTCGGGATTGAGGCAAGAATACCCTGCCCTTGCCCGTGTCGAATCTTGCGCCCAGATACTCGAGATTCTGGGAGGGGATCAACCTGCTCTTCGTTCTGTTGATCACCCACCCCAACTCCTCTAGAAGGCGAACCACCTTGTCCGACGCCGCGCGACTTTCCTCCTCTGACTTTGCTCGGATTAGCCAATCGTCCAGGTACGGGTGGACCAAAATTCCTTCCTTCCGAAGAAAGGCCGCTACGACCACCATCACCTTGGTGAATGTCCGAGGGGCAGTCGCTAGGCCGAAGGGGAGAGCCTGAAATTGAAAGTGACCCATTGGAACAGCGAATCTCAGGAACTGTTGATGGGATTTTCTGACCGGGATATGCAAGTAGGCCTCTGTCAAGTCGAGGGCTGTTAGGAACTCCCCTCTCCTTACCGCTGCGATGACTGACCGTAGGGTCTCCATTCGGAAGTGAGGGACTCTGAGACAGCGATTGACCTGTTTTAAGTCCAGGATTGGTCGGAAAGTGTCTTCCTTTTTGGGCACTACGAAGTAAATCGAGTAACGACCTGAGCCGTACTGATCTGGGGGCACTGGTACCACGGCCCCGAGTGCAACTAAGCGAGCGAGCATAGACTCCACTGCTGACTTCTTTGCAGGAGTACTGCAGGGGGACAGCACAAAGGCTGGAGGTATGCGTTTTGAAAATTCGAGCGCGTATCCTTCTCTGATCACCTCCAGTACCCATTGATCCGACGTGACCCGGGACCAGGCGGGAAGAAACTGTCTTAGACGACCTCCTAGGAGCAGTCCGTCCCCCTGGACCCCCGCGGCTTCATTGTTGTTTTCTAAGGGACGAGGAGGAGGAGAAGGAGGAGGTCGCCCCGAACCCGCGACCTGCTCCCCGAAACCCTCGAAAGCTCTGGCCCCTAGGGGAGAACCGCCCCCTGGGAAAGGAACTGGGCCTGGAGGGACGAAACCTCCGGGAGTCCCTGGACTGGGTACGGGCCGGAGGGAGAGAGCGGTTTTGTTTCGGTCTATCTTCTGGGAGCCTGCCTCCCTTGGAGTCGCCAAGATCCTTTACCAGCTTCTCCAAATCTTCGCCGAACAGCAGTCTCCCCTTGAAGGGGAGTCGGCTCAGGCGAGCCTTCGAGGAGGAATCCGCTGCCCAATTGCGTAACCACAGGTAACGCCTGGCCGCCACCACCGCTGCCATGTTCTTTGCCAGGCTCCTAATGAGGTCATACTGGCTATCCGCCAGGAACGCCGTTCCCGATTCCAACCTGCTCGCGTTGGAACTGTTCTCCTCTGCGGGACTCTCGTCTGTCTGTAGCTGTTGAGACCACCTTAAACAGGCTCTAGCCACCCAAGCTCCGGAGATTGAGGCTTGCAAAGCGAGGGCGCTTACGTCAAAGGCTTGCTTGAGAAGTGTATCCAATTTTCTGTCTTGGGGATCCCTTAAGGCTGCACTACCCTCCACTGGGATAGTGGTCTTCTTGGTGACAGCAGATACTGCCGCGTCCACTCTGGGAGACTTCAGTAGCTCTTTGTCCGCCTCAGGGAGAGGGTAGAGACGGAGCATAGACCGGACTCCCCTTAGATTAGATTCAGGCTGGTCCCATTCCTCCTGGATCATCTGTCGCACCACCCTATGCACAGGAAAGACCTTCTGAGATTTTCTAATGGCCTGAATCAAGGGATCCTCTAACGCTTCTTCCTCTGTGGGCGTATCGGAGGGCATATTGAGGGCCTTCAGGGACTCGTTAATCAGTGCTGGGAGTTCCTCCCGCCGGAATACTCTAATTATCCTAGCTTGGTCCTCTTCTGGGATCTCCCCTTCCTCTAGCTCCTCCTCATCCTCGCCGAAGTCCTTGTCCGAGGGCGTCTCCTCAGGAGATCCCTGGGAGAGGGCCTCTTCATCACACATCCGCGTGCGCTTAGCAGGAATGACGGGATCTGGATTGGCCGCCCCCGCGGGCCTAGCTGGCTTGACCTCAGCTGCCGGAGGAGCGGCACCCCCTGCCCCTGAACTCTGCTTACGTAGGCAGTATGCCTTGTGTAGCAAAAGGACAAATTCCGGGGAGAAGAAATCCCCTGCCCCAGCTTCCCCCGCCGGGAGGGGGGAAAGGGATAGGGAAGGGGAGGTCAAGTCCGGGGACACAGAGGAAGGTGCTTGCGCCCCCCCCCTCCCCCGCTGAGAGTTCCTCTGACCCCTGAGCGGGGTGGTCCATGTTCAAATTCATGTCCTGCTCCGCAGAGACCGCCAAGGAGGTACAGCTCCTGCAGATGCCTGTCTCCGTGGATGTACCCCTGCGTATTCCACAAGAAAGGCAGCGTGCCTTGGTTGACATGGCCTGGAACTGAGGCACCTCTAGTAGCAGGCCTCCTACCGGGTCTCCCGCCCTGGCTGAAAGGGGCTCCCCTCTGTTCCGGAGGTGGTCCCCTTCCTGGGCAACCGACCCAAGGATTCCCTCACAAGAAAGAAAACCAAGGCAAACTTGAGCTAAAGGCTTTAAAAATAAAGGCAGTTAAATCTATAGTCAAATGAGACTTGAAACAACTTTTTACTCTTTTAAAATAAATTAAACTAAATTAAAATAAAATTGAAATAAAATTAAGGCTAAAATAAGTTTAAAATAATGTTAAACCGCAGTGTAACACTTTCTCAATGAGTACTTGCGGTTTTCCTAGCAGTGCTGGAGTTCCGGGCTGATTCGGAGCTGCAAACCCGTTGGCTCTACACGTGGAAGGCCTCACCACGTGGAGCCAAAAACGGGGAGCTCTGCGGATTTCCTCCGGTCTGGGCCCGATACTTTTCCTGCCCCCCGGAGCCAAGGACTGCCGTTTTCAGAGAGGATCGCTGCCTCCGCGAAACCCCCGAGGTCCCCGGAGAGCCTGCAGTAACGCCGCCGCGTCCTTCCGATCTCGGACGGGTCTGGCGAACTCGGCCGGCCAGCGGTGCTGCCTCCAGCGCTCAGCCTGCAACGGGGCTTCGGCGCGAGGCAGTGGGAATCAGCGCGATTCAGCTGTAGAGGAGGAAAGGAGGCTTCTCCGGGAAGTTAGTAGCTGCGGCTCTCCTCCGGTGCCCGATCCGCTCCTGGGAGGGGGGGGGGAGGGGAGGGAGGAGGAGGGGAAGAGCCTGAGAAATAAAGAGCCAGAGCTCTTGAAATTAACGCTGAACCAAAGAAAATGTAAATCAATGAGTGAAATAAAATAATAGAAATTAATAGAAATTAAATAATAGAAATTAAATACAAAGAAGGACTCCAGTAAGCCCCAGGCTTACGGAACCCTCCAGCTGCTTGGAGGCTGAGATTACTGGAGTTGGTGGGTGGTCTCAGGGGTATTTATCCCGCCCCACCTCCAAAAAGGTTGGGCTCAGCCTCCAAGCTGCTGGAAGGGTTACGCAACCCCAGAAGTAAGGGACTGGACTGGAGTGACGATAAGGAATATTCGGAAATATTTCTTATGGAAAGAATGGTAGATGCATTGAATATTCTCACAGTGGAGGTGGTAGAGATGACAACAGTATGTGAATTCAAAAAAGCATGGGACAAATGCAGAGGATCTCTAAAGGAAAAAAGGGGACTGTTGTAGTGGTTGATATGGAAGGGCAGACTAGACAGAAAAAGACCACATGGCCAGTCATCATGTTTCTAATGTACGGTGCCATTACTGCGGGTGCACTTACCTCCACCTACTCAGGTGGAAATAATTGCATCCATTCTAACTGCAACACAGACAGTGCAAGATATGTACCCCACGTTAACTGCAATGTGCTCACTACACCCACTTTCTGCCCCTAACCCACCCATTCGCCACCCCAATGTGCGAATGATAGTTAGTGTGCAGATCGGGATGTAAACTATCATGCCCCTGTGCTAAGTTACCCCGGGCCAAAATGCGTGCTAACTGCATTATGTGCCCAGAGACAAGACAAAGAAAAGAATGTATGCAGAACTAATAGCAATCCCTTAAGAATTCAGGAAAAACCAATCAATCGACAGCCAACAGGGCATTTACCTTCTACTCACCAATCCTTTGAAACACACTCCCAGACAGTCTAAGAGAAATAAATGACCTCACCACATTCAAAAAGAGGCTCAAGACTTATCTAATTTACTGAATATTACCAAATCAGAGTCAAAAACCCGAACCTGTACCCCACATAATAGCTGAACATTCCAAAATATTGTACCTTCTTCTACTCGTATAACACACACAGATATGAATCACCCACACTGAGCTACCTCATCACTCCGTAATAACCTATAATATAGTCCTTTAATAACACATAACACAGTCCTGTACAGTGTACATAGCTGAATGTAAATAAATTTGTCCTAACCTTCTGTATTCAAAAGGCCTGCACGAAATGTTCGAAATGTTGAATTTGAATTAGTTCACTATAATAGTTCATTGATTATAACATTGTAGATTTATAGATAAAGCGGTATAGAAAATCCAGAAATAAAATAAATAAAACAAACAAAACTGCTTAGCGCACTTTAATAAAAAGGGATTCTTTTATCACGCAAATATATACGGTTACATAATTTTCAGTGGAGAACTTATTTTGCAGCCTTGTTACTTTTGAAACTCTCTGGCTCCATATTGGCATTGTTCTCTTGCCAAAGGGCAAAGTACTTTGGCTGCACAGTGTGTTCAGCCGTCACCCACTTCAGAAAACACATAACAAGTTTGTCTCCAGTTCAGAGTCTCCTAGTTAATGTGTCACTACACTGCTATACTTCTCATTAGATCCATCCTAATCATAATTATTATTTAAGACAACAGTTCAACATATCCCTACAAACTCTGCCTTGCTCAAGATGCTCTCCCACTAGTTTACAGCATGCCTTGCTAAATAATCCTAATACGCTGCCTTATATAAGTACAGGACAATTAAAGGCTGACTTGTGCTAACCAACTTACATAACTGTTCTTAAGGGAGGGACAATAATATTCATAGGACAGGTGTAATTCACCTGCCAGACTATGGAAACACATGTCCAAGGGGAGCAAAGGCACTTTCATAGAAATACAATGTGCCACTTGTGTGGCTTTATTTCTTCCAAATTCTCATCTGACTTTCCAAAAGTAAACTTCATGTTTTTTTCCTGCACAGATCCTTCTTTATTTTGAAACTATCTTAATAAAAAATTGGCACATCCCTAACTTATTTTATGTTATTACATTTTGAATGTACAGGGTAAATCATTCTGTATTTAGATATTAGATGATTAAGCACTATTAGATTAAACAAATAAAAATTTGTACGGATGCGGCAAACAATCCTTCTTGTAAGCTCTCTGCTGGAACAAAGACGACTCAACGTTAAAGCAACCCAGCTGAACAAGAGGGAATATAAATGTGCACCTAAAGGGATATGGGGTGACTGAAATTGCGACAAATTTGAATATATGTTGTTGTTTTTTTAATGTTGCTGCATGTATAATTGGGGTGGGGGGAAGGGAAACTCCTAAAACATATAATCACACATTAGAATGCAAGTCAGCCAGCTCAAAACAGACATAAATTAGACGTCTCAGTGACTGGTCACATACTTCTACAGTTTATAATTAAGAGTTACATGATGTAACAAATGTCAATACCTGTTTGCTTAGTTTTGAGCACAGTGTATTAGGTTATAAAACCACTCTGGCGAGCCCCATAGGTACAGAATGGGAAGGCGCCCTTGACAAACTAAGAAGAAATTTGGTTCTACCTGCTAAATGATGTTCCTTGGAGGAACTCCAGTCCAGTCCCGGTACCTGTGGGTTGTCTCTCCCCTTCAGCAGCTTGGAGACTGAGCATGTCACATTTTGATGACATCACCCTAGAAAAGCAGCTGGCACTTCCCCCCCCCCCCCCCGCCTCCAGTATCCTATTGACAAAGCAGACTCACAGGAACAAGTAAGAACCTGTCAGCAACTCTAACTCTAAACGGAAAACCAAGACCTCCAAATGAACTCAGTGCTCACCTGTCAGAAAGGGAATACCGCTTGCCCCTTTGGCCACCCGATTAAGCAGCCGAGCCTGCTAACAAACATAAATTTATTTTTTTTAAATTTTAATTTACCATGGAGACCTTTGCAATCCCATGATCCTAAGCCTTGCAACTCGAAAAAAAACATCTTCTTCTTTTAGGTCTGGGAACATCCCTGTGATATCACGCCGCTGCACGAGAGGGTTTCCAGGACTGGGCTGGAGTTCCTCAAGGAACATTAATTAGCAGGTAGGACCTAATTTCTTCTTCTTCCTTATTGTCCCTCCAGTCCAGTCCCAGTACCTGTGGGATGTACCATAGCAGTCCTCATTTCAGGAGGGACCCGCAAGCCCAGCCTGAAACATCGCCAAACCAAAAAACAGGCATTCTCCACTGCCTGCACCTCCCAACGGCAATGTTTTACAAAAGAATGCAATGACGACCATGTCGTCATCTTACAGATGTCCACTGGCGGTATCAAACTTGTCTCAGCCCAGGATGACGCCTGAGCTCTGGTGGAAGGCGCTCACAATCCCTGAGGAAGGAGCCAGTGTCTCAGCGAGTACACTAAAACTGTGGTCTCCCTTAACCAATGGGAAATGGAGCCCTTGAACGCCGCCTCCCCCTATTGAGGGCCGCCAGCTAAGATGAACAGACGGCCCGATCTGTACCAGGGCCTTATCCTCCTGAGATACTGCTGCAGCATTCAGTGAATACCGAGGCATCGATGAAGCGGATCCTGCCATGTCTATCCTGTTCCTGACCAGATGGGAGCAACCCCCTGATTCAACTAAAATGCCGAAAGCACCTAAGGCCGAAAGGATGGGACCGGCCTCAAAATCACCTTTTCTTTAGGCATAACAAGTAACGGAATCTGACATGATAGTGCTTGAAGCTCCGAGATGCTCCTTGATGAGCATATAGCCCCACGAAAAAAAATGGTCTATTTTTTTTATAATTTTTATTTAAGGATTTTCCAATACATCAAGAAATTGCAAACAAACTTATAACAAAAGAAATATCAAATACAGAAAAGAAAATTTTCCCCACAATTGAAAAGGAAACACATGGCCTAGTGGTTGGGGCAAGGTACTTTGGGCCGGAAGGTCGGGGGTTCAAATCCCACTAGAGGACAGCAACCTTGGGCCGGAAGGACTGGGGTTTCTAGTCCCACAGGTGCTCTTTGTGGTCTTGGGCAAGCCACTTAACCCTCCATAGCCCATGTTCCCTGTAAAATAGTTATCTCCAAGTTATAATGCCCTGTTCAATGTAATTTCAGTTTGTTCAATGTAAACTGCACTGATGCAGAATAGCACGGTATATAAATAAATCAAGGGGATCTTCTCCCCTTGATGTGTTTCCTTTTCAATTGTGGGGAAAAAATGGTCTTTAATGTAAGATCTTTCAGTTAGCAAGCCGCCAGCGGCTCAACAGGAGACTCCGCTAAAACTGAAAGTATGAGACTCAGAACCGAGGAAGGGACGACTGCTCGCCCTGGCAGTTGAACATGTTTCCCCGCTTCCAGAAAAACACTGGACATCTGGGAGGGCTCCTAAGAAGACCCCCTGTAGCCTACCCTTGAAAGGTGAGATGACTGACAAGTGCACCCACAGAGAGCAACAGTCTAACCATTGTCGAGTCTGTCTTGCAGAAAGGTGAGTACTTCCGGTACAGAGGCATACAGAGTCTTTCAGAGGAAAACTACCTGCTTTTTCGCACTCATTCTCGAAAAACTCTCCGAATGCACATATATGCAAATGAGGTCTACGAGACTGTAACAATGTTGCAAGGACCGGTGCCAAGTAGCCTCACTGTGTTAACCTAGCCCTCAGGAGCTATGCCTCACTGTGTCAACCTAGCCCTCTCAGGAGCCATGCCGTGAGCGAGACTCTCCCTCTGAGGCATCCTGATCGGGTCCTGCAATTGCAGACCAGACCTTCTCATGCTGGTAGGTGCCTGGCGGGAACGACTGCCCACCGCACCATATCGGAATATGAAGGCCTTCTTGGCCAATCTGGGGCAATCAGCAGCATTAGATGCTGCAGCGCCTCGATCCTCTATTGCTCTTGCTGATTCCAAACTTGTCATGAGATCCCTGATTGTTGGTCCCCAAACCAGACTAGCCGGACATCAGACCAGCAGGGCAAACACCATTCCATTGAGCTTCCACTCTCCGGGGTCAATCCACACTCTGCTGAGATAGTTGGCCGCCATATTCTCCCTGCCAGCCACCTGTGCTGCTGAGAGCGCCACCAAATGATGGTCCACCCAGTTCAACAGATGCTCCACTTTGTCTTCCAGCTATGCGTTGCCTATTCCTCCCTGGCAGTTAATGTAGGCCACCATCATGGCATTGTCGGAGAACACTCTCACCTCTCTCTATTCCAAGAGAGACTGAAAATCCTGCAGTGCCCAGAACACCGCGCTCAACTCAAGGTGATTGCTGGTCCACTCTTCTCTAGTGTGGACCATAGTCCTTACACTATGGTGGATTCGTAGTGTGCCCCACATCCTGAGAGGCTGGTCTCCATGGTGAGTGGAACCAGTGTGGTTGTCTCCCATGGCATGCCCGCCACCAGCTTCTCGAGCTGCCGCCACCACCACCATCAGAAAGATTTCCAGACCTCTGCCAGACAGACCAGCAGTGGTGAGAGGGGATGGTTCCACAAAAGCGCACAAGCCCCTTGCCCCTCTCTATTGTGGCTGACATGGAGCCCAAGAATGGCAGATTATACCATGCCTTAGGAGCCTGCATGCTGAGGAACAGCCTGACCTGTCCTTGGAACTTTGAATCTTGTCTGTCGGCAACAACACCCGACCAATCATGGCCTGAAAGCGTGCTCCCAGATACTCCAAGTCTTGTGACGGTTGAAAATGGCTCTTCGCCATCCTGACCACCCATTCTAGCTCTTGCCAGGAGTTGAATACTCTTTTTGAAGCACATTTGCTTTCCTCTCCGGACTGCGTCTGAATCAGCCAATCATTCCAGGTCCTTTCTGTTGGAGTGCCGTGGCTATGATCACCATGACCCTGGTGAACGTCCGAGGGGCTGTTGCTAGGCTGAATAGCAGAGCCCAAAACTGGAAATGCCCCATAGGCCCTGCAAACCACAGAAACTGCCAATATTCATCTCGTATAGAAACGTGCCAGTAAGCCTCTGTAGGGTCGAGTGAGGTTAAGTATTCCCCCGCCCAAACTGCTACCATCACCGAGCCCAACATCTCCATGTGGACTCGGAGACACTGATTTACGCACTTGAGGTCTAAAATCGGGTGAAAGGACCGCTCTCTCTTTGGGACTATGAGGTAAATGGAATATAGACCACCTCCGTATTGGTCTGGTGGGATCTCCACCACCACCCACCATGCTCTGAGGTGCACCTGCTGCACCGCCTTGCATTTCTTTGGCATCTTGAAGGGTGAGTTGACAAAGGCCTCCCAAAAAAGTCATGTGAACTCCTGGGAGTAACCCTCCTTGAGACACACAGAACCCCCTGATTTGAAGAGAGCTTGATTCAGGCATCATAAAGGTCTCACTAGCCACCTCCCACAGGAATCATGACCACCTAGCCCTGCCTCGCAACATTGGGTCTTCTTAGGCTCCCCCAGGAGGCCGAGGGGAAAAACCCAATCCGCTCTCCTGAAGCCTCGAAAAGCCTGATCTCTGGATGGAAAGTGCCATCTCTGATAAGGAGCAAACGGGACCACCCAAAAAGTTCTGAAGTCCCTAAGCTGTCCTCTGAGATACGGAGTGACTCAGCTGCAGTTTATCCTCCAGCAATCTGCTGCCCCTTGTCTCGCCAAGATCCGTCACTCACTTTTCTAGCTTTTTCCCAATAGAATCCCACCCCTAAGAATGAGCTTACTGAGATGGGACTTGGTGAACATCCGTTGACCAATTATGGAGCCACAAGTAGTGCCACGTGGCGATCACAGAAGCCATAACCTTTGACAAAACAGCAGATAGATACGGACAAAGAAGGCATCTGCCAACTCTGCTGCTCCTGGTTGGAGCTTGGCTGCTTCTGGCATGTGGAGAGTGGAGCCCTTAGAGATTCCCAGGATCCCCTTGCCAAAACACAGAGATGCCCATGCCACAAAGGCTCCGCCAATGCATGCCTACAAGGATAGGGCATTAACATCGAACACCTACTTGAGTAGCATCTCCAACTTCCGATTCCGCATGTCCTTAAGTGCTGAATTGCTTTCCATGGGAACTCTAGTCTTCTTTATGACTGGTGAAACCACAACGGCTGCCTTTAGTGCTCGCAAAATCTCCCCATCCTTTTCTAGTAATGGACAAAGAGTAATTAGGCCTCACCTGCTAATTAACATTCCTGAAGGAACTCCAGTCCAGTCCCTCACCTCTGGGTTGTTCTCCCCTTCCAGCAGCTTGGAGACTGAGCACGTCATCTTCTTGATGACCCTAGGCTATATATACCGCTGGCACCTCCCACCAGCTCCAGTAACCAATTGACCAAGCAGACTTTATTTATATTTATTTATTTACATTTCTTATATACCGCACTATTTGCGATCAGCGCGGTTTACATAGAACAAACAGTATCCGACAATAAACAAGAGTCAGGTCATTACAATGAACAGGAGCAGTAAACTTGGATAACAGGGGAAACTATCTACATGTGTGGAACATTGAGAAAGGTAACTGTATATATGTGAGATGGAGTTATTGTGTGTTGCTCATACATGGAGAGACAATTAAAGTAGAACAAATCGATAACTAAAACTGCAGCAGAAATCAAACCAAAACTAAACCTCCCCCCCCCCACCTGAGGATGAAGCTTACCTGTGAAAAAACTGAACCACCATCAAATTCACAGAGAAAGGGGTCAGGCAACTCATCCATTCCACCGCACTTCTTCTGCTCTCTGAGCAAACATGATCTTCCAGCCCACGAACCGCAACCTATGGGCCGGACTCGCCTCCCCAAACTACAATACAGACACACCGGACGGGATCAGGGACTGGACTGGAGTTCCTTCAGGAATGCTAATTAGCAGGTAAGGACCAATTACTCTTTCCTTATCATCCCTCCAGTCCAGTCCCTCACCTCTGGGATGTAGCAGAGCAGTATTAACTACGGGAGGGGCCTGCAAGGCCAGCCCAAAGGACCGCCCTACCAAAAACAGCATCCCCTGCTGCCTGAACATCCAAACGATAGTGCCTCGTAAAGGTGTGCAAAGAGGTCGACGTCGCCACCCTACAAATATCCAAAACAACACCAGACTGCACTCTGCCCAAGAGGCTGCCTGGGCTCATGTGGAATGTGTTCGTATCCCCACTGAAATAGGTTTGCTTTTCAAAATGTACACTGAGGCAATGGCCTCCCTGATCCATCTGGAAATGGAAACCTTGGCTGCTGTTTCTCCCTTGTGTGGACAGCCAAATAACACAAACAGGCGATCTGATCTGCGGAAGGATGCCGTCCTCTTCAGATAGCACTTCAACGCTCTACAGATGTCCAAACGGTGCAAATGCACATCTGCAATCTCATCCACCTCTATCAACAAGGATGGCAAGGAAACTGGCTGATTAGCATGAAAGGGCGACACCACCTTCGGCAAGAAGGATGGCACCGTCCGCAGGACCACCTTTTCCTTGGAAAAGGAAAGACATGGAGGTTGAAAAGAAAGAGCATGGGGCTCCGAAATCCACCTAGCCGAACAGAGAGCCACCAGGAACAGTCTTGATGGTCAAGTCCTTCAGGGAAGCCTGCACCACCGGCTCATAGGGCTCCCCTGCCAGGGACTCCAGTACCAGACTGAGATCCCAAGATGGGACCACCGATTTTTGAGACGGACGAAGACAACTCACCGCCCTCAGAAACCGTTCCACGTCCTGATATTCACCGAGCGACTTCCCCTGGACCTTACCCCGATAACAGGAAATCGCTGCCAACTGCACTCTCAAAGAACTGGCTGCCAGACCCTTCTCGAAGCCTGCCTGCAAGAAGTCCAAGATGTCTGGCACTGAAGCTGCCATCGGGCGACACCCCCGATCAGTGCACCAACCTTCAAAGTCACGCCAGACCCTAACATAAGACCGAAAGGTTGACTTTTTCCTAGCCTTCAGTAAAGTTGAGATTGCCAAACCGGAATACCCACGCTTCGGCAACCTTGCCATCTCAAGAGCCAGGCCGTAAGCAAGAATCAAGTCAGCAATTGGACCGGACCCTGAACCAAAAGATCCTTCCGCACAGGGAGCCTCCACGGACGATCTGCTAGCAGCCTCACTAGGTCGGCATACAACGGACGCCTTGGCCAATCTGGGGCCATCAGAATGACCAATCCTGGGTGTGCCCCTATGTGCTGAATGACCCTGCCTATGAGAGCCCATGGAGGAAATATATACAACAGGAACTTCTGCAGGCCACTTCTGGACCAGAGCGTCTAAGACCTCTGACATCTTCTCTCTTCTTCTGCTGAAGAAGTGACTTGCCTTGGCGGAACTCCACCTTGCCATGAGGTCCATGACGGGAGGACCCCAACAGTTCCCCACCTGTTCGAACACCTCCAGGCAGAGCTCCCACTCGTTGTGATCCACCCGGACCCGGCTTAGGTAATCTGCAGTGACATTTTCGACCCCTGCCACATGCGCTGCCAACAAGGCTTGAAAGTGAGCTTCCGCCCACTCCAACAGACTCTCTGCTTCCTCTTCCAAGGAGGGGCTGCCTGTGCACCCCTGGCGGTTGATATAGGCCACCATGGTCGCATTGTCCAAGAACATCCAAACGGCCTTTCCCAGAACCCAGCGCTCGAAGGCACTGAGTGCTAAGGCAACCACCCGCATCTTCAGCCTGTTGATCGACCACTGGGCCTCCGGCATGCTCCAGCCTCCCTGGACAATCTCCTTCACAGTGGGCTCCCCAGCCGGCCAGACTGGCATCTGTCGTCCGCTGGATCCACTGGGGGGACTCAAGCGGCATGCCCTGCTCCAGGTTCCCCAGATGGAGCTGCCACCTGAGAGCCCTTCTGGTCACTGGAGGACAGGGGAGCTTCCTTGACAACGGCTGATGCTGATGAGACCAGCGACGGAGAAGGGACTGCTGCAACGGTCTCATGTGGGCCCTCGCCCAGGGAACAAGCTCGAGGGTTGCCACCATGGTTCCCAGCACCTGGAGATAGTGCCAGGCGGAGGGCTCCCTCATAGCCAAAACCCCTCTATTAGCATCCACAACTCCTGTGCCTGGTGATCTGGCAAGAAAAAAACTTTGCCGCTGCGAGTGTTGAACCTCGCCCCGAGGTACTCGATCTCCTGAGACAGAATCAACCTGCTCTTGGCTAGATTGATTACCCGACCTAGACTTCTAAGGAGCTCCAACACTCTGGCAGTCGCCTTGGAGCTCTCCTCTTCAGATTTGGCTCGGATCCACCAATCGTTGAGATATGGGTGTACCAGAATTCCTTCCTTGCGGAGTGCTGCCGCAACCACCACCATCTTCTTGGTGAAAGTGAGAGGAGCTGTTGCCAGGCCGAATGGCAATGCCTGAAACTGAAAATGACCCATTGGGACCGCAAAACTCAGGAACTGCTGATAGGTCAATCTGATGGGAATACGCAGATACGCTTCAGTGAGGTCGAAAGATATTAAAAACTCCCAAACAAACCGCCACTATCACCGACCTGAGCGTCTCCATGTGAAAATGTGGTACCCTTAAACAGTTGACCCGCTTGAGGTTGAGATTTGGACAAAATGACCCCTCTTTTTTTGGGGACCATGAAATAAATGGAGTAATGACTGCAACCACATTGGTCTGTGTGTACCAGGACTACTGCCCCCAGCTGTAGAAGTCGTAACAATGTCTCCCTCACTGCTGTGGCCTTGGCAGGTGCCCTGCAGGGAGACTGGACGAACAAAGGGTGAATTGGCCGAGCTGGCTCAAGAGCATAACCATCTCAGATGACCTCCAGGACCCACTGATTGGACATGATCCGGACACAGGCAGAGTAAAACTGCTGCAGATGACCCCCCTACCTGCAGCACCCCTGCCTGAGCCCCTCTCGCTTCACTGCGATTTCCTAGGGCCTGGGGAGAAGGAGGAGGAAGCACCAAATCCCCTGCCTGCTCCTCGAAACCCCCAAAACCCCTGCCCCTTAGAGGGAAAATGTCCCCTCTGATAGGGCGCCAAGCGGGACATCCCAAACCTACGAAATTCCTGTGGCTGTGTCCGAGTGGGAGCGGGATTCCGACTCTACTTTGATTTATCCTAAGGGATTCTGCCACCCTTAGACTCCCCCAGCTTCTTTAGCAACTTGTCCAGGTCCTCCCCGAATAGAAGCTTCCCCTTAAAAGGGAACCTGCTGAGACGAGCCTTGGAGGAACCATCCGCTGCCCAGTTTTGAAGCCAGAGATAGCGACGTGCTGCTACCACCGAGGCCATACTCTTCGAGAGGCCTCTGATAAGATCATAGTGTGCATCCGCAAGGTAGGCGGCTCCTGACTCTATCCTTGCAGCCTCACCTGTCGAGTCCCCAGGCAGGTCGCCCGGCTGTTGGATTCACTGTTACCAATGAAGACAGGCCCTGGCCATCCAGGCTCCACATACCAACGCTTGGATAGTGAGGGCATTGATATCAAAGGCTCGCTTTAACAAGTTATCTAGCTTCCTATCCTGGGAATCTTTGAAAGTGGCACTGCCCTCAACTGGTATCATGGTTTCCTTAGTTACTGCTGACACTGTCGCGTCCACCCTCGGGGACTGAAGCAATTCTTTGTTCTGTTCCGGCCACGGATACAAGGGTGCCATGGACCGCACACCCCGCAGCCCAGCCTCTGGCTGGTTCCGCTCATCCCTGCATCATCTACGTGACCACCCGGTGGACCGGGAAGACCTTCTGAATCTTCCGTACCGCCTGGATGAGTGGATCCTCCAGACACTCCTCCTCCGCTGGGAGTCCTACGGAGATATTAAGGGCCTTAAGGGACTCGCAGATGAGAGCCGGCAGTTCTTCCCTGTGGAAGACCCGAATAATCCGAGCCTGTTCCTCCTCCGGGATCTCGCCTTCTTCTAGTCTTCCTCTTATTCTTCCTGTTCCAGGTTGGAGAACTCTCCACCCTGGACCCCCGACCGAGGAGAAGCTTGTCCTTCATCGCCCGCGAGCCTAGCTCATTTTGCCGCCTCTCCTGAGAGCCCCGGCTCCCTTGGGCCTGCAGCCCTCTTTCCAGGGCACCCCTGCCTCGCTACTGCACCCTATGCTCCTTGCCGCAGACAGAACACCTTATGCAAAAGGAGTGGCCTAGTGGTTGGGGCAAGGTACCTCAGGCCAGAAGGTTGGGGGTTCAAATTCCACTAGAGGACAGCAACCTTGGGCTGGAAGGACTGGATTTTCTAGTCCCACAGGTGCTCCTTGTGGTCTTGAGCAAGCCACTTAACTATTTTACAGGGAACATGGGCAATGGAGGGTTATCTCCAAGTTATAATGCCCTGTTCAATGTAATTTCAGTTTGTTCAATGTAAACTGCCTTGATATCATGAAAGGGGGTATATAAGAAATGTTAAATAAATTAATAAAATGAATTCTGGAGAGAAATCTCCCCAGCCACCCCCCTCTTCCAGACCCCAAGAAGTAGAGGGACCGAGGGGGGGCAGGGTGCAGACAGGAGGCTGTAACCTAGGGCAAGGAGGCGCCCCTGTCCCAACCCCAGCTCTGCAGAATCCCGAGTCCTGAGAGAGGGATAGAGGAGACTCCTGGCCTATACTCGCCTGAATGGCCTGCTCCAAGGACGCTGCCTCCACAGCGCATCCTCTGCACACACCAGTGTCCAAAACTGTTCATCACCGGGTCCCACAGACCAAGCATTGCGGTCTCACCGGCATGGCGTCCAGTAGTAATCTGCTAGTCTTAACTTAAAAGGCAATATAAGGACTGTGCAATGCAAACAATTAAACACAGAAATCTCCCTGAGATAAACTCTCCATTTCCCTTTTTTTTTGTTTTCCTTCTTCAACACAAGGAGAACTGCAGCTAAAAAGGCCCCAAAACACCTCACCAACTGCAAATACCAGCGAAAATGCGCCAAAAGCAAGGCCTAAGTCTTAGGGCTCTACTCCTCTCTGGCGCTTCTCGGTAGGCCTCTAAGCTGCGGACGACAACCACGTGTTCAGCTCACCTCAAAGCGCGAGCCGCCACGGCACTCAAATGCCGCCAGACTTTCCCGCTCAAAACCAGCAGAGCTTCAATGGGCACCCTCCATGCTCACGCCGCCATCCCGCTCCCGCGCTCAGCTGCCTTCAAGAGCTTCAGCAGCAAAGCAGAACGGCGCGAAATGACTGCCCCCACAGGCGTTGACCTCATCGGTCAGCGGCTTCTCACCCACCTCGGGGATTGGGAGCCACTCTGGTATTCAATTCCTCAAACGGCACTCACTCCCGAAGCCTCCTCCTGAATAACTTCACAGGAGAGGTGGGGTGAGGAGGAGGAATCCTTGCACTCAAACCCGAGAAAAACTAAGGAAGGGCAGAAAGAAACCTAATTGAAAGGAGAAATCAAATCAAACAAAAAAACCAACAAGGACCCTAAACTCTCCTTAACCGTCTCTACCAGGAAGCCTAACACCCTAGCTTACAGATCCCCTCAGCTGCTTGGAGACTGAGCTTACTGGAGCTGGTCAGAGGTGCTGGAGGAGTGACCTAGTGGTTAGGACATGGTACCTCAGGCCAGAGGGCCAGGGGTTCAAGTCACACCTAGGGACAGCAATTTCAGACCAGAGGGACTGGGGTTTCTAGTCCTATAGGCACTCCTTGGGCAAGCCACTTAACTCTCCGTTGCCTCAGGTACACATAGATTGGGAGCCCTTTGGGGACAAGGGAATGTATCCAGTACCTGTTTGTAGTGATTACATAATGTAAACTGCTTTGATTGAAGAATAAGGCAGTATAGGAAAAACTGCTTAAATAAATAAATACATAATAAATATACCCTAGGGTCATCAAGAAGATGATGTGCTCAGTCTCGAAGCTGCAGGAAGGGGAGCATAACCCAGAGGTGAGGGACTGGACTGGATGGACGATAAGGAAAGGTGGGACATAGTCCTTGTGCCTCACAGAGCAGCCTTGGGAACATCTGCCAGACCCCTCCGTGCCAGGGAAATACCTTTCACATAGTTCTAACAAGTGGATCCTCAAATGGTTCCTCCTTTCCCAGGAGCCTCCACTTGCACATTAAGGGCTTTGGCAGAATGTACAATCCAGGCAACCTCCCCTTGAGGGATCACACCTTCCTCCAGATCCGAATCATGCTCTAACTCTGCTTCGGGATCCTCTCCTGCAACCTTAGTTTTCTTGGTCCCGGTTCATCTTCCGGCTAAGTCTGAACCGAGGGCACCGAGATGGCCCTCTTTTCTACCTTGCCCTTAACCTGCTCCAAATCATCCTCCCCAAGCTGCTACTTACCAAAGGACTTATGCATGAGGAGGACAAATTCTGGCATAAAGTCTTTTGGTGAATAGGTTTCCTGTCCCTCAACCACTACGGCCTTAAGTGGCTTCTTAGCCTTTCCTTTAAGCAATCAGCAGGGCCCTGGCCAGCCACTCCCCTGCTTCCTGGGGGAGAATGTGGCCTCGAGGACCCTCCCACTCCTGAAGACTCAGAGGAGAGGACCCCAGCTGCACGCTCCTCCAGTGCGCTGTCTGCCCTATGCTGCCACACTGCCTCCAGAGATCTTGATTCAGCCATGCAACCATGGACGCAGTCATTGGCCGTGACTGGCCCTCTTGACCGATAGGTCACCCAGGTGGGGTTGGAAGGCATGCTGTCCCCCTCTGGCAGCCAATGCCCCAAGTGTAAGCTGACAGCCATTAGCTGCCTACAGCTGTGTTTGAAATGGCCCCAGAAACACACGGGTCAGACAAAGCCTCCCTCAGACCCAGCCTGCCCAATCCGGTTCAGCACAGCACTTATTCACATAATTTTAAATATCTTCTGAAGTTTTGCGATGCTCCGATGCTCCGCCCTATATTCGTGGTTTCAGCACAGGTCTGTGAAGCGACAGGCTGCTTCCCTTAGTGCCTGGCTGCTTTGCCGCCGACGGCCCTTCACTTGCAGTGAGCTCTGAAACCGCCGTGTCATTCCAGAGTTTGCCAGGCAGCCTCCTTCCCCACCGGCAGGCTCCCCCGGCACTGCCTGTCAAAACTACCCCATGCTTCCTAAGTGCTGTTTTTTTTTCCTAAACTTTAACCCTTTCCAGGCCGAGCCCAAAACTCTTGGGATCCAAAATTCTGACTAAATATTCCTATCAAATGGTATATAATACATGACCATAGCAGAAGGAAAATCACTATTAGAACATATTGAATAAGACGGGTACAATTTTCCTGAAATATGCAAAAATTAACCCGGCTGCAGAATGTGGATTAAAAATTTAAAGTAGGCCTTGAAAGGGTTAAGCACACTCTGCTATCAGCATGTCTTCTGAAAAGGAATCCCATAAAGTTGGCCCTTCTCTACCTATGTAACTACTAATTCCTACTGTAATTATCCTTTCAGTGAGTCTCACTGAACCACACCCTCCAGCTGCTTGGAGAGTGCCAGCTGGTTATCCGGGGTGATATCATCAAAATGTGACATGCTCAGTCTCCAAGCTTCTGGAGGGGAGAGACAATCCACAGGTGGACTGGAGGGACGATAAGGAAGGCCAAATTTTTAATTAGAATAGCAGCGCCTGTGAATGTGTAACTTATACGAACAACACTGTTGCATCAAATCTGAGTAAAGGTTTACAGACACAATGACAGACCCAACACCATCTCTCATTTATGTGGGGAAAAGAGTATAAATATTAGTGCACTATCACCTTGCACAGCTGGAAGATAAGAAATTTGACATGTTGAACGAGGAATAAATCTAAGTATCATCAGAGAATGTCACACAAAAACTGGGCTTCTTAAATTCAAACTCAACTTGCTCAACAGGTAACTTGTGCCTAGAGGCTCTCAGAGCCTGTGTCATAACATGATGCCAGTGCCAAGCAAACATGCTCAGACAGCACTTCTGCTACAGACACATTAAAGTGCACGTCATTTTAGAAATGATAACCTATTTTCTACACTTTTCCTCAGTTAACAATGTAATGCCATTTCTCAGGTTTGCTTTGCAGTTTCCCACTTTGCCTTTTGTTCATTCCACTTAGTGGCCTTTTCGCTAGATGTTGACATGTTCGTGCACACTAACGGGCATTATCTGATGCCACTGGACATGGTAGCAGACAGTGCATGTTAATGATTAGTAAATAGGCCCCTTGTTGCTGTTTGCTGTCGAGTCGATACGGACTTCTGGAGATACAGCCACTGGGTTTTCTTGGCAAGGTGCGACTGAAAGTAGATTGCTAGGCCTTTCTTCTGCACAGTGAGAGGGTCATTTTAAAAAGTTGTGATTTGGACATCTGAAAAAGTGCACGTCTTCATAGCCATGCCACAAGTGATGTTCACAGATGTCTCTGGTGCAGGGACATCCAAGTAAGCACAGGGGTGTGGCAGAGAAGTGTCTGGGAAGTGGCAATGTACTTACACGTCTCCATTAGACAGAAACATTGGAGATGTTTGCAGGCACAAATAGGCATCAGGACAGTGCTTGTTTTCACCTTAAAACATCCAAAAGTACAGAGAAGATGGAGAATTAAGTGACTAGCCTCAGATCACAAAGGCCCATGCTGGGATATACTCTAACCATTAAGCTATTAGACAGCTTGATACACGTGCATATCAGGCACATCCATGTTTCTGAAATTGTGCCTGAACTTGCACATGCCTGCTTTCTTTCCAGACATTCTGGCTTTGATGTCCCAGATTGCACATGAACATCCCATTGTGGAATTTGGCTCTAAGCCTACAGCACCTGGTATTCCAAGATAGTCTCCCATCCAAGTACTAGCCAGGGCTGAACCTGCTTAGCTTCCAAGCACGTCCCTGAACAGTTTTCTGTTACCTCTGAGCTTGTGTGCGTGTGCCCATCTCCTAAAGGTAAAGTGCAAAACGCTGCTGTGTTCTGTAATTAGAAACAGCAGGCTATCAAAAGGTCAAGAAAAGTTTTATTTTAGCTTCAATATCAATATTTTTTCATTGCAGATAAACAGACAGCTAGTACAACTAATACAGATAGCAAATCAAGTCTGACCTGGCTAGAAACTTCAGGCAGCAAAAGGAATAATTGCAGTTTTTAAAAATATTTAACTAGGCAAGGAACCATGGAAAGGAAATCACACACTGAAACCACTATTCCCCGAAAAATATAACAAACTACTAAAGCTATTGATTTTTTTCCCTGTTCATCCAGAATTTTAGTACTAAAACGAAGGAAAACTTTAGTAAAACAAAAGAATTTCTGGAAGGAGTTGAGGTTTCTATTTCTTTTATCCTATGGTCTTCCCCCATTTTTCTAGGATTGTGAATTTTTATTATAATGCCTCTCTTCAGTGAAAAGGGGACATGATAATGTACACGAGACATTTTCAAACAATAAAAGAGGCAGAAGCAAGAAAATACTGAAATCCACAGCCCATGCTTCTTTTATGTTTAATTGTAAAATGGGAGTATTCCTGAAAGTGAAAAATAGACGGTGGTACTGCAGTCAGAGACCATGCTGACAGACAAGATTCTGCTGCCCACTCTTCTCCAAGCCTCCTCTACGACTTTCCAAGTTTTGATCTCTCTGAGAGCATATAAAATAACTGCCCAGTAAAGCATTCTGAATTTGGAGGCGAGTACATTTTACAGTCAGTGGAGAGACCCAGGGAATGTGGACCTACACAATTACTCAAGGATGCAACATTTTTTGAGGTTTCTCTACAGCTATATATTTGACCCTCAAGTGGTTTAAGTCTGAATCACTGTAAGGTTCATGCTACTATGTTCTGGGTAGCAGTGAGCCTTGCTTTCCTTTTCTGTTCAGACTGACTATGGGAAGTCTGTCCTGGCTTTATCTTGGTACTATGAGCACTGGCAGATTAATTTCTTTTCAACATCAACTCAACGGCCAAGGAAACTGACTGGGAGCAGGGATAGGTTCACCTTGGAACTGACTTTTTTTCTCAAAGCATGACTTTACCCAGTACAGTAGCTAGCATTTATCTAGATTAGGAATTAGCTCAGGCCTTTTCAAATCAAGTACAGAAGGCTACATCCTCTGCAGTCAGCTTTTCAGATTTCTCTTAGAAAACGCAGCAGCTTAAAAGCTGTTCTTTCCTTCAGCTGCCCATTGCACTGTTCTGTGAACAACGTAAAAGTACCAGAGGGCTAAGACAAAGGTTTCTCTGCAATTCTGACCTTGTTCCTCATTGAGGCTGGCCTAGTGGTTCACAGAAACGGTTAGGCTTCAGACTTGAGTTGTCCTATACTGGGGAACTGTGGAAGCAGTGAGAACAATATTACAGCCCTCAGAAGAGATAGGATTTTGCCCCTGCATCTGAAAAGTCACCAAACTGATCAAGAAATGAAGAACCTACTAGGAAGCCAGTCAGTCCAGAATACAATAGGCTTCTGTTACGGGTGCCTTGGAACAAGGCACTACATGAAAATGTGAAAAGTACCAATTATATCTGCTTTTTCCTTTCCTACTTTTTCTTTCAAAGACAAAAAGTGAGGCGTCTGGTAATATTAGAGAGAGAGACACGTTTTCCTTTTGCTCTGAGAAAGATATGTGCATCAGGGTTTCCTCAATGGATGTAGATCATAGTAACATAGTAAATGACGGCAGATAAAGACCAGCATGGTCCATCTAGTCTGTCCAGTACGATGGCAAGAGTAGGTGCACCTGCTGCTCTGTGCAGGCCCCCCTTCCCCATGTCTTTGTTTAGGGCTGAACCCACCACTCCATGTAGGACACCCCTATTTGGTGAGAAATTAGATGGTTCAGTTTATTTTGATTTTATCCTGTTGCTGTAAAGGGATCCACTGTGTCTGTCCCATGCCATTTTGAATTCCGTCACCGTGTTTGCCCCCACCACTTCCATCGGGAGGGCATTCCAAGCATCCACCACCCTTGCTGTGAAAAAGTATTTCCTGACATTGCCTTTCAATTTACCACCTTGCAGCTTCCTGTTATGCCCTCTAGTTTTACAGCTTCCCCGTCTTTGGAAGAGGTTTTGTTTGTTCATTATTTCACTTTAAGTATTTAAAGGTCTAAATCATATCTCCTCTGTCCCTCCTCTCCTCCAAAGTGTACATGTTTATAGGTCTTCAAGTCTCTTCTCATAAGGCTTCTGACGCAGGCTCCAAATCGTTTTGGTTGCCTTCCTCTCTACAGTTTCCAGTCTTTTTACATCCTTTGCAAGATATGGTCTCCAAAACTGAAAACAGTATTCCGAGTGAGGCCTCACCAGTGACTTGTACAGTGGCATAAGTACCTCTCCCTTTCTGCTGGTAATTCCTCTTTGTATGCAGCCCAACATCCTCCTGGCTTTTGCCACCACCTTGTCGCACTGTTTTGCCACCTTGAGATCTTCAGAAATAATCACACCAAGGTCTTTCTCCTGATCCGTGCACACCAACCTCTCGCCCCCTATCGCGTACATTTCCCTTGGATTTCTGCTACCCAAGTGCATGACTCTGCACTTCTTTGCATTAAATCTTAATTGCCAAGAATTAGACCATTCTTCCAGCTTTTGTAGATCTTTCCTCATGTTAACCACTCCCTCGGGGGAGTCCACTCTGTTGCAAATTTGTGTGTCATCAGCAAAAAGACAGACTTTTCCATTCAGTCCTTCAGCAATATCACTCACAAATACATTGAACAGTGCTGGGCCCAGGACCAACCCCTGGGGCACCCCGCTAATCACCTTCCCTTCATCCGAATGAGCTCCATTTACCATCACCTTCTGTCGTCTGTCAGTCAACCATTTTCTGATCCAATTTACCATCTTGGGATCCATCCCCAAGCTACTGAGTTTAATGATAAGCCTCCTATGAGGAAAAGTATCAAAGGCTTTGCTGAAATCCAGGTACATCCTTTACTGGCCCTGCAAGAACCTCTCTGAGCTCTTTCAGTATCCTGGGTTGTATCCCATCCTGTCCCATGGCCTTGTCCACTTTCAGTTTTGCAAGTTGTTCTAACACTTCATCTTCTGTGAATGGTGTGGTATCAACTTCATTCCCATTTTTATATTTGGGAGTCACAGGTGGTCCTTCTCCAGGACTTTCTTTAGTAAAAACAGAGCAGAAGTATTCGTTTAGCAATTTCACTTTTTCAATGTCAATTTCCACGAGTCCGTTCCCAGCACTTCTGAGTCCTGCAATTCCACCTCTGATCTTCTTCCTTTCCCGCATATACCTGAAGAAAGTTTTGTCGCCACACTTAACATCTTTAGCCATCTTTTCCTCTGCCTTTGATTTTGATATCCTTATTTCTCTCTTTGTCTCTTTGAGTTTGATCCTGTATTCATTTCTGTGTTCCTCTGTTTGTAAGCTTTTGAATTTTGCGAAAGTTGTGGGTTTTGCCTTTATTTGAGCAGCCACATCTATGGAGGGCTCGCTACAGATTGGTCTTCCATACTCAACAATGTGACATTTTGCTTAGCAGATAATGTCCTTTCCTTGAGTCCTGCTAGACCAGTCCAGACAAGTGTGCTGTGTTCCCCTACCAGCAGACTGGTGGAGACAAAGAACCAATGAAATGCCCAGGTTTCAATGACATCACTCCCATGCTCCATCCACTTCAGCCACCAGAGGTCAATTCAGAATCTGTCCCAAATCATATGGAGAACATGCCAAGCCTCACACAGCCTCAACATGGGCAACAATGAAACAATAGAGAACTATGTACAGGAAAGACTAAACAAAGCTGTCAGTAGAAAATGGATTTACAGAGACAAGTATCTCAGTACCTCTCCTTCCTGACAATTCTGTATGTGCCCTTGGTTGCTTGCACTCCATCCATGAAAATTGTCTGGTCCTTCCCTCTCTGTTTCAGGCTAAATACAACTCCACTCTACACTCAGCTTTCATCTTTGTTGCCCCCATCCTCAGTAATTGCCTCCCCTCTATTACTCACCTTGAGCCTTCCTTTCCTAAATTCAAGACCCTCCTAAAGACCCACCTGTTCACACAGGCCTTTGGTACGAAAGCAGTTTAGGGATGCTGCACTAGCAAATGTGTTTATTAACGTTGGGATGCTTGTAAATTCTATGACAGCCTGTTTCTGTTCTGTATGCTAGTCTTCTTCTTCTTCTTTCCTGTCATATAATAGAGTTCCTTTTCTTTTTTTATATTTCTGCTTTTGTAAACTGCTCTGTATGCTTTGCCAAGGGCGGTATATCAGGTCTCAACAAACGATAAGTATATAAATCATAGCAGACCCAAGGGTACCATCGCAGAGGAACAGAGCCAACACAGTTCCAGGCTCAGGGCCCTCGAATGGTCTAGTAGGACTCAAGGAAAGGACATTAGCTGGTAAGTAAAATGTCAACATCCATATCATCCTGCTTGACAAGTGCAGACAAATGGGATGTACTAAAGCTATGTCTCCACTGGGCGGGAAGAAGACACAGCAGCTCGCAAAACCTTAGAGCCAAAGGCCATGTCCGTCAGAGCATGGACATCCAAGTGGTAATGCTTGACAAAGTGGAAAATGATGTCCACATTGCCGCCCAACAATTATCTGCAGGTGCTACTGAGCTCTTCTCCTCCAACGAGGATGCTTGCACTCGGGTAAAATGGGCACATAAACCCTCTGGAACCAGTCAGTTCCGCAAAAAGATATGCTGAGGCAATGGTCTCAGAAGCATCCTCTGGACATCCACAAGGTGAAGATCCTTATCCTTCCCCCAACAATGCTCCTTAGAGAAGGATGGCAGGCAGACAACCTGGTTCACATGAAAAGAAGAAATCACCTTAAGCAAGAAGGAAGGCACAGGCCAAATGGAAACGGCCTCCTTTGAAAAAGATAGGCAAGAATCTTGGCAAAATCAAAGCCTGCAACTCAGAAATCCGCCCTGCAAAACAAATTGCACGGAGGCCGCAACCACTGCTTTGTAAACATACCCCTAAGACCTTGCACTGACTACTGCCTTCTTGCTTTGGATGATTGAAGAAGGAGGTGGGTTTTGGGAGGGAGGATGGGTCACAAGGGTTTTCAGCTGATCATATCTGGTCATACTGGATAAAGGTTTGACAAGCAGTGATCTACAAAATAGCAGGGACTGGGCTCCACTATCCCCACAACACAAAAATAGCAGGAAGGAAAATAAAATGGGAGACACGCAGAGGAAAGAGTGTCAAGGAGAAGCAGTAGCCATCAAGAGCAGCCCATTATAAACCTTGGAAAGAGGAATCAGACAACAGGCCTTGGAAGAGCCTGAAGTGGGAATGTAAGTGACTTGATGGGCAATGGGGCGTAACAGGATGAGCTTAGCAGCAAAGAAGAAAGCATGCGCACCACCTATCTGAGCAGTGAGGCAGAGAGCTGGGCTTTGTTTCCTGTATCTGTAAGTTGGGTGAATGTGGGAAGTATATCACCAAGTTTAGAAATTCCAAGATCCGTAAGGAGGAGTGTCATTATTGGGTCAAGAAGTGCCCCATAAACGCCACACCAGAAAAGATAGAAACCCAGAAATCATCATAATATCTGCACCTATATTTAATTATACCTACATGTTATTTATGAATCTAATATCCATATATACAGAAACACACTACACGTATGTACATCTTCTTAATTACATATACCGTCAGAATGTTTTGCTACAGCTGCAATCACTGGTCTCAAAACCAATAATTGCTGTCATAACATTTGTTCCTCAACACTTGCTAATTTAAGTGAACCAAAGCATTGCAAATGAAAGGAAAGGTGTTCTCTCTCATCCCTTTTTAAAAACAAGTAAACCAGTTCTGCAGAAACAAGAGACTTGGCAGAGAGTGGCAGGTTGCAAAGGGAGGTAGCTGCAGACTGGTGCCCTGTTCCTCTCTGGAGTTTAGACACTACGCTTGTCAGGATTCAGCCTAGGGACTGAATAGCTCTGTGATGTCTCCAAACACTGGAGGCTGCTCTGCTCTGTTACATAATGGTAAACCAAACTAATGTCAACAACATACTTGTATTCAACTTAAGTTACTCTTGCCTTAATAATCTGAAGTGTGACTGGGTGTATCAGCATAACTAAGAACTAAGGTCTTACATTCTATTTTTAGGCATTTATCAACTGTAAAATTTAGGTGTGCTCTTAGGTGTACAATTAGGGGTTCTTTGAGGGTACAAAAAAATCTGTATTTATTAAGGTTTTTCCACAACTGGTACTATATCTGGGTACATTTTCAGTCGGAATCAAATTATGTGTATATCAAGTCACTTAGGAGTCATCAGTGCAGAAAAGGCCCAAAATCTGCATGGAGGATACAAGACAAACAGGGGATGATCGAGAGAATGTTAGGGGAAGTAATGTTTGTCCAGTGTTTATCCAATAAAAACCTACTGTACAATTTTTCGCATTGGCGGTGCTTATCAATTAAAAACTAAAATCAGGAACCCTATACATAATCATGCCAGTTTAAACCAGATACAGAAATCTTTTATTACTATCAAACCAGATCAGATAAAGCCTTGAATCAGACTCGGCAGGAAAACAGATCAGTTTAACGACAAACAAACATTCTACATTACAAAATGGATCTTTTTCTCTCTATTATTCAAAAGCCCTGGAGTTTGATGCAACAAACAGCCTGTGTGGAAAAACATCAGCACAAGACAGGGTAGATGTGAAGACAATGCACAGGCAACAGTGTTACTATTATCCTGTCAGGACCGTCTGGGGTGCGTGGTGAACCGGGAGCAAGGAGCCAGTGCTCTGTCTCCTGAGCCTTTAAAGGGCGTATAGCACCTGAAAACGCCTGTGTATTTACAAATCCTTTACAACACAGCACTACAGCTAATGGGGGGAAGGGGGAGTATTTTTTAACTTTTGATTTTAAATCCAGCCATGAAATGAAATACACATCTATATACAGATAATAACAACAGCCTCTTAAAAACAAGACCATCTATCCAGATTGAAGACCCACCTCTTCACCATTGCTTTCAGATCCTGACTTCTATCCTTATCTTATGCCTTGCACTGAACTGACTTATGCTCTGTATTACTCTGAGTAGATTGTAAGCTCCGATGAGCATGACTCTGGCGGGTAGGGACTCTCTTTTGTATGTGGGCTGCCTCTTGTAGGTTAGCTGTACAGCGCTGCATGTGTGGCGCTCTATAAGTGCTAAATAGATAGATAGATAGCTGTAAATATGCACCGTTTCTGCACAAGCTGGGAGACACTTATGCAAACTACTTCTTTACCCCTTCTCATCCAATAGCGGCCCCGAATCTTTTGCCTTTGAGCAAGTATTTAATTTTCTCAATCAGGGTTAACTCATACAACTGCACTCACCAAACCCCAATATTAGGAGCTTCTTTCCACGAGGCTGCAATAGCATGTCTGACAGCACAGATGTACTTTATTGATCAGATAGAAACATCAGTATCCTTCCAGTAATCCAAACATAACACCGGGCCCCATGTAAGATTGTAAACTGCCAAGATCAAATAGGATCTGCGGAATAGAAGCACTGGAAATAAATAAATATATTCATATGTAGGGCTCTTTCATTAATACATAAGCAAGGGTCAATTTTAGCAGGCAATGAGAGGAGTGTCGGTACTCGATACTACTGAGCCTGGGTACAATGAAAAACCCTCGCCATTAATGGCACCTTGTTACAACACAGCAGGATGGGAGGAACCTACCGCCACATCACCTCCCAATCTAATTTATCCAGGCAAATCTGAATCTTGATCAATCAGCCTCATTGACCCACTGGCCTCTTCGGCAGAGTTCACAAAATAAGCAAACTGCATTGCCATCATTTTCCTTTGAAACTGACTCCCATTCTTGGGGAAATTAAAAAGTCATGGAATAGGAGTCAGTATTTATTGTGGATTGGGGAACTGGTTAAAAATAGAAAACAAGGAGTAGAACTAAATGGTCAATTTTTTCAGTGAAGAAAGTTGAATAATGGAATGCCCTAAGAATATGTACAGGGCCCACTGCTTTTTAACATATTTATAAATGACATGGAAATTGTAACAACAACATGTAGGTGATCCAATCTGCAGATGATAAAAAATTATTCAACATCATTAAATCACAAGGATTGTGAAAAACTGCAAGAGAACCTTGGAAAAGTGGGAGACTGGGCACCCAAATGGCAGATGAAATTTAATGTGGACAAGTGCAAACGTTATGCACTTAAGGAAGAACAACCCAACTATAGCTAAGTGATGCAAAGTTCTACGTTAGAACCATCACCCAGAAAAGTATCTAGGCGTCACTGTGGAAAATACGTTGAAATACTCTGCTCAATGTGGAGTGGCAGCCAAAAAAGCAAATAGAATGCTAGGAATCATAAAGAAAGGAATGGAGAATAAGAACAAGGATATTATAATGCCTCTGTATCACTCCATGGTATTACTACACCTTGAATATTGGGTGACGTTCCAATCGCTGCATCAAAAAAAAAAAAGATCTAGCGGAATTAGAAAAGATACAGAGAAGGGCAAACAAAATGATAAAGGGGATGCCACGATAACCTAAGGAAAGGCTTCAAATATTACAGCTCTTCAGCCTGGAGAAGAGAAGGGAGATATGATAGAGGTCTATAAAATGAGTGGAGTGGAACAGTTAAACGTACAGTAGATCAGTTGTTTACTCCTTCAAAAAGTATAAAAAGACTAGGGGACATGCAATGAAGCTACAAAGTTGTACATATAAGACTAATTGGAGAAAATACTTTTTTTCAATCAACACAAACTCTAGAATTCATTGCCGGAGGATGTAGTAATAGCTGTTAGCTTCGCTGGGTTAAAAAAAAAAAAGATGTGGACAAGTTCCTGGAGGAAAAGCCCATAAACCATTATTAAAGTGGACTGGTAAATTGACTGCTTACCCCTAGAATAAGCAGCATGGAAATTGTTTACCTTTAGGGAACCTGCAGGTACTTGTTACCTGGTTTGGCCACTGTTGGAAACAGGATTCTAGGCTTGATGGACCTTTGGTCTGTCCCAGTATGGCAATCACTTATATTTCATCCTTAAATCTCAGAAAAGCCTGTCAAATCTGGAGCAATGCGTTGCAGCCCAGATTCCAAATTCCTCCTACAACTAGTCAAAAGGAACTCTCAGAACCACACCCTTTCCCCATAATTGTGCTACATGTTGCAATCAATGCTCTTACCAATATTTTAGGTTTTCTGTCCAGGGGAAATGGGGTAATGTTCTTCATTATGTATCCCAAGAAAACTAGTAACCAGCCCTCATACCTGGAAGGGACACCAATAGCGACAACTTAATACCCTCTGATTGTACCCTCTCAAGCTGTACCCATGTGGGCCCCGAGGCACTGCCAAATCAATCCCTCAGGCCCATCAACCAAGCTGCCCTGCAATATTGCACAGCCCCATTCCACCCTCTCTCTGGGCAGTTTCCAGAGCTCCGGTGACACTTTACTGTGCCATATAAACAGCTCATTAATCAAGTTAAATATAGATGGAGAATCCTACAACGGACATGCTGAAACAAGCACAGAAGCCAAGGGAGAAGACTCATTCTAAACAAATACACCCAGCCCAAAAAGACTGGGAGGTCCATCCAAATCTCTTAAGGGGCTTGCCTTAAAAAGGTTATGCAGGTCAAAAGGGACAATACTTAAGTAACTATAACCCCCTACTGCTCTACCACAACTTTATACATGGAGTCACTAAAAAATAGCTCTGATCTAAATAGCTCTGATTTATTATAATGAATACGGCAGCCAGACATTTCCTTATAATTGTGCTGTTAACTGTCTGTTAACCATTTTGATCGGCAAGAACCAATTGGTCCATTCAGTTTGCCCAGTTTAAATTCCTCCTCTTTGGTTCTCTACCAGTTTGGGTAGATGACTACATAAAATTCAATGCTTAAACTAACACAAGCTCCTCTTCTGTACCTTTTTACTCAACATCTCAACTGTTTCTCTCATTGCCCTTCGTGTCTTTCCCAAGCATCTTCAAATTCAATTAAAGTGCTGGCAGGATTTGTCAGGAGTCCTGGTGCATGATCTTAAACCAGGATCACTGCTGACATAACCCGACTAGAAACAGTGAACATGAGAGACTCTTGTCGAAATTAAAAAGTCATGGGCTAGGAGGCAATGTACTATTGTGGATCAGGAACTGGTTAAAAGATAGAAAGCAGAGGGTTGGACTAAATGACCAATTTTCCCAATGGAGAAGGGTGAATAGTGGTGTACCCCAGGGATCTGTGCTGGGTCCGCTGCTTTTTAACATATTCATAAATGACCTGGAAATGGGAATAACGAGTGAGGTGATCAAATTTGCAGATGACACAAAATTATTCAAAGTTGTTAAAACGCAAGAGGATTGAGAAAAATTGCAAGATGACCTTGAAATATTGGAAGGCTGGACATCCAAATGGCAAATGAAATTTAATGTGGACAAGTGCAAAGTTAAGCACCTAGGAAGGAACAACCCAAACTTTGGTTACACGATGCAAGGTACCACCTTAGAAACCACCACCCAGGAAAAAGATTTAGGCATCATCGTAGATAATACATTGAAACCCTCTACCCAGTGTGCAGCGGCAACAAAGAAAGCAAATAGAATGCTAGGAATCATAAGGAAAGGAATGGAGAGTTAAAACAAAGGATATTATAATGCCTCTGTATCGTTCCATGGTGTGACCGCACCTCGAATATTGCATGCAATTCTGGTCGCCATATCTTAAAAAGAATATAGCTGAATTAGAAAAGGTACAAAGAAGATTGACAAAATGGTAAAGGGAATGGAAGGATACCCCTATGAGGAGAGGCTAAAAAGGTTGGTGCTCTTTAACTTGGAAAAGAGACGGCCGAGGGGGGATATGAGAGTTCTATTAATTAATGAATGGAGTAGAACAGGTAAATGTAGATCAGTTATTTACGCTATCGAAAAGTAGAAAGACTAGAGGACACACAATGAAACTATAATGCAACCCATTTAAGACTAATAGGAGAAAATATTTTCTTACTTAATGCGTAATCAAACTCTGGAATATGTTACCAGAGGATGTAGTAAAAGCTGTTAGTGTAGCCAAATTTAAAAAAGATTTGGAAAGTTCCTGGAGGAAAGGACCATAAACCATTATTAAGGAGGACCCGTGAAATTCACTGCTTGCCCTGGGGCGAGTGCTGTGGAACCTGTATGCCTCTTTGGGAACCTGCCAGGTACTTGTGATCTGGATTAGCCACTGTTGGAAACAGGATACTGGGCTTGATGGATCTTGGTCTAACACAATAAGGCATTTCTTATGTTCTTATGATACTGGGTCAGAAGAATGGATACTGGGCTTGATGGACCTATTTCCAACAGTGGCCAATCCAGATCACAAGTATCTGGCATATCCCAAAAGGTAAGACAGTGGAAAGGTCCATTAATTGGAGTTATTAAAAAAGGCTCATCACCCCACTATCCTCGCACTGATTCAGTTCGAGGAAAGTAGTACTGGAGTAAAAAGAAAGAACAAAACCATACCCTTCTTGTGCGTCTGCATAATTTATTTTGTTCTTTTTGGGGTTTCATGGGGTAGATGCCAGATATTGAAACTGGAGAGGAATAGGATCTCAGGGGTAAGGAATAAACAAAGAGGAAATGGAGGAATGATCAGCGAGGGCAGGAGGGATGTATTGGAGGATGAGGAAAGAGGAGTGGAAGGGATGGCACTGTTGGGATTTGGGGAGTGCGGATCAGAAAAGGAGGTTCTGGGATGGGGGAGGAAGCTGCTCCTCTCCTGCTCCTCCTCATAACCCTATCCCTCTCTCTCATATAACCCCTTCTCAAATACTCTTGCTCAAACCCCAATCCTTACCCAGTTCATTCTCCCTCAACCAAACTTTCTCATCACTGGAGAGTGTTTCACATTCACATCCAGGAAGCCCCTTCTCTCATATATCCAGCATTCCCCTCGCCCGCCCCAGAAACTATTTAGGCCCATGCTGTCCTGCAATTAACGATTAGTAATCATAATTTTTCCTTGATTATATATGTCCTCATGGAGTGTGGCGTATGGTGTGAAGGGGTTTTCCTTAAAACACAGAACAGACAGCAGTTCAGGGAAAACAAAAATGAGCTTTTTCTTCTGTACCAACTTGTTAAACTCCACAAAGCTCAGAACTCCTTTGCACAGCTGGCTTTGGAAAGACTTCTGGCTCCACTGGCCTCTCCCTGTTGCTGCTTGCTGGGTTCTTAACCTATCCTTGCGAGCTATGCCCTCCCAGCCCTGACCTATGGGCTGCAGACTCTCTTAAAGAGGACCAATAATTCCTTTGAAAAGGGATGGGTAACATTCTAGATACCCATCACACACCATCCCCTTCAGCTCAACTATGCCCTGTTGAACACCTGCTTCACCCAGGACTCCCACCCAGAAAAGGAAGTCTGATTTCAGGTCATTCCGGCCAGCCCTATGGCAGACCTGGAACTGGTAAAGTTGGAGACTCAAAAACCACCGTATAATAAGGCTGTTGGACTCCTTATGTTGAGCCAGCTACTTCAGGAGTTGGTGGTCCATTAGCATAAATAGACGGCAGAGCAGGAAGTATTTGAAGGTTTCAAGTGCCCACTTGACAGCCAGGGCTTCCTTCTCGATCACTACATAGTGCTTCTCCCGAGGAAGCAGTTTCCTGCTGATGAATGCTATGGGATGTTCTTCACTCCTGACTTTCTGGGACAGAACGGCTCTTAGGCAGTAGAGAGAAATCAGGCTAATCAGGATGGGCTCAGAGTATACGGACTTCTTGAGACACTAGAAGGCCAGGTCCAGATCCGGTGACCACTGAATCCCTTTGTGAGCTCCCTATCGGAGGAGATTGTTTAACGGCTCCACCACCTCTGCAAAATTGGCTATTACTGCCAGTTCATCCCTAATCAATCAAGGAAGGCACAAATCTTTTTCTTTGATTTTGGGGTGGAGACCTGGGCAATGGCATCCATATTCTGTAGTTGAGCTCCTGACCCACTAAAAAGCTCAACGGGGGCTCTTATGTGTATCCTGGACCCCCCACCCCAAAAAATTGCCCCAGTGGATACCCCAAAAATGGCCCCGGTGGGCCTCCTTCCATGCTTTGTGACCCCTCGCTGAAATCTCTTAGGTTGAGAGGCAGGAGCAATGTCCACTTGCTCCTGCCTCCGCAACGCTATCTTAAAAAATAGTGGTGCCTGACCCATGTGAAGTTAAGGCATACTGACCCTGCAAGGTCCATCTCGACACACCACATGGGGTCAGGCTCCTCTATTTTTCAAGATGGCAGCATGGAATCAGGAGCAAGTAGGCATTGTTCTTGCCTCCCAACTTAGAGGTATATGGGGGAGGGATATAGAAATGCCCACTAGGACATTTGTGGGGTTGGGGAATATAAGAGGACCACATGGACCACCAATGTGGCTTTTCTGGATCAGGGGGTGAAAAGTGGTGGATTAAGAGTGTTGGGGGGGGGGGGAGAGGAGTGGGTAAACAGTCATAAGTCAAGCTTGTGGTTTTTGTTTTTAAATTTCCCTGAGCCAATGCCTAATCACACAGTGACAGGGATGGAGACATGTATTCCCAATGCAGCAAATGGCTGTATCTTGCTGCAGCAGTGTGTACTGGGATTTTCCGACAGTGTACATTCTTTAAAGCAGCGGTAATTAGCATGTCACTAATTTACTTCACAGGCAGTAGAAATTGTTTAAGCGTCTTGAGTTAGAAAGCTGCAATCTAATGCTGCATCGAGGTCTAAGATGGTGAAGCTCATTGGGACTGGACACCCTCAGCATCTTTCTCTCCTTCTATCCTCCCATACTATAAATCATTTCTGAACCAAGTCAGACCAGCAGGAGAGGAGTATCCTGGGTTGCATCCAATGTCGGGATTTGATCTGACCAGGAACCGGTTTTGATGGATCCTGCCACAAAAGGAGCTGAGCGGGAGGCAGCAAGGCACGGGTTTGCGTTGCCAGCGCTGCACGCTCAGCCACCGCAGGGCAGAAACTCCCTGGTGGCCCGGTGGTCCGATCCCCAAACCTGCCAGTGTTTTGACGGCATTGGGGGCTCCCCCCCCCCACACTTACCGCAGTCACCCGATGCCATCAAATCACTGACGGGTGGATTCCCACCAGTGCAGTGCCGGCATCGGGACACTGTTTCCAGCACAGTTCAGCGAACCTGGCCCGTGGAAAGAATCAGTTCACGCAAACGGCACCAAACCGGCCAGATCCCATAACTAGTTGCATCCTCTTCCTCCGGGGCCTGATTTGTTCTCTGAACCATAATAAACACATTGAACTGCATGGCACAAAGGCTCCAGAGGCAGTAAAGAAGATGCAGGCTGATGCTCTGCTGCTCTCCCCCTCCTCCTACTAATCTACATGAGCATGTTGTAAGGACTGGGATGAAAGGCATGAGGGGCGAGATCAGCAAGGGAGGTGACATGTCAGGGGGGGAGAGCCACTGCTGCTCCTGATCTACCCATGCTGCAGCCTTTGCTGTGGCCACAGACTTGCCGGAGCCCAGGAGTTCAGTCTGAGTCTGAATTTAGCTACACACACAGATCCAGAGGCTTATATTTAAGGAGCTGCTTACAACCAGCACCAAAATGAAATAGTTTAGATCAGTGCTCCTCAGCCATTTTTATTTTATGTCACACTTTTTGAGTTTGTTCAGTCTTTTTGGCACACCAAACTCAATTCTGCATGATCCTCACTCTCAGCTCCTCCCACTAGCAGAAGGGGGCCAGCACTTTTATCCTATGTGGATCTCATTCTGCTGGGTTCAATCTGATTTGTAAATTTGTGAGGTTGACAAAGACATGCACAGGAATGAAGCATTGTCCTCCTACCAGGGGAGACAAGATGGGGAGTAAGGCTACCTGATTTCCTGTGCTAGCATTAAGTAGGCAGTTCATTTAGAAAGCAGAGGGCTTTTCTCTGGGGCACTGTCCAACAGAAATGGGGCAACGATCTCATGAGCCCATGCTTAACAATGCCCTATGAGTCGCCCCAAGGGCTTTCCAAGGGCACACCAGTGTGCCACAGCACACTGGTTGAGAAGCATTGGTTTAGATCTCAAATCAATCACCATTCATTAGTATAATGAAAACAGTAGTACGCTTCTAAGCTGTTAACCTAACAGTGTTCTGCTACTGGTAAAGAGTTGACTATCCTTGCTAAGTAAACATTAGGGGGGTGTTTTAGCAAGTGCACAATTATTTCATCTGGTGCCTAAAAATATGAAGGGGTATGTTTACTAAGGTGCATTAGCTGTCATTGCAGCAATAATGCACCTACCCCACCAGACAGCTCACAAACCCCTTCGAGAGTCTGTCGGTGGGGGGAAAGGCAGGAGCAAGTCCCAGCTAGTCAGACAAGCTAGTATGGTCTCCGGCCAGCCCCCTCTTATCAGTAAATTCCAGGCTAGTCAGCCGGGTATGGAGAACCCCCCCATCCCCCAAAATAGCAAAACTCCCACTTAGCCAGCCAAGAAAGGGGCTCTTGCCCTTCCTCACCACCCCAAAAGGGCCCCCTAAGGTCTTATCTGAGGAATCCCTGGTTATCTAGTGGAAATGAGGGCAGGCACGGTTCCCCCAAGCTCCTGCCCCCTTCAATGGCGCTTTTTAAAATTGCGCCAGTCTCACGGTGCTGCCCCCTAGCAGTAAGATGTCAACGCAACTGGCTAGCCTGGAATTTACTGGTAAGATGGGGAGACCAGGGGTCTTACTAGTTTGACTGGCTAGCTGGGACTCACTTCTTGCAGCCTTCCGGAAAGACTCTCATCAGGGTTTGGGAGCTGTCTGGGGGCTAGGTGCTGAAGGGAGGGGGGGGGGGAGACCAGCACATTGAATACTGAAAGTGCCTCAGAACAGTAGATCTGCAGCACCAGCAACTTTAGAATGTTTGGGGTGCCCAATAAGTGCTGGGGGGGGGGGGGAATGTGAATGACCTAGGGATTGGGGAGGGGGAACCGAGCAAATATTTACTCTATCTTCCCCTTGTTTCTGCCCAGGATCCCACAATAAGTGCATTGGCAGGCAGTGTGGGAGTTCCTCCAGTATCTGCCGATGCAGGGATCACGGTATCTGCAGGACTGGAGCTGGATGCTCCCACTGCAGATGCCACAGTTTTTGCAGCTACGGAATGGCACTTTTACACATGCTGCAAAAATACTGTAAATTACTGCGGTTTAGTAAACATGCTCCAAAGTGTGCACCAAATTGCTTCTACACCTATCAATTAATATACATATAATCAACTGCATGCATAAAAACGTTCCTGCACACAACATGCACCTAGAAAAACAAAGAGGTAAAACAAACATGGAAAAATTAATGAAGTTCGGGAAAAATTATTTGAAAATGTATATGAAGTAAATTGTTTTCTGGCCATGCACACCCCTAGTAAACATGCATCCAGGAAGTAAACAGTGCTCTCTCCCTAACAAAAAAGGTGCTGGTAATCATATGCAGGGCTCTTTCATTTATCCACAAAGCCCATGGATCAATTTTAGCAGGCAATAAAAAAAGAGCCGGTACCACTGAGTACCCCCTCAAGAAAAGTCCTCATGCTATCATATTTGGAAGCCAGCGACCAATGTGTCAATGTACATATTCACCTCAAAAAACCTCTCATTTATTTGTTTAACTAGTTTTTATACCACTTATCATTTTAGTCATTTTATCATGCACTGTACATGCATTCATATCCATGTCAACCAAGATTTCCCCTCAATATGCCAATTGGCTCAGGTTACTATAAACATGCCGTAGTGCCAACAACAAAAAAAATAAAGGACAGGAAGCTGCCTTTTGATACAAGAAAAGCAACTATGATATCAATATATAAGAAATGAAAACCTTCATACACACCAATTTGCTTGCTGAGATAGTCTGTGCAGGAACATCCCCCCCCCCCCAACCCCGTTAATACAACCTGCACATAAACTGACATGCCAGCGAATTCTCTGTCCATTCTCTGGACCATCTTTAGAAGACTGGGTGAAAAACGATACTTCAGGCTATAAATTCCTCAGTGGGGAGGAATGCTTGTTTCACAATCCAAAATAATAGAAAAAACTATTCATCTCTGTGCTGGACGGCTTGCCCAGTCTAAGCTTTTGCCTCTCTCTTCTTCCTCCTCCAGTGCAACAATATTGCCAGCTAGCTGCATTTAGATTTCCAAAAAAATGAAGCTTGCAAAACTAGTATCTTTAATCATACCAACTTTTAACACACTTTTATTTTCAATGTTTATGGTTTATGCCATTTCAATTAAATTTAAATTCTCTAAGTATACATTATGCACACATATATAAGCCAGTATTTAAAAATGTCACCACAATCAGTTTTAATTGCCAATATACATACCTCATTATGCACATACAGTAGCAATCCGGATGACTGTAATCCGCTTTGATATTAATGCGGAATGGCAACTTAACAAATCAATATTAAAATATGAAAAATGTCCAGATAGTATTTTCTCAACTACCGGTACTTCAAAACTAAGGAGATGGAAAAAGAAAGCTCAGCAGAAATGCCCTACCTATGCAGAGGCATGATTTCGCAGGGCATTCTCGTCAGGAAAGTCATCCTGGAAGGCAGCAGGTCGGTGGAAGGATAGTCTGGCAATGTGCAGCGCCTTCCCTTCCAGCCAGACGGATTTCCTTTATAGCCAAGAGGGGATAAAGAGGCGGTCTGGAAATACTGCAGGGAAGCACAGCGAATCTTCAGTATGAAGCCAACAGAAGAACATCCAAGATCTCCTCCAGTTAATCTCGTCACTTGCGCCTGCTGCAGCTCACTATAACCCTCCTGCAGCAAAGCGCTCGGTCCACGCCCCTCCAAGCAGCAGCCAATTACGATCAAGAGCTTCCACAGCTCCGTCGCGTAGCTCCTCCTCTCGCCGAAAGATCAGAGGAGCTAGCGCTCTCATTCAATGCGCAGCCAATCGCTGCTCTTTACAGCGCCCTCGCAGTTCTCATAAATAGCAAGGATCTAAAGCAGGAAAACACATTCCAAAAGACATGTTCTCAAGAACTATAAGCACACCGTACAGTTACTGACCTTTTTCATTCTTGTTTTGTGTTGTATTTTTATCGACTCTTAAAAAAAATCCCTTTAACGTGCAGCTGCCTTTAACGCTTCCTGTAAACATGCACACGCTGGCTGTTCGGCTGCAGTCCACTGCAGTACTTACTGTACCAGGCAATAGGTGACGTCACGTGCTGCACGTAGCACTCGCTCGCTCCAACGGGGAGCCAGAACGCTTCATTCTTCATGTGCTAGGCGCTGTCTGCTGCTTCCTGTGGTGTTAAATAACGCCCATCCCTTCCCTTCCCTTCTGAAGTGGGGAAGTAGTCTATGGTTAGAGCAGCTGGCTGTGAATCAGGAGCACCGGGTTCTGATTCCACTGTCAGCCCCTTATAATTTTGGGAAGGCAGGGCATGCCCCACAGGGCTGCAGATCTCTGTGGGCGGCAGGCAAGGTGCTTTCGGCACACATGGCCTGTCGCTGCGCACACACCAAGCCATGCCACCCTTCCCCCCCCCCCCCCATGCTGTGCTGTGCTGTGCTGTGCTGCTGCCTCCCGCGGGGGGGGGGGGGGGGGGGTATGGCTAGGCTCAGCAGCAAGCCATGTGCTTCAGCACATATGGACTGCCGCTTCTGAACCCCCAAAGTTAAATTGGAAGGAGGTCAGAAGTGGTAGACCATGTGTACCGAAGATATGGCCTGCTGAGCCGCACCATACCTGCCCTCGACCTCACCGCCAGAACTGGCGGTAGCGCTGCTCAGCACGAGATGGAGGGGGAAGGTGACACGGCCAAGGTTTCTGCCTAGGGCGGCAGAAACCCTTGGGACGGCCCTGATGCCCCAGGATTGGTTCAAGGTGTTTGGGGCCCTAGGCAACTACTACTTGTACTTATTATTTATATTATTTATTATTTATATAGTGCTACTAGGCATATGCACAGATACACATAAAAAATGGTCCCTTCTCCAATGTGACAAGGGACCTTATTCCCCTCCCCCCAACTGTCAATCTATGGTTTAACTTTGAAAGCTCTGCTGTTTGCTGCCCCCCAGAATTTCCACCCTAGGCAACTGCTTAGTTTGCCTGATCGTGTGGGCTGATGTAGAAACCTTGTGCTAAAGCTCTAGTACAGGACTTCATAACACACGTTTAATACTGATGTTTTGCATAGCAATGCTGTAAACAGCATGCAAATCTGCAGTGTGCAAAAAACACTGAAAAAAGGGAAGCAAGCCAGGCACTGGTGGGCATGCTCGTTTGCTTTAATTAAAATAAAAAAAAAAGAGGTCATCTGAGGTGAAGTTTGACCCTGCACTGAGTCTCCGCACTGGCCCCGCACCACCCTTGGACTGCGCCTGTACCCTCCCAATCCTGGAAGAAAGGGGGTGGGAGCAATGCAGCACCCTGGCCAACGTAATGCACTGGGCGACATCAGACTGCCATATAAGGCAAAAATTCCTTATATAGTAGATTGACACCCCCCCCCCCCTCCCCCAGGATGCTGCCTGTAGCATTCACTTACAGTGCGCATTTCAGCGGCTCCATGCACTGGAAGTGAATGCTATGGGCAGCACTGGCTGCTGTCACTGATTCAGAGAAAGAAAGATGAAGCTGGGGATGTGCCACACAATGCAATGATCTTTCTGCTGTCAGAGCTGAATGCACAGTGTGTTGCGCCAGCCACTTGCTTTCCTAGTACCCAGCCAATTTTAAGAGTCATCTTCTTTTCTTCCACCAAACTTTAAAGTCTCTACCTAAGACGCAGTTCCTGTTCACCCCATCTCCATGTCTCCACTATCTATCCTCCTGCCTCCTACATCTCTTCCTCACACCCACCCAGATACTTCCTTCTCCAGTATTCATTGCCCTGCCATTCTTCATTCTTACCCTAGCATCTATTCTTATGCCTTGCCCTTTGTATAATCTTGTTTTTTCTCTCCCACACAAAATATCTGTCCCCCTCTCCATCCTCATTCCCCTCAACCTCTGCCTCTTTTTCTCCAACCTGACCCCAGTATCTGCCCTCTTACAGCTCCCAGACCCAGCATCAGCTCTCTTCCAGTCCTAGCCCCCCTAAGCATCAGCTCCCTTATAGCCCCAGCTCCTCCCAGCATCAGCTCAATTCGACACTCCCAGCTTCATCTCCATTCTAGTTTCAGCCCCTCCCAGCATCATCTCTCTCCTAGTTCCAGCTCCCCTTCCAAGCATCAGTCCTCTTCCAGTCCACCCCCTCCCAGCATCATTTCTCTTCCAGTTCCAGTCCCTCTATCCCCCAGCATCAGCCCATTTCCAGTCCTAGCCCCCCAAGCATCAGTCCTCCTTCAGTCCCATTCCCTCCCAGCATCATCTCCCTTCCAGTCCCAACCCTCCATCCTCCAGTCTGACCCTCCCAGCATCATCTCTCTTCCAGCCCCAGACCCCCATCCCGCAGCATTAGCCCATTTCCAGTCCTAGCCCCCCAAGCATCAGTCCTCCTTCAGTCCCATTCCCTCCCAGCATCATCTCCCTTCCAGTCCCAACCCTCCATCCTCCAGTCTGACCCTCCCAGCATCATCTCTCTTCCAGCCCCAGACCCCCATCCCGCAGCATTAGCCCATTTCCAGTCCTAGCCCCCCAAGCATCAGTCCTCCTTCAGTCCCATTCCCTCCCAGCATCATCTCCCTTCCAGTCCCAACCCTCCATCCTCCAGTCTGACCCTCCCAGCATCATCTCTCTTCCAGCCCCAGACCCCCATCCCGCAGCATTAGCCCATTTCCAGTCCTAGTTCCACAGCCATCCCATTCTAGTGCCATCCCCCCAGCATCTGTCCTCCTCCAGTCCCATTCCCTCCCAGTATCATCTCCCTTCCAGCCCCAGAGCCTCCATTCGCCAGCATCAACCCATTTCCAGTCCTAGTTTCCCAGCAGTGCTCTTCCAGTGCCAACCCCCACCCCCTCCCCCAGGACTGGAACTGGAGCATCTGTCCTCCTTCAGTTTCAGTACCTCCCAGCATCATGTCCCTTCCACTCTCAGTCCCCCCATCACAGAGCATCAGCTCATTTCCAGTCCTAATTCCCCAACTGTCCTAATTATAGTCTCTCCCTCCCCCAGCATCAAACTCACCTTGGCATTATCTCCTCCCCCGCTGCCTTGCCACACTCTGCATACTTTGCACAGCCACAGGAACCTTTTTTTTACTCCCATGGCTGTGTTAAGTTGAAGCTGTTGGCACCTTGGAGTTCATAGAAGTGAAATCGGGGCACTTACGTTCTTTTGCACAAGACAGGAAGTGCCCTAGTTTTCACTTCCATAAACTTCACAGTGTTGGTGGCTACAACTTAGCATAGCTGTGGGAGCAAAGACAAATGTTCCATTGGCTGTGCAGAGGTGAGCCAGCGAGGCAGACTTTGGGCTTCACTGGCTCCCGTCTTAATCCAGCCAGCGCCATGGGTTCCTCCGGGAACAGGGCCATGTATGGGCGACATGTGCGTATATGCCTAGGGTTGGCCCTACTGTAAACCATAAAATGTTCGGTGTACTTAACAAATGCGAGTGTGGCCACTTTTCCCAGAGTATAAATCCAAATAATAGTGTTGCTCTGTATTACAACATGAGAAGTGTACTACATATCAGACACAGACTCGTGGCTAAAGAGGTCTCAGAAACCATAGGCTGCCACTGCTTGCTGAACAGCCTGCTGTGGACTAATGCCTAAAATGTACATCAATGACCCCTGTCTTTTAACCATTAGCCACTTTTATGTTTTTTCAAAATTTTCTGTTTTTCATAAACAATAATGCTTCCCTTGACAAGCCTTGTATTTGTGCTTCAAAAATATCATTTAAACAAAAACCAGTGCTTAGCTTTATGATAAAATCCCAACGCTTGTTCATGCGCTATGGATTGCGTTTCACCAGGTTGGTTTCATCAGGGGAATCTTTCTATAAAGCACTGTAAAAAGAAATGAGTTCTTAAGATATGCACTTCACTACTTTTTGCACTTTAATTCATCTTCTATCATGTGTTAGAAACCTCCTACCTTCGGTATCACTGGTATGGCTCCGCTAGGCTCTGTCCGGTGAAATCTTTTAGTGAACTGAAACGCCGCGCATGCAGAGTAATTTAATGAGATTGAACACTTAGCTCCTCCTATGAAACTACAAATCCCTGAACATGAGACAAGCGGCTCATTATTACTAATTAAGCCTTTTAAAGACATACTTCCCACTCAATTCTAGAATTAAGTCCCCGAGGTGATATAGAGGCCAATGTGTAGATCCAACATTGTTCCCGATATAACAAGGTTTGGTCCAATGTCCTCCCCCGATCCGGGAAAATTACCTTTTCAATACAGAAACTCCGGAGTTCTTGAAAAGCGTGCTGAAACTGCAGACAATGATCAACAATTGGGGCTTCACGTCTTTGACAGTTTAGTTTACTTTTATGCTCATTGATTCTCACTTGAAGGGATCTAGTAGTTTTCCCCACATACAGCAAACCACACGGGCAGCGGATCGCATAAATGACTTGTGTGGACGTACATATGGTTTTACTCCGTAAATGGTAGCAGATATCATGATAATAGAAATCAGTTAATTCTTGAGTAATTGAACAGATATTGCAATTGCCACAACAAGTGTGGCCTCCCTGTGCAGATGATTGTGAAGCGGAAGGGGAACGTAAAACTGCTGGGCTGAGGAGCTCCTTAAAATTCTTTTGTCGCTGCCAAACGCAGCGAACTGTAAAGTCTTGCAGCCCCGGAATGTTCTGTAAGACATTAGCATGTCGTTTTATACTGCGCTGTAAGAAAGGACTAAAAGGTGAAAAGGACGTAACTAAATTAACATGTGTTGGAGGGGTGTCAGTCATAGTTGTCGGAGATTTGATTAGATGGTCTCTATTCAAAAAAAATCACCCTCTTATATGCTTGATTGACAACCCGAGAAGGATACCCACGTTGCAAAAAATTATTTCTCAATTTTATTGATTGCTCCTTAAACTCCTTCAAATCAGAACAATTACACCGATAACGGATGAATTGAGACAGGGGTAAACTATTTTTCAATTGTGTGGGATGGGCACTATCGTAGTGCAAAAAAGTATTTCTATCTGTTTGTTTACGATATGTGGACGTGTGCCATCCATGTGAAGTTTGTGATAAGGAAGCTTATCGTAGCTCAGGAAGGAGCTATAGGAAAGGTGAAGTGACTCTGAGCAAGCAACCTGTCAGTTCTGGTAGAAATAAGAAAACAGAATTTTCCCATAAAAGACTACCAGTCCCAGAATGCACCAGGTTTCCAACAGCCATTAGAGGAGCTGAAGTGGGGAAACGTGTGTTCAATCAGGAGGGCTATGAGGTAATCCCTAAGCACTCATCTCAAAGGGCAGGGCCTGATTCAGCACAGCTGCGCTGTGTTAGGGAGGAGCACTCATCTAAGCAGAATAAAGGTAGAGTTTATTCTACAGAGAATCAGCTTGAGCTTGATCATCTTCATCATCAGGAGGATCATCAGAAGCAGAAGCCAAACCGGACGGACAGAGAGGGAAAGAAACCCTTTGGAAGAAAGAGGAGAAAAGCCTTTGAGAGGTCTAGAAGAGTCCAGAGCAGTACGTATACTGGGAAGCATTCCAAGGGCCAGCATACACCATTGGACTGGGGAAAGCCAGAGGAATGGTGCTGCAGAGCTAGGAATCTCCAGACAGTACCTGTGAGGGAGACGGCTGCACGTGGAAGGGACCCTAAGACCCGTGCCAGAAGGTATGTGAAGAGAGATCCAGTGTCCAGGGATCTGGATTGGAAGGCTGGACATAAGAACTGGACTACATACTGGCCAGGCTATATAGAGAGGAACTCTAACAGCAATGGAAGCTCAGGTATGAACACTGATCTATGCCCTAGCTATAACCTTGAAAGACAGCAGGGAAACAAGTATTCTCCTGAAAGTGCTCCATTGGGAGATTCATCTGTGCCAATCCATGATATTGAACCCATGCTTGTTGAAGAAGAGGGGGTGATAGCAGATGAAGAATCTGTTTACACGGACTGCTCTCTGTCTAAACTCCTTTGGTGATTTTCTGTTATAAAGTACAGCAACCATCACAAAGAAATACAAACTTGTTCTTTAATCTACTCAGAAAAGCTCCTGGGTAGGATTTTTAGCCACGCAGTAGAAAGCAAGCCAGCTAAGGGGTTCCAGCTGGATAACTGCTAGCAATTGAGCCTTACCTAATTGCTTGTGAGCTAGGAGAGAATAACTTCTGAATCTATGTGGGAAGATATAAGAAGTTAACCTGAAAAGAACAGTTTTTTTCTTTCTTTGTAGCTTTTGGTTTGTTGTTTGATACATGCTAAGAAAATATTAGCTAAGCCTACAGAAAAGACCAGTTTGTTATCAACCAGGTCTTATTTCTTTTGCTTTGATTGCCTGACAAGTTCAAATGTTGTTTTCCTGGTTTTGTTTTTTTCAAGTTTAACACTGAAAGCAAGTAACCTGATTTATGTGCTACCAAGCATATCTGTGTTGGGAGAAATAACCCCATAAATAAATATCTTATTGGCTTTACCCAAAAGCACAACTAATTATTGTGAGCAGCTGTGTCTGGTGTGAATGAACTGCATTGCCCACAATCCCTTGCAAATCATACAGATATATGCACTTGCCAAGACTGTGAAGATTCTCACCCAGGCAGCCGTCTGACAAATGGCGTAGTTTTTTCGGATTGCTTTTGCACAAAGGGGATTTACTTGCTGAGGATTACAACTAAAGTTCAAGTTTAAAGCTGGAAAAAAAAGATTTTCCCTCAACTGCACTTTGGAGGAGAAGTGGATGTTCCAGGCAGCTGTCCCAGGAGGAAAAGACCCTGTGCAGAGCTGGATTCATCACTGACACAAGGTAATAAGTACCTGGGCATGTCTAGTGGTGGATGGGAGTAAGGCACAGGGGTAATTGAAAAAAAAAAGTAGAAAAAAACAACAACACCTGTTTGGAAGGTGGTGCACTTTGGTTTTTTTTCTTTGTTTCTTGCAGGGATCAAGATGGATCCAAGGGAACTAGCTGATTGGATGGCAGTCCAGTTTAGCAGGCAACAGGAGCTAGCACAGCAGGCTCAGGACACTGCTATGAAAGCCTTAATGGAACAGCAGAGGCCAGTGCTTGATCTGGTGCAAGCCCTAGTTCAACTGCAGAACCAAAGTGGACCAGATGCAAGACCAGCAGTAAATACTGGTACACTACATGTGGACAGTGTGGGACTCAATCAAGGAATTGGGGCATTTAGTTTTGGGAAGCTAACTCCAGATGATAATCTTGATGATTTTCTAGAGTCTTTTGAAAGAGTGGCACAAGCATTAGCATGGCCAGAGACCCAGTGGGCAGTAAGGCTGGCAGCCTCATTAACTGGAGAGGCGCTTGCAGCTTATAGAGCAATGCCAGCAGCCCAGGCTTTGAATTATAAGGATGTAAAGGCTGCTATTAGAGATCGCCTAGGGTTGTCTATTTCAGAGTATAGGCGAATGTTTAGAGCTACTACATTGAGAGTGGGTGAGACACCCAGGGCTCTGAGTCAGAGAATCAGAGGTTTAGCTGTAAAATGGTTGGAGCCTGAGCAAAAGACGGTAGAAATGTTATTAGACATTATAATGCTTGAACAATTTATGTCTGCGGTCCCTAAAGATTTGCACACTTTCCTTATACAGCAAAATTGCCAAAATCTTGGAGAGGCAACCATGCTAGCAGAGAGATTCTTGGAAGCCACGCAGGCTTGCCATAGAATGGGTGGCCCTCTGAAGATTGGTGCTGAGGCAAGATGTGCTGTATCAGAAAAGAAAATAATTAAAAATGTTTCTGAAAATGAATGTACTGTATCAAACCAGATGACACAGTGGAATAGAAAGAAATGTTTCAAGTGTGGAAAATGGGGACATTTAGAAAAGAGATGCCAGACACACACTAGCTTAATGGGTCTGGATTTAAAACAGCCCAAAGAAGGATTTCTTTTGATGGTTGATGTGCAAGGAATTACCACAAATGCTTTGTTAGACTCTGGGGCAGACCAGAGTATGATGTCAAAAAGGCTTTGGAAGAGGATAGAGGCCCAAGAAGGATTTGTGCCTAGAACCCCTGAAAGCCAAGTTCACATCAGATGCATTCATGGTGCTGCAACATCATATCCCACCTATAGGCTAAAGGTTAAGTGCCTAGGGAAACAAGAGGAAGTCCTGTTAGCAGTAGTGCCTAGGCTACCCTTTGATTTGGTTCTAGGAAGGGACTGGCCAAGATTTAAGCAGGGTCTAGTGGAAGGGCTAGGAAAGAAGGAGGGAGAAGGTTTAATAATGGAAATAGCTCCCGGGCCTTTCTTTGGAAGTCCTCAGTCCCCAGCTAAAAAGATGGTTAAGCTTCCAGAAGGCCAAACTATGGGTAATAAGAGGGGCCTTGTATCCACCCGCTCGCAGGCTAAGGTAGAGAGCCAGCAGAAGGAGGAGGGGGAGCAGGCAGAGTTATTAGGAGACTTACCCTCTCATGATGATTTAATAACCCCATCATCTGGTAAAGTAAGAAAGTTGAAAGCACAAAAGAGGCGTGAGAGACTTTGCAGAGCACAGGGTAGGGCTGAGATGTTAGCTGGTCAAAGTTTACCCTGGGTGCCAGCTGAGTTAGTGGCAAAGTTTCCTAACTTTCCACAAGAGCAGCGAGCTGATCAAGCTCTCACCCGAGCTTTTAAGTATGCTCAGGAGGTCAGGGAGGAGTTGCCCAGATTCAGACTAGATAATGACATATTATATAGAGAGAGTCAGGACCCCAGGAATGGGACCATACGTTAACAATTGGTGGTACCCACAACTTTCAAAGGGCTAGTACTTAGATTAGCACATGATCATCCAGTTGGAGGTCATAAAGGGATGCAAGGAACGCTGGATCAAATACTTATGCATTTTTACTGGCCAGGTATCTTCAAAGAAACTGCCCAGTTTTGTGCTGCATGTCCAGCGTGTCAGCGAGTTACAGCGGCTCACCCACCGGTGGTGCCATTGATTCCCATGCCAATTATCACAGACCCAATTGGTCGCATTGCCATGGATATTGTAGGCCCATTAGTCAAAACGCCCCGAGGTTTCCAATACATCCTAGTTATGGTAGATCAGGCAACAAGGTTTCCCTGGGCCATACCATTGAGGAATGTTTCTGCAAAAACAATAGCTTTAGAGCTAGTAAAATTGTTTTGTGAAGTGGGATTCCCAAGAGAGGTGTTGACTGACCGAGGGCCCAATTTTGTATCCAAATATTTGGCCCAGGTCTGGGATGCCTTTGGCATTCATCACGTGAAAACCTCAGCCTACCATCCACAATCAAACGGTTTGGTGGAGAGATTCAACCTACCTCTCAAACAAATGTTGAGAAGGGGGTTAGCAGGAGAGGTAAAAGAATGGGATATGTTATTGCCCTTTGCCTTATATGCCTGCAGGGAAAGAATTCAGATGTCCCTAGGTGTAACTCCATATGAATTGATGTATGGTAGGGCTCCACGGGGTTTGTTAGATATTTTGAGGGAACAATGGATTGATCCTGAACCAGGAAGTCAGGAGGTGCCACAGTTTCTACGTGACTTGAGAGCACGTTTGAAAAGGACCTCGCAGGTTGCTGAGAGGAACCTGCAGGACAGTCAAGTGCGCCAGAAAGGGTGGTATGATAGGAAGGCCAAAAGCCGCCAATTAAGCATTGGTGAAAAGGTTTTGGTTCAAGTAGCAGGAACTGCCCCAAAATTTGAAGTACAGTGGAAAGGGCCATGGAAGGTTGTTAAACAAGTGAGCCCAGTGTCTTATATGGTAGAAAATGCAAGAGGGCGTAGGCAGACCTACCATATTAATGTACTTAAGTCTTGGAAGGAGAGGCCTGTAAATAATAATGACCCTGAAGCCAGTCAGGAAGTAAGTGAGCTTCAAAAAGATAACACTCTTGTAGGTATTACGGACTGTAGGAAAGAAGTTTCACCAGTTAAACCAGTCCGTAATAACTGAAGCAGGGGGGTATGTGATAAGGAAGCTTATCATAGCTCAGGAAGGAGCTATAGGAAAGGTGAAGTGACTCTGAGCAAGCAACCTGTCAGTTCTGGTAGAAATAAGAAAACAGAATTTTCCCATAAAAGACTACCAGTCCCAGAATGCACCAGGTTTCCAACAGCCATTAGAGGAGCTGAAGTAGGGAAACGTGTGTTCAATCAGGAGGGCTATGAGGTAATCCCTAAGCACTCATCTCAAAGGGCAGGGCCTGATTCAGCACAGCTGCGCTGTGTTAGGGAGGAGCACTCATCTAAGCAGAATAAAGGTAGAGTTTATTCTACAGAGAATCAGCTTGAGCTTGATCATCTTCATCATCAGGAGGATCATCAGAAGCAGAAGCCAAACCGTACGGACAGAGAGGGAAAGAAACCCTTTGGAAGAAAGAGGAGAAAAGCCTTTGAGAGGTCTAGAAGAGTCCAGAGCAGTACGTATAGTGGGAGGCATTCCAAGGGCCAGCATACACCATTGGACTGGGGAAAGCCAGAGGAATGGTGCTGCAGAGCTAGGAATCTCCAGACGGTACCTGTGAGGGAGACGGCTGCACGTGGAAGGGACCCTAAGACCCGTGCCAGAAGGTATGTGAAGAGAGATCCAGTGTCCAGGGATCTGGATTGGAAGGCTGGACATAAGAACTGGACTACATACTGGCCAGGCTATATAGAGAGGAACTCTAACAGCAATGGAAGCTCAGGTATGAACACTGATCTATGCCCTAGCTATAACCTTGAAAGACAGCAGGGAAACAAGTATTCTCCTGAAAGTGTTCCATTGGGAGATTCATCTGTGCCAATCCATGATATTGAACCCATGCTTGTTGAAGAAGAGGGGGTGATAGCAGATGAAGAATCTGTTTACACGGACTGCTCTCTGTCTAAACTCCTTTGGTGATTTTCTGTTATAAAGTACAGCAACCATCACAAAGAAATACAAACGTGTTCTGTAATCTACTCAGAAAAGCTCCTGGGTAGGAATTTTAGCCACGCAGTAGAAAGCAAGCCAGCTAAGGGGTTCCAGCTGGATAACTGCTAGCAATTGAGCCTTACCTAATTGCTTGTGAGCTAGAAGAGAATCACTTCTGAATCTATGTGGGAAGATATAAGAAGTTAACCTGAAAAGAACAGTTTTTTTCTTTCTTTGTAGCTTTTGGTTTGTTGTTTGATACATGCTAAGAAAATATTAGCTAAGCCTACAGAAAAGACCAGTTTGTTATCAACCAGGTCTTATTTCTTTTGCTTTGATTGCCTGACAAGTTCAAATGTTGTTCTCCTGGTTTTGTTTTTTTCAAGTTTAACACTGAAAGCAAGTAACCTGATTTATGTGCTACCAAGCATATCTGTGTTGGGAGAAATAACCCCATAAATAAATATCTTATTGGCTTTACCCAAAAGCACAACTAATTATTGGTGAGCAGCTGTGTCTGGTGTGAATGAACTGCATTGCCCACAATCCCTTGCAAATCATATAGATATATGCACTTGCCAAGACTGTGAAGATTCTCACCCAGGCAGCCGTCTGACAAGTTTTACATACGAGAACATCCAAAAATGTGATGCAATTAGCATGAAAATTGAGAGTAAATTTTTTTTTTTTTTCTGCTGAAATTTTTTTTTTTTTTTTAACGCATTTATTTTGCATTTCAACCCGCTTAGACATATACATAATCCAGAGGAAAAACAGTTACAGCAGAACATGTCAATACTTATAAAAAGACAACAAACAAACATTTCCCTGCTCTCCTCTCATCAAGTACAGTATACAACAATTCCATATTATATTCGAATACATCGATCTCTTGGTTAGTCTAACATTGAGTAGCTAAGCTAGTATTCCTTCCTTCATTTAACTGAACAACCTTTACCTAAATAACATAACTAGAACTAACCTAATTGTGTAATACAATGTGGTAGGCTTGCCACTGACCAATCACTAGTCAGCATATTTTCTCATCACCGGTAACGAGTGCTATATAAGGAGCCAGCGAGTACTTCCCTATAGCAGTTGTTGATCTAGGGTATCCCATTTTTTGAGCATATTATGGTAGGATGGCTGCCGACCCACGTAGGCTTGTTCACAGGATTTATGGTAGCACACCAGACTCCACCACCACTCCACCTTAAGGGCTGCAAAGTTTTTCCAGTGACTTAGGATCGCTTTAAGCGCTAGGCTGAGCAACAGATCTAGCATGGCATGTGTGCTTCTCTCAATCATCGGTAAGCCAGCCTGCGATTTATATATCACTATTCGAAATGTTAAAGGAGTCCATATGTTCAATAGTTTTGTTATCCGCCTCCAAACTTGTTGCCAGTAGTCCTGTAGCAGGACACAATAGTATAGCATATGCGCCAGCGTGCCTTCCTCCGATCCACATGACCAGCATTTACTCCCTTGCTGCCCCTGCCATCTAGCTACCTTTACTGGCGTCAAATAGGCTCGATGCGCCAAGAAATATAATGTCTGAGTGAGAGAAGCCGCTCTCGTGATCCTTATCTGCGAGTTCCAAAAGGCATTCCACATGTGTGGGTCATCCAGCTCCCCAACTTCAGTTTCCCATACTAATTGGGATCCTTTGCATCTTCTCTTTTCACCATCCCGAATGAGGGCCACATACTTTGAGATCAGCCTAGGTTCTTCCGACATTTCTTTGACCTTGTGGTATAATGTTCGTCCAGCTCCTATTGCCAGGGGCGATACACCTGCTTTAGCTAAGCAGTGTCTTAGCTGACACCATTGATACATGCATGAAGATGGTAGATCATATTCCTGTCTTATGACAGCGAAGGGTTTAAAAACTTTGTTATGAATAAGATGCCCCAGGTTGAATACACCTCTCTTCAACCATGGGATCCATAGGAAGCTATGACCATCAAGCTTAAATTTCGCATTTAACCAAAAGATGGTGGATTCAGAGAGTTCCTGTCCATCCTCAAGTATCGATGAAAGAAATCGGTACGCAATCTGGGTGTTGCGGATAATCTCATCGTCCTTCGCAGAAGAGGAAGGTTCCGCACTGATACGCAGCCATAGTGGGACCGGCTCACTCATCAAAGTCTCAATCTTCAACCATGCTGGCTGGTTGGGTGAATCATCATCCTCACTCCACCATATTCCTTGCTTCAATAATGCCGCAACATGATACTGATAAAAATCCGGGAAATGGACTCCCCCCCAATGCTTAGACAGTTTTAGTTTCCACAGCGCAATTCTTGGCGTTTTGTTACACCATAAAAACATACTCAGTACTTTCTCCATCTTGGCATAAAATTTCTTCTCATAAAGAAGCGGAACCATACTAAGAATATAATTTATCTTAGGCATGAAGACCATTTTGATGGTTTCCAATCTACCCCACCAGGACAAGTTTAACGGAGACCATCTATGTACATAGTCCTGAAGAATGAGGTCACATGTCTCCATATTCTGCCGCATGGTGTCTTGTAGTGTGAGTCCATAATTCACCCCTAGGTATCTGAAGGACTTACTTTCCACCTTAAACGGATATTGATCCAGGAGCAGATGGGGCACCTTTGAGTTAAGGGGGATAACCGTCGTTTTTGACAAGTTTAACTTATACCCTGAAACCTGGGAATATAAAGCGATAGCTTCCAGGGCTGCCTCCAACGAGCAGGGTTCGAGAATCAAAAATAGGTCATCCGCATATGCCGACACTTTACAATGGGTGTCTTTAAATCTGAGACCAGTGATATTTTCCTGCTGTCTTAATTTAATCAGCAGGGGCTCCAATGCCGAGTTGAATAGCATAGGTGACAGCGGGCACCCTTGCCGTGTTCCCCTTGTGAGTTTGAATTCTGAAGTTAGCATGCTATTCACAGCTACTCTAGCAGTAGGTTTAACATAAAGCAGCTCAATTTTCTTGATATAGATCTCCGGAATATCGAACCATCTCATTGTGGCGAATAGGTATGATAGTTCAACTCTATCAAAAGCCTTTTCGGCGTCCAATGCTAGGCCCACAATTGGATCTTTAAGCAGTTGTGATTTCGCCAAAATATGTGCCATTAATCGCCCATTATCCATGGTCGAGCGGCCGGGCATAAAACCACACTGATCTGGGTGGATTAATTTCTCAATCACTTTCACCAGCCGATTTGCAAGAATTTTGGCGTATATTTTGTAATCTGCATTTAGCAAGGAAATGGGTCTGTAGTTTTCCACCATCTGCGGATCCCTTCCAGGCTTAGGATGTATCACTATCGTGGCTGATGCAAAGGCCTCCACCGTCGGGCTCTCTTCATTTAGTCTAGTATAGTAATGTAGGATCTCTGGTATCAACGATTTTGCAAAAGTGGCATAAAATTCAACTGGCAAACCATCTGGTCCGCTAGCTTTCCCTTTAGCTAATTGTTTCACTGCCAGTTCAATTTTTGGACCAGTGATATCTTCCATCAGTAGTAGTTTCTGTGACTCTGATAGCTTGGGACCGTCCAGTGGGGAAACAAAATTGGAGAATGCTTCCTCATTGAATGTTTCTTCAGATTGGTAAAGTTTAGCATAAAATGTCTCACATAGCACTCTGATCTCATCATCCTTTAACTGCAGCTTGCCCGTATTATCCTTCAAGCCCGTTATCCTGGTCACAGCCTTTTTTGCTCTTAACATGCGGGCCAGCAGCGCACTTGCCCGATTGTTCTCATGATAATACACGCCCCGTTGCGCCTTGATCTGTAGATCCGCTTCTGTATTCAATATTGAGTTGTATTGGTATCTCAACTTCTGCAGCCTGAGTAGCACCAATGGATCTGATCCTTTAACTAGCAGCCGTTCCCCAGCTCTTATTTCTTGGTCAATTTCCGTCAACTTCTGCTTAGCGGCTTTCTTCTTTTGGATATTAAATGTTGTCATTCGACCCCGCATGTAGGCTTTAAAAGCCTCCCACCAGGCCCAAGTTGATGTATCCGAAGCTTGATTATTCAGGAAATACTCAGCAATGGCCTGCTCCATTTGGGTACGGAATTCCGCATCTATTAGCCATGTCCGATCAAAGTACCATCTCACCTGTGATCTGTTATTCCCACCTGAGTCCAAATCTAGCATAACTGCCGCGTGATCTGAGACTGATTTAGTTAGATGCCTTGTAGCAGTTACTTTGTCCACAAGCGTCTTAGATATTAGAAAGTAATCTATACGCGTTTGTGTATTGTGGGGCAGAGAATAGAAAGTGTACTCTCTCTCTTTGGGGAATAGTAGTCTCCAGGAGTCTATTAATCCCATGGATTGCATCATGCTCGATAACACTTTGCTAGATTTGGGTTTATGCTGCTGCTTGTATGGACTACGGTCTAGCAGCGGGTCTTGAATGAGATTGAAATCTCCCCTATTATAATAGAGGTAGATCCTGTCACCATGAGCTCCTGTGCGACCCCTTCAAAAAATTGTTGGTCATCTGAGTTCGGTCCATAGATTGCCATCAAAGTATACTGGACCTCTCTTATCCTGACATTAGCTTTAGCCCATCTTCCGCAAGGATCTATTGCCGTTTCTTCTATCACCGGTAGCAAGGCTTTCCGAACTAGGATAATTACCCCGCCCTTTTTCTTTTGTGCGGGAGCTGAAACAACATTCTGGTACTGTTCCCCACAAATTTTATGCGACTCAGGTAAGGAGAGATGTGTTTCCTGGAGGTATACTACATCAGCTGCTTGTCGCTTGCAATAATTCAATATCTTTCTCCTTTTGATAGGATTACTGATACCCTGTACATTGAGAGTCATCAGCTTTAATCTATAATTAGCCATGATGACTGATACTCCTGCTCCATAGCACTCGTCACCATCATGTTTGCCAGATCTTGTAGCTGAGTGGCAGCTTTCTTGTAACAGTATACCATCCACATTGTACAACTTATAACAACTTGTATGGTGAAGCCCATCCCACCCCTTCGAGTCATGAGCTGCCTGAACCCTCCGCCATCCCACAACCCATTACAATCATCTTAGACATCATAGTAGAAATCTCTCCCCCAAATCCACCAGCGACCGCCGCTGACCAACAATAACACTTCTCAACAGTTTCCTCTAGCATATCCACACATACCCCTTATTAATACAAAAGTGAATCTCCCCAACATGTAGGCACTCCGTAGTCACCCACTGCATTCATGATCCGACTTCCATACCAGCCTGCTCCTGAAGAAAAGATTTTAAAGCTGCTCCGGTATCAAAAGTTCTCGTGTTGTTATTCAGCGTGACCCTCATCCGCGCTGGATAGAAGAGGCCATAGCGTGCATTTAACTTTTGGAGTAAGGGCCTGCACGCAAGTAGTTCCTTGCGTCTATCCACTGTTTTTTTACATAAGTCTGGATAAAATGCGATCTTGTGGCCATCAATCTGCAGTGTCGATTTCGATTTTGCTGCTTGCAATATTTGTAATCCCTGTTGATAGCGTAGGATTTTCAGCACAAAAGGCCGCGGACGCTGAGATCTATTGGTGACATGCTGTGGGACTCGGTGAGCCCGTTCGATTTCAAAGGGCATACAAAAAAACATTTGTAGCAATTCTGGGATCAGTTTCTCTAAGTAACCTATGGAGTCCGACCCCTCCCGGCCTTCAGGTATACCAGTGATTCTGATGTTATTCCGTCTGGCACGATTGCTTTGATCTTCCATAATATTTTCCAATGCCATCACCCGGTTTGTAAGAGGGCCCATCTGCGCTAATAAATTTCCATGTTGCTCTGCAACTGCTTCCACTGCGTTCAGGCGTCCGACCACATCTGTGAGTGTAGCTTTGACTTCTTGCAGGTCTGTTTGCATCTGAGTGAGTGCAGAAGTATTATTGGTAACCAGTTCTTTAATAGCTCTCAACTCGCGTAGGATTTCTTTTTCCCCTGCCGAGATATCTTTTTCCGGCGCCATCTTTTGTGGGGAGGCCGCTTCTTGCTTCGCGCGTTTGACCGCTTGTCCCGGTGCCGGTGTAAATTCCAGTCTCGCTGGCTTTAAGGACGTCATCTCCTATGTGCGCACCGATCAGTTTCAGCCGCCTCAGCTGGTCGATTTCACGGGGGAGAGACAGGATTCTCAAGGCTGGGTCGGAGCAGTGCCTTCAGGCAGCCATTTCTCGTCGCAGGCAAGCTCCGCCAAAAAAAAAAAAAAAAAAAATTGAGAGTAAATTTAATATTAACTTCCTTAGAGTTCAACCAATCAAAAAACTGTAGCAAATCGGAAGTTGTTCCTTGCCAGATGACGAAAACGTCATCTATATACCTCTTCCAGACTTTCAAAAAATTAGCAAACGGAGAAGCATTGATCCAATCTCTTTCAAACCACATGTACGTCCACACAAGTCATTTATGCGATCCGCTGCCCGTGCGGTTTGCTGTATGTGGGGAAAACTACTAGATCCCTTCAAGTGAGAATCAATGAGCATAAAAGTAAACTAAACTGTCAAAGACGTGAAGCCCCAATTGTTGATCATTGTCTGCAGTTTCAGCACGCTTTTCAAGAACTCCGGTGTTTCTGTATTGAAAAGGTAATTTTCCCGGATCGGGAGAGGACATTGGACCAAACCCTGTTATATCGGGAACAACGTTGGATCTACACAATGGCCTCTATATCACCTTGGGGACTTAATTCTAGAATTGAGTGGGAAGTATGTCTTTAAAAGGCTTAATTAGTAATAATGAGCCGCTTGTCTCATGTTCAGGGATTTGTAGTTTCATAGGAGGAGCTAAGTGTTCAATCTCATTAAATTACTCTGCATGCGCGGCGTTTCAGTTCACTAAAAGATTTCACCGGACAGAGCCTAGCGGAGCCATACCAGTGATACCGAAGGTAGGAGGTTTCTAACACATGATAGAAGATGAATTAAAGTGCAAAAAGTAGTGAAGTGCATATCTTAAGAACTCATTTCTTTTTACAGTGCTTTATAGAAAGATTCCCCTGATGAAACCAACCTGGTGAAACGCAATCCATAGCGCATGAACAAGCGTTGGGATTTTATCATAAAGCTAAGCACTGGTTTTTGTTTAAATGATATTTTTGAAGCACAAATACAAGGCTTGTCAAGGGAAGCATTATTGTTTATGAAAAACAGAAAATTTTGAAAAAACATAAAAGTGGCTAATGGTTAAAAGACAGGGGTCATTGATGTACATTTTAGGCATTAGTCCACAGCAGGCTGTTCAGCATGCAGTGGCAGCCTATGGTTTCTGAGACCTCTTTAGCCACGAGTCTGTGTCTGATATGTAGTACACTTCTCATGTTGTAATACAGAGCAACACTATTATTTGGAACCATAAAATTTTGCCTATCAGCTCTTTTCATAGATTGCTAATTGGCTAGTAGGCTTTGGAACTGCTGGCCTTTCATTTTTTATTGAGTTATCAAACATGTTTGGAATATGTATCGTTTTTATTAGTTGGTACCAATGCTTATTATCACAAATCCTCTCCAGTGCTAGGCATATGAACAATGCAGTGGGAATTAGAACATCAATACACCTAATAGAAAAACTAAACAAGTCCTATTATATCAGATCAATCCTACAGAGTGGATTAGGAACTACGCTTATGATGGCTGCCAGTATCATGTGACCAAGAAAGAGAGGGCTGCTATTCCTCCATGACTACATGCCTCTGCTATATCATTAAATGGTGGCTCTTCTAGGGTGAGTCCATGAAAGAGGAGCCTGATCTTGATAAGAGGATGATGGAAGGAATGTCTAAGGCATTATACTTAACAGTGATTGGTGAAAGCTCTGTCTTTGTGTAATTTGTTATAAAAGGAACTGCATTGCTTGTGGTGTGCAGATTGTAGGCTGCCCCTGAAATGTTCAGATCGACTTAGACTGTTTTGGACCAGCTTAGGCTGTCTGGAGGAGGGGTAGCAACCACTCTCCAAGCAATTGCTGCAATAGTTTTGTAATTGTCTTTTAATTGTCTGTAATAAACTCTTAAAAGAGAAAATGCCATTGGATCAGTCTCTGAGGTGCTTTTGAGAGAGGGAAAGAAGCAGGTGATAGAACTGGCGCCCAATGTGGGGCCACAGAGGTCTGGAAAACTTCTTAAAGGTAAGCAGTTTTTTTTCCTGTCTTACCTTCTCCACAACTGTTTATACAAGCATTATTTACTGCCTTGGGTTGGAAGCTCTTCGGCTCTGTGCAAGACCCAGTCATAAAAATAGTTCAGAGCTGGTTAATAGCCTTGAGAGAACTGGTCACAGAAAATAATTAGTAGAGACAGCTAATTTGACTTCAAGGAGGGTTATTTAATTGATAAGGGGATGAGTCCCATGCGTGTTGTGAGATTAGCATAGGCAGTAGTGGCGCGGACCTCCAGGGTTGCTGTGTGTTCAGTGACACTGGTTTGGGTCAGGATCACCATGCAGCTTTCACTGGATTGGCATAGGTGCATTGGCACTGATCCCTCCCTGGAATCACTGTGCACCTGATGACACTGGCCCTGTAGTAAGGATAACACAGGTCTGCGACTAAAAAGCTGTTTGATTATTTTCATCTAATTTCCATGTATTTTGGTGTGCTGAAAACAAATAAAATATTGAAAAAACTCCTAGACGTCATGATTTGCTACAACATGCAAAATTGTCTTAAAATTTATGAATTTTTTTTTCAAAATTACTATTAATTAATTCAAATTACTATTAATTAATTCACATAAGTGCATTTAAGAGATAAAATGCAAAAAAAACCCTTAAAGGGGTTGTCCGAGTTATGTAAAAAAAAATATAGCACTGTAAATATGATGGTCAGCAATATATACATAAGCTAAGCAAGTTTTAAGTCCGTGCTTCTAATGGTAGAAGGGGTTAATCTTTCCTGAAGAATCCAGTGAGAGGGAGACACAGGGCAGATAGCAGCAGCTCCGGTCAGTGCAGGGGGGCGTGGCCAGCACTGTGACGTCTCGTGTACAGACACAGAGCTGCTCTCTCCTACATGCCACACTTGTGCACGAATCATCATCAGGTTCTTGGTTCTAGGCTGTTCACACTTTTTCATCGCAATTCGTGTTAGCTCGTCATTCTTCAACCGTTATGTTATGGCTCCGTGAAAGTGTATTAATTCGCCAGACAGTTTCTGTTTCATCTGTGGTGAATATACAGTGTTGAAGCAACAGCAGAATATTACAGACTTTGTGAAAAAAGTATACTTTGCATACTTTGGACTAAAAATTGGAGATCAAGATAAAGTCTGGGCGCCTCATAAAGTGTGCAAACAGTGTGTTGAGGACCTCCAAAACTGGTTCAAGGGTAAGAAAAAATCTTTCCGTTATGGGATTCCTATGGTATGGCGAAATCAAAAGAACCATAGTGACAACTGTTACTTTTGTTCATCTGATGTGAAAAGGTTTAATTCCAAATGGAAGCATTCCATTTCATACCCCAATCTTCACTCGGCAATTCGTCCCATCCCCCATGGCACAGATATACCAGTACCCAAGCCCCCTGCTACCTTGGAAGAGATACCTAGCTCCGATGGAGGTGAAGTCATACCTGAACCAGATGACGAATCAAGTTCTGACTTTGAAGATGATACAAGACCAAAATTGTTTTCTCAGGAGGAGATGAATGATTTGGTAAGAGACTTGAATCTTCCCAAAGATGCCACTGAGTTACTCGGATCAAGGCTGAAAAGCAGGAATTTATTGTTGCCAGGAGTGTCATCTTCATGGTTCAGACATCGTGAAAAGGAGTTCGTTCCTTACTTCGCCCAGGAAGACAAGTTGGTTTATTGCATCAATGTCGAAGGTCTGATGGGTCAATTTAAAATCCAATATGATTCAGAGCAATGGCATCTTTTTATAGATTCTTCAAAAAGAAGTCTCAAAGCAGTTTTACTCCACAATGGTTTTTACGCTTCCATACCTGTAGGTCATTCCGTACACTTGAAGGAAACCTACGAGAACTTGGAATTGGTTCTTCGTAAACTTAAATATGAAGACCATGGTTGGCAAGTGTGTGGGGACTTGAAGGTCTTGTGCATGCTGCTCGGGCAACAAGCTGGGTATACCAAATATCCTTGTTTTCTGTGTCTATGGGACAGTCGAGACCGAGAAAATCACTGGACCAAGAAGAGTTGGCAGCCGAGGGTGCTAACAGTCGGTGAAAAAATGTCCTCCGAGAAACTTTGGTACCTTCCCATAAAGTTCTTCTACCACCTCTCCACATAAAATTGGGATTGATGAAGCAATTCGTAAAATCACTTCCAAGAGATGGAGAATGCTTCAAATACTTGGTCACCAAGTTTCCAGGCCTGTCGGAGGCAAAATTGAAGGAAGGTGTGTTCGTCGGACCAGACATTAGAAGGCTTATAGTTGATCAAGAGTTTGTCAATACCATGACGGATCCTCAAAAAGAAGGGTGGATTGCATTTAAAGAAGTCGTACAGAAAGTTTTAGGCAATAACAAAGATCCTCACTACATAAAGATAGTCGGACGAATGCTGAAAGCATTTCAAGCTTTAGGTTGCCTGATGAGTTTGAAAGTGCATTTCCTCCAGTCCCACCTTGACTACTTTCCTGAAAATTTGGGAGCTGTGAGTAAGGAACAAAGTGAACAATTCCACCAAGACATTAAAGAGATGGAAAGGAGATACCAGGGAAAATGGAGCATTACAATGATGGCAGACTACTGTTGGATGCTTCAGAGAGACATTCCAGATGCTACTCACAAGCGTAAATGCACCAAGAGGAGCCTCACAAGGAAGAAGAATCGAGTTTAGTGTGTGTAGGTGAGCTCATTTCAGTTCAGAAAAGGATTTTCATGAAAATATTGTAATAAAACTTTAATTTTATAAGTCTATTTCCATTTATTTTGAGGTATTGCTTTATTTAACATAGTTACCTAAATTGTCAGGAAACGTGATGTCCTATGACAAAATGGAGGTCATTTTCGGATTCAGTGCACCAAAACACAAAGATTACGTGGAATAACCAAAACAGCTCTCGAAAAATGTTTTTTTTATAATTAGTCCCAATAGTGTGAAATTACTCTACTGTAACTAACTCATACAGAAGAAAACGGGAGGGTAGTGGTGTATTCAATCTTAAAGAATGAGCTATGAAATCGTCTCAGACTTATCGGCTGTCTATTGCTGGAACTGTGAAGATTCCGGTAACCAGCGGCGCCTATTAGCATCAATGACTGATTTCAGCTCGTTTTATAAACTTTTTTTGTCCCTCTCTCCACGTGTTATATATTTATATTGTAAGTCTCTGCTGATAGTGAAATAAACACTTAGCTCCTCCGTTGCTTCTCAGACTATATCTGCGTCTCTTGTGCTTTCCCAATGCCTCACATTCAACGTTGTTCTCGCGTTTCTCTCTGTGCTCTGAGGTTCTTCAGGGGATAAGGAAAATTGCCGAATGTTTAACCAAATTCAGCCAAACTTCCATACGGCGTATTGGATCACTGTACAATCTTCTCAAAAGCTCATTCTGGGATGTGTCATCACCCTTCCTTGAAAAAACGCCGCGCAGGAATTAGAGCAGGAATTGCTGTGTGTTCACTGTTGAAAGAGGAAGTGGCAACACTGACTCCTGATAGGATTATAATGGAATCCAAGACTTCAAAGAATAGAGAAATTGAAAAGCAGGGGAGAGAAAATACATGCCTTTATCCATCTGACGCCTCGGCTATGATGATTAAACAAATATGGGTTGCATATTTTGTTTCCAGGGGGAGGCAAACCATTTTTTTGGGGGGGAGGGGGAAGATATAGCTTGCCATTATACTCGGGGGCCTGATGGGACCTGGGTTTTTTCCAAAGACACAAGGGAGACCTTCTGTTATGCGATCCTCAATGATGATTCCGATTGCCTGGAGATGAGCAAGTTCTGCGGCTAACAGGGATTCAGCCTCATCTTGGTTAGATGTGGCTCTGTCTATTTCTACTAAGCAATGGGAATGGGAGTCCTGATTAGTTTGCATGAAGGCTTAAAGGCTTGGCAGAGCAAAGTGATAGGGCATGCATGAAAGTACCTGCACACTGGAATAAGCAGCAACATACAACTCCTATAGCTAAAGCAATGGCTAAATATACTAAAAGTCTCTGTCTTTGTGCAATTCATTATAAAAGGAACTGCACTGCTTGTGGTGCGCAGATTGTAGGCTACCCCTAAATGGTTCAGACCGGCTTGGGCTGTTTTGGACCAGCTGAGGCTGTTCGGAGGAAGGGCAACAACCAATCTCTGAGCAATTGCTGTAATAATTTTGTAATTCTCTTCTAATTGTCTGTAATAAACCCATAAAAGAGCAACTGCCCTTGGGTCAGTCTCTGAGGTGCTTTAGAAACAGAGAAAGAAGCATTTGACAAGAGACATTCAGAGCTTATAGTATACCTGGCCTCTTTCACACAAGCAGAACATGAATAGACTCTCACCAAATAGAGACTAAGTAATCACAAACTAAAAATAGAAAGGGAGGAAGTGACGTCACCGGCTTGCATGGCTGTGTGAGTGTCTAGCTCCAGCCTGACCCCGACGAAAAAGGAGTTTTAAGCGCCCCTAATTGCTGGCGAGAGGTGGAAACAGCGGTGGGAACGACGGAGGAGGCAGTGAGCAGCATGACCACCTGAAAAAAACCCGCGGACTTGAGAGAGTTCGCTTTCGCCGGAGCGGCCTCGTCGTCGGGGGAAACCAAGATGGCCGGGACGGAGGCCATGCGGTGTGAGCAGGCCGCGGAGAGCGAGCAGGCTGTGGAGAGAGAGGAGGTGACTCTTGATGTTCACGGCTGGGGTGGTGCGACTCGAGAGGAGATGAAGCAGTGGTTCCACGAGCTTAAGGCAGAGGTACAAGGCTCTAAGACTGCGCTCGAAGGGCTCCTTAATAATCTCAAAGAGGAAGTGGGAGAAGTGGCAGCCAGGATGGGGGACCACGAAAATCGCCTGGAAGCGCTGGAGCAGCAGCACGAGGAATGGAGGGACCAGCACCAAAGCGAGGAGAGGTGGAAGGAGGAGATCCAGCTAAAGTTGGAGGACCTAGAGAATCGCTCTAGAAGGAATAATTTGCGGATTAAAGGTGTTCCAGAGGCAGTGGAGTTCAGAGACTGTGCTAAGGTGGCTGAGTCTGTCTGCCTGGAGGCCCTATGGCAAGGTGGGGAGGAGCCCCCGAGTGGCGGGATCCTGCTGGACAGGGCTCACAGAGCGCTGGGAGCCGCCTGCAATAACCAGCCCAGGGACATAGTTATTTGTCTCAAGGACTACAAAACTAAGGAAAAAATAGCTACCAAAATGAGGGGGCTGAGCAATTTCCAGTGGCAGGGCTACACAGTTTCTATATTTGCTGACCTCTCCTTGGGAACTTTGCAGAGGAGGAGGGAACTAGCCCCCATAACAAAAACACTCCGAAAGGAGGAGGTGCGCTACAGATGGCTCTACCCATTTGGCCTGGCCTTTACAAAAGGGGACAGAACCTAGAGAATCCATACGCTGGAGGCAGCGTGGGCAGCGCTGAAAGAAGCAGGCATGGAAGGACCGGCGGCAGCAGCTAGAACGAGTGGCAGGAGGCAGTGCTTGATCAAGCTAGAACCCTCAAGCAAGGAGCAGTGATGCGTGACCGACCCAAGGGCACGGACGGAGACCATCGGAGATCACAGCGGAGAGGGGCGAAGAGATGATGGACAATATAGACACTGAGAATGTGACTGCACAATGTGATAGAGTGAAAGTGGGTTAGGGATGTGGTAAGATCATTGCATGGGGGTGCGGTTGTGGGAGGAGGGAGGATGAGCGAGGGAGATTGGCACTTGGTAAGCTGGCGGGGGGGAAGGGGGCAAGTGGATTGGTGGGTGGAGTGAGGAGGGGGAGGGGGTGGGGCAGGGAGGGGATGTAAAGGGGGTTGGGGTGGAGCAGGTGAGTCACTACTCCGGGTCAGCCTGGTCGCAGACGAGGCAGAGGGGTTGGGGAGGAGGGGTGGGAGGGTAGGCGAGGGGAGGGGGGGGAGAGGGGAGGGAGGAGGGGGGAGAGGGCGAGGGGGGAGAGGGGACAGGAAGGGGGGCCTGCAGGGCAACAAAATTGGGGGTAGGGAGCAGCTGGTAGTGGTTACAGTAAACACCAAGGGATTGCGGACATGGTGCAAGAGGCGCCTGCTGGAGAGGGAGGGTATACAGTTGGGGGCAGATCTGGTGTGCATTCAGGAGACACATTTGAAAGTGGGTCAAGAAGGGTTGTTAAGGACTAGGAATTTCCCGAGAATCCTATTGGCAGGCCAAAGGGAAGCTCCGCGGAAAGGAGGGGTGGGGATTTTGATAGGGGAAAAGTATGCAGGAGCGGTGGTGGAGGAAAGAAGGGATCGAGAGGGGCGGTGGGTAGCTGTTAAAATAAGGGTACGTGGGGAGGAAGTGTGGGTTGTCAGTATTTATGGCCCAAATGCCTTAAAGGAGAGATTTTTTGATAGGCTCCTGTGTGCAGTGGCGGGGGGGGGGGCGATACCGGTGATTATAGGAGGGGATTTCAATCTCACAATGAACCCTAGAGTGGATCACAGTGGAGGGGGAGGTAGAGAGGGGGGGAAGGAGAGGAGGAGCTTAGCAAACCTAAAGGAGCGACTGGGTTTGCTTGATGTGTGGAGGATGCGACACCCTGGGGAAAGGGGGTATACTTTCTACTCGGCAGTACATGATATCTATAGTAGACTTGATATGCTGTGGGTGAGTGGGAGTTGGGGGGCTAAGGTACAAGCGGTGGAAATTGGCAATATCACCTGGTCGGACCATGCTCCGGTGCATATGGTGCTGGATTTGGGGGTAAGAGACAATGGGGTGAGTTTCTGGAGGCTGAATGATTCCCTGTTGAATGAGAAAACATATGTGGCCAGAGTCAAAGAGGTGATACGGGATTATTTGCAGATAAACTGGAATGGGGAGGTGGCCACAGGAATGGTGTGGAACGGGCTCAAAGCAGTGGTGAGGGGCCACCTAATCAGTATAGCAGCGCAGGAAAAGAGAAGAAAGAGAGAGGTGGAAGACCAGCTCTTGGAGAAGGTGGAGAGTTTAGAAAGGCAGCACCAACAGGGGGGGGGGGACACACGGACTCTGCAGGAACTGCTCAGGGTGAGAGGTGAACTTGGCCAGCTTAGGGCGGCTGAGATAGCCTACAACCTGACCAAGTTAAAGCAGGGGTGGTACGAGGGAGGGAACAGAGCAGGCAGGAGATTAGCCTGCCGCTTGAGAGCACGGCAACAACGATCTATAGTAGGGGGGGTGCGCAACCAAAAAGGGGAAATGGTGCATAAGGGGGAGGAAATTAGGAAGGCCTTTGCAGCATACTATGAAAAACTGTACAGCAGTGAGATGACGGGGGCTGAGAAGAAGGGAGAGGAGTTCTTGGCTCAATGCGACCTGGGCAGGCTTACGGAAGAGGAGGCAGCTGAACTGGGGCGTCAGGTGACGTATAAGGAGGTGAAAAGCGCGGTGAAGTCTCTTAAGGATGGGAAAGCGCCAGGTCTAGATGGATATACGGCAAAATTTTACAAGGTAATGCAAGATGAGGTAGGGGGGCTGTTAATGGAGGTTTACAATGGAGTGCTGATGGGGGAGGGGCTCCCGCCCTCTATGGCGGAAGCAGGAATAACAGTTATACCTAAGGCAGGGAAGGACCACACGGTCTGTGGAGCTTACTGGCCCATCTCGCTCATTAACTTGGATGCTAAGGTGTTGGCCAAGATACTGGCGCAAAGGCTACAGACGGTGATGCAGAAGCTAGTGCATAAAGATCAGACGGGGTTCATCTCTGGGAGACAGGGAGGAGACAACATTCGGAAGCTGTTGAATGTCATGTGCAGGCGACGGGGAGGGAAGCAGTATTTTTGACGGTCGATGTTGAAAAGGCATTCGACAGGGTGGAATGGGGATTTATGTTTCAGGTACTAGAAAAAGTTGGGGTAGGTCCATCGTTCCTAAGATGGATAAAAGCGTTCTATGCATGCCCTAGGGCAAGGATAAAGGTAAATGGGGGGTATTCCGAGAGCTTTTGATTGGGTAGGGGCACCAGGCAGGGGTGCCCTTTGTCGCCTCTGCTGTTTGCCCTGGTTATAGAACCATTGGCGGACTTTATCCGGCGACAGGGGGATATCTGTGGCATCGAAGTAAAGGGACAGTTAAGTAAGGTCGCACTCTTTGCTGACGATGTTATTTACACTTTAGAACAACCTTTGGTTAGCCTTCCCAATTTGCTGCGGGCCGTAGGGCGGTACAGTGCAGTATCGGGCTATAAGTTGAACCTGGACAAGACAGAAATTCTGGGGTTTAATCTGGATAGAGGGGTGGAGGAGCGGTTGCAGGCCGAGTTTCCCTTCAAATGGGTGCAGGGACACTTTCGATACCTGGGGATTCAGCTGGGTAATACATGGGGCTAAGTGCCGGCTTGGAATTACAAACCCCTGATAGCGGCAATTCGGAAGGATTTAGGAAGATGGAAGGGACTACACTTGTCCTGGTTGGGGCGCATAGCAACCATTAAAATGAATGTGCTACCAAGGATCCTATTTGTGTTTATGGCCTTACCGTATAAAGTGCCGAGAAAAGGTCTTAAGGAGTTGCAGGCTCTGATCATGAGGTTTATTTGGGAGGCGAAGCGGGGCAGGGTGAATAAGCTCACCATGTTCAGACCCCAGGAGGCAGGGGGGCTGGGAGTTCCTAACCTGGCAAAGTATTATGAGGCAGCACAACTTCGGGCGCTCTTTGTGTGGAGAGAGAGAGGAGAAACCCCGCAATGGGTATATATGGAGAAAGAAGGGAAGGAGTGTCTGGAAGAAGCAGTCTGGGGGGGGGGGGGGGATTGGAGCGGAGTGGGCCGGGAGGGGTTGAACCCACACAAGAGGTTAACGCTGCAAGTATGGGAAAAATGGAAGGGCTATCTATTGAATGGGAAGAAACTGTCCCGAGCTGCGTACCTGCGTAACATGGGGGCCCTTGCCCCGGGGAGGTGGGGGGGGGGAGTTTTAAAGTGTGGGCGGAGAGAGGGTTGGAGAGGGTAGGGCAGGTTTTAGATAGGACCGGGAGGATACGGCCGTATGCGGAGCTTCAAAGAGAGTTCGGACTGCGGGATAATGACTTTTATGCGTACATGCAACTGTGGTATTACTTGCAAGAACCGGGGGTTCGGGGGGACCTACAGGGTGGGGTAACGGAGTTTGAGATGCTGATGGAACAACAAGAATCAGTAAAGGGCCTGGTGTCTAAACTTTACCGCTTGCTGAACGCACGGGAAGAGGGCACGGCCAAGTGGCAGGAGCAGTGGGAAGGGGAACTGGGGGGTCAGTGGGAGGCGGGCCGGTGGAAGAGTATCTTTGAGGGAGAAAGGCGGCTTGCATGGGGTACGGCGCTGTTAGAGAATTCGCTCAAAGTTAGGCTTAGGATGCTCTGGACCCCAGCCAGGCTACATCGCATTTTCCCGGAGAGAGCGGGCACTTGCTGGAGGGGATGTGGGGGGTGGGGTGACCTCTTGCATATGATATGGAGCTGCCCCAAATTGCAGGAGTTGTGGAGGGCGGTGGAGGATTATTGTGGAGCGGTTACGGGGATACGGATCGCCTTCGTTCCAACCCAGGTGGTGCTCCTGGAGGGGAAGGAGATAGGGACGGGAGGGATCGCTGCTTTCCGGAATTACTGCGTGATAGTGGTCAGATTGGCAATTTTACAAAATTGGAAGAACACGGAACCACCGAGAATGAGGGAAATTATTGGCAGTTTAGAGTTTCTGTGGGGGATTAGCAAAGTGCGGGCCTGTGCACAGGGAACGCAGGCCAAACATGATGAGATCTGGCGGGACTATGAGAACTGGAGGGAGACGGGGTGGGAGGTATGGATGGAGAAGTGAGGGGGAGGGAGAGGGAGGGGGGGATAGTTTGGGGCAACTCGGGTTCAGGCTGGCTGCTAACTCCTGAGGTGATGGTACGTTGGTGAGGGTTAGTATGGGCCTGGGGGGGTTGGGGGTAGGAGGGTGAGGATGTAAGGGGAGTAGAGGGGGTAGAGGGGGGAGGGGGGAGGGGAGGGGTGGGGGATAGGGCACAACCAAGGTATTTGGGGCTGCCCGCAGTGGTCGAATGCTAGGGGCACTATGTAGGAACAGTGGCTGCGGACATCAGTGGCGGTGCACGCCAGGGTGCGCACAGCCTGGGGTTGCACTGGGACAACTTGAGTATAGGTTGACTAGTAGCAACGCATGGCAACAATGGGACACAAAAAGGGGGGAGTCCATCTCAGTTGGAGGGTGGTGATGGGCTTGTTTAGTAAGGGGGGGGGGGTCAGGATTGTGCACCGAGAGAGATTTGGGGTTTACATGTTGTGTCTCCCCGGGGTGGGTCATATAAGCTGTTGAATAAGATGTTGTTGGATTTGCTGATAACACACACCTTTAAATATCAAACAACACAAACTGAGTCAACAAGGTTTAGAGCAGAAACTAATAGTTTATTTTATTTTTCATTTTCATTTTAATTTTAAATTTTAATTTTAATATCTATTTTTAATTAACTTGTATTGTTATTTTTATGATGTGGTCAGGAATGTATATGTAATAATGGAACAGAATATACAGACAATACAATTCATCTGTGCTTAGAAAGCTGATAATCGCACGGGACGGATTAACAGTTGCCAATGTTATTTGTTTAACTTAGTTTAACTTATTTTATTTGTGGCCTTATTTCTATGCGGACCTTTCTTTGCCCTATTTCTTTCTTCCTTTCTTTCTTTCTCTCCACTCCACAAGAAGGGAGGTTTACGCCCCTTTGCAAGGAGGGATAATGGACATTATAGGGGTTACGGAAGAATGTGTAATACAGACCACCTGATACTGCTCTGTATGGTGTTTTTCTTTTATGATGTGTGTGAATAAAAAACTTTAAAATTGGAAAAAAAACCTAAAAATAGAAAAATGTGTAGACAAAAATTAAATTAAAACCCAGAGAGGCCAGACCTTGCATGCAGTGCAACACCTGAGAAAAAGAAAGCATAGTTACTCACCTGTAACAGGTGTTCTCCGGGAACAGCAGGACTCAGTCCTCAAATATGGGTGCCAATGGAGCCTGCACGGAAGCATCTCCTCAACTTTCAAAAGAAAGCCTTTGGAAGATACATTACGCATACCTGGTCCCCTTCCCACCCAAGGGTGCCATCTTGCCTCAGTCTAATGACATAGCTAAAATGGCAAAAATAAAATACGGTAAAGAAGCAACTCCAAGGGGAGGAGGGAGGGTTTTGAAGTCTGATCCCTGCTGTCCCCAGAGAACACCTGTTACAGGTGAGTAATTACGCTTTCTCCGGGAACAAGCAGGAAGTTAGTCCTCACATATGGGACGCCCCAGCTACAGGCTACCGAGAACCTGTACAAAACACCATGGGTGACCAGAGAAGGTGAGCCATGAACTGCAGCAGCTGAGTCCCAACTGAGAAACTCTCGAAGACCCAAGTGTCCAGTGGGGAACCAGCACTCCGGTAGCCTGAACACAGAAGGGTCGGAGGGCAGGAGTTGCCTATACCCCGAAGAAATTACGGAGCACGGCCTGGCTGAAGGCACTGTCCTGTCGGGATTCCCTCTCCAGGCAGTAGTGAGCTGTGAAGGTATGCACTGAAAACTAGGTGGCAGCCCGGCAGATTTCCATCACAGATAGGGAACACAGATTTGCTACAGAGGTAGCCATGGCTCTGATGCAGTGTGCCATGACCTGGTAGTCTAGTGAAATCCCATCCTGCTCATAGGCGAGGGCAATGCAGTCTGCCACCCAAGTGGACAGAGTTTGCATGGTTACTGTAAGCCCCGGTCGACTGGGGTCATAGGAGACAGAGCTGAGGCACTTTGCGGTAGCCCTGAGTCCATTGCAGACAGAAGGACAGGGCCCTCTTACAATACAGAGTATGGAGAACAGTCTCCACCTTGCCAGCATGAGGCCTCAGGAAGAATGTAAGGAGCACCACCTCCTGATTGAGGTGGAAGAGGGACACCATCTTTGGCAAAACCTTGGGGTGTGTGCAGAGCACCACCTTGTTCTTGTAGAACTTCATGTAGGGCGGTTCTGCCATCAGACCCTGGAGCTCGCTGACCCTCCGAGCTGACATGAGTGCCATGAGAATCACAACCTTCCAGGAGAGGTACCACAGGTGGCAAGAAGCCAGGGGCTCAAATGGCATCTTAGTGAGCTGTGAGACTACCACATTGAGATCACACTCTGCCAATGGTGGGCGAATGGGAGGCTTGGACAACATAAGGCCCGGCAAGAAATAAGAGATAAGGAGCTGAGCTGAGAGGGGCTTGCTCTTGACAACATGGTGGTGCATCGCAATAGCTCTCAAGTGCACTCTGACTAAGTTGGGCTTCAGCCCCACCTGGGACAGGTAGAATAAATACTGGAGCACCAGATGCAATGAGCAGAACGGGTTTGTCTGCCTCTTGGCGCACTACACCGAAAATCAATGCCACTTGAAGGCATGGAGGCCTTGCAGGAGGCCAGAAGGATCTCCTCCATGTCATGTGGGAGGTTGAAGGGAGCTAGAGCAACCCTTTCAGCAGCCAAGCTGTGAGCGACAGGGACCCCAGGTTGGGGTGCAGGAGAGAGCTCTCCTCCATGAAAGTAGTCCTGGGGCACAGCCCAGGGGAATCTGAGGCGCTGCTGACAAAGAAGCAGCGGGAACCAAGGTTGAATAGGCCTGGGCCACTGGGGGGCTACCAGAATCAATGATGCCTTTTTGCGCTGGACCTTGAAGAGGGTCTTGGCAACGAGTGGTGTCGGTGGGAAGGCATAAAGGAGGCCTTCCGTCTATGGAATGAGGAAAGCATCCGCCGCCATCCGGGACAGGTGCAGCTGGTAGGAGCAGAAGCAGGGCAACTGCGTGTTGTCCAGGCTGGCGAACAAGTCCACTAGAGGGATGCCCTAGAGTCGGAAAAGCCGGGCGGCCACTCTGGGGTCCAGGCACCACTCGTGCGGATGGAGGACTCTGCTCAGCCTGTTTGCCAGGGTGTTGTCCAGGCCCAGGAGGTAGACCACTCACAGGAGCATCCCATTGCATGTCGCATAAGAGGAGAGGGCTTCTGCCTCCTGGCAGAGGGAGTATGACCCCATGCCTCCTTGTTTGTTGACATAGAACATTGCGACTTGGTTGGCCGTCTGGACCAGCACCGACTAGTGCTGCAACTGGTGGTGAAAGACTCTCATATTGCCCAGATCTTGGAGGTTGATCTGCAACTGGGACCATGTGCCTTGGGTGCGGAGTTCCTCGTAATGAGCTCCCCATCCTTGCAGGAAGACGTCCGTAGTAAGGAACCTCTGGGGGGGGGGGTGCCTGGAAGGTGGTGGGGGATCTGCCACCAGTCGAGGGAGTCTGCCAGTTGGCGGGTCACTTTTACCCTCTCTCGGAACTTGCCTGTGGCTTGTGTCTACTGGGAGCGGAGGCACCACTGAACCACCCTCATATGCAAGCGGGCGGATTGGGTTACGTGGACCGTGGAGGCCATGTGGCCCGGCAGGCAGAGGAGAAGGTGAACGGGCACCAAACAGTGGTATTGCACTTCTGCGGCTTGTGAGAGGCCTTATGGGTTCTCCTGGGAAAAACAAGGGTGGCATCTGTTGCAGGTGGAGGAGGTATCTCTCCTTGACTACTTGAAGCACCCAGGAGTCAGTGGTGATGGAGGACCATATAGAAACATAGAAACATGATGAGAGAAAAAGACCACAAGGCCCATCTAGTCTGTCCTTCCATAACAACAACTACAACAGTCCACTTTTTACCTTTAGAGATCCTCTGTGTTGGTCCCATGCTTTTTTGAATTCAGTTACTGTCCTCATCTCTACCACCTCCACTGGGAGACTATTCCACGGATCCACTACTCTTTCCGTAAAGAAATATTTCCGCATATCACTCCTGAATCTATCTCCCTTCACCCTCATCCCATGTCCCCTCGTCGCAGAACTTGCTTTCAATTGAAAGAGGCTCTCTCCCTGAACATTTATGCCACGGAGGTATTTAAACATCTCAATCATATCACCTCTATCCCGCCTTTCCTCTAAGGTGTACATATTAAGATCCTTAAGTCTGTCCTCATATGCTTTATAATGAAGACTACTAATCATCTTAGTAGCAACCCTCTGCACCGACTCCATCCTGTTCACATCCTTTTGAAGGTGCGGTCTCCAGAATTGCACACCATACTCCAAATGAGGTCGCACCAAAGACTTATACAGAGGCATTATCACCTCCTTTTTTCTGCTAGCCATTCCTCTCCGTATGCACCCAAGCATCCTTCTAGCTTTTGCCGTCGCCTTTTCTACCTGTTTAGCTACTTTAAGATCATCGGACACAACTACGCCTAGGTCCCGCTCTTCTTTAGTGGACAAAAGTACTTCACCTCCTATGCTGTATTGCTCCCTTGGATTGCTGCAGCCCAAATGCATGACCTTACATTTTTTAACATTAAATCCCAGCTGCCAAATTCTAGACCATTCTTCAAGCTTAGCTAGATCCCTCCTCATGTTATCTACACCTTCCTGGGTGTCTACTTTATTGCAGATTTTGGTATCATCCGCAAAGAGGCAAACCTTACCAGACAGCCCTTCCGCTATATCACTAACAAAGATGTTAAAAAGAATCGGACCAAGGACAGATCCCTGGGGCACACCACTGGTAACATCCTTCTCCTCAGAGTGAGCTCCATTTACTTGTACTCTTTGTCGCCTCCCACCCAACCAATTTCTAACCCAAGCAGTAACTTTAGGGTCCATCCCTAGGGTGCTCAGTTTGTTTATAAGTCGCCTGTGAGGAACAGTGTCAAAGGCTTTACTGAAATCTAAATACACCACATCTAGAGCTCTCCCTCGGTCCAACTCCCTGGTCACCCAGTCAAAGAAATCAATCAGATTTGTCTGACAAAACCTGCCTCTGGTGAATCCATGCTGCCTCGGATCCTGTAATCCGCTGGACTCCAGAAACCTCACTATTTTCTCTTTCAACAGCGTTTCCATTAATTTACTCACCACCGAAGTTAAACTAACCGGCCTGTAGTTTTCAACCACATCCTTACTTCCGCTTTTGTGTAAAGGCACCACATGAGCCTCTCTCCAGTCCTTTGGCACCACTCCCGACTCCAACGAGGCATTGAAAAGGTCAGTCAGTGGAGTTGCTAGAACGTCCCCAAGTTCCCTCAGTATTCGAGGGTGTATCCCATCCGGTCCCATCGCTTTGTCTACTTTAAGTTGAGCTAGTTTCTCACGAACACAGTCTTCTGAAAATTGTTCAAGATGTCCCTCGCTTCTGTTCTTATTTGTGGGTGTTTTCTGAGGTCCTGCTCCTGGTTCTTCATCTGTGAACACAGAACAAAAATATTTGTTAAGCAATTCCGCTTTATCCTTATCAGCTTCTACATATTCCCCCCCTGTACCCTTGAGTCTGACAATACCACTTTTGCCCTTCCTCTTCTCACTAATATATCTGAAAAATGTCTTATCTCCCCATTTTATTGCATTGGCTATTTCCTCCTCCTTTTGAATCTTTGCCTTCTTGACTACTTTGCTAGCTTCTCTAAGTTTTTCCAAATACAGATGCCTGTCTTCCTTTCTCTGTGATCTCTTGTATTTCATGAAGGCCTCCCTCTTTTCTTCACCATATGTGGGAAAACAGGGTCAGATGCCCCCCTGTGGGCTGCTGAGGGCATCCTGGCAGAGAGGAGGCCATACCCAAGGAGTAAAAAACTCCCTCCAGGCTGGGCCAGGGCCGGTGCCTGGGTCTTAGGTTTGCAGGGGCTGTGCCCTTGCCCCTCGGACTGTTGCCCCTGCTGTGGGGCAGAGAAAGCCTGGTACTGTGGGGCATTACCAAACACTCCCTTCTTTCTCAGGAAGAAAGGCTTCTTCCCTTGGGTCTTCTTATGGGGGTGTATTGAGGTCTTCGAGAGTCTGGTCCTGGTCAGGAATTCAGTCTCTATCTCAGCAGCCTTGTCTGACATGGGTTTTCCGAAGAGGTTCTCTCCAGTGCAAGGGACATCAATGAGTTTGTCCTGGACGCACTGCTTGAGGTCAGATGACTGTAGCCACACCTGGCGTCGGGTCCCGATGCCCATAGCGGCCACTCTGGCTGAGGATTCAAAGCCATTGTATGCTGCTCGAGACAGGAACTTCGAGCATGCCGTGACTGTCGAGGCCAGAGATTTGAACTGCTGAAGAGGTTCCCCATCGAGGCTTACAGAGAAACTGGCGAGCTCCCTCGCCAGTTCCTTTAGGTACACACCTATGCACAACTGACAGGATTGGACTCGGCAAACCAGTATCGAGCCCTGGTAGCATTTTTGACCGAGGGTGTCCAAGGTCCGGGCCTCCCTACCTGGCGGCACCAACGAATGAGTCTTTTGGCTCTTGAGTGGCTGCATGGCCAACTCGATGACCATAGAATTGTGAGGGAGCTGGGTTTTATGGAACCCCGGACTTTGGCAGACTTGATACATGTAGTCGAGCTGTCTGCTCAGTATGTGCACCGATGCTGGTGTCTCCCACATACAGAGGAGGAGATGCTCGAAGATCAAGGGACAGGCACCATGAGGGCCTCCTTTGGAGGATCTCAGGTTCCTCTGTGCAGGGGTCATCCTCCGCCTTGGTCTTGAACGTGAGCGCCTTTGCCATATCCTGCACAAAGTCGAGGAAAGCAACATTCTCAGGCGGGGAACTGCACCAGGACACAAGTGGAGATGGATCTGAGGGCACGTCTCGGTGTTGCCGGGTGTCCGGTGTCATACCCCGCCCTCTGCCTTAGGCTTGGAGGGCTGGGGTAGCCATTATTTTTCTCTACTGAAGGTTAAATCAACTAACTTTCCTCTCGTGATGCATGCTGGGAAAAGTAGTTTTCCTTCTGATAGAAAATAGTCATGAAGCCAGAATTAAAGGCAAAACTATAACAAAGTTTATTTCTCCCAAAAACAAAGGTTCAAAGTAAGTTGCACCAGGATACTTCTCCAGTATTTGTTCAGAAAGGTTCTTTATACAAGTGTGCTGGCTGAGCTTTTACATTCATTCAATCCAATGCAGCTGCTTCTCACGTATACAGAAAAAGAACAAAACATGGCAGCTTCCTTTACCAAAGAAAATATCTTCTTTTCTTTAGGTTACAATCAGCTTATACTATAGAGTTTAGCAAAGGCTTTCAACACTGCAAAGCACAAAGTACAATCCATAGGTTGTTCTGGCTGTAAGGAATCACTCTCCTTAGAGTCCACCTGCATTGCTTCAGGTTCTTGTGCTGCACTGCCTTGCTTTAAACTGCTGGCAAATGCCTCAGGGTGTTTTCTCCCTAAAACTCCCTGTGGGTCTTTTAAACACAGCTCTAGTGAATAGGGATAAGCAGTACCTGAGCCTGAGGAAACTCCTCTCTGCAGCTGTGTGGCTATCTCTTGCCAGTTCTGGGGAAACAGTCCCTTGTCCCTTAGCTTAGGTTCCTCCCTGGAGCTCTGCCATGGTTCTCCATTCAAGGCTGGGCTCTGCAGACTTCTGCACTGAGTCTTAGGCACCCACCTCTGAACTCTCTGAACCTTTTCCTTCAGTGCTAGGGTTTGAAGGTTTTCCTGCTCTTTCTCTCTGAGCACTCCAGACCACCTTTGTGTTCTCACCCCTTCTGCTTTGCTTGCTTCAGTTCCTTTCCTCCACGTGGCTTCCTTCCTCCAACTGCTGTGTTTCCTCTAACTGTGCTCCCGTCTAGGCTGCCTTCCGTGCTGCTCTCTCTCGTGCTGCTCCCTCTCTTGCTGCTCCCCTGACTCACTCTCCAGCCCTGGTTTATATCCCTGTTTTCTGATAAACCTCCCTGACTCTCTAGACAGGTGTTTGTAATCAGTTTCCAAGCCTATTGCTACGTCATCAGGGCTTGGGTGTGTCAGCTTAGCTTTTGAATCCCTGTGTTTGTTTTCTCTAGAGAACTGCTGGAACGTGTGCTTTGCAGGGCTGTGACCTTTCCTAAAGGTAGAATCATTCTTTTCTTCTACTTCCATGGGCTCACTAGAGTCTTCCTTATCACATATCCCCCCCTTAAGATATTACGGGCTGGCGACATTTCACCCGCACAGCTCATAATCCGTGATAGGGCATCGGCATTCTGGTGCAACCTTCCCGCCCTGTGCTCTACCTTAAAGTTGAAGGCTTGTAATGCCATATGCCAACGGGTCAGACGGGCATTATGGTTCTTCATTTGATTCAACCATTTTAAGGGCGCATGGTCCGTGATCAATAAGAACCTCCGTCCGGTGAGATAAAATCTAAGGGCCTCCACCGCCCATTTGATGGCCAAACATTTCCTTTCAATCGTCGAGTATTTCTGCTCCGCCTGGGACAGCTTTTTACTCAGGAACATCACCGGATGTTTCGTTCCCTCATACATCTGCGATAGAACCGCTCCTAGGCCTGTCTCCGATGCGTCTGTTTGGACGATAAATGGCTGCCCAAAATCCACGCCACGCAACATTGGTGCTTTACACAGCTTGCCTTTTAATACTGTGAAAACCTTCTCTGCCTCTGGGGTCCACTTAAGGTTGTTCGGTGAATTTTTCTTAAGCATGTCCGTAAATAAGGAACTCTCCTTGGCGAAACGAGGGATGAAACGTCAGTAGTATCCGATTAGGCCTAAAAAACTCCTCAACTGTTTTTTATTCATGGGCCTAGGAAAGTTTTTAACACTATCTATTTTATTCATCAGAGGTCTGACCATACCTCGCCTGACCATGTATCCGAGGTATTTCACCTCTTTTCCGGCGAACATACACTTCCCTGGGTTCAGGGTAGGACCGGCCCATCTCATAGCACGTAGCACTGCTTCTACCCTAGCTAAATGTTGAGCCCAACTGGAACTGTGTATGAAGATATTGTCCATATAAGCTACGGCGTAACTCCTGGTGTGGACGTAAAACGTGGTCTACCAATCTCTGGCAGGTTGCCACTGCACCATGTAGGCCGAAGGGCATCCTTCTAAACTGGAAGAGTCCGATGGGTGTGCTGAAGGCAGTCTTCGGTCTTGACTCTCGGGTCAGGGGAATTTGCCAATAACCCTTGGTCATATCCAATGTAGTTAGAAAATGAGCTTGCCCCAAGCGATCTAATAATTCCTCAATGCGGGGCATAGGGTATGCATCAAACATTGAAATGGCGTTAACCTGCCTAAAGTCTATGCAAAACCTCAAAGTGCCATCAGGTTTTGGCACTAGCACAATGGGGCTACACCAGGGACTTTTGGACTCTTCTATAATCCCCATTTCCAGCATCTCCCATACCTGGGCCACTACCTCTTGTTTTCTGGCCTCCGGCAGCCAATATGGTCTTTGCCTCACCACTTTCCCAGGTGGGGTTATAATTTCATGGGCCACTAACTTGGTCTCTCCAGGGATCGGTGTCAAGACATCCGTAAATTTTGCCAGTAATCCAGCTAGTTCTTGCCTTTGCCGCAAGGAAAGTTCATCGCCTACTCGAGGCTCTGGTTTCGACTTGCATTCCGCCAGTTGCGGACCTAAATCCTCTTCCACTTTCTCCTCAGTGGTGTTGTGCCAGGAGGGCAGTGATACTGCACTCCAAGGCCACCGTTCTGGTCTTCATGCCAGATGCTCTGCAGCTTTCGATGCAGGGCACTGATGGCATCAGGCCCGATGTTGGTTCTGTTGAGGGGGAGTCCTTGACCAGGATGGCCTCAGAGGTCTCAGGCCAGTCGCCCGATGCCGACGACTCCTTCCAGGCAGCTTCTGAGGCTGCTCCCTGTCATTTTTCTCTCTCATCCTGCCATATATTTTTCTGCCTATCAGCTCGGCTTTCATTCCTTCTTATTATACAGTCTTCAGTCTCCTTCTTTTTATTGCATCTACATACAGCGTTCCCTCTCTTTCCCTTTCTTTTACAGTGGCCTTCCCATTCCCCCTCCTCTTATTCCCAATCTTTCACTAACTCTCCCTTCTCCTCCTCTTCCATCGAGCACCTCCCCCTCTCTTTCAATCCTCTCTTCCATTCAGCACATCTCCTCTCTCCATTCCCCATTCATCCAGTATCTCATCTCTCTCTCAAGCCCCCATCTGTCTAGCATTACCTCTCTCTCTCGGCCCCCCATCTATCCAACATCATCTTTGCCTCTCTCTGAGATCCCCCATCCATCCACCATCTCCTCTCTCTCAGCCTCATCTGTCCAGCCAGCCAGCATCTCCTCTCTCTCTGCCCCATCCATCTATCCAGCATTCCTCTCTCTTTCTCTCTCAGCTCACCATCCATCCAGCATCTCCTCTTTCTCTGCCTCATCTATCCAGCATTCCTCTCTCTCTGCCTCATCTATCCAGCATTCCTCTCTCTCTGTCCCATCCATCTATCCAGCATCTCCTCTCTCTCTGCCCCATCCATCTATCCAGCATCTCTCTCTCTGCCCATCCATCTATCCAGCATCTCCTCTCTCTTTCTCTCTCAGCTCAACATCCATCCAGCATCTCCTCTTTCTGCCCTATCCATCAATCCAGCATTCCTCTCTCTTTCTCTCTCAGCTCACCATCCATCCAGCATCTCCTCTCTCTCTGCCCCATCCATCTATCCAGCATCTCCTCTCTCTCTGCCCCATCCATCTATCCAGCATTCCTCTCTCTTCCTCTCTCAGCTCACCATCCATCCAGCATCTCCTCTCTCTCTGCCCCATCCATCTATCCAGCATTCCTCTCTCTCTGCCCCATCCATCTATCCAGCATCCCTCTCTCTCTGCCCCATCCATCTATCCAGCATCTCCTCTCTCTCTGCCCCATCCATCTATCCAGCATCTTCTCTCTCTCTGCCCCATCCATCTATCCAAATCAAAAACACAAAAACCCAGTGAAAAAGAACCAATTATTCAGAACATTTTTTTGTCGGAATGGCCAACCCAGTATAGAGGAAAAACACCTCTTACCACTGTGGCCTGTCCCTTTTAATCATTTAATCCAAAAAAGCATTCATTAAAAAATAGCTAATACTTAGCGTATTGAAGAAGAACAGGCTGTAGAAGTGCTGTAGTCAACAGTGTGCCAGATATGACGTGACACGTTTCGGGGGTACATCCATAAGCCCCCTGCTTCAGGTCAGACCAGCCATTGTTCGATTGGTTCACAAATTTTGGCCCATTTTGGCTATACATACCTGTTTTCGAAGGCCATTGCAAATTGCTTATTCTCGCAAGGCAAACCTCCGGGATCTGTTGGTGAAGACTACTGCCCCTCTGGATCGCCCTCTTTTAAGACATCCGAATGCTGGTCATTCTTCTTGCGGTTCCTGTCCCTATTGTTCAAGCACCTTGTCGGGGTTGCTCTGGACAGATAGTCGTACTCAGAAGCGTTATTATACCCGCTGGCGCACGGACTGTACCACTGATTATGTGGTTTATTTGATCATCTGTCCTTGTACGCTTTTTTATGTGGGGCGGACATCGCGTACCTGTAAGCAACGCCTAGGGGAACATGCCTCTCGGCTACGTACACGTTTGCTGACAGCGCCTTTGGTTAGCCATTGCTTAGAATACTTACATCAGTTTGAAGATCTCCGTTGGCGGATTTTGGATCATGTGCCCCCCCAACCCCAGAGGTGGTGACCGAGTTCAGATGTTACAAAACTTGGAACAAAAATGGATCTTTCGTCTGAACACTGTATACCCGGAGGGTCTCAATCAACAGCTGGATTGGCATACTATTTTTTAACCATTCTGATGAGGAGGGGTTCCTGATTGGTGGTTCCTCTTTCCTGATCTGATTGGTGTTTCTGTATATGCTCACCTGATGGGCATGCCCCATTTGGAGGCGGTTTAACTCTGAAGCCTGGGTTATAAAAACCGTTTCATTCAGGAGTGATTTCAAGGCTGACGTTATTGAACAGTGGTCTGACCTGAAGCAGGGGGCTTATGGATGTACCCCCGAAACGTGTCACGTCGTATCTGGCACACTGTTGACTACAGCACTTCTACAGCCTGTTCTTCTTCAATACACTAAGTATTAGCTATTTTTTAATGAATGCTTTTTTGGATTAAATGATTAAAAGGGACAGGCCACGGTGGTAAGAGGTGTTTTTCCTCTATACTGGGTTGGCCATTCCGACAAAAAAATGTTCTGAATAATTGGTTCTTTTTCACTGGGTTTTTGTGTTTTTGATTTTGATATTGTTCTACACTCAGGAGGAGGGTTTTTGTGTTGGATCCATCCATCTATCCAGCATCTCCTCTCTCTCAGCCTCATCCATCTATCCAGCATTCCTCTCCCTTCCTCTCTCAGCTCACCATCCATCCAGCATCTCCTCTCTCTCTGCCGCATCCATCTATCCAGCATTCCTCTCTCAGCTCACCATCCATCCAGTATCTCCTCTCTCTCTGCCGCATCCATCTATCCAGCATTCCTCTCTCTTTCTCTCTCAGCTCACCATCCATCCAGCATCTCCTCTCTCTCTGCCCCATCCATCTATCCAGCATCTCCTCTCTCTCTGCCCCATCCATCTATCCAGCATCTCCTCTTTCTCAACCTCCCCATAGGTCCAGAATATCCTCTCTACTCCTCATCTCCACCCCTTACTTTCACCCTTTGTGCTCATAGCCTTCCATTTCCCACCCTTGAGACAGTAGAACCCCTCTATGTCACCCTAATCCCCCTCCTATGCCCATCTTCAAGCCACCAAATCCTCCCCCCCCCATTCAGCATATCCTCTTTCTTTCCCCTCTAGTCTCCCCCATCTAGCCTATCCCCTATTCCCCTCCTGTGTCCGCTCATTCCATTCTACTGTTCTCACTCTCCAGTCCAGCATCTCTTCCAGGGACCAGCAGCAGCGATACAAAAACAAACAGAAGCAAGGCGCAGGGCCACTTAACCCAGGTGCACTGCTGATGGCTATGCTGGTCAGTCCCTCAGCGATAAGAAGTCTATGTCAGAAGGGGTGGGATCAGCACAGCCATCAGTGGCGCATCTGGGCTAAATAATCGCGCACTTTTCTATTTATTTTCTTAATGCTGTCTTTAGGTTCCATGAAGCGTGGGCAGGGGAATGTGGCTTCAATGCTCCAGTTCAATTTTTTTTCTGCCAGTGTCGAAGCTTCAGCCTCTCTTTGACCTGAGAGCTGGGCTGCTAGAAGGAGGACACTGGGCTTGCTCAGGTCACGGAGGCTCAGCCCAGGTTTTAGCTTATTGCAGGTTTTGAAAGTGGTAATGCGGGGAGGAAGGTGCTTCACCAGAAGCGAGGACCCTTTTTTGCCATGGACTGTTAGTAAAACTAGCAGGAAGGGTCGCAGTGCTGCCTGCCAGTTTTACTCTGAGTTAGGAGGCTGTGGTAGGGCTGGGGGGGCTGAGTGAATCCTTCTGTAGCCTGGGCCCCCTGCATTGCGGGGGCTGCTTGGCTGGTATCTACACCACTGTCCAGCACACATCCCCTGCCATTTTTTTTTAACTCTCACTACAGCAAATGCAGAAAAAGTTGCAGATGCTGAATGCTGAAGAAAGAGGCATAAGATTCCTGACTAGCACTGCTGCAGGCCTAGGAGCTAACCCTTTACACCTCCTCAGACCTTTCGTTAAAATCCCAGCATTGGGTTCAATCTTCTACTCACTTCTCTGCATCTGCATAGCATAGCTAAATGTTTCATTCTATCCATTTAAATGTGCTGTGCACGGACATTAGCGGAGGAAGATAGGCATTGATTACACTGACATTAAATCCCTTCCTACATTCTGCACTCACACTAGCTCAGAAAACTCTGCGCAAACACTGAGCTATCGCCTTCGCTAAATGCAGCACACTTTTCTCTATCGCGCTCTTGGATTGGAAGCCCTCTAGGCACAGGAAAATGTCTACTGTATCTGAATGTATCTCATCTTGAACCTCCCAGAAAGGTATGAGCTATATTTTTTCACGCATACACCACACAAGAGGGCTGGCAGATTTCCCAAAAGAACAGCTTGCCCCTTTTGTCCTGACGCACAGTCGGAAATCAAGAGAGGGCCACTGGTGTCTACATCTAAAATAGGAGCCAACGGAAATGTATTAGACAAACTGGATATTTTGCACACTGTGCTACTGCTATTATGAAATTCTCTTGTAACATAACATAGGACATAGGAAAGTCTTTTCTAGGGTAGTCAATTCTAAAAAGGAACTCATTTCTTATAGTATGCCAGGAACTACATGGTCTTGGATGCCAACAGCAGAACATCTTCAGACTGAAGATCCTTATCTTACCTCTTGTTTCAACCATTCCTCCTTTTACTGATGCCCAACAATTAAGGCGGTCTTTTACTAGAGGGCGGTATGGCGCTGCACCTAATGTGACAATTGTGTTGAAACTATGGTGTGTTAGGTGCAATACTATCGTGTTAACTGTCGGGGCTGTGGAAAGCGGTTTCCCATCAGTTAATGCAGAGCGCTACCCCTAATGCAGGCTACATTAGCGTGGGTGCACTTAACTCCACCTTTTGAAGTAGCGTTAGGTGAATCTGTGCTAATGCAGTTAGCGTGCGCTGAGAACCCGGTGCTAACTGCGCTGAGCCCACCATGCCCACTCTCGGTCCCTAACCTGCCCATTCATAACCCTAAGGCAGGCTGCACAGCTAGTGCCGGAATCATGTCCCAGCGTGTCTTCAGTGCATTCCAGAATACACGCTATCGGCTATGCCATTACTCTCATAATTCCCCATTCGGCTAGTGATCGCAGAGCTGCAAGTGCAAAAGGAACAACTTTAGCCCCCTTGTTTCTTAAGAAATTGGAACGACAAGTTCATAGATGTAATAGGAGAAAAACCAGGATCAGCTGACTGTTCCTTGTGACAGGGAGTTATATGCTTAGTGCCTTGGGTGAATTTCTTCAAAAAGTGATTAACAGATCTTAATAAATAAATATTATCAAGAAGACTCAGCTCCTGACCTATTACCCACATTCATATTTTATATTCTCACATTCCAAATTACAAATCAATCTAAACTACAATGGTTTGGTTTTATAATGTTAGAGATGACAGCTAATTTTAATACTTGTGAGTTACCTTGGTGATTATTCGTTTGTTGTTTTATGACAACATAAATCTGCAAGCTCTCACTTGGTTTGCAGCTTGTCGTGCTGTGAGGGCTTGCGTGCATCAGTGATGCTGAGAGCTAAACTATCGGTAGTTTAACTACTGGCAGGGTCTCCCAAGATGGACAGGTCTCAGCTGAGGTGCCAGGTCGGAAGGCACTCAACTAGCTACTGGGGAAGAGCTGAAGACTTTTCAGAGTAAAGCCAGCATTTATGATGTGGTTGGATCAAAGCCCTCGGGAAGTCTGACTGCTGATGTAGCTGCGCATGAAATGAGAGTCAGAAGCTGTAAAGATGTCTTACACATTGGAACATGGAACGTACGAAGCATGAACCAAGGGAAGTTGGAGGTGGTCAAGAATGAAATGGAACGTGTACAACTTGATCTGTTGGGTGTCAGCGAACTGAAATGGACTGGCATGGGGCACTTTGCATCAGATGATCACATGGTCTACTATGCTGGAAATGAAAGACAAAGAAGAAATGGTGTTGCACTTATAATAAAGAAGAAACTTGCAAGAACTGTAATGAAATACAATGCAGTCAGTGAACGCTTAATCTCTATTCGTCTACGAGGATTGCCTATCAACACAACTATAATTCAAGTATATGCCCCAACAACAGCTGCAGAAGAGAATGAAATTGAAGAGTTCTATGAACAAGTACAAGCTGAAATTGACAGAACATGCAAACAGGATATCCTGATAGTCATGGGTGACTGGAACGCAAAAGTTGGCAACAAAGAAGAAGGCAAAGTAGTTGGAAAATATGGACTTGGCAACAGAAATGAAGCTGGAGAAAGATTGATAGAATTCTGCAAGACCAATGATCTATTCATCTCAAACACCTTCTTCCAGCAACACAAGCGGTGACTGTACACATGGACTTCACCCAATGGATTGTATAAAAATCAAATTGACTACATCTGTGGAAGTCAACGATGGAAAAGCTCTGTAACATCAACAAAGACAAAACCTGGAGCTGATTGTGGTACAGATCATCAACTACTAGTATGCAAACTCAAGCTAAAGTTGAAAAAGAGCAAACCACTCATGAATGCAGCAAAATATGACCTTGAGAATATACCACTGGAATTTAAAGACTGCCTGCAAAATCGATTTGCTGCTTTAGATACAAATGACAGAACTCCGGATGAGTTATGGAATGACATCAAGAAGGTTGTGCTGGAAGAAAGCGAGAAGTCTCTACAAAAGGTGAAAAAACAAAAACGGCCAAAATGGATGACGGAAGAAACTCTGAAAATTGCCCAGAAACGCAGAGAAGCTAAAGCCAAAGGAGAAAGAAAGACAATCGCAGAACTCAACAGAGATTTCCAACGTGCAGCTAGACAGGACAAGGAAAAGTACTACAATGACACTTGCAAGGAAATAGAAGCAGAAACTATTAGAGGAAGAACAAGATCGGCTTTCCTAAAGCTGCGAGAGTTAAAGAAAAAGTTCCAGCCTCGAATTGGAATGTTACAAGATGCTCAAGGTTCTATGTTGAATGATGCTGAGAAGATCAAGAAAAGGTGGAAGGAATATACAGAGTTTTTATATGATAAAGATCAAGTGGACCAACAGCCGTTTCAACCGATACCTTATGATCAGGAACCATTGGTGATGAAAGAAGAAGTTGAAGCAGCATTGAAAGACTTATCAAAGAACAAAGCACCAGGCATTGATAGCATTCCCATAGAAGTATTGCAGCAATCTGATGCAGCTGTTACCGTACTTACAAGGCTCTGCCAAGAAATATGGACGACAACATCATGGCCAACTGACTGGAAAAGATCTGTGTTTATACCAATACTAAAGAAAGGTGATCCAACTGACTGTGGAAATTATCGCACAATCGCTCTGATCCCACATGCCAGCAAGATTCTACTGAAGATTATTCAAAAGAGACTACAGCCATACCTAGAACAAGAACTACCTGAAGTGCAAGCAGGGTTCAGGAAAGGGCGAGGAACGAGAGACATCATTGCAGATGTGAGATGGATCCTTGAAAAGACTAAAGAATACCAAAAGGATATCTATTTGTGCTTTATCGACTATAGCAAGGCTTTTGACTGTGTAAACCATGAGAAACTCTGGGCCACATTAAGAAGCATGGGTATACCAGAACACCTGATCGTTCTCTTGCGCAATCTGTACATTGATCAAGAAGCAACAGTTCGAACGGAACAAGGAGAAACAGAATGGTTTAAAATAAGCAAAGGTGTAAGACAAGGCTGCATACTTTCCCCCTACCTGTTTAATTTATATGCAGAACAAATCATCAGAGAAGCAGGATTGTATGAAGACAACAGAGGTGTGAAGATTGGTGGAAGACTCATCAACAACCTTCGCTATGCTGATGATACCACACTACTGGCAGAAAGTGAAGATGATCTGAAACATTTGCTTCTCACAATCAAAGAACATAGTCTCAAAATGGGCCTGCACCTTAATGTAAAGAAGACAAAGATCATGACAACTGGCATAATCAACAGGTTCATCGTTGAAGGAGAAGAAATTGAAATCGTGAACAACTTTAACCTACTTGGATCAACTATCAATAAAGAAGCAACAAGCAGTCAAGAAATCAGACGACGCATTGCTCTTGGCAGAATGGCTATGAAAGACCTAGATAAGATTCTCAAGAGCAGAGATGTCTCTCTCCATACAAAGATTCGACTTGTTCATGCCATGGTATTTTCAATAACATCATATGGATGTGAAAGCTGGACAGTGAAAAAGACAGACAGGAAGAAAATTGATGCCTTTGAATTATGGTGCTGGCGGCGAATACTGTGTATACCATGGACTGCCCGAAGAACAAACCAGTCGGTACTAGAGGAGATCAAACCTAAGCTTTCTTTAGAAGCTCAGATGACAAGACTTCGACTTTCATACTTCGGACACATCATGCGAAGAGAGAGATCATTAGAGAAAGACATCATGCTTGGCAAGATAGAAGGTCAACGCAAAAGAGGAAGGCCAGCAATGAGATGGATCGCTACAATAACAGCAGCTACGGGTACCAGTCTGTCAACAATGAGCCGCCTGACTGAAGACCGAACACAATTTAGGATAGCTATCCAGAGGGTCGCCATGAGTCGACTCCGACTCGACGGCACTTAACAACAACAAATCTGCAAGTTCATTGTCTCTGCTGTGTTATTTTTATGTATGTTGATTGCTCTATATATTCATCCCTATTTGCTATTTAAAGGCTAGTTTTATGGGGTTTTTTTGTTTTGTTTTTAAATTGTATGCCACCTAAAGAAGATAATTTGATAAAATGACTAGCTCAATGAAATGACTAACTCAATGAAACTTTACAAACCTCACACAACATGCTAAAGAACCACTCAAACTGTTGACTATTTCACTATTGTAAATAACCACTGTAACTAACTATGCTGCGATACATGTATATAACTTGTAAATAGTTTGAAAAGTTCTGTTCTAGTTAATGTTCAAAATATGTTCCCTGTAAGTACACCTATATATAGTTATGTAGCAGCAGAGCGCAGACAAACCAATGATACCAGGAGTCTGTTCAGAAGGTCCAAATCATTTATTTGTGCACAAGTCTCAAGCAGAATCAAATTCAAAATGGCTGAGCAATGGCTGTTAGTCAGACAACAACTTTTATAGACTTCTTCTCCATTCTAGACATAGGAAAACATTTCATTGGTCCCGGTAACCTCCCGTACCCTTTCTATTGGTCCCGGTATTGATAAGGCTATCCAATTATGTCCTTTGACTGGGCTTAGCACCTGCTCACCCCCCTTCTAGTCCCAATTACAATGGTCAGTTCACCAATTTAGTTACTTTTCTCCTCCAAGGCCATTTAACTAGTTAGCACATATGAGAAAGCAGGGCACTGTAACCTTTCTGTCAGCAGTTTTAATTAAATTCTTTGCAGCTGTACTCTCTTATCAGTAGTATTTAAACTTATTTTTCTATATTTTCTGAGTTTCGATTCTGCTCAGCTAAGCTGATTATGCTTTGCTAAGTTTTGTTTATACAATAGCAGCATATTGGGGGTTTCGATTCCCGGCCAACGCACCAAGAATATGTAGCAGCAGAGCGCAGACAAACCAATGATACCAGGAGTCTGTTCAGAAGGTCCAAATCATTTATTTGTGCACAAGTCTCAAGCAGAATCAAATTCAAAATGGCTGAGGAATGGCTGTTAGTCAGACAACAACTTTTATAGACTTCTTCTCCATTCTAGACATAGGAAAACATTTCATTGGTCCCGGTAACCTCCTGTACCCTTTCTATTGGTCCCGGTATTGATAAGGCTATCCAATTATGTCCTTTGACTGGGCTTAGCACCTGCTCACCCCCCTTCTAGTCCCAATTATAATGGTCAGTTCACCAATTTAGTTACTTTTCTCCTCCAAGGCCATTTAACTAGTTAGCACATATGAGAAAGCAGGGCACTGTAACCTTTCTGTCAGCAGTTTTAATTAAATTCTTTGCAGCTGTACTCTCTTATCAGTAGTATTTAAACTTATTTTTCTATATTTTCTGAGTTTCGATTCTGCTCAGCTAAGCTGATTATGCTTTGCTAAGTTTTGTTTATACAATAGCAGCATATTGGGGGATGTGCAATTCCTATGGGCCTCTCCACAGGCTTCATTTACAGGTCAAGCTGGTTAGGCCTGTCTGTTTATTTCAGACACCATGGATCATAGGCCTTCGCCTACCACAGTTAAAGCATAATTTGATAAAATGACTAACTCAATGAAATGACTAACTCAATGAAACTTTACAAACCTCACACAACATGCTAAAGAACCACTCAAACTGTTGACTATTTCACTATTGTAAATAACCACTGTAACTAACTATGCTGCGATCCATGTATATAACTTGTAAATAGTTTGAAAAGTTCTGTTCTAGTTAATGTTCAAAATATGTTCCCTGTAAGTACACCTATATATAGTTAAAGCATAATGTTCCTTGTAAATGTATACAGAAGTATACAATTGTTCGGTTTACTGTTCAATGTAAACCGCCCCTGATCTCTGGAAGGGGTGGTATAGAAAAGACTGTTAAATAAATAAATAAAAATTTAAGTATAGAACCAAATCTGCTTTTCAACTAGAAGTGCCAAAATTATTTTGAAAACTGCTTCCTGCTTTTGTTTATGTGTGTGGAAGGAGGGACCTGCAAATACCAAAATGACCATTTATCTAAGTATGTCCAATTCACCATCTCATAGCAGTTGGCATGGAATGGCTTAGAAGCACTTGGTTGAGACTGCCAAACTTATTTCCTCAGAGACCTGATTAGTGCACGCTCATTCCAGAGAGGCCACTGTGCTTCTAGTTCAGCTGTGTCAACATTTCTCAAGCAGTATGTAATGTGCAAACTAAAAGGAAGTCTCTTCAGAAACATACTCCGGCAATTGCTACTGCTAATTATATCCTAGTGCAATAAATGATCATTTCCCAAACTTTTATAACGGGTACATTTTAACTTTATGCAGCTCAGGATATATGTTTTCCCAGTTATTCTATTTTTATTTCATCGTCATTTATGTCACAGTCTAGACCAGGAAGCTGTCCAAAACATTTCATTCGGGTACAAATGGTTCCATGCCCCACAGAGCTTACACAATGTAATGGATACCAAAGCAAAGTGAATCACAGTGACTGTCAGTGGCGTAAGCAGAATTTGAACTCCTGGTTCCCAGTCTGTTATTCTAAAATCCAGATCCCCTTTCTCCTAGAACTGTGGGTTTGAAAATGGTCCTTGAAAACACATAACAAATTTTAGACCAAAGGTATGCAAATATATTTTCATGACTATTTATTACATAAGAACATACGAAATGCCATACTGGGTCAGACCAAAGTCCATCAAGTCGAGTATCCTATTTCCAACAGTGGCCAATCCAGGTCACAAGTACCTGACAGTTTCCTAAAAAGACGCACAGGTTCCAGGTTTGTATTGGGGCAAGCAGTGGATTTACTGGGTCCTCTTTAAACCTTTTTTAAACCCAGCTACACTAACAGCTTTTACTATATCCTTCGGTAATGAATTCCAGAGTTTGATTACACGTAGAGTGAAAAAAATATTGTCTCTTATTAGTCTTAAACAGGTTACAGTGTAGCTTCATTGCATATCCCCTATTCTTTCTATATTTTGATGGCATCAACAATTGATCTACGTTTACCCGTTCCACTCCATTCATTAATTTATAGACCTCTATCATATCTCCCCTCAGCCATCTCTTTTCCAGGTTGAAGAGCCCTACCCTTTTAATCCTCTCCTCATAGGGGCATCCTTCCATACTTTTTAGCATTTTGGTGGCTCTTCTCTATACCTTTTCCAATTCCACTATCCACTTTTTAAGATACAGTGACCAGAATTGCACATAATATTCAAGGTGCGGTCACACCATGAAATGATACAGAGGCATTATAATATCCTTGTTTTTTTCTCCATTCCTTTCCTTATGATTCCTAGCATTCTATTTGCTCTCTTGGCTGCCACTGCACACTGGGTGGAGGGTTTCTATGTGTTATCCACGATGACGCCTAAATCTTTTTCCTGGGTGGTGGTTCCTAATGTGGAACCTTGCATCGTGTAACCATAGTGTGGGTTGTTCTTTCCTAGGTGCATAACTTTGCACTTGTCCCCATTAAATTTCATCTGCCATTTGAACGTCCAGTCTTCCAATTTATCAAGGTCCTCTTGCAATTTTTCACAATCCTCTTGAGTTTTAACAACTTTGAATAATTTTGTGTCATCGGCAAATTTGATTATCTCACTCGTTATTCCCATTTTCAGATCATTTATGAATATTTTAAAAAGCAGCAGACCCAGCACAGATCCCTGGGGTACTCCACTATTCACCTTTCTCCATTGGGAAAATTGCCCATTTAGCCTACTCTCTTCTTTCTATCCTTTAACCAGCTCCTGATCCACAATAGTACACTACCTACTATCCCATGACTTTTTTAATTTCTCCAACAGTCTCTCATGAGGGACCTTGTCAAAGGCTTTCTGATAGTTCAGATACACTATATCAACCAGCTCATCTTTGTCTACCTGTTTATTCGCACCTTCAAAAAGATATAACAGATTAGTAAGACAAGACCTTCCTTGGCTAAAGCCATGTTGGCTTGCTCCCATTAAACCATGACTATCTACATGTTCAGTAATTTTGTTCTTTATAATGGTTTCTACCATTTTGCCTGGTACTGACATCAGGCTCACTGGTCTGTAGTTTCCTGGATCACCCCTAGGACCCTTTTTAAAAATTGGCGTTACAATGACCATTCGCCAGTCTTCAGGTATTACAGATGATTTTAATGATAGTTCACAGATTACTAATAGTGTGTCTGTAATCTCATATTTCAGTTCTTTCAACGCCCTCAAATGTATACCATCCGGTTCAGGTAATTTGCTACTCTTTAGTTTATCAAATAGTTGTAATACATCTTCCCAGTTTATCAATATTTCTTTCAATTTCTTTTGATGCATCACCCTTAAATATCATTTCAGTCATGGGTAACTTCCCTTCATCTTCTTCAGTAAAGACCGAAGCAAAGAATTCATTCAATTTCTCCACTATGGCTTTGTCTCCTCTTAGTGCCCCTTTTACCCCTCTATCATCTAATGGTCCATCCAACTCTCTCACATTTATTTTTGCTATGAATGTACTTGAAAACATTTTTATTATGCATTTTTACTTCCACAGCAAGCTATTTTTTCAAATTCTCTCTTTGCCTGCCGTATCATCACCTTGCATTTAACTTGCCAGTGCTTATGTTGTTTCCAGCTTTCATCATTTGTTCTTCTTTCCATTTCCTGAAAGATGCTTTTTTTATCTACAACAGCCTCTCTGACCTCACCTTTAAACCATGCTGGCAGTTTTTTGGACTTCCTTTACTTTTCTTAAAGCATGGAATATAGCTGGTCTGGGCTTCCAAGATAGTATTTTCAAACAATACCCATGTTTGATGTAAATCTTTAACCTTTGCAGCTGCTCCTTTTAGATTTTTCTTAACTATTTTCCTCATTTTATCATAGTTTCTCTTTTGAAAGTTAAAAAGTAATACTGTGGCTTTCCTTGCCATCCCTCCTCCATTTTTTTAAATCAAATGTGATCATGCTATTGCCAAGTAGCCCAAACACCCTTATCTTTTGCACCAGATCTTGTGTTCCACTAATGACTAGATACAAAATGGCTTCCTCTCTTGTCTGTTCATGAACCAGCTACTCCAAGAAGCAGTCATTTATTTCATCTAGAAACTATCTCCCTAGCATGTCTTGCTGTGACACTTACCCAGTCAATACCAGAGTAATTGATATCACCCATTGTTAGCTCTGTGTTGTAATGTTTGTTAGCTTCCCTGATTTCTTTAAGCATTTCATCATCCATTTGTTCATTCTGGCCAGGTGGTTGGTAATACAACCCCACTGTCATTGCCTTTCCTTTTTTACATGGAATTTCAATCCATAGAGATTCTACAATGTATTTTGTTTCCTGCAAAACTTTAATCCTGTGTGATTCAATGCCCTCTTTAACATAGAGTACAACCCCTACATCAATTTGATCTGCTCTGTCACTGCAATATAATTTGTACCCAGGTATCACAGTATCCCATGGTTGTCCTCCTTCTACCAGGTCCCTGAGATACCAATCATATCTAAATTCTCAGTTAGTGCTATATATTCTAATTCTCTCATCTTAATTTGTAGACTTCTAACATTTGCATATAGGCATTTTAGAGGTTGTTTTTTATTCATATTAATCTGGTTATCAGTAGGCAGGAGTAATTTGGAATATTTAAGCTCTGTCTGCTTAAGGGCATTTGGGCTACTTTTGTCTTTATTGGAACCTCTCTGTTGATATGCCCTAACTTCAATTTTTTGCTAGTATCCTGCAAGGATACATCATTCTGAACCATGCGCGCTTGGGCAACTGTTGGCTTTCCCCTATTATCTAGTTTAAAAGCTGCTCTATTTCCTTTTAAAGGTTGATGCCGGCTGCCTGGTTCCATCCTGGTTAAGGTGGAGCAATCCTTTCATAAAAGCCCCTCCTTTCCCCAGAATGTTGCCCAGTTCCTAACAAATCCAAAGCCCTCTTCCTTGCACCATCGTCTCATCCACGCATTGAGACTCTGGAGCTCTCCCTGCCTTTTGGGTCCTGCGCATGGAATGAGAAGCATTACTGAGAATGCTACCCTGGAAATTCTGGATTTCAAATTCCTACCTAAAAGCCTAAATTTTGCCTCCAGAACCTCCCTACCACACTTTCCTATGTCATTGGTACCAACATCTACCATAACAGCAGACTCCTTCCCAGTGCTATCTAAAACCTTGTCTAGGTGTGCGTGAGGTCTGCTACCTTTGCACTAGACAGGCATGTTATTAGGCGATTCTCACGTCCACCAGCCACCCAGTTATCTAGATGCCTAAGGATCAAATCACCAACTATAATGGTTGTCCTAACTCATGAGCACATGGGCCTGGAGAAATCTCCTCGGTGCAAGAGGGTTTTACATCACCCAGAGGACAGGTCCTAGCTGCAGGATCATTTCCTGCCACACCAGGGTGATGCTCTCTTGTCACATGACTCTCTCTTCCATGGCAACAGAAAGGCTGCCAGACTGGAGGTGGGAATTCAGTAGTATGTCCCTGTAAGTCTCATCTATATACCTCTCTGTCTTATGTCCTCCAAGTCTGCTACTCTAGCCTCCAGAGATCAAACTCATATCCTGAGAGCAAAGAGCTCCTTGCACCTAGTGCACACGTAGGACCCCTCACCAACTGGGAGAAAATCATACATGTGACACTCATTGCAAAAGACTGTAAAGCCCCCATCTCGCTGCTGGACTGCTGTCTGCTTCTTAGCTTTAAGGTTTTGTTTAGGTATTTAAGTTGTTTACCATATTTCCTGGATTATAATTTGAGATTTTTTACATCTGGAAACCATGGCGCGACCTATATACAGAAGCGACTTATCTAATAAATTTGCATGGTGGACCCTGCCCCTCAATCAGTATACTTTTACTTTACTCGCAAATAGCATACCAATAGCATACCGGACGAATTTCATTTACCAAAAGAATGTTATCTTTAACCCCACAGAAAATGGTGACCCCGAAGGCGCGGAACTCATACACTATGGAATTCAAATTGTAAGTTGTTTATTATGCAAAAGAACATACTAACAGCTGCCGAGCAAACGTTTGGGATAAATGAGAAATTAGTTGCAGACTGAAGGAAGACACAGGGAAAACTAACTTTGATGAAACACAGCAAGAAGGCAAATTGTGGCTGCAAAGCATGGTGGCCTGAATTAGAAGCACATCTGCTTCAGTTCATTGTAGAGCAGAGGGCCCAGGTGCAGGTGCGATTCAAAGCAGTTCATATCGCCAGAGAAATGAATATTGAGGGATTCAAGGCTAGTCATTCATGGTGCTACTGATTTATTATAAGAAACAAATTAAGCATTAGGCAAAGAACAACCATATATGTCAGCAGCTCCCCGCTAATTTCTTGGATAAAGTACGGAATTTCAGGGAATTTGTAAACAAAAAAATCATTGCACACACAGTGACACCAGACTTCATAATCAACATGGACGAGGTTCCCTTAACCTTCGACATCCCATTAGGGAGACTGGTCAGTCAAAATGGGATTATAACAATAAATATTAGAACTACCGGACACAAAAAGACACACTTCACAGTGGTGCTGGCCTGCTGTGAAAGTGCAAAGAAGCTGCCACCTATGATTATATTCAAAAGAAAGATAATGCCACATGAAACTCTACCAATCAATGTTGTTGTTGATGTGAATGCAAAAGGATGGATGGATGAAAGCATGATGTTGAAATGGCTGCAGCGCTGCTTTAGTAAGCGGCCAAATGGATTTTTCAAGAAACAGAAAGCACTACTTGTCATGGATAGCATGAGAGCCCATTTCACTGAACATATAAAGAAAATAAAATCTCTGAACTCTGTCCCAGTTATTATACCCGGTGGTATGACAAAAATGCTTCAACCACTTGACATTTCCGTCAACAGAACATTCAAAGCTGCGTTGCATCATCTATGGGAAAACTGGATGTACCATGAAAAACACAGTTTCATAGCTACCGGCCATATGTACCATGCCACATTTGCAGAAGTTACCAGGTGGGCTGCCACAGTATGGTGGAGGGGTGGGTGTGAGCGATAAAATAATCAAATCAGGTTTTGTGAAGGCTGAGATCCTAAAGAGCCCTGATAACTGTGAAGATGAAGACAATGAAGACGAAGAAGAAGACAATAATGAACACAAACTGGCACCAGAAATTGCAGAACTATTTCACAGTGACACCGAAGATGAGGATTTCAATGGCTATCCCGAGATTGATACAGAACAAATCTGATGTGGACTTCAACGGCTTTCCCAAGAGTGATATAGAACAAATCTAATTTGAATGAATGAATGAATGTTATTGTAAAGTGAAAGTGAAACAATAAATCCAGTTTTGAAATTGCGACTTATACGCTGGGGCAATTTATAATCCGAGAAATATGGTACTTACTTAGGTTTGCTGGGGATACCTATACTAATACAACTATACCTAATACGTTTAATGGATTTTTTTCATCTCGAGATTAATTAATCTTAAGTCCTTAAATACTGTATTTCTGATGTGGATAAGTAGCCACACCTGAAAATGAATATGGGTCTCCTCCCTACCTTTAATAGGTTTAAGAGCCTATAAAGCTAAGATTATCCCTGGGGTGGGAGGGAAAGAAGACTTAATAAAAGTTGGCTTCCTACACAGTGCCCTGACCTGTGCTTGTAAGGTAAAGGCTTACCAATTTCCTGGGTAATTCACACAGCCCTTGGTTTGATAGAGGGGGCCTTTCAAATTGCCCCTTTGATCTGTCACTTGCATTTAACATCTATTTAAGACAACTTCACAGATCTTTTGTCTCCTAACTGGAAGACCTCTTTGTAAAGGTCTCTAGAAACTAGTTAATTTTTTCTATTCAGAGACTATTTATTCTACTTATATGCTAAACTATTCTGATTTGATTTAAATGAAAAGCTCTCTGATGGTACTAAGACCCGACTGACTCAGCAAAAAAGCACAGTTACTTACCTGTAACAGGTGATCTCTGGGAACAGCAGGAATAAGTCTTCACATATGGGTACGTCGGTACCGACAGAGCCTGCGCGGGAACGCTCCCCAGCGTCCAATCAGAAAGCTTTTAGGAGCATCCCTCAGCGCCTGCGTGCTGCCTTCCCGCCTTTCCAACTGTCTCTCTTCAGTTGAGTTTTATAGCTGAGACAAAGAGAGAGAGAGAAAGGAAAGGAAAGATAGATAGAGAGATACAACTCCTAGGGGAGGTGGGTGGGTTGTGAAGACTTATTCCTGCTGTTCCCAGAGATCACCTGTTACAGGTAAGTAACTGTGCTATCTCCAGGAACAAGCAGGAATGAGTCTTCACATATGGGGACTCCCAAGCTAAGATGCCTGGAGCCCTAGCATGTTGGAGAGTGAAACATGCTACACCTCATATGGCCAGGCATCCTGAGGATGGAGGGTAGGAGTTGAAATAAAGAGGAGCTGTAGAAAACAGCTAACCTAAGATAGGACTACAGGCAAGGAGTCCTTGTATGTATGATAATTATCATGAAATATATTGAAATGAACAATTATAATATGGACCTCACCTACTGGATTGCAGGAAGTAGAGAGGCTAATGGAGTCTACTGAGGATCCAGTAGAGGAATCTTCAAGGTGACCTCACTGAAATGAAGGTGAAGGTCAAAATCTGGAAGTGACAGGTGACCCCAGGAGTCAGCTGGGGTAGTACAAAAACGGTAGGTCTTTAGTGGGAAGCTTTATGGAAAAAGCTGAAAACTCTTTTGGCTACAGAGTTACTCACAGTTAGGAGCAAAAGAGGAAGACAGACCGATTTGGACAAACTGGCCTACTCCTTGAGGGAAGAAGGGGTATGGGAAAAAAACCCGTATTCCCAAAGAAAGGACAGATGTCTGAGGAGTTGAAACCTCAGATCTACTGAAGATCCACCATGTCTTTCCTAACTGGTGAGAGGTAGGAAGATATTGGAGCATGCAGCTTCAGGGATACCTAAACCTAGGGTTATGGTAGGAGCTGTCAGTACCACAGCAGTGGTTGTGTGCATAATACCCCAAACATACTGTGGAACAGCATGAACATGTGCAAGCCCACTGTCTGGAACATATAGGAAGGTAAAACCTTTATGAGCATAGACAGTTAGAGAGATAAGTATGTAAATACATATCTACCTATAATGAAGCATCTTGACAGATACACACACATATATATATATATATATTTATATATATATATATATATATATATATATATATATATATATGTGGATATACATACATATATATGTCTATAGTGAGATCTAGAGGGGCATAACATATGCACACGCAGCTGACAGACATATGTATCTATAGAGATGTATATAGATATATATACATATATGAATATATAGGTCTAAAGATAATTGTCTGCAATTAAGCAGACAGAGATATGCCTATAAGAACATTCACATGGGAGATGTGAAGAGGAAAGATTCATCCAATAACAAGAAGGTGGAACCTACTTGAGAAGATATATAGAGAATCTATTCCCCCTGGTTATGATGGTGCAGGAATGCTATCCAGTGAAATAAACCAGGATGGTTGCGTGAAAAAACAGAGGATAATATCAGTCTGTAACAGCAAGTCCTGAGTCCTGTAGAACTCTAGTATGGTAAATGGACAGAAAACGCATAGGATGAGATACCAGGTTGACCCACTCGAGGGACAAAAAGGGTATCATGCGTTTTTTAGTTAAATATGTGCTGTCTATGAAGGATTAGGATACTATGAGGACAAGCTGCAAGGAAAAAAGAGCATATTCCCTGTAGGACTTGGACAACTCTTTAGACTTTCACGTAGAGAAGGCTTATGTCCTTTATTTTAAAAGAAGATAGTAGGGTGTGAAGAACCCTCACAGTCATGGGAAATGACTGAGGAAGCCTTTTCCAACCATATAGGATAGTCATTAGAGAAAAAACCCCATGCTCTCTAGCAAGGGCCCATAGTGGAAAGCTTCTCTGTAGGATTGCAGAGAGCATTATGCAGGAGAATTGGGAGATAGAGCTGGCTGTTGGAGAAAATCCAGCAGCCACGTCAACTATGCTGCCAAACCCAAAGGAATTGGAGATGGCAAGAATAGAAGATAGTGTGATAAGCCTGAAGTGATAAGGGATATCCAAGAAAGATGTATGCACTGTCTTGGAATCATTACTAAGGCTAGACAGAAAGTAGTGGAGGACAAGACTGGAAACTTGTGGAAAAGTACCAGTAGTCCAATCACTGGAACTCCTGCATGGGCAGCTGCTGAATAAGACAGCAGAGAGAATCTTTCTGTGTAAAAACAGAAAGAACAGACAGAACAAGAGAGAAATTCCTATCCCTGTCTGATAAGCTGCCCAGGCAAAGGGAGGGCATTTACTCAAGAGAAAAAAACTCCACACTGGACTGGAAAGAAAGACTAGAAAGGCTAAGAAGCCCTCCAGTGGTATGGTACCCGTCGTACAGGGAAAACCCTGCATAAGAGGGTAGAGAAACAGGAGCTGAAGGGTGACTTACCATATGGTAAGTTTGTGGAAGGAAAAAATTCATGTTGGTACAGAAAACTATCATGGGATAGTTGTTAAACCTCTCTTCTTGGCAGGAAGAGAGGAGAAACCTGTGACCTATAGACATGAATATCCTGACAGCTCAGCATACCTAGGAGCAACTGGATGTCCTAGGGAAAGGAATCCATGTGTAGAGTCTTGATTGAAAAAACAGTAAAAAAACTTCTGCAGAGAAGAAGTCAACTGTAGGTTGTAAATTCCAAGAGGCAGAAACAGATTAACCAGAACCCTATGGTTGCTGGGTTTGTTTAGCCTGGCGAGAGTTTGGATTCTTCAGACCAGGGCGATGTGTCCCCTGCTTGGGAACATCTGTATGATGGGCAGGAGAAGAGTAAAACCTTCTCCTCCTAGGGAAAGAAGGTTTGGTAGGGTATTTCCTACCTACTGGGGAAGGAGAAGGCTTAGAATAGCCTTCAGAAACAGGGAAGTCAGTGGACCACTGAGCAACCTGACGTAAAGACTCCTTATTGAAGAGATTTTCTCCAGTGCAAGGAGTATTACCCAGTGTTTGTTGTGCCCATTTGTTTAAGTCTGAAGCTTGAAGCCAGGCTCTACGTCGTGCTCCTATTGCTATAGCAGAAGTTCTGCTAACAGACTCAAAAAAGTCTAGGGAAGCACGAGTACGAAACCAAGAGATACTTTGTATATGACTAAGTAGTAAGGAATGGTTTGCAGTCTTGGGCTCTGAGAGAAAAGGAGTCAAAAGATATAATTTCTTTGTGACCTCCTGAAAAGATAGACTCATATAAAAAATATATGAGAGAATCCTTGCTGACAGCATGGATGTCTGGAAGGTTTGACGTCCAAAGGCATCTAGTGTCCTAGACTCACGACCTGGTGGGTAAGAAGAGTGCTTCTTCTTACTTTTCATCTTCCTCATTGCTGATTCCACCACAATGGAATGATGGGGAAGTTGAGTCTTTTGAAACCCTGGAGAGGGGGGCACCTGATACAGAAGATCAGTTGCTCTAGAAGGTGAGGGTACCTTTAAAGGTGCTTCCCACATTCTTAGAAGAAGATCCTGCAAGGAATGATGTAAAGGAAGCATTATGTTTTCCTTTTCTTCAGTAGAAACAGAGCCTTGTGTAGGATCATGGCCAGGGATAGGAATAGCAAGAGATCTTGCCATATCCAGGAGGAAATTCTGAAAAGAAGGATCTCCAAAGGGAACTGTCCCTGGATAGGCTAGACCTGAAGAACTAGCCTGGGCACCGGCGGATCTACTTAAGTATATAGGAATATAAGATCCTGTACGGTGCAAAAAAGGATCCTTAAGGGATGGATGCTGGTACTGGAGGTCAGGACCTGTGACAGTCAGTACTGCATCGTCCATGCCAGGTATCGACTCCAAACTTGGCATAGAAAGGAGCGACCCTGGTGAAAGAAGCATGGAAGGAGCTGGCCCCGATGCTACTGCGGATACCGGTACCGATGCCGATACCGGTAGCACTGTCGGAATCGAAGGCGACACCGACATCGGAGCAGTCATCGGTGGCTGCTTAATCGGTACCGAGGTAACCGAAGGCCTTTGGTAATCACCCTCGGTACCGAGCATCCGGTACCGGTAAGCATCGGTACCGAGACTTGTCGGTACCCAGTCTTCCAGACTAGAGATCGATTCCAGACTCGGCATCGAAGGAAGCGAGTCTATCGATGCATGTCCAGAGGGTACCGACGTCGGTGGTAGTATCGGCGTTGATGCCGATACTGGAAAGTCAATCTGGAGCGTATCCATCAGTCCCAAAGGTACCGAGAAAGCCAGATGACGATCCCTGGTGAGGAGTGTATCCAACACCAGTGCCGATGCCGGGGTATCGGTACCGCTCGAAGCGGATGCCACCACCGAGCATGGCTCAGGTATGTTCTGTGAGGGGTGAGCCCCAGGAACAACCTGAAACCCCTTAAAGGCTTTGGAGGCCGAAGACTCCCGCCGGGGTTTTGAAGCCAAAGAACCCTCGAGGGCAAGGCCGGAGCCATCATCATGCTGAGCATGAGACCTATCACTCGAGGGTTGGCTAGTCTTAACAGACTTTGTGGGTTACCTGATCCTGTGGAGAAGAAGAAATGGTCGGTGCCCTGACGCTGGAAAGGGACCCGGTATCGAGGGAAACTCGAAATGGAAAATCTCTTCTCACAATACTGCAGCCTAAAGGCTCTGGAGGAAAACGGTCAGGACCCAAACAGGTTAGACACCAGTTTTTGGAGTCTAAAAATAAAACTGTACCGCCACAGCTTAGACATTTCTTAGGAAAAGAGGTTGGCGGCTCCATGATGTAGAGGCCTAGAAGGCCCAAAAAATTTAAGACAAAAAACTGAGGGAAAAAATTCCCTGAATTTAAGAAAAAGAAAAAACACCGGCGGTACCGGTGGAGTTGGGGAGACAGCCGCGACCACAAGAAAACAAAAGAATTAAAGAAAAAATTTCTGCGGTGACAGGAGAATGTCCTGCCGGCTCCGCGGAAAAACGAAAACTGAGGAGAGACAGTTGGAAAGGCGGGAAGGCAGCACGCAGGCGCTGAGGGATGCTCCCAAAAGCTTTCTGATTGGACGCTGGGGAGCGTTCCCGCGCAGGCTCCGTCGGTACCGACGTACCCATATGTGAAGACTCATTCCTGCTTGTTCCTGGAGATCACTGAATTCTAAAATACATAGACTTATCGGCCCTGATATTCGAAAGGCATTTACACAGTTTACAGCCCAGTAAATCATGTAAATGATGTAAATGCGGATATTCAATGGCACTTACACTGTTAGTGCTGTTGAATATCCCCTCCTAACTCCCCTAGTGCCCCTATGCTCCGGTTAGCATCAGGGGCGTGTCAGGGGCATTCCGAGGTGGAGCAGAGGTGGTGACAAGCGCAAATTGGGTAGCAGTGATTTTGCATGCTGCCCGGTTTGCGATCTGTGCCTGAAAGATAGGCGAGGAAAACTCTTGCCTATCTTTAAGGCACAGGAACTAACTGGGAAGCATGCAATATTGCTGCTGCTTGATTAGCTATTGTGGCTTCCAGCTTTTGTGGCAATCCCTGGATAATCAATGCCAGAGCCGCATATGACCCTGGCATTGAATTTCTGGAGTTAAGGGTCGGTGGGCAGGGCTATGCGCTGTAGGGACAAATAGCCTTTCCAAATCAATATCAGGCCCATCAGCTTTAACCCAAAGAATTTTCTTTTTCCTCAAGATTTAGAGTATATTCTAGAAGATAACTACTTACAAGCGCAGATCTATTTCCAGCTGTAGTAGTCTTTTGGTAGTCCTTCAAGACTTGCGCATAACCTGAAAGCCAGACCCCTTGGAGGTCGTTGGTGACAGGATTTGGGAAATGCACTGAGATTCCTCTGCTCCTGCTAGAATTTGGCCAAGTTGAAGCTTTCTATAAGCATAAAATGTTAGTAAGCAAAGATTTCAACATCTGGGTGTTGCTCTTTGTCAGGCTAACTGCAGTGGAGATCTTTAAGGGTACATGGACCCATGCATGGAAGCATTCATTTTTGCCAACATATGTTGTATAGTAATTTGGCTGATAATAATAGTAATAATAAAATGGTGTTATTAATGCATTAAATGAGTCATTCTTTTTTTTTACATTTTAAACCTAATCTCTTAAAAAACTGCATGCCATGTACTTCCAATATTCCAAAACTACACACGCAGCTTTATCAGCTACAATTATTTACTGCTAATTAATTACTTCTGATATTCTATACACTGTCCTTAGCAATTTCTATAAAAGGTTGAGGGAGGTCATGCTTGGAACAATGTCATAAATTACCTCACAACTGAGCTCTCTATTCAAGAAACATTTTTCCAGTAAGTACAGAATGAGCAACATCTGTTTTGAATTAAGCTCTGAAATGAGATCTGACTGGTTATTGTTAGCATTGTTAATATTATTATTAATTATTATTATTAATAATGATTTGTATAGCACAAATCAGATGTACACAGCATTGTGTTAAGTTAATAAAGCTTTTCTTGCATGTAAAGCTTGCTTTACACTACTACTACTAATGATCATTTGCATAGTGCTACAAGGCGTACACAGCGCTGTACAGAGACATGTAAGAGACAGTTACGGAGAAAAGGGCTTTTATAAATAAAGGTGCATGTGGAGACCCCTGCTATTGCTTAACGACTTCCATACAGTACTTCAGTCAATGTTCTCTCCACACTTTGACTTTTGTAGCAGTATCCTACAAGGCCTCTCCAAACAATCTGTACCAGCTTCAGATAACCCAAAATACTGCAGCACGTGTCCTACTCAAATTACCATACTCTAACAGCAACACTGGCTATCTATTGAAAGCAGAGTAAAATTCAAATCCATAATGACAACGTTCAGCTACTACACAATCTGTCTCCCAACTATTTAAGTTCTCTTAAATCCATCATACCAAACAACAGACAAAGGATAGGCGCTGCATAAAACACACTAACCATTTGAATTTAGAAAAATCAATCGCTCAACAAGTAACAGAGTCTTTACATACTAGTCACCGATTCTCTGGAACTCACTCCCAGACAAATTAAGGGCTCAAGACATACCTATTCTCAGAACATTTCGGAGAGAGGGCAGGCAGAACTAACATCTACCCAACATAATCACCAGCGCCCATGACCTTTTAACACCCATGACTATGACAGTTATGTAACATTATCTTCGTGTGCAGATATTTAGTTCATTTAATTGTTTATTCCTCCAAATGTAATAACTTGTTAGCTATATTTAAAATCAGTTCCTTGAATTTCCTTTGTTAGCTGTATTTATAATTAGTTCTATTGTGCTTCCTTTGTTCCATGTACAATGCTCTTGCATATTGTTAGTTTGCTGTAAACCGCTTTGATTCATTAATAAGGCGGTATAAAAAAACAACCAAATAAATAAAATAAATAAAAGGTAGGCACATGGAAAGAGTATGCCTATTTTTATGCAGGAATGTATTTTGAGCAAAGGTGTGCATGCAATGTACTCAGGTACATGCAGAGAGTACATTCACGCATTTGCATCTCTGTCAGAACAGGTGTAAATTTGTACATGGGCATTTGTGTGCCCTGTTATAAACTTATCCCTTTAATGAACTGCCCCTTCTCCCTGAAGCTTACCGACAGACAAGCCACACCACAAAAAAGCAAATAGAAAGCTTTCCGTTAAGATGGGAAGGCCATGACTGAGAAGAATTAAGACAAGTGGGGCTAAACTGAGGAGGGCAACTTTTAATTGAGTAGCATCAGATATGTCCCACCAATGGTTATATATCCGAGAGGTGCCATATGTGACATCAGGTAATGTCGACCAATCTGATACAATCGTGTGAGGTAATCTGCACAACACGATTGCAAACATGGCTACTCATAGATGTTCATCTTAAAGAATTCCAAAGAAACAACCTGACAGTCAAATCTATAATAGATAAAGGGCATTGCAACTTGTCATTTACATCTAAGATATTGCCCAGTTAAAACAGTTTGCAGCATTTTTTCCAAAACCCTTTCTACTGGATGTGGATTACAAGCTGAAACTAGCTAATACATGTGATGAAATACTTTTAACAATACCATCCACAGTACTCAAGACAGAACAAACGACTAACACAAGAAAACCTTACACACTCCACCCAACACGCAAAAGACTTACCCAACCTGTTTGTTCTATCACTCTTGTAAATAACTACTTGTAATTAGTTATGTTATGTTCCATGTAATATAACCTGTATATAGTTTAAAAACACTGTTCCAGCTAATGTATAAAAGTATGTTCCCTGTAATAACACATGTATATAGTTAAAACCATGTTCCATGTAAAGTATACAGAAGTATACAAATTTTTGTTCACTGTTCAATGTAAACCGCCCTTGATCTCTGGAAGGGGTGGTATAGAAGAAACTGCTAAATAAATAAATAAAATAAATAAATACCAGGAGAAACACACTATGGGGGTCACTTTAAAAGTCTTAGTCGTGATTGGGATATCTGAAGATGTGAATTTGGATGTCAAAATCATGGTGATGTCTCCAGAGCTATTTTACAAATGATAGGGGGCGTGTCTTGGAAGGTGCAATGAATTTAGGCGTCCTGTTTGATTTTAGAAACATCGGAGATGTCTGCAGGCATGTCCACATTTAGACCTGCTCCAGGCATGAACAGGCAGCAGGAAAGTGCTTGTTGTGGCCTTAAAACATCCAAAGTGTTTCAAAAAGAGAGAGAATTAAGTAAATAGCCTAAGATCACAAAGGCCCACACAGGGATTTGAACCTCATCAACCTGCTCCTACCTCAGTACTTTAACCATTAGGCTATTAGACATCCCTGTTCTGAAATGCTATTCTGGGGACTTCTATTTAGACATCTCTATAGAAGTCCGTATCGGGCATGTCCATGTTTCTGGAATCATGCCTGAACTTTCACGTGCCTGGGCAGAACATGGGCATAGTTGCAAAGTATGTGTGTAATTTACAAAATATCCACTTATATGTATTCATACTTCCCAGCAGATGTAGATGAACATGGATGCTTTTACCCATAGCTGGTGCAGGTTTTGTGAGGCTATCTATGATGTCTTTTTGAAATAATCCCAAAATAGTTACATAGAAACACAGAAACATAGAAATATGATGACAGAAAAAGACCACATGGCCTATCTAGTCTGTCCTTCCATAACAACTACAACAGTCCCCTTTTTACCTTTAGAGATCCTCTGTGTTTGTCCCATGCTTTTTTGAATTCAGTTACTGTCCTCATCTCTACCACCTCCACTGGGAGACTATTCCACGGATCCACTACTCTTTCCGTAAAGAAATATTTCCGCATATCACTCCTGAATCTATCTCCCTTCACCCTCATCCCATGTCCCCTCATAGCAGAACTTGCTTTCAATTGAAAGAGGCTCTCTCCCTGAACATTTATGCCACGGAGGTATTTAAACATCTCAATCATATCACCTCTATCCCGCGTTTCCTCTAAGGTGTACATATTAAGATCCTTAAGTCTGTCCTCATATGCTTTATAATGAAGACCACTAATCATTTTAGTAGCCACCCTCTGCACCGACTCCATCCTGTTCACATCCTTTTGAAGGTGCGGTCTCCAGAATTGCACACTATACTCCAAATGAGGTTGCACCAAAGATTTATACAGAGGCATTATCACCTCCTTTTTTCTGCTAGCCATTCCTCTCCATATGCACCCAAGCATCCTTCTAGCTTTTGCCGTCGCCTTTTCTACCTGTTTAGCTACTTTAAGATCATCAGACACAACCACTCCCGCTCTTCTTTAGTGGACAAAAGTACTTCACCCCCTATACTATATTACTCCCTTGGATTGCTGCAGCCCAAATGCATGACCTTACATTTTTTAACATTAAATCCCAGCTGCCAGATTCTAGACCATTCTTCAAGCTTAGCTAGATCCCTCCTCATGTTATCTACACCTTCCTGGGTGTCAACTCTATTACAGATTTTGGTACCATCCGCAAAGAGGCAAATCTTACCTGAAAGCCCTTCGGCTATATCACTAACAAAGATGTTAAAAAGAATCTAGTTGCCTACTTGCACTTCCTACCAGGGTGACCTGTTATAAAATTACCCTCTGCTAGTGCATAATGGATATCGTATTCAGAATAAAATCTGAAGTTAACATAATTACCTAGAGCCATTCCTCCTCTTCATATCTCCTCCTTTTTCCTGTTGCTATGAGAGGAATGTAACAAAATTGTGTTCATAATTTTCTCTTCTATTAACTGTTAGAAATATCCAAGCTGTTGTATAAAGCCAACATAAACTTTGCAAAGATTCCTGAACTTCCTCTTAATTCCTCCCACACAAAAATGTTATATAGTAATTGCATTATTTTTTAACAGAATGTTAAGCTGTTGGACAAATAGTTTATTATCATATTTGATAAAGTGCCTTATCAAAGCATCATGGTTTACAAAATGAAATAAAATATAAGCAGATTGATTGCAATTTTCTATTTAAGTTTTATTTTTAAATAGTTCATAGAACAGAAGAATGATTTTTCTTAGGTTTTACCCTTTCATAGGAGATATTTTCAGCATATGCACCAGGTGAAGCTTTATTTAAATTTGTATTTCTACTTTGGCTCATACATAGAGTCATTATGCATGATCCATATAAATCCCCCAAAATAACTCTATCCCTTCAACATTGTAATTGCCGGTTGGTGCAACCAATCTTAATGTTGACAGTGCAACCAGTTAACAACCTCCATTTCTATATAACTCATTTTCTTTATAATGCACCCCCTCTCACATACACACACATACATACACACACAAAACGGTAGCTCTCTCATATCCAACTCATCTTTATGGTTTATGCTCATCTTCCATTCACTCTGTCCTCAGTTCTGCATTTTTCATTATGGATGCTCATAGCTTTACCCCGTCACATAGAGCAGATCTCTCCTGCACCACATTATCATTTCCACCCATCAACTAAGAGAGCTTTTCCCAGGCCTATAATTTGTCTTATAACTCTGGATGTCAAACCTGGACATCTCCCTCATACTTGATAGAAGGGTGGTGCTTCTTCTTGAACTCAGTGTCTCAGTATCATTTTACTTAATAGCAGACAGGCTATGTAGGTAAATCACTTGTTGGCCTGTGGAATTTCATGCTTCAGTCAAAATCTCCATATCCACCCACAATAATGTATCATAAGACCACTCCACAATTAACTTCAATCCTTTCCACCTCATCAATGGCTTGTCTCCATAACTCAGTTAAAGCAGAGCAATCCAAGAAAGAATAGAGTAACATGCCCACCTGTCTTGAAATTTCCACAATTGCTGTCACCCCTAATTCCAATCTTAGCCCCCCTTTTCCTTAGTTATGTACACTCTATGCAAGCCCTATGCTTGTCCCATATTGCAGTGACCCTTTGAAACACATCTCACGTCCATACCTCTGCTAAACCTCATTACTCTACCTACTTTATACCAATAGGCTAATTTGCTGTATCTAGAAGACAAAGAGGCAAATTCTTTCTCAATTTTCCTTACTTTAGCATCCTTTCCTAATCTCTCCTTCAGAGACTCATAAGGTGACATTTTACTTACCAGTTAATATCCTTTCCTTGAGTCCTGTAGACCAGTCCAAACAAGTGGGTTATATTCCCCTACCAGCAGATTGGTAGAGACAAAAAAAAATGAAAATCCCAGGCTACAGTGACATCACCCCCATGGCTCTATTTGCATCAGCCACCAGAAGTCCCTTCAGTATTCGTCCCAAAGCATACTGTATGGGAGAAACATGGCAAGCCTCACACAACCTCAATCGTGGGCAACAAGGAAAAGCAACAGTAGAGAACTATGTACAAGAAAACAAACAGAAAGCTGTCCATAGAAGATGAATCTGCAGAGTCAAGTATAAAAATCATAGTGGACCCAAGGGAACCGCAGCAGAGAACAAAACAAATACAGTTTCAGGGAGGGGGTCCTGGACTAGTCTAGCAGGACTCAAGGAAAGGACATTAACTGGTAAGTAAAATATCAACTTCCATATTGTCCTGTTAGACTAGTCCAAACAAGTGGGATATACCAAAGCTACAATTCCACTGGGCGGGAAGAAGACACAGCAGCTCGCAAAACCCTAGAGCCAAAGGCCATGTCCACCCGAGCGTGGACATCAAATGTTTGACAAAAGTGGAAAGTGATTCCCATATTGCTGCCCAAGTCTGCAGAAGCTACTGAGCTCCGCTCCACTCAGAACACTTGTACTCAGGTAGAATGGGCACACAAAGCCTCCGGAACCAGCTGGTTCCACAATAGATACGCTGAGCTAATGACCTCTTTTATCTAGCACCCTAAATCTGGTAATGAATTCCAGAGTTTGATTATGCATTGAGTAAAAAAATATTTTTTTCTTATTAAACTTAAATGGGTTACATTGTAGCTTCATTGCGTGTCCCCTAGTCTTTCTACTTTTTGATGGCATAAACAACTGATCTACATTTGCCCATTCCCCTCCATTCCATTTCCCGTTGCACTCGGTCAAAGCTGAATCAGGGCATCAACACTCTCGGACCCCATCTCTGTGCAGCGACTAATGAAGCAGCAAACGTTGGGACTAGTGGGCTGCCATCAGATCAATTCTGAGATGACCCCAATGGCACAGAATAGCATAGTTACTCACCTGTAATAGGTGTTCTCCGGGGACAGCAGGAATCAGTCCTCACATATGGGTGATGTTGGCACTGACGGAGCCTGTGAGGTGAACACTCCCCAGCTTTCACAGAAAGCATTTGGGAGTTAGACCATGCATGCATGGTCACCTTCCCACCCAAGGTTGCCATCTTACTACAGTATGATGACATAGCTTAATCAAGCCAAGAAAGAAAACAACTCCACAGGGAGGAGGGAGGGTTATGGGGATTGATTCCTGCTGTCCCCAGAGAATACCTGTTACAGGTGTGTAACTATGCTTTCTCCAGGAACAAGCAGGAAGTCAGTCTTCACATATGTGACTCCCAAGCTACAGGCTACTGAAAAAACCTGTAAAAAGCCACAGGCGACTGAAAAAATCAAACTGTGAATGATAGCAGAGAGCGCTAAGTAACCACAAGACCTCAGGGATGACCACAGCTTCAATCAGGGAATCAATTCTCTGGCAGCCTGGACACACAGAAGGGTCGGAGGGTAGCAATTACATTATTCCCCAAACAGATGACGGAGTACCGCCTGGCCGAAGGTGCTGTCATGCCGGGAATCCACCTCCAGGCAGTAATGAGCTGCGAAGGTGTGAACTGAAGACCAGGTGGTGGCCCGGCAGATCTCCAGCAGGGAGATAGTGCTGGTTTGCTACAGAGGCTGCCATAGCCCATACATTATAAGCCATAACATGGAACTCGAGAGAGAGACCAGCCTGTTTATAGGCATAAGAGATTCAGTCTGCCACCCAGGTAGACAGGGTGCAATTAGAGACCACAATGTTCAATCAGTTCGGGTCATAGGAGATGAAGAGCTGCATTGAGCGGCAATGGGCCTTAGTCTGGTCTAGGAAGACCAGCACTCTCTTACAATCCATGGTGTGGAGAGAGGTCTCCACCCTACTCACTAAGGAAAGAAGGTGGGGAGAACCACATTCTGGAGAAAGTTAGGGTGAGTGTGAAGGACCACCCTGTTCTGATGAAACTGAGTGTAGGGGGCATAAGCCACCAATGCTACAGCTCACTGACTTGGCATGCATACATGAGCGCTACAAGGAAAATCACTTTCCAAGAAAGGTACTTAAGGTGACAAGAAACAAGCAGTTTGAAGGGTAGAGCCATGAGCTTCCAAAGAACCACATTCAAATCCCATACTGCCATGGGCAAGCAGATGGGCGGTAGAGTGAGCAGGATACCGCCAGTGCACTGAGGTGTACCCTGACTGAGTTAGACTTCAAGCCAGCATTGGAAAGGTGCAGCAAGTAATGCAGCACTGTCGATACAGAGCAGAAGGGGTTGAAGCCCTTCTCAGCACACAAGACTGAGAACTTGTACCACTTGAAGGCATACACCTGCCAGGTGGAATCCTTGCGGGATGCTAGCAAGACCAACTCCACATCCCGGGGCAAGTGGAACTGTGCTAGGGATACCCTCTTAGCAGCCAGGCTGTCAGGGTGAGGGCTTTGAGATTGGGATGCAGGAGAGCTCCGTTCTTCTGCGAGATCAAGTCCAGAGTGCATCCCAGGGGAACCGGAGGTGCATGGGAAAGACTGAGAATCAGGGGGAACTGTGACTGTCATGGCCACCTGGGAACTCTGGATTAATGCGGCCTGGTCAAGCTGAGTCTTGAGATGGGTTTTGAAGATCAGAGGGGTGGGAGGGTATGTATAGAGGAGTCCAGCTGCCCACGAGATGAGGACCGCATTGGCCTCCATTTGAGAAGGGGCTGGCATCCTGGAGCAGAAGTGCGGCAACTTGGCGTTGCTGGGACTGGTGAAGAGATCCATCAAAGGAGAGCCCCACATCTGAAAGATGTGGCTGGCCACCCATGGGTCAGTTACCACTCATGGGGCTGAAGGACCCTGCTGAGTCAGTCCACCAGTAAACTGTCCTGACCGGGGAGGTACACTGCTTGAAGGAGCATCCCGCTCTCGCTCGCAAAAGTGCAGAGGCAAACAGCTTCCTAGCACAGGAGGTACGACCCAGTACCCCCTTGTTTGTTGACATAAAACGTTGCCACTTGGTTGTCTGTCTGGGCCAGGACAACCTGGTTCTCCAAGTGGTGTCGGAACACCCATAGGGTATTAGCAATTGCTCGGAGCTCAAGAAACTTGATTTGATGGAGAGTCTCCCCCATCGACCAGAAACCCTGGGTGTGCAGGCCATCGCAGTGGGCCCTCCAATCCAGCCTGGAGGCATCCATAGTAAGGATATTGTGAAGCGCCAGGGCCTGAAAGGGCATTCCCGTCATGAGGTGCAGCAGCTGCTGCCACCAAATGAGGAATTCAGAGAAAGGTACAGTCACGCAGATCTGTCCTCCAGACTCTGTGTCGCCTGAGTCCATTGAATGCAGAGAGTCCAACAGGCCTGACGCATGCGGATTTGAGCATTGGGCGTGATGTGCACTGTTGAGGCCATGTGCCCCAGGAGGTGCAACAGTAGGCGGGCCGAGGCTGTTGAGTGACTTTGCACCTCCATGGCGAGGGTCGCTAGGTGCCGAGCTCTGTCCAGAGGAAGGAAGGCCCTGGCCTGGATAGTGTCCAGAAGGGCCCCTATGAACTCCAGATGTGTTGGCTGCAGATGAGACTTGGGATAGTTGATGACGAAGACGAAGTGCTTGAGAATGAGAATGGTGCACCATGCCACCTGATGGACTTTGTTGGCAAAGCCGCCCTTAATGACCCAGTCATCCAGATAGGGGAAGACAAACACCCCTTGCAGCCAAAGGTAGGTGGCGACCACCACCAGGCATTTTTTGAACACTCTCAGAGCAGAAGCCAGTCCAAAGGGTAGAATCCTGTACTGGTAATGGCTGCCTCTGTTGGAAAAGTGGAGGTACTGCCAGTGGTGAGGTTGGATTAGGATATGAGTATAAGCTTCTTTGAGATCGAAGGAGCATAGCCAATCTTCCCGCTGGAGGTGGGGCAGCAATGCTCCAAGGGAAAGCATTTTTTTTTTGAATATTTCTTTTTATTAAACATTTTCCACAAGTAAACAGATACAACTTGCACACTGTAACCAACTAAGTTCTATACAAGAGAAAAATGTGGTTTTCTTTTTTACAATTATAACAACACAATTCCACTCCATGAACATTGGGGTCATCGAGCCCGAGGAACCCCACCCACAATATTGTCCCCGTATTCCCCCCCCCTTGCAGGATCCCCTCCCAAAATACCCCCCCCCCCCTGCTAAGTACCCCCCCTCATCTCCACCCTACGAAACGCTCTCTCACCCTCCTTCCCACTCCCCCTACCTCCCCCAACCCCCCTTTCCCCCCACCCTTTGCTAATCATCGAGGGACTCGGAGTGGGCATGCCTCCCCCCCTTCAAATAGGTTAGCAGCAAGCACCAATGGTCTTGAAATTTCTCTCCCTGTTGACGCCTAATTGCTGTCAACTGCTCCATCAATACAATCCGTCGGAGCCTATGCTGCCAGGCTACTAATCCCGGCAATTGGGATTGCTTCCAAGCCCGAGCTATCTCACTTCAGGCTGCCTGAATGCAAGCCCGTATTGGATGAGCGAACCCCCGGGGCCATACAGCTCCCCGAATCCCCAACAGGCCCAGTCCCATATCCACCTCCACCCTCTGCCCTAGGATAATCTCCAACTGGCCCTCTACCAAAGCCCAGTATTCACGCACCCTGGGACAGGACCACCATATATGTGCGAAGGTTCCCCTTTCCCCACACCCCCGCCAGCACTGATCAGAAGACCCGGGATACATCCTATGTAACCGCTCCGGGGTATAATACCATCGAAACAGAATCTTATAGGACGTTTCTCGGATAGCGACCGAAATCGCTTGGCGTCCAATATCTACATGCACTTTCCGCCACTCCTGCACCTCCAGCTCTCTACCCAGATCCCCTTCCCAGTGCTCCTGGTGGGGGAACTTCCCCGGTCTCTCCACCACCAGGTCCTGGTACAATCGGGAAATCAAACCCCGGGAACCCTCCCAGGCCTGCCACAATGTCTCCCCGGGACCCTGGGCTCCCTCCCAACTCGATCGAATCTGGGACTGGAGCAAAAAGTGGCGTACCTGGAAGTAGGGAAAGAAGTCGCTCACCCTCAATTGATACCGCACCCGGAGATCCGAAAAGGGAATCAACAGTCCCTCCTTAATAAACTTCCCAAAGGTATCCAACCCCTTCCGTTCCCACCTACTAAACACCCCTTCCCTGCCGGGCACAAACTCACTCGTCCCCCGCACTGGGGACAGCAAAGAAAACTCCCCACCAGGAGCCGCCCATCGGCGGCATACCTTCCGCCATTGCATAGTAAGATGCCACATAAAGGGGTTAGCCTTCCATCTACCCGAGGGCAACTTACCGAAAATCCATGGTAAATACTTTAACTGAATCTCCTCGGCCCAATACTGCTCAATCTCTCGAAACCGCTTCTCTACGCCGCCCCTATCGCGCCACTCAAATACCTGCCTCAATTGGGCTGCCTGATAGTACCGGGCCAAATCAGGGACCCCCAGACCCCCGGCCTCCTGGGTTGCATACATTACGCGTCTACTTACTCGCGGCCGAGATCCCCCCATACAAACGCAAAAATCTGATTCTGCAAAGTCCGGAGGGTCCCAGCCGGGATCCCCACTGGAAGCGACTGGAAAAGGTATAACAATCGCGGTAAAAGGTTCATCTTCAAAACCGCCACCCTCCCCAACCAGGAAAGTTCTACCGTCCGCCACCGAGCCATGTCCTTCCGCAGTTCCTGGAATAACCCCGGGTAGTTGGCCTTATATAGTCTCAGGGGGTGGGCAGTGATCTGCACTCCCAAGTACTTTATGGACCCCTTTGCCCACCTAAAGGGGAAGGAACTTCGCAAACTGTCCACCACTTTCGAGTCCAAGGAAAGAGACATAGCCTCCGTTTTATTCCAATTTACCTTAAACCCTGAGAGGGCCCCGTATTTCTGAAGCTCGCCCATTAATGTCAGGAGCGACACAATGGGTCGGATCAGCGCAAATAGAACGTCATCCGCAAAAAGTGTCATTTTGTGTTGTTCAGGTCCAACCGTTATCCCCGAGACGTCACCATTAGAGCGAATGCGGGCTGCCAAAGGCTCCATGACCAAGGCGGGGAAAGCATTTTTAACTTCTCCTTCACCAAGAACGGGTTGAGATTCCACAGATCCAGGATGGGCCGAAAGCTGCCTGTCTTTTTGGGAACCAGGAAGTAGGAGTAGAACCCCTCGCCCCTTAGAGGTGGTGGGACCAGTTCCACCGCTGCCGAAGGTCTCGGTGGAGAGGAGTCACAGGAATCTCTCCGGGGAAGAATAGAGGAGGTATCTGCTTGAAGTGGAGGAGGTAACCTTCCCTCACCACCTGGAGGACCCAGGCATCAGTGGTTATGGTGGTCCACTGTTCAGTGAAGAATGTTAGATGTCCCCCTGTATGCTGCAGCCCTCGACCCTGCAGGGGAAGAGAGGCCATGCCCAAGGAGCCAAACCCCCCAGGTTGCGGCTGCAGCACAGGCTGGGGTTTGGAGGCCTTAGGCTTATGAAGGACGTGTCCCTGGCCTTGGCCTGCTGACCCTGCTGGAGAGCTGAGTAGGTGGGATACTGGGGGTAAGTTCCGTAAGCCTTCCTCTTCTTCAAGTAGAAAGACTTTTTCCCTGAAGCCGCCTATTGGCAGACATCAGCGATCTTCCAGGAGAGCCTGATGCTGGTCATATACTCTGACTCCAGCTCTGTAACCTTGTCCGTCATGGACTTGCCGAAGAGGTTCTCCCCTCGGCACAGGACATCGACCAATTTGTCCGGAACCCATTGCTCCAGTTCTGAGGACTGTAGCCATGCCAAGCAACAGGCATTAATGCTCACCGCAGCTACTCTAGTCATTGACTCAAAGCCATCATAGGCTGCTCGAGTGATATATTTGGAGCACTCCTTGACCATCGATACCAGGGTCTGGAATTGCTAAAGAGGTTCCTCGGACAATCCAGCTGAGAACCTGGCAAGCTCCTTTGCCAGGTGCCTCAAATACATGCCCATATATGGCTGGTAAGCCTGGATATGGGCCACGAGCATCGAGCCCTGGTAACACTTTTATCAAAGCCATCCATGATGTGGGCCTCCCTGCTAGGGGGTACCGAGGAGTGCATTTTCTGGCTTTTGATTCTGTGCATGGCTGACTCCACCACTATGGAATTGTGTGGCAACTGTGTCTTGTGGCATCCAGGACCCTTGAGGACTCAATACATGGAACTGAGACGCTTGCTCACAATGGCAACTGTAGCAGGTGATTCCCACATCCTGAACAACAAGCGTTCCAAAATGGGGGGAATGGGCACTGTGCATGCCTCCTTGGGAGGGGCCTCATAATGCAGGATCTCAAGGTCCTCCGCTCGAGGCTCTTCCTTGGACTCCATGGTGAAGAAAGGAGACGTCCTTAGGCATTGACCGTCAGTGCTCCTGCAGAGGAGATGTTTATGTTTATGCAATTTCTTGATATACCGCCCAGGCTGAAGGGCATCAGAGTGGTTTACAATCACTATAAGCAGGTACTGGATACATTCCCTCGTCCCCAAAGGGCTCACAATCTATGTGTACCTGAGGCAATGGATGGGTCCGAGAGGACCTACTAGAGTTGCTGGGTATCATCAGTCTCTCACTCTGAATCGAAATCAGAAGATTCCTCGAGAACCTGGCAAGTCCCAGGACCTCAGCGCTCCAAACCAGAGACACTCATGGGAGACACCCTAGGTCTCAACCGGACCGTGAGCATTGCCAGGAATCTGTCCACAGCCGATGCCACTCCAGCACTGGCTGGATCTCCTCAGATGATACCCTCATGGTGGAGGGGCCAGTCGCTGGGCCCAAGGACCCAGAGGAAAGAGGCATCAGGCCCCGCTGCTGGGACAAGAAGGCAGCAAGGCTGTGTTCCAAGGCCGCCATCCTGACCTCAAGGCCAGAAGGCTCCGCAGCCACTGGCAAAGGCACCAAGGGTATCGGTCCCTATGATGGCTCGATCGAGGGGGTTTCCTCAATGATGATGGCTTCAGAGAACCGATGCCGATCCCCCAATGCTGCTGGAGTCTCTTCCCACCATAACCCTTGGCATTGCGCTGAGGACTCCTTACCCCCAGTTCTGATATCAACCTTCAACACCAACATGGGCGGGGTCCAATCCTTTCGGGGACGGCCTTCTGCGGATGATCCCCAGTCTGATGCCCAATGACCTCGGGGCCAATGGCACAGCCTCCAGACAAGGCCGAAGCCTCCATGGCAGCCCCCGAGGGCATTGATTCTGTGCTCGAAGCCGGGGCCAAAGAGGAGGTCTTGTGGCCAAACAGCGTCTCCTGCTGCCTTTCACGATTCCTGTGATCTTTGCTCATCATCTGATGACAAAGGGGATATGGTATGCCCGCAACAGTCACACTGCTTAAATCCACTAACCGAGCTGGGAAAATGGTATCCTTGAAATCAACTCTAAGGTCCTGGTTAGGGAGGGCACAAGAAAAAAATCCTGCGCACCGAAGAATAGGAAAAAAGTACCCCAAAAAAACACGACACTGAGGCGGCAGTGGTTCCGGGAACTGAGAAGGTAGTACGCGACTGGATGAAAGAATAATAAAGAAAATAAAGACAAAAAATGCAAATATTTTCTGGGGATTCAGACGAAACATCCAATGGGTTCTGCAGAAAAAAGAAGACTGAGGTAAGATGGCACATTTGGGCAGGAAGGTGACCACACATGCATGGTCTAACTCCCAAAGGCTTTCTGTGAAAACTGGGAAGTGTTCACTGCGCAGGCTGCATCAGTGCCGACCTCACCCATATGTGAGGTCTGCTTGTTACTGGTGAACAACTGAAACACCTCCTGACTGAACTCCCACTCTCCAGGATCCAGAGAGTGCTGGCTGAGGAAGTCTGCTTCCACAATGTCCACTCTGGCAATGTACTGGGCCGACAAGACTAGGAGGTTCTTCTCCAGCCAGGCAAACAGAAGAGACATCTCCAGATATCCCAGCACTCCTCATGCCGCCTTACTGGTCAACATAAGCCACCACCGTGGTGTTGTCTGGAAACCCTTGAACTGCCCGGTCCTCAACCAGTGGCTGGAAATGTAGAAAAGCCAACCTGATGGCCCTTGCCTTGAGGCGGTTGATGGACCACACTGCTTCCTCGTGGTTCCAATGACCCTGGGCCATTCAGTCTTGGAAATGGGCTCCCTAGCCTGAGAGATTGGCATCTGTCATCAGAAGGATCCAAGAGAAATCTCCAGTGGCATGCCCTTTCTCAGTTGAGAGGACTGCTGCCATCACCGCAGGCTGGACCTCACCATCAAAGGGAACGGAATCTGGGTTCAACCTCCTGAGAACTCAGGGACCACTGAGCCAGCAAGGACTGCTGGAACAGTTGCATGTGAGGACTCTCCCATGGCCACATCTCTACAGTCGCCACCATCAATCTGAAGAACTTAAGATAATCTCAGACTCTGGGATCCCACTTCACACTAACAGTGCCAGGCAATCCAACAGTCTTTGACTTTCCCTGACTGATCACCCAGCTGAAGCTTTGTAAAAAGGACACCCCTTGGGATGCCACCTGAGTTGCCTCCAAAGGGAACGAGCCCGAATGAGTCAGTCGCCCAGATAGGGATGGACACAGATCTCTTGGTGTCACAGCACCACAGATGCCACCACCATGACCTTGGAGAACATTCTCGGGGTGGTGGATAACCCGACAGGGAGGGTGGCAAACTGATAGTGAGAGCCAAGCATGGCAAAACCCAGATACTTTGCTGAACTGCCCGGATCAGAATATGAAAATAGTCCTCAACCAGATTTTGAGAAGCCAAGAACTCCCCTCAGTGCACTGTTGAATCATAAAGCGCAAAGTTTCCATCCAAAAGCGCAGGACATACAAGTGCTTGTTGACTCCCTTGAGGTCCAGAATGGGCCGGAAGGAATGGTCCTTTTTTTTGGCACCACAAAATAGATGGAGCATCTGCCCTTGCCTAACTTGTCCAGCGGGACAGGCTCCACCGCCTTTAGGCACAGCAATTTGTCCAAGGTGGTCTGCACAATGGCACTTTCAATTGCAGACCCACAAGGGGAAATGGTGAAGGCATCCAGAATCAGCTCCTTGCATCCCAGGACATAGCCGAAATGGATGGCATCTAGCATCCAACGATCCTTAGAAATCAAGGCCCACTCCTGAAAGAAACGGTGAAGTCTACCTCCAACTGGAGGAACCATGGAAAGGGCCCCCAAATCTGCACTGCGCAGTCCAGGAGTGTCCTCCTCTGGATGGGACTGAGTTCCTATGCCCACACGCTCCCCAAAAGGATTGAGAACGAGCCCGAAGCCCAGAAACAGATGGGAAGAAATATTTTTTTCTTTCTTTTTGTGTCGTTTTTTTTCCAGGTCGGTAACGACAAGAGTACTGAGACCTTTGGGGATTTGGCCAGCATGCCCTAGATTAACAGGTGGAGGCTGATGAGAGAGGGGTACCAGCCCATTTCATAGGCCCCTTGGACCTGTCTTCCAGAATGTGGTAAGATTTTGCCTCACCCAGGTCCTTCACCAGCTTTTCCAAATCAGCTCCAAAAGAAGCTTCTCCTTAAAAGCCAGGTCAGCTAACCAGGAAGATGTATCCGCTGCTCAGTGCCTGAGCCAAATTCAGTGCTGTGACACCTTCATCAGGGCACCATCCCTGACTGCTAAAGGTACCAGGTCATACATGGCATTAGAAAGGAAGGCCTCAGTCGACTCCAAAAGAGGACTAAAAACATCCAAAGGAAGAGACTGAATCCATTGGAGCTCAAGATGTCAGGCCTGTACACATACCACAACTGAAGAATAGCAGCCGCTGCAGCGAACTGGTTCTTTAACACAAACCTATCTTTTAGTCCAGAGTATCCATTATGGCCAATCCTCCTTCCACAGGAATGAGGTTCATCTGGTAACCGTCGTGATCTGCGTATCCACCTTGGAAATATCAACCACACAACACATTCCCTCTCCAGGAGAGTGTGCATCTTCTTATACACCCTTGGCCCCTTAGGTGGGGAGTTAGGGTAATCCCACTCTGGCTGGACAAGGCCAGAGAGCACTTCCAGGAAGACAGTAGTGGATTTCTGAAACCCTTGCAAGAGCAGATGCCTCTTTGGTTCCTGTTGCGTGAATGGAGCCTCTGCTAAGCTCAAAGTGGATAAGACCCTGGGATCAATATCCAGTTCCTACTCCTAGAACAGGCAAATAATTTTGGCTTTTTCACAACCCTCTTAAGAAGAGTACTTCTTCATCCACAGCAGATATCACAATCTAAGCCACAGCTGACCCCATCCCTGGGGCTCTGCCAGGGATGCTTTGCCATCAATCGAAGAAGGCTTCCACTCTCAGCCTGCCCCCATGAGACTGTGTGCGGGGGAAACAAAAGGGCAAAGGGTCTGCATGTCCATGCTGGAATTACCAGGCTTGCTGCAAAGGGAAAGAATTCCGGGGAGGACAATCCGGACTCTGGAAGTTCTCCTCACGGAAATGACTCACCTAACCTCGGGGGCATAGTCGCAGTCGATCCCCTAGAGAATGGGGAGAGACCCTCAGCATGGATGCTGGATCCTCTGGCTGGCTGAATATCCTTACCTATAGCGCCATCTGCCACTTCCTGCCCTGAGGCAGGCAAGGTCGGGCTAACAGCATGCCCGGGCTGAGAAAGGGGGAGTAGGCCCTCCAGGGATGACTCAGAAGCAGAATCTAGAAGCCGGAGATGAAGCACCATGCTTGCCATAGGCCAAACAACATCACCTGAAAGAAGACATAACAGGTAAGGCATGTGTCACAACAGCATGCGCTAAGGCTGTGGCAGCCTGAAGGATGCACGTTAATTGCATCTTTACTACAGCACACATTACAGGCGTTAGGGTAGGAGTGCACATTGGAGCCACTTGGGCGGAATGTGTGCAAGGGCCACTCGACCGCCATGTGCACAATAGAGAAAGCATAGTTACTCACCTCTAGCAGGTGTTCTCTGTGGATAACTAGAAGTAAGTAACTATGCTTTCTCTGTGGACAAGCAGGAAGCAAGTCCTCATGTATAGGACTCCCAAGCTACAGGCTACTGAAAACCGAGAAGGCAAAAGACCAACCGGGGCAACAAAACTGGAGAACCAGAACAGTGAGGATAGATCCCCCCAGGGGACTCAACTGATTCAGCATCCATAGTGCACATTGAAATAGAGAGGACGTATTTGTAGCCTGGACGGACAGAAGGGCCAGTGGGAAGGGGTTAAACCTAACTTCCAAAGAGGTACTGGAGTACGGCTTGGACAAAGTTTTGGTCATATTGGGAATCCCCATCCAGACAGTAGTGAGCTGTGAAAATGTGGACAGAAGATCATGTCACAGCCCCGAAAATCTCCTCTATGGAGACTGAGCACAGGTTGGCCACCGACATAGCCGTAACTCAGATGTCATGAGCTATGACATGATCATCAAGGCTCAGGTCTGCCTGGGCATTAAGTGAAAGAGATGCAGACTGCCAACCAAATGGACAGCATGCATTTGGAGATGGCAGTACCCAGCTTGCTGGGATCAAAAGAGACAAACAGCAGGGTGGAATGTTGGTGCATCTTCATCCACTCGAGGTAAAAGGCTAGGGTGTCCTTGAAGTCTAGCATGTGCAGCACAGCCACCCCATGACTAGCGTGAGGCCTGGGGAAGAAGGTGGGCAAAATGACCGATTGAGGTGGAAAGCGGAGACCACCTTAGAAAAGAAACGCAGATGTTCCCGCACCACCACCCTATTCTGATGGAACCTGGTGCACGGCGGGTGAGCCACAAAGGCCTGGAGCTCACTGCTATGGCGTGCCAAAGTGACTGTCACCAGTAATAAGACATTCCCGGTCAGGAATTTCAGAGGACAGGATATGAATGGCTCAAAGGGGGCCGACATGAGCTGTGCTAGAACCACACTGAGGTCCCAAACCACTGGCAGGGGCTTGACTGGAGGTCTAGAGAGGAGTAAGCCTGCATAAAGCGAGCCTACTGAGCAAACTCCCCTCTGATCCAAACTGACCCATAACAGAAACTCCCATAGTAATCTTGTCAAAGGCTTTTTCTGCATCTAGACTTACTGCTGTTTTCTCTTTGTTCTTGCGCTGCCTCCATTGCCACCATAGTTTTTAATATGTTTAATATGTTTAATGCTCCATCTCTATTATTTACAATTAAACCAGAGATATATTTTCTCATCCTTTCTGCTAATATTGAGGTTAGCAATGTCATACCTTAAAGAGGGAGATTAGGTAACAGGCCCCACCTCTTCTGGCTCCTTAGGACCCTGACAAACCTGTGCCACCTGCTAAAATCATACAATTTCAGAACAGTATGCCAAGCAATACTGAGCCCAACACTAGACTATAGCAACATAATCTATCAGGGCTTACCAGAGAACACACTATACCCACTTCAATTAGCACAAAACACTGCTGCCCCAATCACATTTGGTGCCTCATGGCATACACACATCACCTCCATATTGAAACAATTGCACTGGCTCCTCATTCTTGCCAGAATCAAGCACAAGGCTATACTCACCACTTACAAGGTTCTTCACAGACAGTCAGCAGAATATCTATTTCTACTAATAACACCAGCTAGAAGGAACAGGTCAAGAATGCACACCACCCAGAATCTCCTCACCATCGCATCCCAAAGAGTCAAGAGTATCCAGGCGATATGCAACCGCACCTACTCCCTCTATGCACCAAGCATCTGGAACTCACTACCTGCAGAGATAAGGACCACAGATGATCTCACTGACTTCCAAAAAAGACTGAAAATCTACCTGTTTGTTGAAGTCTTTGGCTTAGCCTCACAACACGAAGAAGACACCCTCAACCAACCATTGCAACCAACAAACACGAGTCTTAAGACCTACTCTAACAAACTACTACTCTGCTTATAATTCAGACGTGTTACTAATCAAACAAAAAAGATATGTAAATAGCTCACCTGTAAATAGCTCTCTCTTATATCCTAATGTACAAAGTTGCTCCATCCACTGGCGGCCAGCAATTCCTGTTCCTATGTTTATTTATATGTACAAGTTATCCTATATTTAGTTATATGAAAAAGTTATAATGTACTTGAGGAAATGTTCAATGTTTCATTTATGCTGAGTTTACTGTAAACCACTTTGACTATTAGAAAAGCAGTATAAAAAATTTCATTAAATTAATTAATTAATTATCTGGCTCAAGCAATACTGCAGTGTGGGCAATGTTCTGTCTCATGAAATATTTCCTGTAAAAGCCCTTTCACCCTTGTCTGCCAAGTTTTATAGAACTTATCCCCCAGCCCATCGAGTCCTGGAGCCCTTACAAACTTCAGATTTTTAATAGCCTGTTGAATTTCCATCGCGGAGATTAGCCTTTTTAACTGGATCCTTGCTTTCTCTTCTAACACTAGAAGCTGAATATCTTGGAAAAATAATTTCCTTTGCTTTATATCCCCCCTCTCTTGCGCATATGAAATTAAAAACATTCCAAGAATCTTCTACTTCTCATTCTTCTGTCAGTATCTGCTTCTTAAGATTTTTAACCCTCAGAATTATTTGCTGCGTCCGGGGTACCCACACTGAGTTCCCCCATCTATCAAGTTCTTCCATTTATCAAGCTTATAGCACTAAAAATGTATGTTATTATGATCTAAGGACTCATTTGTTTCCTTAGTTGTGTCATGTGCTCTCTATTCGCTACTGTAAACTCTGCCACACATTTTCTATGATAGCTTTGTAATTTTTGGAAAAGTTTCCAGAACTCTCTTTCCCTTTTCTTCCACTAGTATGCTATTTACCCAATAATTGCTTCTCTTAACATGTCCATGACTGCATTGAAGAGATTAGTGGACTGGTCTCACCGGTCTTATTTTCTCTCTCATATTCCTTCCATGTTTTCCAAAAAATTCATGGGACAGCTTATCTTGATAAGACAGCGGGTCTAATCTCCAGACAAAATCTATCTTCATCCATGTAAATGCCAGAGTCATACTGACTAGGGAGTGGTCTGACACCATTAGAATGTCAGTATTCACCATTCTCAAGCTTGAAATTAGCTAAGGTTCAATAGTATATAATCTAGCCTTGCATAGATGTTATGGGGCATAGGATAGAACATAAACCTGGATTCCCATGAGCACAGCATGTACCAGCTGTCGTCAAGTAGACCTAGTCTTTTTATAACAAATTTAACTTCCTGGTCAGCCTTCCCTTTCCTGCCACAGGCGACTTATAAACAAACTGAGCACCCTAGGGATGGACCCTAAAGTTACTGCTTGGGTTAGAAATTGGTTGAGTGGGAGGGGACAAAGGTACAGGTAAATGAAGCTCACTCTGAGGAGGAGGAGGTTACCAATGGAGTGCCACAGGGTTCTGTCCTTGGTCCGATTCTTTTTAATATCTTTGTTAGTGATATTGCGGAAGGGCTGTTGGTTAAGATTTGCCTCTTTGTGGATGATACTGAAATCTGCAATAGGGTAGATACCCAGGAAGGTGTAGATAACATGAGGAAAGATCTAACTAAGCTTGAAGAATGGTCTCGAATTTGGCAGCTGAGATTTAATGCTAAAAAATGTAAGGTCATGCATTTGGGCTGCAACAATCCAAGGGGCAGTAGAGTGTAGGGGGTGAAGTACTTCTGTTCACAAAAGAAGAGCGTGACCTGGGCATGATTGCGTCTGCTGATCTTAAAGTAGCTAAACAGGTAGAAAAGGTGACAGCGAAAGCCAGAAAGATGCTTGGGTGCATAGGGAGAGGAATGGTCAGCAGAAGAAAGGAGGTGATAGTGCTTCTGTATAAGTCTTTGGTGCGCCCTCATTTGGAGTATGTGTGCAATTCTGGAGACCACACCTTCAAAAGGAAATAAACATGTTGGAGTCGGTACAGAGGGTGGCTACTAAAATGGCTAGTGGTCTTCATTATAAAGCATATGAGGCAGACTTTAGAGGGAAGGCGGGATAGAGGTGATATGAATGAGACGTTTAAATATCTCCGTGACATAAATGCACAGGAGAACCTCTTTCGATTGAAAGCAAGCTCTGCTATGAGGGGACATAGGATGAAGGTGAAAGGGGATAGACTCAGGAGTATTCTACTTTATCTTCAGGGATGTCTAGTAGGTGTAAGGGGTGTGCATCAGGCGCAGGGGAGAGTTGGAAAATTGTTTGTAATGAGATAGCATGGGATTTTAGCTATGGAGAAATGTGGTAGGGGATTTTGTCACTGTGTATGTATAAGGGGATCTTGTGTGAGTGTCTAATGGAGGAGCAATATTTGGTCAAGGTCTTGGGATGCTGGGTTGTTTGGAGTTTAGATGGATATGTTTTGTACTGAGGTGTGGTGTGGAAAGGTATAGTTATGTGTCTAGTGATGTTTTCACTCTTCTTTCCCTTCCCCTACTTCCCTTTCTTCCTTACACTTTTCCACCTCCCCAGCTACCCCTGAAAGTGAATTTGACTACCTCTGTCCCTATAAGAGCTGTAAGAACCTATAAATCTAAGATTATGCCTGGGGTTAGTGGGAATCGGGGTGGGTGGGAGGGAAATAAACATGAATAGAAGCTGGCTTGCTAAAACAGTGCCCTGACTGAGTCTTAGAGTTTGATTTAAGTAAAAAGCTGGCTTGCTAAAACAGTGTCCTGTGTGACTTTAAAAATCACAGAACTTTAAAATAGTCAGAGATTTTATCAGTTTAAACCCAAAGAGTTCCTTTAACCCAGCAGTCTGAGAAATTACCAGTAGGTAAATACTTACAATTGCAGAATCCTTCCCAGCAAGAACAGCTTTTCTCAGTAGTCCTGCAGACTCAAAAAATAAAACCTTTCGGCCCGAGCCTCTCCCCATGGGTGGAGGGTTTTCCTGCTGAGACCCGGCCGATGCCATCCTCCCCCCCTCAGCGCTTGGCAGGGGGGCGTGGCATGCACACTCTCTCTCACCTAGGGCTGGGACAGAGAAGGTAGACAAAAGCTTGGCTCATGGATGACTTTCAACAGATTTCAGCAAGGTAGCTGCTCTGCTACGTACAAAACCCTGACCCAGAATCAGGTCATCTATGAATGGTTTAGCACCGAGTGCCTCATGAATGTGCACTGTGCAATGGGAGAGAGGTGGCCCTTTTCTGTCTGCACTCTGGTCCCATCCATGGCAGTCCATCTCCTCTGGTGACACAGGGCTTGGCTTCCAATGGCACACTTCTCTGCTCTTGGGCTTGGCTGGCCATGTCCTCTTTACGATTTTTTCCCCTGATGATGAAGCTTGACCCTCTTTACCACCACACTCATTCTTGCAGGCCCCTGCACTCCTTTACATGTAGGTTTGCTTGGCAATGCACAAACCTATGCATACAGATGGATAGACAGATAGCTGGACCTATCAACCCCAAAAAGTGTTATTGCTACAGGGTTTTTTAGTGCCGTCAAGTCAGTGCTGACTAAACCCATAAAAATGGGTACATATTCCAGTTGTGAGATGCTTATTTTAATATAAAGATTGTACTGAATACAAAGATTATTTAAGCATTAGTGTTGAGCTTTTATATTTTCATACTGTACATATACTGGAACATGTAGACCTGGTAGGATGTTATGTGGAACTGAAGCATAGTACTTTGGTAAGACCTACTACCAAAATGATCAATGATATGAAATTCACACCCAGTGGGTAATGAAGCATGCCCCTTAGACTTCTTTGCTCATGTCAGTATGGATTCAACCATATACTAGTGTGGAAGTTGACATAAATCAAATCTGTCAACTGCCTGGACATGATATTTGTTTTCTGCTCTCTTACTAACCAGGGGGACAGAGTGTGGAAAGCGTAGTTACTCACCTGTAACAGGTGTTCTCCAGGAGCAGCAGGAATCAGTCCTCACTTATGGGTGACGTCGGCGCCGACGGAGCCCTCGCGGAGCAATTTTCCCCAGCTTTCAAAGAAAGCCTTTGGGAATTGCAGCGCGCATGCGCGGTCCTCTTCCCGCCCAAGGGTGCCATCTTAGCCAGTCAGATGACATAGCTAAAAAAGACAGCATAAAAAAATTTGCAAAAAGAACATAAGCAGACGATTGCAACTCCAAGGGGAGGAGGGAGGGTAGTGAGGACTGATTCCTGCTGCTCCTGGAGAACACCTGTTACAGGTGAGTAACTACGCTTTCTCCAGGACCAAGCAGGAAGTCAGTCCTCACTTATGGGACTCCCAAGCTCAAGGCTACCGGAGACCCTAAGCACAAAAATGAGCTCCCTCTAGCTCAGCAGCACAGAAGGAAAGAATCTTCGCTGAATTATCACCCACCGGTAGCCCACATCCGGGATGGAGGGTAGGAGTTGCTCAGACCTCAAAGAGATTACGGAGGACTGCCTGTCCGAAAGCACTGTCCCTGCGGGACTCCCTCTCGAGACAGTAATGGACCGCAAAAGTCTGGCTCGAAGACCAAGTAGCGGCCCGGCAGATGTCTGCCAGCGGAACAGAGCGGAGGTAAGCCACTGACGTAGCCTTTGCCCGAACGCAATGAGCCGTGACTCGACTTTCTAAGGAGAGTCCGGCTGCCCCATAAGCCCAAGAGATACAGTCCGCAACCCAGATGGACAGAGTACGCTTGGAGACCGGGAGCCCCAATTTATTGGGGTCAAAAGACACAAAAAGCTGAGCAGCTTTACGGTGCTCCCGCGTACGGTCAAGGTAGAAGTTCAAAGCCCTTCTACAGTCCAGGGTATGGAGGACCGTTTCAGCTCGGCTGGAGTGTGGTCTGGGAAAGAAGGTTGGAAGTACCACCTCCTGATTGATATGAAAAGGGGAGACCACTTTTGGAAGAAATTTTGGGTGAGTCCGTAGGACTACCCTATTTTTGTAGAACCGAGTGTAAGGGGGATCAGACACGAGGGCCTGCAATTCACTTACGCGTCTAGCGGAAGTGAGGGCTATCAAGAACAGCGTTTTCCAAGACAAAAAACAGAGAGAACAGGTAGCCATAGGTTCAAAAGGCGGACAGGTGATCCGCTGCAAAACCACATTCAGGTCCCAGTCAGGCGCTGGCGGGCGCAGAGGTGGTTTAAGTAGAAGGAGACCTCGGAGAAACCTCGCTACGAGAGGGTCGCTGGAGAGAGGCCTACCGTCGACCGGCACATGATGTGCCGAAAGAGCACTAAGGTGAACTTTGACGGAGTTGGACTTAAGTCCCAGATTAGAGAGGTGTAGCAAGTACTGCAAGATCACCGACACCGGGCAGGAGAAGGGATCCTGAGACTGTTGGGTACACCAGACGGCAAAGCGACGCCATTTAAGGGCGTAGCATTTGCGGGTAGAAGGCCGTCGCGAAGCCAAGACGACCTCCTCCACCTCCGCCGGCAGGAGAAGGGGAGCAAGGACTACCCTCTCAGCAGCCAGGCCATGAGGTTGAGAGACCTGAGGTTGGGGTGTAGTAGAGACCCCTGATCCTGAGTGAGGAGATCCGGTTGTACCCCCAGAGGGAATGGATCCTCCACCGCTAATTGCAGTAGGAGCGGAAACCACGGCTGTCTGGGCCAGCGAGGGGCCACCAGGATCATGAAGGCTTTGTCTCGGAGAACCTTGAAAAGAGTCCGAGAGACTAGCGGGATGGGAGGGAAAGCGTACAGAAGGCTCCCCGACCATGAAATCAGAAAAGCGTCCGCCGCAACCCGAAGGGGGTGTGGCTGACGAGAGCAGAAGCGAGGAAGCTGCCGGTTGTGAGGACTGGCAAAGAGATCCACCGTGGGGAGGCCCCACTTTAGGAAGAGCTTCTGAACTACCAAGGGATCCAGACGCCACTCGTGCGGCTGGAGGATCCTGCTGAGCTTGTCCGCCAGGCAATTCTCTTGGCCCGGGAGATAAACTGCCTTGAGGAGAATGCCTTGACTGACGGCCCAAGAGCAGAGCTTCTGTGCCTCCCGGCAGAGGAGGAAGGAGCCCGTGCCCCCCTGCTTGTTCACGTAGAACATGGCAACTTGATTGTCCGTCTGGACAAGGACGGACTGGTGGGAAGTCAGGTGGGAGAAAGCCTTGAGAGCCAGGCGGATCGCCCTGAGCTCCAGGAAGTTGATCTGCTGAGCAGACTCCCACGCGGTCCAGAGGCCCTGAGTACGTGCCCCTTGGCAATGTGCTCCCCAGCCCAGGAGGGATGCATCCGTGGTCAGCACCCGGGTCGGCTGAGGTGACTGGAAAGGCATTCCGAATATCAGGTTCGGCTGCCGAAGCCACCACCGGAGAGACGAGATCAGTGGCTCGGAGACGCGCACTAGGTCTGCTAGGCCACCTGTGGCTTGTCGCCACTGCTGGCGGAGACAACATTGAGCAGGCTGCATATTCAGGCGGGCATTGGGGGTCACATGGACGGTGGAAGCCATATGGCCGAGCAGTCTCAGGAAGCGCCTGGCGGAGACCAGGGGCTGGCTGCGAAAACGGTCGGCTAGGTCCATGAGCCGTTGAGCCCTGTCGAGCGGTAGGTACGCTCGTGCCTGAGGAGTGTGGAGCCTTGCGCCGATGAACTCGAGATCCTGTGAGGGGAGCAAAGTGGACTTTGCGAAATTTATAACAAAGCCCAAGTACTGCAGAAGAGTCACCGTGCGGCGTGTGGCGCTGGTGACCTCCGGAGCGGACGCCGCTCTGATGAGCCAGTCGTCGAGGTACGGAAAGACATATAGGCCGTGAAGCCGGAGATGGGCCGCCACCACCGCGAGACATTTTGTGAAGACTCGCGGTGCGGAGGACAGGCCAAAGGGCAGTACTCTGTACTGGTAATGATTTCCTGCCACCACAAACCTTAGGTATTGGCGGTGGCTTGGGTGGATGAGGATGTGCGTGTAGGCATCCTTTAGATCCAAGGAGCATAGCCAATCTCCCTGCTGGAGGTAGGGCAGAAGGATTCCAAGGGTAAGCATTTTGAACTTCTCCCGCACAAGGAACTTGTTGAGGTTGCGCAAGTCCAGGATGGGTCTGAGGCCCCCTGTTCTCTTTGGTATTAGAAAATACCTGGAATAAAAGCCTTGACCTCTCAGGTGGTGTGGCACCGGTTCCACCGCCTGTTCCTGCAGAAGACCTGCTAACTCCTGAAGGAGTAATTCCCTGTGCAGAGGGGGTCGTGGAGGTTCTCCCGGAAAATAGGAGGGAGGGACCTGGTGGAAGTGGAGAAGATAGCCTTCTCGCACGACCTGAAGCACCCAGGCATCTGCGGTGATGCTGGACCACCTGTGGGCGAAGTGAACCAGCCGGCCTCCGGTGCTGGGAGGAACCAGCGGGGGGGGAGAGGCTATGCTTAGTGAGTCAAAAACCCCCACCCTGCTGAGCAGGGGCTGGTGGTGCAGGTTTGGGGGCTTGCTGCCTACGGGACCCGTTACCCCGTCCCTTGGCCTGCTGGCCCTGTTGGGGAGCTGCAGGGGCCTGATAATGGGGGTATTGTTTGTAGGCAGCCGCCTTCCTCGGGTAAAAGGACTTTTTCCCCGAGCCCTTCTTTTTCTGGGAAGGGGCAGAGGTCTTCCTAGAAAGCCTGGTCCTGGTGAGAGTCTCAGTCTCAATTTGTGCAGCCTTTTCAGCCATGGGCTTGCCAAAGAGGTTTTCGCCTCGGCAGGGGACATCGACCAACTTGTCCTGCACCCAGGGCTCAAGGTCAGACGACTGAAGCCAAGCCTGTCGGCGGGCACCGATGCCGGCTGCGGCCACTCGAGCCGATGCTTCAAAGCCATCATAGGCTGCTCGGGACATGAACTTTGAGCATTCCCGAATGCCAGTGGACAAGGCCAGGAACCTCCGCAAGGGTTCCTCGGACAAACCAGCGGAGAATCCGGCTAGCTCTTTAGCCAGATCTCGGAGATACATGCCCATGTATAGCTGGTAAGTCTGGACACGACATGCGAGCATAGAGCCCTGGAAACACTTCTTACCAAGGCCATCCAGGTTACGGGCCTCCCTGCCAGGAGGCACCGAGGAGTGCATCTTCTGGCTCTTAAGACGATGCATGGCCGATTCCACTACCATGGAATGGTGTGGTAGCTGTGCCTTTTGAAAGCCAGGGCTCTTGCGGACCCGATAGATAGAATCGACCCACTTGCTCAGGACCGGTGAGGAGGCCGGACTCTCCCACATGCGGAAGAGTAGTCGTTCCAGCATAGGAGGAACCGGTACAGTAAAGTGTTCCCTTGCGGGAGAGTCATACTGGAGGGCGTCGAGCTCTTCGGCTCGAGGCTCCTCCTCGGGGTCCGCAGGGAAGGCCAAAGCCTTGGCCATATCCCTGACGAAGTCCGAGAACCGGGCATCCTCCGGGGGGGACTGCTGCCGAGGCTCGGACTCTGGTGAGTCCGAGGGGACACACCGAGTCCGGAAAGAATCAGGCGACTCTTCCTCTTCAGACTCCCAGACCGACTCCGACGAGGACTCGGTGGGGTCGGCCCGGGCAGGGCGCGGCACCTGCCGCCCCGACGCCGAGGGAGTCGGCGTCGGCGACCTCGGTCCCGAACGGGAGGCCGAGGGTGACCTCGACCGAGGATCGACTCGAGTTCGCATCGACTCGAGGATCGGCTCGGTCTCCGGGGTCGACTTGGACGTCGACGTCCCGGCGGTCGGGGCAGCGGCGCCAGCGAGGCCAGCGAGCAGTGCCCGCTGCTGGTCCATGAAGGCAGACAGTCTGCTCTCCAAGGCCGTCAACCTGAGTCCGAGCTCAGGTGACCCAGCAGCCCCCGACTCGGGCCCCGACGGCGTCGGGCCCGACGTCGGCTGTCGCGGAGGCGAGTCCAGAAGGACCACAGGACTTACCCGAGCAGGCATCTCCGACTCCAGGCGAGGTCGCTTCGTGAGGTGCTCCTTCTCCAAGGACCCGGGGCGGCTGTCGGGGCTATGCGACCTGGCCCTCGCGGAACCAGGAGCGTCCACCGACGCCGCCCTCGCGGGTTTCACCTGCCGACGATGGTCCCCGGAGGGAGAACCCCTGTCGGAGGAACTCCGGCGACGGTCCGAGCTGGAGCCTTTGGACGCGGAGGCCTCCGACGAGGTCCGGGTACGGCTGGGGTCAGCGAAGATCCTATCACGCTGATGCCGCCGACTTCTCAACGCTTTGGAGGACATTTTGCCGCAGGGCCCACAGATCAGTTCCTCATGATCTGGGCCCAGGCAGCGGAGGCAAAAGTCGTGTGTGTCAGTTAGTGACATATTTCGGTCACACTGACCACACCGCTTAAAACCACTGGCAGCCATCGGGGGAAAAAGGGCCCCTGCGAGGTCAAAGGACCGGGCTGCCAGGGAAAAATCGAAAACGAAAGCTGACTAAGTCAGAAAAACCGAAAAAGAAAGGAAGAGGACTCGTGACCGGCGTCGCGAGTCCGGGCGGGAAAAAGACCGGCGTCGAACCGAAGGAAAAAGAATAAAATAATGAAGAAATATCGACTTTTTCGCGGGGACAAGACGGGGACGTCTGTAGGGCTCCGCGGAAAAAAGAAGACTGGCTAAGATGGCACCCTTGGGCGGGAAGAGGACCGCGCATGCGCGCTGCAATTCCCAAAGGCTTTCTTTGAAAGCTGGGGAAAATTGCTCCGCGAGGGCTCCGTCGGCGCCGACGTCACCCATAAGTGAGGACTGACTTCCTGCTTGGTCCTGGAGAATTTCTCATATCCTCTTGCACATATCCTGGTAAAGCACAGTTACTTACCTGTAACAGGTGATCTCTGGGAACAGCAGGAATTAGTCCTCACATATGGGTACGTCGGAACCGAGGGAGCCTGCGCGGGAAAGCTCCCCAGCTTCCCAGAAGGAAGCTTTTGGGGCCTCCCACTGCACATGCGCGCTGCCTTCCCGCCTTCCTGACCAGCTCTCCTCAGTTCGAGTTTATAGCTGAGACAATAGAGAGAGGAAAGGAAGATAGATAGAAGATACAACTCCTAGGGGAGGTGGGTGGGTTGTGAGGACTAATTCCTGCTGTTCCCAGAGATCACCTGTTACAGGTAAGTAACTGTGCTATCTCCAGGAACAAGCAGGAATAAGTCCTCACATATGGGGACTCCCTAGCTAAGATGCCTGGGGGATCCCCTTCCAAGGGTTCGCCATCTTCGTATGGATCTCAGGCATCCATCCTGGGAAGGTGGGCAGGAGTTGTTCAAGTATGGAACAGGTGTTTGAGGACAGCCTGACCAAACAAGGCATCCCGGCGGGAGTCCTTGTCCAAACAGTAATGGGCTGTGAAGGTATGAACCGAGGCCCATGTGGCGGCTCGACAGATCTGATCTATGGAGACAGAGTGAAGATGAGCCATAGAAGTGGCCATGGCTCTCACATTGTGAGTTGTGACATGGCCTTCCAGAGAAATATTTTTACTCTGGTAAGCAAAGGAAATACACTGAGCAATCCAATTGGACAGTGTACGTTTGGAGACTGGAAGTCCCAAATGAGAAGGATCAAAAGCCACGAAAAGCTGGGAAGACTTTCAATGTGGCTGAGTCCTGTTGAGGTAAAAGGCAAGAGCTCTTTTACAATCTAAAGTATGAAGGTTCCTCTCTGCACTGGATGCATGAGGAGCTGGAAAAAAGACAGGTAGATATACCTCTTGATTAAGATGAAAAGGCGAGACCACTTTGGGCATAAAGTGGGGATTCGTCCTAAGGACCACCTTATCATGATGAAACCTGGTATAAGGTGGATGAGCCACTAAGGCCTGCAGTTCACTGATGCGGCGACTGCAATAAGTGACTGCAATAAGGACTGCAATAAGTGACTGCAATAAGTGACTGCAATAAGGAAAAGGACCTTCCAGGAAAGAAATTTCAAGGAGGTAGAAACCAACGGTTCAAAAGGTGGCTTCATAAGCTGACCTAGAACTAGGTTCAAGTCCCATGCTACCGGAGGAGGTCGGATGGGAGGCTTAGTTAGAGTCAGGCCTCTCATGAACCTTGCAACAAGCGGATGAGAGGAGACAGGTTGTCCATTTATAGGTTTTAAGGATGCTGCAATAGCACTCAAATGGACTCTTACTGAATTTGTCTTAAGGCCTGCATTAGAAAGATGCAGGAGATAGTCTAGTAGAGAATTCAAAGGAAGTGCTAGAGGGTCAAGACCCTGTTGAGCACACCAAATGGAAAAGCGTTTCCATTTGAAAGCATAGGAACGCCTCGTGGAGGGTTTCCTAGAGGCATGAAGGATATCTTTCACTGGTTGAGAAAGATTGAAGTCATGAAGGCTTAGGCCTTCAGTAACCAAGCTCTGAGGTGTAGGGACTTGGGGTTTGGGTGCCACAAAATCCCTTTCTCCTGAGAGAGAAGGTCTGGCGCAGCTCCCAGGTCCAGGGAGGGTCCCTGAGAGAGATGCAGAAGTAGAGGGAACCACACTTGGCGTGGCCAGCGTGGAGCTATGAGGATCATCGATCCGTGATCCCTCTGGAGTTTGAACAGAGTCTTGGGAATCAAAGGAATGGGTGGAAAGGCATATAGGAATTCCTGACCCCAATGTAGGAGAAAGGCGTCGTTGGCCTGAGCTCTCTGACACGGAGTCCTGGAACAGAACCGGGGAAGTTTGGCATTCCACGGACTTGCAAAGAGGTCTATGTCCGGGGTTCCCCATTCCTGAAAGATTCTGCTTATCTGGTCCATATGTAGGGACCATTCGTGTGGAAGCAGAACTCGACTGAGTCTGTCTGCCCAAGAGTTTTGAACCCCTGGAAGATACACTGCCAGAAGATGAATTTGATGCTCTCTGGCGAAGGCCCATAATCTGAGAGCTTCGTTGCAAAGCGACAGAGAGCCTGTCCCTCCTTGTTTGTTTACGTAGAACATGGCCACCTGATTGTCTGTCTGAACTAGGACGGTCAGGTTGACCAGGAGGGTATGGAAGACTTTGAGGGCAAAGAAGATTGCTCGCAGTTCCAGGAGGTTGATGTGAAGGGTGGTCTCCTGCGGAGACCAAGTACCCTGAGTGGAGAGGGATTGTAGATGGGCTCCCCATCCTGTTTGGGAGGCATCTGTTGTGAGGGTTGCTTGGGGCAACAAAGGTTGGAAGGGGGCCCCCAACAACAGATTCTTGGTGGACATCCACCATTGGAGGGACCAAAACAGACGCTTTGAGGTGAGTATTTGGTCGGAGAGCGCTCCTGATGCTTGAGTCCACTGGGTGGCCAAGGTCCATTGAGCTGCTCTCATATGAAGACGAGCGTAGGGCACCACGTGTACTGTGGAGGCCATGTGGCCCAGAAGTCGCAGCATTTCTCTGGCTGTCAAGTGACTGCTGGACTGAGCTTGGGAGGCCAAGCACACCAGACGTTGGCCCCGGACTTGAGGTAGGTAGGCCCTTGCAGTGGTGGTGTCCAACTGGGCCCCTATGAATTCCAGAGACTGAGTAGGGGTAAGTTGAGACTTGGGAAGGTTTACCACCAGTCCCAGATACTGCAGAAGGTGCCTTGTGCGGTCCAGGGAAATCTGGGCCTCTGACTGAGATGGAGCTCGGATGAGCCAGTCGTCCAGATATGGGAATACAAAAATTCCCAGACCTCTTAGAAATGCGGCAACAACTGCCATGCATTTGGTGAACACTCTTGGAGCAGAGGCTAGACCGAAGGGAAGTACTCTGTACTGGAAATGTTTTCCCTGAAACAGAAATCTTAGATATTTTCTGTGGGATGGGTGGATGAGTATATGTGTGTGTACGCATCCTTGAGATCTAGAGAACAAAGCCAATCCTGACTCTGAAGGTATGGAAGGAGAATGCCTAGAGAAAGCATTTTGAATTTCTCCTTGTACAGAAATTTGTTCAATTCTCTCAGATCTAGGATAGGTCTGAATCCCCCTGTCTTCTTTGTTATGAGAAAATAAGGGGAGTAGAATCCTGTCCCTTGTTGAAGAAGAGGAACCTCTTCTATTGCCCTTTGGGCAAGGAGAGAAGAGACTTCCTGATCCAACAGGTCCAGGAGAGATGGGGGAGAATTGAAGTGCCTCACCATGGTATATGGAGGAAGGTTGGAAAAATTAAGTTTGTAGCCCTCTCTGATGATAGAGAGGGTCCATTGCTCTGATGTAAGTTGCTCCCATCTGGGAGCAAAGTGAGCTAACCTTCCGGGAATGGTGAGGGGCTCTGGTTGTTCTAGAGCCAGAAATGTTAAGTTCTCTAGGGGCAAGTCAAAACCCCTGAGGGGGTTGAGCCTGCTGAGGAGTGGCAGACGCTGCAGGCTTTGACCTTGCCTGTTTAGGTTGCTGACGTTTAGCAGCAAAACGAGGCTGAGAAGATTGTTGGCCAGTATTTGTGGAAAATCTGGCCTTCTTGTAGTAAGGCCTCTTGAAAGACTTTTTCTTGGCAGGAGTAGAGGTAGACTTAGAAAGTCTATCTAATGTAGCATTTTCTGCGTCCATTTGAGTGGATTTAATTTGCCAGTCCTTACCAAATAAGTTCTCACCTGTACAGGGCAGATTCCATAAGCCATCCAGGACCCAGGGTTCTAGGTCAGAGGCCTGGAGCCAAGCAAGTCGTCGGGCTGCAATAGCAATGCCCGAAGCTCTACCGGCACCCTCAAAGGAATCAAAAGCTGCTCTGTTGGAGAACTTAGAAACATCTAGAAGCTGTTTCACCAGAGAAATGAACTCCTCCTTTCTATCCTCAGGGATAAAGGAGGCAAAATGCCGTATCTTTAGGGCAAGTTCCCTGAGAAACATGCCCATATACAGACTGTAAGAATTAATCCTGGCTATAAGCATACTAGCCTGGAAACTTTTCCTGCCAAAAGAGTCTAGGGTCTTACATTCTTGTCCTGGAGGGGTAGAAGAGTGCCTTTTGGTGCTCTTAATCTTTTTCAGCGCAGACTTCACCACAATGGAATGGTGAGGCAGCTGAGTCTTTTGAAACCCAGGAGGAGGGGGGACCCGGTACATGGTGTCCAACCTACGAGAGTAAGGAGACAACGTTAGAGGAGCCTCCCATAAGTCCATCAAGTGTTCTTGAAGGATTTCATGGATAGGCAGGGTGACTGCCTCTTTAGGAACCTTAGGGTATCCTAAAATATCCAATTTCTTTGACCTAGGTTCTTTTTCAGAGGATGTGGTAATAGAAAGTCCTTTAGCTAGTTCAATAATGAAGTCTTGAAAGGACAAATCCTCTGGTGGAGACATTCTCCTCTTTGGGGAAGAGGGGTCTTCATGAAGAACTAGAGACAGCTCATCAGAGTCCTCAGAGGAGTCAAAATCCTCAGAAGAATCAGAGTATTCTCTATTTGCTTCCAACGCACGATATGCATACCGATCGGTATCGACATCGGGCGTACCGGGTATGGGATCGGTATCGGGTGAAAACCTGGATCCGGCATGCGGAACCGATCTGCGTTTGGAAGCCGATGGTCTCGGTTCCGGTATGGGAGACGATACCGGAACCGGACCCGGTACCGCTGAACGCGGTACCGAGGGCGTCGCAGCATTAATAAAAGCCAGCATGGCCTGCTGCATGGTCTGAACAGTATTGCTCATAGACGCCACTGCTACCTGGATGTCGGTACCGGTATGGGCCGGTACCCCAGAGCAGTCTAACAGGTGATCAGTCGAGGCCGTGCCATCGATGTCAACCTGTAACCCCATAGATGGTGCTTTGGAAGCCAGAGCTTCCTGCCGGGGTTGTTTGGCTGGGGCAGGATCCTCTGACTCAAAAGTGAGAGCCTCTCGATGCTTTGAAGGAGATTTGCTCTTTGAGGACCTGCCCGAAGAAGGTTTGGTTACCTGAGATCCATCCGGAGAGGAAGACCTGGATGACTGTGATGCTGGATTATCTGAAGCAAACAGCACATGGAATTTGTTAGCCCGGTTCTGCAACCCACGTTTAGACATCTGGGAGCAGGATGGGCAGTCCGGAATGGAGTGGTCAGGTCCCAAACACTTAAGACACCATTCATGGGTGTCTGTGACAGAAATAACAGCACTACACTTGGTTTTAAGAAGTGTACCAAGTGTAGTGCTGTTATTTCTGTCACAGACACCCATGAATGGTGTCTTAAGTGTTTGGCCCAAAGTGGTCTCGCCTTTTCATCTTAATCAAGAGGTATATCTACCTGTCTTTTTTCCAGCTCCTCATGCATCCAGTGCAGAGAGGAACCTTCATACTTTAGATTGTAAAAGAGCTCTTGCCTTTTACCTCAACAGGACTCAGCCACATCGAAAGTCTTCGCAGCTTTTCGTGGCTTTTGATCCTTCTCATTTGGGACTTCCAGTCTCCAAACGTACACTGTCCAATTGGATTGCTCAGTGTATTTCCTTTGCTTACCAGAGTAAAAATATTTCTCTGGAAGGCCATGTCACAGCTCACAATGTGAGAGCCATGGCCACTTCTATGGCTCATCTTCACTCTGTCTCCATAGATCAGATCTGTCGAGCCGCCACATGGGCCTCGGTTCATACCTTCACAGCCCATTACTGTTTGGACAAGGACTCCCGCCGGGATGCCTTGTTTGGTCAGGCTGTCCTCAAACACCTGTTCCATACTTGAACAACTCCTGCCCACCTTCCCAGGATGGATGCCTGAGATCCATACGAAGATGGCGAACCCTTGGAAGGGGATCCCCCAGGCATCTTAGCTAGGGAGTCCCCATATGTGAGGACTTATTCCTGCTTGTTCCTGGAGATAGCACAGTTACTTACCTGTAACAGGTGATCTCTGGGAACAGCAGGAATTAGTCCTCACAACCCACCCACCTCCCCTAGGAGTTGTATCTTCTATCTATCTTCCTTTCCTCTCTCTATTGTCTCAGCTATAAACTCGAACTGAGGAGAGCTGGTCAGGAAGGCGGGAAGGCAGCGCGCATGTGCAGTGGGAGGCCCCAAAAGCTTCCTTCTGGGAAGCTGGGGAGCTTTCCCGCGCAGGCTCCGTCGGTACCGATGTACCCATATGTGAGGACTTATTCCTGCTTGTTCCTGGAGATAGGGCATGGGTGGCCAGTGTACCCAAACATTGGAGGCATCTAGGTATTTGAGGAGGCCAAATAATGGTATTCTAAGCTCTTCCTCAACCTACAGCTGATTAGAAATAGACTTGGCCATAGTCTGTACAAAACCCGAGAAGGAGAGATCTTCATTTGGAAATATTCTCCTTCCCTAAGAAGGAGAGGAATCAGAAGTGAGTTCAAAAGAGAATTCCTATGATTCATATGTTCCCAGAGATCCTCTCTAGGCAGACAGGAAGTGATTGTTGAGGATATAGTAATCCTAGAGCTGACTGCCTAACAAGGTATGGATGGATGACTCTTGAATCACTGGAGCCAAGCAGTGATGAATATTTAGAGTGGTCTCACTTTTGGAGGCCCTTCAACTATGATGTGGTGCACCTGACAATGATGTGCTTGAAGCACTCAACAACAGCATAGGAGAAGGCAGCAATGTTCTACGCAGTGTCAAACTAGTTAATGCTTCCTATGCAATGGGATTCAGCAATCTTTACATTTCCTCCTCAAAGATCATTGATATGAAAATCTGATGGAATGCAGCTAGAGTACTCATTTCATACAGGGTGTGAAATCTTTAAGCCGGACCTCTGTAGACCAGCACATTGAACATACCAAAACGAGAGGCTGCAATTCCCTCCATGCACAGCTGCTTTAGGGGTGGGATCCCAGCCTCTAGATCCCCAACTCTGAGTCATACATTCAACAGGCCCTCTGTTTCACCTCTGCTCTGTATTCAAATGCTGTGAGCTTGGAGCTGAGCAAAAGCTGGAAGAATAAGACCTGCCTTCTCTGTACCTATCTATAGGCTTCAGTGCTGAGGAAGATGAAGCCTTCCTCAGTAGTACTGAGTGTCCAGCAGCCAGCAATGCCTCATGGTCTCTATGTTTCTTCACTGATTTCAGCACTGGTTCAGTGGCACTGGAAATGCTTCATGTCTTCCAGATGAGACTGTAGTTTCATTTTCCAGAACTTGATATTCTCAGTGACATTTTCAAGCAGATGTTTCAGAGAAACACATCATGACCCTCTCTCATACATTTAGAGAAGGTCTTATAATGATCGGTAGTGGACATCTTCTGACTGCACTTTGGGTAGTTTTTAAAGCTGCTGATCACCTTCTCTACACTGTCAAAAAAAAAAACAGATGAGGCCACAACAAATTGAGAAGAAGTTTTTACCAAGAGACAAATGGCTAAACGAAAAGAAATGGCTTACACTCAGGAGGCCTATGAGAAGCCTGCACCAACAGGTACGACAATAAAGAAGTAAAACTTCAAAACCAATGAAAAACTTATATGAAAATTACAACAGACATGTGAAAAACCACAAGGTGTATTTTGCCTATAGGAAATCTAGAAATGAGAAAAATTCACCAAAATCACTGTTCAAGCAGTGAAACACTGAGCAGAGCTCTAGAATGTGGTTGTTCATGCTAGCAAATAAGACAAACTGAAGCAGGCTACGCAGCGATGGGAATAGAGAAGTTGTGCATGCTCTGAGGAGGAAGACAAGCTTCAGTATTTGGAAAAGCTTAAGTAGTCAGGAAAGCAAAGATACAAAGAAAAAATAGCCAATGTAGTAAAATCTTTCAGATATATTAGTGAGAGCAGGAAGTGCAAAAGTGGTATTGTCAGACTCAAGGGTGAAGGGGAGGAATATCTAGAAGCTGATGAGGATAAAGTGGAATTGCTTAACAAATATTTTTTCTTCTGTGTTCACAGATGAAAGGACATGAGCAGGACCTCAGAAAACACCCACAAAAAGGAACAGAAGTGAAGGGGATCTTGAATGATTTTCAGAAGGCTGTGTTCATGTGGACTAGCTAAACAAAAAGTAAACAAATCAATGGTGTGGGATAGAAACATAGAAACATGACAGAAGAAAAAGACCACATGGCTTATCTAGTCTGCTCTTCCATGTCAACTACAACAGTCCCCTCTATTCCTTTAGGGATTTTCTGTGCTTGTCCCGTGCTTTCTTGAATTCAGATACTGTCCTCATCTCTACTAACTCCACTGGGAGACTACTCCATGCATCTGCCACTCTTTCTGTAAAGAAATATTTCCACATATTACTCCTATCCCCTTTTGCCCTCAACCTATGTCCTCTCATAGCAGAGCTTACTTTCTATCGAAAGAGGCTCTCCTCTTGTGCATTTATGCTACGGAGTTATTTAACATCTCTATCATATCTCCTCTATCCTACCTTTCCTCTAACGTATACATATTAAATCTTTAAGTCTATCACCATATGCTTTATACCAAAGACCACTAACCGTTATAGTAGCCACCCTCTGTACTGACTCCATTCTGTTGCTATCTTTTTGAAGGTATGGTCTCCAGAATTGCACACAATATTCTAAATAAGGTTACACCAGAGACTTATATAGAGGCACTATCACCTCCTTTTTCTGCTGGCCATTCCTCTCCCTATGCACCCAAGCATCCTTCTGGCTTTCACTGTTGCCTTTTCTATCTGTTTAGCCCTTTAAGAACATCAGAAACATTCACTCCCAGATCCCGCTCTTCTTTCATAAAGAGAAGTATTTCGTACCCTACACTGTAATCCCCCCTTGGATTTTTGCAGCCCAAATGCATAACACTGCATTTTTTAGCATTAAATCTCAGATGCCAAGTTCTTGACCATTCTTCAAGCTTAGCAAAATCCATTCTCATGTTATCTATTCCTTCCTGGGTGTCTACTCTATTGAAGATTTTGGTATCATCCACAAACGGGCAAAACTTACCCGGCAGCCCTTCCGTAATATCACTAACCAAGATGTTAAAAAGAATCAAACCAAGGACAGATCCCTGTGGAACACAATTGGTAACATCCTTCTCCTCAGAGTGAGCTCCATTTACCTGCATCCTTTATTGCCTCCCACTTAACCAATTTCTAATTCAGTCAGTCACTTTAGGGTCCATCCCTAGGATGCTCAATTTGTTTATAAGTCGCCTGTGCGGAATGTTGTCAAAGGCTTTATTGAAATCTAAATACACCACATCTAGGGCTCTCCCTCGGTCCATCCCCCTGGTCACCCAATAAAAGAAATCAATCAGATTTGTCTGACAGGGGTTCCTGTGATGTCACAGCCATGATGGTCCCCTAACGCAAGTGCTTCTGTGTGAGTTTCAACATATTCAGCTCAATTTAACATATATACACCTCGAACCTCAGTGCTCAACAGAGCCTCTATTTGCTACAAAATGGGGTAAGGCTGGGACAGCTAAAAAAAAACCCTGTAGACCTCAAAGCCCATGCTTTTAAGACATATATGTGTTGGGGCGGAGGATCGAAGATACGGAATCCCGCTTGGAGGATCATAAGGAGATCCTGTCTGGCGCGTCCAAAAGTTGGCAGTAGTGCTAGAGACACATCTTGTCAAAACTGAAGATCTAGAGAATCACTCCAGGAGTTTCAATATTTGGATCCAGGATCTCCCAGAAGTGTCTGGCTCTGTGGACTACATAGACCTTGTGCAATGCCTATGCAAAGGTGTGGTATAGGTGGCCCAGGTGAATCTTGGACTGCTATGTTTCAAAGTAGAAAGAGCACATCGTACCTTGGGCCAGCTGCGGAGTGGGAAACCGTGTGATCTCTTGGCCTGCATACATGAATTTGCATCTAACCTTTCTTGGGACAATGCAGACCTTGAATTTAACAATGACTTGTCTGCAATAACAATGAAGAAAAGGCGCAATTTTGGACCAGTAACCCAGTATTTCTGAGAGGAAAAGGTGAAAAACCGGTGGACCTTTTAGTTTGGCCTTCAGTTCACTGTTAATGGCCATACAGCTCGTGTCAGGACTCTGGAGAATGCTTTTAATATGCTGCAAGATGCTGGATGGACAAACTTACCACCAAGGACTCAGCAGCAAGAGGCCAAAAAAATGGGGGCTGCAAAGCCCCAATGGGAAAGAGCCATGGCAAACGCCTCCAGTGCCATGTTGATTCACTGGGACCCAAACATGAAACCAACCCCAAGACTTGAAGGCCAAGGATAAGACTGAAGGACTGTTTGGCTAGGTAACAATACCAGCATAGTCTTGTGTGAGCTGCTACCCACCCTAGTATCTCAATGGTCATGACTTGTGGGTTTGGGTCTTCCTGGGGGTCTTGACAATTGGGGGGATTGAGAGGGTGTGTGACTGTGTGCTTGGTCTTTTCTGCGTGTTGGACTGGGGTATTAGATGTGTGTGCATGTGAGGGGCGATTATGGTGGTGCGTGGAACCCAGGTTGAGAAACTGGTTGTGGAGATGAACGGGGGAGGGAGGGGTGGGGGGAGGATTTGGCTGGGGAGGGGGTATAAGCTTATATGGATGGTGAGCATATTATAAATTGGACAAGATGGGGGATAAGAAAATAGGGACCTTTAATGTTTGGGGGCTCAATTCCCCATTCAAGCGTCAATTACTATTTAAAGAGCTTTCATGACTCCAGCTACAAGTAGCTTGCTTGCAGGAAACCCTCCTTTTACAACGTGGTGAATTTAGGATAAAACATAAACACTATAAACATGGTTGGTTTGAATCTAATCGAATTTAAAAAAGGTGGGTGGAGTTGCAATTTTGTTGGCCTCTGATGTTCAGTTTAATTTGCTTGACATTTGCAGAGATAAAGAGGGCCACTTCTTATTTGTCAAAGGGGAACTGGGGGGGGGGGGTCAAAAACTCACAATAGGCAGCCTTTATGCCCTGAATATAAATCAGAGTCCCTTCTTTGACCAGATCAGTACAGTGATGTGCACTTTCATGGAGGGAGCGGTCCTAGTAGGGGGCGATTTCAATTTAGCCTGCAACCCACAAATAGATACCTCGAAGGGGTGGATGGGTGTCACTCACAGGGTCATTAGGATCTCAAAGTGTGGGAGCAGCTATTTGATTTGATGGATTTGTGACGTGTGAAACACCCAGGGGAATGGGACTACACTTTTTATTCTAATGTACATGACTCTTACACATGTACAGATTATATATGGGCAAGTAAAGCACAGTTACTTACCTGTAACAGGTGATCTCTGGGAACAGCAGGAATAAGTCTTCACATATGGGTACGTCGGTACCGATGGAGTCTGCGCAGGAACGCTCCCCAGCATCCAATCAGAACGCTTTTAGGAGCATCCCAACACGCCTGCGTGCTGCCTTCCCGCCTTTCCCAACTGCCTCTCCTCAGTTAAGTTTTAAAGCTGAGACAAAGAGAGAGACAGCGAGAGAAAGGGAAAGATAGAGATAGAGATATACAACTCCTAGGGGAGGTGGGTGGGTTGTGAAGACTTATTCCTGCTGTTCCCAGAGATCACCTGTTACAGGTAAGTAACTGTGCTATCTCCAGGAACAAGCAGGAATGAGTCTTCACATATGGGGACTCCCCAAGCTAAGATGCCCGGAGGGAGTCCTAGCATGTTGCGAATCTAGAATGAGCCATGCTACTCCTCAGAACCTCAGGCATCCTGAGGATGGAGGGTAGGAGTTGAATTACAGAAAGGTGCTGTGGAACAGCTGGACTAGAACAGGACCTCTATAGAGGAAGACCCTGTGAGACGAAATTTAGTAGTAAAAATATTGAGTGCAATATTCTAATATGGACCTCCCTTGGTGTTATTTTAAAAAATCTATTGAGGTTCATATGGATCTGTTAGAAGAGCCAGCAGAAGATCCTCAAGGAGTACCTCACTGTGAAGTAGAAGTAATAAACTGTAGAAAAAACAAGTGGAGGTGAGAACCCTTCAGGGTGAGAATGGCCCCAGGGGAAACTGGGGTAGTACAATGAGGTAGGGCTTCAGCGGGAAACTATTAGACAAAGCTTACGCTCTTTTGGCCGAAGAACAGTACAATCCTAGGACCAAAAGGAAAATAAGTCTGACTGATTTGGACTGACAATAGAAATAGTCCATGTAGGAGAGAAGGGGTATGGATACCCCTGTATCCGATAACAAAGTAAGGACAGACTTATGAAGCGTTACAGCTTTAGATTAACTGAAGATCCGCAATGTCTTTCCTAAATGAGGTCAATTAGGAAAGAAAAGGTACATGGAGAGCTTCAGAGGTACATAACCCTGAAAGGTTATGGTAAGAAAAAATTTGCTAATTACCACAGGGAGTGGCTGTATGTGTAGAACCCTAAGCATGCTGGCACAGCATGGATAGGGGTAGTGCCCATCTGTCAGAGTCATATAGGAATATATGGATATATGAACCTAAACAGATAGATAAGTATGTAGATACAAAAAATGCAAATGCAATGTGTGCCTTTGATATCTACCTAAAAGATATATCTCGAGACATATATATATATTTATAAATATATATACATATAGGAGTATATATGAATATATATATACTGAGATATACATGGGCAGAAGATACACAGATATATATATAGGAGGGAGGAGTAGCCTAGTGGTTGGGGCAAGGTACTTCAGGCCGGAAGGTCGGAGGTTCAAATCCCACTAGAGGACAGCAACCTTGGGCCGGAAGGACTGGGGTTTCTAGTCCCACAGATGCTCCTTGTGGTCTTGGGCAAGCCACTTAACCCTCCATTGCCCATGTTCCCTGTAAGTATTAGTGTATGTGTCTCATATCCCCACATGTTAAATGTATCCCCCAATTGTGTTGTGACCGCTTTGATTGAAGGATAAGGCGGTATACAAAACTGTCTAAATAAATAAATAAATATATACATATATATGTAGCCATATACACACATGCCTCCACTTATGTAGATGGAGACATGCCTATATAACTAGATCCCCATAGGAATATGGGGAGAGAGGAAGATTCATCTAATAGCAAGAGGGGTGATACCTGCTTGAATAGATGCATAGAGAATCTTCTTTCCCTGGTTATGATTGACAGAGTCAGAGGAATAGTCTCCCTGACAAGGAGGAGTCTAGATTCCTTTAAGAATTCAAGCTCTTGAATAACCAGGATGGCCTACGTGAAAGATGCAGAGGATAACTTCGGTCTGCAGGCAGCAAGTCCAGATCTCTCTAGAACTCCAGTATGGTAATGGATAGAAGACGCCAATGGAATAAGATACCATATTGACCCGCCTATGAGGGCAAGAAGGGTATCATGCGTCCTTCAGTTGAACATGAGTTTCCCATGAAGTATTGGGAAGGAAGCATATAAGGACGAGCTGCAACGAAAAGAAAACTATCCCTGGTGAGAAGTCCCAAGAAGATGTGGACCAAGCCAGGGAATTGGCCATTCTTTAGGTTTTCACGTGATGTAAGGCCTGTGTCCTTTGTTTTGAAAAGAGACTTTACATGAGATGGTAAGGGTAGGGAACACCTACCAGTCATGGGAGCATGACTGGGTGAACTCCTTCTAACCATCTGGGATTATCTGTTAGACAAGATACTAATGCTCTCTAGCAAGGGCCCATAGTGCAAAGCTACTCTGTAGAGTTGCAGAGAGCATGTTGCAGGTTGGTTAGAAGAAAAAACTGGCTGCTTAAAGCCAGTAGGTAACTTAAACTATTCTGCCAAAAACAAGGGAATTGGAGATGGCGAAGAATAGAAGTCAAACCAACAAGCCTGTGATAATAGGGTTTCCAAAAAAGGTTGATAACCTGTTTTGGGTTTACTACCCAGGCCAGAAGGATTTCTAGTGGAGGACAAACCCTGGTTGTGTGGTGAACAGAACCGGTGGTTTAACCACTAGGAACTGCTGCATTTGCAGCAATTACTAGGGCAGTGGAAATTAGCCCATGGCATAGAATCCATGAAGGGATCACAAAATGGATGCTGGTAACTTCATGAAGACAGACCCAGTTGCAGGTGATACACAGGACAGATATTACTCCTTAACAGCTAGGGAAGATGGGGGAAAGCAAGAGCACACTATGCTGGAGAGAGTGCGGTGTGACTGGGGATTTTTTTCATATGTGGTGGGACTGCCCAGTAGTGCAGCAGTACTGGGGATAGGTGACCCATGAAACAGGAGCCCTGCTAGAGACAAAGATCCCAATGGATCCTATCCAAATTAGGCAAATGGGGGGAGGGGGGGGGGGGAGAAGCCAAGTGACCAGGACATTTGCTAGCAGCTTCATATCAGGATTGAGCAGGGATATGGGGTGATATGAAGTGCACACCTGCGGGTCCTTTCTCTCTTTAGGGATCAGGGAGATCCCCACCCAACCCATCGTGTCGGCCAGCGGTACTCCCCTTCAGGGCTAATTAAAAAGTCTCCCCAAAAGTACCAGCAATAGTTCCCCAAAGTGTCTATAAAATCTGGTGGTCAGCTCATCTAGGCCCGGTGACTTACCAAGCTGGAGCGTTTTTATGACTCCCCAAATTTTGTTGGAGCCAATCTCCCGATTCAACTCTGCAGACACATCTGGCTCCAGTTTACTAAGGGAGATCAAGTCATGATAAGTGATAGAGTTGTGTTCCCTTCTCTCTCTTTATTCTTGCCCCTCCATTTAGCCAGGACCCTGCAGAGGGTGGCCTTGAAACTATTCCAGACTGTGCCCCACCCCACTTCCCCATTATCATTAAGATCAAATATTCTGTAATCAATCCCTCGACCTCTGCCAGCATGCATCCATCCTCCAGCAGGGCTTCATTAAATTTCCAGAACTGCCTCCCCCTACTATCTGACTGTAGAACCAGTCGGGCTTCCATCAGAGCATGATCAGACCAAGTGATAATGTCCATATCAGCTCCTTTTAGCCATCACGCAAGCTCTTTCCCCATCCAGAGCATATTGATCCTGGAATAGGAAATATGCACATGGGACTAGGAGGAGAATTTTCTCTTCCCCGGGTGTAAGAACCGCAAAGTGTCCACCATGCCCAGTCCTTTCATGAAGGTCTTAAATCTGGCCCTATCTGTCTACCTACCCATACCTCTTCCCATGCAGTCCCTGCCTAGGTCCGAAGTCATATTAAAGTCTCCCCCCCCCCACCGAATAATGAGACTCTCCCTCATAGTGGCCAGTTTCCCCCCAAAATTCCACATAGAAATTGCCCTGGGTCCTTGTGGGGGCATAGATGCAAGCCAGTTTAAACCATTCATGACCTATTTGAATGTTCGCAAGCAGATACCATCCCCATTTGTCCCGGATGACCTGCCCCACGGTGGTTTTGAGATTAACATCCAAAAAGATTGTCACCCCCCTTTCTTCTGCTGTACCATATTCGATGCAAACAAATGTGTTTGGTTGTTTTTTGAGGTAACCAACTTCTCATGGGCTCTCAAAAGGTGTTTTTTTTGCAACATAAGGACCAAGACCCACTGCCTCTGAAGCTCTTTATAAAGTTTCTGTCTCTTGAAGGGAGAATTCAACCCCTTTACATTGAGGGTCAGTATCTTTAGCTCACTCGCCATAGATCCCTGCCCTCAACTTTCACCCCTCCCCCTTCTCCCCCATCCCTTCCTGCCACCCCAAACTCGCACCCACCAGCCTCAAAAGCATGGGCTGCAGGCACTATCGCTAAATTGCCTTAACCATACATGCTTCTCTCCCACAGTCCACCCATTCCCTCATTTCCCTAACACCCTTCCCCTGGAGCCCCCCAGCCTTCCCCCCAACCAATCCTCGCTTCCACCTCTGTCCTCTCCCACACCCAACTTCCCTATACTCTCTCTTACCACACCCTCTCCCACCCTATCCTCACAGCATTCGCAGCCACATACATACTCACATTCCCTGTCGCTTACAACCCCATACCCTCCCCCCTCCACCCCACTACCCAGCAACTTAGCATAACCAACATACAACATATCAAAAAATGTAAAGAGAACATAAAAAACCCCTCCTCCCTCCCCCGACACCCAGCACCTAGAACCAGAGGCCCCCCTTTAGAGAGATGCCCCAACACAGGTTGAGGGGCCACCATAGTAAGAAGATTCACCTTGGCCCCCAGTAGTGCCCCAACCACTAGTGATTCTCAGTACCAAAGTCCTCTCAGCTGGGTCAGGTTGGTTCAACAGGTCCAACTCCAACATCCCACTCCCTGGACTGTCTCCGCAGCTTCCTTCTGCAGTGTGTAACTTGCTGCCACCGGGGCCATTCAGTTCTCAGTATGGAATCCTCCCTAGCCTCCAAAGCCAGTCTCGTCATACCTGCACCTTGTAGCATTCACACCGCCTCCTCCCGAATGTGGACGCAGTAGCATTTCCCTTGTACTGTAAACATCAATCCAAATGGAAATGTCTACCCATATCATATATTTTCCTCTCTTATTCTTGCTAGGACATCTCTCAGACTGTGCCTTTTTTGCGGGGTTGTTTGTGCCAGGTCTGCATAAATCTCTATGTTATTGCCTTCCTAGACCAGAGTTTCTCCCACCCTGGCCCTAGCTGCCACTTTTTCCTTGGTGGCAAATAATGTTTTTAGGCCTATTTTGACTTCCTGCTGGGCCAACCACCCGATGAGCCTGAGCAATGCTTAAGCCCCATTATCCTGTGGTGCACCCTGCTTATGTAAGAAGTGACTCTATTTTTTGAACCACCAGCAAACTCCTTAATGTCGGGTACTCCACAGAAACATAAATTACTCTGGTGGGACCTGTTCTCAAGGTTCTCCACCTTTTCTTCAAGCTCCTCCCACCATTTTTCAAACCCCTGCTGCTCATCCAGCATCTCCTCTGCCTCCTCGACTCATCTTCCCAGCTCTCCCATGTCTTGCCAGAGGTTCTCTATGTGGCCTACAACCTCCTCTCACACTTGAAACAGGTCGGCTTTAAGTTCCTTGAACCAGGTCCAAACCTCCACTTAAAAAGCCACCATGCCCTCAGATTGAGTCCCCTGATCTGTACCCAGCACCTCAGACTTGGTCCGCTTATCATCTCAAGTGCTGTGCTTTTCACCCACTCTGTTCTGCGTTCCACCCACCGCCATTTTCTCCAGCAGCTTTTTTTGTGTTGTGCTAGTTCCCGTGAAGGTAAATTCCTTTACATCCATCTTTTTGCTTTCCCCCCATGGGCCAGCCAGAGTGTGAGCTCAAGCAGAAATTTTAGACAATGATGTTAGCAGCCTCCAGCCTGCCTGCTGGGTTTTAACCTCTCCCTGGGAGCCACGCCCTCCAGCCCTGAACTCTGGGCTGTAAGCTCCCTTAAATGGGCCTATTGATAATACCTCTAAAGAAGGACAGGCAATACTCTATAGACCCCATCACACACCCTCTCCATCCGCTCAATCATGCCCCATTGAGCACCTGCATCACCTGGGACTCCCGCCCGGGAACGGAAGTCCACATTCAGTTGAGTCCGACCAGCCCTATGGCGGACCTGGAACTGATAGGGTTGGAGACTCAAAAACCACCACATAATGTGGCCGCTTGACTCTTTATGCCAAGCAGCCAGTTGAGGGGTTGGTGGTCCATTATTGGCATAAATGGACAGGCAAGCAGGTAGTACTTGAAGTTTCACGTGCCCATTTGACAGCCAAGGCCTCCTTCTTGATTGCTGCATAGTGCTTCTCCCGAGGAAGCAGTTTCCTGCTGATGAATGTGATGGGATATTCTTCATCCTTGACTTCCTGGGCCAGAACGGCTCCTGAGTCCACCTCTGAGGCATTGGTTTGTACAACAAACAATAGAAATAAATCAGTATTACTCAGGATAGGTTCAGAGCACATGGCCTTCTTGAGACGCTGGAAGGCCAGATCCAGGTTCCGTGCCCACCTGATCCATTCAGGAGCTCTCTTCCAGAGGAGACTGGCTAATGGCTCTGCCACCTCTGCAAAATTAGGGATGAAGAGGCAGTAATAGCCAATCAGTCCAAGAAAGGCACAAACCTCTTTCTTTCAATTTGGGGTGCAGACCTGGGCAATGACATCCACCTTTCATAGCCGAGGTTGTAACTGTTCATTTCTGATTAAATACCCCAGATACTGAACGTCCCGACCTCCCAGAAAGCATTTTGTGGGGTTGGCAGTCAGCCTGGCCTTCCGTAGGCTGGTCAACTCAGACTGTACTTGGGTTAGATGGGTGGTCCAGTCTCTGCTATAGATGACAATGTCGCCAAGGAAGGCAGCCGCATACTCCTTGTGCAGTCGACTATGCTTTGAAACATGGAGGGAGCCCTGTGTAATCCAAAGGGCAGCACTATAAACTGGAACAGACCTTACAGTGTCAAAAAAGCAGTTTTTACCCAGGTGGCTGGGGTCAAAGGTACCTATCAGCACCCCTTGGTCAGATCCAAGGTGATATAAAGCGTGCTCCCCCGAGTCACTCGATTAGCTCATCTACTCTGGGTATGGGGCATGCTTCTACTTTAGAAGATGCATTGACCCTCTAGATATCAATCTGATGCTCCCATTGGGTTAGGAACCAAGACAATGGGTGAAGACCACTTACTCATGGACTCTTCTATAACTCCCAGGTTAAGCATTTCTTACAGCTCGCTCCTTGGCGACAGCCTGTCATTGGGCCTGCGAATGTCCATAGGGTCATTGCCAGATATCCACCCCAGGATCAGTAATGATGTCATTACAAATGAGGTGGGTTCGTCCTGGGTGGGTGGAGAACACCTTCAGGTTCTGCTGGATCAAACCTTCTAAATCTCTCTTCTGGGTAGCAGAGGGCTGGTCTCCAATCGGGACTTGACCTGAAATTCTGGGTAGCAGAGAGCTGGTCTCCAATCGGGACTTGGGCTGAAATGTCCAGTCCAAAATCATCTCTATGTGCCATCATAGCCATCACTGGAGACCACTTTTTCAATAGGTTAATATGGTAAATGTTGTCTTTCTTCTGTTTATCTGGCTGGGCAATCTTGTAATTAACCAGCCCTACTTTCTTTTCGACCTCATCAGGCCATTGCCATTTACAGAGTAACTTGCATTTGGATGATGGCAGCAAGACTAAAACTCTGTCTCCCAGTTGGAAGATGTGGTGCATGGCTGCCCGATTGTAGCCCCTAGCCTGTTCGGCTTGGGCTTTTTCCAGACTGCATATGGCCACCTTTCTGGCTTTCCTCAGCCAGTCTCGCATTTGTATAATGTACTCCATCAAATTATGCCTGACATGGGGTTCTTCTTCCCAGGTTTCCCTTACCACATCCAATATGCTTCTTGGCCGTCTTCTGAATAGCAACTCAAAAAGGCGAAACCCCCGTGGAACTCTGAAGTACCTCACGGATCACAAACATCAAATAGGGTAGGAGAACGTTCCAATTCTTCCTGTCCTCCTGCATGAACTTTTTAAACATCTGTTACAGAGTTTTATTGAATCGCTCAACAAGGCCATCCATCTGTGGGTGATATACTGATTTTTGCAGCATCTTGACCTTCACTAAGGCACACACTTGCTTCATTACCTTGCATAAAAAGGGTGTTCCTTGATCTGTGAGGATCTCATTGGGTATTCCCACCCACGAGAACACTTCCCAGAGAGCAATCGCGATCATAGTCGTCTTCATATTCATTAGAGCAATGGCTTCCGGGTAGCAGATAGTGTAGTCTAGTATGACTAAAATATACTTGTTGCTCCAAGGGATCTACTAAGTCCATGTGCACATTTTCAAATGGGGTTTCAATGACCGACATAGGCACTAGAGGGGCAGGTCGGACTCTAGCAGGGTTACGAAGTTTGCAGGTGGGGAATGATTGGCAATACAACTGCACCTGTTTATGGACCTCGGGCCAGACAAATAGGGCTAAAACACGCTCTAGTGTTTTCTCCAGCCCCCCATGTGTTCTCCTAATAAATGGCTATGGACCAACTATAATACCTGCTTATGATGGGGCCAAGGAACTATCAATTGTTCCCCCTCTAGGGCCCCCTCGGCCACTCTGTATAATTAGATCTTCCTTTAGCACAAAATAGGGACAGGTTCTTGCAGGGGACTCTGTTACCTACAGGAACCCCATCCACTTCCAAAACCCACTCTCAAGCATGTTTAAGGGCCTCATCCACTTGCTAGGCCCTCCTGAAGCTCCCTGGGCCTTCTCCCAGCCCCTACTCTGGGAAGGGGAAAATTGTATTTGGGTCACTAGCACTGAGTCCTGAGCTATCCTCGGGAATTTCTTCCCCAGGCTTTCTCTCCCCAGTTCCCTCCTTTGTAGCTGCCACCAGATTCTGTTGGTAGCGAAGCTTATCCTGGTGACGCTGACTCTGGGACTTAGCAGGCTTGGGAGTCTTGACATATAGATCTGGGTCTTCCAGGGGGAAGATCTCTGGGAAATCTTCTTGGACTGACTTAGCAGAGCCATCAGTTAGCCAGGCCCATATTACTGCAACGTTTGGGGAGTATTGGCTGATCACCACTGGATATGGTAGCGAGGGCAGCACCATGACCTCGAATGTGACTTGCCCTGCTGGAGTTTTAAGTGAGACATGTGCCATTGGATACTGCCTCTGGTCTCCATGCACACAGACAATGTTACTGTCTTTGCATAGTCAATTTGAAACCAGCGAATAAGGGTCCGCACACTTCTGGAGTCTATCAAGGCCTGGAGGCAAGTTCCCTCAAGCTCACAGGAATCACAGTGCCCCTGGGTGGGGACTGTCCACAAAAGCACAGGTGTGAGAGGTGGTTAGACTGACCTCCATGGGTTCTTCTGTACCCAGGTGACATTCCCGAGCAAAGGATCCCCAGGCTCCACACCTAAAACAGGTGAAGGGGTTATGGCTACAGCCATGCCCTCACCTAGGAGGTGACTTTGGAGGTCGGAACAGAAGAGCCAACATCCATTCCCCTTCTGTCCTCCTGGGTTAAAAGGTGACTTTGTCCCCTTCTCACTATCCACTTCAGTCACCGGCTGGGCTTCATAGTACCCCTCCTCTATTTCCAGTGCATTCTCCAGTATAAATCTGGGGTACTGATATACCTCCAAAAACTTCTCCAACAGCATAATCTTGGCTATCTCAGGCCCTCTCCTTCCCTCTTGTTGTAGCCACTTCTATATGAGATCATTCAAGCAATAGAGGAATCTTCAAGGGCTCTCCTTTATCTGGAGTCCACCTCTTCTGGCAATAGACCTATGGGGTACAGCCAGTATGGTGGCCTTGACAGCTGTATATGTAGCCAAAAGTGTGGCTGTTTCCAATGTCATACTACATTTGCTGCCGAACATTTGGCTTTTGCTGGGAGTGATGTCCTGAACTTGTCCATCTCCATCCGTCACCCCCTTTGCCAAGTTTAAATGCTTGTCCACATACTGCCTGAAATTTTCACTTAGGATCCCTTTCCCTGCAATGGAGAGATGTAGTCCATCAGCACAGTATAGTCTGGTTGATCCATCTGTTTCCCCAGTCGCCTATATATCTAAATCCTTCTTGTTTGCACCAGGTTTGGAGCCATGTATTAAAGTTGTTTCTGCCCCCTTACCATGAACAGGTAGAACTTCTGAGAATGCTATAGTGTTAGTAATGAGCTTGAGTTTCTCTCCCAGAGTCTGAAAGTCCCTTTGAATTGCAGAGGCACTGTTTCGAGCCAGATCATTTGTACCCAAGTGGATGGCAACATCAGTTTTCTGCACTAACTATATCAACAATTTGGGTCATATTCGTGCTGGCTGAAGAGTTCGGGGGGTATTTGACCATCTTCTCTCCTTTGAATTATGTTCCCAAGTTGGTGTCTCTGATGATGGAATCTCCAAGTAGTAGTAGTTTTCTGTTTTGTGATTTTATTTTCCTATTTGGTGCATTATCAGTAGATTTGGCATTGAGTCTTTCATTTAAGGGCACTTCCGTTTCTACAAAATATATATGAAATATATAATTCAGGCCAAAAAAATAGTGGACTATATAAACTGCACCCAAACTGTACATGTCACAATTACAGTTCAGGAAAATAAAGAAGTGCTTGGGGAAGGTGCTAGCTAATAATCTAGGTCAGAATCCAGGGGCACTTCTTCTGCTGCCCAATGTGCTGAATCCTCAGCAATTATAGCTTCCAAGGGAAGCGGCAAGAAAGTTCTAAAGTCTCTACATTGCTTCATGCTGGAGTTCTGCAAAGAGACATCAATACTTTTTTTAGAAGGAGCTGCAGGCATTTTGTGGGCAAAAGTAGGAAAATAGCCAGAAGAATTCAAAAGTTTGTGATTTGATAAAACCAGCATGGATGGCGTTGATGTCATCCAGCACGATGCAGATTATCATAATGAAATATTAAGACCATGAATGATGCTACTTACAATTGAAAGGGGATCCTGTGTAGCTTTAGAAAAAGGACTCTATAATTAACATGGAAGTTAATACTTATTGCATTAACACAGAAATATTAAGATTTCTTTCAGAAAGAATTCAGGGAGATGTGTCATATATACAGTACATTATTGATGATATGAATCATCAACAAATTCCTGTTAGCGATAATTTCATCTGTTAATTTTTTCTGACAACCAGTTTATTGATTCTTTACTTCACAGAGTTGTAAAGATAGTAGTGGGTTCCCTGGATGACTTAATTAACTGAGTAACATATTTGGAAATATGACTTATAACACAAATAGTCACACTATACAAAACAAAGATGGGATTGCAGCCGATATTTAAATACCTGCTACTGTTCCTTGACTTACTCACAGAAATCCATTTGATTTAAGTATTTTACCAAATTTATTTCTACATCTATGATTCCACTTAGTAATCTGGGGTTCATATGGTGTATCAGAAATGGAAACCGGACAGCAGCAGTTGACTGAGCTGAGAGCAGGAGCCAATGTTGTGGTCATGCATAGGGAACAATGTCAGCAAGGCACTGAAGTTAGTTTGAGTGTCAAGTCATTGGCTATGCTCAAGGAGGGTAATCTTGGTTCTTCCCTCTTTTGGGGAGACTGATGGAAGATGTATTAGTCAATTGTTGGATTCTATTCAGTAATATTTGCAACTTTGTATTTCTATTGACTTTCATCTTACTTTCTAAACAAGGCAGGATTATGTTATTAATTTATAACATTTTGAAATAAAACTAAAACTAAAACAAAAAAGCTTCCAGAGTGGTCTAAGCCAGAGAGCTGTTTCCCATGCAGGACTCCATTGGTAACGTCACTTGTTATGAGCTCTTGCTATCCTGTTTGTCCTTGGAGGAAAATATTAAAATGCTCTATTCTCTTAAGGTTCAGCATGAATACTTACCTTTATATCTTGCTGTACTGATTTATCCATTTATAGAAACTGGCTGCGTTCAGGATTCATTTGGAATATGTGTCTAGAAAACATGAAAGATTGCATTTATTGGCCCTGACTGTGGTTATCGGGTGTCCTCTTAAGAATGATCAATACGCCTTCCTCTCCTCAAGGGCTGTGAATGCTACATTTGCAGCATCTCCAGTCCCACCCGGTCTGAGAAACAGAAGGGAGCAATGAGGGACTGTACTGGAGATATTGCAAATTGTGGTGCCTGAAACTTGCCACATCTAAGGAACTGGGCCACAGCGCCATACCTAGCCCTGTGTGAGCGGTGCAGCTGCACAGGGAACAAAAAACCAGGAGCGCATTTGGGATTTCCACTTTGGCTCCCTCCCCCCCCCCCCTCATGCTGCCTGCCCTTGCCCCACCGAGAAGAAACAAACAACATATTACGAGTGAAAGAGATACAAACTATGAGTTGAGTTCAAGAAATAGCAAAGGAAGAGAGTGCTAGTTTTGCCCTTTGAAGTCCTGGGTCCATTAATTTGCTGCGAGCTACTCACCCCAGATTAAAAATATCTTTATTATCAGCATCATAGCTGACCTCTTACAACAGACATTATGCTGTGCAGAACAAAATGTTCAACAATGTTTCTCCTCTTGAACTACAAAAGGGACACAGTAATCTATCTAATTCTGTTTCATGGCCACTTTCCATAAGTAGCTGAAAGTAAATATTCAGCAAGGAGCATCTGAAAATCCTGCTTACTGGTTTCTGAAGTGCAGATCATGAGAGATGCCCAAGATGAGGAGATCCCCAAAGTGAAAAACAAAAACTATTTTGAATGATGCGTTTTGCTCTCTGTAGAGCAAGGAAAGATGAAAATGAAGGTCTGTAAGAAATCTAATCCTTGATGATAGATGTGCAGATTTTCTGTCTCATATGAGGCACACAGATGTTTTGGTCCTAAGCTCTGCTGTGCCCCACACTGCCAAGTGCAAGACTAGATTTCACTCCTGGCTCAGGCTTCAGCTTACTGGGCTGGTTGAGACTGGTGTGCTGCAGAGGGAACATGAATTGAGTTCTGCTCATAACTAAGGTGACAGAGTGCCAAAAGAGCAGATCTAGAATTAGTTTTAAAGGTAGGTCGTACAGTGGAAGCCCCCTCTCTCCCTCATCCCTCCACCCATTAACTGACATTTGTCTCTCTCATGCCACTTTTTCCAGCCAAAGGACCTATCTTTCTTCCCCTCTCTTCCCCATCCAGACCCTTACCAGTCAGCAGCCCCCCCTCTCCCCTTCTATCGTAGCATTAGTATCCCTCTGTTAGCAGCCTCCATTCCCCCCCCCCCACACACACACACACATTCTATGATCTCCCCTTTCCCAGTTCTTTCTTCATCTTACTTGGTCTATCAGGGTTCCCAGGTCCAGATGCCAAAGATCTCCATGCAGCATGGGCATCAAGAGCAGACAAAATCAGCACAGAGCCTATGAGATGGTGCATGTTTGCAGGCCCAATGGTGACCATATCCCTTCCTCTCACATGGGCTTCCTGTTATTAAGGAGACCCACACAAAGAACAGGGCCGCCACAGGACCTGTAACTGCATGCTGACTCACAGACCCCGCACTGGTTTTGTCTTCTCTTGTTGCTGCGGCTACTGGGAGACTGTGATAACACCCTTTTAGGTGTGACATCCAGGGCAGGCACCTTGTTCATCTCCTCCTAGTACCAGAAGTAACCGGACAAGCAGTTCTCTATGTGGTTCTAGTTTATCAAGAACTATCAGCACATAAAATACAATGGGAGTTAAGCTAGTACCGGTTCAGCCTATCCCATGTGACGAATAGCCATAAGGCCACCTGAAGTAAAACAAGTAGGAAACAGACCTTAGTGAATAGTCCCTCAGTAGCATTTACATTTGGTGTTACTGTTTAAGTGGTAGAGATGTGAATTATGTGTTTGGAAAAGGCACAATTCCACGTGTTATATTCATACTATTAACCAATGTTCTGTTTTATATCCCTATCATATTTTGTGCAGTGCATTTTGTGCATCTTTCAAGTCTTTTCTTCAGCTCCTGTTGCTGGTCAGAGCAGAAACAGAGGAGAGCTTCATAGAGAGACAGGAGATATGAACAGGAAGGCTGAACCTGTAAAGCAGTACAGGGCAGAGTGCTCCACTTTGACAGGAAGATGCACTACAACAACTATATACATGCTCTGAAGGAGACTTAAATGTCTGCAAATAAAGTATTATGTATTCAGAAACATAATTACTCCTTTTCTAATCACATTTACTCACTGAGATACTGAAGTGTGTGATCTCTTGTGCTGGGAAACATAAGAGCATGTCATTACCATCGTATTGCAGCAACGGAAGCTGTTAATAGCACACCATCTCTACTGAACAGCAGAAGTAATCCATGTTTGATCCCAGCCAGTCTTAACTATAATAACAGTTATCATCAGCTCCTCTTGTGCAACTGTTACAAGAGGCAGATGAGAACTCACTTAAAATAACTGCTTTGTGGAAGGAAACCATCTTTGCTTCAATGAACTGTGATCATACATTTAAAAAAAAAGCTACCTGACATTTTTAGTGATCCTCACATCAAAAAAGGAACAGTAATATAAAGCAGAAGTGCACATAATTATTGTAGGCACTGATATCAGCAAAAAATAGACAAGCAATTCCACAGAGATGTCAGTACTCGAAAGATACCACCTCTATATCTAAGAACAGACTGTATATGAAATGTATTTTTTTTGTTTTCATATCTTTATTGTATTTAATATAAACAAAGTACACAAAAGCTCTCTCTACATACTGCACATTAAACAATGAGCTATACATAGCCATTACAAGTGTTCTACTACATGTTTAGGTTTAACAATTGAGTTGTCTTTCCAGCAATTGATTATCACTCTTAGTGCAACAGAAATAAGAAAATCAAATAAGGAAGAGTCTGCTCTTGTCAGCCTAGTAGTAACTACCAATGATTTCCAGATTACCAGCTTAACTGACAATATTTGTTGTTGGTAAAATCTCAGGGCACTTATAAAGCAAATGGGGTAAAATCTCTATGACCGCCCCACATGACCAACCCTGGTTTGACTCTGCAGATCAATATTTTGCAACTTTGATCATGCGCCATAAAAAATAAAGATGGTGTCACAGCAGTCGAAGAAGAAATTTGGCCCCTTAACAACCAAAATGTTGCCCATTCTTCCTCTCCTAAATCCTTTCCACACACTCCTGTGCCTCTACAAGGCTGTATCTCTCCCTGCAATGTTTTGTAAAACTGAGATTTTATTTTATTTATTTACATTCTCTTATATACCGCGCTGCATCAGTGCGGTTTACATTGAACAAACTGAAATTACATTGAACAGGGCATTATAACTTGGAGATAGCCATTTACAGGGAACATGGGCTATGGAGGGTTAAGTGGCTTGCCCAAGACCACAAGGAGCACCTGTGGGAATAGAAAACCCCAGTCCTTCCGGCCCAAGGATGCTGTCCTCTAGTGGGATTTGAACCCCTGACCTTCCGACCTGAAGTACCTTGCCCCAACCACTAGGTCACTCCTCCACTCCATGGAGGAGTGGAGGAGATGACGAATATGGGAGCAAACTAAACTTTTTACTCAATTTGACTAGAGGCTGTTCTGCATCTAATGAAGAGAGGGATCCAACTTATTTGATTTAAAGGAATGCTGTAATTGAAGCCAATAAAAATATTGATGACTAGATAACAAACTCTCTTTGCAGTCCTGCAAAGGTTTTATATTGTGATTCGGACAGCAACTATCCCATAATCCATAAGCCACACGTTTGCCATATTTTCCAGCAAACTACCTATTTTGAATAAGAGTTCTAGGATTAAACCAAATTTGTAACTTTTGAGGGATGATGTCAACCTCTTGTAATTGGGATTCAAGAAGCCTATAAGCCCCTAATCTTCTCGAGTAAAGATAACATACCTAGGAGAAAAAATTCAAAGGAATTGGCGCTACTAAGGATTCCTCCAAACTCAGCCAAATGGGTCAAACCCCCTCTTTCCTCTGTATGATACCACTTGTTTCCCCATCATTGCAGGAATGCTATGAAGGTCTTTAAAAGTCTTAGTTGTGAAATGGATGTCTCAAGAAGTGGACATCCAAATCTCAGAGATGTTCCTGGAGCCATCTCACAAATGGCTTCTAAAGACGCCTCTGGTACAAGGATGCCCAAGTAAGCAGAGGGTGTGGCAGAGGCATGCCTGGAGAGGTGCAATAGACTTTGATGTCTCTGATTTCAGAAATATCGGGACATCTGCAGGCATGTTTAGACCTGCTTTAGGCAGGAATAGGTATCAGGAAATTGCTTGTTTTAGCCTTAAAACATCCACAGTGTAGAGGAGGTGGAGAGTTAAGTGACCAGCCTAAGATCACAAAGGCTTGTGCTGGGAATTGAATCCTGTCACTCTGCTCCTAGCCCACTACTCTGGCCTTTGGGCTATTAGATATCCCTGTTCTGAAGTGCTATTCTGGGGACATCTATATAGATGTCGCCATAGACAGCCATATCAAGCACTTCTGCGTTTGTAAAATCGAGCCTGAACTTGCTCATGCTTTTTTTTTTCCAGATGTTCTGGCTTGGACTTCCCAGATAGTACTGGGATGTCCTTTGTAAAATGAGCCTTTATATGATATCTCCAAAAGTCTGGGAAGTTGACACCTCCCCATTATATAGTTATTTCAACTTTCTTAATGTTATCCTTAGAGGTCTGCTTTCCCATAGAAATGTCACCATCTTTCTCTCTATTAGCTTATACCAAGATACTGGAAAAAGGTTTGGCAATGTCCCTAAGAAATCATTTATTTTCAGTGTTATCACCATTTTTAGAGCTTCCACTCTACCTCACTTTACCATCCATTTATGAACTCCTGCAATAGTGCCTCAATTGCTCTTTGATTCAGTGTCACAGTGTCTTCAACTGTGGTACCAATCCATATCCCCAGATTTTTAAGAGGAAGACATTCACATTTATTCCAGTTGATCTTGTAAATCAAAAATGATGAAAACTACTCAATAAGTTCCAACTCTGGTAAAGACAATACCAATATGTAGACTAGCATATCATCTGCATAAATAAAGAGTTTTACCTCCTGCCAAGTCCCATAAACCCCTCTAATTTCTTGAATTGCTATTGCCCAAACACATGGTGGAAAGCATTGCCACATGCCTCTGAATAAGGCGAATGGTTCTGACAAGACATCATTAGCCATTGCTAAGAAACAAGGTCTCATTTCAAACCAAGCCATGACCTGGAACAGGTAGACCTATTCTACTTGATCAAAAGCTTTTTTGGCATCTAAGGCCAAAGCAACCATTGGCCAAACTCTCAAAATAAATACAACATAACAGTACTCGGATGGGTTCCCATGATGCAGCTCCCACCCCAACCCTGTTAAATTACTGTCACCCCCCCCCCCCCCACACACACACACAATATGACCCTAGCATAATAAGAAAGAAAGAAAGAAAGAAAGCGATGAAAAAACATAAAGGAAAATTAATAAATAGATACTCCATAGCTCCTCAGTCTTTCAATAAAGACTCTATCCTCCTTCTTTATTTTCTGCCACCTATAAACACAACATGCTCAATCCTCCCTCTGACATACATCCAATGCCTTACACCATATGCATTACCTAGAAGTCCTCTCACACATGCAAAAGCACCCAGAACCTAATCTCACTCACCCACATACATCTTATTCATTTGATCTCATTCTCTAGTAGTTCTCTCTAACACACACAAACCTATTCCATAAACACATTCCATTTCCATCAGGGAATCTCATAACATTAAAATGTGACAAGGGTGGTCAAGTACACGTGCAATCTCCCAATCCTCAGACAAAAGCATGGTCATGTTACTCAACAACCACAAACAGCCCATCCACTCTGAAAACTAGGGCAATGCCAAAATCCATAACCTTCATTTAAACCGACTTTCATGAAGCTTGGTGTCTTGTCCAAAATAAACATATCCTTTTATTCCATGTACCTCACACCTGATACATATTCCATACCCAAACACATTACTTATGCAATTACACTCATCTATAGCCTTTCGATGCATTCTGGGGAGTTGTTCCTGTCAAATCATTTTATGATCCATTGTCTCATCAATATCAATGGATCTTGCTCCAGTAATGCCTCTTTCAGACTTTCTATCACATAACTCATGAAATACACTCCCTGACTCTCATCTCACTCTCAATCAATTGAGTACAATCAACGAAAAAAAAAAAATATATAGAGCTACAAAAACTAGTAAGCAGGGGTGGCCCAAGAGGGGTGGGGACCATGTGAAGAGACTCGGTGCGGGGCCTCATTTGCATACATATTTGCATAATGTTACCATACACTGACTTTTAGTATACATGCTTCTTAATGAGTGTATGGATAAAGAAATACTAAAAGATTTCTACATTACTATAATCCAGTGCCAACTGCCAGGCACATTAGGAACTACTACAAACACTGCCCATTTAGAATCCATAGCAAACCCGCCGTACCGTAACAGCACTACCAGGACTCACAAAGCACCATACCCTACCTATCAAAAGGCAACACTGCAAATATTAAACCAATACATTTCAGAGAACAACAATACATGACCTACTGGGGAAAGAGAACAAGTGGCAATGTCAAATAGGAATTACATAAACAGAATACCTCAGCTCAGTTACACATGCAGAACATAGACCATCACCAAACAAGGAATCACAATTTAGAAAAAGGAAGACAATAATTAAACTGGGAAACCCAAAAGCCAAACCTGGAATGTACAACAACACTGTAGAAATAAAACTATAAATTAATTTCCTTTTGTACTAAACAAAGCGCAGACGTTAATGATGCATATTTCCCAGAGCTGACATATTCCAGTTAATAAATTCAAAATAAAGAGATATCTTTCTACCTTTTGTGCATTTTTTTCAGTTACAATTGTTCCAGCTACTTTCTTCTGGTTTCTTTGTGTCTTCTGCTAACTCTCCATCGTCTGCTGTCCATTTGTCCATCCGCTCCCTTCTAGTCCCCGCATCAGCCCATTTCCAGTCCTAGCTCTCCCATCAATTTCCAGTCCTATCTGAGTCCCTCATCAGCTCATTTCCAATCCCAGCCCCCATCAGCCTATTTCTAGTCCTTTCCTAGCCCCATAAGCCCATGTCAAATCCTATCTCCCCTCCACTCAGCCCATTTCCAATCCAATTCCCCCATGAGCCTACTTCCAGTTCTAGCCCCTCCATGAGTCCACTTCAATCCAAGCCCCCACCACAGCCTATTTCCAATCTTAGATCCCCCAACAGCCCATTTCCAGTCCTATCCTAGACCCTCCATCAGCCCATTTCCTGTCCTAGCCCCTCCACTCAGCCCATTTCCAGCCCTAGCTCCCCCCTCACAGCCCATTTCCATTCCAAGACCCCCTCCCTATCAGCTATTTGCAGTTCAAGCCCCCTTCCACTCAACCCATTTCCATTCCAAGCCCCCCTCCCCATCAGCTATTTGCAGTTCAAGCCTCCCCTTCCACTCAGCCCATTTCCAGTCCTAGCAACCCCCCAACCCATTACAAGTCCTAGCCCCCATAGCTCATTACCAGTCCTAACCCCCCCTATCAGCCCACTTCCAATCCTAACTCCCCATCACCCCATTTTCAGTCTTAGCTCCCCCCCCCATAGCACACTACCAGTCCTAACCTCCCATCAGCCCACTTCCAGTCCTAACGCCCCATCACCCCATTTTCAGTCTTAGCTCCCCCCATAGCCCATTACCAGTCCTAACCCCCCTCCCCCCCATCAGCCCAGGGAAAGTTAAAAAAAAAAAAAATAAGCTGGCTGGCTGCTGCCGCTGTTGCCATGGCAGCAGCAGAATCGAGTGTCCCGCGCCCCCTCCCTGCAACAGTCCCTTCGGCGTGGCTTTCAGAACTGCGAAGAGAGAGTTTCTCCCTCGTGGCTCTGTTAAGCCCGCTGAGGCTGATAGGAAACAGGCATTTCCTGTTTCCCATCAGCCCCGGTGGGCTTAACAGAGTCGCGAAATGGACATTCTCTCTTCGCGGCTCTGAAAGCAGCTCCGAAGGGACTGAGGGAGGGCTCTGCCGGGCAGAGGGGAGGGGCCGCAGGACACTTGATTCTACCACTGCCACAGTGGCAGCAGCCAGCCAGCTTTTTTTTTTTTTAATTTACTTTTAAAGCAGAATGTTGTTTGCGCGGGGCCCCCTGAAACGCGGGGCCCTGTGCAAAAAACATTCTCGCTCAATGGACGGGCCGGCCCTGCTTGCAAGTCAGTCTCAAAACGCAAAATTCAAGCTACAGTGTTTGATCCTGGGTCCTGCTTAGTGAGCTAAAGCTGAAACTCAACCTTATCAATTTACAGAACCTCCAAGGCCCCCTGCTCCTTCGGCAGTCTCTTAAAGACTTTAGAACAACCCTTTGCTTTATGGAGCTTCTGGACAGAATCCATCTCTAAGAGAAGTTCAAAATGCCCTTGTTCTTCTTGCTTCTTTACCCTTGCTGCAATTTGGTTAAGCATCCCTCTTAGATAAGCCTTGCTAGATTCCCACAATATCCCTGGAGTCATTAAGCATCATAAAATCATCCCATAGCTTGAGAATTTCAGCTTTAATACCTGACTGGACAGCAAGGAAATATTAGCACTCCAACTCTTCTCCTGTGACGCGTCCCAACCACCCCCAAATCCATTTCTAGGGTCATTATCCTGGGCGTAGTTTGGGGTGCAGGAGGGGGCATTGCTCCCCCAAACGAGTTGCTCTGAGGGCTGCGACCTCTTACGTCTGCCCACAGGGAAGCCATCTCCCATGGGCAGAAAAGATGAGCACTGCTGCGACTGCAACCAAGGTCTCTTTTGTCCACAGGAATCCCATCCCCGGCAGGCAGAAGGGCATGGTGTGATCACACAAAGTCCCCTTCTAACAGCCCACAGGAGATCAGATCCCGTTGGGCAGAAGAGAAGGAGGCAGTCGCCTGCAGCAAAAGGTTATGTGTGTGTGGGAGGGGAGGAAGTGAGATACAGAAGGCAGGGAAAATTTAAAGGGGCAGTGAGCCTACTGAAAAAGGAGGAGGGGGATTTGAGGGCAGGAGATAGGAGTGCTTGGGGGATTGGTGAAAGGGAGGGAGCTTGGAAGGATAAAAGAGGAAAGAAGCCAGCAGGAGAGGGTTTGAGGGGGAAGGAGCATGCAAGGAGGTGCCAAAAGGTACATTCCCTTCCCCCCAGAACACACACACAAGCATCCCACCTCCACACGACAGACACACACATATACAAGCATCCCATCTCCACAAGACAGATACACACACAGGCACCTCACCTCCGAACCACATACAAACACATACACAGGCCCTTGCCTCTGCACCACACACACATGGGCACTCCCCCTCTGTCGCACACAAAGAGAGCTTCCTGAGCTACACACACACACCGCAGTCCCAGATTTATGTGCATTTTAACATGCATATTTCATGCTTATTTTATAAAGTAAGGTACACACGCATACTTTACTTTATGAAATGTGAGTGCAAGTGGACAAAAACACGTATTAAACTAAGTGCGAGCAGTTATGCCAGTGCAGGGGCTGGTGTAAATGCCTATGCTTTAAAGAACATGCAGAAATTGTAGTATTTTATAATTTATGCATATAAATTTATGCTCTGCCCAAACTCTGTCCCTGTGCATTCACGCCATCAGCCAAACACTCATATTTAAATAATAGCAACCCACTACATTAGATGTGCAAATTGCCATTTACGCACACATATCACTAAAATACTGTGATTTATGTGCATAACCATGCACAGAAATGTAGGTGCCCCTTATAAAATTACCTGGTACTAGAGAGTGTTTATGTTGCCCTCACTGAGAGAAACCAAAATCAGACTTATTTTTGGATGATGAGTTTTATGAGTAAATGTCCTAGTTCTGCTCTGAACCCACTGTTGGGTGAAGGGGTTATTTGATGGTCCAATGTGCAGGGCCAGAGATTATTATTTTGTTGTATTAGAGTCCTAGGCAACATAATTTAACTGCTACAATTTTTGCTCAGTATAGCTAGTGATGGTAAAGTTTTCATTTTTTAAAATTATATATCCTGGTATAAGAGGCGGTCTCTTTTCTTGCGGCAAGTCCCTGGCCAGTGTACTCAGTGAGGGGCCCTCCCTTTTTGGTACCTTGGGGTGGAGGGGGTGCCATTCCATGCCTAGCTTCAGGCAGCAGATTGCCTTGAGCTGTCCTTGGATGGGGGTGGAGGGGGGGGGGTGGAGCTGAAAGTCTGTCCAAGGCGTCAGAGACTCTTGGACTTATCCTGCATTTCTGAACACAGGCATGCTTTTAGTTCACCTCTGGCAGCCCTTAGATCTCAATATATAGTACTTATTCCCAACTGAGGCTTGCATAATCAGGGTCACAACACTACTTCAATCATTAACCTCCTATTATTCCTAGGAGAATAATTTTCACCTTTTTAAAACTATTTCAAAATCAGAATTGCTAGCGAGATTGAATCCTCCTCTTTTATTTTGTCATATAGCACTCCATGGGATATAGTTACTTAGGTGTGCTAATGTTAATGCATGTTAATTCACTGTTAACATGCATTATTTTAAACACAGGTCCCATGTTATTCAATGGAACATAGTTACTAATAACGCGCAGTAATGGTGAATTAACCCGTTAACATTAGGGTACCTTGGTAACTGAACCTCTAAGGGCGGACATGGTGCTCGACTGATAGCTCATGAACTACCACAAAAGTTTGATACCTGTATATGGCTTCCGTTTCTTGGGCTGGCTGGGGTTGGAGACGCTTTAAAGGCAAGATTCATAGCCCCTCCTAGGGAATACTAGTCATTATGCAGGTATCCCGAATTTCACAGGGGACTATGATGTGGCTCCTAATCAAAGACTGTTATTGCAATAAGAGGAAAAAGAAGCCTGGTTAGAAGCATTTACATGGTTTACAGGGCTGTAAACCATGTAAATGCCTTTTGACTACTGGGCCCTTTATGCCTACTTGATAAAGTCAAGTGCCCACATACTTGTACATGCATATGTTAAGGTATGATCACTTAACATCAGCCATAAGGGCCTTACACTAGCCCTGGTATAAATAAACCATGCTCACCTTTTGCAATTGCATGTGTAAATTAAAGAACATTATAATCTACACAGATGATTGCTCGCACCAAACATGCTCTGCCCAATCTCTGCCCATGTGAACACTCACAGTGAAAATACGCATGATGTAAATGATGTGTGTACTCTCCTGCTAGTCGGTATTTTATAAAAGGCCACATGTGTGTAAATGTCTAAAATACTGGAAGGCAGCTTCTTATAATATTATAGAAACATTGAAAATGAAAACCATATGGCCTATCCAGTCTGCTCACCTTTAAGAGGTGCTGCCATCCCTTCTATTCCCTCATAGATCCTCTATATTTGTCCCATGCTTTCTTTAATTCAGATAAAGTTATCGATTCCACTACCTCCACTGGAAGGCAGTTCCATACATCCAGCATCCTTTATGTAAAGAAATATTTCCTCAGATCACTCCCGAGTCTATCTCCTTTCACTCCCTTAATAACCCAAGTACTCATTTAGTTTAGAGCCCCAGCACAAAACATGACCCAAATGCTTGTGCCTTCTTTCTCTGGAATTCTTGCAGATTTGTTATATATATTTTAAACTATATCACTGTTAACACATCTCCCTCATATCTGTCAAAAATGTACCCTCTAAATGTTTTTTCTCTGAGCACTTCAATTTTTTTTTCCAATGGTTGATTCAGACATCCTAAATTATTCTCTTATGAGCTTTCAAAGATTTGCATGTATCGAGTATTATCAAATGGTTCATACTTACTACAGTGTTTGGCTGGTTCCTGAAAATCTATTTCCAAGAAAAAAGTCTGAAGAAGTCTAAAAAAACTTTAAAGTTGGGAATTACAAAAAGCGAGGCCACCAAATTTCAGTCATACTTCTGCTATTCACAAGATTTCTGTGAATGGCAAAGGGAAAAACAGAAGTCACAGAGCAATGAACTGCTGAGAACTCCATCTGTGTTATCAAAGGTTCAAGGAAAATGCAGGCTCTTTTCTTTATTATTTATTATGGTGTAAAATTTACAATCCTGATATATCTGACTGGCGACTCCATAATGATAAACAAACAGCATGAACATTACGAGATAAATGTGCTAATCTACGCAGACAAAAAAAAAAGAAAAGCAGTTATCATTTTCATTTTTCTTGTCAGCAGTACAAAATCATGGCCTTATCACACTGCATGCCAAACTCATTTAACCCCAGTCATGAAAATAGGTTTGCTCGAAAAAAATCTTGAGGCGACCACTTACAGAGATACATGATCTCTGCGACTTACAGATGACCAGTTAACTTTGTACTATTTCTTACACTATAAGCCCTATTTTGCATTTTAAGATTAAGGCTGGAATTGGAACATCCAAGTCAGTACCTACATAATTCCTCCAATACTTTACAAAAGGCTCTACTGAACATTTAAGGATGCTGCATGTATGGAGTGAGAAGGTAACAATTAACTTATCAGTTAATGTCCTTTCTTGATTCCTGTTAGATAAGTCCAGACAAGTGAGTTGTATTCCCCTACCAGCAGATTTGTGGAGACAAAAAACCAATGAAAAGCCCAGATTTCAAGGATATCATTCCTATGCCTTTATTCACCTCAGTCACCAGAGTTTTTTTCATCACAAAGCATATGGGAGAAACATGGCAAGCCTCACACAACCTCAAACATGGGCAACAATGAGTAATCAACAGTAGAGAACTATGTACAACAAAGCATAAACAGAAGGCTGTCAGTAGAAGATGAATCTGCAGAGCCAAGTATAAAAATCATAGCAGATCCAAGGGTACTGCAGCAGAAGAAAAGAGCAAAGACAGTTTCAGAGGCAGGCCATGGAATGGTCTAGCAAGACTCAAGGAAAGGACATTAACTGGTAAGTAAAATGTTGCCTTCCATATCGTCCTGCTAAACCAGTCCAGACAAGTGGGAAGTGCCAAAGCTATGACTCCACTGGGCAGGAAGAAGACACAGCAGCTTGAAAACCTTTGAGCCAAAAGCCGTGTCTGCCCATGCATAGACATCCAAGCTGTAATGCTTTACAAAAGTGATGCCCACGATGCCGCCCAACAAATGTCTGCAGGGGCTACTGAGCTCTGCTTCGCCGACGAGGACCTTTGTGCAAACCCTCCAGAACAGATATTCAGAGGCAATGGCCTCCTTGATTCAGTGCCCCAAAGTCGACTTAACCACTTTGTCAACCTTGTGAGATCCAGCAAACAGCATAAAAAAATGGTTGGACTTACATAAAGAATATGTAATCTCCACGTACCTGAGAAGCATCCTCCGTACATCCACAAGGCAAAGATCCTTATCTTTTCCTTAACACATCTCCTTAGAGAAGGAGGGCAGGCAAACCACCTGATTCACATGAAAGGAAGAAATCACCTTAGGCAAGAAGGACGGTACAGGCCGAATGGAAATAAGTCTCCTTTGAAAAAGACAGATAAGGATCTTGGCAAGACAGAGCCTGCAGCTCGGAAAACACCTTGCAGAACAAATTGCGACCAAGATGACTATCTTGAGCGTCAAATTCATCAAAGTAGCATGCTTTAACAGTTCAAAGGGCGCCGATATCAGGGCCCTGAGCACCAGACATTGATCCCAGGAAGGGACCATAGACCAGAGAGGAGGATGGAGACGCCGAACCCCCTGGAGAAAGTGCAAGACATCTGGGTTCAAGCCTATAAGCTTAACAGGCACTGGACCACAGAAATAGGCCAAAGCTTTCACTTGAACTTTCAGGGAGCTAAGGGAAAGGCCATTCTCCAGGCTATCCTGTAGAAAGGCCAACAGAGATGGTACCTTAGCCGCCTCAGGAGCCAAATACCGCACCATCGCTCAAAGAGGCACCAGATATGCATGTATGCTAGCTTGGTAGACCTCTTCTGGGCTCTGAGAGGAGTGGAGACCACCACCAGAGAATAGCCCTTATTCACCAGCCATCTGCTTTCAAGAGCCAAACCGTAAGCAAGAAGGGAACTGGGTGCTCCAGGATGTTTGTTCCCTGCTGCAATAGGTCCCGAGATGGAGGCAACCAAAGAGGAGGCGCCTACAAGAGCCACATCAGGTGTCCAAGCCAGGCTCTCTTTGGCCAATCTGGTGCTACCAGGATAATCCTGCTCAGGTGGAATTCTATATGCAAATCACACACCCCACCAGGGTCCACAGAGGAAACATGTATAGCAGATGCTGACTTGGCTAAGGCTGGAAGACAGCAAGGAACTGGTGCACCAAAACAGTGGTAGGTTTAAAAAGTCTTTATTAGGAAAACCCCAATGCATTTCGGCTGGATGCCTTCTTCAGGGGGTACAAACCTTGAATAAAACATCATAGAAACAGAGAACATGATGGCATAAAAAGAGCACATGGCCTATTTAGTCTGCCCTTCCATATCAACCACTAAAAGAGTCCCTTTTTTTCCTTTAGAGTGCCTCTGTGTTTGTCCCATGCTTTCTTAAATTTAGATACTGTCCTCATCTCTATCACCTCCACTGGGAGACTATTCCATGCATCTACTACTCTTTCCATAAAGAAATATTATAAAATAAAACAGAACATCATAAAACCATCCAATACATAAACTAAAACAATAAAGTAAAATTAAAATCAACTAGTCATTAAAACACAGACACAATAAATAAACAAATAAAAGAGATTAATATCAGTGTACTCATATAAAATCATCCAACCATATAAAAACCAGAGGGCAGTGAAACAAGGTACCAAGGACAGAAAAAAATAATGAAAATCTATATATTACAATTTGCAACAATGTAGGGAGGGATGAGGAAGACATATGAATGTAGAGCCACTAGAGTATAAATGCTGGGCTTTAAGTGAAAAAGTAGCCCAAAATAAATTAACACCAGAATTATAATGTTTAAATGTGAGAATTAAAACAATTAGAGTGAAATACAGTGTTTTTTTACTTTTTAAATTTGTATCAAATGGTATATTATGTACCAATATATTTTCAAAGCCTCTTTGAACTTTGACCTCTTTAGTATTGGCGCGAGTCTGCCTCTTTAAAGAACGGCTGGTTCCCCTTTTCTTTTCCTGACAGTTTTCGCGTTTTGAATGTACTGTGGTCCGCTGCAAAGGCATGTTCTTAGTAAATAATCTGTTTCCTATTAACAAACACTGTATTTTACTCTCTTTTTTTAAAAAGTATTTCACTCTCTAATTTTTAGTTTTGGTTTTAGGACCACCTTATGTTGCTCCGTTTTTATACTATTCAATTTAGAAGCAGCATCACAGTGAGTTCAAGATATGCTACACTCTTTTTGTTGTTTTACATCATACACACTATAATTGTGGTGTTTGTCTTATTTGAATGATGCTTTTGCTCATATTCACACTCTAGTGGTTTTAATTCTCACTTTTATACAATTCTGGTGTTGATTTTATTAGTGGCTCTACATTTATATGTCCTCCTCTTCCCTCCCTATGTTGTTTCAAACTGAAATATAGAGATATTCATTATTTTATTTCTGTCCTTGGTACCTTATTTCATTGCCCTCTGTTTTTTATACTTTTTATCCAGTGGGATGGTTTTATATGGGTACACTGATATTTATCTCTTTTATTTGTTTATTTATTTGCTTGTGCCTGTGTTTTAATGAGTTGTTGATTTTAATTTTACATTATTGTTTTAGTTTATGTATTGGATGGTTTTATGATATTCTGTTTTATTTTATGATGTTTTATTCAAGATCTATACCCTCTGAAGAAGGCATCCGGCTGAAATGCGTTGTGGTTTTCCTAATAAAGACTTTTTAAACCTTTTGTTGCCTTCATTTTCACCTATGGGTGTTGGTGCTCTTCCTTTGGACCACTGGCCAAGGCTGGGCCAGGGTAGTGATGACCTCAGATTCTCTCTCCATGCAGTGACTGAAGAAGCGGCAAAGTTTGTCATTGGAGTGGATTGCCAACAGATCCATTTTGGGGCAAACCCAGCAGTGCAGAATCAACAGAAACACTTCCTAACTTAACTCCCACTCTCCAGGATCCAGCGAGTGCTGGTTGAGAAAGGCTGCTTCCACATTGTTCACCCTAGCAATATGCTGAGCTGACAGGGTTAGGAGGTCCTTCTTCACCCAGGTAAACAGGAGAGCCATCTCCAGAGCTACCCCAGCATTCCTCGTGCCACCTTGCTGATTGACATAAGCCTCTGCCATGGCGTTGTCTGAAAACACTTGAACCACCAGGCCCTCAACTAGGGGCTGGAAAAACAGAACAGTCAACCTGATGGCCCTCGCCTCGAGGCGGTTGATAGACCACACAACTTTCCTGCGGTTCCAACAGCCCTGGGCCTTACGGTCTTAGCAACGGGCTCTTCAGCCCGAGAAACTGCCATTTGTCATCAGGAGGATCCAGGAGAAATCATCCAGTGGCACACTTTTCCTCAGATAACAGGGCTACTGCCACCACTGGAGGCTGGACTTCACCACCATCAATGGGAGTAGGAGCATGCACCTGAACATCTAAAAACTCAGGGACCAACGAGTCAACAAAGATCACTGGAGTGGCTCATTGTCAGCATGTGCCCACTGCATTATCTCTGTGGTCGCCACCATCAATTTGAGCAGCTGAAGATAATACCAGACTCTGGGAGCCTGCAGTACAAAGAAATGTGCCTGGCAATCCAATAGCCTTCCAACTTTCTTCTCTGGCAGGAAAACTGCCCACTCAAGTATCGAAAAATGTTCCCAGAAACTCCAAGGACTAGGAAGGCAACAGTTGGCTCTTTCCCCAATTGATCACCCAGCCAAGGTTTTACAAAAAGGACACCAGTTGGGATGCCACTTGAGCCTTTTCTGTAAGGGAACAGGCCCAGATGAGCCAGTCATCCAGATATGGAGGGAAACAGATCCCTCAGTGCCGCAGCTGCCAGCAACATGATCTTGGAGAACGTCCTCAGGTGATGAATAGCCCGAAAGGGAGGATGGTGAATTGATAATGAGAGTCAAGCACAGCAAAATGGAGATACCTTTGCTGATCTGTCCAGATTGGGATAGCAAAATATGCCTTGGTCAGATCCAGAGAATCCAAGAACTCCCCATGGTGCACTGCTTGAATCACAGAAAGCGTAGTTACTCACCTGTAACAGGTGTTCTCCAGGAGCAGCAGGAATCAGTCCTCACTTATGGGTGACATCGGCGCCGACGGAGCCCTCGCGGAGCAATTTTCCCCAGCTTTCAAAGAAAGCCTTTGGGAATTGCAGCGCGCATGCGCGGTCGTCTTCCCGCCCGAGGGTGCCATCTTAGCCAGTCAGATGACATAGCTAAAAAAGACAGCATAAAAATTTGCAAAAAGAACATAAGCAGACGATTGCAACTCCAAGGGGAGGAGGGAGGGTAGTGAGGACTGATTCCTGCTGCTCCTGGAGAACACCTGTTACAGGTGAGTAACTATGCTTTCTCCAGGACCAAGCAGGAAGTCAGTCCTCACTTATGGGACTCCCAAGCTCAAGGCTACCGGAGACCCTAAGCACAAAAATGAGCTCCCTCTAGCTCAGCAGCACAGAAGGACAGAATCTTCGCTGAATTATCACCCACCGGTAGCCCACATCCGGGATGGAGGGTAGGAGTTGCTCAGACCTCAAAGAGATTACGGAGGACTGCCTGTCCGAAAGCACTGTCCCTGCGGGACTCCCTCTCGAGACAGTAATGGACCGCAAAAGTCTGGCTCGAAGACCAAGTAGCGGCCCGGCAGATGTCTGCCAGCGGAACAGAGCGGAGGTAAGCCACTGACGTAGCCTTTGCCCGAACGCAATGAGCCGTGACTCGACTTTCCAAGGAGAGTCCGGCTGCCCCATAAGCCCAAGAGATACAGTCCGCAACCCAGATGGACAGAGTACGCTTGGAGACCGGGAGCCCCAATTTATTGGGGTCAAAAGACACAAAAAGCTGAGCAGCTTTACGGTGCTCCCGCGTACGGTCAAGGTAGAAGTTCAAAGCCCTTCTACAGTCCAGGGTATGGAGGACCGTTTCAGCTCGGCTGGAGTGTGGTCTGGGAAAGAAGGTTGGAAGTACCACCTCCTGATTGATGTGGAAAGGGGAGACCACTTTTGGAAGAAATTTTGGGTGAGTCCGTAGGACTACCCTATTTTTGTAGAACCGAGTGTAAGGGGGATCAGACACGAGGGCCTGCAATTCACTTACGCGTCTAGCGGAAGTGAGGGCTATCAAGAACAGTGTTTTCCAAGACAGAAAACGGAGAGAACAGGTAGCCATAGGTTCAAAAGGCGGACAGGTGATCCGCTGCAAAACCACATTCAGGTCCCAGTCAGGCGCTGGCGGGCGCAGAGGTGGTTTAAGTAGAAGGAGACCTCGGAGAAACCTCGCTACGAGAGGGTCGCTGGAGAGAGGTCTACCGTCCACCGGCACATGATGTGCCGAAAGAGCACTGAGGTGAACTTTGACGGAGTTGGACTTAAGTCCCAGATTAGAGAGGTGTAGCAAGTATTGCAAGATCACCGACACCGGGCAGGAGAAGGGATCCTGAGACTGTTGGGTACACCAGACGGCAAAGCGACGCCATTTAAGGGCGTAGCATTTGTGGGTAGAAGGCCGTCGCGAAGCCAAGATGACCTCCTCCACCTCTGCCGGCAGAAGAAGGGGAGCAAGGACTACCCTCTCAGCAGCCAGGCCATGAGGTTGAGAGACCTGAGGTTGGGGTGTAGTAGAGACCCCTGATCCTGAGTGAGGAGATCCGGTTGCACCCCAGAGGGAATGGATCCTCCACCGCCAATTGCAGTAGAAGCGGAAACCACGGCTGTCTGGGCCAGCGAGGGGCCACCAGGATCATGAAGGCTTTGTCTCGGAGAACCTTGAAAAGAGTCCGAGAGACTAGCGGGATGGGAGGGAAAGCGTACAGAAGGCTCCCCGACCATGAAATTAGAAAGGCGTCCGCCGCCACCCGAAGGGGGTGTGGCTGACGAGAGCAGAAGCGAGGAAGCTGCCGGTTGTGAGGACTGGCAAAGAGATCCACCGTGGGGAGGCCCCACTTTAGGAAGAGCTTCTGGACTACCAAGGGATCCAGACGCCACTCGTGCGGCTGGAGGATCCTGCTGAGTTTGTCCGCCAGGCAATTCTCTTGGCCCGGGAGATAAATCGCCTTAAGGAGAATGCCGTGACTGACGGCCCAAGAGCAGAGCTTCTGTGCCTCCCTGCAAAGGAGGAAGGAGTCCGTGCCCCCCTGCTTGTTCACGTAGAACATGGCAACTTGATTGTCCGTCTGGACAAGGACGGACTGGTGGGAAGTCAGGTGGGAGAACGCCTTGAGAGCCAGGCGGATCGCCCTGAGCTCCAGGAAGTTGATCTGCTGAGCAGACTCCCACGTGGTCCAGAGGCCCTGAGTACGTGCCCCTTGGCAATGTGCTACCCAGCCCAGGAGGGACGCATCCGTGGTCAGCACCCGGGTCGGCTGAGGTGGCTGGAAAGGCATTCCGAATATCAGGTTCGGCTGCCGAAGCCACCACCAGAGAGACGAGATCAGCGGTTCGGAGACGCGCACGAGGTCCGCTAGGCCGCCTGTGGCTTGCCGCCACTGCTGGCGGAGACACCATTGAGCAGGCCGCATATTCAGGCGGGCATTGGGGGTCACATGGACGGTGGAAGCCATATGGCCGAGCAGTCTCAGGAAGCGCCTGGCGGAAACCAGGGGCTGGCTGCGAAAGCGGTCGGCTAGGTCCATGAGCCGTCGAGCCCTGTCGAGCGGTAGGTATGCTCGCGCCTGAGGAGTGTGCAGCCTTGCGCCGATGAACTCGAGATCCTGTGAGGGGAGCAAAGTGGACTTTGCGAAGTTTATAACAAAGCCCAAGTGTTGCAGAAGAGTCACCGTGCGGCGCGTGGCGTTGGTGACCTCTCGAGCGGACGCTGCTCTGATGAGCCAGTCGTCGAGGTACGGAAAGACATAGAGGCCGTGAAGCCGGAGATGGGCCGCCACCACCGCGAGACATTTTGTGAAGACTCGCGGCGCGGAGGACAGGCCAAAGGGCAGTACTCTGTACTGGTAATGATTTCCTGCCACCACAAACCTTAGGTATTGGCGGTGGCTTGGGTGGATGAGGATGTGCGTGTAGGCATCCTTTAGATCCAAGGAGCATAGCCAATCTCCCCGCTGGAGGTAGGGCAGAAGGATTCCAAGGGTAAGCATTTTGAACTTCTCCCGCACAAGGAACTTGTTGAGGTTGCGCAAGTCCAGGATGGGTCTGAGGCCCCTGTTCTCTTTGGTATTAGAAAATACCTGGAATAAAAGCCTTGACCTCTCAGGTGGTGTGGCACCGGTTCCACCGCCTGTTCCTGTAGAAGACCTGCTAACTCCTGAAGGAGTAATTCCCTGTGCAGAGGGGGTCGTGGAGGTTCTCCCGGAAAATAGGAGGGAGGGACCTGGTGGAAGTGGAGAAGATAGCCTTCCCGCACGACTTGAAGCACCCAGGCATCTGTGGTGATGCTGGACCACCTGTGGGCGAAGTGAACCAGCCAGCCTCCGGTGCTGGGAGGAACCAGCGGGGGGGGAGAGGCTATGCATTGCGAGTCAAAAGCCCCCACCCTGCTGAGCAGGGGCTGGTGGTGCAGGCTTGGGGGCTTGCTGCCTACGGGACCCGTTACCCCGTCCCTTGGCCTGCTGGCCCTGTTGGGGAGCTGCAGGGGCCTGATAATGGGGGTATTGTTTGTAGGCAGCCGCCTTCCTCGGGTAAAAGGACTTTTTCCCCGAGCCCTTCTTTTTCTGGGAAGGGGCGGAGGTCTTCCTAGAAAGCCTGGTCCTGGTGAGAGTCTCAGTCTCAATTTGCGCAGCCTTTTCCGCCATGGGCTTGCCAAAGAGGTTTTCGCCTCGGCAGGGGACATCGACCAACTTGTCCTGCACCCAGGGCTCAAGGTCTGACGACTGAAGCCAAGCCTGTCGGCGGGCACCGATGCCGGCTGCGGCCACTCGAGCCGATGCTTCAAAGCCATCATAGGCTGCCCAGGACATGAACTTTGAGCATTCCCGAATGCCAGTGGACAAGGCCAGGAACCTCCGCAAGGGTTCCTCGGACAAACCAGCGGAGAATCCGGCTAGTTCTTTAGCCAGATCCCGGAGATACATGCCCATGTATAGCTGGTAAGTCTGGACACGACATGCGAGCATAGAGCCCTGGAAACACTTCTTACCAAGGCCATCCAGGTTACGGGCCTCCCTGCCAGGAGGCACCGAGGAGTGCATCTTCTGGCTCTTAAGACGATGCATGGCCGATTCCACTACCATGGAATGGTGTGGTAGCTGTGCCTTTTGAAAGCCAGGGCTCTTGCGGACTCGATAGATAGAATCGACCCGCTTGCTCAGGACCGGCAAGGAGGCCGGACTCTCCCACATGCGGAAGAGTAGTCGTTCCAGCATAGGAGGAACCGGTACAGTAAAGTGTTCCCTCGCGGGAGAGTCATACTGGAGGGCGTCGAGCTCTTCGGCTCGAGGCTCCTCCTCGGGATCCGCAGGGAAGGCCAAAGCCTTGGCCATATCCCTAACGAAGTCCGAGAACCGGGCATCCTCCGGGGGGGACTGCTTACGAGGCTCGGACTCCGGTGAGTCCGAGGGGACACACCGAGTCCGGAAAGAACCAGGCGACTCTTCCTCCTCAGACTCCCAGACCGACTCCGACGAGGACTCGGTGGGGTCGGCCCGGGCAGGGCGCGGCGTCTGCCGCCCCGACGCCGAGGGAGTCGGCGTCGGCGACCTCGGTCCCGAACGGGAGGCCGAGGGTGACCTCGACCGAGGATCGACTCGAGTTCTCATCGACTCGAGGATCGGCTCGGTCTCCGGGGTCGACTTGGACGTCGACGTCCCGGCGGTCGGGGCAGCGGCGCCAGCGAGGCCAACGAGCAGTGCCCTCTGCTGGTCCATGAAGGCAGACAGTCTGCTCTCCAAGGCCGTCAACCTGAGTCCGAGCTCAGGTGACCCAGCAGTCCCCGACTCGGGCCTCGACGGCGTCGGGCCCGACGTCGGCTGTCGCGGAGGCGAGTCCAGAAGGACCACAGGACTTACCCGAGCAGGCGTCTCCGACTCCAGGCGAGGTCGCTTCGTGAGGTGTTCCTTCTCCAAGGACCCGGGGCGGCTGTCGGGGCTATGCGACCTGGCCCTCGCGGAACCAGGAGCGTCCACCGACGCCGCCCTCGCGGGTTTCACCTTCCGACGATGGTCCCCGGAGGGAGAACCCCGGTCGGAGGAACTCCGGCGACGGTCCGAGCTGGAGCCTTTTGACGCGGAGGCCTCCGACGAGGTCCGGGTACGGCTGGGGTCAGCGAAGATTCGATCACGCTGATGCCGCCGACTTCTCAACGCTTTAGAGGACATTTTGCCGCAGGGCCCACAGATCAGTTCCTCATGATCCGGGCCCAGGCAGCGGAGGCAAAAGTCGTGTGTGTCAGTTAGTGACATATTTCGGTCACACTGACCACACCGCTTAAACCCACTGGCAGCCATCGGGGGAAAAAGGGCCCCTGCGAGGTCAAAGGACCGGGCTGCCAGGGAAAAATCGAAAACGAAAGCTGACAAAGTCAGAAAAACCGAAAAAAAGTAAGAGGACTCGTGACCGGCGTCGCGAGTCCGGGCGGGAAAAAGATCGGCGTCGAACCGAAGGAAATCAGAATAAAATAATGAAGAAAATCGACTTTTTCGCGGGGACAAGACGGGGACGTCTGTAGGGCTCCGCGGAAAAAAGAAGACTGGCTAAGATGGCACCCTCGGGCGGGAAGACGACCGCGCATGCGCGCTGCAATTCCCAAAGGCTTTCTTTGAAAGCTGGGGAAAATTGCTCCGCGAGGGCTCCGTCGGCGCCGACGTCACCCATAAGTGAGGACTGACTTCCTGCTTGGTCCTGGAGAATGCAAGGTTTCCTTGAGGTCCAAAATGGACCATAAGGAACTATCCTTTTAGGCACCACAAAATAGATGGAGTATCTGCCCTTGCCCCACTCATCCAGAAGGACAGGTACCACTGCCTTAGGCGCAGCAACTTGTCCAAGGTGATCTGCACAGCAGCACTTTTGATTGCAGATCCACAAGGGGAGATGATGAAGGCATGCGGTTGTTTGCATTCCAGGACATAGTCAAACTGAATGGTGTCTAGTATCCAGAGATAAGAACATAAGAACATAAGATATGCCATACTGGGTCAGACCAAGGTCCATCAAGCCCAGTATTCTGTTTCCAACAGTGGCCAGTCTAGGTCATATGTGCCTAGCAGTTTCCCCAAGGGACACAGGTTCCACAATGCTTGTATTGGTTCAAGCATTGATATCCTGGGTCCCTTCTTAATAATGGTTTATGGACCTTTCCTCCAGGAACTTGTCCAAACCTTTTTTAAACCCAGCTACACTAACAGCCTTTACTACATCCTCTGGTAACAAATTCCAGAGTTTGATTACACGTTGAGTGAAAAATATTTTCTTTTATTAGTCTTAAATAGTTTACCCTGTAGCTTCATTGCATGTCCCCTAGTCTTTCTATATTCTGATAAGGTAAACAATCGATCTACGTTTACCCGTTCCACTCCGTTCATTAATTTATAGACTTCTATCATATCTCCCCTCAGCCGTCTCTTTTCCAGGTTAAAGAGCCCTAACCTTTTTAGCCTCTCTTCATAGGAGTATCCTTCCATTCCCTTTACCATTTTGGTGGCTCTTCTCTGAACCTTTTCTAAAATCGCTATATACTTTTTAAGATACGGCGACCAGAATTGCACACAATATTCAAGGTGCGGTCTCACCATGGAACGATATAGAGGCATTATAATATCTTTTGTTTTATTTTCCATTCCTTTCCTTATCATACCTAGCATTCTATTTGCTCTCTTGGCCGCTGCTGCACACTGGGCTGAGGGTTTTAACATGGTATCTACAATGACGCCGAAATCTTTTTCCTGGGTGGTGGTTCCTAATGTGGAACCTTGCATCGTGTAACCATAGTTTGGGTTGTTCTTCCATAGGTGCATAACCTTGCACTTGTCCACATTAAATTTCATCTGCCATTTTGATGCCCAATCTTCCAATTTATCAAGATCCTCTTGCAATTTTCCACAATCCTCTTGGGTTTTAACAACTTTAAATAGTTTTGTGTCATCTGCAAATTTGATAACCTCACTCGTTATTCCACTTTCCAGGTCATTTATGAATATGTCAAAAAGCAGCAGACACAGCACAGATCCCTGGGGTACACCACTATTCACCTTTCTCCATTGGGAAAATTGGCCATTTAGCCCTACCCTCTGCTTTCTATCTTTTAACCAGTTCCTGATCCACAATAGTATACTGCCTCCTATCCCATAACTCTTTAGTTTTGCCAAAAGTCTCTCATGAGGGACCTTGTCAAAGGCTTTCTGAAAGTCCAGATACACAATATCAACTGACTCACCTTTGTCCACCTGATTATTCACTCCTTCAAAAAAATATAACAGATTAGTAAGACAAGATCTTCCTTGTCTAAAGTCATGTTGGCTGTCTCCCATTAGGTCATGACTATCTACATGCTGAGTAATTTTATTCTTTATGATGGTTTCTACCATTTTTCCCGGTACTGATGTCAGGCTCACCGGTCTGTAGTTTCCCGGATCACCCCTGGAACCCTTTTCAAAAATTGGTGTTGCATTGGCGATCCTCCAATTTTCAGGTATTAGAGATGATTTTAATGATAGTTCACAGATTACTAATAGCAGGTCTGCAATCTCGTATTTCAGTTCTTTCAACACCCTTGGATGTATACCATCCTGCCCAGGTGATTTGCTACTCTTCAGTTTATCTAATAGTTGTAATACATCTTCCCGATGTATCGATATTTCCTTCAATTCTTCCGCACCTTTAAATACCACTTCAGTCATGGGTAACATCCCTACATCTTCCTCGGTAAAGACTGAAGCAAAGAATTCATTCAGTCTCTCCGCTATCGCCTTGTCGCCTCTTAGTGCTCCTTTAACCCCTTTATCATCTAATGGACCAACTGACTCTCTCACAGGTTTTTTGCTACGAATGTACTTGAAAAGGTCTTTACTTCGCGTTTTTGCTTCCGCAGCAAGTTTCTTCTCAAATTCTCCCTTTGCCTGCCTTATCAATGCCTTGCATTTGACTTGCCAGTGCTAGTGCTGTTTCCAGGTTTCGTCGTTTGGCTCTTTTTTTCATTTCCTGAAAGATGCTTTTTTGGCAACAACAGCCTCTCTGACCTCACCTTTAAACCATGCTGGCAGTTTTTTGGACTTCCTTCCACTTTTCTTAAAGCGTGGTAACCCGGGCCCATTCCTGAAAGAAAAGGCAAAGCCTGTCTCCAAGTGGAGGAACCAAGAAAATGGGTCTACAAACCTTCCTTGCGCAGCCCAAGAGGGTCCTCCTCTGGAGAGGATCGAGTCACTGGGCCCACGCGCTCCACAAAAGGACTGAGAACGAGCCCGAAACCCAGAAGCAGAGAGGAAAAATGGTTTCTTGAGGGCTTTAACAACGAAAGTCCCAAGAACCCCGGAGATCCCGCCAGTGCACCTTTAGTGGATGGGCAGAGGCTGATGAAAAAGGGGCATCAACCCGCTACACAGGACCCTTGGACTTGTCTTCCAGAAGGTGGTAAGCTTTCATCTCACCCAGGTCCTTCATCAGCTTCTCCAAATTGACTCCACAAAAAGCTTCCCCTTAAAAGTCAGTCTGGCCAACTGGACTTTGGAAGATGAGTCCGCTGTACAGTGCTGGACCCAAATCTAAAGTTGTGACACCATCATCAAAGCACCATCCCTGGCCACCAAATGTACCAGGTCATATATGACATCAGAAAGGAAAGCCATAGCCGACTCCAAAAGAGGGGTAGTATCATCCAATGGACTGAATCCACCAGAGCAGGGCTCAAGATATCAGGCTGGCACATACCACCAGCTGCAGAAAAGCAGCCACCATGGCGAACTGGTTCTTTAACAACAAATCCACCTTATGATCCAGAAATCCTTTAAGGTTGATCCACCTTCCACAGGAATGGTGGTCCTTCTGATAACCACTGTGACCTCTGCATCCACCTTGGGAATACCAAACCACTCAATGCACTCCTTCTCTGAAAGAGTGTAGATTTTCTTACACACCATTAACCACTTAGGCAGGGAGTTGGGAGAGTTCCACTCTGACCATATCATATCCTTGATCACATCTGGGAATGGGAAGACAGCAGTGAATTTCTACACCCCTTGAAGGAGTGGGTGCATCTTTGGTTCCTATTCCATGCCAGAAGCATATGTCAATTTCAAGGCAGATGAGACCCTGGCAGTCAACACCACCAGAATAGGTGGATCACACCGGCCTCTTCACAATCTTCTGAAGATGAGAGTACTTCTTCATCCATGTCAGAGCCCAGTACTAAACCATCTGAATCCAAGTCATAGTCAAAATCTTGGACAGCTCCCAGCTGTTTCCCATCTCCAGGAGGTGCCCCTCGCTGGGGGCACATCCAAAGGTAATCGAACAGGGCTTCCACGCTCATCCTGCCCTGTATGAGACTGTGCCCGGGGGCACCCAGAGGCCACAGGGTCCGAATTTCCACACCAGAAGGTCCAGACTTGCTGCAAAAAAGGAAAGAATTCCAGAGAGGACAATCCAGAGTCTTGAAGCTCTCCTCTTGGAAATTACCCCCCAACATCAGGGGGCACAGCCACTGCAGACCCCCTAGAGGATGAAAAGTGACTCATAGCATGGTCGCTGGATCCTCTGGCCGGCTGGATATCCTTACCCATAGCACCATCCATCACCTCCTGCCCTGAGGCAAGCAAGGCCAAACTAACTGCATCCCCCAGCTGAGAGAGGGGAGCAGACCCTTCAGGGATGCCTCAGAGGCTGCCATACAAGAAGAGCAGAGTCCAGAATCCAGAGATGATGCACTTGCCACAGGTCAAACAATGTTTCCTGAAAGAAGATATAGTTAAGGCAAGTATCACAATGGGTGCGGGCTAAGACCATGGCAGCCAAAAAGGCATGCATTAACTGCGCTTTTATTGCAATGCACATTACAAGCACTAGGGAAGGAAAGCACATTGGAGCTGCTTGGGCAGAACATATGTTAGGACCGTGCAACCTCCAGGCGCAGGATAGGTAAAAATGCTACTAATGCGTGCAGAAAATGGTGAGAAACTGCCACACGATGCCAACGGTCACCAGCAGACTCTGAATTGCATCCCAGGAAGACAGAATGGGAGCCCCCAACAAAGACAATGATGAGGTCAAATGATGAGAATCTATGCCAGGCTCAGACCTACTCCCCTGAAACAGTTTTAGTGGCTTTGCAGCACTGTGTTTAAGGTGGCTGGCAGGCTGTTCCCTCTAACAGTCTTCTACAATCTCAGAAGAGAGCAGAAGGGACAGAGGAGGAGGGAGGGGGCACTGAAGTTGTGTGAGGCTACTGCACTCTTCCAAATCCTTCCAAATTCTTCCAATTTCTGGCTGCTCAACAAGTGCATATCATGATAAGCACATGAAACTGAACCAATTTTCTCTCCTCCTACAATGCAAAATGTATACCTTTAAGTCAATGCTGATTTGGTGACCCAGCAGCTCCTGGGTTTTCTTGGCAGTGTAACCACATGTAGATTGCCAGGCTTTCTTCTGAAACAAAGGAGGGTTATGGTGACTTGCCCAAGGCCACAAGGAGTGCTAGAGGGAATAGCGTAATTACCCACCTGTAATAGGTGTTCTCCAGGAACAACAGGAATCAGTCCTCACAAATGGGTGACATTGGTGCCGACAACCTGCGTGGAGCATTTCCCCAGCTTTCAAAGAAAGCCTGTGGGAATGCTACCATGCATGTGTGGTCCCCTTCCTGCCCAAGGGTACCATCTTGTTCAGTCAGATGACATAGCTTAGGCAAAAGACATAAGCAGATAGAGGAGGGAACTCCCAGGGGAGGAGCAAGGGTTGTGAGGACTGATTCCTGCTGTTCCCGGAGAACACCTGTTACAAATGAGTAACTATGCTTTCTCTAGGAACAAGCAAGAATTCAGTCCTCACATATGGGACTCCCTAGCTCCAGGCTGCCGGGACCTGAACCATGACAGCACCAATGGTGACTACCAGGGGAGGCCGTCAGTTGCAGAGGATGAGTCCCTACACAGAGACTCCGCAATGTCCAGCAGGAGTTGCCTAGACACAAAGTATGCTATGAATTACCGCCTGGCCGAAGGCACTGTCCCTTCAGGACTCACTCTCTAGGCAGTAATGTGCTGCAAAGGTATGCACTGAAGACCATGTGGCGGCCTTGCATATGTCCATCACTGGTATTGAGCGCAGGTTGGCCACTGAAGCAGCCATGGTTTTGACACGATGAGCAGTGATCCAATGCTGCTCATAGGCGAAGGCGTTGCAATCTGCCATGCAAGAGGACAGAGTCTGTTTGGTTACTGGTAGCCTCAGTTTACTGAGGTCAAATGAGGCAAAGAGTTAGGGCGCTTTGCGATGGTCTCTGGTCCTATGAACATAGAAGGACAGGGCTCTCTTGCAATCCAAGGTGTGCAAGACCGATTCCACCTTGCTGGAGTGAGGCCATGGAAGGAAGGTAGGGAGAACCACCTCCTGCTTGAGGTGAAATGTAGATATTACCTTAGGAAGGAACTTGGGAAGCGTCCGCAACACCACTCTGTTTGTGTAGAACTGGGTATAGGGAGGATCCGCTACCAGGGCCTGCAACTCGCTTACCCTGTGGGCAGAGGTCATAGCCACCAGGAAAGCCATCTTCCAGGAGAGGTATCTCAGGTGACAGATGGTCATAGGTTCAAATGGCGGTCTGGTGAGCAGGGACAGCACCACATTGAGGTCCCATTCTGGCGCTGGAGGGCGGAGGGGGGGTCTTGACAACAAAAGGCCTCTAAGGAATCTAGAGACCATGGGCAGGGTCGAGAGGGGCCTCCCCTCTATAGGATGGTGGTTCACAGCTATGGCGCTAAGATGCACCCTGACTGAATTAGATTTCAGGCCTGAGTGCAAGAGATGCAAAAGGTACTGCAAAATGAGTTGTACCTGGCAGGAGAACGGGTTCATGTTCGTGTCCGCGCACCAGATGGAGAACCTCCTCCACTTGACTGCGTAAGCCCTCCGCTTCCTGGAGGCCAGGAGGACCTCCTTGACCTCCCTCATGAAGTGGAAAGGGGCCAATGCTACCCCTTCAGCAGCCACCCTGTCAGCAGTAAAGCCCTCAGGCTGGAGTGCAGGAGGGAGCCCTCCTCCTGCGAGAGGAGGCCTGGGGCCTGGCCCAGGGGTACTGGGGCTTCACTAACAGAGAGAGCAGTAGGGTTGCCTGGGCTACCTGAGGGCCACCAGGATCAATGAGATATGCTTGCTCTGGATTTTGAATAGTCACTTGGGTATCAAGGGGGTCAGCGAGAATACGTAAAGCAGGCCCTGCCACCACGAGATCAGAAACGTATCTACTGCCACCCTCCCATGGTGTGGTTGAGGGGAGCAGTACCACAGAAGCTGAGCATTGTCCGGAGAGGCAAACAGGTCCAGGCAAGGCCTGCCCCAGAGCTGGAAGAGCCTCTGGGCCACCTCAGTGTCCAGGCACCACTCGTGTGGGTGGAGGACTCTGCTGAGACTGTCCACCAGGGAGTTGTGCTGGCCCAGTAGGTACACCACCCTTAGGGTCATACTGTTGTGCACTGTAAAGGAATGAAGTGCTATGGCCTCCTGATAGAGGGAGTAGGAACCCGTTCCACCCTGCTTGTTCACGTAGAACATGACTACCTGGTTGTCTATCTGAATGAGGATCGGAAGGCCTCGGAGCAGGTGGCGGAAGGCCCACAGGGCCAGAAAGATAGCCCGGAGCTCAAGGAGGTTGATCTGAAGGAAAGACTCCTCAGGAGACCAGTGGCCCTTAGTGTGCTGGCCCTAACAATGTACATCCCAGCCCGCCAGGGAGGCATCCATAGTCAGAATCCTCTGAGGTGCTGGTGCCTGGAAAGGCATCCCCGCCCTGAGGTGGTGCGGGGACTTCCACCAGGTAAGGGAGGCTGCCAGCTGCTTGGTGATACACACCTTGTCCTTCAGTCTGCCTGTGGCCTGAGACCATTGAGACTGGAGGCACTACTGGGCCACTCGCATGTGTAGGCGGGCTAGGGGCATAATGTGCACCGTTGAGTTCATGTGGCCCAGCAAGCGGAGGAGCCGACGGGTCGGCACCGACCTGCAGGCTTGCACCTCCTCGGCCAACTGGAAAGCCTTGGCCAACTGAGGAAAGCCTTGGCCAGCAGGGTGTTCAGCTGGGCCCCTATAAATTCCAGGGTCTGCATCGGGGAGAGCCTGGACTTGGGATAGTTGATGATGAAGCGCAACTGATGGAGGGCGTGAATGGTCAGCTTTGTGGCCCAGTCCACTTCCCGGCAGTGCTGCCCCTGATGAGCCAGTCATCCAGATAGGCGCACATGAAGGCGCACATGTGCGGCCACTGCCGCCAGGCACTTTGTGAAGACCCTTGGGGTGGAGGCGAGCCCAAATGGGAGCACCCTGTACTGGAAGTGCAGACCCCCCACCACAAACCATTGACTGTGTGGAGGGATGAATCAGGATGTGGGCATAAGCATCCTTGAGGTCCAAGGAGCAAAGCCAGTTTCCCTGGCAGAGGTAGGCCAGCAATGTTCCAAGGGAGAGCATCTTGAAACGCTCCCTCACCAGGAATCTGTTGAGGATGCGTAGATCCAAGATAGGCCAGAGGCCTCCTGTTCATTTGGGGACAAGGAAATACCTTGAGTAGAAGCCCCTGCCCCCTGAGGTGGTGCGGCACAGGTTCCACCGCCTTGTCCCTGAGCAGGTTTGCAAGCTCTCTGATGAGCAAGACCTGGAGAAGGAGGGGATGGGGTGGCTCCCCTGGAAAATACTCTGGAGGGCTTTGTTGCAAGTGGAGGGAATAACCCTCCTCACAATCCACAGGACCCACTGGTCTGTAGTGATGGTGGTCCAGCTTTCGGCAAAGGAAGCCAGTTGACCCCCTATGGGTTGCAGTGGGTCTCCTGGGGGAGAGGAGACCCTGCCCACCGAGTCAAAAGCTCCCCCCTGACTGAGGGGGGGGGGGGGCTGAAGGCTTCCTGGGCCCATGCCCTTGGCCCTTTGGCTGTATGGGTTGGTAAGGCTGACCCTGGTAAGGCTGGTAATAGCTGGCAGAGGGATAACCCTTTTTCCTCTGTAAAAAAGTTCTTCTTTCCCGAGGAATTCTTCCTAGGGAGAGACAAAGTCTTTTTGGAAAGCCTCTGCCGGGTAACTACTTCGGCGTCAATCTTGACGGCCTTAACCAACATCGGTTTCCCAAAAAGATTCTCCCCATTGCAGGGCATGTCTAGGAGCTTGGCGCTGAGCCCCGATGCCCGCAGCTGCCACCCGTGCTGAGGCCACAAACCCATCGTAGGCATCTCTAGAGAGAAACTTAGAGCAGTCCTGGAGAGCCCCAGTCAGGGACAAGAAGCGCTGGAGAGGTTCCCCGGCGAAGCCCACCGAGAACCCCAAGAGCTCCTGGACCAAGCTCTTCAAATACATCCCCATATATAGCTTGTGGGCTTGTATATGGCACCCGAGAATGGCACCCTGGTAGCACTTATGGCCCAGGGTGTTGAGGCCCTGGGCCTCCTTGCCTTGGGGCACAGATGAGTAGGTCTTTTGACTCTTAAGCTTTTTCATCGACAACTCCACAATCATTGAGTTGTGGGGGAGCTCAGGCTTGTGGAACCCTGTACTCTTCCAGACTCGGTAAATGGTGTCAACATGCTAACTGACCACTGGCACCAAGGCCAAGGTCTCCCAAGTCCGGAGCAGGAGCCTCTCAAGGATGGGTGGGATCGGGACTGTGAGAGTCTCCTTAGGCGGAGACTCGTACTGCAAAATTTCCAGCTCCTCGGTGCACAGGTCCTCCTCGGACGCCATCTGCACTGAGAGAGTGTGGGCCATGTCCCGAACGAAATCCTTGGGTGGGGAGTGGCGTCAAGGCTGCGGGGGGTGAAGGCTCCGAGGGAACGTCCAGATGCCGGGAAGTCTCAGGAAAAGCCTCATCCTCGGTCTCCCATTCGTAGCCCAAAGTCGTCGAGGACTCAGTCTCAGGAGTTGGATCCCCGCAGGCTCGCTGGGGGGCCAGGTGTTGAGGCCAATGATTCTGGGAGTCCAGACATCAATGCCTGCTGCAAGGCCAGAATCGAGGAGAGACTCTGCTCCATGGCCACCATACGGGCCTCGAGACACGATGGCTCAGCAGCCTGCGGCGCGGACACTGAGGGCCTCAGATCCGGCACCAGCACTCCGGAGAGTGCATCGTCCAGGAGGACTGTGGGTTTCCAAACCCTGGTGTGGTCATCGCCTGCCAAGTGCTCCTGCCTCGAGAGTTTTGGAGGATGCTGCACCGAGTTGCCCGAGTCCCGCTGCGGGATCTTCACAGGTTTTGTTGGCAACTCGGGGGGCCACACCCTCTTCTTCTTCTTAGGAGAGTCCGGCGACCTACCGGAGGAGCTGCTGCCTCGGGACTCCAAGGACACCCGGACCTCCCTCGAGGAACCCTCCTTTGAATTGGGGTAGGGGGATGCTGGAGCAGAGTTTGGCTTGGGAACGAGCTTCCCCTACAACTCTAAACGTTTCCTGTTAGTCTTGGGCGGCATGGCCTGGCACCAGTCACAGGAGGAGCTGTCATGGTCCGGGCCCAGATAACAGAGGCAGCAAACATGAGTATCAGTAACCGATATGGTTTGGCCACATTGGTCACACTTTTTAAACCCACCGGGAGTCAAAGTGGAGAACAGCCGGCTGGGGTTGAGGACCCCCGAGCGAAAAAAGGCTCGAAAGCCAGTCAAGGAGAACCTCAACAAAAAAGGGACCACACGAGGCCGAGATTGGCACCGGGGTGCCCGACTCAAAGCAGAGGCAATACAGGGACCGAAGTCAAGAATTTGTGAAGGGAAAGAATCACTTTTTCTGGGACAGATGAGGACCATGTCTGTTGGGCTCCGCGGAAAAAAGGAGACTGAACAAGATGACATACTTGGGCAGGAAGGAGACTACGCATGAATGATAGCATTCCCAAAGGCTTTCTTTGAAAGCTGGGGAAATGCTCCGCACAGGCTACATCAGTGCTGATGTCACCCATATGTGAGGGCTGACTTCTTGCTTGTTCCTGGAGAACAAAACTTAGTCTCTAGGTTACCAAACCAGTGTTCTAACCACTAGGCTACTCCTCCTATGGTTACCGAAAAGACCGCAATCTAGTGGAGCCTCCCACATCGCGCTGAGCAAGAGAGTCACTCAGAAAGTGGTCATTCACGAGCATTTAATCAATCTTTTCCTCTCAATCTTCAGATTTTCTTCAGAGAGGAGAAAATCTATCCACCATCTGCTGGAGACAAAGAAATACTGAAGAGACCTCTGGTGTTTGAGGCAAATAGAGGCAAAGGAATGATGTCATTGAAATCTGGGCTTTTCATTGGTTCTTTGTCTCTACCAATCTGCTGGTAGGGGAACACAACTCACTTATCTGGACGTCACCCATATGTGAGGACTGATTTCCTGCTTGTTCCCGGAGAAATGAGCATTCACATCAGCCACAACTAGGATTCTTTGACTTTGTGAACAATTTTCCAGTTTGATCTTGGGGTGACCCTGGCAGGACAGCTGTTCCTAGACAGTCGCTGTAAACTTCAACATTTTCTGTTTGTAGACAGACTGACAGTGAATGGATGAAGGCTGAAAAGTTTAAAAATGGCATTGTAACCCTGTCCAGAGAGAAGAGCATCAACTACACTTTTTCATAAATCCTCCGAAATTTCTTTTGATTGTGGCATGATGAAGTCCCACTAATTTTTAAGATGAAGACTAAACTCAGAACCTTTTGGACCTCTACATAGGACAGAATAGCCCAACTCAATCATGCATATTTACTCTGCAGATTGGTTTAGTTGTTACCCATTTATTTAAGCATCTGATTCTAATTAGGCAATTAACCATGTTATGAAAACTAGGGGTTCACTTACTATTTCACACACTCATAATGAATTATTCTTATTACTACTTTTTTATTATTTATTAGTATTTATCTAACGCCTTTTCCAGTAGAGGTTCAAAGTGAGTTACATTCAGGTACAGTAGTTATTGTAAACATGGAATTGTTTAATTGGTAGCCTATTTATTGCATAAGAAAATATTGGTGTCATTTAAACAAGAATATCATGGAAAGAACTTGTAATTTCCATTATGCTTGGAGAACAATTTTTTTTTCTCAGCACCACAGATTGGTGATACACATACCTAGCTGCAGAAAGCCTCAACTAAATGTACATGGCTGGTCTGTGTGCCTAAAAGGAGCAATGTGTGGTTGGGTACATTTCTAGGGAGGGAGTGGTGTGGTTGGGTTCATACATACTTGGGGGGATGTGCAGTGGTGATTCTCTGTTCAGAGGTCTACATATACCCATGACTATCTTCAAGCACCATCAACCTATACATATAGGTGACTGTTGTACAGTTGGGTACATACGTAGTCTGGGGTATATGCTAACATCTAGGCAAAGAACCACCACTGTGTGCACTCAATGCTATTTTATATACAGATTTGGGCTAATTACTCATCTAATAGAGAACACAGAGACATTTTTACCGCATCACATAAAACCAATGAATAACTACCAGTTGAGCCAAGAAGGGCTATCAATTACATTGTGAACCGAGTGCCCATGCTTACTAACTTTCACTTTGGAATCATATATAGTTGTTATAGTTGCAGTGACAAATACCACTGCTGTCTAAATTTGTAACTTAGACAAGAATATATCATCTTTGGCATGCAGACCAAACAAATGTGAGAAGTATCTGGACTCTCTTTACTCTGCAATATTCTCATAGATATACGTCCCACATAGTAATATACTTTACCTTTGGCTTTTCTTGTACAAATGTTCCTTGGCTAATGTTTTTATAACAGATCATTTCCTCACTAGTTTAGAACATGATACCATCCCTGACTCTTGCAAACATGAGATGTGCCCTCCACTACAAGTTGGTCCAGACTAGTCTTGTTTACTTCTTGCCCCTTCATGGCCCCAACCTTTTACCTAAGAACAAAACGGCCTCTGTTGAAAGAATACAAAGATACATGTTTTCTTGAAGGGTAAACAGCAGATCCATCATTTTACACCATTTGCTTAACAAAGAGGCATATTTACTAAATCATGTTAACTGCTAGCATGGCGTTCAGAGAGCAGTGAGTGAGCCGTGCTAAAATCTAGTGTGGGGCCCTGCGCAAAAAATCCTACACTAAATGGTTAGCATGCAAATGTGCAGGAACAGGGTGGGTTAAGAGCACAACGTGGGTGTTGATGGTGCATCATGGTTAGTGCAGGTGTTTTGGCCGCATGCTACCATGACTGTGAAAGTTAGCGTAGGTTGCACTTAAGGCCACCTCAATGAGTGACATTAAGTGCACCCGCATGCCTTGTTACTGCCACACCACACATTGGCAATGTACCAACGGCAGGGAAAGGAACACACATGTCCCCTGAAGTTTGTGCAGGCTCCATGGTGATTTTGCGTCTTGAGCACTTGTTATTGGTGTTCTTGTTAGTAAACATACCCCAAACTGCCTTGCTATGGAGAGTATTTTAGAAAACTTATTCATAATTTCCACATGAAACTATAGGCATTTATATGTGAAAACTGCAACCAGATGTAAATGACAATTTTAGCAAGTTGCTATTTTCATGTGGAGATCCTTACTACATTGAAATTTTGAAAGGGTATGGTGGGGCTGTAATTTGGGTATGGCTTGAAGAGAGAAAAAATCTACAAGTGTATTCCCCATTTTACAAAGAGAATCCATGTATATGACAACAAATTTCAATATCGGGTTTTACACCTGCTCAGGGGTATGTATAGATCGGTGGTTCCCAAACTTGGAGTCAGAGAAACATGGCCATTTCCCCTTCTCTCTGGACTTTCACAGTGACCTATGCCAAGTATTTATTTATTTATTTTATTTTATTTAGACAGTTTTTGTATACCGCCTTATCCTTCAATCAAAGCGATCAACAACACAATTGGGGGATACATTTAACACACGGGGATATGAGACACATACACTAATACTTATAGGGAACATGGGCAATGGAGGGTTAAGTGGCTTGCCCAAGACCACAAGGAGCACCTGTGGGACTAGAAACCCCAGTCCTTCCAGTCCAAGGTTGCTGTCTTCTAGTGGGATTTGAACCCCTGACCTTCCGGCCTGAAGTACCTTGCCCCAACCACTAGGCTACTCCTCCCTCTAGTAGTAGTAGCAATCACCAGTCAGACTGTGGCCTGTAAGCCAGTGAAGATTCATAAGCCCTTGTCCCTCCTGTGGAAGCCTGTTAGACTGGAAACCCCAAGCTGAGCACTGGGGTCTGTAAGCACACACTGCACACTGACCCCAGTACTCAGCTGCTGCTGCCGCCTTCCTGCTTTAGATGAGTGGAGGGAGAGGACGGAGGCTGGAGACCTGCTATTTTGATTTCATCATCAGAGGTCACGTGAATTTTCAGTTCTTAAAATGAGGTCATACGGGATAAAAGTTTGAAAAGCACTGGCATAGATTTCAAAAAGGTGGTCATTTCGGCCAGGGCTTTACATGGTACCAAATACAACGAAACTGCAGAGAGATCATTCGGACCTCCAGACCTGAAGTGTGCCTGCAGCTTTTTGTTTCATTACAAGGTCAGAGACTTATCAGCCCCCCCTCACCCCCACCCCACCCCATAGACAAAACAATGTTAAGTTCATTGTCATGGTTTGATTCTTTATAATGAATGTTAGCTGATTACAGTATTTAGTAAGACTGTACACTGCAGTTAGTGGACGCCTTTTTTCCTCTTTAAATAATAGAACAATGGGAACCATAGGCTCAGATTCACTGGGTTACAGAATCTCCAGAAGGCATGAACTTCACAACAAGGTTGATGTCTTTTACTAATCATATTCCTTTATATACAGCAGTAGACTGGTTCAGATATGGAATGTGCATGGTGGAAGGTGACAGGAATATACAGGAGATAGCATGCACACCCTGCTGTCTGGGTTTCCTGTCATTCAAGCTCAGATGGTTCTGCTAGTGAATCTATAAGAGAGAGTGAGTTAAAAAACTAACCTAGACCAAGGCTTCATAAGCAAAAACAAACTGACTTGTTACATAATTAGAACCTGGATTATCAAGGAAAACAGAGCTTGATGAATTACCCTTAACCTCCCCTGACTTGTCTAGAAGCTGTCAGCTAGTGGAAAACAGACAGGAAAAGAAAAAGTTCTTAATCTGAATCAGGGCTATGTGGTGTGTTACAACTTTGACACGGCAACGGGACGACAGACTAACTAGTATATAATGCCCTCTGCATAGCATGGTAATGTAATGCAGAAGTAGGGCTACTATTTATTGCCAGCAGTGGAGGCAAGACTCACTCTATGCAGTAATTACAACACATTGCTGGGCAATAAGCAAAACTCTGGTCTACCTTATCCCCCTGATGGAGGAAGCAGGCAAGCATTATAGATAGAATCAAAGGGCCATTTGGTTCAATGCAGTTTATCTATCTATCTATCTATCTATTTAGCACTTACAGAGCGCCACACACGCAGCGCTGTACAGCTAACCTACAAGAGGCAGCCCACATACAAAAGAGAGTCCCTACCCGCCAGAGTCATGCTCATCGGAGCTTACAATCTACTCAGAGTAATACAGAGCATAAGTCAGTTCAGTGCAAGGCATAAGATAAGGATAGAAGTTAGGATTTGAAAGCAATGGTGAAGAGGTGTATCTTCAATCTGGATTTACACCGTTTCTTGAAATACTCCCAAATGATTTAGAAAATGAAGAAAAGCGAGCAGAATCAAATAAATAAACGCAATAAACAATAAGCATAACCTGTCACATTAATTCCACATCACACAAAAAGACATTGCATTATACATAAGATGCAGTTATCATTTATCCTTGGTATACAAATGCATTCTCACAAGCCCCACCCAAGCAATGACTGATGCTGTCTAATAAAACCAGCATCCTATCGAGCTCCTTTCTAATCAGAGCTGAACCTATATTAGAAGAACAACCTGTAATGAAGGCAGTCTCCATCCAGCCAGAGCTCGGTACTAGGCACCCTAGGTGAATCTTCCACCTTACGCCCTCTCCTCAATTAACTCCTAGACCCCTAATGCCCCCCACCCCCAAGATTTTGGTAATTAAACTCAGAAATCAAGATCAATTCAACAGATAATTTAAGAGCAATAAATGATCTACAACAGTTCCACAAAGAATTAAAGACTCAACTGTTTATTGAGTATTATATAACTCTCATGAGATAGCCCAAGCTCAACCTAATTAATTACTCACAGCAATATTTCGCTCCCAAACTTATATCCACTGCTACATTGTATATAGTTGTTGTAATAAAGTTCCAAGATTACATCCACTGTAATACTGTACTGTATGTAGTTATTGTAATATAGTTCTTACAAGTTAAATGTACATAAGTTATTGATGTTCCTTTTGTTTGTTGTAAACCGCCCCTGATCTCTGGAAGGAGCGGTATATAAAACTTGTTAAATAAATAAATCACCCGTCCCAGTCTTGTAATTGGACATGATACTTTCGAATATTATACATCTAGAGAGACAGTGGGAATAATTTTTATAAGAACATAAGAAATGTCACACTGGGTCAAACCAAGGTCCACCAAGCCCAGTATCCTGTTTCCAACAGTGGCTAATCTACGTCACAGGTAACTAGCAGCTTCTCCAAAAGACACAGGTTCCACAATGCTTGTACTGGGTCAAGCAGTGGATGTTCCGGATCCCCTTTAATAATGGTTTATGGACTTTTCCACTAGGAACTTGTCCAAACCTTTTTTAAATCCGGCTACACTAACAGCTTTTACTACATCCTCCAGTAACAAATTCCAGAGTTTTATTATACGTTGAGTGAAAAAATATTTTCTCTTATTAGTCTTAAATAGGTTACCCTGTAGCTTCATTGCATGTCCCCTAGTCTTTCTATATTTTGATGGCGTAAAAAACAATCATAGTAACATAGTAAATGACAGCAGATAAAGACCAGTATGGTCCATCTAGTCTAGATCTACATTTACCCGTTCTACTCCATTCATTAATTTATAGACCTCCCCTCAGCCGTCTCTTTTCCAGGTTGAAGAGCCCTAACCTTTTTAGCCTCTTTTCAATCCTTCCATCCTTCAATCCCCTTTACCATTTTGGTGGCTCTTCTCTACCTTTTCTAATAACAATATATTCTTTTTAAGATACGGCGACCAGAATTGCACACAATGTTCAAGGTGTGGTCGCACCATGGAAAGATATAGAGGCATTAAAATATCCTTTGTTTTATTCTCCATTCCTTTCTTTATGATACCTAGCATTCTATTTGCTCTCTTGGTTGCCCCTTCACACTGGGCAGAGGGTTTCAACATGTTATCCACGATGACGCCTAAATCTTTTTCCTGGGAGGTAGTTCCTAATGTGGAACCTTGCATTGTGTAACCATAGTTTGGGTTGTTCTTTCCTAACTGCATAACTTTGCACTTGTCCACATTAAATTTCATTTGCCATTTGGATGCCCAGTCTTCCAATTTATCAAAGTCCTCTTGCAATTTTCCACAATCCTCATAGGTTTTAACAACTTTGAATAATTTTGTGTAATCTGAAATTTGATCACCTCACTCATTATTCCTGTTTCCAGGTCATTTACGAATATGTTAAAATGCAGCGGACTCGGTGATGCAGTGAGCACAGCAGACAGACACTGCTTGAGCTCCGGTCTCCTCCGGCCCAAATCGGGTCATTAGTGTCGTTCTGAGAATCGAACTTGAGCAAAAATACTTTATACTTTGCCGGAAAAGGTATACGTGGCTGGTGCTGTTTTCGGGAGGGCACTGCTGAGATGGCGGCGACTGCTAAGGCCGCTCGGAAGGAGAAAGAACGGGGAGCCCCAACAACTAAAATGGCGGACACTATAACCATGCCAAAATCGCCGACCTCTCCGGCTTTCCTGGAAGAGGTCTCAGCAGCCGTGGCGGAGGCTCTGGCCACACAATTTACGGCCTTACATGAAAAGATGGACAATTTGCAATCTTCGTTTGGTGCCTTGGGTAATCGTCTTCAAGAAGCTGAAGATTGTATTGGGAGGACGGAAGATAGCTTGGAATCCCTGACCCAAGAATTGACGAATCTGAAATCCCAAGTCCAGGCACAGGAAACAAAAATTGACGATTTGGAGAACCGTTCACGGCGCAACAATTTGAGGCTGATGGGCATCCCAGACTCGATCGCTGATAAAGATTTAAAGCCCTATTTGGAGAACTTGCTCCCCCAGGTATTTGAAGGTATAGAGGATGGCGGGAAGTTGCATATTGAAAGAGCACAATGCGTGGGGAGTAAGCAACCTCGAGACCAACGGCCGAGGGTAGTGCTCACTAAATTTTTGCATTTCCCCCAAAAAGAGGCTATCCTAAGAGCTGCACGGCAGAGGGGAGATCTAACGCATGAGAATTTGAAACTCAGAATTACCCAAGATTATTCTGTGGCCTTAAGCCAGAGGTGCAGAGCCTATGCCCCCCTCTGTCAACAACTGATTAATGCCAAGATCAAATTCTCGGTGCAGTATCCTGCCAGACTGCATGTCTTTCACGAGGGGACCCACCGGACATTCGACTCAGCGGCAGATGCAGAACCCTACATCACGGCACTTGTAGGAGGGGAGTGAGTGTCCCCGCCTCGCTTACAAAACCCTTGAGGAACTCTCAGCACCATCAATTCCTTTCTGGGGACTGACTGCTCCAGGAGAATGTGTCGGACTACGGGAGGGTGCAGTGGACTTGGGTCCCCTCTCCCCTGCTTTCTGAGACTCTTCCCTTGGGTCCTTCTTGAGCTGGCCTGGGTGGTCTGGGCCTCTGGGTTATCATGGGAGGGGGGGATTGATAGGGAGTATGACTGCTGGGAGTGCCGTTGTCGGGCCTCCTCCAGAAGATAACTTAATTACACCCTACACATTCCGAAAGCTGATGATACCAACGAATGAGTGTGGCTGGGGGGGGGGGGGGGGTTGGAGGATGAATGTGTGGAGTCGGGTGTGGGATCTGAGCGCGTGGAGTCTGGGAGGGGAGCCCTTGACAAGGTGTGGTGTGCCCTTTTCACTGGGCCGTGCAGGGGAGCTGACACCTTGGGTGTATGATAAATTCTTGCATTGGTGGGCTATTTGTTTTTGATTATCCCACTGTCGACTTCCTCCGTATTACCTCCCCTCCAAATAGTTCTATTATGAGTGCTGGGTTAGTGCGGGCAGGAAGCAGAGTACTTGCAGGCCCCTGGAAGTACGGGGCAGGAACCTCCCTGCAGGGTTCTCTGGGGGCTCATGGGATCCGAGCGTGGGGGAAGGGAGGTAGGGGCTAGGCCAAATTGACCATCGGCCTGGCCCCCACAGGGGACATGGAGGACAGTCCCGGCTTCACTCGAGAGCCTTATAATTTAATTGAGGCAGAGAAGGTGACCCGGGAATTTAACTGTAACCTTATTCAGCCTAATGTTTAATGTGTTTGCTGCTGTTTTGTATTTTATTCTGTTGAGGCATTCTTGATTGTTTATGGGGGGGATTACTTAACATGCTGGGCGGAGTGTGCAGAGGTTGCAAAGTATGTTTCTACAGGGCGCGGAGGAGACCGTACGCATCACAGTTTGGTCTCTATCCAACAGAAGAGAAGGTAGAGGATGGAGAGATAGTTTGAGAGGGGGGGTGGGGGGGAGGAGGAGAGGGGGAGAGGGAGGGGGGTGGGGATATAGTCACATCCACCTAAGAGACAACTGGCATTTTGGGAATCACCTGAATGTTGAAGGGGGGGGGGCTCCAGGCTGGGGGGTTCCTTCCGGGAAAATGGTGATTATCTTTTTGAGATATTGGCATGCTACCCTACCATGCTGAAGATAATCTCCTGGAATGTTTGTGGCCTGGGGAGCCCTATTAAGAGAACTAAAATACTTCAGGCCTTAGCTAGGCAAAAAGCCGACATCGCCCTGCTTCAGGAAACCCACCAGACAGCCGAGGAGCATGCTAAATTGTGTAGAGACTGGGTGGGAGAGGTACGGGGGGCCCCGGCTTCGAATAAGAAGGGTGGGGTGGCTCTATTGATACATAAGCGTATACGTTTTGATGTAGATAGGGAAGTACTAGATCCAACTGGGAGATTCATATTGCTGCACGGCATCCTGGAGGGGAAGCCAGTTATTCTTGGAAATATCTATTGCCCTAACGTGCTTGACCCTGACTTATATTTCTGTTTAGCTTCTAAAGTAGAGCAGCTTCCGGAGCTCCCATTGATTCTGGGAGGAGATTTTAACGGTGTTATGGATGTGGAACTTGATACGTCTAGAGGTGCAGTGCCCAGGGAAAGAGCTCAGACGGCTCGGGCGCTAACCCACCTGGAGGGCAAGATTGGGATTGGTGGACCCTTGGAGACTGCTGCACCCTACTGAAAAAGATTACATACATCAGTCTCGAGCACATAGCTCTAGTGCACGTATCGACTATCTGTTGACCTCCAAGGGATTGTTTGCTACCGTGGAAGATGCGCAGATAGGTCCCATGGAAATCTCGGACCATGCCCTTATCTGGTTGCAGATGCGCTGGGGCGACAGTAGCCCCAGGACATGGCTCTGGCGATTTCCTTTGGAACTCTATAGGGATTCTCAGTTCCACCAGTTTCTTCTGAGGCGCTGGCAGGAGTTTGAGTCTGACCATAGCGGGCACCAGGACGATCCTGAGTTGGTTTGGGAGACAGCGAAAGTTGTCTTGCGAGGGGATATCATTGGGTTTTTGGCAAGAAAGCGGAGACTTTTAGCGGAGCGTATTATCTGCTTAGAACACTTAGTTACGAAGATGAGACGGATATGCGCAAGTAACCCAAGTATAGCCATCAAGAAACAGGTATGGGAGACTCAAACTGCGTTAAACAAACTTTTGCATCAGCGCGCAAAGAAGTCCGTAATGTATTACCACTTTCAACTTTACTGTCATGGCGATAAACCGGGAAGGCTACTGGCCCGATGTCTGCGCGGTCCTCAGAGTTCCAAACTGGTGCCAGCGCTCAAAGATGACCAGGGGGTGCTCCATAGGGAGAGCCCGGAGATAGTTCATGTCTTTCGCTCCTTTTTCCAGAGACTCTATACGGCAGAGGTGAGCTCTCCCACGCAGATGTTAGAATATTTGGAAGGTTTAGATTTACCTCAACTGAGCGAGAAACAAAGGGCGCAATTAGATCAGCCGATCTCCGTACAAGAGGTGCAAACTGTTATTGCTAGGGCGAGTTGTTATAAAACGCCGGGATCTGATGGGCTGGGTGCGGAATTCTATAAGATTCTTAGCAAACTGGTCTCCCCGCTCCGGGTTGCAGTTCACACCAGGAGATCCGAACATGGCGCCTTCCAATGGGGAAGTAACCTTGCTCATGTTATACTCATCCCTAAACCGGGGAAGGATCCGCTGCGGGCATATTCGTATCGACCTATCTCACTTCTTAACTTTGATCTCAAAATTCTGGCGAAAATCCTCGCAGATCGTTTGGCGGGTGTCTTGGGACAGTTGGTTCACGAATCGCAGGTTGGATTCGTGAAAGGGCGCTATGCGGTACGCAACCTGTGAAAGATATTAACTTCATTGGAGTGGGTGCAGAGTAGATATCTCCAGTCCTTGTTAATAAGCTTTGACGCTGAGAAAGCTTTTGATAGGGTTGATTGGCAATACCTGTGTTACCTGCTCCCCTGTTACGGGCTCGGGAACTCCTTTTGTGATATGGTTAGAAGTCTCTACATAGACCCGACCGCGGCGATCTACTGTAATGGGGTGCTATCTGAAAATTTCCCTTTAAGACAGGGGACTAGGCAGGGATGTCCTCTTTCCCCCTTCTTTTTGTTTTATCCCTGGACCCTTTTATACGTAGAGTAGAGTCATCTCGGGCGGTACGGGGGATTCGTATTGGCTCGTCTGAATTTAAGTTGTCTGCCTTCGCAGATGACCTTCTCGTGCATCTGCTGCTGCCCCAAGAATCACTACCCGCGTTGTTGCTGGAATTTACGACTTTTGGCCAGTTTGCAGGCCTTTGTATTAATAGAGACAAGTCAGAGGCCTTAGATGTATCTGGTCGAGTGCGGAGTGGCTGGCAGGGGGACTTCCCTCTCAAGTGGGCGGAGGACCATTTTAGGTACCTCGGCATTACACTGACTAGCCAGCCCTCCCAGCTTTATGGGTGTAATTTGAACCATATCATAACCAGGTTGCGAGATCAGTTGCAGGCGTGGAGACCCCTTCCGTTGTCATTATCAGGGAGAATTTCAGCGATCAAGCTGGTCGTTCTACCGCGGATACTTTACTGGATGCAAACCCTGCCGGTCTGGTTGCTGCGGAGAGACCTGTGGCAGATAGAGGGAATAATTCGAGGATTCTTGTGGAAGGGGGCGAGAGCGCGTATCCCCTATAGCCATTTGGTGGGGAGTTGGAGGCAGGGTGGACTGGGGCTTCCTGACTTGGGTGCATATGCATTGGCTTGTCAGGCTCGGCACTTGGGGGATTGGTTGGGTAGAACAGAGGTGTATACTCCCATGGCCTTTGAAGAGGCTTATGCAGCTCCGAATTCTTTACTTGCTCTTTTGCACCAGGATAACCGCATGATCTCATGTCACTTAGCTGATAGTGTGTTGCTTGGTTCGGTGCGTCGAACCTGGAGACAACTAAACGTCTATTGGAAAAGGAATTGGAGGGTTTCGAGTTGGCTGCCAATCCAAGGTAACGTTCATTTTATCCCCAGAATGGACACCGCGATTTTTCGAGATTGGGCACGGAGAGGACTTCATAGTTTGGGCCATGTGGTGGAACCCTCTGGGAAATGCAAGTTGTTTTTACCATTATGTACTGAATACGATTTGGGGCCTGCTCACCTTTTTGCATATTTGCAGATTTCACATTATGTGGCCTCATTGCTGAAAGCGGAACTACAGGCAGACCGCTCGGCGGATATTTTGGAATTCTTTGATTTGGGAGGGGGGACCCCGCCGTCAATTAGGTTGCTGAAGTCTCGACTAGCTCAGTATAGGCCTTTTCCAGAATATCGTACAGTGGAATTGGCGTGGGCCGGGGAGATGGGCAGGGAGGTCCCTCCGGGTACTGTTAACAAAGCTCTACAACAGATAGTGGATCTGGCAGTGAGAGCCCGCTGGAGGGAAACGCAATTCAAATGTATAACTAGAGTACACTTCTCCCCTCGACGGGTCTTTCGCTCACATCTCACCTTAGATGGCCGGTGTCCGCGGTGCTCGGATCCATTAGCGACCTTATTGCATATGTGGTGGGGTGTCAGTTCATTCATCCCTATTGGGCAAAAATTAGTTCGTTTATGGGCAGGTTACTGGGACAGAGAGTGTGCTGGGATGTCTCATTAGTTACACTGGATCAGTTGCGCCCCACACAGCCAAAAGGTAAATGGGAGCGATTGCTAGTCCGTAAGGCTTGTCTGGTGGGTACAGGGCCCCTACTGCGTAGATGGCGGGAGCGGAGCCCGCCCTCCTTCTGGGAGTGGCGTAACGCCTTTCATCAGTTGATGCTCATGGAGTGTAGGAGCGCCCGGGACAGTGTTCGGTGCTGGCCACTTTTCCAGATGCTATGGGATCCCTATATTCAGACTCTGAACCCTCGTAGCCGGAATGAAGTGTTACAACTGGGTACCTAGGCAGGAATGCTGGATAGGCAGATGCGCAAGTGTAGTAGCGAGTGGTGCCCTTGGGGAGTATTCTTGTCCTGGAGTGGATGTGACTATGGGGAGGGGGGGGAGGGCGGGAGGAGTTGGGGTTAAGGGGGGAGGGGATAAAGAGCTAAATACACCTGTAATCGTGGTTGGTCTCCAGGTTGGGGATAAGAGTCAACCCCACTTGGAGTCTGTTTCCTGTTTTGATTGTTCTTGTTTACTGGTGTCTACAAATAAAGTCTTTAAAAAAAAATGCAGCGGACTCAGCACGGATCCCTGGGGTACTCCACTATTCACCTTTCTCCATTGGGAAAATTGACCATTTAGTCCTACCCTCCGCTTTCTATTTTTTAATCAGTTCCTGATCCACAATAGCACACTACCTCCTATCCCATGGCTTTTTAATTTCACCAAAAGTATCTCCTAAGGGACCTTGTCAAAGGCTTTCTGAAAATCCAGATACACTATATCAACTGACTCGCCTTTGTCTACTTGTTATTCACACCTTAAAAAAAAAATAACAGAATAGTAAGACTTCCTTGGCTAAACCCATTTTGGCTGTCTCCCATCAAGTCATGACTATCTACATACTCAGCAATTTTGTTCTTTATAATGGTTTCTACCATTTTTCCTGGTACTGACATCAGGCTCACCAGTCTGTAGTTTCCCAGATCACTCCTGGAACCCTTTTTAAAAATTGGCCATCCTCCAGTCTTCAGGTATTACTGATGATTTTAATGATAGTTCACAGATTACTAATAGTACGTCTGCAATCTCATATTTCAGTTTTTTCAACACCCTGGCATGTATACCATCTGGTCCAGGTGATTTGCTATTCTTCAGTTTATCAAATAGTAGTAATACATCTTCCCGGTGTATCGATATTTCTTTCAATTCTTCTGCAGCATCATCTTTAAATACCATTTCAGTCATGGGTAACATCCCTACATCTTCCTCAGTAAAGATCGAAGCAAAGAATTCATTAAATTTCTCTGCTATGGCCTTGTCCCCTCTTAGTGCCCCTTTTACCCCTCTATCATAAGATCATAAGATCATAAGATATGCCATACTGGGTCAGACCAAGGTCCATCAAGCCCAGTATTCTGTTTCCAACAGTGGCCAATCTAGGTCATATGTACCTAGCAGTTTCCCCAAGGGACACAGGTTCCACAATGCTTGTATTGGTTCAAGCATTGATATCCTGGGTCCCTTCTTAATAATGGCTTATGGACCTTTCCTCCAGGAACTTGTCCAAACCTTTTTTAAACCCAGCTACACTAACAGCCTTTACTACATCCTCCGGTAACAAATTCCAGAGTTTGATTACATGTTGAGTGAAAAAATATTTTCTTTTATTAGTCTTAAATAGTTTACCCTGTAGCTTCATTGCATGTCCCCTAGTCTTTCTATATTCTGATAAGGTAAACAATCGATCTACGTTTACCCGTTCCACTCCGCTCATTAATTTATAAACTTCTATCATATCTCCCCTCAGCCGTCTCTTTTCCAGGTTAAAGAGCCCTAACCTTTTTAGCCTTTCTTCATAGGAGTATCCTTCCATCCCCTTTACCATTTTGGTGGCTCTTCTCTGAACCTTTTCTAATAACTCTATATCCTTTTTAAGATACGGCGACCAGAATTGCACACAATATTCAAGGTGCGGTCTCACCATGGAACGATATAGAGGCATTATAATATCTTTTGTTTTATTTTCCATTCCTTTCCTTATCATACCTAGCATTCTATTTGCTCTCTTGGCCGCCGCTGCACACTGGGCCGAGGGTTTTAACATGGTATCCACAATGACGCCTAAATCTTTTTCCTGGGTGGTGGTTCCTAATGTGGAACCTTGCATCGTGTAACCATAGTTTGGGTTGTTCTTCCCTAGGTGCATAACCTTGCACTTGTCCACATTAAATTTCATCTGCCATTTTGATGCCCAGTCTTCCAATTTATCAAGATCCTCTTGCAATTTTCCACAATCCTCTTGGGTTTTAACAACTTTAAATAGTTTTGTGTCATCTGCAAATTTGATAACCTCACTCGTTATTCCACTTTCCAGGTCATTTATGAATATGTCAAAAAGCAGCGGACCCAGCACAGATCCCTGGGGTACACCACTATTCACCTTTCTCCATTGGGAAAATTGGCCATTTAGCCCTACCCTCTGCTTTCTATCTTTTAACCAGTTCCTGATCCACAATAGTACACTGCCTCCTATCCCATGACTCTTTAGTTTTGCCAAACGTCTCTCATGAGGGACCTTGTCAAAGGCTTTCTGAAAGTCCAGATACACAATATCAACCGACTCACCTTTGTCCACCTGATTATTCACTCCTTCAAAAAAACATAACAGATTGTTAAGACAAGATCTTCCTTGTCTAAAGCCATGTTGGCTGTCTCTCATTAGTTCATGACTATCTACATGCTGAGTAGTTTTATTCTTTATGATGGTTTCTATCATTTTCCCGGTATTGACGTCAGGCTCACCGGTCTGTAGTTTCCCGGATCACCCCTGGAACCCTTTTTAAAAATTGGTGTTACATTGGCGATCCTCCAATCTTCAGGTATTAGAGATGATTTTAATGATAGTTCACAGATTACTAATAGCAGGTCTGCAATCTCATATTTCACTTCTTTCAATACCCTTGGATGTATACCATCCGGCCCAGGTGATTTGCTACTCTTCAGCTTATCTAATAGTTGTAATACATCTTCTCGATGTATCGATATTTCCTTCAATTCTTCTGCACCTTTAAATACCACTTCAGTCATGGGTAACATCCCTACATCTTCCTCAGTAAAGACTGAAGCAAAGAATTCGTTCAGTCTCTCCGCTATCGCCTTGTCGCCTCTTAGTGCTCCTTTAACCCCTTTATCATCTAATGGACCAACTGACTCTCTCACAGGTTTTTTGCTACGAATGTACTTGAAAAGGTCTTTACTTCGCGTTTTTGCTTCTGCAGCAAGCTTCTTCTCAAATTCTCTCTTTGCCTGCCTTATCAATGCCTTGCATTTGACTTGCCAGTGCTTGTGCTGTTTCCAGGTTTCGTCGTTTGGCTCTTTTTTCCATTTCCTGAAAGATGCTTTTTTGGCAACAACAGCCTCTCTGACCTCAACTTTAAACCATGCTGGCAGTTTTTTGGACTTCTTTCCACTTTTCTTAAAGCGTGGAATACAGCTGGTCTGGGCTTCCAAGATAGTATTTTTCAACAACACCCAAGCTTGATGTAAGTCTTTAACCTTTGCAACTGCTCCTTTTAGTTTTTTCTTGACTGTTTTCCTCATTTTATCATAGTCTCCCTTTCGAAAGTTAAAAGGTAGTACTGTGGATTTCCTTACTATCCCTCCTCCACTAATTAAATCAAAGACGATCATGCTATGATCACTATTGCCAAGTGGCCCCAACAACCTTATCTCTTGCACTAGATCTGGTGTTCCACTAAGGATTAGGTCTAATATGGCTTCCCCTCTGGTCGGTTCATGAACCAGCTGCTCCAAGAAGCAGTCATTTATTTCATCTAGGAACTTTATCTCCCTAGCATGTCCTGACGTGACACTGACCTAGTCGATACCGGGGTAGTTGAAATCACCCATTATTATTACTGTGCTGTAACGTTTGTTAGCTTCCTTGATTTCTTTGAGCATTTCATCATCCATTTGGTCATTCTGGCCAGGCGCTCGATAGTACACCCCCACTGCCATTGCCTTCCCCCTTTTACATGGAATTTCAATCCATATAGATTCTACAGCAGATTTTGTTTCCTGCAAAACTTTAATCCTTTCTGACTCAATGCCCTCTCTAACATAGAGAGCAACCCCTCCACCAATTTGATCAGCTCTATCATTACAATATAGTTTGTACCCAGGTATCACAGTGTCCCACTGGTTGTCGTCCTTCCACCATGTCTCTGATATTCCAATCATATCTAACCTTTCATTTAGTGCTATATATTCTAACTCTCCCATCTTATTTTTTAGACTTCTAGCATTTGCATACAAGCATTTTAGAGAATGTATTTTATCCATATTAATTTGTCTGTTAGACATGAGTAATTTGGGATCTTTAAGCTCTGTATGCTCCATACTTGAGGGCATTTGGGCTACTTTACTCTTTTGTGGAACCTCTCTGCTTTTGGTAGTATCCTTCAAAGATACATTCTTCCGAACCATCTGCTCTCGGGCGACTGTCGGCTTTCCCCTAATATCTAGTTTAAAAGCTGCTCTATCTCCTTTTTAAAGGTTAATGCCAGCAGCCTGGTTCCATCCCGGTTAAGGTGAAGCCCATCCCTTCGGAAGAGCCCCTCCTTTCCCCAGAATGTTCCCCAGTTCCTAACAAATCCAAACCCCTCATCTCTGCACCATTGTCTCATCCACGCATTGAGACTCCGGAGCTCTGTCTGCCTTTTGGGTCCTGCGCGTGGAACAGGAAGCATTACGGAGAATGCTACCCTGGAAGTTCTGGATTTCAACTTCCTACCTAAAAGCCTAAATTTAGCCTCCAGAACCTCCCTACCACATTTTCCTATGTCATTGGTACCAACATGTACCAAGACAGCAGACTCCTCCCCAGCACTATCTAAGACCATATCTAGGTGGTGCGTGAGGTCCGCTACCTTCGCACCAGGCAGGCATGTTACCAGGCGATCCTCACGTCCACCAGCCACCCAGCTATCTACATGCCTAATGATCGAATCACCAACTATAACGGCTGTCCTAACCCTTCCCTCCTGGGCACATGGCCCTGGAGAAACTTCCTCGGTGCGAGAGGGTTTTACATCACCTGGAGGACAGGTCCTAGTTACAGGATCACTTCCTGCCACACCACGGTGATGCTCTCCTGTCACGTGACCTCTCTCCTCCATGGCAACAGGGATGCTGCCAGACTGGAGGTGGGACTTCAGGACTATATCCCTGTAGGTCTCGTCTATGTACCTCTCTGTCTGTCTTATGCTTTCCAAGTCTGCTACTTTAGCCTCTAGAGAACGGACTCGTTCCCTGAGAGCAAAGAGCTCCTTGCACCTAGTGCACACGTAAGACCTCTCACCAACTGGGAGAAAATCATACATGTGACACTCAATGCAAAAGACTGGAAAGCCCCCATCCCGCTGCTGGACTGCTGTCTGCATCTTAGTTTTAAGTTTGTGTTTAGATCTAAGTTCTTTACTTACTAAGGGTTGCTATGGATATTTATACTAATAAAACTGAACCTAATACGTGTAATATACCTTGTTCACCTGAAGCTTAACTAATCTCAGGTCCTTAGTGTATGACTGATTTGGGTAATGAGCTTCACCTGAGAGCACCTCCTGTCTTTTAAGATGTGTAAGTACCTATAAAGCTACGATTATCCCAGGGGTGGGTGGGTGGGTGGGTGTGGGGAGGGTGGGAGGGAATTAACACTTATTAAAAGAGGGCTGCTACACAGTACCCTGTCTTGTGCTGCTGAGGTAAGCTATATTCTGATTTGATTTAAATTATAGCTCTTAGCTGCTGCTAGGCTCTAACTTCTTATGAAATTTAAAGTACAAGCTCTCTGCTGGGTTCTAAATTTAACCAGAAAGCTCTTTTCTGTGTTGTAAATTTAAGCTAAAAGAACTTTGCTGATGCTAGGCCCTGAGTGACTATTAAATGTAAACTGCAAGCTCTCTGCTGGGTTCCAAATGTAACCAGAAAGCTCTCTTCTGTGTTTTAAATTTAAACTAAAAGTACTTTGCTGTTACTAGGCCCTGAGTGACTATTAAATTTAAAGTACAAGCTCTCTGCTGGGTATGAAATGTAAATCATCTAATGCTCCAACTGACTCTGTCACAAGTGTTTTGTTATGAATGTACTTGAAAAAGGTTTTATTACACATTTTTGTTTCCACAGCAAGCTTCTTCTCAAATTCTCTCTTTGCCTGCCTTATCAATGCCTTGCATCTAACTTTCCAGTGCTTGTGTTGTTTCCAGTTTTCATTATTTGGCTCCTTTTTACATTTCCTGAAAGATGCTTTTTTTGGCTACAACAGCCTCTCTGACCTCACCTTTAAATTATGCTGGCAGTTTTTTGGACTTCCTTCCACTTTTCTTAAAGCGTGGAATACAGCTGGTCTGGGTTTCCAAGATATTATTTTTAAACAACACACATGCTTGATGTAAATCTTTAACCTTTGCAAATGCACATTTTAGTTTTTTCTTAACTATTTTCCTCATTTTATCATAGTCTCCCTTTTGAAAGTTAAAAGGTAGTACTGCGAATTTCCTTACCGTCTCTCCTCCATTTATTAAATCAAGAACATTTTGCATGTATATGTGCCTAAAATGCCTCTTATAAAACTACCCCATGCATACAAATATGCGAGTACTTGTACAAGACCAAGGTGATTTGCACAGGGTGCATTTCTAGCTCGCGATGGCCCTGCTTTGGGCTTGAAACAAGCTGTATAGTAGGTGTGAGGACTGGGAGTATTGCTCTGCTAGAGGAGGAAAGAAGGCAACTGCTAGCATCAGAGTAGTTCTAAAACATTCGCTCTTAGATAAGTCTTTCCCTCAAGCCATAAGCTACAAGGGGCACCTGAGACACCCCATTCAGCCAACGGGGGGGGAAGGGTGTGTTAAACTAGTAAGTGAGAATGGGCTTAAAATAATAAAAAAATCATTTAAACAACAGGCACTAAAAATATTTTTGTTTAATGTTTTACAGGAATTGATTTAAATCTGCTGTTATTCAGGTCAGCTCAGTGAGAGTATGCTGGCAGGCATGCTCTCTAGATTAGAAGGTGTATCAGAGGTAACAAGTGAGGATATGAAATATACAGTATCAAACACTGTATTTTAGACGCAGATTTCCTTTCACTCTTGTTTAAATGGCTTACTGTAGTCCTGAATACTTTCATTCAATAGCACACTGACTATGGAGATTGCTCACTACATTCACACATCATATTAATGGGGAAAAGGACACAGTAATGGTAAAGTAAACACAGTCGGTAACAGTCCTTGTCCTTTCTGTGGCCCGTCTCTCATGAATGCTGCAGTACATAGCTAACAGAGACAGCATAAGGTAACACAACTAAAAAGGAAAATAATTCTTGCTGTGTATATCCTGGTGCATTGATAGGGCAACCTCAACTCCTCTCCTTTCCAAACACCACAGCAGCAGTGAAAACTTGAAAAACATGGCTGACAGGCATTTTTCATATAAATAGTTTCCCTGAGTCATGGACTGATAGTTTCCTATTATATGCATTCAAAACAATGAGGTACTGATTAAAAAAGCAGAGTGTTTAACAGGTAATATTTTTCAAGAGATGAATCCCCTTCCTTTCCTCAGCTAAACCTGCAGCATAAGATCAGACTGCCCATAAACACTATAAAGGCCTCATGCAATGTGCATGGGAATTCCAGTTGACTAAACATCAAAGCCTGTAGATCAGCTGAAATTAAAAGACAGATAAAGTAGAAAGCTCTATAACTGCTTTTGGATGACTGCTTTCTATGTTCGGAAATAACAGCGTCTGGAAAAAAGGGAAGGAACACTAACCTGGAAAGAGACTCATTGCTGTTAATGAGGATCTCATCTGCTAAATCCATGTCCTTCAAGAATGCAGTCCTGTCTGCAAACTGGAGCCTCAACAGAGGAGTTCCAGCAGACAGCCCCGGCTGTGGCACAGAAGATGGTTGGAGTGGTGCTTCACACTTGGGCATAGAGTTCTAGGGAAGAAAAAGAGAGAAGCTGAAGAAGGAGGTGCGACACAGAAGAATTCCAGTTTGCAAAATAGTGAAATCTAATGGAGCGAGTAGAAGCATAGCCACAAGATGCAAATGACTGAAAATCACAGCAGGCTGGAGAGGTCTGTTTAGTGACAAAATAGGTTAGGATTCCATTTCTGCAAAAGCAAGTAATTTCACTAAGAGAAACAAATGGCATAACATCAATTATTTTTTTATTTGGATTTAGCTCACATTATTTATCAGTGAGGCCCATTTAGTAAGGATACACAAAGTAATGTACATTAATGTGTACTAACACACGTTAACTCATTAATCCATGTTTGTAAATGAGGGCCTATGTTTGCAGCTGAGACACTGAAGGGTAAAGTGGATTGCCCAAGGTCACAAGTCTCTCTCTCCCCCACAATATGCATGCTCATACACTGTGAATGATCTAGGCTCTAGTCATAAAAGACTCTTCCCTATTCTGTTCCAAAGGAAAAAATCGTTATTGAATAAGACTAATACATGTGCATTATAAAAGTCTTCATGCCCATGTACATTTTTCACACTCTTCTGTCTAAAAAATGCAATTCAAAGTGCATTCATGTACCTCAGTGTGAAAGAACTATTATAATAGAAGTACTTAAAAAAAAAAACCAAAAAATACTGATTGCACAAGTCCCCACACCATTTGTCACAGCAAACCCAAAATCGCTCCATTTCGAAAATCTGCCTTAATAAGGTCTATAAGTTAAACAAAATCTGCCTCTGTACAATCCCAGAAGTTGAGCTGATTCGAATATTCCCAGATGAAGAATCAAGCTGCTTTTGTTGTATGAAGTGCATCTGAAGCAATGGTCTAAACATGCTGAGCACGTAGCTATCAAAAGAACTCCAAGTTGAAGCTCTTCAAAAGGACAGACTGGGCAGGGCTGGCCCATCCATTGAGCAAGAATGTTGTTTGCACACGGACCCGCGTTTCAGTGGGGCCCGTGCAAACAACATTCTGCATCAGCCCAAGTAAATTTAAAAAAAAACCTGTCTGCTACTACTGCTGCTGTGGCAGCGGCAGAATCAAGTGTCCCGCGCCCCCCCCCCCCCCGCCTGCCTGGCAGAGCCCTCCCTGAATCAGTCCTCTCAGCACCGACTTTCAGAACCGTGAAGGGAGAGTTTCTCTCTCACGGCTCTGTTAAGCCCACCGGCGCTGATGGGAAACAGGCATTTCCTGTGGGCTTAACAGAGCCGCGAGAAAGGGAAACTCTCCCTTCGCGGCTCTGAAAAGCTCACGCTGAGGGAGCTGATTCAGGAAGGGCTCTGCCGGGCAGGCAGGGGGGGACCGCGGGACACTTGATTCTGCTGCTGCCACGGCGGCAGCGGCAGGAACAGCAGCCAGTTTTTTTCTTTTTGTAAAATTTCCCTGGGCTGATGGGGGGGGAGGGGGTTAGGACTGGTAATGGGCTATGGGCTGATGGGGGGGGGGTTAGGACTGGAGGTGGACTGATGGGGGGGTTAGGACTGGTAATGTGCTATGGGGGGCTAAGAATGAAAATGGGGTGATGGGGGGGTTAGGACTGGAAATGGGCTGATGGAGGGGTTAGGACTGGTAATGGACTATGGGGGGGCTAGGACTGGTAATGGGCTGGGGGGGGTTGCTAGGACTAGAAATGGGCTGAGGGGAAGGGGGGCTTGAACTGCAAATAGCTGATGGGGAGGGGGGCTTAGAATGGAAATGGGCTGAGTGGAAGGGGGCTTGAACTGCAAATAGCTGATGGGGAGGGGGCTTAGAATGGAAATGGGCTATGAGGGGAGGGAGCTAGGATTCTGAAATTGGCTGAGTGGGGGGGAGGAGCTAGGACAGGAAATGGGCTGATGGAGGGGCTAGGATAGGACTGGAAATGGGCTGTTCGGGGGTGCTATGATTGGAAATGGGCTGGGGGGGCTTGTATTGAAATGGACTCATGGAGTGGCTAGAACTAGAAGTGAGCTCATGGGGGGCTTGGATTGGAAATGGGCTGAGTGGAGGGGAGCTAGGATTTGACAAGGGCTGATGGTGGGGATAGGATAGGATTGGAAATGGGCTGATGGTGGGCTAGGATTGGAAATGGGCTGATGCGGGGACTAAAAGGGAGCGGATGCTGGGTGGGGCTGGAACTAGAAGGGAGCTGATGTTGGGGAGGATTAGAATGGGATGGAGCTGGGAGAGTGAAATGGAGAGGGGAAAATATTTTGTGTGGGAGGGAAGAAAAATCTACAATTGGCTGGGTATTGGGAGAGTAAGTGGGGATTGAAGATGGAGGGGTAAAATTTGAGTGGATAAAATAGGAATGAGGAAAGAGCAAAAGGAGAAAGATTAGTATGTTAAAGCAGATATAGAGAGAGAATGGAAAAAAAACTAGAAGAGAGAAGAAAAGACAAATGGACAGCAGACGATGGAGAGTTAGCAGAAGACACGAAGAAACCAGAAGAAAGTGGCTGGAGCAATTGCAACTGAAAAAAATGCACAAAAGGTAGGAAAATATCTCTTTATTTTGAATTCATTAACTGGAATATGTCAGTTCTGGGAAATGTGCATCATTAACATCTGCGCTTTGTTTAGTACAAGAGGAAATTAATTTATAGTTTTAATTCTACAGTGTTATATATTCCAAGTTTGGCTTTTGGGGGTTCCCAGTTTAATTATTGTCTTCCTCTTTCTAAATTGTGATTCCTTGTTTGGTGATGGTCTATGTTCTGCATGTGTAACTGAGCTGAGGTATTCTGTTTATGTAATTCCCATTTGACATTGCCATTTGTTCTATTTTCCCAGTAGGTCATGTATTGTTATTCTCTGAAATGTATTGGTTTAACAATTTGCAGTGTTGCCTTTTGATAGGTAGAGTATGGTGCTTTGTGATTCCTGGTAGTGCTGTTAGGATACAGCGGGTTTGCTATGGGTTCTAAATGGGCAGTGTTTGTAGTAGTTCCTAATGTGCCTGGCGATTGGCACTGGATTGTAGTAAGGTAGAAATCTTTTAGTCTTTCTTTATCCATACACTCATTAAGAGGCATGTTTACTAAAAGTTAGTGTATGGTAACATTATGCAAATATTTATGTAAATGAGGCCCCACACCAAGTTTCTGCACATGGCCCCGCACCCCCCTTGGGCTGCCCCTGAGACTGGGGGAAGGCTATAAAACAATTTCAATGTGTCTGAATATTTATTTTATTTATTTATTTGGTTTTATATACCAATCTATTTCACATTCAGTGCAGTTTACAGGGAAGAAGAACAAAAATTACATAGAACAAGTTTAGAGAACAACAACAACTTACATAGAACAATCTTGGGAACAATAACAATTACACAGAACAAGATTAGAGCAAGACCAATTAGATTGGAGGTTAACAGTGTAACTATTTATAATTTAGGTAGGTATAACTTGGTTCGTAACAGGGAAGCTATATAAATTGTAGTTGTATAATAAATATACAATGAGTTTCAAAGGTTTGAGAGTTTGGCTGAAGGAGTTTGATATCTTGCAGTGTTCTAAATTACAGCCAAAACAGATGTGTTTTTAGATGTTTTCTGAAAGTAGATAGGTCAGAGATGGCACGGATTGGTGGGGGGGGGGGGGGAGAGGGGGGAGAGAGTTCCAGAGATGTGGTGCATATAATTTGAATGCTCAACCATTCACAAACTGGGAACTTTTTCTTACTATAGAAGGGACTGAAAGAGTATTTGACATAGTAGATCGTCTTACTCTGTTGTCAGCTGTCCATTGTAGTATCTCATTAAGGGCAGTAGCTGAGAGGTTTTTGTAGAATTTTGAATGTTATGATGAGAGCCTTAAACTTGAGATGAACAACAATGAGGAGCCAATGGAGCTGTTTCAGGATCGGGGTAACAGTTAGTATCTTGAGGCTTCAACCAGAGTTCATGCTGCCGTATTCACAGCCATTTGAAGGGATTGAAATGCATAATCTGGAACATAGAGAACGATGTTTGTATAATCAAAATGTGGGGTGATCAATGCTTGGAATATTGTCTAGAAGTCAGCAGCTTCAAGCAAGGGATGGAGTTGACAAAGGGTCCGTAATTTTAGGTATATTGCTCTGGTAATATTGTTTATGTGTGGCTCCATTATCAAATGTTGGTCTAGGGCAGTGATGGCTAACCTTTTTGAGCCCGAGTGCCCAAACTGCCGCACAAAACCAAAGAATTTCCTCAAAGTGCCAGCACGTCATTTGCATAAGTGGTCTTATTTGCATAAATATTTGCATAATGTTACCATACACTAACTTTTAGTAAACATGTCTCTTAATGAGTGTATGGATAAAGAAAGACTAAAAGATTTCTACATTACTATAATCCAGTGCCAACCGCCAGGCACATTAGGAACTACTACAAACGCTGCCCATTTAGAACCCATAGCAAACCCGCCGTATCCTGACAGCATTACCAGGACTCACAAAGCACCATACCCTACCTATCAAAAGGCAACACTGCAAATATTAAACCAATACATTTCAGTGAATACTGGGGAAAGAGAACAAGTGGCAACGTCAAATAGGAATTTCCTCTTGTACCAAACAAAGCGCAGATGTTAATGATGCACATTTCCCAGAGCTGACATATTCCAGTTAATAAATTCAAAATAAAGAGATATCGTTCTACCTTTTGTGCATTTTTTTTCAGTTGCAATTGGTCCAGCCATTTTCTTCTGGTTTCTTCATGTTTTCTGCTAACTCTCCATCGTCTGCTGTCCATTTGTCCTTTCTTCTCTCTTCTAGTTTTTTTTCCATTCTCTCTCTCTACATCTGCTTTAACATACTAATCTTTCTCCTTTTGCTCTTTCCTCATTCCTATTTCATCCACACAAATTTTACCCCTCCATCCTCAATCCCCAATTACTCTCCCAATACCTGGCCAATTGTAGATTTTTCATCCCTCCTACACAAAATATTTTTCCCCTCTCCATTTTACTCTCCCAGCCCCATCCCATTCTAATCCTCCCCCAACATCAGCTCCCTTCTAGTTCCAGTCTCACCCAGCATCCATTCCCTTCTTCAAGCCCCCCACTTCCCCTCAGCCCATTTCCATTCCAAGCCCCGTCCCCATCAGCTATTTGCAGTTCAAGCCCCCCACTTCCCCTCAGCCCATTTCCATTCCAAGCCCCATCCCCAACAGCTATTTGCAGTTCAAGCCCCCTTCCACTCAGCCCATTTCCAGTCCTAGCAACCCCCCCAACCCATTACCAGTCCTAGCCCCCCATAGCCCACTCCCAGTCCTAATCCCACCAGCCCATTTCCAGTCCTAACCTCCCCATCAGCCCACTCCCAGTCCTAATCCCCCATCACTCAATTTTTAGTTTAAGCCCCCCCAGCGCCTATCACCACTCCTAACCCCCCCCAGCGCCCATCACCACTCCTACCCCCCCCAGCCCAGCGCCCATCACCACTCCTACCCCCCCCAGCCAGCCCAGTGCCCATCACCACTCCTAACCCCCCCAGCCAGCCCAGTGTCCATCACCACTCCTAACCCCCCAGCCCAGTGCCCATCACTCCTAACCCCCCCACCCCAGCCCATCACTACTCCTAACACCCCCCAGCCCAGCCCAGCCCATCACTACTCCTAACCCCCCCCAGCCCAGCCCAGCCAATCACCACTCCTAACCCCCCCCAGCCCAGCCCATCACCACTCCTAAGCCCCCCAGCCCAGCCCATCACCACTCCTAACCCCCACCCCCCACCCCCAGCCCAGCCCAGCCCAGCCCAGGGAAAATTAAAAAAAACAAGAAAACCTGTCTGCTGCCGTTGTCGGGGCCGCCGCGGCAGAATCGAGCGTGCCGCGGGGCCCCCCTGTACCCGGCACAGCCTCTCCTCCCTGTAGCAGCTCTCTCGTTGGAGCTGAAGTCAGACGCGCCGGCTTGCAGAGCGCGAGGGAAGAGTTTTTCCCTCGCTGCTCTGTTAAGCCCGCGGGGGCTGATGGGAAGTTCCCATCAGCCCCCGCGGGCTTAACAGAGTCGCGAAAGGGAAACTCTTCCCTTCGCGCTCTGCAAGCCGGCGAGTCTGACTGCAGCTCCAACGAGAGAGCTGCTACAGGGAGGAGAGGCTGTGCCGGGTACAGGGGGGCCCCGCGGCACGCTCGATTCTGCCGCGGCGGCCCCGACAACGGCAGCAGACAGGGTTGTTGTTTTTTTTTCGATGGCGGACCTTCCCGCGTGCCAGCTGCAAGGCCTTCGCGTGCCACAGCTGGCACGCGTGCCATAGGTTCGCCATCGCTGGTCTAGGGTGATCCCCAGGTATCGTACTTCTTGCTTGGTGCTTATCTTAGTATCCCTCACTGGTAAAGTGGGAGGGGGTATGAATGAAGGGTCCTTACTAATGAAGAGAACCTCGGATTTCTTGCAGTTTACTTTTAAGTTATGTAGATTCAGCCAGTCAGATACTTCATTGAAGCAGTCAATGATTCTAGAGTACTTCGGATTGACTGTAGAGAAGGGAGTGTAAAGCAAAACATCATTGTCATAAATGTGGTAGAGTATATTGTATGATTTAAATATGGAGCAGATAGGCTGAATGTAAATATTAAACAGTAGGGCTGATAAGGAGGAGCCTTGTGATACTCCTTGCATTTGTACATAACAGGATGATGTTTGCATACCTATGCATACCGTTTGCTGTTAGTCTGACAGGTAAGATCTGCACCAGTCTAAGGCTAGGTTCTGAATGCCAATCAGCTGCATCTGGGTTAGGAGTAGATTGTGAGACACAGTGTCAAAGGCAGATGCAATGTCAAGAAAGAAAAGAATAAATCCTTGTTTGCATTTGTTCATGCCTAAGATTAGATTTCATCAGTTTGAAAAGCAGTCTCTACACCATGCTGTAGGCGAAATCCATGTTGGCTGTCATCCAGTGGATAATGGGCATCAATGTGATCCTGAATTTGTTGCTGTACAATCTTCTCCATTACCTTGGCCAGGAAGGGCAGGCTTGAAATGGGTCTGTCGGATTTTACATCTGCAGGATCAAGTTTAGGACTCTTGAGAAGGGGTCTAATGGATGCAGCTTTTAGAGGGGCTGGAAATAGGCCTTTGGAAAAGGAGATCTTTATAAGGTGGTGGATGTACGCACTTAGGTCAGAGCATGCTAATTTGATCCAAAAAGATGGACATGGATCTGCTGAAGAGGTGGTAGTGTTAAGCCCTCTAATTATGGACTCTATTTGTTCTGTTGAATAAGGGTGGAAAGCTCTTAGCACAGGAATGGTGGAATCATCATTCAGTGTAGCCGAAGTCACTTATCTGGTTGTTGATACCATTGTTAGTAGGCATGGAAATACTGGATGAGGGGAATATGCTATCAGTGTTTAGATGAATGGCTAATGAAGGAGGGGCGACTGGTGGAGTCACAGAAGTATTGTAAGAATTAGTAGCCATATTGGCTTTGCTCTTAAAGTAATTAGCGAAGACCTGTGGGTGCGGTGTATTTTCAGTGTATTGCCTTGTGTTGTCTTTTATTAGTGACTGTGTGATGCTGAAAAAAGCTCAGGGGTCTGTTGATAGAGCGCATCAAGAGGATGGTATGATGTTCTCTTCTTCTCAAATTAATTGCGTTGTGATGCTCTTGTAAGGTCTTCATATAAACGATCTTGTCAATTTGGAGCTTAGAGTTACACCATTAACGTTCTAACTTCCTGGGCTGCCACAGGGACTCCTTTAAAATCAGCGGTGTACCAGATCAGAGCTCTGTTTCATTTAATGGTTTTCTTCTCAGATGTTAGGAGTGCAGCTTTACTTAAGGTGGAGTTCCAAGTGTGAATTAATTCAAGTAAGTCAGGGGTGTCAGTTTTGTGCTTGTACAGTGTACCCTCTAGGAATTCTTCTTTGATGAATGGTTGAAAACGGCGAGGGTGAGTCAGAGTATGGTTTGAGGAAGGCTAAAGATCAATTGATGATTGGGGGATATGGAAGAAGATGGCCTTGTGGTCTGACCAAGGTACTGGAATGATTTGTAGCTGATGTAGATTGTTGACCGGCTGAGTAGTTATAGGAGAGAAGATGAGGTCCAAGGTATTACCTCCAATGTGGGTAGATTCATGTATTATTTGATTATAGCCTAAGGAAGTCATAGCATCAAGGAAGGCAGAGGTATGCTTCGCTGAAAGCGCAGGGAGATTGAAGTCTCCTAGTAGCCAGAGAGGCTTTTTCTTCATGGAGGAGTTGCATGCCATTTCGAGGACAATGGACAGGTCATCAGCAGATGTAGAGGGGGCACGGTAGAACAGGGCTGTTGAAAGGTGATGATTGGAGATCATAATAGTGTCCAAGGTGTTTGAATTATGTATGTTATGACATTGAAGTCTGAGATTATCTTTAGCTATGATAAGGATTCTGCCACCTCTTTTATTAGCTCTTGGGCAGTTGAAGAGGACATAGTTTGGGAGCTTTATTTGGTTTGTGATGACTGTATCTGTGTCAGTTAACCATGATTTGGTAACGAATAACATATATAATTTATAGGATTCTACATAGTCTATGATTACAGGCCATTTGTTTTGGGCGGAATGTGTGTTTATTAGCATGAATGTTAGGTGTTGTTTATCTGAGGGTTTCCATCACGCCTTTTTACTGGAGGTTGATATATAATATGGATAAGGTGTTTATGGCAAGTCATACGATGTGTTATCGTATCAGAATGTGGAATTCCTTGCCATCTCTGGCCATGGCTATGTATGATGGGTATCAAGCTCTGTTGTTGGGTGAGAGGGTCTGTAAGAAGTGTGGGATGAGATATGAGAAGAATAAGTAGGAGAACGGTGAATATGTCTGACATTCTGTTATGAATGGAAGAGCTGTGCTAGAAGAGAACATACCTGTAGGGATTAAGGTAATAAATAATAAATGTAATAGGGATAAATGGAACTAAATTCTAAGCAGGGAGCTTCACTGTGCAACTAAATGTAACAGTGATTCAGGTTAACTATGTGGTAGATGGAGTTGGTACAAAGTTGCAAAACATTCTGTTACTAAATTGCAGATATAAAGATGCAATATTGTTAAAACTTTCAAACAGATGTTACTTATTTACACGAGCAGAGAGCGAGACAAAATCTGCAATATCAAGTAGAGGCTTTCCTTTATCTTAGCTGAGAGTATAAAGGTTATAAACAGTGTCATACGTTATCATATAGCAAGTCAATCTGTATAATAGCTATTAGACCTTAAAGTACCTGGTTTTCTGTGTTGCTTTTTCAGGCACCTAATTTCCATGCCAAAGGGCCCTCTGGCGAGGCCCTCAGGCATAGGCCCACCAGGCGCAGTCGTGACGGGAAGTGCTGTGAAATAAAAGTCCCACGTTGGGCCCTGATTGGCCTTGAGGTGGAGAGAAGGAGGGGTTTCCTACCTCCTGCTCTCTGTCCCAATGCCGATCGGGGCTCAGAGGATTGGAGGGCAGCCGGTGTTGGTGACGCTGGGAGGCGCTGTGGTTTAAAAGTTCCGTGCTGGGCCCTGATTGGCCTTGAGGTGGAGAGCAGGAGGGGTTTCCTACCTCCTGCTCTCTGTCTCGATGCTGATCAGGGCTCAGAAGATCGGAGGGCAGCTGGTGTTGGTGGCGCCAGGAGACGCTGTGGTTTAAAAGTCCCACGTTGGGCCCTGATTGGGCTTGAGGTGCAGAGCAGGAGGTTTCCTACCTCCCACTCTCTGTCCCGATGCCGATTGGGGCTCAGAGAATTGGACAGCATCCGGTGTTGGTGGAGAGCAGGAGGGGCTTCCTACCTGCTGCTCTCTGTCCCGATGCCAATCAGAGGGCAGCTGGTGTATCCCTTGAAGAACTGTCAGGTCCACTGCTCTAAAGCAGATACAGTGTGACACCATCAAGACAGCACTATACAAATGTTCAGTAGTACTAGTAGTAGTATTTTATTTATTTATTTATTTAGCTGTATTTATATACCGCTTTTCACCGGGTCAAAGCGGTGTTACATAGGGGGTGGGGGAATTAAGTACAAGGGGGGGCCATCACCAGGGAGGCAACATTGATGATTTTGACATAGGACAGACGTTTGACATAGACAGACGTTGGACATAGACAGGTTAGAGTAGCTTTGAGTTAGATGTTCATTGTGGGTGAGATCAGGGGTTTGTGGGTTTTTCAGTGGGATTCGAGTTGAAGTATTCCTGGAAAAGGATGGTTTTTAGCTGTTTTCTGAAAGATAATAGGTCGGCATTGTTTCTGAGATAGCTCGGTAGAGAGTTCCATAAGGATGGAGCATAAAGTTCGAAGGCTCGATTGCAGGTCCGTTGCGAGCATTTGGTTCTTTTGTGAGGGACGGTGAGGGAAATGCTGGAGGCTTGTCTAGTAGATCTGCCGTGGGCTGGATGAGCCAGTAGGGTGCGAAGCTGGGTGTCCTGTGTTTGATGGATAGCTTTGTGGGTGAGTAGGATAGCTTTGTATTTTGTCCGTGCTTCAAGGGGAAGAATGTTTAGTTCTTTCAGAATTGGGGTGATATGGTTGGTTTTCTTTGCGCTCTGAATGATTCTCGCAGTGGTGTTTAATGCAGTTCGGAGGGGGTTGGTGTGTGTGGCTGGAAGGCCATGGTAGATTATGTTGCAATAGTCCAGATGTGGGAGTGTCATGGCTTGCATCACTGTTCGGAAGTCTTGATGTTCCAGGAGGGGTCTGAGACGTTGCACTGTTCTTGCCTTATGAAATATAGTTCCGGAGGTTTTAGTGATCTGTTGCTTTAAGGTGATGGCTTGGTCAATAATAATGCCCAGGTATCTTATCTGTGGTTGTATTTGGATGCTTGTAGTTCCTATGTTGAGGTGTGTGGGTGGTGTGAAGTCTGGGTCCTTTGTCACTATGAGGGCTTCAGTTTTCTTTATGTTGATGGATAGGTTGTTTGTTTTTAACCAGTCAGATACTGCGGTGAAGCATGCTGATAGGTGGGTGTTTGTTGGGTTTGTGGTTGTAATGGGGGTGTAGAGCATGATATCGTCAGCATAGATGTGGAAGCTGACGTTGTGGGAGCGTATGACTGTGCAAGGTGGCTGGAGGTAAATACTGAAGAGCATGGCTGATGGTGTGGATCCTTGGGGTACTCCCTGGTGTTGTTGGAATGGGGGGGGGGGAGGTTGAAGCGCTGGTGCGGATTAGTTGTTGCCTGTTAGTTAGGTAGGATTGAAACCACTTCAGCACGGTGTCCTTGATCCCAATAGTCCGTAGTCTGTGAATGAGGATGTTATGGGAGATGGTGTCAAAGGCTGCAGATATATCGAGGAAAATCATGGCGTATCCGGAGTGTCTTCCTTGAATTCCTGTGAGGAGGGTGTTCATCAGCGTGGTCATGAGGGTCTCGACTCCATGTAGCAGGCGGAAGCCGTGTTGTTGAGGGTCCAGTATGTTGTTAACATCCAGGTGTTCCTGAAGCTGCTGCTGGACGATCTTCTCGATTATTTTGGCTGTGAAAGGTAGACTTGCTATGGGTCTGTAGGATCCAGGTTTTGCTTTTTCAAGGAAGGTCGGATGATCGTGGTTTTGAGTGCGTCTGGCATGTGTCCTCTGGAGAAGGATTCGTTGACGATACGGGTTAATGGTGTGCTCAGTTCGTTTTTTGATTTCTTTTTCCAGTCAGTGGGGCATGGGTCCAGCGGTGAGGTGGTGTTGTGGAGGCAGGAGATAGTGATTGAAATTTCTTCTGTTGATGTTTCTTTGAAGGTGGTCCAGTCACTGTGCAAGTTGGGGTGGAGGTTCTCTGTAGTTGACTGTGAGGTTATCTGTGGGTTTTGTGGTTGTTGTAGTTGGATTACATGGCCTTAATCAAGTCACCCCTCCAAACTCAGAAGCTGTGGCTAAAGAAACTGCTGAGGAAGGTCACAGAGAGGCCTATGATTACTTAATATGAACTACAAAGGTTTCTGGCTGAGGTGGGGAACATGTTGACTGCTCAATAATTTCAAGATGACTTTAAAACATGACCTCTATGGGTGTGTGGCAAGAAGGAAGCCACTCCTGAAGAAAACTCATAGGATGTGCCGCATAGCATTTGCAAAGAAACCCTTGGACAACTTCACACATGTGAGAGAAGATTTTATGGTCTGATGAGATCAAAGGGAAACATTTTGGTCTCAATGCTAAGCAATATTTATTTTTAAAAGTGCCATCAACTCAATTCCAACTCAGCAGCCCATGGGTTTTCTTGGCAAGGTATGAGCAGAAGTAGATTGTCAGACCTTCTGTTCCAAGGCAATAGAAGGTAAAGTGACTTGCCTAAGGTCACAAGGAGTGCCAGTGGGAACTGAACCAAGATTTTGTGGGTACTAGGCTGTTGCTCTAACCACTGGGCTACTCCATAAGTGATGTAAACAAACATGGCACATCACCCTGCTAACACCATCCCTACAGTAAAGTGTGGTGATGAAAGCAAAGCATGGTGATGGCAACATTATGTTGTGGAGATACTTTGCAGTAGTGGAGGCAGGATGACTTATGAAGATCGAGGGAAAGATAGATGGTACAAAGTACAGAAAGTCAGTAAATAAAAACCTGTTCGTTTGCTACAGATCTGACAAGGTCCCTCATGAGGGACTCTTGGCAAAATTAAAAAAATCATGGAACAGAAGGCAGTGTACTATTGTGGATCAGGAACTGGTTAAAAAGATAGAAAGCAGAGGGTCGGACTAAATGGCCAATTTTCCCAATGGAGTAAGATGAATAGTGGAATATCCAGGGATCTATGCTGGGACCACTGCTTTTTAACATATTCGTAAATGACCTGGAAATGGGAATAATGAGTGAGGTGATCAAATCTGCAGATGACACAAAATCATTCAAAGTTCTTAAAACCTAAGAGGATTGTGAAAAATTATAAGAGGACCTTGATAAATTGAAAGATTGGGCATCCAAATAGCAGATGAAATTTAATGTGGACAAGTGCAAAATTATGCAACTAGGAAAGAATAATCCAAATTATAGTTACAGGATGCAAGGTTCCACATTAGGAACCACCACCCAAGAAAAAGATTTAGGCATCATCATGGATAACATGTTGAAACCCTCCGCACAGTGTGCAGCGGCAGCCAAGAAAGCAAATAGAATGCTAGGAATCATAAGGAATCGAATGGAGAATAAAACAAAGGAGGTTATAATGCCTCTGTATCGTTCCATGGTGTGACTGAACTTTGAATATTGTGTGCAATTCTGGTTGCCATATCTTAAAATGGATATAGCATTATCAGAAAAGGTACAGTGAAGAGCCACCAAAATGGTAAAGGGGATGGGAGGACACCCCTATGAAGAGAGGCTAAAAAGGTTAGGGCTCTTCAACTTGGAAAAGAGACGGCTGGGGTGAAATATGATAGAGGTCTATAAATTAATGAATGGAGTGGAACGGGTAAACGTAGAGCCGATTGTTTATGCCATCAAAATATACAGTAGAAAGACTAGGAGACATGCAATGAAGCTACAGTGTAACCTATTTAAGACTAATAAGAGAAAATATTTTTTCACTCAACGTGTAATAAAACTCTGGAATTTGTTATCGGAGGATGTAGTAAAAGCCGTTAGTGTAACCGGGTTTAAAAAAAGGTTTGGACAAGTTCCTGGAGGAAAGGTCCATAAACCATTATTAAAGGGAACCCGGGAAATTCACTGCTTGCCCCAATACAAGCATCGTGGAATCTGTGTCTTTTGGGGAAACTGCTAGGTACTTGTGACCTAGATTGGCCACTGTTGGAAACAGGATACTGGGCTTGATGGACCTTGGTCTGAACCAGTATAGTATATCTTATGTTCTTATGAAGAGAAGACTCACCTTTCAGCAGGACAATGATATTAAGCAAAAAGTAAAAGGAACAATGGAGTGGCTCAGTAAGAAGAATGTGAATGTCCTTGAGTCATCCATAAAAAGGCCAGACCTAAATCCAAAAAAGACCTGTGGCAAGGCTTGAAGACTGCAGTCCACAAACAATCCTTAGCCAACTTCAAAGAACTTGAGCTATTCTGCTAAGAAGATCGGGCCCATCTCACTGTGTAAAGTTGGCCACCACCTTGACACAATGTCCTCTCTTGGTTTTAAGGACTCTGCTCAGTTCTGGTCCTCTTCTTATCTCTCCCATCGCTCTTTCAGTGTTTGTTCTGGTGGTTCCTCCTCTACTGCTATCCCACTCTCAGTTGGTGTACCCCAGGGATCTGTTCTCGGCCCTCTATTTTTCTCTCTCTACACCCAGTGCCTTGGTGCTCTCATCTCCTCCCATAGATTTCAGTATCATTTTTATGCTGTTGATTCTCAGATTTATCTTTCTACATCTCATATCTCTTTGATACTCCAGTTTCGTATCTCTACTTGTCATCTCTGCCAGAACTTTAAATTGCCACTTGGATGTCTCACCGCCATTTGAAATTAAACATGGGCAAAACGAAACTTCTTATTTTTCTCCCTAAACCTTCCTTTCCCTTACCTTCTTTCTCAATCTCTATAGATAAAACTCTTCTACTTCCTGTTCCCTCAGCCCGCAACCTTGGGGTCATCTTTGACTCCTTCCTTTTCTTCTCCTCACATATCCAACAAATAGCTGAAACCTGTCATTTCTTTCTCTATACTAATAAAAAACCCTTTTTATTGTAGCCAAAAAAACAAAAATCAAACCAAAGATCCTAAAGAGCATCAAAAATACACTTTCACTATTAGAGAGGAAAAGACCTCAGTATACCTTTTGGCCCCGAACACCACTCAAACAAAATGAGGGTAAGCTAGCCAGTTTAAATAACAATATCTGGCTAGTCTCAAAACATCAACGGTCAAAAACCTCTTAAAATATGTGAAGCACTGCAAAGCAGAGTTGTTAATATCAGTCACACATTAAAGACCAAAAAATATATATCTCAAAAAATGAGATCTTGACCTTGGACCATACTGCTGTTCGCTTAGCGTTGCTTCTGTTTATTTAGCTGGCTCGTTTTTATTGGTTGGTTACTCCAGCTGTCGGGCTCCCTGAGGATGCCGTGAATGGTGAAACACCCAGTGTCGGAGCTTTGACGATCAGCAGTCTTCTGTGCAACCAAGAAGCCAAACTAAGTACTTTGACAGACTATTGAACTAAGTACTTTGCAGAACTATGCTAGCAATTTGTGCTGCTTATATATGATAGCGTTTGGGGATTAGATGACCAGCGGGATCTACTGTGTAACCAAGACGCCAAGCTAAGTACTTTGAGAGACTGTGACGCTAAGTACCCTGAAAGACTCTGTTTTACATGTGACAGTGTTTGAGAGCATCTTTAATGTGTGACTGATATTAACAACTCTGCTTTGCAGTGCTTCACATGCTTTAAGAAGTTTTTGACCGTTGATGTTTCGAGTCCAGCCAGGTATTATTAATTCAACTGGCTAGCTCGCCCTCATTTTGTTTGAGTGGTGTTTGAGGCCCAGAGGGATACTGAGGTCTTTTCCTCTTTAATAATGAAAGTGTATTTTTTATGCTCTTTAGGATCTTTGGTTTGATTTTTGTTTTTTTGGCTACAAAAAGGAATTTTTTTTTTGTGTTTTATTAGTTTATTCTGGCTCCTTGTGAGGATTTTTCATTAATATGTTTCTTTCTCTATAACATTAACAAAATTTGCCCCTTCCTTTCTGAACACACTACTAAAACACTTGTCCACTCTCTAATTATATACTTCCCGTCTCGACTATTGCAACCTCCTTCTTGCTGGTCTCCCTCTTAACCACCTTTCTCCCCTTCAATCTGCTCAGAACTCTGCTGCGCGACTAATTTTTCATCAGCCTCAATATTCTCATATAACCACTCTTCTCAATTCACTTCATTGGCTTCCCTTCCATTTCCATATCCATTTCAAACTTCTCCTTCTGACCTATAAGTGCATTCATTCTACTGCTCCTCACTACCTTTCCTCTCTCCCTACGCTCCTCCTCATGAACTCCGCTCTTCCTCTGGCTTGCTTCTCTCTTTGCCCTTTTCTTCCACTGCCATCTCCAGACTTCGGTCCTTTCACCTTGCTGCTCCTTATGCCTGGAACAAACTCCCTGAGTCTGTATGTCAGCTTCATCTCTGTCCCTTTTCAAGTCCATATTAAAGGCTCACCTCTTTGAAGCTGCTTTTGGATCCTGACTCCCTTTTTCCTTGTGTGTCCTTACCCTCCTTTACCCCTTATTCTTATCCTTTGTCTTGTCTGCTTAATTAGATTGTAAGCTTTCACGAGCACGGATTGTCTCCATTTATGTCTGTACAGTACTGTATACACCTTGTAGCACTTTATAAATGATTAGTAGTACTAGATACTTATCCTAAACGATTACTGGCTGTTATCGGGGCAAAACGAGCTTCCATGAAGTACTGACTTTTTCGTTTCTTAATCTTAATTTTTCTGCAATTGTTCTTTCACACTGAAAATGTAGAGTATGTTCTGTAGATCAGTGAAACAAACTCCTACTTTAATACATTCTGAACTGCATTTTTAGATAGAAAAATGTGAAAATCTACAGGGGTGTGAAGACATTTACAAGAGTACCAATGACTTTATATCCTTCCACATTCTATCGCCTCTTCCTGATTCCCTTCAAGCTTGATATAAAATTAACTTTGCAAAGGGACAGGTATTTTTAGATTTCATTCACTCACACATTCCCCCTTTCAGTAATAGCTCAAGGCAAGTCACAGTCAGGTACAGTAGATATTTTCTGTCCCTGGAGAGCTTACAATCTAAACCTTTAGTTCAGAAAATTGGAGATTAAGTGGGATTTGAACTATGGCTTCCTCTAGTTCTCAACTGGATTTCTAACCATTAGGCTACTCCTCCACTCCCCTCTAATTTATAAAACTCTGAGACTGGATGTCTTGAAGCTGCTGTTTATGTGGTCGCCAAAGGCCTCAGTAAAGAAATTCAATTTCAGAGCAATTTTGAACTTCTTTTAGTTTGATTTGATACAGGGGGAGGTTGGAAGGGAGTTCTATAAAAAGAAAAAAAGAAATAGAAGGCTGATTGATTTGTAGTTACAAGAAGAGCACAGTTTGGTGGGGAAAGATCAAATGCTGGGATCAAGTGGGATGGGAAGATGCAAGTGTAAGGTGAGATGAGAGGTAGAAAGGAAGACCTGTATAAAAGACCAGCATCAGAACTTTACATTTAATCCAATAGGTAAATGGCAGTCAGTGATGTAAAATGTAAAGGGAAACAATATGGAAATATATTTCTTGGAGTTGTGTATGAGTTTAATAGAGATATTTTGGGCATTTTGAAGACATTTCAAGGAAGAAAAGTCCATAATATAGGATGTTGCCATAATTGAGCCTGGACAGAATTAATGTATGAGTAGCTGTGAGATCATTAGAGAAAGACATCATGCTTGGCAAGATAGAAGGTCAACGCAAAAGAGGAAGGCCAGCAATGAGATGGATTGATACAATAACAGCAGCTACGGCTACCAGTCTGTCAACAATGAGCCGCCTGACTGAAGACCAAACACAATTTAGGATAGCTATCCAGAGGGTCGCCATGAGTCGACTCCGACTCAACGGCACTTAACAACAACAGCTGTGGTAATAGCATCCTTGCTCACATGGGATCTAATAGCCTGAAGCTACCAAAGAGAAGCAAAGCAGGATTTAACAATGGATGATATTTGAGAGTAAAAAAAAAGCTGAGAATCAAAACAGTCAAGCACTTCAACGGTATCAACCAAGACCAACTTGAGTGTCTTCAAGATGATGAGCCAAGAAAGGATGACAAGCTCAGCCCGTTCTACATGTAGCTTGTGATTTCAGGACATTGGGATTAAGTCTGTGGGAGCAGAACCATGCCGCAATGATACTGAGAAGCTGTTCAGAGGGGAAAGGTTGGAGGAGAAAAATTTAGTTGGAAAAATAGGCTTGATGCCATTTATGCCGTAAGACTGAATAAGAGTAGCAAGTTGGCTGAGGTACATATTGAAAAGGGGAGGTGAGAGGACCTTCAAGGGCACCACAAGATTGGGGAAAAGAGGGGGAAAATGAGGAGTGCAAGAGAATTGCCAGGATAGCCAATTGATATATGAATGATTAATTTTAAGGTAGGATTAAACCAAACCAAAGTAGTAATCATATCCTTCTAGGACATTGATATTTTTATATGTAAATCACATAATTATAATCCACCTTGTATATTTTCTGGCCAAAAAGGTAGAATATAAGTCCTTAAATTAAATGACACAAACACAGATGCACAGGCATACACACAGAGACACACATACACACAAAAAACTGACACACAGGTAGAGCAGCCAGAAATAATTCCATGAGGCATGCTCCGCATACATTCCCCACTATCTTCCTCCTTCCCCCTTATCCCTTTACAAGTCTTTTGCTTTACTCTCACGGGGAGAATAACCTCTCCCCCCTCCCCTCCTGAGGCTCTGCTTAACCCTCTCTTCCTGTTTTGTTTCCCAGCTATGCTGATTTCTTTTTGCCTCAAAACCGAGAAGCTCCTTACCTGCTTTGCTGCCAGTGTGGGCACATTTACCTGCCAGCCTGTGAGACCTACATAAAAACATAAGATATGCCATACTGCGTCAGACCAAGCTCCATCAAGCCCAGTATCCTATTTCCAACAATGGCCAATCTAGGTCCTAAGTACCTAGCAGTCTCCCCAAAAGACACAGATTCCTCAATGCTTATATTGGGTCAAGCAGTGATATCCCAGGACCCTTTTAAAAATGGTTTATGGACCTTTCCTCCAGGAATTTGTCCAAACCTTTTTTAAACCCAGCTACACTAACAGCTTTTACTACATCCTCCAGTAACAAATTCCAGAGTTTGATTACACGTTCAGTGAAACAATATTTTCTCTTATTAGTCTTAAATAGGTTACCCTGTAGCTTCATTGCATGCCCCCTAGTCTTTTTATATTCTGATGATATAAACAATCGATCTACGTTTATCCGTTCCACTCTATTCATTAATTTATAGACCTCTATCATATCTCCCCTCAGCCGTCTCATTTCCAGGTTGAAGAGCCCTAACCTTTTTAGCTTCTCTTCACAGGAGTATCCATCCATCCCCTTTACCATTTTGGTGGCTCTTCTCTGTACCTTTTCTAATAATGCTATATCCTTTTTAAGATATGGCGACCAGAATTGCACACAATATTCAAGGTGTGGTCGCACCATGGAACGATACAGAGGCATTATAATATCCTTTGTTTTATTTTCCATTCCTTTCTTTATGATACCTAGCATTCTATTTGCTCTCTTGGCCGCCGCTGCACACTGGGCAAAGGGTTTTAACATGTTATCCACGATGACACCTAAATCTTTTTCTTAGGTGGTGGTTCCCAATGTGGAACCTTGCATCGTGTAACCATAGTTTGGGTTGTTCTTTCCTAGGTGCATAACTTTGCACTTGTCCACATTAAATTTCATCTGCCATTTGGATGCCTAGTCTTCCAATTTATCAAGATCCTCTTGGAATTTTCCACAATCCTCTTGGGTTGTAACAATTTTAAATAGTTTTCTGTCATCTGCAAATTTGATACCTCACTCATTATTCCCATTTCCAGGTCATTTATGAATATGTCAAAAAGCAGCGGACCCAGCACAGATCCCTGGGGTAATCCACTATTCACCTTTTTCCATTGGAAAATTGGCCATTTAAGCCTACCCTCTGCTTTCTATATTTTAACCAGTTCCTGATCCACAATAGTACACTGCCTCCTATCCCATGACTTTTTAGTTTTGCCAAAAGTCTCTGATGAGGGACCTTGTCAAAGGCTTTCTGAAAGTCCAGATACACTATATCAACTGAGTCACCTTTGTCTACCTGTTTATTTATACCTTAAAAAAAAAAACATAACAGATTAGTAAGACAAGATCTTCCTTGTCTAAAGCCATGTTGATTGTCTCCCATTAAGCCATGACTATCTACATGTCAAGTAATTTTGTTCTTTATGATGGTTTCTACCATTTTTCCCGGTACTGACGTCAGGCTCACTGGTCTGTAGTTTCCCGAATCACCCCTGGAACCCTTCTTAAAAATCGACATTACATTGGCCTTCCTCCAATCTTCAAGTATTACAGATGATTTTAATGATAGTTCACAGAATACTAATAGCAGGTCTGAAATCTCATATTTCAGTTCTTCCACCACCCTTGGATGTATTCCATCCAGTCCAGGTGACTTTCTACTCTTCAGTTTATCAAATAGTTGTAATACATCTTCACGGTGTATTGATATTTCTTTCAATTCTTTCGCAGTATCACCTTTAAATACCACTTAAGTCTGGAGAGAGGGAGGGAAGTGAAGCCCTGGGTGGGCTTGGAAAAAATGAAGCTGCAAGGGGGGGGGGGGGCGGTTGGATGCTTGGCTATGGGCTCCGAAGGGGGAGAGAGAAGAGTTGGGGGGGCACTCCGGCGATGAGGCAGGTGGTGAGGGTTTGGGACAAGGTCAGAGGACTGGATGTCAAAAGCAGAGGGAGCAGGTTCTCAGTAATGACCCCCTGGAGAGGGTAGAGAGCTTTCAAACCAGGATGGGAGGGTGGACGTTTTGATAGTTGGAGAGGGAAAGGGTTAGAGTGTGGATTTCAGCTGTTGGAAGAGGGTGAGTTAAAGAGTTTTGAAGAGGTGAAGGAGGAGTTTGGATTAGAGGAGGGAGATAGGTTTGCGTACCTGCAGGTGAGCTCCTTTCTACGGAGGGTATTGGGGAGGGAGGGGATGGGTAGAGAGGTATTGGGTATGGAGGCCATATGGTATGGGAAGAGAGTTTTGAGGGGAATGATTTCGGGATTATATAAAGAGGTGAAAGGACAGGGGGAAGGGAAATTTAGGTATATGTTAGAGTGGGAGGGGGATTTGGGGCAGACGATGACAATCAAGGTATGGAAGAGGGTGTGAGACCAGATAAAACGGGGGCCCTGTTCGAGTAAGATTAAAGAAAATAGTTATAAAGTAATGCTGTGCTGGTATTATACTCCAGAGAGAATGCATCGGTTTTACCCAGAGGTTTCTTCACTTTGTTGGCGGGAGTGTGGGGAGGTAGGGACATTCTGGCATATTTGGTGGGGGTGCATAAAGGCCCAGGGGTATTGGGGACAGATTCAGAAGTGGATTCAGCTGAAATTAGGGGTGGGGTGGATTTGTCACCGGGTATCTTTTTGCTATCTTGGTTGGGGGAGGGACAGAGCAACAGGGGGGGGGGGGTAGGATGGTGTTGGCATGTCTCAGTGCAGCCAGATGTGAGGTGGCCGCGGCTTGGAAGCAAAAGGAGATGCCCTCGGTGGAGCAGTATGAGAGGAGGCTCAGGAATGTTGTCCTTATGGAAAAGCTAACTGTAGCGAGGCGGCAGAAGGTGGCTCGGTTTGATGAGGTGTGGGGACAGCTGTGTAGGGGTTTAGGAGAAAGGTAGATGGGGGAGGGGAGGGGATGGGGAGGGGGAGAAGGTGAGGAGGGGAGGAGAGGGGAGGGGGAAGAAAACACAAAGAAAGGGAGATATGGTAGAGATGTATTGGTTCTAATGGATACAGATATGAGTGGTGGTACAAGGTTAAAATAGTGAATAAAGGTTAACATATTATAGGGAGTGCATTGGTGAAAAAAACTTAGGATGCTAGTAACCCAATGTATAGAAGGGGGATGGCGACTGTTATATGTATTTGGTTATTTCAAGGAAATGTTGACAATAAAAATTTAAATAAATGCCACTTCAGGCATGGGAAACATCTCTACATCTTCCTAGGTAAAGACCGAAGCAAAGAATTCATTCAGTCTCTCCACTATAGCCTTGTCTCCTCTTACTTCCCCTTTTACACCTCTATCATCTAATGGTCCAACTGACTCTCTCAGTTTTTTTTGCTACGAATGTATTTGAAAAAGTCTTTATTACGTGTTTTTGCTTCCACAGCAAGTTTCTTCTCAAATTCTCTTTTTGCCTGCCTTATCAATGCCTTGCATTTGACTTGCCAGTGCTTGTGCTGTTTCCCGTTTTCGTCATTTGGCTCTTTTTTGGCAACAACAACCTCTCTGACCTCACCTTTAAACCATGCTGGCAGTTTTTTGGACTTCCTTCCACTTTTCTTAAAGCGTGGAATACAGCTGGTCTGGGCTTCCAAGATAGTATTTTTCAACAACACCCAAGCTTGATGTAAGTCTTTAACCTTTGCAACTGCTCCTTTTAGTTTTTTCTTAACTAGTTTCCTCATTTTATAATACTCTACTTTTCGAAAGTTAAAAGATAGTACTGTGGATTTCTTTACCATCCCTCCTCCATTAATGAAATCAAACGCGATCTGCTATGATCACTATTTCCAAATGGCCCCAACACCCTTATCTCTTGCACCAAATCAGGTGTTCCACTAAGGACTAGGTCCAAAATGGCTTCCCCTCTGGTCGGTTCATGAACCAGCTGCTCCAAGAAGCAGTCATTTATTTCATCTAGAAACCTTATCTCCCTAGCATGTCCTGCTATGACACTGACCCAGTCAATACTGGGGTAATTGAAATCACCCATTATTATTACTGTTCTGTAACTTTTGTTAGATTCCCTGATTTATTTGAGCATTTTGTCATCCATTTGTTCATTCTGGCCAGGCGGTCAATAGTACACTCCCACTTCCATTGCCTTCCCCTTTTTTACATGGAATTTCAATCCATAAAGATTCTACAGCAAATTTTGTTTCCTGCAAAACTTTAATCCTTTTGATTCAATGCCCTCTCTAATATAGAGCGCAACCCCTCCACCAATTTGATCAGCCCTATCATTATGATATAGTGTGTACTCAGGTATCACAGTGTCCCACTGGTTGTCCTCCTTCCACCATGTCTCTGAGATACCAATCATATCTAACTTCTTATTTAGTGCTATATATTTTAACTCTCCCATCTTATGTTTTAGACTTCTAGCATTTTCATACAAGCATTTTAGAGACTGTATTTTATTCATATTAATCTGGTTATTGGTAGGCAGGGATAATTTGGAATCTTTAAGCTCTGTCTGCTCTGTACTCAAGGGCATTTGGGCTACCTTTGTCTTTATTGGAACCTCTCTGCTGATGTGCTTTGTGTGTCTATTGATATATTTATTTTATCATTGTTAGTGTGCTATTCATTTATCTGTACGTTTGTTCAGTTGTCTCCATTTGTACCTGTCTCTGCATATCCTCATAACTTTTATCCCTCCCTCCCTCCCACCCTGTGGCATTCAGTCCCTTATAGACATCTTGTGCTCTTTACCACGATTTACAGGTGCACCTAATCCCCTGTGATCTCTCTTACACCTAACCTTATTTCTTCTGACTTCTGTTTTCCTCTCCATCTCTCTCTTTTATGGCTCTTCATCATTTTCTCTTCCTACTCCTCCTACTCCAGAATTGTCTCCTTTCCTGCCAACTTCAAGCCCCCCATCTCCCCTTTACCATCCCCACTTCCCCCACGATCTTGTCCTCTGCCCTATCATGAGCTCTTGAGCTTCACCACTTTCTCAGCCGACTCCTCCCTCCCTAAAACAACCTCACTCTCATTACTGCCATGCTATCTCCTCTCCGCCCTGCACTCTACTACTCCTCCTTCTTTCTTCTGGAGATATCAACCCCAACCCTGGCCTCCCTAGACTTTTGTCACACTCCCAGAACAGATCTTCATACAACTGCTCAAATCTTTTTCATATCCCTCTCCTTTACCCTTCCTCTCTGCCTTTCTCAAGTGCCTTATGGAACGCATACTCCATCTCAGATAAACTTGCCTTTACTCATGATCTCTTTATCTCTAATGCTCTCCATCTTCTTACTCTAATTGAGACCTGGCTCCTCCCAGAAGGCTTGGTGTCAGTCATTGCTCTCTGTCATGGCGGCTATCAATTCTCCCACATGCCTATTCCCATTGACCGTGGTGGTGGTGTTCAGCTTCTACTCTTTCCTTCCTGCCAATTTCAACCCCTCCTACTGCCTCAGTCTCACTCCTTTTCCTCCTTTGAAGTCCACTTCATCTACCTTTTTACTTCACTACCTCTCCGGTTAGCTGTTATTTATTGACCTCCTGACAAGTCCACCTCTACCTTTCTCACTGACTTTGACTCGTGGTTTTCCTTCTTTCTGGATTCATCTTCCCCCTCCTTTATTCTCAGGGACTTTAACATCATGTCAATAACCCCTCTGACCCTTATGCTTTAAAGCTCCTTTTCCTTACCTCCTCATCCGACCTCCAGTTTTTCTCTACTACCCCCAGTCTCCAGCATGGCCACTGCCTCGACCTTGCATTTTTCTCTAGCTGCTTACTGTCAAACTTCTGTACCTCACTTCTTCCCTTATCAGACCATCACCTGTTAAGCTTCACTCTTCATCACTCACCGCTTTAACCTCACCCTGTCTCCTCCAGTCTTTTTAGAAATCTTCATGCTATTGACCCTTTGGCTCTCTCCTTCACTGTCTCATCACCTCTTTCCTCCACTATGTCATCTGAGTCTGTTGATGAGGCAGTAGATTCCTATAATGCTGCACTCTCATTTGCTCTGGATGCTCTTGCTCCGCCCATACTATGTCCTATGAGGTGCACTATACCCCAGCCCTGGCTGTCTTCCACTACCTGCTATCTATGTTCCTGTGCCCATTCAGCTGAGCGAGCTTGGCTCAAATCCTGCACCCTTGTGGACTTCCTACACTTCAAATTCATGCTTGTCTCTTTCCAGTCAGCTATAACATCACCAAACAAGATTATTGTCTGTCTTAACTCTCTTGCCTCTGACCCTCGCCATCTTTCTTTACAACTCTCAACTGTCTTCTCAAAGTGCCTCTGCCTCTGACTCCTCCTTCCCTTTCTGTCCAAACCCTGGCTATTTCCATGACAAAATCCAAAAGATCATACTCCAATTCCCCATGATGTCAGCTATTTCCCCTCCTCCCCCTCTTTACTCCCCACTTTCCATCCCTATTTCTGCTACCCTCTCTTCCTTTTCTATGATCTCTGAGGAGGAAACCACACACTTTCCTTCCTCCTCCCAACTCACTACATTCCCCTCTGATCCTATTCACACCCATCTCCTAAGTTTCATCTCCTTCACTGTTGTCCTTTCCATCTATCATATTCTCAATCTATCACTCTCCACTGCAACTGTCCCTGCAACCTTTAAGCATGCTGTGGCCATATCTCTCTTCAAGAAACCCTCACTAGACCCCACTTGTCCTCCTCACTATTGACCCATCTTCTTCCTCCCCTTCATTTCTAAACTACTTGAATGTGTGGTTCACCGCCGTTGCCTCGACCTTCTCTCCCTTCAAGCCCTTCTGGATCCTTTACAATCTGGATTTTGTCCTTTACATTCTACTGAAACAGCTCTTGGCCAAAGCCTCCAGCGACCTGTTCCTGGCTAAATCCAAGGGCCTTTACGTGATCCTCATCCTTGACTTTTCTGCTGCTTTTGACACTGTTGACCACAACCTTCTCTTCAATACCTTGTCCTCACTTGTTTTAATGCCTCTGTGCTATTCTGGATCCTAGTTCTCTTCTTATCTCTCCCATCACACTTTCAGTGTTTGTTCTGGTGGATCCTCCTCTACTGCTATCCTGCTCTCAGTTGGTGTATCCAAAGATTTCTCTTGGGTCCACTCCTTTTCTTTCTCTATACCCAGTCCTTTGGTGTGCTCTTCTTTTCCCATGGCTTTCAGTACCATCTTTACACTGATGACTTCCAGATTTACCTCTCTACACCTGAAATCTCTCTGGCAATCCAGGCTCGGATCTCTGCCTGACTTTCTGACATTTCTGCTTGGATGTCTCATTACCACTTGAAATTGAACATGACCAAAACTGAGCTGCTTATTTTTCCCCTAAACCCTCCTCTCCTATTCCTCATTTCTCAATCTCTGTGGATAAGTCTTTAATCCTCCCTATTTCCTCAGCTTGCAACCTTGGGGTCATTTTTGACTCCTCTCTCTTCTTCTCCATGCACATCCAACTGATAGCTAAAACCTGCCATTTCTTTCTCTATAACATCAATAAAATGTGCACATTCCTTTCTGAATACACTACTAAGACACTTATCCACTCCTTAGTCACCTCCCATCTAGACTACTGTAACCTACGTCTTGCTGGTCTCCCTCTGAATCATCTCTCTCCCCTTCAATCTGTTCAACACTCTGCTGTATGGCTAATCTTCCGCCAGCCTCATCATGCTCATATTACCCCTCTTCTCAAGTCACTTCATTGGCTCCCTATCCATTTCTGCATCCAGTTCAAACTTCTCCTGCTGATCTGAAAGTGCATTCAATCTGTAGCTCCTCAGTACCTTTCCTCTCTTATCTCTTCTTACACCCCTCCTTGGGTACTCCGCTCTTCTGGAAAATTGATTCTATCTGTGCCCTTCTCTTCTATTGCTAACTCCAGACTTCGCTCCTTTGATCTTGCTGCTTCTTTTGCCTGGAACAAACTACCTGAGTCTGTATGTCAGGTGCCTTCTCTGACCTTTTTCAAATCCAGGTTGAAAACTCATCTCTTTGCTGCTGATTTCAGATCTTGACTCACCTGATCACTTTTGTGTTTCCTTACCATTCCCCCTAGATGTATTCCATGTCTGCAGCTACTGTGTTGTTTGTCTTGTCTAGATTGTAAGCTCTGATGATCAGGGACTGTCTTCTACATGTGTCTGTGCAGTGCTGTGTATGTCTTGTAGTGCTATACGAATGTTCAGTAATAGTAGTAGTCAGGGCCGGATTTACCTTGAGTGAGGCCCTACGCCAACAAAAATTGTGGGCCCCCAGCAGGGGCGGCCCAAGGGGGCTGCAGACCTCATTTGCATAAGGGGCCTCATTTGCATAAATATTTGCATAATGTTACCATATACTAACTTTTAGTAAACGTGCCTCTTAATGAGTGTATGGATAAAGAAAGACTAAAAGATTTCTACATTACTATAATCCAGTGCCAACTGCCAGACACATTAGGAACTACTACAAACACTGCCCATAGTAAACCCGCCGTATCCTAACAGCACTACCAGGACTCACAAAGCACCATACTCTACCAATCAAAAGGCAACACTGCAAATATTAAACCAATACATTTCAGAGAACAACAATACATGACCTACTGGGGAAAGAGAACAAGTGGCAATGTCAAATAGGAATTATATAAACAGAACACCTCAGCTCAGTTACACATGCAGAACATAGACCATCACCAAACAAGTAATCACAATTTAGAAATAGGAAGACAATAATTAAACTGGGAATCCCAAAAGCCAAACTTGGAATGTACAACACTGTAGAAATAAAACTATACATTAATTTGCTCTTGTACTAAACAAAGCGCAGATGTTAATGATGCACATTTACCAGAGCTGACATATTCCAATTAATAAATTCAAAATAAAGAGATATTTTCTACCTTTTGTGCATTTTTTCAGCTGCAATTGCTCCAGCCACTTTCTTCTGGTTTCTTCGTGTCTTCTGCTAACTCTCCATCGTCTGCTGTCCATTTGTCCTTTCTTCTCTCTTCTAGATTTTTTTCCATTCTCTCTCTACATCTGCTTTAACATACTAATCTTTCTCCTTTTGCTCTTTCCTCATTCCTATTTCATCCACTCAAATTTTACCCCTCCATCCTCAATCCCCACTTACTCTCCCAATACCCGGCCAATTGTAGATTTTTTATCCCTCCCACACAAAATATTTTTCCCTTCTCCATTTTACTCTTCCAGCCCCATCCCATTCTAATCCTCCCCCAACATCAGCTCCCTTCTAGTTCCAGCCTCACCCAGCATCCATTCCCTTCTAGTCCCTGCATCAGCCCATTTCCAGTCCTAGCCATCCATCAGCCCATTTCCAGTCCTAGCAACCCCCCAACCCAATACCAGTCCTAGCCCCCCCATCACCCCACTTACAGTCCTTAACCCCCATCACCCCATTTTCAGTCCTTAACCCCCCATCACCCCATTTTCAGTTTAAGCCCCCCCTATAACCCATTACCAGTCCTAACCCCCCATCAGCCCACTTCCAGTCCTAACCCCATCAACCCATTTCCAGTCAGCCCCCCATAGCCCATTGCCAGTCCTACCCCCCCCCCATCAGCCCACAGCCCATTACCAGTCCTAACCCCATCATCCCACCTCCAGTTTTAACCCCCCAGCCCATTTCCAGTCCTAGCCCCCCATAGCCCATTACCAGACAACCCCCATCAGCCCACAGCCCATTACCAGTCTTAACCCCCCCAAAGCCCATTACCAGTTCTAACCCCCCCCAACAGCCCATTACCAGTCCTAACCCCATCAGCCCACCTCCAGTCTTAACCCCCCTGCCCTTTTCCAGTCCTAGCCGTCCCATAGCCCCTTACCAGACAGCCCCCATCAGCCCACAGCCCATTACCAGTCTTAACCCCCCCCAAAGCCCATTGCCAGTTCTAAGCCCCCCCAACAGCCCATTACCAGTCCTAACCCCATCAGCCCACCTCTAGCCTTAACCCCCCCCAGCCCAGCCCAGCCCCGCCCATTTCCAGCCCCAGCCCCCCAATAGCCCATTACCAGCCCTACCCCCCCCAGTCCATTTCCAGCCCCAGCCCCAGCCCCCCCAATAGCCCATTACCAGACCTACCCCCCCCCCCCCCCCATTCCCTGTCCTACCCCCCCCCCGGCCTAAAGTAAAATTTAATTTTAAAAAAAAACCTGGTGGCTGCCGCCGCGGGGCCCCCTCTGCTGCCACGGGGGCCCCGTCTACAAGCTGAAGCGGTCGGGTCGGGTCGGGTCTCTCTCCCTCCCTCCCTCGCTCGCTGCAGGCTGCAGGCTGCGAGAGACGCGAAGGGAGAGCGTCTCCTCGCGTCTGTGTTAAGCCGGCAGGGGCTGATGGGAAATCCCATCAGCCCCTGCGGGCTTAACACAGACGCGAGGAGACGCTCTATCTTCGCGTCTCTCGCAGCCTGCAGTGAGGGAGGGAGGGAGGGAGAGACCCGACCCGCACCGCACCGCACCGCTTCAGCTTGTAGACGGGGCCCCCGCGGCAGCAGAGGGGGCCCCGCGGCGGCAGCCACCAGGTTTTTTTTTTTAATTGAGTTTAAAAAAAATTACCTGGTTCTTTTTTTGTGGGCCCCTGCCGGCTGTGGGCCCTACGCCATGGCGTACATGGCGTATAGGTAAATCCGGCCCTGGTAGTAGTAGTAGTAATGGTAGTGAACTCTTTCCCCATCACACACCCCTCCCTCCAGTGCTCCCAAACACCTATCCCTGGTGGGCTGGCTCTTAGTGATTCAAATGTGTTTTCACTTTCTTCAATGTAAATTCTATGTACAGCCTATAGTCCTGGGGGAATTCTGCACAACTGCACAATGCAGAATTTGCACAGAGTTCCCCATTTGCTGTGCACAATTCTGCACAGGCACCTGTGACACAGACAGTGAGCCAGGATTGGATGAACAAACTTTAAGAGTGCCCAATCTTGTCTCACTGTTAACAGCAACACAGCCGTGGGAGAAAACAGGAAGCGCTTCTGTTGACCTTTGGAAAAGCATGGTGCTGGCGTTCGAAGCTAGCACAACTGGAGGAACCAATGGAAATGCTCCCGTGGCTGTGTTGCAGCGATTGAGCAAAAGAGAAGGTGAAATTAGACTTACCTACTAATTGTTGTTCGTTGAGGAACTCCAGTCCAGTTCCGGACTCTCTGGGATAGTGTACCTCTTCGAGCAGCTTGGAGACTGAACAATGACACTCTTTTGATGTCACTGGTATAAATACCCGAGGGACCGCCTCCTTGCTCCAGTTTACCAATTGACAAAAGCAGACTCACCAGAGCAATAATTAAGTAGCTAACATTGCTATCAAACTTTAAGAAACTTTAACAAACCTCAACTATAAACTAAGATACAAATGTGCCCTTAAAGTAACACTATAATTATTGTCCTGTTATGGTCTGCCCTCCATCTCGATAGAGGAATATGACCTCCTAAAGATCCCCAAACTTTCACCCTCCCCATATGGACTGTAAGTCATTTACCTGACCCGTAAGCTTACTATGTCAATACTATACCTCTTTGCTTCAGGCCGTAGTCCAAACAAAAGCACATTAGGGAGGGACGCGGGACTGGACTGGAGTTCCTCAAGGAACAACAATTAGCAGGTAAGTCTAATTTCACCTTCCTTATCATCTTTCCAGTCCAGTTCCGGAATCTCTGGGGACGTAACAGAGCAGTAAAACCTTTAATGGGTGGGACCCGCTAGACCAGCCTGAAGTACTGCCGATCCAAAACAGGTATCCCTTTTCGCCTGTACATCTAGACGATAATGTTTTACAAAGGAATTTAATGATGACCAAGTAGCCGCCTTACAGATGTCCACTGGCGGTACCAATCTGTACTCAGCCCAGGACGCAGCTTGTGCCCTTGTTGAATGCGCTTTAAGCCCGTCAGGTATTGCCCTACCTTTCAACAAATACGCTGAAACTATAGCCTCCTTGAGCCACCTGGCAATAGACGCTTTGGAAGCTGCATGCCCTTTTCTTGCACCCACAAAAAGAACAAACAGCCTATCTGTCTTACGGAATTCCTGTGTCCGCTTTAAATACGTCTTTAATGCTCTACGCACATCTAAAAGATGCAATTTTCTGAACTGAACCTCCTTGGTACTATCTTCAAATACTGGTAAAGAAACTACTTGATTGACATGAAAAGCCAACACAACTTTGGGTAGAAATGAAGGCACTGGTCTCAAAACCACCTTCTTTTCGTAAAATAATAGAAAAGGCTTTCTACAAGACAATGCCTGTAATTCCGAAATCCTCCGTGCCGATGATATAGCTACTAGGAAAACTACCTTGAGAGAAAGATCCTTTAATGACGCTCGCGACAACGGCTCAAACGGTTCGCGTACCAAAGTCTCCAACACCAAATGGAGATTCCAAGTCAGAACGGTTGGTCTACACGGCGGCCTCAACAGTGAAACTGCTCTCAAAAAACGCTTCACATCCGGGTGTGCTCCTAACACCTCAGCATTTATCTTACCTCTATAACAAGAGAGACCTGCCAACTGCACTCTCAATGACGCAGCCTTTCTCAAACCCATCCTGCAAAAAAGAAAGAATTTGAGAAATAGAAGCTTTTAATGCTTCAAAACCTGTCATCACACCATGCTTTGAATATTCTCCAAATTCAAATATACGCCAAAGAGGTAGACCTCGTCCTTGCTTTCAACAAAGTGGAAATCACCGACGATGAGTATCCTCTGGCCTTTACAAAGATGAGTAACCTCTGGCCTTTAGCCTCGCCCTTTCAAGAGCCAAGCCATAAGCGAGAATCAAGCCACCTGCGGCATGTGTAATGGACTCTGGCGCAAGAGATCTTCTCTCATCGGTAAAAGCCATGGACAGTCTACTAACAACCTTATGAGATCCACGTACCATGATTGTCTTGGCCAATCCGGAGCTATCAATATTACGTGTCCCTTGTGCCGTTCTACTCTTTGTAGAACACGCCCTATCAATAGACGTACAGAAGTTGTTCCTCTGGTCACCTTTGAATGAGAGCATCTAGGCCTTCTGACATTCTCTCTCGCCTTCGGCTGAAAAACCAATTGACCTTCGCCGACTCGAAGGTTGCCATGATATCCATCACGAGAGCTCCCCAATGATTCATTATCAATTGGAACACCTGCGGATGCAGAACCCACTCTCCTGTGTCTACTTTGACCTGACTCAAAAAAATCGGCCTCCACATTGTCCACCCCTGCTACATGAAACGCAGACAAAGCTCTCAAATTCCTCTCGGCCCACATGAACAACTGCTCAGCTTCGGCTTCCAGGGAGACACTGCTTGTGCCCCCTTGACGGTTGATGTAAGCCACTGCAGTCACGTTGTCTGACAGAATGCGAATGGCCTTCCCCTGAAGGCAACATTGAAATGCTTGTAGTGCTAAGGCTACCGCTCTCAACTCCAACCTGTTGATTGACCAAACTTTCTCCTGTTCGGTCCATTGGCCTTGAACAAACCTTCCTTCGAAGTGAGCTCCCCAGCCCACGAGACTGGCATCTGTCGTAAGAAGAATCCAAACAGGCGATTCTAGATGCATTCCTAGCTCTAGAATCCCCGGCTGTAACCACCATTGCAGAGCTTGACGTGTCTCCGGACGACAGGGTAGTGTCCGCGATAGAGGATCCTTCTGATACGACCACCTCCTTAGTAACGCTCTCTGTAATGGTCGCATATGAGCTCTTGCCCATTGAACTAACTCTAACGTTGCTTCCATGGTTCCAAGCAACTGCAAATAATGCCATGCAGTGGGTTCCTTTCTCTTCAAGAAACTGCGCACCAGGTTTCTCAACCCTAGCGCTCGTGTCTGAGGAAGAAACACCCTTCCTATCCTTGTATCGAATCGAGCTCCCAGGTGTTCTAGATTCTGCAACGGAATCAACTTGCTTTTTGCCACATTGACAACCCAACCAAGACTTTGTAACAATTCCACTACTCTGGTTGTTGCCAACTCGCTTTCCTTTTCGGATTTTTCCCGAATTAACCAGTCGTCCAGATATGGGTGAACTAAAACTCCTTCTTTTCGCAATGCTGCCGCAACTACCACCATCACTTTGGTAAACATTCGCGGGGCCATTGCTAAACCAAATGGCAACACCTGAAACTGGAAATGACCCATGGGAACTGCAAACCTTAGAAATTTCTGATGCTCCAGATGAATCGGAATGTGTAGATATGCCTCCGACAAATCCAGAGACATAAGAAATTATCCTTTCCTTACAGTCATTATTACAAACTTCTCCATACGAAAATGAGTCACGCGAAGACAGCGATTTACCTTTTGAAGATCCAAAATTGGTCGAAAGGACCCTTCCTTTTTTGGAAGCACAAAGTAGATGGAGTATCAATCGGAGCCGTGTTGATCTGGCGGTACTGGAACGAAAGCTTTGAGATTCAAAAGTCTTTGTAAGGTCTCGCGCACCGCTGTGCACTTGATGCGCACCTTGCAAGGAGATTGAATGAACAAAATCGACCACTGGGTGTTGAAGCTCCAGAGCATATCCTTTTTGAATGATCTCCAACACCCACCGATCGGAAGTGATCTGGACCCAGGCTGGATAAAAATCCCATAGATGACCTCCCATGGGTATCAAACCTGCCTGGGTCCCCCTGACTTCATTGTGATTTTCTAAGGTTCAAAGAAGAAGAGGAGGTTGCAAATCCCCTGCTCGCTCCTTGAAAACCTCAAAATCCCTGACTTCTGAAATATTGAAGTCCTCTCTGAAATTGTCTGAAATATGTGGAACGAAAATGACGAAAGTCTCTGTACTGGCCCCTAGTCACCTGAACGTCCCAGCTTCTGCCTATCCTCTCGCAGCCTGCCACCTTTGGACTCTCCTAAGTCCTTTACCAGCTTATCTAAGTCTTCACCAAAGAGTAGCTTACCCCTGAAAGGAAGCTTACTGAGCCTTGCTTTAGAAGAAGCATCTGCCACCCAGTTACGCAACCATAGATATCTTCTAGCTGCAATAACCGAGGCCATACTCTTAGACAAACCCCTAATAAGGTCATAATGAATATAAGCCAAATAAGCTGCCCCAGTTTCTAACCGGGACCTTTGTGCCGCAGAGTCTTCCACGTTTTCTCCGTGTACTCGCTGAGACCAACGAAGACAGGCTCTGGCTACCCATGCACCACAAATTGAAGCCTGAATGGTAAAGCATTGACATCAAACACCTGTTTTAACAACGTATCCAACTTTCTATCATGGCTATCCTTAAGGGCAGCACCACCTTCCACCGGAATTGTAGTCTTTTTGGTAACAGCCGATACTGCTGCATCTACTTTGGGAGACTTAAACAACTCCAGATTATGATCCACTAGAGGATACAACCAAGCCATGACCCTGGAACCCTTTAGTACTGCTTCGGGCATGTCCCATTCTTGTTGAATCACCTCCCTTACAACTCTGTGTACCGGAAAAGCCCTTTGCGTTTTTCTAAATGCCTGCAACAAAGGTTCCTCCAATGTGGAATCCTCCGCTGGCTCAGAAGCTGGCATATTAAGGGCTTTAAGCGTTTCCATAATCAACGCTGGCAACTCGTCTCGACGGAAAACACGAACCACTCTTGCCTGGTCCTCTTGTTCTGTGAGTTCTTCTTCTTCTAATTCATCCTCCATTTCCAAATCCAGATCCAAATACTCAGAGTGAATCTCCTCAGAGGTTACCAAATGCTCCTGTCGATCCTTCCCTGTTTTAGATTTCTTAACAGGAACAGCTTCCTCAGCAAGTTCCAGAGGATGCTTTCCTCCGAGATCCCCCTCCACCGGCAGAGGGTAGTGGACCCCTTTGTCCATTCCCAAATGTTTGCTGAAGCAGAGATACAAACTCCTGCGAAAACAACGCCACCAAACCTGCCGAAAATATTGATGGTGCCTGAGGCAAATCTGGAATGGAAGAAGGTCGTGCAACGGGTTCTGGCAGAGGATCCATAAGTGACCCAGCGTCCGGTATAGACAAGGAAGCAACTTTAGCACCTTCTCCACTGCTCTCTAAAGCCTGCTCCATAGCTGCAGCCTCTTGGACGCAGGATCTACAGACTCCTGTATCAGATAAAGCTCCTCTCCTAGAGCCACAGACCAAACACTGTGGCCTAGAAGGCATTACTTCACTATAACGCTGAAGTAATAACTAGTTTGCCTGGTAACACTTTCCTTTTTTTTTTTTTTTTTTTTTTTAACAAGGATCAGCCTCACTTATTAAAACAAATCCAAAACACCTAGTTCTCTTTAACCGCTACCCCCTAGAGTAAACCTACCAAAACGGGAGTCCCCCCCCTCTAACCAGACTTCTCTGGTATATTCAAAAATTTTCTTTTATTGCACTGCCGTTTTTCCCGTTCACGCGCCATGTGGCGCGGCCTGCAGTGAAACCAACTGCCATTCCTTTCTAACTGTGCTACAGGGCACTCTTACCTCTGTGCTGCAGTGTTAGAAAAAAACCTTTGACTTCTTTTGATCCTGACCAGTTCTCCCCATGCTCGGCCGTAAAGACAGATTCAGTGTCGGAGGAGAAACCGGAGCCGCTGTACAGCGATGATCCTTAAAACAAAGCTGCTCACACTTCCGGTGACATCATCGGAATGCATGGCAGAGTAAAAGATCAGCTCCACTAAAAAGGCCTGCCAAAAAAAGGGAAAACACCCTGACGAGCTTAAAACAAGGCGGAGTATGTAGGGGGAAAGCACTGGAGGAGACTCGGAGCGGGCGCAAGCGGTGGAACTCACCCGTGGCACTGTACCCCTGGAGCTGGCACTCTGAATGCAGTGGTGCACACTGAAGAGGGCAGTGCACAGAGCGCAAGGTCGGCAAGTGAGCGGGAGGTGGATCGGAGAGCACCGGATCGTCAGAAAACTAAGGCCTGTCTGTGCAGAGGAGAGAGGGAAGCTGTGAGATTGGCGCCTCAGCGCATAAGGAATAGTGAGAGGCCCCAGTGAGCAGCCACGTGCTGGGGGAGAGAAGCGCCCGGAGGTGTGGAGCGGGAGCGAGACGGGCATGCTCGGCAGAGAAATGGGCAGGACAACAAGCTAAAGACTTTGAAATAAGGTGCAGGACAGGCAAGTAAAACCCTGGGCCCCACAGGGAGAGCAACAGCACAGAAGTCCAGAAGCAAAGGCAAAATAAAGCTACCATTCAGCGGCATTTCTTGCAGGAGGAGCAGTAGTGCCTGAGTAAGGACGATTGGGACGAAGCATAGAGACCACATTCTGCGGGGGGGGGGGGGGGAGCAGCAAAGCTCCTACCAGTAACCACTGCACGTGGTGAGGATCTCATTCATAATAAGTCATGGACAAATCAAAAAGAGAGGGGTCTGTGAAGAAAAAACTGGCGGAATTTCGCTCCTCCTATGAGGCATCAAGGAGCAGGAAGGAGGGAGAGAAGTCAGTTAAAATGCTGGTGGAGACACCGCCAGAACAGGAGGAGGAGACGGAGAGAGAGAGAAGAGCTTGGGAATGGCAGAGAAAATCAAAATGTGGCTCATAGAGCTCAAAGAGGAGTTAAAGGAAGACATCAGTGGTATCAAAAATGAGTTAAAGGAGACCCTACAAACAATTAAACAAGACCTTAGTGAACTGGGAGGCCGGGTGGATGACACAGAGACCCAGCTGGAACAACAAGGGGTAGTGGTGGAGAGTCTCCAGAAGGGCTGGGAGGAGTTGCGGCAAGCTCAAGAGGAGATGAGGGTCAAAACGGAAGAGTTAGAGGACCAATCCAGGAGATGTAACATCAGGGTGCGAGAAGTCCCAGAGGATCCCAAATATAAGAACAGTGAGGCAGTGGTTAAAAAAGTGTTTGGAGAGTTATTAAAAGCCGCGGACATAGCAGAAGCGGTTGAAGGGGCGCCTCTGAAAATTGAAAGGGGGCATAGAGAGCTGGGGCCCATAAGGGACAATCATCCAAGAGACATTGTGGTCTGCTTGTCCTCCTTCAAGATGAAAGAATGTCTTCTGGGAGCAGCTAGAAAGCTATGGAACTTCCAATGGGAAGGACACAAGTTGGAATTGTTCCAGGACTTATCCCAGGGAATGCTACAGTACAGAAGGGCGCTCAAGAAGGTTACGGCTTACTTGCAGAGGGCCGACCTGAGATACAAATGGCTATATCCATTTGGTTTATTGCTCACAGTACAAGGGAGGTTGTGGAGAGTGGCAACATGTGAAGAAGCTTGGAGGGCGTTGAGAGACTTAGGGGCAGCAAATCTCCCAGAAGAGGCCAGGAATCCAGCTAAAATAACTGACAACGCTGCAGCCACCGCTAAGGCGGTTAGCATGCGGTGGCAGAGAGCAGGAGAAGGTGGCAGGAGATTGGCGAGACTGGCCAAGGATCGACCACGAGGGAACAAGATGGACAGTGCAGCGGGATGAAGCTGAGGATAACATATGGACTTGAACCATATGTAATTTAATAAGGAAAGTGTTGTAGATGCAGGTTCTGTGTGTCCTTTAGGGATGTTGGGAGGAAGTGGGAGGTTGAGGGAGGGGGGATGAGAGGGGGGGGGAAGATGGGAGTGGAGTAAGAGTAGGATAAGGAAGAAGGGGGGGATCATGGGTAGGGTAGAGGAGGAGGAGGGACTAGATCATGAGAGAGGTACGAGATAGCGGGTGGAGGGGGAAGGAAGGAATGCTGGGGGCGAGGAGGGGGGAAGGAATATGGAGGGGGAGAGGGAGTAAGGGAGGAGGGCGGGAGGTGGGGGGGGCGGAAGATAGGGAGGCAGGGGTAGGTGGCGGTCCGATAAGCGGTCACCGATGTGGAAGTCGATTCTCCTAGTCGGAGAAGAGGGAAGGGGGGGAGGGAGGAAGGGAGGGGGAGGATGCGAAGGGGGGGGGTGAAAGGGTGGGAGGTGTGGGAAGGTGGGAGAGGGGAAGTATTGCAAGCGAGGAGGATGGGGGGGGGGCTGGAGAAAGTGCTTTGAAGATTGTTACGTTGAATGTGAAGGGGCTGAACTCACCCGGCAAGAGACAAAAACTGTATAAAGAATTGACAAGGCATAAAGCGGCGATTGTACTTCTGCAGGAAACACATTTATTAAAAAAAGCAGGAATATGTAGTGAAACCTAAAAGGTATAGTGATTGCATCTTTGCCTCAAACTTACGGGAAAGAAAGAAAGGAGGGGTGGCTGTGTTCCTCAGTGGGGAGCATAAAATCGAAGTGCAGTCGGTAACCAGGGATAAGGGGGGGGGGGGGGAGATACCTGCTGATGCGAGTGAAAATAGGAGAAGAATGGTTTTGTGTGATAAATGTTTATGCGCCCACAGGGTCCCAAAAAGAGTTTTGGGAAGAATTAACTAGGAAGGTTAATTTAATGGGGGATGGTGCGATGGTCTGTGGTGGGGATTTCAATGTGCCCTGGGAGGGGGGGGAGAGATACGACGGGTAAGGTGGATGGGAGAGGGGCAGATAGAAGACGATATCAAAGGTCTGTGAAGGAAAATGATTTGATAGATGCTTGGCGCCTGATGAATCCAGGTCGGCGTTAATTTTCATTCTTTTCTGCAGTGCATGTCACCTACTCCAGGCTCGATGCCATATGGTTAGGGAAAGAGTTGGCGGGAAGGATAAAGGGAGGTGATATTGAACCTATCACGTGGTCCGATCATGCCCCGGTGGTAGTTAAGGTGAGGGTGCGGGGCGAAAATAAACATGTGCAATACTGGAAGCTGAATGAGGGCCTATTGGAGGATAAAAGGGTGGTGAGTTAGTTGGAAAACTTTATACAGGACTATTTCGAAAGGAATGGGAACAGAGAGGTAAAAGAAGGAATAGTATGGGATGCTTTTAAGGCAGCAGTGAGAGGGGTGCTGACAAAATGGGGGGCGCGGAAAAAAAGGGAGAGGGAGGAGCAGGAATGGCAGTTAAGGCGCCAGTTAATGAGGTTGGAGGAAAGAGACGCTCAGGGGGACAGTGGACAATACAGGGGTGCAGTATTGGAGACTAGGGCTAAACTGAAGGCGCTAGAGGCAGAAAGGATAAGGTTTCGCATGCAATTGTTAAGGCAGACTTTTTTTTGAAGGGGGTAATAAAGCAGGGAGGTATATGGCTTGGCAACTGAAAAAGCGAAAGGAATGGAACAGGATATTACAGCTTTGGAGCGGGGAGGGGGGGTGAGGGATGATCAGAAGATAAGAGAGTTTGTAGCCTTTTATCAAAAGTTATACGAAGCTAAATTAGAGGGGCCCGCGGGGGTGATAAACAGCTATGTTAGGTATCTGGGGGTGCAGATAGGGAGGGAACTGGACGATTTATTTGATTTAAACTATAAAAAGCTTTTAGGGCAAATGGAGATGCAGCTGAGGGGGTGGAGTAGGGGCTTCTACTCTTGGTTTGGGCAGATGGCGATAGTCAAAATGATGCTACTACCCCAGTTCTTGTTCTATTTTAAAAGTATTACCAATAGTACTATCGAGAAAAGTATTGAGGAAGGTTCAAAAACAAGTAGAGGGTTTTATCGGGGGGGGGGGAAGGAGAGAGGGGAGAGAATCCCTTTGTGGAGCATACCTTCACTATGTGTCAGCAGAATAGACAAAGGATGGTGGGGAATAAGAGGTGGTCACATACAATGTCCCTTGTTGCATGCTGTGAAGAGGGAGTGGGACCGAGTAAAATAGTCCTACGCAGATGGGTGGAGCAGGGCCTAAGTCAGGCATCACAGACACTAGTAGGGAAAGAGGTAAGGGAATTTGAGGGTATTCGAGATTTGTATCATTTGCTGGAAACAGATCGGTATGCTTATGCACAAATTGGTTCTGTGGTTCAACAGAGGAAGAGATGGCAGGATATAGGGGGGGAAGTTTTTTGGTTTGAAGGTTCCTGCTTGGGATCTCTGATACAGAAGGGAATGCTTTCTAGATTGTATAAAGGGCTAATTGCGAGGGGAGGGGAGAAATTGAGTTATATGGAAGCGTGGGAGAGGGCTTGGGGGTGCACTGGGAGGTGGAGGACTGAGAGGGAGTAGCATTGGGAATAGCTAAATTCTCTATAGCCACATCACTGCGGGAAAATGGGTTCAAAGTGTTGAGTAGGTGGTACCTTACACCGGAGCGATTGTATAAAGCGGGTGTAAGGCAGACGAATGAATGCTGGCGGGATTGTGGAGAAGGGGGTACCTGGATGCATATGTGGTGGTCTTGTCTGGTAGTCCAACAGTATTGGGGGAAAATTGTGGATATTACTCAAATTGTGGGATCGCGCTTGGATCTCACTCCGGAAGTGTGTCTCCTGCAGAGGAAGGATGGGAAGTGAGAAGAAGAGTGGAGCATCATTTGGTATTGTATAGCGGCAGCCCGGTGCGAAATAGCATGGTATTGGAACAGAATGTACCTACCGTCAATGACCAGTTATGCTAAGCGTCTGTCAGAAATATATCTTATGTATAAAATAACAGGGGAAAAGAAAGGCAGAGGGGAAAAATGGTGAAACGCTGGGAGGGGATGTGGAGATGGTTAAGGGAGGTTAAGTGGAAGATAGGAGATGCCGAATGAAAGGGTGGGGGATCGGTAAAGATGGGGTGAATGAGTAGGATTAGAGTTGTTGGCTCAAACATCAAAATGTAGAATAAAGGTACGTAGGGATGGTAGGCGGTGGTAGGGAAGGGGGTTTGGGGGGGGTGTGGCAAGCTCAAAGCCAATGGGTAAGGAAGGGTGTACCCGAAGTAACGTGAAGGGGTGGAGGTGGCTAAATGTTCAATGGCGGACAGGGGTTTATGTATATGTAAAGATTTGATGTAATTGCAATTGTTGTGAAGCGTGGTTGAAAATGTTAATAAAGTGCAAGTTCAAAAACAAACAAAAAAACCCTGAAGCTGCTCACAGCTCCGGCAGCACGTTTCAATCTGTGCTCCTCACAGAACTCCTCACAGCTCCAGTGGCTCGTTTTATTCTCCGCTCCTCACCTAAAACAAGTAGGTTCGGGAGGCGGAAACCTGCTTATTAAGCTGTGCCGGACGACTCAGCAGCAGTAAAATAATCGCGGCTTCAAGCAGGGAGAGGAGAAGAGAAAAAGAGAGGGGGGGGGAGGTGCACCACAGGACTCCTAAGCTTCTATAAATTAATTATATAATTAAATAAATAAATAAGAAGCTTCTTTAGATTAATAATTAAATAAATCAACTAATTAAACTAAATAAATAATTTATCCAGTATACTGCTTAATTGTCCCTCTAGTGAGCCCGGAATCTCTGGGCTCATACAACCTCCAGCTGCTTGGAGACTGAACTAACAGGAGGAAAACTGGAGCAAGGAGGCAGTCCCTCGGGTATTTATACCAGTGACATCAAAAGAGTGTCATTGTTCAGTCTCCAAGCTGTTGGAAGAGGTACACTATCCCAGAGATTCCGGGACTGGACTGGAGAGACGATAAGGAAGGGCTATTGGTGATTTGCAAAGCAGGAAAAGGGCTGCTGATGAATCGGATGGCTGGCTGAGAGCAGGCGATGGGTTACTAGTGAGGCAGGGGGTTGGCTGAGGGCAGGAGATGGGTTACTGGTGAGTCAGGGGGTTTCTGGGGGCTGGAGATCAGCTGCTGGTGTGTCAAGGGGTTGATGGGGGCTGGAAATGGGCTGCTGGTGAGTTGGGGGATGGCTGGGGAATATAAGTTAGAAAGATAGAAAACTGGAGGTGACAAGGATAGGTTGGGGACAGAACTGTGATTAGAACAAGAGAGCTAAGGAAGAAAAAGGTAGGGGAAATTTGAGGTCTAGAGAAGGTGTTAAGTTTTATGATGGAGGAATTCTGTGCAAAAATTTACTAATAAAACATGCAGAATTTTAATTTTTTTTGTGCAGAATTGTCCCAGGTATAAACCTAGTGATTAATTGTCTAGCTGTCTTAATGGTTGCTAGAGGTGGAGAAGCACGGTAATACCTATTGCTTTCAGAAAGTGGCACCCTTGGTTAAACTGTAAAAGCCATCCTTTAAAATCTGTTGTCAGTGACATCTAATGGCTAAACATTATCACACTTAAGGGCATGTTTACTACAGGTTAACAGGCGTTAATGAATATTAATGTACACTTACTGCTGCCATGGCACTTAGTGAGCATTAACGTTCATTAACACATACTGACCTTCAGTAAACATACCCTTTATAGTTTCATTTTAGTTGCAATCTTTTTTATTGCCAACACTAAACCATATCAGTGAACATGGTGTATGAGGTTCCCTTAGTTAAATGTTATTATTCTTTCAAAAGCAACTGAATGTCTGTGTACTGTTCCATTCAAACCACCCCACCCCTCTCCCCTCCAGTTCAGAGACCAACTCAAGGGCAACACATATTCAAACACATGCATACATAAGGTTACCAGATATTTTTTGCAAGCAAATCTGGGACGCTTAACTGAAGTGTGTGGGCAGGAGGAGGAAGGAATACCTTAGTTTCAGGTCTGAGCAACAAGGTGTGGAGGAGGGACGAGGAGTCATTACCCTGCCCTCACCCCAGCCATACATCACATGACTCCCCCAAATGAAACCTCCCTCAGGGTGAACAAACAATTCCAAAAGCAAACCCTGAAGTGGTGCTTCAGGGTTTGCTTTTGGAATACATCCCAAGACAGATACCATATCACTTACAATCAGAGAAATAGAAACATAGTAACATAGTAAATGACGGCAGATAAAGACCAGTATGGTCCATCTAGTCTGCCCAGTAAGATGGCAAGAGTAGGTGCACCTGCCGCTCCAGTGATGCATTTCTCCCATACTGTGCAAAATATAAAGATAATGGATGTACAGTTATGGTCAACATTACTGGCACCTTTACAGTTCAACCCCTTAATGTCCAATATCTCCTAAAAAGAAGTGGCCAATGAAATACTGTAGCTTTGGACGATATATGCACACATATTTGACACATAAGAGATTTAAAACAAGACCAATTAAAAAGAGAAAAAGTAAAAAATAGTATAAACACTGGAACATTGCCAGAACATAATTCATAAAGTATTCACATGACTTAAATCAACCACCGAATGATGGCTCTAATGTTTAAAATGGCCACATTCACTCCCTGTTCCATTTTCACAATGGTGAAGACAAGAGTGCTGCCTGAGATTGTCAGCAAAGCCATTATCACCAAGCATCAAACTTCAAAGGGGTACAAGGCCATCTCCAAAGATCTTGGGATTCCTGTATCTACAGTTCACAATGTTATTAAGAAGTTTTCTGCTCATGGGACTGTCAAGAACCTCCCCGGATGTGGTGGGAAGAGGAAAATTAATCCAAGAAGTCTTCAAAGGTTAGTGCAAACTGTTGGAAAAACACCACATACAACATCCAAAGGGCTTAAGACTGACCTGGAGCAATTTGGAGTGGGGTTTCAACCCACACCATATGCTGCGCACTAAACAAAGAAGGACTACATGGGTGAAGACCAAGGAGGACCCCACTGCTCAAAGACAGACATAAAAAGCACATCTGATCTTTGCCCAAACCCACCTTGAGAAACCTCAATCCTGAGAAAATGTTCTGTGGACAGATGAAGCCAAACTTGAGCTCGTTTGCAATGCAGATCAGCAATACATTTACATGCAAATAAATTATGCTTATAAGGAAAAAAACATCCTTCCTACAATTAAATATGGTGGAGGTTCCATAATGTTGTGGGGCTGTTTTTGCTACCTCAGGAACTGTAGGCCTGTAATGTATTTAAAGAATCATGAAATGTGCTATCTAGTATCAGAAAGCTAGGTCTGGGTTGAACGTCATATGTCCTCCAGCAGAACAATGGCCCAAAACATACATCCAGAAGTACAAAAGAATGGTTAAAAAGAAAAAAATGGACTGTTTAAACTGGCCAGCAATGAGTCCTGATCTCAATCCAATCGAGAACCTTTGGAAAGAGCTGAAATCTGCCATTGGTAAAAGGAATCCTGGAAACATTCATGGGCTGAAACAAATCACAGTTGAAGAATGGGAGAAACTACCAGCAGACAGATGTACGAAACTTACAGATGGCTATAAGAAATGTTTGGAGGCTGCTATCATTGCCAAGGGATGTGCAACCAAATATTAGTGAAGGGTGCCTGCCCAGGTCATATTTTGTTTTTTTCTCAGAAATTACTACATCTAAATTGCACAGACATCTTTTTCTTTGTTGTATATCTTTGAAAATAATATTAAAATATTATGATGACATACAGTTGGAATTATTTCTCTCAAGATATTGTACACAACGCACCCAATATTGAGTTAGGATGGCTAGGCGCAAGTACAGCACCTAGCCATCGCCGTCATCCTCTAACCCCAGATATTCAATGTTGGGGTCATATGTGGTCCTGGCATTGAATATCCAGGTTGCCACACATGCCTTGAAGCCGCAGAGGCTAAATGAAAATTACACTTACCTGGTAATTGATGTTCCTGGAGGGACTCCACTTCAGTCCTCCACCACTGGGTAGTGCACCTCCTCCTGCAGCATGGAGACTGGACCAATCAGCTTCTTGCCAGCACTGGGTACCTCCTGTTGGAAATCCCATCAACCCCAGTGAACTATTGACAAAGCAAACTCAAAGGAGCAACAGATAAGTAGCTAATTAATAACAGAACAACATTTCCGGACCACGTGATGTGGTGAGCTTGGACGGACGTGTCCGGTCTGAGCTCTGGGCCCCCTGCCCCCTGAAACGGGACAATCCGCCGTGAAAAACCGACATCTGCTATCCCCACGTGAGGGGCGACCTGCTCACTCCTCGACGCCGCTTTTTACCCCGAGACGGCCATGGCTTCGGCGGCTAAACTTGGTCGCAGGGAAAAAGACCGGGGCGCCGGGGCATCCAAGATGGTGGACTCTCCCCCAAAACAGACCGGGTCTCCTCCACCTCTGACCCTGACCGTAGAGGCGGTGACTGCCGCGCTGTCGGGGCAGTTTGATGCCTTACACACGAAAATGGACGCGATCCATAACATCCTGGGGGGACTGGGGTCCCGCGTGCAGGAGGCTGAGACCCGCATCACACAGGTAGAGGAAGACCTGGTAACTCTCCGGCGGGAACTTCGAGCGGTGCAAAAAGTAGCCACAGACCAGGCATCCAAACTGGACGATTTGGAAAATCGATCCAGGCGGAATAATCTAAGATTCTTGGGAGTCGCCGACTCAGTCCCTGATAAAGACCTCCCGAGGTTTGTGGAGGCCCTGGCGACATCGCTACGCTCTGTAGCCGAAACACATGGCCCTATCATAGTGGAACGAGCCCACCGGATCGGGCCCAAGCAATCGGCGAACGACCGCCGTCCCCGAGTGGTTCTGGCAAAGTTCCTCAGTTTCCCGCAAAAGGAGGCGCTGCTTAGAACTGTGCGGCAGAGGGGAGCGGTGGAATGGGAGAGTATGAGAATTCGAGTCACACAAGATTACTCAGCCGCGCTGAGCCAACGCCGGAGAGCCTACGCCTCCCTCTGCCAAAAACTTCTTGCTGCCGACATTCGCTTCCAGGTGCAGTATCCTGCTCGCCTGGTGATTTGGAAAGAGGGGACCCGCCGGAGTTTCGAATCAGCGGACGAAGCTGCTACCTATGTGGATCGGCTCACATCACCGGCGGCGGACCAGAACGGCTCGCCCAGCGAGTGAAGAACTGCCCCCTGCGCTGTAAATTGAAGTGGATCGCTTAATCCATGCGTGCTGGAGTGGACTACAAATACGTTGATGCCATACAGCCTTGGCTTAACCTGGGACATTACAATTTGTTACGTGGGCCTGCGAGATCTCTCAACACGTGCTACACCCACCTTGTTGGAGCGCACGGGATGCCTCGGGGAGAAGGCCTTGCCCGGCGGTGAGTGGGAGGGAGGCCCTCTGTTGGTTTGGACAGGCCAGTAAAGACGGGTGCCAGCGAACTACTCCCAAAAACTTATCTGCGACCCGGACAGCCGCTTCGAGGCCGGAGACACAGGATTGTGTCTATGTGTTGCAGATCTCCGGCAACTGTGTTACAATGTAAATGTTAACAGCTACACTGTTTGTACTTTTCATTGAGGCCTCAGTTACTGTATCCTAAAGACTGCGCTGTGTTCAGCAGGCCAAAGGTTTGCCTGGGCCCTCGGAGCCTAGTTAAACCGCCGTTTCCTGGCTAGACACCCTTCCCCTCGAGGGGGGGGTCCGAGGGAGTCCACCTGTATGGGATTCGGGATAGCAGGTACCACACCAAGCCCTGCAGTGGGCATCTACATCCCCCTGTGCTAATTATACTCCGGGCAATGGGGCATCTCTGGTTCGCGGGGAGCTTTGTCTTAAGGGTTGGGGAGGGACCGCCAAGACCTGGGGTGTTTATATGGCCCCCCGATCTCGTCTCCCCCGGCGAGCGGACCTCAGCCAAACTTTTGCTATAGATCGCACGAGGGGGGGGGGGGGGAGTATTCCACATTGGGCTGCACCAGGTTTGGTCGCTGTAATGTCTGGGACGTGCCCCTAGGGATACGTGGTGGAGGGCCCTGGCCTGTAAGGTAACCAAACCTCTCTTGCTGCTCAGCTATGGCCTGTGGAGTACTGCCCACCCATTGTAAGTTCTTAGTGTCGCTCTGGGGTTTGCAGCATTGGATGTGGGGGGGATTTCCACCTTTTTTCCCCCTCCCTTCCCTTTTCTGTGTGCATTCCTATGAGAACGGTGGTTGCTTGGGAGGGCGCCGGGTATTAGGGGGGAGAGCTCAGTAGTCGGGGTAGAGTGGACAGGGGCAGGGTGGGGTAAAGGGTCCTTTACTGGGGGTAGGTAGCCGGGGGGTGTTTGGTGCATAGAAGGGGAGGGGGTCCTGCTCACATCCTAAAGTCTCCTATGGGTAGGAGGAAGAATTTGTTTGGTTGGGGGAAGGGGAAGAAGGGGCGAGGGCAAAAGGGGGCGGGGGGTTGTAGCGGGAAGGGGTTGGGTAAGATACGGGGGGGGGGGGGGAAGAAAGAGATTAGGCGTGCGGGGCTAACCAGAAGCATCCTTCTATTCCAGGGGGGACCTCAGGCTGGGGAGGTCCACCCCTATCATATAAGTTGGTTAATGTCATACTTGCTGCGAGTCTATTATCCAACCTGAGAATCATCTCTTGGAATGTCTGCGGGATAGGTAATCCTATTAAAAGGTCGAAAATATTGCAAGTTCTGGCGCGACTGAAATGTGATGTTGCATTATTACAAGAGACCCACCAGACAGCCGATGAACATGTAAAATTAAAAAGGGCGTGGGTTGGGCAAAGTAGAGGAGCCCCGGCCAAAGGCAGAAAGGGTGGAGTGGTCACGCTCATCAGCAAAAAGACACGCTTTGACCAACTCAGAGAAATTGTGGACCCCGAGGGCCGCTACCTTTTACTATATGGCCATTTGGATGGTAAACCAGTGGTTTTGGGAAATCTCTATGGCCCAAATGTTTTGGACCGTGCATTTTACACACGCTTGGCATCCCAGGTGGAGCAACTACCAGATGTCCCGCTGATACTGGCCGGAGACCTGAATGGGGTCCTAGATATAGACATGGACACGGCCGCAGTGGGAGGTGGGAGAGGGAGGGCTCCAACCACGTTAGTACTGCGGGAGCTTTGTCGGCGTTTAGGTATCGTGGATCCCTGGCGTTTGTTACACCCCCTTGAAAGGGATTTCACCCATTTATCGAGGGCTCATGGGACCCAAGCCCGCATAGATTACCTACTAGTCTCGGAAGAGATCTTTTCACGGGTGGATGACGCGCAGATTGGACCCACCGAAGTATCAGATCATGCCCCGATCTGGGTGGACTTAGCGTGGGGGGCAGTAGCTGATACAACACGTATCTGGCGATTCCCCACCGGCCTAGACCGCGATCCGGAATTTCAAACCCATTTGCGGGGCTGCTGGGCGGATTTTATGCTCCATCACGAAGCACATACTGCTGACCCAGAACTGCTCTGGGAGACCGCCAAGGTGGTTCTTAGAGGCAATATTATTGAGTATGTCGTGCGCAAGCGTCGACGTTTAGCGAGGCAAATAGTGTCTTTGGAAAAGCAGGTGGTCAGGGCGCGCCGTCGCTGCGCCGGAGACCCCTCAGTGGGAAACCGTAGACGCTTTTGGGAATTGCAAACATCGCTAAACGAACTTATACATCAGCGGACGAAGAAATCCCATTTTTACTATCGATATTGTTTATACCAATTTGGGGATAAACCGGACCGTCTCTTAGCTCGCTGCCTTCGTGGCAGCCGGGGGGTCCGATCGGTAGCCGCCATACGAGATGAGACCGGTCTCTTGCATAAAGATAACCGGGCAATAGTGGGGCAATTCCGTTCCTTTTTTCAAAGACTCTATGCACGGCGAGAGGGGACTATATCAGAGTTACAGGGTTACCTGCGAAAGTTGACCTTACCGAAGCTGTCCACCACACAGCGGGCCACGCTAGACGCCCCGATCACTGTGGAAGAAATCCGCGCTGTCATTCAGCGGGCACAGTGTTACAAGGCGCCCGGGCCCGATGGTTTTGGGCCGAGTTCTATAAAGTGATGGGTGACGTGGTCCCTCCGGTTCTCACCGACCTGTACGGTCGCAGGGCGCAAACTGGACATTTCACCTGGGGATCTAACCATGCCTACGTTACTTTAATACTCAAGCCTGGGAAAGACCCTACTCGGGCGGCTTCCTACCGCCCTATCTCATTACTGAACTTCGACATGAAAATATTGGCAAAAATACTGGCGGATAGATTGGCCTTGGTGCTCGATGGGTTGATTCATGAGTCCCAAGTGGGGTTCGTCAGAGGGCGTTACGCGGTCCGTAATCTACGGAAGATTTTGGCATCCTTGTAGTGGGTCAGGGACCGGGAGCTGCCCTCCCTATTGATCAGCTTTGATGCAGAGAAAGCCTTTGATCAAGTGCATTGGGACTATTTGAAAGATTTGTTGCCGCATTACGGACTAGGAGACATCTTTTGTAAATATGTGACGCTGTTGTATGCCGACCCGACTGCGGGCATCCTTTGTAATGGTTTACTTTCCGATCCTTTCCGCATAGAGCGGGGTACACGCCAGGGGTGCCCACTATCGCCTTTACTCTTTGTTCTATCATTGGATCCCTTGATTCGGACCGTGGAGGAATCCGTGCTCATCCCGGGGGTCCAGATTGGAACAGTGGGCTTTAAAGTGGCCGCCTTTGCGGACGATATATTGGTCCATCTCACATCACCCCAGCGTTCACTGCCTCATCTGTTAGCGGCCTTCTCCAGTTACGGGAGATTTGCCGGATTATGTATTAACACAGAGAAATCTGAGGCCTTGGACGTGGGGGGTGCGCTGCGGGCTCAATGGCCGGGCACTTTCCCTCTCCGATGGGCTGATGAGGCCTTTGTCTACTTGGGTATAGTGTTGACAAGACTGCCTGAGACGCTGTATAAAATAAACTTTGACCGAGTATTTCTCAAACTTCAGACGCAGTTGCGGGCCTGGATGCCGCTGCCTTTGTCCCTGTTAGGTCGAGTGGCGGCCTTACAGATGGTTATCCTCCCACGCGTACTTTACTGGATTCAAACTCTCCCAGTGTGGCTGCTGCGCCGGGATGTGATGCGTATGGAACGTGAAATTCGGCGTTTTCTATGGAAAGGGGCCCGAGCGCGCATACCGTTATTCCGACTGCGGGGGGGGGGGGGGTTGGAGAACAGGAGGGGTGGGAGTTCCGGACTTTTGGAAATATGCGTTGGCCTGCCAAGCACGACACCTAAGTGATTGGTTGGGGGATACCGAGGTGTATACCCCTAGGGAGTTAGAGCGGGCCCTTATGGCGCCCCATGCCCTAGAAGCGGCTTTACAGTTGCCGAGAGTGCGGTTGCCGACTCGGCTGACCAATAGCGTCCTACTGCAGGCGATGCGGCGCACTTGGCAGCAGCTTAATAAACTCTGGAGCAGCAATCCTACGGTATCCTCATGGTTGCCACTACGGGGCAATGTTCAGTTTCCCCCTGGCTCCGATTCGTCCGCTTTCCACTACTGGGAAAGAGCCGGGATCACCCGCTTGGGAAATGTAGTTGGTACTACCGGGAAATGTAAGACCTTGGATGAACTCGTTGCTGAATATGATTTGAGGCGGCCTGAGTCCAGTTTTGCTTATGCCCAATTGTCCCACTATGTGGGCTCTCTGCCCCAATTGGAACTCCGGTTGGAGCACTCCGCCCAGATCTTGGAGTTTTTAAGTTTGGGAGCAGACGCTCCCCCAACCATTGCCGAGTTGAAAAAGCGATTGGATCGCCTAGATAGCCCCATGGATTTTTCAGCCGTAGAGGAGGCGTGGGCACGAGAGCTCGGCCGAGCGGTCGACCCGGGCTCTGCATGTATTGCCATATCACAGATTCGACAATTAGTAGAAGGGACCAGATGGCGGGAGGTGCAGTATAAATCCATCCTTCGGGCACATTTCTCCCCGAGAAGGGCGTTGCGGAGCCACCTAGCCGAGTCTGGCAATTACCCTAAATGCTCGTGTCCCTTAGCTGACCTCGGTCATATGTGGTGGACCTGCCCCATGATACAGTCCTATTGGAAGCGCATCGAAAGTTATTTGGGTGGGCTTTTAAGACAGCGGGTCCACTGGACGGGGTTATTCGTGGTGCTGGATTGCCTGGGACCACTCCATCCTAAAGGGCGCTGGGAGCGTCTTCTCGTACGCAAGGCTTGTCTGGTGGGGAAGGGACCTATTCTCCGCAGATGGCGTGAGGCATTGGCTCCTACCTTTTGTGAATGGCGTAACTGCTTTCATCAGCTCATGCTTTTTGAGCGACGCCGAGCACTAGGATCTCCCAAGCGCTGGGCCTCCTTTTTATTGGTTTGGATGCCCTATATCCAGAACTTGGGTCCTATCACCCGCAGCGAGGTGCTTAAGGTTGGATAGAGATGCTTCTGGTTTAGTAGCATGGGAATAGATACGGTTGGGGGTGGGGCGGGGGGTGGGGAGGAGGGGGGGGATACCTAGAAATAGTCCTTACCGCATTGTTTTGCCTTGTGTGAAGTTCCTGGCCTCCGGCGGTGGATCAGATACAACCACACCCGGAGGGTCCAGGTATTGATTGAAAAACAAAAAATTTTTTGCTGTTGTATTGTGAACCTGTTGGTTGCTTTGTACTGTCGTTTTGTTTAATAAACAGATTATACAAAAAAAAAACAGAACAACATTTCCAACCTTTCAACTATGAACTGTACTCATTAACGTTAAGACCCCCGCAGAATCAAAGGGGAAAAAACAAAAAAAAAACCAATACTCTCCCCCTGGCCTCTGTCCTTTTTCATCCGCAACAGCTCAAAAGATAGAGGTGTGAGAAGCCAAAGAGAGAGATAGAACAGAGAGACCCGGCAAAGGTAAGGAGGCCTCAAGAGATATATATATACTGTATTCTTCAGAGACACAACCATCCCCCCTGCAAAGAATAACTATGTCTGAACCAGACACCCCCGGGTGGGAATGAGGACTGAACTGGAGTCCCTCCAGGAACATCAATTACCAGGTAAGTGTAATTTCCATTTCCTTATCGGTCCTCCAGTTGAGTCCTCCACCACTGGAATGTAGCAGAGCAGTAATCATTGGGAGGGACCTTTGCAGCCAGAACGCAATACCGCTGATCCAAAACAGGCATTGTTCGCCGCCATGACGTCCAGCCGGTAGTGCTTGCTGAAAGTATGAAGAGATGACCAGGTAGCAGCTCTACAAATTTCCGCTGGCGGGATTAAACCGTGCTCCGCCCAGGACATCGCCTGTGCTCTAGTAGAGTGAGTTCGCAATCCCACTGGCACTGCTCTTCCTTGCAAGAGCTAAGCCAACGCTATTGCTTCTCTAATCCATCTGGAAATAGACGCTTTCGACGCTGCTTCTCCCTTCCTGGGACCTCCAAACAGCATGAACAGACAGTCCGATTTGCGGAAATTATCCGTGACATTTAAATACTGCCTCAAAACCCTCTTTATGTCTAGGCGGTGCAGGCTATTGCCCCCCGCATCCCCCTCTGAAACAGAGAATGCTGGCAGGGAAACTGACTGGTTTAAATGAAACGGAGACACCACTTTTGGCATAAAAGATGGAACCGGTCTCAACACTACCTTTTCCCTAGAGAAAACCAGAAAGGGGTCTGTACATGATAATGCCTGCAACTCCGAGATACGTCTCGCCGAGCAACCAAGAACACTGTCTTCAAAGTTACATCCTTAACCGAAGCCTGGTTCAAAGGCTCAAAAGGCTTCTTGGTTAAAGCCCCTAGAACCAGGTTGAGATCCCACGGCAGCACCACAATTTTGCGTGATGGCCGGAGCCAATATACCGCTTTGAGGAAACGCTGTACATCTACATGAGAGCCAAGAGCCACTCCTTGGATCTTTCCTCTATAGCAGGACAGAGCCGCCAACTGAACCCTCAAGGAGCTGGCAGCCAGACCTTTATCAAATCCATCTTGCAGAAAACCTAATATCAAAGGCACCGACACTGTCGCGACCCGCATCTGACACTGCAAACACCAGTCCTCAAAGATACGCCAAATGCGGACATACACAAGGGAGGTAGATTGTTTTCTTGCTCTAAGCAGTGTGGAGGTGACCGCCGCAGAATACCCTTTTCTCCTCAACCTTGCCCTTTCAATGGCCAGGCTGTAAGCGAGAATCGATCCACTTGAGGAATTCGAAGTGCCCCTGCACCAACAGATCTTCCGATATCGGGACTCTGCATGGCTCCCCGTCGAGCAGACAAACCAGATCGGCATACCACGGACGCCTCAGCCAGTCCGGTGCCACTAATAATACTCTTCCGGGATACGCTTCTATGTGCTGTATCACTCGTCCTATGAGGGCCCAAGGGGGAAAAACATATAAGAGACCCGACAATGGCAAAGGCTGAATGAGAGCGTCGATGCCTTCCGCCATCCTCTCCCATCTTCTGCTGAAAAAACGATCCGTCTTCGCTGACTGGAACGTCGCCATGAGATCCATCATCGGTGGCCCCCATCTGTGGGCAATGTGATCGAACACTGCCGGGTGCAACTCCCATTCCCTGGCATCCACTCGAACTCTGCTGAGGAAATCTGAAATCACATTGTCCTTTCCTGCGATATGCGCTGCCGAGATGGCTTGCAGTCATGGCTCTACTCAGGTGAAGAGCGCTTCCGCCTCTTCTTCCATGGCTACACTTCCCGTTCCGCCTTGCCGATTGATGTAGGCTACCGTCGCCGCATTGTCCGACAGTATTCGCACTGCTCGTCCTTTCACTGTGCTCTCGAACGCCTGAAGCACCAGGAAGACCGCTCGCAGCTCGAGGTGGTTGCTTGACCAAGCCCCCTCCTGGTCGGACCATACTCCCAGAGTGAATAGCCCCTGGCAATGAGCCCCCCAGCCTACCAGACTGTTGTCTGTCATCGGGGGAGCCAGACTGGCTGTTCCAGGGGTATTCCCGCCTCCAGGGATCCTGGGGACAGCCACCATTGCAGCGCTTGTCGAACCTGAAGAGGACAAGGAAGATGTTTGTTCAAGGAGTCTCTCTGGTGAGACCAGCGACATAACAATGCTCTCTGCAAGGGCCGCATATGAAATCTGGCCCACGGGACCACCTCCAGGGTCGCGCCATCGTTCCCAGCAACCGCAGGTGCCACCACGCTGACGGGGCTGGAGTGCACAGGAATCTGCGTACTAACTGGCGAAGGAGTCGCGCTCAACAATCCGGAAGAAACACTGCTCCTCTCGACGTGTCAAAACGAACTCCCAGATATTCGAGGACTTAGGACGGTACCAAGTGGCTCTTGTCTGAGTTGACTACCCAGCCGAGACTCTGAAGCAGCTTCATGACCCAGGCCTGTCACCTCTACGCTCTCGTGTTCGGATTTTGCCTGAATCAACCAGTCGTCGAGGTAAGGATGGACTAGAATACCTTCCTTCCGTAACGCCGCCACCACCACCACCATGATCTTGGTGAACGTGCGCGGAGCTGTCGCCAACCCGAAGGGCAATGCTTGAAATTGGTAATGCCCCCAGGGAAAAGCGAACCTCAGGAGCTGCCCTGATAGGTATGTGGAGATAAGCTTCCATGAGATCGAGGGAAGTCAAAATCTCTCCCCGACGGACTGCTACGATGACGGAACTTAAGGTTTCCATCCGGAAATGTGGAACCCGGAGACAACGATTCACCCCCTTTAGATCCAGGATAGGCCGCAGGGAACCGCCTTTCTTTGGCACCACGAAATAAATGGAGTAGCGACCTTCCCCGTATTCTGATAGCGGAACGGGCACAGCTGCCAAAGGCGGTTCAAGGTAAGACGAATCGCCGCAGTCTTTCGCTGTCCTTTGCAGGGAGACATCACGAACGAATCTCACACCGGACAAGCCAGTTCCAGTGCATACCCTTCACGAATGATCTCCAGCACCCATTGATCAGACGTGATTTGGACCAGGCAGGAAGGAACTCCCGAAGCCGTCCCCCTATCGGTTGACTTCCCACCGGGGTCCGCCTCGTTTCATTGGGGTTTCTGGTTAGAAGAGCCTGAGGCTGCCGCGAAACCTCTGCCAGCCCCTGAAACCTCTGAAATCCCTGAGCTCTGGAGGTAAATCGCCCACGCTGAAAACCCCCCCAAGCGTTACGTGCGAAATCTGCGGAAATCTCTAAATTGACCACGAGTGGCTGGCACTGACCTTCCTTGTTTAGGCTTGTCTTCCAGCAGCCTTCCGCCCTTGGACTCTCCCAAGTCCTTTACCAATTTGTCTAGATCTTCCCCAAACAACAACTTACCTTTAAAGGAAAGTTTACTGAGCCTCGACTTAGAGGAAAGGTCGGCTGCCCAATTTCTCAACCAAATGGACCTATGTGCCGCCACCAATGAGGCCATATTATTGGCCAATGCCTGGATCAAATTATAGTGAATGTCCGCTAAATATGCTGAGCCAGACTCTATCCGTGTCACTTCCAGCAAGCTCTGCTGATCCATATGCTCCGCTTGCCGTAAATGTTGAGCCCATCGAAGGCATGTTCTCGCCACCCAGGCCCCACATATGGAGGCCTGCAGTGACAGACCACTAGCCTCAAAAGCCTGCTTCAATAATGCATCCACTTTCCTGTCCTGCGCATCCTTTAAGGCCGCGCTCCCTTCAACTGGTATGGTCGTCTTCTTCGTAACCGCCGACACAACCGCGTCAATTTTAGGAGAGCGAAACTTCTCCTTATCCTTGTCAGCCAAGGGGTAAAGTCTGTTCATTCTTCTGACTCCTTTTAAACCTGCTTCGGGCTGATCCCACTCATTTTGGATCATGCGTTCCACCACTCGGTGAACCGGGAACACTGTCTGAGACTCTCTGACCTCCTGAAAAAGGGGATCCTCCAACCCTTCTTCTTCCGTCGGCTGAGCCGTAGCGAGATTGAGTGTCTGGAGAGATTTGGTAATGAGCGCCATCAACTCTTCTTTGCGAAATACCCGTATGATTTTCACTTGATCCTCCGGTTCCGGTATCTCTCCTTCCTCAAGCTCCTCCATACCAGACTCAAGGTCGAAGTCCGCTTCATCCGCCTCCTGCCACTGCAACTCTATAGGCTCCGAGTCCGCACACCGCGCCCTCTTCGCCGGTCTCGTGGGTGCGCTAGACGCTGCTTCCACCTTCGACGGATGCCCGGACGCTGCCCATGGCAAAGAGTCCGGAATCCTTCCCAGATGCCCTAACCGGAAGGCCTGATGCATAATGAGCACAAAGTCTGGCGAAAAATCCCCCAGAGACAGCTCGGCCCCCAGCGCCGAAGTCCCTCCTGAAGGTCCGGGAGGGGAATCCAGTGGAGACCCTGATGGAGCCCCTATCAGGGGTTCTCTCTCAGTACCTGAAAGGGGTTCCGGGGACTCCTGACACCCTTTGCCTTCCATTTGTAGCTCCACGCTAGTGGAAACCGTAGCGCAGCCACGGCAAATCCCCGTATCCGACACCGTGCCCCTGTGAGTGCCGCAGACCATGCACTGAGGGCGCGAGGACATGGACCACTCAAGCCTCGAATCGTGTATTGGCAGAATAGAACAACTACTAAAAATAAAAATAAAGGGTTTTTTTAAACACTACTAACGAAATCAATAAAAGGTACCCTTTTCCCCTAAAAGGCTCAAAAACCTAAGAGGACGAAGAGCAACCGCGATCCGGGCCTGTGCTTAGCCGGAAAAACAATGCTCCATGGAGACCACATCTGCCTGATAAGCCACGCGGCTCAAGCAGAGCGGGAAACAGCAAAAATGGCTGCCGTAAATCCGTTCGGAGCGAAGAGCGTGACAGCCTCCGCGGACCGACGGAAAATCCAATCGTGGACTGCCCCTCAAAGGGACTTGATGGGCCTGCCGCAAAACACCTCCTACCTTTGAAGCGGCGCCCTTCTAGCCATGACACCGCTCTACAATGCCGAGAGCTGCGTTCGCGGCGAGGGTTGCACTGCCGGCCGACTGCTTTTTGTGGCACACCAGGCAATCGGAGCCGGCTAGATCCCCGCTTGGCATGGAGATGCCACAGCAGAGCTCTCCCCCGTACGATCCTGGGGGAGAGATCTACAACACTGCCAGTTTGAAGAAAAAGTGGGGAAAAAAAGTACTGTGAGGGAGCAGAGCGGGCGGGTTTCTTTTTTTTTTTTTTTAAAGACACAGGCCACCTAAAGGGAAGAAAAGAAAGAAAAGTTAAAGGGACCAAATAAAATGTAAACAACTACAGCCTAACTAAGTGCTCCTTATGTGATCCTCCAGTGAGCCCAGACCTAGGCTTACTACGTCCATCTGCTGCATGGAGACTGGACACACTGGGGTTGATGGGATTTCCAACAGGAGGTACCCAGAGCTGGCAAGAAGCTGATTGGTCCAGTCTCCATGCTGCAGGAGGAGGTGCACTACCCAGTGGTGGAGGACTGAACTGGAGGACCGATAAGGAACTAGGTAGCGGCGATACTGCACCGTTGCCCGATTAGCTTCTACGGGTAAAGATAGGTGCTGCAAAAGCTGGCCTATCTTTTACCCGTAGAAGCTAACCGGGTAGTGGTGCAATATCACCGCTACCTGGTTAGCCTCTGTTGCCGCCCACGACACGCCCCGATGCTAAGCGGTTAGCATCGGGGCATATAGGGGAGAATATCGGGGATATTCAGTGGCACTAACCATGTTAGTGCCTTTGAATGTCTCGCTGAGCGGCACTTACATGGTTTACAGGGCTGTAAGCAACCTATATTAACCGTGCTAGAGGTATAACATCAATCACCACAAAAAACTGCCCCCAATGAAGTCGGTTGGTGAAACAGGGATCTTTGTTGGGCATGACTGATGAAATTCTTCGAGGGATTGAAGCACCGTTGGAGATAAGTGCTTTTGTTATGCTTTAAGCTGTTGATGCTGCTTGGAAGACTCACTTTGTCCCTTTCTGTTTTAGGTATTGACAGTGGGATATGTTCATTGGAGCATTTTGAGCTGTGTTATTGAGTCTGCTCTTATGTAGATATATCTAATTGGATTGTGATTCTTTTAAGAATTATAAAATGATTTGGGTAAGTTGAAGAAGCTAAGTTTAACTACTTGACAGTAATTAAAATTTATGTTGTCTTATGAGATTTTAGATCTTTGATGGGACTGCAGACCTTCCACTTATGGTGGGTAACCGCCAGTTAGAGGGATACTCTTATTTCTGAGATCTTTTCTCCTCATTTGTTTAACTTTAAGCTGTAGGTGTTTGATAGTACTTTGAGGTGTGGATTGTGTTATTCTAGAGTGTTTTACAGGGCTGTAAACCATGTAAATGTCTTTTGAATATCAGGCCCAACATACCTAAAATGCAAGGGTGCCAATAATGTTGACCACTACTGTAAATTCAAAAAACATATTCAAAACACTAAATTGAAAATAATATTTTTCTACCCTCTCTGTCCCCATGTGCTGAAATAAGGGACAGGAGGTTGCCAAACAGGTGGGAGCTGGGAACACAGCTCTAAAATCGGTGACAATCCCCCAAAAATCAGAGACATTTGGTAACCTTATGCATACACACTGTCGCACCGCCGCCCTAGTGGTCAAAGGTGGTTAAGGCAGGTCGGGTGGACATGAGTTATTTTTCTAGTTTGAGTTTGGTTCTTGTATGCGGGGTCTGGGTATCTGTTTCCAGTGGCCTTCCGTGTACCAAAGCTTCAAGTAAACACAAAGTCCGAGAGTAGGGAAAGAAAGGCTTTTTATTTCCCTTAATGCACAATGATTCAGGTAGTGGAATCTACGTCAACATAAAGAAACCTTACTTCAGGTAGAAAAGAAACATAACCAGTTAATGCTTTATCCCCTGTTATCTTCACAGGAATTTATACAATAAAACATATAGACTTTGCTTGCTGAGCCCTGCTTCACACACTAGGCAGGGATTCTAGGCTTCCGGCCTGACAGTAGCTACAATCCATGGGCACTTCGGAAGGGTCCTCAACAAATTCCACCTGCATGGGTTGTGGGTCTGAGAGCTGTGACTCTGTATCAGTGCAGTCTGGTGGAATACGCTGGGGCTTTTCATATACAGCTTGTATCATCCTCCAATGTTCTGGGCCTAGGTTTGGGCCTCGGTCATACGAATGCTTGCTAGGAGAATACCTTCCTTTGTCTTGGTGCCTTATATTAAACAGTCTTTTATCTGCTAAAAGCTTGTGTCCTGTCTTACAAACAGCTTGATAAGGCGAGCACACCCTTGTTCCTTGTGCTCCCTGTGTCATCAGGTTATAACGATTAGAAGTATAAAAATGTGGATTACCTTGTTCTCCAGGCTTATCCCAGTGAGTTGAGGCTTGAGGCCTAGTCCTGCTGCAATTCAGCCTTACTTGAGTAGCAGGCCTCCCACTGTCCAGCTGGCCTTCGGGTGGAGTTATCTCTCTCTCACACCCATACCTCTTTCTCCTTGGAAAAAGCATGTTAGCTCCTATAGCAATGACTTCACCACCCTTCTGGTAACTTCCACAGGGTCCTGAGTTTTCTGGCACCGGTTCATCAGATAAACCTCTGACCTCTGCTTCTCTCCTGGTACCTTTCCTCCCAGTGTCTCTTTGCCAAGAACTCCTGGTATCTTGCTGCACCGGACTCTCTGTGTCTCGTCCTTCTTCACCTCTTCTTCCTTCTCTTCTCCTCTTTCCAACTTCCCAGCCTTTCTTAAAAGGAACTCCCCCTTTCCTGGATTGGCTGTTGGCCGGCATCACATCACAAGCTCTGGGGTGCGGTTGTCTAGGCCCTGAAAGGTCTCTCTTGCTCCCCCTATCTGGCTCCTCGTAATGTCGCATCTGGTGTTGGAATCTTTTTTCTGAATTTAAAACCTTTTTTTCTGTTTGCATAGGCTCTGCAGTACCACAACACACACATGCTTTCCCCCTTGATAAAACTGAAAAAAAGAAGGTATGTCTGGATTTTTAAAATGTTATGGCTTAACCTTAATTTATTCTATTGTGAAATAAAATAGAATGTGCATATTCTAAAGTGATCCTAAATAAAAGTTACTGACCCTGGCTTGAGAATTAATGAGATCATATGAATACTGTACAGTAGTTTATAGGATTCTTGACAACTTTTTATTTTTTCCAACATAATGAACATTGCAAAGAAATTTATACATAAGTGGTAGAGAATATCTGTCTGTCTTGGAGCCAAATAGCTCTCCAAAAATTAAAGAAAATGGAAACAAATTAGGCATGAGGAAAATAATACATATCAAAGTTCAAAAATGGGCCAAATCATACAGGGGAGTCCAGATAAATAAGCTCTCAAAATATGCCCCAATTCATTTGTATTGAAGAAACAGTTCCAGCTTCTGCCATATAGAAACTTTGTTACACTGAATCATAGAAGTTAAGGAACTATTACATTCAAACTGCCTCTCCATTTTCTCTATTCCCCCAGTCACAGACACACACAGAGCCAACAAACACACACCTAGAAGCAGAGCCAGCCCAAGCGTTTCTGCCGCCCTAGGCAGAAACCCTGGCCTTGCTACCCCCCAGCTGCCGCTGATTCTGTCTTGGGAGGGGGAGGCGAGCAGCAGTAGTATTTCAAAAAGCAGCTTCTTTTTGCTACGGCTTTCTTGACCGAGGCAGGCTATGTCCTTCAGCACTCATGGCCTGCCGCTTCTGATCCTCTTCCAACACAACTTACTGTCAGAGGTAGGTTAAAAACGGCAGGCCATGTGTGCTGGAGGACATGACTTGTCGTGGGCAAGAAAGCGACAGCTGAAAGCTTTTGGAAATGCTGCTGCTGCTGCCTGCATCCCCTCCCCAAACGGAATCAGCAGCAGCTGGTGGGGGAGGGGGCGGCATGGCCGGTCATGTGTGTCACTGCTGCCGCACACCCAGGCCAGCTGTCCTAGGCAGCCGCCTAGCTCACCTAGTGGACGGGCCGGCCCTGCTTAGGAGGACTGGAAATAATTCCATAAGACATGTTCTGCATGCTTTCCCCACTAAACGCTCCTCCATCCCTTTCTCTGGTAGGCTTTCTTTTAATGATTCAAATGTGTATTTAATTTTCTTTGTTGTGAAACTCGAGGACTAAACTATAAATTGGAATATAGCTCACACCTTTCCTCAGAAGTTCAAGGCAAGTTACATTCAAGTGTAGTAGGCATTTTCTTATTCCCAGAGGGTTTACAGTCTAATTTTGGAGGGTTAAGTGACTTGATCAAGATCACAAGGAACAGCAGTGGGATTCAACCCCTCGCTTTCTTAGGTCTAACTCACTGCTCTAACCATTAGACTCTCCTTCATATCTTTCTGAATGGTTGCTAGGTATGGTAACACCTAGTGACTGAACTGTGTGGTCTATTACTGGTTGCTATGCATACCACCAACTAGTGGTGGAGCACAACCAAACCTATTACCTCAATGACACTCTGCGGGTTCTGTTGATAGTGACATCTAATGGTTTGATATATTATCACACTTGATTTAATTTTATTATTCTTTCCAAGCCAAAAGAATATTTTGAAATTGCGAATAAGGCTTCTAAAATAACCCCCTTAGTGCATGCTTTTAATAGTTCTGAGCAGAGGCATTCCCAGGGGCAGAGTCTGCACATAGATGCATACTTCTGGAAGTCCAAAAATATGCATGTAAATATTTGATAAAATTGTGTACACTAAATAGCTGTAGGGCATGTTTACTAAGGTGTGGTAATGGCTTTGCACTGAACACATGGCATATGACAAATGCCGCACAGCAGGTACAAATCTTGAGCGGTTAATGCAAGGGGCATGCCCAGCATCTGCCCTGCAGTCACCGCACAAGGCTGCCAATGACTGCATGGGCCTGCGCTCCCTGCAACAGCGGGCAGTGCGAGAGCACCTGCTCTATCTGCCAATGCAGGGAACATGGGCCCGGAGAGGGAAAGAACAAGCAGCAGTAGCCGCTGTGTCCTCCTCCTCAGTGGAGAATGCACAACTCCCTCTGGGAGCACCCCCCCCCCCTCCATATGTAAGCCCACAACTGGTAGGGGCAAGATCGGTGCAGCCCTCATCCATAAAACCCCCCTGCTGATCACCCCACCTTCAGAACCAACCCCCCCCCCCCCTCCAGACAGCACCCACATCAGTAAGACAGCTGGGAGTGCATTTCATAGTAAAGGGGCTAAGAGATTGAATGCTGCTGTTAGTGTCCTTTCAAGTCTAAGCAGGAAGGGAGGAGGAAGCACTTAATAGTTAAGCTGAGAGGATTGCAGAATATGATTAGGGTAATATGAAATAATTAATGCACTTAATGGGGGATTCCTGTATCAAAGGCCTTATATGCTAAAATTAGAATTGTATACTTAATCCTACAAGAAACCAGAAGCCATTGCTGTTCCTTAAGGAGTTGAGAGGCGTGATCAGAGTATTTCGCACAGTAAAGGAGTTTGCTGCATTATGAATTTGCTGTCATCTTTTCACACGCAGCCTTGTTGGTCATGGGTTTGCCAAAGAGGTTCTCCCCCCCCCCCCCCCCCGGCATGGGACATCGACCAACTTGTCCTGCACCCATTGTTCGAGGTCCAACAACTGTAGCCAAGCTTGGCGGCGTGCACCGATGCCCGCTGTAGCTACCCTGGCTGCCGACTTGAACCCGTCATAGGCCACTTGAGACATGAACTTGGGGCATTCACGGACAGCTTTGGACAGGCCCCTGAAGCGCTGCAAAGGCTCCTTGGAGAGACTAGCCGAGAACCCGGTGACCTCCTTCGCCAGGTCTCTCAGGTTCATGCCCATGTACAGCTGGTAGGCCTGGATCTCACAATTCAGCATCGCGCCCTGGTAACACTTCCTGCCGAGGGCATCCAAGATGCGGGCCTCCCTGCCGGGTGGCACTGAGGAGTGCATCTTCTGAGGAGTGCATGGCCGACTCCACCACCATGGAGTTGTGCGGCAGTTGTGACTTCTGAAACCCAGGACTCTGGCGGATCCGATACATTGAGTCGAGCTGCTTGTTGATCACCGGCATCGATGCCGGCGTCTCCCACATGTGGAGCATAAGGCATTCCAGGATTGGAGGAATGGGCACCGTGAGGGTCTCCCGAGGAGGAGCCTCATACTGGAGGATCTCGAGTTCGTCGGCTCGAGGATCCTCCTCGGACTCCGTCGGGAAAGCCAAAACCTTGGACATATCCCGAACTAAGTCCAAGGTCCTCCGGGAGGGATCTTATCCGAGGCTCAGATACCGGGGAATCGGATGGGACATCTCGGTGATGACAAGTGTCCAGTGACTCCTTGTCCTCGGACTCCCAAGCGGAGGCCTCCGAGGAAGACTCGTTGTGTTCTTCGGGCCTCGAAGGGCCCGGCACCATCTGCCCCGATGCTCCCCGGCGATGACCTCGGTCCCGATGAACAGGAGGCCGAGCATGATCTCGGCCAAGGATCTATTTGGGCCCGCAAGGCTTCAAGGATCGGCTGAGCCTCCGGGGTCGACTTCGATGTCGAACACCCGGTGGTCGGGGCGGAGGAACCGGACGTGCCGGATATCAATGCCTGCTGCTGCTTCAGGAAGGCAGTGACATTGTGCTCCAAGGACACCATCCTGAACATCAGTTCCGGAGGCTCCACAGCCCTCGGCTCGGGAACTGATGCGCTCAGGCCCGAAGCCAGTTCCCCCTGAGGGGAGTCCTTGACTAGGATAGAATGTACTTGCCAAGGCTAGTCTGAGACCAAGTCCTTTCGAGGAACCTTGGCTGGGTGCTTCTTCTCCGATACCTTGGGCAGGCGCTCGGGGCTGTGCGACCAGCCCCGCGAGGAACCTGGTCGTTCCAAGCCATCCAAAGACGCCGCCTTCGAGGATTCCTTCCTTCTTTTCAGTTCCCTCGGGCGAGACCCCCTCTCCGAGGACCCTTGACGACGCTCGGGTTCGGAATGCTCCTCCCGAGGCTTGGAGGCCTCAGATGAGGTCCTGGCTCTTGGAAGCATGGGGGAATCAGGAAAAATTTTATTATGCTGCTGCTGGTGGCTTCTCAAGTCCTTCGAGGACATCTTTTTGCACAGGCCACGGACCGCCGGGTCGTGGTCTGGGCCAAGGCACCGGAGGCAGCAGTTATGCATATCGGTGAGGGACATGATCTTCCCACACCAATCACACTTTTTAAACTCACTGGAAGCCATGGGGAGAAAAAGAACCGCAGCAAGGTTAAAGACCCTTCAGGCTGCCAGCAAGGAAAAAAGGGTGCGAAGACGCCTAAGAGAGAAAATCGAAAAATAGAAAGGGGCTGGCCTGATATCGATGTACCGGGGTCGGGCGGGAAAGGGTACTGGGGCAAGACCAGAAACAGCCAAGAGGCAGAGAAAATCAACTTTTTCTGGGACAGGAACAGACTACGTCTGATGCGCTCTGCGTGAAAAAGCAGACTGAGCAAGATGGCACCTTTGGGAGGGATGGGGACCACACATGCGTGGTAGCAACTCCCAAAGGCTTTCTTTGAAAGCTGGGGATTTGCTCCACGCGGGCTCTGTCAGCGTCGACATCACCCATATGTGAGGACTGACTTCCTGTTTGTTCCTGGAGAACTGGTGTATTTGCAGCACAAATTATGCAACATTACCATTCCTACATGTGTCCTAAGGCAAGTGTTACATTTTAGATCTTAGTAAGCACTTGCTGAATAGTCTATCATACTATTTACCTTGCATATACTAATGCACTATTTGCATATGATGTTTCTTCATTACATATGCAAACATGCTAATTATAGTTTACACAAGCTAATGACTTCTGACCCTGATTTAAAGTGCACAATAAAACTTTACTGCTATTTCTTGTTCATACATAACCGTCTTTATGTGCCTGATAAGTTTTATTGCATTGGCCCTATTGAACCTGTTTTTGCAGGTGACTTAGAAAATAATTACTCTTATACCTTTTTTAATACATAGATCCTTTAAACATATGCAAGGCCTCTAAAATAACATATATACTGTATATTAATTTATGTAGGGCAGACACATGCTACTACACCCTGTACATAAATTAAGATCTGCACATATTTAAACATAAACATATTTGCATGTGCCAGTGAGATAAACATGGTAGCTTCTTCCTCACACCACGTTACTTCATTCTCTTCCAAACTTCCTCCATTATTCCAGTAGAAAACTGTGACATGTATTATCAGTTTAAGCCTTTTTTACTGTTTCTGTAAGGCAGTTAGTACAAATGCTTCTTTTTGACTTACTGGACTCATTGTGCAAGGTATCACTCTGCTGGGCCATTTTAATTACAGATGCGGAACATCACGATATGGATCTGGTTTGAACCCCAACCCAGATGTATGCACGAGGTGGTTTAGGCAAGGGATCTTTCACTTGAGAATCATTTCCAGCTCTCATTTGAGGCTGAAAGCCCTTCAGTGGAGTGAGCAGTATCATTCAAGCACGCTTAAATCACTAAATATTTAACCTCGGAGGAAAGAGACAGCAGCTCTGCTGATGAGCAAACTTACAGTTGAGGAAAACTTTCATTTTGCTTCATCTCCTCAGTGGCTCAAGCTTACTGTTCGTACTACACTAAGTGGACTGAGAGTCCCTATAACATACAACAACAGACGTGGCCGTCACACAGTAGTTCTGCACAGCTGCCAGCTGCAGCAGCACGGGGACAGTCAAGTCCAGGGCTGGGGCTGGGCTTAGCAGCTAACTGACAACAGCCGGCAGAGAGAGTTTAAATCTAGACAGCTCCTGAGTGGTAGAACGGAACTTGGAACGCCACATTCATAATGGCTCCAATCTTGGGACAGTTACCAGGGAGACACCGCAAAGCTTGCAGCTCTTTGCAATTTATCAAAGAATTTATCCTCCTTTATGACCCCAGCTTCAGCTATCAAGAGACTCTAGGTCATTAGACTACCCCTAGAAGGCTGATCCTAACACTCTGAATTGCAGATAAATAACATTTAACACAACTCTGACATTAGAACCATTAAGATGTTCTCACTACACTATGCCTAAACCCGAGATTCAGGAAAACATGCAAGTGGTAGCATGGCATGGGGTGGGAAGGAGTTTTCTTTAAAATACAGGACAGACAGCGGTTCATGGAAAACAAAAGCAGTTTTGTTCTGTACCCGCTTGTTAAACCTCCACAAGCTGGTTCTCCCGGCACTTCCTCCAGCCCCAGTTAAAGTTCCTACCTCAGAACTTCTTTGCACAGCTTGCCTTGAAAGGTCTCTGGCTCCACGGGCCTCTCTCCCTCCTGCAATCTGCTGGGTTCTTATCCTCTCCCTGTGAGCCATACCCTCCCAGCCCTGAACTCTGGGCTGCAGATTCTAGTAAAGGGGACTGTCGATACTCCCTTTGGAAAGGGACAGGTAACATTCTATAGACACCCAACACAACGCATAAGAGAGATCTGTTTTCATTTTCAGTGTCAAAACTGCCCACTTCTTTTTCAACAAGATGGAGTATGATCATAGCTCAGATGAATTTCCAACAGTATCATCAGAAGTCCCAATTTAATTAAAAACCAAACAAAACAAGTTTAAAAGTGTACATATACTGTACAGTATAACAAAATGGCACTTTTTCCTTCCTCCATTTGTAAACTCCAACATGTCTGGGAGGGAACTGTGTGTAAAGAGATATGAAGTCAGTCATTCGGGTAGTAGGGGCTGAAGAGATCCTCTAGGAATAGTTCAGAGTGTATGTTTGTCTCTATTTTAAATACTTTGGGGGGTGTGAAGAGCTATGTGTGCCTGCATGAGAGAGTGGAGAGTGCAAGGATGGGGTGTGTGTTTGGAGGAGTGGGGAAGGATGAAAAGCTATGTATGTGTTGGGGAAGGGAGGGGAGGAGATGGGGAGAAGTGCTGAAGAACTGTGTGTGGAGGGCAGTGGTGAAACATGATTGCATGTGTATGTGTCTGTGTGAGGCGGTGGTGAAGGACTGTGGGTGGCGTGAATAGCTCTGTGTGCTTCAGGAGTGTGGTAAAGGGCTGTGTGCGTGCACGTGCATGAAGGGCTGTGCATGTGCTTGAGGGGTGGAGGGGGGGTGCGCATGCAGCTTTTGAAGGACCTTTCTCTGTAATGGGTTGAGTCATAAGTTTGGTTGCTGGCTTGCTTTCTTATACATGGCATATTGTGCATGAATTTTGCATTTTTCCTTTTGTAGTACCTTGGATCCCACCCTTATCGGTGATCTTATATCTTTGGGATTATTATGGATATTCGTTATATATCTGTTTCTATGTGGTTTTCTTTTTTCTTATATTATCATTTTGTTTTTTACAACTGGCTAATAAAAACTCTGGGAACAGAGCCAGAAAATTAGAAATTATAGACTACTCTTTCAACCTATATTAGTAATAGAAACTCACATATCTGCATTCCTAAAAGCAGATTACTGAAAAAAATCCTAATAATTCAGGTTAAAGTCCTTGAGCACTTCAACACAATTGCAAGGATCAGTAGCTCCCCCGTTTACAGAATTAGCTTTCTTTCGGGAAACAAAAACCCTGCAAATATGGAGAATGTATACCTTCTGTAACAAAAGATTGGGAACTTTTAACAGTGCAATACTATATGTGCCTCCAGTTCTACAGGAAATTTGCTTCATTTATCATGGCTAAAACAATGTGCTTCTGTGTTAGTGCACACCATTTATGTGCATTATCAGTAAATATGTTGCATTGTATAAAATGTTACCAGAGGTAAAAATAATGTGTACTAATGTGATAGCCCATGTTAGAAACTTTAGCCGCACTATAGGTAAAACAGTAAAGAGAAGAACCAAAAACAATATGATAGCGGCCTTGTATACAAGCAGGCAATAAGGAGTCATAAGCAGAACTTTGCTCAAAGAGGCACAAGGAGGCACGTGGAGGAAACCTGGCTGGGATTTCCAGTTCAGGTCTTCCATTTCACGTATCAGCAGGAGTTGGGGATACCATGTAGGCTATGGCTGGACTAAAGTAAGTTGGGAGCGGATATAAAACAGACTATAGAGCCACACGCCAGCCTTGAGTCCAAAGAAGTAGGAGGAAACTGCTGGACCACAGAAAGGAGAAAAAGGCAAAAAAATTCCAGCAGGGTCATAGGAATTTCTTCCCAGTGCTTCAGTAGCCTACTTGTCAAGCATACTGACTACACCGGCAGATTACTTAAAGAAAAATTAAATCTGCACTTCTAAATAGGCTCTTCATCAACAGGAAACTGCAGCTTTATTGAGGCTTAAGTGCAGATCATGAAGCACTGGTGAGGGATGACTTGGGCGGGGGGGGGGGGGGGAGATATGGAACATCTGCCTTTATCCACCAGTTTCTCATTCCAAAGAACATAAAAAAAACAGGTTAGAAAAAATCTCATAATTATGTACAATTGGCTCAGGTGATCTCGATACACAACAGTAATGACAATGTTGATGGTTCCACCTCTAATGCTTTCAGTCAGAGAAGATCTATCATCACTAAGCCCAATACTGTACCAAGACTTGTGGAGACTGACCTTGATACCATTTTTTCTTGAACAGCAAAAATTGATAAAGATGGCGGGTTTTTTGACAAGGTAGTATATTTCACAAATTTTTGCTACAATGTGCTCTGGCTGCCAAAAATGTAAATAGAAAATTAGGGATTATTTGAAAAGGAATCGAAAACAAAAGTCACAAGAGGAAGGGGACCAAAGGCTGAATCAGGATGGGCAAGAATTACACTGCCCTTATTACTTCACCACTTTAGGCACAGGCTTAGTAGCACCATATGAAAATTCAGGTTTGTGGGTGAAACCTGATGTGCATATACCCTGCTGCTTCTGTGGTACATTTGACTATCACTGCCAGAGAAAGATTAAGGTTGTTTTGGATACTCCAATCACACTCCTCCGCCCCCACTCCCATTACCCTTAACCTGACCTTGTATGGCCCGTCTCTGTAAGCCATTCTTCACATTACTCCATCTCTGAACAGCCTATACTGAATTCTGCCCTTATGTAGTTAAGAGGCACCCTCCCTTGCCCTTCATTCAAATGACCAAGCCATGGCAGATACAGGACATTTAACATGGAGATGCTAGCAGATTGCCGAGCAACTTCAGCTTTGAAAAATGCAATGTATGATTTATTTTACTGTTCCTTAAGCAGAATGCCAGGGATTTTATTCAAATGTATAATTCAGTTCTAGCATTCACACGCTGGCAGGGTCAGCCTGTCCACTGTGCGAGAATGTTGTTCGCACAGGGCCCCGCGCTTCAGGGGGCCCCGAGCCAACAACATCCTGCACATGCTCAGCTCTCAGCTCATCTCTCTACAGCAGCTCCCGGCTCCCGGCAGGCTCAGTAACAGCTCCCTAAAGCCACCGAAGTGAACAGCGCTGTTTTCCTTCACTTCGGCAGCTGTGTTGTAATGTAGATTGCTAGCGCGCCGAGTGCCGGGACACAGGAAATGTCCTTTGACCTCCGGTGTGCCAGCAATCTACATTGCAACAACGCTGCCGAAGTGAAGGAAAACAACGCTGTTCACTTCGGTGGCTGTAGGGAGCTATTGCTAAGCCTGCCGGGAGCTGCTGTAGGGAAGTGAGCCATGCCTCTAAAGCCTGCTACAGGACTCTTCAGGGATGGGGGGGGGGGGGGCTAGGGCTAGAAATGGACTGGGGGAGGCCTAAGATTAGAAATGGGCTGAGTGGGGGGCCTAAGATTCGAATTGGGCTGAGTGGGGGGGGGGGGGCTAGGATTCTAAATGGGCTGATGGGGGGCTAGGACTGGAAATGGGCTGATGAGGAGGCTAGGACTGCAAATGAACTGATGGGGAGGGCTAGGACTGGAAATGGGCTTTGGGGGGGAAGGATTGGAAATGGACTGAGTGTGGGGGAGCTTGGACTGGAAATGGGCTGATGTGGTGCTGGAAAAGGATTGGAAATGGCTGATGGAGGAGTTAGTATTGGAAATGGCTGATAGGGGCTAGGACTGGAAATAGGCTGAGTTTGGGGGGCTAGGACTGGAAAAGCTAATGATGGGGCTAAAACTGGAAATAGGCTGTGGGGGAGCTTCAACTGGAAATGGGTTGATGTGGGGCTGGAATAGGATTGAAAATGGCTGATGGTGGAGGCTAGTATTGGAAATGGCTGATGGGGGGCTAGGATTGCAAATGGGCTGATGGGGGGGGGGAGCTTGGACTGGAAATGGGCTGATGGGGCTGGAATAGGACTGTAAATGAGATGATTGGGGGCTAGGACTGGAAATGAGTTGATGGGGCTAGGACTGGAAATGGGCTGAGTGTGGGGGAGCTTGGACTGGAAATGGGCTGATGTGGAGCTGGAATAGGATTGGAAATGGCTGATGGGGGCTAGTATTGGAAATGGCTGATGGGGGGGCTAAGATTGCAAAAGGGCTGACTGGGAGGGGGGCTAGGACTGGAAATGATCTGATTGGGGGGGCTAGGACTGGAAATCGGCTAATGCAGTGGGATGGGAGAATGGAACTAGAAGGGAGCAGATGCTGGGTGGGGCTGGAACCTTAAGGGGATGTTGGGGGAGTACTAGAAGGGGATGGGGATGGGGCTGGGGGACTGAGGATGAAGGGGAAAATATATTTTGTGTGGGAGGGAAGAAAAATCTACGAGTGGCTGGGTATTGGGAGAGTAAGTGGGGATTGAGGATGGAAGGGTGAAATTTGAGTGGATGATAAAGGAATAAAGAAAGAAATGGAGGAAAGAGCAAAAGGGAAAGATCAGTATGTTAAAGCAGATGTAGAAGAGAGAATGGAAAAAATCCATAAGAGAGAAGAAAGGACAAATGGACAGCAGACAATGGAGAATTGGCAGAAGACAGAAGAAACCAAAAGAAAGTGACTGGAGCAATTGTAATTGAAAAATAAAATGCCCAAACAACAAAAGGTAGAAAAATACTTTTTTATTTTGAATTTATTAAATGGAATATGTCAGCTCTGGGAAATGTGCATCGCTAAAGTCTTTGCAGGTTTTTTTAGTACAAGAGGAAATTAATTTATAGTTTTATTTCTCCAGTGCTGTTGTACATTCCAAGTTTGGCTTTAGGGGTTCCCAGTTTAATTAGCGATCTCTTATCCTTCAAAAAGCAGCTAAAACCCATCCTCTTCCAAGAACATCTCAAAACTGGAACACCCTCCCAAAAATAACCACCCCACCCTCAAGAACTCATGTTCAAAAAATATGTGTCCCCTTGTCCATGTCTATGTCCATCCTCTGTCAAAATCATCAATGTTGCCTCCCCGGTGATGGCCCTACCCTATAACTGATTAACCCCCCCCCCCCCCCCTTTTTGTTACACCGCTTTGACCCGGTGAAAAGCGGGATAAAAATACAGCTAAATAAATAAATAAATAAATAATTGTTTTCCTATTTCTAAATTATGATCCCTTGTTCTTTGTTTGGTGACGGACTGTGTTCTGCATGTGTAACCAAGCTGCAGTATTCTGTTCATGTAGTTTCTATGTGACAGTCCCATTTGTTCTCTTGCCCCAGTAGGAGATGTACTGGTATTCTCTGAGATGTATTGGTTTAATATTTGCAGTGTTGCCTTTTGATAGGTAGGGTTTGGTGCTTTGTGAGTCCTGGTAGTGCTATTATGATACGGGGGATTTCCTATGGGTTCTAAATGGGCAGTGTTTATAGTACTTCCTAATGTGCCCGCGGTTGGCACTTGAGTATAGTAGTGTAGAAATCTGGTAGTCTTTCTTTATCCAGACACTCATTAAGGGTAGTGTTAACATTATGCTAATATTTATGCAAATGAGGCTCCTTATGCAAACGAGGCCCCACAATGAGTCTCCACACAAAGCCCCGCACCCCCCTTGGGCCACCCCTGCACGCTTGTCACTGGTGCATTGGTACAATCTTCTCCAATACCCTTCACCTCATGTGTGATTTTGTATTCCTTCCCTCCACTATACCTTAGGATTAACAGGCTGATGTTCAGTAGTAACGGCTAGGCTATTTAAAGTGCCTAGCCACCACCATTTTAATTAATCCTGGATATTCAGCACTATAACCTATCTGGCATTCAGCATTGACTATCTGAGCTCGTCGGTCAGTGCACCGCTATCCGGTTTGCAGTGATATTCAGCTTCTAATCAGATAGCGAAAACCAGTTAAAGTTAGGACAGCCATTCACTTATCCCAACTTTTTTTTTATTTTATTTTATCTTTATTAACTTTAATCATATACACCAAGAATAAACTAAGCATACAGCGAATATGGCAATACATCGAAAGGCAAATAACATCAAAGAAATCATAAAACTTGGTATAGACCACAACAAACACCCTCTATAAGGTTCCCAGAAAAAAGAAATAAATTATATAAAGTAATAGCCAAAGGATATCCTAAATGGACATCCAGAGCTTAGTTGTTAAGTGTGGCAGCCGGTGCAGGATCCATCCCAACCCTCTCTTTACCCTCAAGAAACAATCTTAATTGCATGGGTTCAAAGAAAAGAAACTGCTTAGAGTTGTAAACTATTAAACATTTACATGGATATTTCAATTTAAACTGTGCCCCCAAGGCAAGAGAGCGCTGGCGCAAGGCCAGAAACTCCCTTCTCCTCTTCTGGGTATCCCTTGCCAAATCTGGAAATATCAATATCTTAGATCCCATAAATTGGGAAACATTCATTTTAAGAAAATACAACCGCAAAACAGAATTCTGATCTGATTCGAAAGCAAAGGACACAAGTAAGGTAGCCCTACTGGTTACCACATCTAATGAACTCTCCAAAAAACCTGTGAGGTCCATCTGAAGCGGCTCCCCAGTCTCCACTGGGACTCTCCCACCAAGCACTTCTGAAGAAGAAATAGAGACATACTGAGCACGGACAATAGGAGGCAAGTTTTCAGAAGGCATAAGAAGAATCTCAGTAAGATACTTGCGAACCAACTCCTTTGAGTCTAACAAAGGAGATCTAGGAAAATTCAGCAGGCGCAGATTATTCCTCCTCGCTTGATTATCCAGGGATTCCAGACGTCGTGCTATAATCAAACTGCTTTTGGCCTGGGAAGCCCCCAGGTCACGCAACTCCTCAACCTGGGTTTCCAATTGCGAGAGTCTCACCTCGTGTCCATTCACCCTCGAACTTTCAGTCGCACTCTGCAGCTTCAACTGAGACAATTCCTTTGAAAGAACAGCCACAACAGGAAGAAGGGTCTGTTGAAGGGAGGATATGGCATCCCACAAGCTCTCCATTGTCACCCTTGCCGGTCTTTCTAAAGCCTGGAACACGGAGGAAGCCAGAGGCAAAGAGGAGCCCAAATCTACGAGCTCTGACTCACCACTGATTACTGCCTGCTCTAACCACCCTCCTCCAACAGGCAGAACAGCGGGAGAACTCTCCGTCTGGATCGAGGCGGCACCCCCCACTGTGGGCAAGCTCCCGGCTTCCGGGGCCAAACCGACAGGCAAACCAGCCTCGAAATCTCTTCCGGGTTGCGGCGGCAAGTCCTGTTGGGGGCTCAAATCAACCCCACTGCTCAGATCAGTTGAATTCCTCGACTGATCCGCCGAAACCACAACTGCTACCGTCGGGGGGAAAAAGCCCGGAATCACCGATTGAGACAAAGCAATGGTAGGAGTAGAGGTTACAGGGGGTTTCTCCGCACGTTGCTTTCTCTTTCTCCCCATTTGCACAGCCAAAACCGGAGCAAGCTAAATCACATCCGACAGAGCGTTCAGCTCATCCGCCATCTTGGAACCCCCCACTTGTCCCAACTTTAACCGGTTAAGCTATCCAGTTAGCAGCTGAAGATTGCCACTAAATGGATAGCGATCAGCACTGCCCACAGACCGCTCTGGTTTTAAGCAGACCTTTTTTGTGTGCTCTGGAGGAATATTCAACAGCACTAACTGATTAATGCCGCTGAATGTCAGGATCAACTCACTTTAGCAAATTAGCAAGTCTGTTAACTGGTTAAAATGCTTTGAATATCCCCCACAATATTTTTATATCTCTGTTTTTATACTCTTAACTGGTCCTCAATTCATATAAACATTTTCAGTGCAAGTTCAATGTACTCTTATAGCAGTTACAAGCATTTCTATGGTTGACAAAGTCAGTAACTAGAATCTAGTCAGACTTCAGAAGCTGCTGTCAAGCCAGCAAGTTCCAATAGGGAGATTTTAAAGCCAGTCCTGGATTTCAGGCCACCCTATCCTGATGCATTATCAGACCTGCAGCACTGATTTCAATGGGTGGAATCAAGGACTACAAATGCCGCACTGCTTTGGGATGTAAGTTCAAAACCTGGACTGGCCAAAAAATCTCTGCTGGAACTGAGCAACTTGACAGCTTTGTGAAAACATGCAACAGGGTTTGGTTGTCATTCACAAAAATGCTGCTAGGCCTCTGCCTTCACAGTCTCTTTCAATGTTTTTTAATATTTATTTCTCGGGGGGGGGGGGGGGGGGGGCCAAACTTCAGGCAAGATGGACGTGTAAGAGCTATGCTCCGGAGGGTAATGGGTCAAGAATCCTGACTTCTGCTGCTTTTAATTGAGCAGATCCTACCTATTTTGCAAACAGTCAACTCTGGATACGTCTGGCCCCAAACCGACGCATCTGGATTACCAAGGATCTCAAAACGCCAGTGCAAAGCGAACTAAAATGGAGCCTCTCTCACCTCACAAAATGGCGGTCATCCGAGATTGTCCTGAGGTCTTGCAGGAACTTCTCTCTGAGATCCGTGCTGTCAAAGACATGGTTAAATCAAATGGAGACTCGCTGAACACAATGCAGGAGGATATTAATGCCTTAAAAATCAGTTTGGAGTTGATCACGGTGAGATTGGAGAACGTGGTGGCAACATGGGGAGCGGTTCATGGCCGTTGAGAAGCAAGCAAAGCTGATCCGGTCACTGTAAAGAGAGTTGGAAGATGGTAACAATCACACTCGAAGAAATAACATTAGGATCCTAGGAGTTCCCAAGGGAGTTGAAGGCCCAGATATGCTGGCCTTTTTACAATGAATGATCCCGGATGTGCTGAAAGTGAAGTTTGCTATGCCTTTTGAGATCGAGCGCGCCCATCGAGTGCCTACTCAGTCTGTGGTTTCAGGCAAGCGTCCACGTCTAATCATTCTAAACGTTCTGTGATTTCAACAAGTTACGCAAATAATGGAGGCAGCCAGATTGCACTTTCCCTTAGAAAACCAAGGTCATAAACTCCTCTTTTTCCCTGACTTCGCGAATGCAACGGTAGACCGGAGGAAAGGTTTCTTGGGGCTATGCCCATGCTTATTTCAGCTGCAGGCTCATTTCGAGTTGCTTTATCCTGCTGCATGAGAGTCACACTGCACAACCAGACCAGGACTTTTGATGATCCAGGGGAGTTGCACATGTTTTTGGAGGACAAAGAACTGATGTTGATGCGGTGAAAACCTGCCTTGTGGTGGACATAAGCTTGCAGAGTTCTCCATTGCTTTCTCTATCAGTGGTGGACATAAGCTTGCAGAGTTCTCCATTGCTTTCTCTATCAGCGGTGGACATAAGCTTGCAGAGTTCTCCATTGCTTTCTCATATGGGTTATTTGACTGGATCTGAGGTCGTGAAGTTGTGATTTAAATCATTCAGAGTTGATATTCAATGTGGCTCTCTCGGGGTAACTCCAGGGTATTGCTCTGGTCACACTGTCCTTCTCTTTTGTTCTTTTATTTCTTTCTTTTATGTTTTGTGTTGTCTGTGGTGTTTGGGTTGGTTCGGAGGGCATCAGGGCATTGTAAGGCAAGATGGCCCTTATCTATCTACATGTAGCCTTTAGCGATCATACAATGTACTGTATTGGTCGGGGCAGTTTTGCTTTAGTGTTTTAGAGCCTCGGGTTTGGGGACATTATTCTAATTGTGGGTAGTGGTCAGTATAAGAAGCCCTACGTGGCAGAGGAGTTGAAGTGAATTAGTTAGTTACACCCTCCGTGCCTGTCTTGTCCCTTTGGGCTCACCCGCTAAGTTTAGAATTTGGTATAGTCCCCCCCCCCCCAGAGTTTTGGTGGCTTTTGGTGTTTAGAATCATGTGTTTTTCTTTTGAGTGATCTTCTACAAGGGCTATGGCTAAGAGGTGTTTTTTCTGCTTGTATTTTTTTCATTGAGCTATTAATGTAGCTTATATCCTGGGTGCTTTAAAGGTGTGGATTAACAATGTAAAATCATATATTACAACCTGGTATGTTTCTGCAACATTTGTCTATCACAGTGTGCTATATTGTCACTATGGGGCTTGTTTACAAAGCTGCGGTAGCGGTTCGCGATCGTTATCGGAGCCGCGACCCCATTGATTTCAATGGGGCCGCGGCTCCGATAACGACCGCGAACCGCTACCGCGGCTTTGTAAACAAGCCCCTATGTCTTCCTTTAAGAGAGTCTCACTGAATGTTAAGGGCATTAACAATCCTATTAAGAGGAAAAAGATATTTTTATACGGGCGCAAGGAAAGTGCTGGCATCCTATTTCTGCAAGAGACACATTTGAATGTGAAGGAGTCTTTAAAATTAGATATGAAACCCTTTTCATTAGTGGCTTTTTCGGCTGCCAATCATAAAAAAAACGGGGTAGCAATTCTAGTAAGGAAATCTTTATCCCCTACTGTGCTGCAAACCAGATCTGATATTGAAGGGCGCTGGGCAATGGCTGTCATTAAGGTAGGATCCACTGAACTGGCCTTAATATCTATGTCCCTAATATAGACTGCCCTACCTTTTTTAGCTCCATTGCGGCTTTGGCACAAGAGGTGTCCAGATACTCGACTATTGTGGGGGGAGACTTCAGCCTCGCGCTAGACCCCTTGGTAGACAGGAGTCCAGTGAGAACTGTTAAGGTCCCCAAAGCACACCCTGTTCTTTTGTCACTAATACAAGAATTCGGCCTGGTAGACATATGGCGGTTGCAACATCCTGTTGATAAAGAGTACACTTTTTTCTCTCCCCCTCATAACTCAGTATCGCACATAGATTTTTTCCTAGTCTCTAAAGGACTATGTTCTAGAATTAGTGAGTCCAATATTCATGCAGCTCATATTTCTGATCATGCTGCAATCTCATTCTATCTATTGGACTCAACGAGCTGCCCATCTCATACACATTGGCATTTTGACAGAACTCTTCTTGGCAATCAGGAGTTCCGGGAGATCATTCTGAGGGCTATAGAGGAGTATTTTCAGTTTAATTTACCTCAGGACACTTCGGGTTGGGCGTGGTGGGAGGGTTTCAAAGCTAACATGCGGGCCACCATAACCAGTTTTGCTATACGGCAGGCCAAGCAACGTAAAGCAGAACTAGAAGCTTTGGATAAGCAGATCAAAGCGGAGGAACGCATCTTAGGTCGGAAAACTGATCCTAACATTCTGATACGGTTACAACGTCTTAGATTTAGATATAACTCGATTTTGACTACTGAAGCTTCACAGAATATTCAGGTGCAGAAAGGGCGGTATTATTTGGAAGGTAACAAGGCCGGACGGTTATTAGCTAACTTGTTAAAAGGTCACAAAGAATCTTCTCGCATTGCTGCTTTGAGAGATCCTCAGGTTCAACAATTGATTGTCAAGGACTCTGAAATTGCAGAAACTACAGAGATAGAATTCTCCGAGGAAGCTTTTGAGAGGTTACTGGCCAATACACAGAGGCTTGTGTTGGATCAGGAAACAACTGCAGCTCTAGATAGGCAGATTATGGTCACGGAAATTATCCAGGCTATTGACTCTATGCAAGTGGGCAAGGCTACTGGACCAGATGGCCTTCCGGTTGAATTTTATAGAACCTTTTCCAAAGTGCTAGGCCCATATCTTCAACAATACTATAGGCTTCTTTTAGAAGTGGAGGCCCAGACTGGAGCGTTCGCCTCTGCAAATATTGTAGTTCTTGAAAAGTCTTGGAGAGACCCTCAGATGGTTAGAAATTACTGCCCAATTTTGTTACTAAATGCAGATTACAAAATATTTGCTGCCACCTTAGCTGGTCATCTCTCCAAATTAATTCCATCTTTGATTCACCCAGATCAATGTGGCTTCGAGGGACGCTCTACAGCTAACAATGCCAGAGTGTTTTGTCATGTCTTGGAAAGTGTGAAGGAGCAGAGGGCCCACTGGTGGGATTATCACTAGATGCAGAGAACGCGTTCGATCGACTGGAGTGGCCTTTCTTATTTGCCGTCTTGAGGTGGTTTGGCTTTGGTGAGGGTTTCCTTAAACTAATTAAACATATGTATGCGAGACCAAGTGCTAATATTTCGGTGAATATGACTCAGTCTAGAGATTTTATCTTAGGGGTGGCACCTGTCAGGGTTGCCCCCTTTCACCTATCCTTTTCAATCTGGCCTTGGAACCTTTGGCCCTACTGTTGAGACAAAGCTCTGCGGTTAAAGGTGTGCCCATAGCTGACATAGAAATTAAGCTTTCTGCTTACGCTGATGAACTACTGCTGTTTACCACGCCCAGTTCAATTCCGGCTGTTCTGGAGTTGATAGATCAATACTCCGGATTATCAGGTTACAAAATTAATTGGTCAAAGTCTGTAGCGTTCCCTTTAAATTCACAAGTTTGTAGTGCAGATTTGGAAGATTACCCCTTTGTGTGGGAACCCAAAATGGTGAAATACTTAGGAGTTCACTATTGTCATCCACTTAGTGAAACTCTACAATATAATGAAGGGGTGCTCCTTTCCACGGTATGAAATATGACTGTGAAATGGTCGCTGGTTTATCTTTCTTGGTGGGGTCGTCTTGAAGGGATAAAAATGACTATCACTCCTAAGGTGAATTATGTAATAGAAATGTTGCCAGTTTTCCTTTTGGGTAAAACATATCATCAAGTTGAAAGGACTCTTGTCCAATTTCTATGGAAAAATAAACCGCCTAGAATTGCTCTTAGGAAGCTTAAGTCTAAAAAAGAGGAAGGGGTGTGAACTTCCCTGATTTTCAGGCCTACCACTGCGCTTTTCTGCTAAAACAGGGTTCAAGATGGGTGGAGGGGGATAAAGGGCAATGCCCATTGTGGCTTGATTTGGAAGAGAGATTGATTGCTCCATTCCCCTTAAGCCTCCTCCCTGGCATGGTGTCTTCTGAGAGGTTGAAGTTTCATAGGGTTATAGCAGACACCCAAAGGGCTTTCCAGCAGTTAGTGAGTGTAATTCCTCGGGAGAAATGCTTGTCGAAGCTTATTCCCATTTGGTACAGTCCTTTTTAAAAAATTCATCAAAGTCCATTTACATGGAAACAATGGTTTAGCAGGGGCATTTGATCTATAGTACAATTGATATTGGAAGGCAGGTGGAAGCCTTTTGTATGTCTACAGCATGAATTTGATTTGCCTAAATCCTTATACTTTCAGTGGATTCAGCTGAGACATTGCATAGAGAAATCCCTTATTGATATTAAATCTTTACCTGAAGAATGGGGGTTACTGAATATCATAGATACAGCCCAACAGGCTTCAGGGGTGGCTTCTTATTACTATAAATTGGTTGCCCATCGCCCCACCCCACACTCCATTGGTGCTCAGCGGATATGGGAGCATGATACTGGGGAGACTCTTTCTCCAGAATCGTGGGTGAAATTTTGGGGGAAACTAATCAGAGTCTCTCAGTCTGCTTCTATCTCCCAAGCACTATACTTCTGTGCACATAGAGCTCATTTTACCACCGATAAACGTTTCCAAGTGGAATAAGACAGCTGGAAAGGAGTGTTGGTCTTGTCAGAGGGATGTTGGCAATTTAAGGCATGTGGTATATGACTGCCCTAATGTTCAGTCCTATTGGATTTCGATTTGGAACTGAATCCAAGAGGTCTTGGGATTCAGGGCCACTCTCTCTTGGTCTATTATAGTTTTTCGGTCAACAATTGGCATCTCGTCATTACAGAGGGATTGTCATTTTCTATTTGACTTTATGATGGAAGTAGCTCTGCATCTCGTAATTGCCAATTGGAAACATACGGCAGATCTTAACTGGCACACATGGTGGAATCATCTATACTTATGCTATAAATATGAGCAGTTGCCACATTATGGTACAACTCCCATGCCTTCTACCTTGCATAAATGGAAACCCCTACATGGCTATATTTTGAAAGCATGTTATGGTGTAAATTAAGGGGTAATTAGTCAATTAATCATGTTTGCACATGGTATGCATACAAAAAGTGCGGGTCCAATTTATAGAGTAATCTAATTGTTATATACTAGAAGAATATAATCTCAACACCCTCTCCCAACGGTGCTCCACATAAAGCTGTATAGCACTTTTGTATTATAAATTGCAAACTTAGCTTTTCATGCAGAAAAAGATTTTCTCTAAGGCAAATCATAAACAATTCTTTATGATTTGCCTTAGAGAAAATCTTTTTCTGCATGAAAAGCTAAGTGTGCAATTTATAATACAAAAGTGCTATACAGCTTTATGTGGAGCACCGTTGGGAGAGGGTGTTGAGATTATCTGAAAAGTCAAGCCGGAAAAGGGTCACTGATGCCAACAGGCGCCGTTGGATATTTTGAAAATTTAATATCCAGAGTAAGGCAGCCGAATAGTCTGAGACCATTTCCGAGCATTGAATGTATTTTTTGAATTAGGAACCCTCCTATTCTTCTGAGTTAGTTTGTTGATGTTGGAGTAATATTCTTCTAGTATGCACATGGTATGGGGCAGCTTTGGTGGTGCCATAGCCCTTGCAAGCCTCTTTTTTCCTTTTTATAGTCTCTATGATGATCGCATGATGAGGGGAGGGTTAGTGTTGGGGTAGGCTGTTAAGGCCTTTGTTTTCTTGCTCTTATGTTTAAAGAGATGTATCATTTTAATTGTAACGTTTTGTTTTTTGTTGTAATTTGTCTGAAAACGTAAATAAAGAAGTTTAAAAAAAATTATTTCTCAACATCATCTTCAGATAAAATGAAACAAAGCTCAACAACTTTGTCTCAATTTACCTGCACTTCTGCTATTCCTTTTTTCTTTAAATGTTCTGCATCCTGATAGCAGGTTTGGCATAAATTGTTCTCTTGGGTTATGCTTCAGCTCTTTTGCCATTAACGGACCCAAAATGGCCCTGCTCCATTCAGGAGAAATTTCAGTTTGGAATTTAATTTCTTCTGACTTCTTCCCTTAGAATGTCATCTGATGGCCAGCTCAGGCTATCTGCCGGTACTCATCACCTGATTAGCCAAACACGATTATTCCAAACTTCAACTGCCTCCTAATTTTGAAAAGGTGACAACATTCCATAAACTCTTTGCCAAAGCTTAACCTTTCCCAGACCCCAACAGTAAGAGCCGGAACAAATTAGGGGGCCCTTTTACTAAAGTGCGCTAAGCAGACAATGCCCACTTTAGTGCACGGGAACTGTCAGCTTGGACCTGTAGTAACTGTTTCAGTGGAAGTATGACAGTTACTGCATGGTAATTCCCAGTGTAACTTTAACTTGTGTGATGGGGTGGGGAATGGGTGATTTAGGGGTGGAGGGTGGGCGTGGAGAGCACACTGCAGTTAGCAAGGTCAAACACAGTGCATACTAGTTGCCAATGCTGCAATTAGCGTGAGTGCACTTAACAATACCACAAATGGTGGCATTAGATGTACCCCTATTAACTGCGTCATGCGTTAGGGCATGCATTCCTGTGGTTACTGCTGCAACCATGCTGGCCACACCCCCAACAGTTACCGCAGAGGCTTTTCAGTTAACATGTTAGTTTTAACACTAAACATGCGTTAAGTGCAAACACCTAATGCACTTTAGTAAAAAGGCCCCTATATCTCATAAGATAGGATTATTTGAAATGTAAGCCATCTATTAGGAACTGCAACAAAACGACCAAACTCATGCCACATAGGTCACACAGCAATTCTTAAAATAGTAATGGATTTTTGGTCAGTATGGCCTAATATAATGGGTGAAGCTAGAGACTAGATGATCTGCTGTTACATTATCACTCCACGGACTCTTCAAGTTTAACAAACCTCATTAAAACACCTAAATATGAAAAAGGAAAAGCCTTCAATCTAAAGCACTTATTTACTTCACCTTTTAGCACTTGATTTGGACTCTCATATTGAGGACCCCGGGACAGGGGATACCTAATAGAGACCCTAGGTCCCAGGAGACCCAGGTCTGAGACCCCCAAGCCAGAAAGCTTCTGACTCAAGATAACTAAGCCAGAGAACCTCTGAATCAGGTCCACCAATCCAGAGAGCCTCTAACCCAAGATTCCCAAGCCAAAGAGCCTCAAACTCAGGACCCCTGAGCTAGAAGGAGTTTGATCTGGGACCATGAATGGGTGTGAAATCCCTGGTAACCTAGTTAGAAGTCCACCAATCCTGCCTCCTATTTTATGGGGAGTGAAATCCCACTAATGCTTTCCCCCTAGTAGCCCACTAATGCTTTCCCCCTGAACCTGGGGTTTTTGGTTTGAGGATTCCAGGCCACAGGTCTGTGGATTAGGGGTTCCAGGTCAGGAGCTCTCCAGTTCAGGGGACCCAGGTCAGAGTGCCTTTGGTTTGGTGGTCTCAGCCTGGACCTGAAAGCCTCTATTTTTTTAACCTAAATATCAATTTTAAAACATCTCCTGAAGTAGAAGTATGCACTAAGCTTTTCATAAAGCACATATTTTTCTTGGGTTTTGGCATTCATATCTTCTAGCACAAATTTTTTGATGCTCAGTGATTTAGCATATCATTAAATTACTTCATCAGGTGTCAAACTTTTATTTAGCGCATGAGTAAAGTAAAATATGTGACACTTTACTTAACAGATAATGTCCTTTTCCTTGCATCCTGCTAGGCCAGTCCAGACAAGTGGGTTGTGTTCCCCTACCAGCAGATTGGTGGAGACAAAGAACCAGTGAAAAGCCCAGGTTTCAATGACATCACTCCCAACCCTCTATTCACCTAAGCCACCAAAGATCTCTTCAGTATCCATCTCAAAACATAGGGAAGAACATGGCAAACCTCACATCACCTCAACGTGGGCAACAATGAGCAATCAACAGTAGAGAGCTATGCACAGGAAAGCATAAACAGAAGGCTGTTAGTTGAAGATGAACCTGTAGAGCCAACTATATAAATCATAGCAGATTCAAGGGTACCATCACAGAAGAACAAAGCAAACACAGTTACAGGGATGAGCCTGGACTGGTCTAGCAGGACTCAAGGAAAGGACATTATCTGATAAGTAAAATGTCACCTTCCATATTGTCCTGCCTGACCAATCTAGACAAGTGGGATGTACCAAAGCTACGACTCCATTGGGTGGGAAGAAGACACAGCAGCAAGCAAAACTTTAGAGACAAGGCTCTCGCATGGACATCTAAGCAATAATGCACTGTTCCACCCACAAGGATGCATGCGCTCGAATAAAGTGGGCCCGCAAACCCTCCAGAACCAGCTGGTTTTGCAGCAGATACACTGAGGCAATGGTCTCCTCAACCCAGCATCCCAAGGTAGACTTAGCCACCACACTGTCTTTGCACGGGCCAACAAACAGCACAAAAAGATGGATTGACATACAAAAAGAATTTGTAACCATCAAGTACCAGAAAAGCACTCTTTGAACATCCAAAAGGCAAAGATGGCTTATAGTTTAAAATTTGATATACAGCCCTTTGCATCAGCATAAAAACATTCAAAGGAGGAAAGGAACACCAATAAAATATAGGCCAGCATATACAACATTACAGTAATCAAGATGAAATCTGACCAGAGGCAGGAGCAAGGTAGCTATGGCAGAATTGGGGAGAAATGAGCAAATAAAACAAATCTGGGGGATGGCACTGGAGCAAATCACCATCAGATCCATCTCACGTCGACCCCAGCAGCACAGAATCAACTGAAATGCTTCCTGACTCAACTCCTACTCTCCTGGATCCAGAGAGTGCCAGTTGAGAAGTCTACTTCCACACTGCCCACCCCCAGCAAAGTGCTGAGCCAAGACAGCTAAGAGGTTCTTCTTCACCCAGGCAAACAGGAAAACCATCCCCAGGGCTACCTAGGCACTATTCGTGCTGCCCCGCCAATTGACATAAGCCACCACCATGGCATTGTCCAAAAACATTCAAACCACCTGGTCCTTAACCAGGAGCCAGAAACACAGATGAGTCAACCTGACAGCCCTAGCCTCAATGCGGTTGATGGACCACACCGCCTCTCTGTGATTCCAATGATCTTGGCTGTTCGGTCTTGGCAATTGGGTCTCTAGCCTGAGAGACTGGCATCTGTTGTCAGAAGGATCCATGAATAATCATCCAGCGCCATGCCCTTCCTCAAAAGACTGGGCTGCTGCCACCACCACCAGCTTACCTTCACCATCATTGGGAGTGAAAGCCTGAGTTCAAACTCCTGTGAATTTGGGAACCACTGAGTCAGCAAGGACCGTTGGAGTGGTTGCAATGTGCCCTCAGCATCATCTCGATTGTTGCTGCTATCAATCTGAGGAGTTGAAGATAATCCCAGACTTTGGGAGTCTGCTGCAAATGGAACTGCACCAGGCAATCCAACAACCTTTTAACTGTCTCCTCAGGAAGGAAGAGTCTGCCCACTCAAATATCGAAATGTGCTCTCAGGAACTCCAGAGACTGGGAAGGCATCAACTGGCTCTTTCCCTGATTGATCACCCAGCTGAAGCTTTTCAAAGAGGACACCACTTGGGTCACTACCCGAGACGCCTCTGAAAAAGAATGGGCTCCGACAAGCTAGTCGTCCAAACATGGATGCATTCAAATCCCTTGGCACCTTAGCACCTCAGCCACCACCACCATGACTTTGGAGAATGTCCTTGGGCAGTGGAGAGTCTGAATGGGAGGGCGGCGAACTGAAAGTGAGAGCCAAACACGGCAAATGCAGATTCTTTGATGATCCTCCTGGATCAGGATATGAAAATAAGCCTCGGCCAAATCCAGAGTTGCCAGGAACTCCCTTGGTCCACCACTTGAGCAGGCATTGCAAAGTTTCCATCCTGAAGCGCAGAACGCATAAGTGCTCATTGACACCCTTGAGGTCCAGAATGGGCTGGAATGATCCATCCTTTTTCAGCACCACGAAATAGATGGAATACCTGCTCTTGCCACGATCATCGGGGGAACGGGCACCTTAGCATTCAGGAGTAACAACTTGTCCAAGATGATTTGCACAGGGGCCCTTTTACATTCCAGAACATAGCCATACTGGTATCTAGCACCCAGTGGTCCTTGGTGACCCGGGCCCATTCCTGAAGAAGAGATGAAGCCTGCCTCCAAGTGAAGGAACCAGGGAATGGGCCCCAAACCTTCATTGTGCAACCCAGGAGGGTCCTCCTCTGGAGGGGACCAAGGACCTGGGCCCAGGTGCTTCATGAAAGGACTGAGAATGAGCCAGAAGGCTTTCCAGGCAGATAGCAACAGGAGTCCTGAGACCCTGGGGAGTCCAACCTGTGCGCCCATGAGCGGGTGGAGGCTGACGGAAAGGGAGATCCTGCCCATTTCATAGGCCCCCCAGAACTGTCCTCTGGAAGGCAATACGATTTTGTCTCACCCAGGTCTTTCACTAGCTTCTCCAAATCGGCCCCAAAAGAAGCTTCCTTCAAAGAGCAGTCAGGTAAACTGGGCTTTGGAAGATGTGTCCACTGCTCAGTGTCTGAGCCAAATCCAACGCCGAGTCACCATTGACAGGCTACTATCCCTGGCTGCTAGACATACCAGAGACCACTCAAAAAGCGTGGATAGCAAGGAAGGAGACAATTTTTTATTGAACCAGTTATAATCTAGCCAGGCCCGACACAGGCCGTGTTTCGTTTATGCCTTCTTCAGGGGCTTTTGGCTGTATATCCTATATTTGGTATTTTGCCACTCTGTGTAAACTCCTTCTAACCATTCATTAAAAAAATTGTATATTGTCGAAGGGGATTACTGTTGCATACCACCTTGTCTATTCTAATCGAAAACGCCGGTGGCTATGCTCCTTCTGAACATTCATTAAAAAATCGTGTTCAGAAGGAGCACAGCTGCCGGCGTTTTCGATTAGAATAGACAAGGTGGTATGCAACAGTGATCCCCTTCGACAATATACGATTTTTTTAATGAATGGTTAGAAGGAGTTTACACAGAGTGGCAAAGTACCAAATATAGGATATACAGCCAAAAGCCCCTGATGAAGGCATAAACGAAACACGGCCTGTGTCGGGCCTGGCTAGATTATAACTGGTTCAATAAAAAATAGTCTCCTTCCTTGCTATCCACGTTATTTGAGTGGTCTTTGGTAGTAGCTCGTGGTGTGTGCTCTCAGTTGGACTGCTAGACATACCAGGTCATACACAGCACCCAAAGGAAGGCCATAGCCAACTCCAAAAGGGGGTTAGTATCATCCAGTGGAAGACAGTCAATCCACTGGAGCAGTGCTCAAGATGTCAGGCCTGCACATATTGCCAACTGAAGAATAGCAGCCAAAACAGCAAACTGGTTCTTCAACCATGAATCCATCTTGTGGTCCAGAGTATCCTTTAAGGCTGATCTGTCTTCCACAGGAATGGTGGTCCGTCTGGTAACTGCCATGACCTGTACATCCACCTTGGGAATATCAAACCACACAACACACTCTATCTCTGGGAGAGTGTGCAACTTCTTATACACCCTTAGTCAGAAAGTTGAGGGAATCCTACTCCGACCGGATATGTCCTTGATCACCTCCGGAAATGGGGAAACTGTAGTGGATTTTCATTCCCCTTGCAGGAGTGGATGGATGCACCTTTGGCTTCTGCTTCATATCTGTTGCATCTACCAAGCTCAAGGTGAATGAGACCCTGGCAATCAATTCTGCCAGTTCCTCCTTCTGGAACAGGCATATCACAGCGGCCTCTTCACAATCCACATCAGAGCCCAAAACCAAGACACAATCCAAATCACAGTCCAAATCTCAGACAGATCCCAGCTCATCCCCATCTCCAGGGGACACTCTTCACCGGGAATGCTTAACCATAAGCAAAGAGGACTTCCACTCTCAGCCTGCCCCTCATGAGACTGTGCTCAGGGGAACCCAGAGGCCACAGAGTCTGAATTTTCATGCAAGAATGACCAAGCCTGTCATAAATAGGAACAGAATTACGAGGAGGACAATTTGGGCTCTGGAAGCTCTCCTCATGGAAATGACCCCCCCCCCTACACCAAGGGACATAGCTGCTGTCGATCCTCTAGAGGATGGGGAGCGGTCCATAGCATAATTGTGGGAACATTCGGCCAGCTGGTTAGCCTTACCCACAGCACCATCCGCCACCCCCTGCTCTAAGGCAGGCAAGGCCGGACCAACTGCAACCCCCTGCTGAGAGGGGGGAATAAACAGGCTCTCTAGGGAGGATTCAGAAGCTGCCATGCAAGTAGAGCAGACTCCAGAAAACATACCCCACTTGCCACACATTTCCTGGAAGAAGACATACAAAGAGTTAAGGCAAGTGCAATAGCAGTGCATGCTAAGGCTGTGGTGGCCGTAAGGCACGTGTTAACGCACTTGTTCAGCAGCTTGCGAAATGGGCACTTGGGTAGAACATGAGTTGGGGAGATCTTGCACTAAGACCCTGCAACTGCCAGGCACACAATGGTAAAAAGCGCTAGTAATGCATGCCGAAAACAGCAGGAAAGCCCCGCAACACACCAATAGTCGCCAGTGGTCTAACACAAAGTGTTCCCCAGACGGTTGGAATCAGGAGCCCCCAACAAGGACAATGATGTGGTCAAGACTTGGTACTCACTCCCTGAGAGCCCCAGGCAGAAAACTCATGCCAGGCTCAGCTCTTCACCTTTGTAACTGTTTCTCTTGCTTTTCAGACACTGTGGTTTAAGGTGGCTGGAGGCATATTCCTCTGAGAGCCTTCTGCGATCTTCGTGAGAGAGCAGTGGGGAGAGGAGGGAGGGGGCGTTGAGGTCATGTGAGGTTGCTGCACTCTTCCAATCCTTCCAATTTTCTGGTTGCTCAACAGACTCTTTTCATGGTAAGAGCACAGAGCTGAACCAATTTTCCCTCCTCCTATGCATACTGAAAAGACTGCAGTCTAGTGGAGTCTCCCACATCGTGCTCAAGTGAGAGAGTCATCCTCAAGATGATCGTCCACAAGCTTTTAAATCAATCCTTTCCTCTCAATTATTCAGATTTTCTTCAGAGTGGAGAAAATCCATCCACCATCTGCTGGAGACAAAAGAATACTGAAGAAACCTCTGGTGGCTGAGGTGAATAGAGGCATGGAAGTGATGTTATTGAAACATAGGCTTTTTACTATTTTTTTGTCTCCACCAATCTGCTGGTAAGGGAACACCAGGGCAGGGCCATCTACTAGGCATTTTAGGCAGTTGCCTAGGGTGGCAGATCTTAGTGGGTGGTATGGCACGGAGCCTACAGCAGGCCATATGCTTTGGCACATAGGGCCTGCCACGTCTGACCCCCTCCGACAGGAACGTTAGAGGGGTCAGAAGCAGCAGGCCATGTGTGCCTAAGCACATGGCCTGCTGCATGCACAAAGCTGCTGCTACTCCCTTCCTACCAAAGATGGAATTGGCGGCAGCAGAGTTGAAGTAGGGTGACCGCACAGCTCGACACAGAAGGAGGGCAGCACAGCTGGGGCTTCTGCCTGGGGCGGCAGAAACCCTTGAGCCAGTCCTGGGGAGCTCAATTCACTTGTCTGGACTACCCTAGCAGGATGATATGGAATGTGTGTTTTTAACTCATGCTTTACTACACTGGGACCTATGTGGTCTTAAGAAAGCCATGAGCATTTTATCTTACTTTTCTTGGAGATTTTTTCATTTCATCTTTTTCTACATCACTTATCAGATTTACTGGCAGGGGATGCTCGCAAATGATCTGTAAAACAGAGGTAAGCAAGAAAAAAAAACTATATAAAAAAGGTGAAAATAGAGCATGATCCTTACACATACATACTTTCAGCACAGTTATATTGGATTAACTTTTATTTAAGGACCCGTTAGACTGTTTTTCGATAAACTGAAGCCAAATAATGATTTATGTACAGAATCAAAACAAGAGGTGGCAAAAGCCTGAACTTATCAAGCTTTCTTACATCATCAGTCTGATATCAGAGCTAGAGTGGTGGGTTTGTGTATCTGATATATTCTGCTGTCTGTAGAAAACCTCTGTTATTGCTAAGCAGCTCCATTTTCTTCATCAACAGGCAGGAAGAAAGCATTCCCACTAGTGATGAATCCCAAACCTGAGGGCTGCCTTCTTCTGTCAACTTATAATTTTCCAGAGGCAAACCATGCAGAGAGATAAATATCAACCTTTAGTTGGCCAGTTCATGTACTACTGCCTTGCCAAACAAACTATTTCTTTGGGAATGGCTGTCCGAGTGTTAGTGAGATGTAAAAGAGTGTACCAAAGCCATGTGACAGCCTTACAGATAGAGGATGCCACATTTCTTACCTGATGTGCTTTTGCTGAATCTTGGCGTGGAAAGTCTGATAATGCATAGCAATTAGAAATACAGTATGTTGACCAATTTGACAGGGTGTGAACCCGTAACTGCAGTTCTCCAGTCTGTTTGGGTCAAGAGACAAATAGCTGGGTCATTTTGTGTTGTCGGTGATGTCCTGTTAAGGTAGTGGGCTGAAGTTTGTTTGCAGTTCAATGTGTGCAAGGCTTTTTCTCTCATGTTAGTATGTGACTTATGGAAGCATGTAGGCAAGACTAGAGATTGGTTCACGTGGAAGGCTGCAACCACTTGAGTAAGAACTTCAGATTGGTTCTCAAGAACATTTTGCTATCAAAGAACTGGAAATATGAAGCATACGAGATGAGCACTTGTAGCTCACTTATCTTTATCTTATCTTTATTGAAGCATTTAATATACCGCATCTTCAAACAACAGGGTGGTTTACAAAGCAAACTATAAGGGGTAAAGCAGAAAAGGAAAAGAACTACAATAATCTGATAGGACAGAGCACAATCACTTCAGAGAATAGCAGTCATTCCAAAGGCAGGGAAGGGAGGGAAAAGAGGGGGGAGGCCAGAGAAGGTCAGGTGACAGAGGGTGGCAGATGAAAAGAGGTATGTTTTGAGGAGACTTAAATTTCAGAAAAGATGGTTCAGTACGGAGGGCTGTGGTGAGAGAGCTCTAGAGGGATGGACCTACTCTGCTTGCTGACATGACAGTCACCGTGAACTTTCCAAATCAGGACTTTCAGGGTTATCATTTCGAGCAGTCCAGGGGGAGGCTCATCAACCAAACAAGGACCAAATTCTGATTCCAGATATTAAGAGATGATCAATACACGGAGGGACAGTGGGCAACCTGTCAATTGCAAGTGATATGTGGCAATGGCACTCAGATGTGTATTTGCTAAGGAATTGCTCAATGCCAATATGGGAAGATAACAGAGGCAGCAAAATTCTGTGAAGCTTACAGCTGAAAGGATCTAGGCCTTCTTTGGCACAACTCAGTGAAAATATTTTCCATTTAACACCATACGACTTTCTAGTGAATGTTGTCCTAGCCACAATAAGGATATCCCATGAAAACCAAAGGGAGAATGCATCCACCACTAATCTATGCTCACTGGATTTCTTGTAACAGAAGGGAGGTAATTTCACATTTTCCACTGTTGCAAACAGATCTATCTCTGGGGTGCCCTACTACTGGCATATCAGATTTACCATAGACTGGTCCAGGACTTACTTATGCACATCTGTGACTTAGCTGGGCCTGTCCATGATTCTATTCTGGGCACCTTATGCGTGGAATAAACTACCTAAGTCTGTACATCAGGCATTTCATCCCTGGCCCTTGTCAAATCCAGGCTGAAAACTCACCTCTTCGAGACTGCTTTTAGATCCTGATCCGCTTAGTCTCCTATGTATTTCCTTACCATTCCCCCCCCCCCCCACCCAGACATATCCTTGTCCTCAGCTATTGTGTTGTCTGTCTTGACTAGATTGTAAGCTCTGAAAAGCAGGGACTGTCTTTTACATGGGTCTGTACAGCCCTGTAGCACTATACAAATGATCAGTAATAATAGTAGTTGTAGTAGTAGCTTCAGCTCCCAGGAGGTACACTGCTGCTAGCCAGCTTCTATAAGCAATAGCCCAATCCCAGATCCTTAGTGCCTCTTTGCAGAGGTTGTAGGAGTCTTTACCCCTTGCTTGTTTACATAAAACATAGCTATCTAGTTGTCTGTTTGGATCACAATCCTCTGTCCTGCTAGTGTGGTGGAAAAGCCTTTAGGTCAGGGGGCTCCAACTTCAGTCCTGGAGGGCCACAAATCAATCAGGTTTTCAGGATGTCCCTAATGAATATGCATATCTCCTCACATATAATTCAAAAACTGATTTTTAATGTATATAAATCACTTACCATGAACTTAATCCAAGTGGTAAATGATTTATATACATTCAAACTCTGTTTCTGAATTATATGTTGGGAGAAGGGTTTTTGGTCTGTGAGTGTGAGGAGTAGGATTTGTGTTTTTCTCCAGACTGTTGGGTTTGGTAGCTTGTTTGTTAATGAATATGCATAAGATATATTTGAATGCACTGCCTCCATTGTATTCAAATTTATTAATGCATATTCATTAGGGATATCCTGAAAATCTGACTGGTTTGTAGCCCTCCAGGACTGGAGTTAGAGGTCCCTGCTTTAGGCCATGTAAGATTGCTCTGAATGCAAGAAGACTGATTTGGTAGGGAAATTCTTGTCTGGACCAGTGCCTCAAAGGAAAGAACATGGCCTGCCAACCCATCAGAGATATCTGTAGTAGGTTCCATGTGATGTTCAGGCTAATGGAATGAGAGACCTCTCTTGAGGATCATAGGGCAGCCCCACCATTGGAGAGCTAGAAACAGGATAATGAGTTCAACGGATCTTTGGTGTGATCCAGTATGGCAGCACTTCTGGCGCTGATCATTGGACTTTGATAGACTTTCTTGCCCATGGTATCCAGGATCCTCTGGTCCTTACCACACTGAAACAGTTCCTGGAACATCTGGATCACTTAAGAGCCGACTCCATCACGACCAATTGATGTGGGAGGTGGACTTTGTATAATCTTGTGGTAGGACTGGATTCTATTTTAGATCAACTTTCTTAGCAATTGATTGACAGGAAACTGAGTTCTGCCAAATTTGGGACTGTAATGCCTGTAGTAGTCTATGAAGAGAAACTGCTACAATTTTTCACATGGCATGTCCAAACTGGGACCTGGTTTCTTTTGGATAGAGAGGAGCAGGATAGAGGTTATTTTAATGAATTTGGAATAGTTAAGGTCCTCCAGAGGAAACATATTCATAGGCATGGACGGGGATGGATCAAATGGGAAGCTGTTGGTCCTTCAGTCTTGGACCACATGGGAGAGTATCCACATGACTGTTCCTTTTTATAGCACAAGGAGGCCCAGACATCCCAAAATGTTGATGCATGTTCCTGTAGACTCCTTGCAATGCACAGGAGACATGTCCATAAAAATGTTCTTAACACCTTTAAAGAAACAGTTATAGCAACCTTGGCTTCTTACCTGCACTGTGTTCAAAGACAGTCCCAATGAAGCTTGCCGCCTTATTTATTTATTTATTTAGCTGCATTTATATCCCGCTTTTCAGTGGGTCAAAGCGGTTGGGGGATACATTTAACACGAGGGGATATGAGACACATACACTAATACTTACAGGGAACATGGGCAATAGAGGGTTAAGTGGCTTGCCCAAGACCACAAGGAGCACCTGCGGGACTAGAAACCCCAGTCCTTCCGGCCCAAGGTTGCTGTCCTCTAGTGGGATTTGAACCACTGACCTTCCAGCCTGTAGTACCTTGCCCCAACCACTAGGCCACTCCTCCCTCCCTTTCATCAAGAATACATCTAAACTATGAGTAGAAATGTAGTGGAATAGTGTCAAGGTCTTCTTCCGTCATAATGGGGATGGAGATGTTGGTAACTGAGAACCGATGTCTTACTGCATGTCCTTTCCGTTCACTCTTCGGCAAGCCATAGTATACTGGCATTAACTGCAGGTGTGTCAATTATGCCAATTCATGGCACTTCAGTGCCATGGAAGTCTTTCACCCTAATGGGACCCTTTTTTTAAAAGGGTTTTTGATTTTTAATTCATTTTTAAACCAATGTGAAAATTAGGCAGTAATAATTTTCAATCGGGGGCAGTTGTCAATCACCACCGATCGAGGGCAATATAGCATTTAAAGTACAGCCAGGGTGGCTGCTGGATCAGTGACGCTGCTAGTTATGCTGCTTTGTTGCTGGAAACTTTGTTCTAAGGTATGGTCCAGTTTTATTTTAGATCTTTCTAATGTACTAAATAGGGTTTCTATTAAATGGAGGGGGGGGGGATAGTTTAGTGCATGCTCTTATCTGGGATGCTTAGAGAGCACTGGAATAGCGGTCTCTATATTATGGTGCCATTTTGCTAGCTACCTGGAATATACATTTGTGTAATGTTGTTTTTTAATTGTCGCTTTTAAGGAGCTTGTGGTATCAGTGGTTAAGTTGGCTTTGTATACCTAAATTTAAATGGTTTCCTTTCTTGTTCTATTGTGCTTTATATATGGTACTGGTGGGATTTCCTTCATTTTGTAATCACTAAAGCATATAGCTGTCTCATTTATAAGGTATTAGAGGGTGGCTGGTGATGGTGTGCACAATCTATATACATGTATGTATATATATATATAAAGCGAGAGAGAGATGAGTATATACATATGTTTTCTGTATTTCTTTTTATGGATTTAATCTTTATATTTGGTTTTATTTTTTGAAGTATAAGAACTGATTTGGTCATTGAGCTTGAGTGTGATGGTTAAATAACCCTTGGAGGAAGTCCTTTTGATTTTTCTCGTTTGATTTTGTTTCAATTTTAGTTTGTACTCTTTTTTAATTTAGTTCATGCTTTTCCAGTAGTAGTTGGTATCCCTGTCTACAGGTATATCAAGTGCCGAAACCATAAACCATACAGAGGGCTTACAATCTAAGTTTGTACATGAGCCAATGGTGGGTTAAGTGACTTGCTCAGGACCACAAAGATTTGAACCCTGGCTTTTTTGGTTCCAGTCTGCTGCTCTAACCATTACCCCATTCATCCCCCCTTTTTTGATGTATTATGTTTTGGTTTTCTTGTCTTTGCCCTTAAGTGGTCCATCAGTGTCCATTATTCCCTAAAACATTAATTTTCTTCAACATTAGTATAGCTCCAGACGTAGGCTGAGTGCCTAAACATGTTGGGCAACTGAAGGACTTTGTGATGCATGTTTATAGTGGATTGCATTTGTATTTTTGATTTTGTGACTGCTAATAAACTTGTGAAATCTTACCAACTTCCATCCTGAACGTCTTCCACTGCTTGTGATTTTCTAACCCACTAATGCGCCACAGCAATTTCCATGCCAAGCTGGCAAGGGATTCAAGGACAGAGACATATGGGGTTTTGGCCTAGCATGCTCCCCCTTAGATCTCTTTCTGTGTCCTTCCACACTGGCTATCTGTGATGAAAAATCACTCTTTGACAATGAAGGCTGTGGTTTCTGCCCTTAAGTTTGAGGACCTCCCTGTACCTGTGGTGGTCTGTCCTGTTACTGTTCCTTATCTCTCTTGAGAGAAATCCCAGGAGAGAGAGGGAGCTTCAGCAGTGAGAACCTCAGAACCTCTGTTTTGAAGACCTTGAATTTCCTGGTCTGAAGTAACATCTGGCCACAGTGGACACAGTCAAGACTGATATGATCTGTATAGAGGCTCCAGTATCAGTTTGCATGCAAGTCTTGTGAAGTCAGTTCTGACATAGGAATATGGTTGAAACTAAATCAAACTCAGTCTTCATAGGTGAGATGGGGATGGAAGTATCCACGCTAACATTATTAATTCAAATTTTTTTGTCAGGGAGAAGCATCTAAAAAAAGGGAAGGATCTGAGAGTAGAGAATGAGGGGCCACGAGGTGCAAGCAGATCTACTAGGAGACAGAAGGATCCACATCCAGTGAGAAGCATGGATGAAAAGAAAGTGACGAGTGGGAAGGGAGTCATGGCATGAGAACTCATGCCATGTTTGGAAAGACCACTGGGTTCTTTCCTAGCTCTGAGAAAGCAAGAACTATGTCCATGACATTGGCTGACATCACTCACTAGTATGGTTTATGTTTATGTTTATTTATTTGATAAAAACCGCCTTTCTAAAATAACCAAGGCGGTGTACAATTAAAACTAATTCAGTAAAAGAGGGCCAAAGGCCAACGAGAAGGAAAAAAATGTACAATTTTATAAAAAGGATAGCAGAAGAAGGGAGGCAGGACGAGACATAACGACATGGGGAAACACCAAAAGGGAGAAGGATAGGGGATAGTGAAGTCACACAAAAGGAGAGGGAAAATTAAACGCTAGGGAAAACAGGTGGGTCTTGAGGTTTTGTTTAAAAACATTGTATTGGGGTTCTAAACGGAGGGAGGAAGGGAGAGCATTCCAAAGGGCGGGGCCAGCAAAGAAAAAGGCGGAGGAACGAGTGGATTGCAAATGAGCGCGGGAGGGGGAAGGCAAAGTGAGACGGTTAAGGTGAAAAGAGCGAGGGGTATATCTGGGAGCGTGAAAGTAGAGGAGATCTGATAGGTACTGGGGGGTGCTGTCATGGAAGGCTTTGTGAACCAGAGTTAATAATTTGAAAGTGGTGCGGAAGGGAACAGGCAACCAGTGGAGATGAAATAGCTGAGGAGTGATATGGTCACGGAGGGAGGTATGTGTAAGGAGGCGTGCTGCAGTATTTTGGATTCGTTGTAGACGAGTCAGTTGGGATTTGGGAAGACCAATGAAAAGTGAATTGGAAAAATCCACACGGGACGTAACGAGGGAAAGCAACAGGGTGGTGAGGGCAGAGGGGGAAAGAAAGGGACGGACGGAGCGGAGTTGACGAAGGAAAAAAAAAGATGTTTTAGTAATATGAGAAATGTGGGTATGAAAGGACAGATCGGAATCAAAGTGCACACCAAGATATCGGAAAGTGGAGACCAGAGGTACAGGGGAGCCAGAGAAAGAGGGGGCTATTGAAGGGGAAGGATCACCGTGAGAGAACCAGATAGCGATAGTCTTGGTCAGATTTAGATGAAGGCAGTTGAGTGTTAACCAGTTTGCTACGGCTGAGAGGCAGGAATCCAATGCAGTAAGATCAGGGCAGGAGGGTGAAGTGTGATGAAGTAACAGAATGTCATCAGCATAGAAGAAAGAAGAGAGGCCAAACTGTTGTATTAGGGAAGCAAGAGGGGCTAGGAAGAGGTTGAAAAGAAGTGGTGCAAGGACAGAACCTTGAGGGACCCCACAAAGAAGGCGGTGGGGATCGGAAGGGGGAGTAGAGGAAGAGGAAGGGAGAACCGAGCAAGACCGAGAGGAGAGAAAAGAGTGGAACCAGTGGTGGACCGTGCTACAGAGACCTGCGTCCCGTAGACGTTGAAGGAGAAGGGAGTGATCAACCAAGTCAAAAGCTGCAGAGAGATCCAGAGCAACCGCCACCGAAATGTCACCACGATCATGTGCTACATGTAAAGCATTCGTGAAAGCCAAGAGAACAGTCTCGACGCTGTGACCCTGACGGAACCCAGACTGGCGAGGGTGAAGAAAATGAATGGATGCAAGGTGGTGGGAGAGTTGAGCAAAGACGTATTTCTCCAATAGCTTAGAGAGAAAAGGAAGATTAGAGACAGGACGATAGTGAGCAGGAAGTAGAGGATCTAATGAGGGGTTTTTCAGAATGGGACGTATGAGAGCGTGCTTCCAGGGTGTAGGAAAAATCCCGGTGGTCAAACTAGAGTTAAACATGGTGAGAATATAGGGAAGGAGCCCAAGGGAAGGGGTGAGAAGCCACGAAGAAGGAATAGGATCAAGTGCACAGAAGGTCTTCTTAGATGAGGAAATAAGGTGATGGAGTTCGGGTGCTGTGATTGGGTCAAAAGATGCCCAAAAGTGAGAAAGCTGCGAAATAGGTGGGGGGGACGGAATGGGAGGGGGGGGGGGAGGAAATCGGAGCAGGACAAGAGGGCAGAGATGCTCTCAAGGATGCTACTTTATCATCCTGATTATTAACAGAGAAATGGTGGAACTTCAAGAGAGTTATGCAGGGAAAAATGAAAGAAGGGACATAATTCAGGTTAAGAGGACAAGAAAGCACTAAATAGCAAACATATTTACTTTTAAAATTATTCAGAAATAAATGCTTTCAAGAGGAGAAGCTATCATGGACCTAGCCCTTAGTGGAACACAAGATCTGGGGCAAGAGATAAAGGTGTTGGGGCCACTTGGCAATAGCGATCATAGCGTGATCACATTTGATTTAATAAATGGAGGAAAGATGGCAAGGAAATCCATAGTACTATATTTTAACTTTCAAAAGGGAGACTATGATAAAATGAGGAAAATAGTTAAGAAAAAACTAAAAGGAGCAGCTGCAAAGGTTAAAGATCTACATCAAGTATGGGTATTGTTTAAAAATACTATCTTGAAATTTAAGAAAAGTGGAAGGAAGTCCAAAAAACTGCCAGCATGGTTTAAAGGTGAGGTTAGAGAGGCTGCTATAGCCAAAAAAGCATTGTTCAGGAAGTGGAAAAAGGAGCCAAATGACGAAAACTGGAAACAACATAAACACTGGCAAGTTAGATGCAAGGCACTGATAAGGCAGACAAAAAGAGAATTTGAAAAAAGCTTTCTGTGGAAGCAAAAATGCATAATAAAACTTTTTCAAGTACGTTCGTAGCAAAAAACCTGTGAGAGTCAGCGGGACCACTGGATAATAGGGGGTAAAAGGGGCCGAGAAGATGTACTACAACTATTTGATAAACTGAAGAGTAGAAAATCACCTGGACCAGATGATATACATCCAAGGGTGTTGAAGGAACGGAAATATGAGATTGCAGACCTACTATTACTGATCTGATGAATGGAGGATGGCCAATGTAATGCCAATTTTTAAAAAGGATTCCAAGGGTGATCCGGGAAACTACAGACTGGTGAGCCTGATGTCAGTACCAGGCAAAATGGTAGAAACCATTATTAAGAATAACATTTCTGAACATGGAGATAGTTATGGCTTAATGGAAGACAACCAATATGGCTGCAGCCAGGGAAGGTCTTGTCTTACTTATCTGTTATATTTCTTTAAAAGTGTAAATAAACAGGTAGACAAAGATAAGTCAGCCAATGTAGTGTATCTGGATTTTCAGAAAGCCTTTGACAAGGTCCCTCATGAGAGACTCTTGGTGAAATTAAAAAGTCATGGGATAGGAGGCCATGTACTATTGTGGATCAGGAACTGGTTAAAAGAAAGAAAGCAGAGGGTAGGGCTAAATGGACAATTTTCCCAACGGAGAAAGGTGAATAATGGAGTATCCCAGGGATCTGTACTGGGTCCACTGCTTTAACATTTTCATAAATGACCTGGAAATGGGAATAACGAGTGAGGTGATCAAATTTTCAGATGACACAAAATTATTCAAAGTTATTAAAATCCAAGAGGATTGTGAAAAATTGTAAGAGGCCCTTCATAAATTGGAAGACTGGATATTCAAATGGCAGATGAAATTTAATGTGGACAAGTACCACATTCCACATTAGGAACCATCACCCAGGAAAATGATTTAGGCGTCATCGTGGATAACATGTTGATATCCTCTGCCCAGTGTGCAGCAGCAGCCAAGAAAATAAATAGAATGCTAAGAATCATAAGGAAAGGAATGGAGAATAAAACAAAGGATATTATAGTGCCTCTGTATCGTTCCATAGTGCGACTGTATCTCGAATATTGTATGCAATTCTGGTCACCGTATCTTAAAAAGGATATAGCAGAATTAGAAAAGGTACAGAGAAGAGCCACCAAAATGGTAAAGGGTTGGAAGGATACCCCTATGAAGAGAGGCTAAAAAGGTTAGGGCTCTTCAACCTGGAAAAGAGAAAGCTGAGGGGAGATATGACAGAAGTCTATAAATTAATGAATGGAGTGGAACGGGTAAATGTAGGTCGATTGTTAACGCCATCAAAATATAAAAAAAACTAGGGGACATGCAATGAAGCTACAATGTAACCCATATGAGACTAATAAGAAAAAATATTTTTTCACTCAACATGTAATTAAACTTTGGAATTCATTACTGGAGGATGTAGTAAAAGCTGTTAGTGTAGATGGGTTTAAAAAAAGGATTGGACAAGTTCCTGGAGGAAAGGTCCATAAACCATTATTGAAGTGATCCAGGAAATCCACTGCTTGTCCCAATACAAGCATTGTGGAACTGTATCTTCTGGGGAAACTGCCAGGTAATTGAGACCTAGATTGGCCACTTTTGGAAACAGGACACTGGGCTTGATAGACCTTGGTGTGACCCAGTATGGCATATCTTATGTTCTTATTTTCTTGATTCCATTTATTTTCAGGCCACTGATTCTAGCCTCTCTCTCTTCTGCATATCTGCATTTCTATCTTTTTATCAGCATCTTCTTCTTTCTGACTTCTTAATTGACATTTCTTCCTTGTTCTTTTAGTCTTCTTCAATGGAAAACAAATTATACAAGAGTGAGTATGACTCAAAGCTTTCTATTCTTGTTACTTTTACTATCCTGTACCTAAGTTATCAGTTGCATGCCCTATTCTGCCACTCAATTTGTCTAGTAATACTTGTTCTTCCTTCCCATGGCTCATTATTTCCCTCCAAGCGGGCCTCCCTTATCTTTCCCCAATAAGTAAATAACCATATGGCTTGGAGACTGCCTTCAGTAATAGGCAAAAGAGGTGAAGAAAAGAACCAATTTGGACAAGCTTTTGTCCTATACAGCCTCCCTCTCCATTGGCATATGCTTATTACAGCTCTGGAGCTTTTTCTGTTTAAGTAGTGGGTCAAGAGGAAATGTACATCCTACGGATAGGGAAAGGGCAATTTTGTTTTTAAACAGCCTGTGGAGCTTGTACCAATGGGCCTGCAAGCAATTTTCAAAGGGAAACTCCACAGAGCCGTGCTTTTCAAACTTTTATTCCATATGACTCCATTTTAGCAACTGAAAATTCACCTAGCCCCAGATGATGATGATGAAATCAAAATAGCAGGTCTCCAGCCTCCTTCCCCTTCCCTCCACTCATCTAAAGCAGGAAGGCTGCAGCAACAGTAGTGGCAACAGCAGCAGCGGTCAGCATAGGGTGTCTTGTATCAGTGTGCAATGTGTGCTTACGGACCCCAGTACTCAGGATGAGTTTTCATTCTAAAAGGAAGCTTACTCTGGAGAGGACAAGGGCCTATGAACGTTCACTGGCTCACATGCCACATGCTGACTAGTGATTGCCACTACTTGGCATAGGTCATGGTGAATGTCCAGAGAAAAAGGGAAATGGCCATGCTTCTGTGACTCCATCCACTGATGATGTGACCCCATTTGAGGTCCCAACCCCAAGTTTAGGAACCACTACCATAGAGCTTCCTGCTGAAAATTCAGAATGGCAGGGGAATGTGGGTGCTTTGTAACTGCTATGGGAGGAGTAGCCTAGTGGTTGGGGCAAGGTACTTCAGGCCGGAAGGTCGGGGGTTCAAATCCCACTAGAGGACAGCAACCTTGGGCCGGAAGGACTGGGGTTTTTAGTCCCACAGATGCTCCTTGTGGTCTTGGGCAAGCCACTTAACCCTCCATTGCCCATGTTCCCTGTAAGTATTAGTGTGTGTGTCTCATATCCCCGTGTGTTAAATGTATCCCCCAATTGTGTTGTGACCGCTTTGAAGGAAGGATAAGGCGGTATACAAAACTGTCTAAATAAAATAAAATAAATAAATGTGATGATTTCAAAATGAAACCCAGTGAGCACATTCCTTCCTCAACCTTTTATCCTACAGGTAAAAGTACATGTGTTATGAAAACGCTGCATTCTATTTCCTGCTACGTTATGGAAGAATGGGGGATTTTTCAAACCATATATTTATTTATTCAATTAAACCCGCCTAAAAATATAGTGTAGTTACTCACCTGTAGCAGGTGTTCTTTGTAGACAGCAGGAATAAGTCCTCATGTATGGGTGATGTCATTGACGGAGCCCTGCATGGGAACGCTCCCCAGCTTCTATTGGAAGCTTTTGGCAGGCTCTATCGCACATGCATGCCTGCCTTCCCACCTGCCAAGGCGCCACCTTCTCCAGTAGAATACAAAAGTTGTAGCCCAGAAAACAACTCCTCAGGGAGGTGGGAGGGTTGTGAGGACTTATTCCTGCTGTCCACGGAGAACATTTGCTACAGGTAAATAAGTACGCTTTCTCATGGACAAGCAGGAAGTAAGACCTCACGTATGGGACTCCCAAGCTACAGGCTACCGAAAACTGAGGGAGCCACAAGCCACAAGCCCAACCAGGGCAACAGAAGAGAACAACAGAACAACATGGGTAGTTCCTCTAGGGGACTTTACTGATTCAGCATCTTCAGCATACAGCATCACAGAGGACTACACTTTTTGATAGCCTGGATGGACAGAGGGGCCAGTGGGAAGGAGTTGGAACCTACTTCCCAAAGATATGCCAGAGCACGGCTTGGCTGAAGTCGCTGTTGCATCAGGAATCCCCATCCAGACAGTAATGAGTTGCAAATGTGTGAACCAAAGACCATGTTGCAGCCCTGTAGATTTCCTCCTCCTCTAAGTTGGCTATCAATGCCGCCATGGCTCTGACATAGCTTGGACCACAGACCCTGCATGTGCAGGCTGTCCAGATGAGCCCCCCGAGCCGAGCTTAGATATATCCATTATCAGCATCCTCTGGGGGGAGGGTGATGTTTGAAAGGAAGACCACCTGAGCAAGTTCTGCTGCTCCAACCACCAGTGCAGAGACTGGACCAGAGGCACGGTAACTGCCATCCGGTCCCAGAGGCGGCCAGTGGCTTGCTTCCACTGCGTACACTGAGCTTGTCTCATAGACATATGGGTCAGAGGAATGACATGGACAGTCGAGGCCATATGGCCAAACACCTTCAGCATCCCCCAGACAGTCATTTGATGTCATAGCTGGGTATCATGGACCAATGCCATTAGACTCTGTAGGTGATCCACTGGGAGAAAGGCCCAAGCTCAAGTAGTATCCAGGAGGGCCCCTATTAGCTCGAGTTGTTGAGAGAGCTGGCGGTGAGATTTGGGGAGTTGACCATCAACCGCAGCTGCTTGAGCACCTGGATGGTCAGCTGGGCTGACTGATGGACTCCATCTGGAGTGGAGCTCTTTATAAGCCACTTGTCCAAGCAGGGGAAGACAAATACCCCCAGAGTCCGAAGGTAAGCGGGCACCACTGCTAGGCACTTTTTGAAGACTCAGGGTGCCAATGCCAGGCCCAAGAGAAGTACTCAGTACTGGAAGTACTGATCCCCCAGGACAAACCTGAGGTATTTTCTGGGAGTGGGGTGGATCGGAATTTGCATATATGTATCCTTGAGATCCAAGAAGCATAGCCAATTGTTCTTTAGGAGGTATGGGAAAAAGAGAACCCAGCGAAATCCTCTTGAACCTTTCTCGCATGAAGTAGGTGTTGAGGTCTTGGAGGTCCAGGATGGGCCAAAACCCCCTATTTTCTTGGGGACCAGGAGTAACTGGAGTAAACACCCCACTCGACCTGAGCAGGAGGCACTAGCTCTGTGGTGAGATGGGTTAGCAGAGGAAGTCAAAGTAGCATTGGGCCTAGTCTCAGCATCAACTCCAGCTGTGCGGAGAGGAAAAGCTCCTCTGAGACCGATGATACATCGAGTGCTTCTGTGGCCTCACTGGGGCACTGGGCCCTGATATGCTTGATAGAGAGATGGCCTCAAGAGCTGGTGTTGAGTCTGATTGTCGGCTCAATATGCCTGCATTGGCGGGTAGTGCATGGGTCTCGAGGTTCAGCTGCGCTGCTTGTAGTGGCGATGCCCTAGGCACCGAGGGGCCTGCTGGTTGCGTGGCTGACACTGCCACCATATGGGCCTTGAGGATGTTCCTCCAAGTCTTTCATCTCTGAAAGCATCAGGGCTGGAATTACGACTTTGGCCACTGGCTCTGGCACCCCTGTAGGGGAATCCATAAGAGTAGGGATATCGGAAGATTCCTGGCATCCCTCTGGTACCCTAGATGATGATTCCTCTTGTCGAGGTACTTTAATGGGCTGTTCCCAGCCATCGCTCTCCATGTCACATTGGGAAGGGCTCCGATGTTGGTGCATCTAGACCCTGGCTCGGTACTTGGATACACCCTTTGATGACAATGATGGGGTCGATTAAGATGGGGCAAAGGTCGACAGAGATCCTTTGCTCTGGTACCCTGTGGCTCCTAGTTTGCTCGGGCTCCTCTCGATATCGATGCCTATGCGGTGCCCAAGGATGCTGGGGTCGAAGATGCAGAATCAGATGGCCTGAAGAGGGATCCCTGTTGCTTCTCCTGATCCTTCAGGCCTCTTCTTGTCATCTGCAATCACAGGTTACAAGAGGTGAGCTGGTGGTCATGGCCCAGGCACTGAAGGCACTAGTTGTGCCTGTCTGTGATCTAGGTGCACTTTTTAAACCTGCTTGCTGGCTTCTGGGTCATGTCCAGAAACATGGTGGATGGTACCAGCTGCAGGAAAAAAGAAAGAAGAAAAAAAAGGATAAAAATAAGAAAAACGAAAGCGACGGCACTGGGGCCGGCACTACTGATGACAGGCAGTGAAAACTAGATGAAAAGAGAACCCCAAAGGGGCAAAACCGAAAAGAACTTTTTCAATGATGCAGGAATACGTCCTAGGTGCTCCACAGAAAAAGAAGACTGAAGAAGATGGTGCCGTGGCAGGCAGGAAGGCAGGCACACATGCAGGATGGAGCCTCCCAAAAGCTTCTAATAGAAGATGGGGAGCATTCTTGCACGGGGCTCTGTCGGTGACATCACCCATACATGAAGACTTACTTTCTGCTTGTCCACGGAGAACTCAAATTACTCTCAGTCAAGCCGAGGCACTTCTGAACAGGTGAATCATGATTGAGATATTCTATGTCTGCAGGTGTAAAGTGAGTCATCCACTCTTCCACCAAAATTTATTTCAAATGGGACGAAATGCCCCCACAGAAATTTTGAATTCCTGCTTTATGTTACCTTTCTTCTTGTGAATAGTTTGGGTACGTCTCTTCCTGTGTCAACTGTTAAACTTATCGGCAGGGACTGCTCAGAAATGGCCTCCTATAAAATGAGGAGATGGAAATAAAGTGAAACAGGCAGACTATTAGCAAGCAAAACATGCACCTTACACAAATGGCTCTATCCTCTAAGCAATTATTAAAAAGCCACAAAGTAACGCTAACACAAATGCATTTTCTACACAGCATGGGCTTGGTACTTACGGAGGACAAGCTGAATACTGCAAACATGTTAAACTCAGCATGAACAAATTCTTTTCCTCTTGCTATCTTCCAAACAGCATCCACTAAAACTGGCACATGGGATCTTCTAGTCAGTGCAGAGGGGTAAAAGGAGAGCACAGGGTTCCAGGAGACCAGAAATTGAGAGAACTGCATTCTTAGAATCATCTGTCTCCTGTGTCAATAAGGATCTTCAAAGAGCAGTATGAAAGGATGTAGCTGGGGACAGATGGGAGAAAGTAAGGCGGCAAAGCAGTGATGAATCCCAAGTGCACCCCCTATCTATGACCACTCTGTAGCATAGGCATCACAGTAGTTGCATCACAGGCTGCTACTGTTCCACCGCTCACAGGCATGAGCTCTGCACATACAGCAAAACCACTGAGCAGTTCTAGGAGCTTTTTAGGCTCAGTCTGTTCTTCAACTTCAAGCCTCTGAGTGAGTACTGTTATAAGAGGCATGTACTTTTAGGCACAAAATATGCATGTAACTGGCATTAGTAATTAATGCATGTTATATGGCTACATACACACATTAATGACCTCTTATAAAATACTGGCCAGTGTTAAAGTATGCACGTTGCTTGATGTTGCATACTTTGCCTGTGGGCATGTGCATGGGTGGAGTTTGGGCAGAGCATGGGCAGAGTACACAAGTATGTGCACAGATTATAAAATCGTCATTTATATGCATTCTTGCAAACATCTAGCTGCAGGCATTTATACCAGCTCTGCATCTGATCTGAAAGTCCGTGCCTTAATTTAAGGTGTGATTTCTGCCATTTAGGCTAGTATTTTATAAAGACAAGTAAGCACCTACTCGTTATTATAAAATAGGCTTAACATAGGCACCCTAAAAGATGCTTTAACTAGGTACCCCCTTACAAGATTATTCTGTCTACAATGGACTTTGGACACAATTAGAATGTCACTAATAGTAAAGACTTTTGTCTTCTGATAATCTGTTCCTTGCTAATACTTTAGCCTCATATAAAGATAGGTACATTTATTTTTGTACTTGGGCATGTCAGTGAATCTCCATGTTCTCTCTGACATTCTCTTCCTGTCTTCCACATCTTTCATGTTCTCCTAGTGCCCCAACAAAGCTTCTTTGTATATTTGTAGAGTGAGCTCTTCTGCATAGTGAGGCACTTGCTCAAGGCACACAAGGGTAAAAGTGCAGGAAGCCTGCCCCAGGGCCATACCAAGGGCTGTGCAAGTGGTGCAGCTGCACAAAGCACATGCACAGAAGGAGCGCCAATATCATCACTCAGCTTCCAGCTTTCAAAATTATTGAATGTGGCTGGGTGGAGGGGGGCACCAGATTTGTTAGTCAGACAGGACGTATTTCTAGCTTGGTATGATCCTGCCCCACTGGTTCACTCCCTTTACTCCCAGCCACCCATCTCTTCTCCTTCTCTCCCTTCTCCCTCTGCTGCAACCACGTAACTGTTTAACACAGCCGCTGGAGCATTTTCCTTTCCTCCGGCAGCTGTGCTGTACTGAAGCTACTGTCACTCTGGCATTTTTAGCAGGCAAAAACAAATACTTCCTATCTCTCATAAGAAACAGGAAGTGCTTGTTTTGACCCTTTGAATATGCCATGCTGACAGCAGCTTCAGCACAGCACAGCTGCAGGAGTGAAGACTAATGCTCCCGCAGCTATGTCAAACTTAATGCTGCTATAGGGCAGGGAGAGCAGGTGACTGGCTGAGAATAAGGGGAGGAGGGGTAATTGTTGGGGCAGATGCTGAGGGCTGATACCGTGAGAAGGGGTGGGACTGGAAATGGGCTGATGGGGGATGAGGCTGGGACTGGAAGGGGACTGGTGCTGGGAGGATGGGACTGGGGCTGGTGGAGACTGGAGGGGGACCGATGCTGGCTGATGCTAGTATCAAGGTGAGAAAAAGAGGACTAATATTAGGGGTGGGGACGGAAGAAGCAAGGTCATAACCAAGGGAAAGCTGAGAGTGAGAGATATAAGAGTGGATGCTGGGTTAAGGAGAAGAAAAGGCAGGGTTAATGAACATTGGAGAAGGAAGTAGATGGGTGAGTAGGTGCTGGGGAAGGGGAATAGGGAGCAGAAGGGCAGGTACTAGGGACATGGGGATGTGGGGATGTGGGACAGCAGGGACTTAAACTTAGATTGAGAATCTAAAATTGGGTGAGAAAGCAGAAGAGGATGGGCTGGGTATTGGGAATGTAAGCAGGGACTCGGGGCTTGGGTAGGATTGTGATTAAGAGCTCAGGGACTGGGTAGGTGGAAGAGTGGAGGTTTGGGGTTAACTGAGGGATAGTGGGGATTAAGAAATTGTCCCGAGATTAGGAAGACAGAGGGAACTGGGTGATTGAGTGAGGAGTATCAGTAAGGCTGTAAGACCAAGGGCAGAAATATGGAGAGGGGAGAAATTTTGAAGGACTTAAAGAGTTTGGAGAGGAATTGGGAGGCAGTTGAAAAGGATAGAGAGCTATGAAGTGGGTGGGAGGCATGAGAAGGGACAGGCTTTTCCTTGAATGAGGTGAAAGAGAGTAGCAATGGGGGAGGTGAAAGAGGAAATGGAAGCCTGGATAGGGGATAAGACATAGGAAGAGGCCTAAAGACGGAGAGAGGATGAGTGATAGCGAATATGCTGGGGCTGATCAGGGGATGAGAGGCAGAAGTTGAGGCTGAGGAGGGGATGAGTACAGAGAGAAGAAATGGGGGTCTAGAAAGTGGGTGAGATGGGGATAGAAGGTTGGCAAAGGAATGGACAGGTGTGGAATGGAATGAGGAGGGAAGTAAGATTAGGAAATGAAAAGCTGGTAAGTAGATGAAAGGTGAAAAGAGGGAAGAAAACTGGAAATATAAAATGATCAGCCAAAGGTACAAAAGAGTGCTTGTTTTTAAGAGAATGAATTTCATCACCTTCGAAAATGTACATTTCTTATAGTTCAGTTCATGTAGAAATGCATTTCTTCAGTTTTTTCAACAGCTCACAATGTCTGTTTTGGATTTTTTTATTTCAATTTTTGTCTGCATGTTTGTTTCTAATTTGTAGTTTCTTATTCTCTACTAAGTGATGGTCTGTGTTTTCCATGTGCAGCTGAGGTAAGGGATTCTGTTAACATGCTGGTTCTGTGTAGGAATCTGGAGTAGTTCAGCTTGTTCTCTTTTCCCTGTTGGAGTTGTACTAGTGTTTAGAATATTTGCACTGCTGACTTTTCATAGGTAAGGTTGGTGCAGTTTGAGTTCTCGGACTTGGTACTGGTGTGGTATGGTAAGCTTTTGTGTGTCCATTTGCAGGGTTTTTTTGTTTATGGTTTATTAAAATTTACTATACTGCCCTTCGAACCAGCAGAGCGGTGTACAATTAAATTTACAAGGAAGAGAGAACTCCATTAAAATCAGAAAAAAGAGAAACTCCAATTAAAAACAGAAAAGAGGAAAAAACGCAGAGAGCATACAAAAGAACAAGAGGGAAGGGGAGAGATGGATCATCGATGGGTGCATACAAAGGCAAGGAAGGGGAAGGCAGGAGCCTGCTCACTGAGGACCCAAGTCGAAGGCCAGATGGAAAAAGTGGGCTTTGAGGAGTGATTTAAATCTGATATAAGATAGCTCATGGCGAAGGTTGGACGGCAATGAATTCCATAAACTAGGGCCAAGGAAATAACGAGTATTTCAGACCGAGCGTGGGAAGCAGGGGGAAAATAGAGAGGATTACCATGAATGGAACACAGAAGTCGCAGAGGGGTGTGGGGAATAACAGAAGAGGAGAGATGGGGGGTATTCCAGAATGCAGTTTTATGGGCCAATGTGAGGATCTTGAACTAAATACGATACTGTACAGGTAACCAGTGAAAGCGGATAAACAGAGGAGTGATTTGGTCAAACTTGGAAGCATGGGCTAACAAGCATATAGCTGTGTTCTGGATAGTCTGAAGGCAGCCAATTAGAGAGGCCGGCATAAACAACGTAACAATAGTCCAGATGGGATAAGACCAGGGATACGAGTAAGGTGGTGAGGGCAGAGGAGGAAAGGAAAGGATGGATGGCTCTAATTAGACGTAGAGTGAAGGAGTGTTTCACCACAGAGCTAATGCGATCATGAAACGTAAGAGCACTATCCAAGATGACCCCAAGGTACTTGAAGAAAGGTGTCAAAGAAATGGGGGTGTCACCACACAGTGGAGCGACAGACGGGACAAAGGTGCTAATCTTCCTTCATATTACCCCTCTTCTCATCTCACTTCATTGGCTCCCTATCCGTTTCCGCATCCAGTTCAAACTTTTCCTGCTGACTTGTAAGTGTGTTCACTCTGCAGCTCCTCACTACCTTTCTTCTCTTATTTCTCCTTACACCCCCCCCCCCCTCGGGAACTCTGCTCTTCTTGCAAACTGCTTCTATCTGTGCCCTTCTCTTCTACTGCTAACTCCAGACTTTGCTCCTTTCACCTTGCTGCACCTTATGCCTGGAACAAACTACCTGTGTCTGTACGCCAGGAACCTTCTCTGACCCTTTTCAAATCCAGGCTGAAAATGCACCTCTTCGCTGCTGCTTTTGGATCTTGACTCACCTGATCTCCTTGTTTCTTTATCTTTCCCCCTTGTTTAATCCCTGTCTACACCTTCTGTGTTTGTCTTGACTAGACTAAGCTCTGATGAGCAGGGACTGTCTCTTACATGTCTGTGCAGCGCTGCGTACAACTTGTAGCGCTATACAAATACTCAGTAGTAGTAGTCATACCATTCCCTCCTCAAGTTATCAGTGGCGTCGCTGTCCATGAAAATTGTTGCTTCCTTGCCAGCCATTATTGCTGAAACAGTTAAATTAATCCACTCTTTTTAATCTCTGCTGGCAACTGCGAAGCCCATATAACCCTAATGGCTTAACAGATTGCTTCTCTCACTCGAGGGGTCTATGGACTGACATGTCCTGTAACCAATCTTCTACATGGCACTTATTGAATGCCATATTATATAAATACAAACTGAGCAATGCCAATTCCCCCACCTCTCTAGGAGTGGTAGTCACACTTGAATTTTCTTGCCTTTCCATAAAAATGTATTTAATGCTATTCGCAAGACTACTAGATCCTGTTTAGTAAGTACCGCAGATGCAGTTTGCATCATGTAGAGCCATTTGAGAAGTAAACCGTGCTGATCATGAATAGTGCGGTATAAACCTAAATAAATAAATAAATAAAAAGTATTATCTTGTACAAGAAAATTTGTCCCAATAAAGAGACCGAAAAATGCATCCAATTTCCAGTCAAGAAAGGCCCCAGATTTACCTATCTTATATTATCAACTTTAGTGGTGAGGAGAATACCCAAATACCTCATTGTTTCATTTAAGGGTAAAAGCCTTCCCCCACAAAGGCTCCCAATCCAAATTCAGAGAGAAAGCTTCCGAATTCAAATAATTCAATTTTAATCCCACAGCCTGACCAAAATCTGTGAACAGCTGCAGCACTACCTACAAGGACTCCATGGGACTTGTTAACAAAGATGTCTGCAAAAGCTCAGCACTTTAATTCACTAGTACCCTCTGCTCTACCTAACTCTCTGTGTTTGTAGTAGGTTTCAAGGAAGAGCAAAATAGCAATGGCAAAAGGAGTCAACTGTCTCTTGTCCCCCATCCAGATTGCCTCCAAAAAGTACATAAATATTCTATTTGCTGTAAGTAGCGCAGGGAGTATTTAAAGAAAAATCTCCCTTTTTTTCACAGTTACCTGATCATAAGGACTGCCTCTTCCCTACCACATTGCTTTCACCCTCAGACAGATTTGACACCCTTACCTCCTCAGCTCCCTCCCCTTTTTGGCTTGAATACTTTACCAAGCTTTGCTGTAGTCGGTTCCCTAGCTCACTCACTACCGATCTCCCTCCATCCCTCCCTTCTCTCAAAGCTCATCCCAAAGCTTTCTGACTTCCCAGCTCTATCTCCCCCCCACCCAGGCTCAGACCCCCTTCAATAGATTTCTCTCTCCTCATACCTCCTCTGACCGACAGCTTTCTGTTTCTGTATCATCCCCGGGCTTCTCTCCGTCTCTAGCTCTTGCTTTCATTTCCTGTCTCCCCAGAAATGTTTGCAGCTTGCCCGCCTTTCAACTTTTCCCCCCAGCAAGACCACTCTCTCTTTTCCCTTGCAAGGTCCTCAACTCTCTCCTCCCTCCCATGTCCTCATCTCCCCCAGCAAGGTCCTCATATCTCATTGCCATTCCCCCCAATGTCTCCAGTATTACTATCTCTACTCTGGCATGCTCGGCTGTTGCTACTTCTCTTCTTGTCCACACAGCGACAATACTGTTGCTTCTGTTCCCACCCAAGTTGACATCAGTCGCGATGCCTCTGTTCCCGATTGAGCTAACACTAGTCATGCTGCCTCTCTTCTTGCCCAGATGGCTGATCTGCAGCTGCCTTTTCTGCCAGCCGCTTAAGCAGCCACCGCCATCATCTGTTCCCTGTACTGAAATTTGCAAAGCAAGGAGAATTCAGACACATTTTGTAGTTATCCCCTAGAAGAAGTGTGTGTGTGTATATGTATGTATATGTATATATATATATTTATTTTATTTATTTGGCATAAATTTATACACCGCTCCTTCCAGCGATCAGAAGCGGTCCTTAGGTGGACAGGACAAGTGAATATGTACAGCATAAATTTAGGAATACAGTATGATTACGGTAGGGGGGACTAACAACCACCAGATCACAGTTATACAATTGATTATTCAAATAAATTACAGATGGAGCAACCAGAGCAGGTTATAATTGTCGCTGTATGGAGGTGTGTGTGTGTGTGTGTGTGTATATATATAAATATATATACACACACACACACACTTATATATATATATATATATTGTGATAAGGAAGCTTATCAAAAACCCTCTGAGCCAGACAGTGAAAATGAATCTATGGAATTTCAGGAGCAGGGTTTAATATCTGATGAAGAGAATGTTTATATGGACTGTTCTTTGAGTAGGTTGCTATTTTAGGAAAATCCTGAAAATAAGAGTAAACATCAAAAGGAAACATTCTAAATACTGGCTTCCCATAAAGTTTTGTTGAAAGAAAAAGCTTTTGGGAAAGTTTGCACGTGTGCTGAAAACAAGCTACTGATTGCAGCTAATTGGCACCTGTTGGTAGTGCAGAGCACAGCACAAGCCTGCACACGTGGGATTTAAATGTTCTTTTCTGGGAGGAGAAAGAGAGCTATGTTTGTTTTTTTGTAAAAAAGTTTTTTCCTTTTTTTTTTAATTTGATTCCACTTCAGCACTGCTAAGGAGTTGATTAGCAGTGGCTGTAAGAAAGCCTTTCTGTTCTATAAAGGACTCTGATACTAATTTAAATAAGCTTTTCAGTTGCCTTTGTTTATATTGCATAAACCCTGGAGAAGTTATCCTGGATGTGTTACCAAGTATATCTGTGTGTGGGATATTCACCCCCATAAATAAATTCTAATTTTGCCTTACACTCGACCAACTACAAGTTTTCTTCATTTATTTAAAAGGCAAGCTTTGTATAAATGGACTTCAATAACCATAATCCTTTGCAAGACAGTTAATTTACATACTTGCCAAGATGATGGTACCTTCATAACAAGCACCCCCTTTTACTATATATTTTAGATATGTTGTGTCCAATATTTTGAAAAATAATTGGAAATATTCCAACTGTATGTCATCATAATATTTTAATAGTATGTTCAAAGGTGTATAATAAAAAAAAAAGATGTCTGTGCAACTTACACAGTAATTTCTGAGAAAAAAAACAAAATATGACCTGGACAGGGTTAAGGGCACCCTTCACTAATATTTGATTACACAACCCTTGGCAGTAATGATAGCCTCCAAATGTTTCTTATAGCCATTTATAAGTTTTGTACATCTGTCTGCTGGGAGTTTCTCCTACACTTCAACTGTGATTTGTTTCAGCTCATGAATGTTTCCAGGATTGTTTCCAAACGTTTTTGATTGGATTGAGATCAGGACTCATTACTGGCCAGTTTAAAACATAGAAACATGACGACAGTCCATTTGTTCCTTTTTTAACCATTCTTTTGTACTTTTGGATGCATATTTTGAGTCATTGTCCTTCTGGAAAACCCATGATCTTCGACCCAGACCTAGTTTTCTGACACTAGGTAACACATTTGGTAGTCCTCTGACTTCATGATTCCTTTAATACGTTCCAGGCCTTCAGTTCTTGAGGCAGCAAAACAACCCCACAAAATTATGGAGCCTCTACCATATTTAACTGTAGGAAGGGAGGTTTTTTTCCTTTATAAGAGTCATCTCTTCGCCAGTAAATGTATCACTGGTCTGAATTGCCAAAGAGCTCAAGAACATTTTCCCAGAGTGATTGTGGTTTCTCAAAGTGAGTTTGGGCAAAGATCAGGTGTGCCTTTTTATGTCTGTCTTTGAGCAGTGGGGTCCTCCTTAGCCTTTGCCCCTGAAATCCTCCTTTGTTTAGTGCGCGGTGTATGGTGTGGTTTGAAACTACCACTCCAGATTGCTCCAGATCAGCCTTATGCTCTTTGGATGTCGTATGTGGTGATTTTCCAAGAGTTTGCACTAACCTTCGAAGACTTATTAGATTAATTTTCCTCTTCCCACCACAACCTGGGAGGTTCTTGACAGTTCCATGAGCAGAAAACTTCTTAATAACATTGCAAACTGTAGACACAAGGTCTTTGGAGATGGCCTTGTACCTCTTTGAAGTTTGTTTGGTGATAATGAATTTTCTGAAGGTCTCGGGCAGCTCTCTTGTCTTCACCATTGTGAAAATGGAACAGGGAGTGAATGTGACCATTTTAAATATTAGAGCCATTATTCCTTGTTGGATTCAAGTCATCTGAGTACTGACAGTTGATCACAGGTACATCTAATTTTACTGCAATGGGAATGTGGTTCTTCTGTTCAAACTGATTTAAATTGTCCTGGCATGTCACGGTTTTTATACCATTTCCTACTAGTTCCTTTTTTAATTGGTCTTGTTTTATTTGATTCTTTTATGTGCCAAATATGTATGCATATATAGTCCTAAGCCATTTCAGTGGCCACTTCCTTTTAGTAGATATTGGACATTAAGGGGTTGAAATGAAAGGGTGCCAATAATATTGACCACAACTTTTTTGTAACCACTTTGATTGAAGGAAAAGGTGGTATATAAAACTTGATAAATAAATAAATATATATAAACTACTGCTGTACTTATGGAGCAGTGGTTCCCAAACCTGTCCTGAAGGACCCCAGCCACTCAGGCTTTCGGGATATCTGCAATGAATATTCATAAGACAAATCTGTATGCACTGCCTCCTGAAAACCTTACTAGCCAGGACAAGTTTGGGAAATGCTGCTATATATGTATCATAGTAAAATGGTTAGGCAAGCACAGTATTGCTTGCCATTTTTTTTCTGGCCTGGCAGTCTTCCTCCTACTTCTAATGTTTTCTCCCTTTACAATTTGCCAGCAGAGTAGGGATTTGGATTTAGCTTATGCCTTTTTCAGAAGTAGTTCAAGGCAAGTTGCATTTGGGTACTTAGGTATTTCCCTGTCCCCAGAGGGCTTACAATCTAAGTTTGTACCTGAGGCAATGGAGGGTTAAGTTCAATGTACTACTAAGTTCAATGTACTTAGATTCAATATACCTATACACCCAGAATCCCACCCAAGGATGCCTTCTCATATTTCTCGACTTATCTTCAGCCTTTGATTCCCTTCCCCACCACCAACTCTTAGACATGCTCCACGAAATAGGACTGAGGGACACAACCCTAAGATGGTTCCACTCTTACTTAGAAAATAGAACACAACAGGTACGCATAGGTAATGACACATCCCTACCCTTTATCCTAAAACAGGGAGTCCCCCCAAGGATCCAGTTTATCCGCTCTACTATTCAACATTTTTCTTCAACCAGTTTGCAAGATTTTCCAAAACCATGGAATCCATTACCAATTATATGCGGATGACATTATGTGCTTCACCCCATTCAATATAACAAACCCTAACTTTACCAACATAAGCGAATGCCTCACAAACCTAAGGACTTGGCTCTTGCATCATAATCTCCTAATTAACCAATCTAAAACCGAAGCTCTTCAAGTATTTACCAACACTTCCTATACTCCACCAACAACCCTTACTCTTGGTGATCTCACCCTCACCATTAAAAATCAAGTGAAATATCTTGGTCTTATCCTTGATCAGAACCTCACATTCATTGAGCAGATAAAAAAAACCTCTAATACAATATATGCAAAACTACGTACTCTTCGGAACCTCCAACCTCTCCTAAATCCCGACTCCTTTCGCACTGTCTGCCAGGCTCTCACCATCCCATCCCTTGACTACTGCAATCTCATCTATCATGGCCTTCCCAAGAACAGCATACACCCCATCCAAATGGCACAGAACACAATAGCTTGTCTCATCACAAATAACCCTAGACAATCACACATAACACCAAGCCTCCATGATCTCCACTGGCTTCCCATTCAGTCCAGAGTTAAATTCAAGGTAATCACCCTCATACATAAAATCATTTCCAATGAGTCAGCTCCATGCCTCTCCTCGCTCCTATCACTAAAAACCTTCCAACTATCCCAACTACTAAGAGAAAATGCAATCAAACTACCTGTAATCGGGCATTCTCCCTTTATGCCCCCTCTTTATGGAATGCCCTACCAGGTGAACTATGGAACTGCTCCGATCATACCGAGTTCCGGAAGAAGTTAAAAACTTATCTCTTCCAAGAAAAATTTTCCCTACCACCATAGCCCTCCCTCTACACCCTTTCCCTCCCGCTCAACCTCCCTCTAATACCTTACCCAATTCATTTTTCCTATGACCTCTCCCTAACCTCTCCTGTAAATAAGCATGTAAATAGTTCTTGTCCATGAAAACTCCTCATATACAAAAGTTACTTATATTAACCATATATACTCTTGTTATGTACTTCGATTCTATGTAATCAGTTGAAATATACTGTCATGTTATGTTCTCTGTAAACCGTCTTGAATTGAAGAAAGACGGTATATAAAAACTGTTAAATAAATAAATAAGTAACTTGCCCAAGATCACAAGGAGTGGCAGTGGGATTTGAGCTTGGATTCCCTGGTTCTCAGCCTGCTGCTCTATCCATTAGGCTACTCCTCCAGCTTCTTACAGAAGAAAATTCTACAGTATCTGGTAAGTAATTGAGCAATTTTATTAACTGTGAGTACAAAACTCAGTGAGGAAACGATTCATAATGCTAGTTTCTATTTAGTTACAGTGTACAAAATGCCTAATAAACGCTACTAAATGCATTAGAAAAACAACAAAGCAGTAGTAAACAGTTAATGTACAATAGTGTTAAGCAGCAAATAGGTTCCTTCCACCAAATTACACAAAATAAGTGTAAAAAGAAGACAACCTCAGGGAGAAAGCAAATATCAAGTCATTTTGTCAAGGCTATAGTGCTGTGTTAATGCCAAGGATATATCATATGACTGAGCATTTTATTATGTCTAGTGAAAAAGAAAGATTCAAGGATACATAAAGTCATCGTGGAAGCCTATGCTGCCTAGGTCAGGACAACTAAAGGTTGGCAAGCCTCAATAGAGAGACAGGGCCTTAACTTACACTAAAACTGATAAAAGGCTAAATCAACACTCAGAGAAGCTCACCAGACGCAACAAGCAGAACTGACACAGACAGTGAATTTACCCTTGACACGTAAAACTAATTTAACAATACTTCATTCAAAATGAAGCTATGTTTTCACTAGCAATAAGGAAGCTGGGCTTGACCAAAAGCCTGCAGATTAGCTAAGGACTCCATAGCATAAAAATATTGATTGTGGGTGAAAGAAGTGATCTCACTAGTTTAGATGGAAGTATAAGCCCACAGCTCCACCAAACCTACCCCCAAAAGTGAATATTTTATGATGCATTTTGAAGAAAATCTGTCTTGAAATGGTAGTATGGCTGTTTAAACATCCTGGGAAGTGTGAATGGAGAGTAAAAAGCAAGCCATTGATCTCCAAGAGTTTTCGTATGGAGGGGCTGCTGTGCTGCAGGAAGGAGGCAACATGGTGCTGGGAAACCATGCTTGCCACAAAGGTGGGAGTAGGTAAGAGAGAGAAGGGTGCAGAGTGAGACAGAGGAGCAGATTTCACCGAATGAATTCTGGTGATGGTTTAGAGCAGGACCGTGCCAAGCTAGAAATGCACCTTGGGTGACTCGCGAACGTGTACCCCCTCCAACTCCCTTAAATGCACAGAAAATTGCTCATCTTGGGCCCAGTGATGACAGTCATGCCCCTTCCATACTTGCACCCTGTGCGGCCGAATTGCTCGCACAGCCCTTGGTACGGCCATAGTTTGGAGATTTAAAGAATGAAATAGTGGCAATATGTGCTGAAATAACTTCACTAGTCAGCAAACATCACAGGGACATACCTAAAATTGTAAAGTACATGGAGGAACCCGAGTCCTACTGAGAGGATCATAGCGAGACAATAGCAGATATGGAAAATCATGATAGCTAAGTTGCAGAAAGCAAACTTTGACCTTCCAGACAAAAAAGTTGAACAAGGGAGAATAATTTATGATTTCGGGGTCCTCAGAACACACAGCATACGGCGATTTACTCTAGAGTTGTGGAGGACATTGTGAAACAGATACTTGCTGGAGTAGAGGCCATCAAGGAAGTGGCATCAATAAATTTCAATCAAACACATAGGTCTCTGGGCCTGGCAAGGCTAAATCTACCTTATGACATCACAGTATGCTTCCACAACTATATCATTAAAGAGAAGGTAGTGGTCAAAGCAAAAAGCTTAAAGGACACTGTCTTGGACTTCCAGCATATTGAAACATTCAAAGATTTATTACCAGTTACATTATGCAAGTGCTGCGATCTTCGAGATATCACCCAAAAATTACAAGGGGAAGGAATCCAAGCACAAATGGGTCTTTCTGTTTGCATTAGCAATGACGTTGGAAGAGAAAATAGACTCCGCATGTTTTCATGCTGAGGCAGTAGAGGTCTTAAAGGGCATGAAAGCAGTGGAGTAGTTGAAACAGGCTCCATTTATTTATTTTATTTATATAATGTTTCTTTTATACCGCGCTATTTGAAATCAGTGCGGTTTACATGTAACACATTTGTCCAGTGCAGGCAGGTCTGCAAGGGACTTACAATGAACGGGGTTCTATATACAGGGTTAACAGGGTAACTATGTACACTTTGGCTATAGCAGGTTATAGGGCAGCTCAGCCTTAACTACAGGGTTAACAGGGTAATTATGTTCATTCTATCTGGCTGTTGCAGGGTGTGTGGACAGCTCATTATTATCTACTGTTAGGGTCTTCTATACACAAGGTGGTAAATTTGAGGGGGAGGGGCTCTCAAGAGCAGGGCTGGAGGTGTATGAGGTGTCTACGCTGGGGGTACTGATCTGGGTCCTGGGTGTGACTGGCTGTGAGACGTCATCTGGTTCAGTATAATACTGGAGGAACAGATGGTGTTTCAGTGCCTTTTTGAATTGGGCGAGGTCATTGATGGCCCGTATGGCCGGTGGCAAGGCATTCCAGCAGGAAGGTGCATAGAAGGCGAAGGACTGAGAGCACTTTGTGATCGCCTTCAGGAGTATAAGAGTATTGGTGGCAGCTGGCCTCCTTACTCTGTTAAGGGGGGTGGTCTGGACGAGATTTGTGAGGGAGGTGGAGGAGCAATTGTTGATGGCTTCATAGGTCATTGTTAAGATATTAAAGGAGATCCTGTATTGTACCGACAGCCAGTGCAATTGTTTCAGAACTGGGGTGATATGGTCCCTCCTGGATGCTCCATGCAGGATTCTGGCAGCTGCATTCATTGCAAGCTGTAGTGGGTTAAGCGTGCTTTTCGGGAGGTTATACAGTATTGCGTTGGCATAGTCGAAGTGTGGCATTATTAGTGCTTGGAAGATTGTCCGGAAGTCTTCTGGCTCTAGCAACTGTCGCAGGTGGCAAAGTGTCTGGATTTTGTGGTAGATCGCCTTTACCATGTTGCCTATCTGGGCCTTCATGTTGAGCTGTTGATCCAGCATGACTCCTAGGTATCATATCGTGGGCTTGCTGAGGAGCTCTGCATCGCGTACCTTTAGGGAGGAGGGTGGAGTGAATGCGGGGTTCCTGGTGATGAAGAGGACCTCCGTCTTCTTGAAGTTTATTTTGAGCTTCTGCGTGTGTAGCCAATCTGTGACCGCATCGAAGCAGGTGACCAGTGGAGCGAGGTATGGATGCTCCATCAAGATTGGCATGTATAGCAAGACGTCATCAGCATAGATCAGGCAATTGATGTTGAAGGATCGGATGAGGTCACAGATGGGTTGCATGTAGACATTGAACAGTAGTGCTGAGAGTGAGGATCCTTGTGGCAAGCCTTTCTCTTGGGGGAAAGGTGTGGAGGTGGAGGGCCAGAGCGGACGTGCTGCCATCTGTCTGTCAGGTATGATTCACACCAGGACAGTGCTGTGCCGTGTACTCCCTTCTCTCTGAGGTGTGACAGGAGTAGTTCATGGCTGATGGAATCGAAGGCAGCGGCAATGTCCATGAAGATCAGGGCGAATCCCTGTCTAATCTTGTCCAATCCTATGGTTAGTGTACTGAATAGGGTGGTCAGTAGCGTCTCTACACCGTGTGTCTTCCGGAATCCATGCTGGCAAGGGTCGAGGGGTGTGTTGATCTCAATGTGGTGTTGCAGTTGGCATTGGACGATCTTTTCAATAATTTTCGCTAGGAGCGGGATGCTTGAGATCGGCCTATAGGAGTCCATCTTTGCAGGGTCCAGCTTGCTGTTCTTTAGTAGTGGTCTGATGGCTGTTTGTTTCAGACTTGGGGGGAAGATCCCAGTCGAGAATGATAGACCTATAAGTTTGGTCAGGAATGGGCTGAGGTCAGCACGTAGGGACTTTATCCAAGATGCTGGACAAGGGTCGTTAGGTGCTGTAGTGGTGTTTATGTTTGTGATGTCCTGGTGCCTTTTTCAGTTGGGGCTGAGAAAGCAGTGATGATATTATGGGCATCCTCTGAGGTTTGCGTCAGAGTGGATGAAGGGGACAGCTGGGTTGCATCATCTGGAGTATGGTGGTTTGTAGATAAGCTGAACTAACTTGCTTTGGCTCGCAGGTGGTCTGCGTATTCCTGTGGGTCCGGGTGGCTTGATTGCCCAAGGGAGGGTTATTTTGCCAGTTTTAACAAGGTTGAAAAGCTCTTGTGATTTATTTAGGGAGCGTTGTAACCTGTCAGCGTGAGATTGCCTCATTCTCGTTGCAACTGCTGAACGGTGTACTCCTAAATGATCAGTGTATGCCTTGTGGCTCTTGGTTGATCTTGATCGACGCCAACGTCTTTTAAGCTGTCTAAGGCGGAGGATTGACTTCCGTAGCTCGTGGGAGTACCAAGGTGCATTCTTTCTCTTGCCTGGTGCTTTGTTGATGGGGGGGTGGGTGGACTACAGCATCTAGACTTGAGTTCCATGTGGAGATCATGTCCTCGAGGCTCTGTTCAGGCGGGTCCTGGAGAGGCTGTGCTCTATCCAGGATTACTTTTTTGTTGAATTGACCTGAACATGACCTGAACATCAGCTGCAAGCAATGGTAGTGGGTGGAGAGAGGAAAAGGATGGCTGTGTTGGTAGTTGGGCAAGTCTCCTTGCCAAGAAAGGGCAATAGCCCAAGTTGATGCCCCATGAGAACTGGGTTTGGGCTGTAAATGATGAGTTTATGTTATGATATTTGCTGAAGAAGTCTGTTAATGGAGTAAAATTACACAGAGATGTTCTGTATATGACAGCTTGAATAGTTAGATACTGTTAAAAATTGCAAGTATAAGTGGAGTGAAAGAAGGATGAGAGGCAGATAAGAAGAGGAGTGTGTATGTATAAATGAAGGTGCATGCTTGGGTGGCGAGCAGTTGCAGTCTGAAAAGGTAGGAGGACTGTGGGTTGCAGCCAATGGAAGAGGGATAAAGAAAGGGGAATGGGCAGCAGAGTTGTGGAGCAATCAACAGGATGATACTGTAGAATTTGATGAGAGAGGAGAGATGAAAGGTAAGTCATTATGGTGTCTTTTGAATATAAGATATTTTTGTACCGTTTAATGTTGATTGTAGAGCAGCAATTTATAATAAGGGGGTCAACTCACTGCAGAAGAGATCATTGATATTTAAAGAACACCAGCATCTTAAAACCTCAACAGTTTTTAATTCAGGAAACTCATCTTTTGAAGAAGGATAAGAAGTTAGTTCATTCTCCATAATTTCCAATGGCATTTTGAGCTTCTAATTTGGTGAAGAGTAAATGTGATTTGGCCATACTGTTTTCTAAAGAACATATCACTCATTGTTTGGTAAATGTTGGCAGAACTGTAGACAAATGGGAAATATGCTTCACAATTTTTATGGCAATGCCTGATTATACAAGTGTTTTGGCGACAGGTTGGTGGCTTTCTTCATCTCTTAACCGGAATACTACTGCTGGATGATCCAAAGGTGCATCTCCTGCTATATCTCCCAGACATAGTAAATTAGTGGGCAAGAAGTTTCAGGTGATCTGTTGTATTATGGCTGTGAGACGTGAACTGGCTAAAGCCTGGAAGAAACCGGAGGATTCACCATTGAAATGCTTCCATTCTCGCTTCAGAACTGTGTATTTGAATGAGATGACTGCAGTGAGAGAGTTAAGATTTGTTCTTCATATATTAAATGGGTAGAGAAGTTGTCAAAGTTGTTAAATCGCATGCAGATTGTAAAAAACTGCAGAAGGACCTTGTGAGACTGAGCATCCAAATGGCTGATGAAATTTGACATGGACAAATGCAAAATGATGCACATAGGGAAGAATAGTCCAAACTATAGATACACAATGCTAGGTTACATAGAAACAAAGAACATGACAGCAGAAAAAGACCACATGGCCCATCTAGTCTGCCCTTCCATATCCACTACAATAGTCCCCTTTTATCCTTTAGAGATCTTTTGTGCTTGTCCCATGCTTTCTTGAAGTCAGATACCGTCCTAGTCTCCACTACCTCCACTGGGAGACTATTCCATGCATCTACCAATCTTTCCATAAACAAATATTTCCGCATATTATTCCTGAGTTTATGCCCTTTCATTCCCCTCGTAGCAGAGCTTGTTTTCAATTGAAAGAGACTCTCCTCTTGCGCATTTATGCCATGGAGATATTTAAACATCTCTCCTCTATCATATCTCCTCTATCCCACCTTTCCTCAAATGTATACATATTAAGATCTTTAAGTCTGTCCCCATATGCTTTATAACAAAGACCTCTAACCATCTTAGCCACTCTCTGCACCGACTCCATTCTGCTTATATTCTTTAGAAGGTGTGGTCTGCAGAACTGCATACAACACTCCAAATGTGGTTGCACCAGAGACTTACACAGAGGCACAATCACTTCCTTTTGTCTGCTGGCCATTCCTCTCCTTATGCACCCAAGCATCCTTCTGGCTTTCACTGTCACCTTTTTTTTACCTGCTTAGCCACTTTCAGATCATCAGAAACAATCACACCCTGGTCCTGTTCTTCTTTTGTGGACAGAAGTACTTTGCCCCCTACACTATACTGCTCCCTTGGATTTTTGCAGCCCAAATTCATGACCCTGCATTTCTTAGCTAGTTCCCTCCTTATGTTATCTATTCTTTCCTGGGTGTCTACTCTATTGCAGATTTTGGTATCATCCGCAAAAAGGCAAACCTTACCCGACAGCCCTTCCGCAATATCACTAACAAAGATATTAAAAAGAGTCGGACCAAGGAAAGATCCCTGCGGCACACCACTGGTAACCTCCTTCTCCTCAGAGTAAGCTCCAGTTACCTGTACCCTTTATTGCCTCCCACTCAATTTCTAGCCCAGTCAGTAATTTTAGGGTCCATCCCTAGGGTGCTCAGTTTGTTATACACATTGGGAGTCGCCACCCAGGAAAACGATCTGGGTGTGTTTGTAGACAATACATTGAAATTAGTGTTCAGTGTGTGAAAGCGGCGAAAAAAAGCAAACAGAATGTTAAGAATCATTAGAAAAGGAACAGAGAATAAAACAAAGGATATCATAATGCTTGATCATTGTGTGCAATTATGGTCTCCACATCTCAAACAAAAAATTATAGTGGCATTAGAAAAGGTACAGAGAAGGGTGACTAAAATGATAAAGGGGATGGAAAGACTCTCTTATGGGAAAAGGCTAAAGAGGTTAGGGTTCTTCAGTATGGCGAAGGGATGGCTGAGCGGAGATGTGACAGAGGTCTATCAAATCCCGTGTGGAGTGGAATGGGTAGATGCAAATAGATTTTTTACTTTTCCTAAAAACACAAGGACTAGGGAACACGCCATGAAGCTAAGAAATAGTATATGAAAACAAAAAGGAGAAAATTATTTTTTTCTCTCAATGTATAATTAATCTTTGGAGCTCACTGCCAGAGGACATGGTAAAAGCAGGTAGTTTATCTGGGTTTAAAAAAGGTTTGGACAAATTCTTAGAGGAAAAGTCCATAAATCATCATTAAGGTTGTCCAAGAGAAAACGACTGTTTTTCCCTGAGAATAACTAGCATGGAACTGGCTACTTTAGGGATATGCCAGGTACTTGTGACCTGGATTGACCACTGTTGGACACAAGTCGCTGGGTTTGATGGACCTTTGGTCTGATCCAGAATGGTAGTTCTTATATTCTTAACTGTTCTAAATGTTTGTTGTTTTTTTGAAACAGTTCACAATCTGTACCATTCTGTTTATTGTCCAAATGCCTGTGAGGGGGAAGGGGGAGTATGGGGGAAGACTGTTGTAGATCAAAAGCAAAATGAAAAATGAAAAAAATAAAAAGGATTCTTAAGGTGGGTAAGAGCCTTAAAGCTGATCTAGTCTGCCCATTTTCCTTTCTCTTGAACCTGATCTCCAACTTTACCTTTACTTCCTCACAACTGCAGATCCCCAATGCTTATCAAATCCAGTTGAGGTCTTGAGACTTAGGTACATGTTTACTAAAGCTTAACACATGTTAATGAAAGTTAACACACGTTAAATGCTTCCATGGCCCATTTATTTCTATGGGCCGTGGCAGCACACACACTTTTACTTTTGTTAACACGCGTTAACCTTTAGTACATATGTCACTTATACTGAGGCAATAACACTTCCTGTTTCCTGCTGGTCACTCCTCTCCATTTGCACTCATAGAGATGTAAACTTCTTAGAACTGTTTGAACTGGAGGAAAAAATGGGGGTTAATTGGCAAATAATAAATAATGGTACTTGAGCAGCAATATACAGCTATTTCAGCCTCAGCAGTCAATGCTTTTTTTAAACATTATCCACCGTGGCCGAGACAATGTTAGATATTCTGTGCTGGTATCCATATATTGGCTGGTTCAGAAGAGTTAGATTGTGCTGACCACGAGTGCTATCCAAACAGCAGCAATATTAAGCCTGCTATCAAGATAGTTAACCTAAATTTATCCAGATAGCTGCTGAATATCGCCGCTATCTGGATAAGTATCAGCTGTATCCCCAGACTGTCCCTGCACTCTTCGGATTGTGCTGAGACAGTCAGAGGAAATAGTCAGCAACACTATCCGGATAATGCCACTGAATATCTTGCTGGTCACTTTTATCCCGTTAGCTTTCCAGTGTCGGTCCCATAGTGCGTGGTATACAACTACATTTATTAAATATTTCTGCTTGAACAATTAAGAAATAGAGGGGCATGTTTACTGAAGTGCAGTAAGGTCTTTCATTTACCACACATTAGGAGTAAAACTAAATATACGGTAAGAGCAATGGTCCTGGGCTGTCAAGGCATGCATTGCACGCTCCCAGTAATTATCGCTCTGAAAAGTTCCCTATCGAGCAGCAGCGTCATTCTTCTTTATCATGGGTTCACTTAATGCCACCTCTTTAGGATGCGGTTAAGTGCACTCACGCTAACTGCAACACTGGCAATTAGTGTTCGTTAATTTCCCCCCATGCTAACCACAAGGTACACTCCACACCCACTCTTTGCCCCTAAGCTGCCAAGTCCCTGCATCATTGCATGCTAAGCAGTTAGCAAAGATATGCGGGCTGCCTTTAGTGCACGGCAGCCATTACCGCGAGTCTATGTTAAGTACTTAGCGCATATTAAAACACATGCTTATGTTTATTTAAAACTTTCTATACCGCTCTCTGCCACAGCGTACCAGAGCAGTTTACAATTCTAAAAACAAAACAAAAAATAAAAATAAAAGAAATAGAACTACAATAAAAGCAGGAAAGAAAAGATTAGAAACAGATAAGAAGACATTGAGAACACAAAACAGTCTAGTGTCTAGCCCGCCACCCTATCATGTCATCCCCTGAAAGGACACCGTAAACAGATGGATCTTCAAAAGTGATTTAATTTCTGCAATGTTAACTGTTAGCGTACTTTACTATGCATATCCCTGTATGAGCAAAAGTATTTATATCAAAAACAATTTTATAAAAATAAACAGATATAAAACACACCTATTCATAATGTATCAGAGGTTATGATATGTTAAGTCACATTCTAGATACTACGTGGTATTGGAATTGAGACATCCAGGTCATAATACATACAATTATGGCAATACTTTAGAAAACCCTCTGCTAAACGTTGAACCTGTATGCATGGGTATGGAGAAATTTTACATACCTGACTATTTATTTCCTTCAGTCCTGCTAGACAAATCCAGACAAGTGGGTTATGTTCCCTTGTCAGTAGGTGGAGGCAGACTTGAGCAACTTTCAGTGATGTTATCACTAAGTATGTCTACTGGTGCAGGACTAAAAGAGGCCAATATGATAAAGCAGTAAGCAAGACTGAAAAACTCAGAAACATGTAACATTTAACCAACATCTTGCTCTATTACCATAAAGGATTCTGCATCTGGCACTGAGACTAGCAATGGAATCAAAAAGAATCAAAGGCACCAAGGCATGACAACCTGTATAAAGAGTTTTCCTGGAGAGGCCCTAGACTGATCTAGAAAGATTTAAGGAAAGAAAATGATCAGGTATGTAAAATTTCTCCTTCCTTATCTTCCTGCTAGACCAGTCCAGATGTGTGGAATGTACTTAAGCAATCAGGACCCAGGGAGGGAGGAAGATGACCCTCTGAACAGAACTGCCCCGCCAAAGGCACCCTCAGTTCCAGCTCCCACATGTAATCTGTAGTGCTTCACAAAGGAGCTCAGAGAAGACCGAGTAGTCACCTTGGTGATATCCTCTAGAGACACTAAGGTGGACTCCACCCAGTGTCTTAGTTGAGTGAGCTTGGATTCCATCTAGCACACAGTTATTTATTATTTATTTATTTATTTACATTCTCTTATATACCGCGCTATTCTGCATCAGTGCGGTTTACATTGAACAAACTGAAATTACATTGAACAGGGCAATATAACTTGGAGATAACTATTTTACAGGGAACATGGGGCTTGCCCAAGACCACAAGGAGCACCTGTGGGATTAGAAACCCCAGTCCTTCCGGCCCAAGGTTGCTGTCCTCTAGTGGGATTTGAACCCCCGACCTTCCGGCCTGAAGTACCTTGCCCCAACCACTAGGCCACTCCTCCACTCCTGGCTAGAGTTAGTTACTGGCTAGAGTTAGTTACTGGCTAGAAGTATGCTGACCCAATGGCTTCTTTAATCCAGTGAGCAATAGAGGACTTGACTACTGACAGCCCTTCCTGGGACCACTGAAGAGGACAAAAAGATGCTCCAACTGGCGGAAAGAATTGTTAACTTGCAAGTATCTGATCAATACCCTCCGCATATTCACCAGAAGCAGCAAAGGATCCCCTTGAAGATCCTCTTCTGAGAAGAAAGGCAGAATGACAGTCTGGCTAAGATGAAATGAGGACAGCACCTTTAGAAGAAAGGATGGCACACTCCACAAGGAGACAGAAGTCGTCAAGATGACCAAAAAATGCTCCCTGCAAGACAAAGCCTGCAGCTCTCTGCTATGGTCATGAGGAACACCACCATAAGGGTTAAATCCATGCAAGAAACTTTGCAAATAGGTCACAGGGAGGTCCTTTCAGTGCCTTCAACACTAGAGAGAGACTCTACTAAGGAATAATTGGATTCACTGGTGGTCAGATCTGCTTCACACCCTTGAGAAAGCATCAGATGTCAGGGTGCACTGCTAAAAATATCCCTTGAATGAGACCCCCTGTAGCATGCCAGAACTGCTACTTGAGAGAGATCGGGGCCAAACCCAGGTCCAGAATGGATTGTATGTAGGATAAAACAGTGACTGTGTCTGCCTTCCTGGCCTCCACAGACCAAGAGGAACACCATCTCTCAAAAGCTCTCCAGACTCTCACATAAATCAAGGACATAGAGGTCCTCAAGGCCTTAAGCAGGGTGTCTACTATTGCTCCAGAGTGGCCCTTCTTGGACAGCTTACACCTCTCAAATGCCAGGCCGTAAGCAAGAAGAGATTGAGATCCCTGCCACAGGAGGCCCTTCTTTTGAGGGAACAAGAGGGGGAGGCCCTGCCAACAAGTTCAAGAGGTCCATGTATGGTCTGGGAGGCCATTCCAAGGCCACAAGAATCATCAGACTCAGATGAGCCCAAATTTTGCACAGAAGATGGCTCACCAAGGACCAAAGAGGGAAGACACAGCATCCCCTTTTGAGGCCACCACTCCTGAAGTAAGGCATCCAAGCCTGCTGCCCGTGGATCCTTCCTGCAGCTAAAAAAGTTCTCTTTTTTGGCACTCTCCTGAGTGGCCATCAAGTCAAACACTGGATAGCCTCATTTCTGCACTGAGGTTGAACACTTAAGGACTAATCTCTCACTCGCCTGGATCCATGGTGTTCCAACTTAGGAAGTTGGCCTGCATGTTATTAACACTAGAAATGTGTGCTGTGGAGAAGGCAATCAAATGTTCCTCTAACCAACAACATGGCTCTGTAATCTCAAGGGCCACCTTGGCACTGCAAGCTCTGTCTTGCTTGTTGATGTATGCCACTACAGTAGCATTGTCTGAGAATATCCAGAGCTCTTTGCCTATCAGGAGAGGTTGACACTTTTCCAAAGCTAGGCAGACTGGCCTTACCTCCAAGTGATTTATTGCCCAGTAGGACTCCAGAGGAGACCAGAGCAACTAGATCAAATGGCCCAGGCATTACGCATCCCAGCCCTTCAGGATAGCATATAAGGTGACAATTATCTAGTTTGGTGCTTCCAACGGCATCCCAGCCATCAGATGATGGGAGTGTAGCCTTCACATCAACTGCTCCTTGATCTTTCAGGGGAGAGGAAGGGCCTGGTTGAACAACTGGGAACAAGGAGACCAGAAGGCCAGCAGGTATCTCTGTAGAGGACACGCTTCAAGTTTGATGAAGAGACTCAAGGAGCTGGAGATAATCCCAGGCCTGGGGGGGGGGACACCAAGTACAAAATTTCCTGAGTTGGCTCTGAAGCCTGAGGGCCTCTCTGCTATGAGGAAAACTTGACCCAGGAGAGTGTTGAACTGAGCCCCTAGGCACTCCAAGTCTTGGGAAAGAATAGGCTGCTCTTGGGATAGTTGATCACCAACGCAAGTCTTCCAACTAGTAAATCACCAGAACTATGTTGTCCCTGGATTTCTCCAGAGTCCAACTGAATCAGCCAGTCATCCAGGAATGAGTGAACCAGGATTCCCTATTTGTGCAGAAATGTCACTACTACCACCGTGACCTTTGAGAAGGTGCAAAGAGCTGTGACCAATCCAAAGGGCAGAACCTGGAACTAAAAGCTGCAGCCCAGGATGCAGAAGTGGAAAAAACAGTGGTATTGTTCTTGGAAGGGAATATGGAAGTATGCCTCAATGAGATCTAGGGAGGTAGGGAATTTCCCCTGCTGAACGGATGCAAGATCAATCTGATGGTCCTCATAAGGAAATGGGGAACATGGAGTGTGGCACTGACCACCTTCAAGTCCAAAATAGGCTTTAAGTCCTTCAAGTCCAGAATAAGTTCCCTTCTTGGGCACCATAAAATAAGTGGAATAACTGCAGCCTCCTTAACTGGGAAGCCACAGGGAGACTACAAATTCATCTTTTAGAGGATCTGCAAATTCGAGCAAGTAACCCCGACTCAGAACCCAATGGTCCATGAGTCACAGCTGGGTACCGAAAAAGGGACCCACGAGATCTCATTAAGAGGGCTTACTGGCACCGGTGAGAGCTGCCAATGTTCCACGTGGCAAAGAAAAAGAACCATGAAAAAAAAGATGAAAAAAGAATGGCCAAAACAAAGACACAGGCTGTGAAAAAAAGCATGGCCAAAAAAAAAAAGAACAGGGAGTGAAAAAAGGAACCGCCAAAAACACTACTCCGTCTGCCAAAATAAACACTGCTACGGTGAAGAGGGAGACTCAAAATAGAATCCTAACTCCCAACAGGTCGGTTGGGGAAACCCTAACAGGTCCTCCCTAACTGCCTACACAGGCCTAGGAGACCCTGCTGCAGAAGAAGGTCTGACCTTTTTTTTTAAGCTGCTTTATTAAGCAGCATGAAGAACCAAATATAGCCCAATATAATACAATAGGCAGAAAAGAACTTAGAAAACTATTTCTAAAAACAAACTAGCAAGCAGATAAAGGACAGTAAGAAGGAAGAGGGGCCTAGGGCCCAACTTGCCAGCGCCCCTCTGGGGCCCATGGATTCCTCTGCTCCTCTCACACCCACCAATGCTGGAATCTGTGGGCAACAGTGTTGGACACAGGCTGCCAGCTCAAAGAGAAAGGGGTGTACCTGAACTCAAAGCAACACTGGACCTACAGGTCTCAGTCGCACAGGCCACAGCACCATGGTATGGGCCAGGGAAGACAGGCCTAGCTGCACTGCTGTACCAATCCAAACACCTTGCTACCTGCTGGAGGCAAAAAAAATACTGTCTTCTCTCAGTGCTGCACCAGTAGCTGTACCTAGTGATGACATCATTGAACATTGCTCAAGTTTGCCTCTATCTGCTAGCAAGGGAGCATAACCCACATGTCTGGCACCACCCGGCCTGCCATGCTGCCCCCATGACATCCATCTTCTCACCCGGGGGAGGGAGGGTGGCATGGTGATCCCTCTGCTGCATAGGGCTTTCAAGTTCCCAAACTGGCACATTCACGGCCTGCCGCTCCTGCCCCTCCAACAGGAAGTTGCATCGAAGTGGACAGGGGCTGCAGGCCATAATCGTGCCAGCACAGGCACTTTAAAGCCTGACACAGTGGAAGGATTACCCTGCCACCCTTCCTCCCCCAGAAGAGAAGATGAATGCTGGGGGAGGTGGCATGGCAGACTGGATGGTGCCGTAATCCTCAGAGCTGGGGGATGTTTGTGTTTGTATTCCAGGACTGTTAGACTAGGAGTGTATATGGTTTCGTCTGACTCCTAGGACAATAGGACCAGGGTATGTGTGTTGGTGCTCTCTGTCAGTGATGCAGGATTAGGGTGTATGTATATGGGTGTACTCTGCTCTGGGGCTGTGGGACAAGGGATATGGAGTACAGGTGAAAGAGGGAAGAGGAAGGACAGAGGAGAGGGGAGTAAGGGGTGGCAGAGGAGAGAGAAGGGAAGAAGAGATGAGAGAGTACAATGAGAGGAGAGAGGGAAATAGTGGAGTGAAAGGAGAGCAAAAGGGAGAGGAGAGAGTAGGGGATGTGTCAGTGAGAGAGACTGCATCACACATACTTATACACACCCTACCCATCCATCCATCCAACTCCCACTGTCCCAGACAAATGTTGGGGAAAGAGGAAAGCGAGGGATTTGATTATCTGTCATACTCCTGGGAATCCTAGCCCCTGCTGCCTCCTTCTCCAGCATTTGAGATCAATGAAAGGGCCTGACATGGTCCCCTTCCCCCTTACTTGGCAAACTCTTCTTTGAGAGTGACCCTGCCCCCATCCGGTCCTCCTGGAGGTTTGAAATATCTGAGGTAGCCCTTCATGTGAAAAGATTGGGAACCCCTGTTCTAACCCAACTGCCTTGGTACCAACCTTTAGGCTGCTCACTTTATTTATGAGAAATTCAGAGAGACTCACAAAATAAAAATTTTTTTGTCGGAACCAGCACCATGAAGAGAGAACCTCCTCTCGTGGTGCAATGTTCCTTTTTATTCTTTTAATTGGGGACGCAACCCCATCAAAGGGTTCAAAGGGGATTCAACCCCTCGATACCAGACATTATCACTTAATTTTCAGGCTTTCTCCCTAAACAATCCATGCAATGGATAAAAAGTCCTAGTAACCAACAGGGTTTGAACATGGTTTGAAAAAGAGCCGGGAAGACCGGTGGCTTGAAACATCTTCAACGTTGGTTCCTAAGACGAGGTGGGAGCCTCGTGGAGTTGCCTTCTGTGAAAGTTTGTGTCTAAAGTCCTTGTGGATGTTTTTTCTGCTTTTACTCTGAGGGAGAGACCACCCTTGAATAAGAACTCTTGAAGATCTGCTACCTCCAGTTTTGTTGTTGGAGACCGGGCCGTTGGACAGTTGGTGTGATCGACCCTGTTGAAAAAGTTCTTAAAGGGAAGTTTACAGCATGAGGATATGTTCTACATCCAGATAAGTGACCTTTGACTTTTTATCCATTGCATGGATTGTTTAGGGAGAAAGCCTGAAAATTAAGTGATAATGTCTGGTATTGAGGGGTTGAGTCCCCTTTGAACCCTTTGATGGGGTTGCGTCCCCAATTAAAAGAATAAAAAGGAACATTGCACCACGAGAGGAGGTTTTCTCTTCATGGTGCTGGTTCCGACAAAAAAATTTTTATTTTGTGAGTCTCTCTGAATTTCTGATTAATACATGTGGGGGACCAAATAGGTTTAAGAACTTTATAGCACTTTATTTATGAGGCAGAACATCAGAAATGTATCTGAGATCTCTGTAAATCACATCCTCTACACTTCTCAATTCTATAATTCCTCCTAATCACAAAAGTTAAAAATTTTTGTTTGACATAATCTCTCATTGATGAAAACATACTGACTTGAATCTTGTAATCCATTCTAATGGCTCAGGTGGTAAGTACTACTACTACTACTAGCAATCATTTATATAGCACTACAAGGCGTATGCAGCACTATACAGACACACATAATAAGACGGTCCCTGTTCATCAGGGCTTACAATTTAATCAAGAGACAGTACAATAGATGAGAATGAGGGTACAATAGGGAAGGGTAAGGAGACAGAAGGAGAACAAAGGATTAAGATCCAAAAGTGGCCTGAAAGAGGTAAGCCTTTAGCATGGATTTGAAAAGGGGGAGAGATGAAACTTGACATAAAGATACAAGTAGTTTGTTCCAGGCATAAGGAGCAGCAAGGAGAAAGGAACAAAGTCTGGAGCTGACAGTGGAAGAGAAGGGCATAGAGAGAAGAAAACCAGAGGAGGAGCGGAGCTCACGAGGAGGGGTGTAGGGAGAGAGGAGAGAGGAAAGGTAGTGAAGAGCGACAGAATGAATGCATTTAAAGGTCAGGAGGAGAAGTTTGTATTGGATGGAAATGGAAGGGAAGCCAATGAAGTGATTTGAGAGCAGGGTTATATGAGTATAATGGGACTGGCAGAAGATTAGACGCGCAACAGTGTTTTGAACAGACTGAAGGGGAGAAAGATGACTCAGAGGGAGACCAATAAGGAGGAGGTTGCAGTAATCTCAGCGATAGGTGATTAAAGAGTAGATAAGTGTTTTAGTATAGTGTTCAGAAAGGAAAGAGTGAATTTTGTTAATGTTATGGAGAAAGAGGAGTGGAGGAGTAGCCCAGTGGTTAGAGCACTGGCTTGGTAACCAAGCATCCAGGGTTCGATTCCCACTAGCACTCCTTGTGGCCTTGGGCAAGTCACTTAACCCTCCATTGCCTCGGAAGAAAGGCCTGGCAATCTACTTCCGGTGACACTGCCAAGAAAACCCAAGAGCTTCTGGGTCGCCAGGAGTCAGGACTGACTCGAAGGCACACATTGCATTTGCATGGAGAAAGAAAGACAGGTTTCAGCCATCTGTTGGATATGTGTGGAGAAGGAGAGGGGGGAGTTGAAGATGACACCAAGATTACGGGCTGAGGAAAAAGGAAGCAGAAGAGTGTTATCAACAGAGATAGAGAAAGAAGGAAAGGAGGAAGAGGTTTAGGGGGAAAAACAAGAAGTTCAGTTTTGGCAATGTTCAATTTCAAATGGCGGTAAGACATCCAGGCAGCGATGTCAGACAGGAAGGCAGATATACGGGCTTGGAGTGTAGGAGACATATCACGTGTAGATAGCGTAGTTACTCACCTGTAACAGGTGTTCGCTGGGGACAGCAGGAATCAGTCCTCACACATGGGTGACGTCGGCACTGACTGGGCCCACGTGGATCCAATCCCAAGCTTTCAAAGAAAGCTTTTGGGGCCTACACCGTGCATGCGTGGTCACCTTACCGCTCAAAGGTGACATCTTGCCTCACTATGATGACATAGCTCAAAAGCAGAAAAAAGAAAAACTCCACGGGGAGGAGGGGGGGTTGTGAGGACTGATTCTTGCTGTCCTCGGAGAACACCTGTTACAGGAGAGTAACTACGCTTCCTCCGGGAACAAGCAGGAAGTCCGTCCTCGCATATGGGACTCCTCAGCTACAGGCTATGAAAAAACCTGTTAAAACCACAGGCGACCCAAAAAGCGGTCCGTAAGGGCAACAAGGGCGCTGTTTGGCTGGAAGTCTGACACTACAGTAACAGTATCAAGTGTGCAATCCCCATCCCAGAAGCCTGAACACCATGGGTTGGAGGGAGGAGTTGCATCATTCACCGAAGAGGTGACAGAGTACTGCCTGGCTGAAGGTGCTGCCCTCTGGAAGGTTTCCTCCAGACAGTAGTGTGTAGCGAATGTGTGCACTGAAGACCAGGTGGCAACCTGGCATATCTCCAGTAAGGGCACAGAGCACAGGCTCATCACCAAGGCCGCCATGGCATGCACATTGTGCGCTTTTACATGATGCTTGAGAGAGAGCCCTGCCTGTTGGTAGGCGAAGGAGATGCAGTCGGCCACCCACCATGAAAGGGTGCATTTGGAGACTGCAAGCCCCAGTCGACTAGGGTCAAAAGAGACAAAGATCTGCACTGAGCAGCGATGGGACTGCATCCCCTGAATGTAAAAGGACAATACCCATTTACAGTCAAGTGTGTGCAATGAGGCCTCCGCACTAGATAAATGAGGCCTAGGAAAGAAGGCGGGCAACACCACCTCTTGATTTAAATGGAAGGCCGAGACAACCTTTGGTAAGAATTTCGGGTGAGTCCAAAGGACAACCCTGTTCTTGTGGAATCTGGTGTAAGGTGCATGAGCCACCAGCGCCTGCAGTTCGCCACCAGAGGAGAGAGCCACCAGAAACATGACTTTTCAGGAAGTAAATTTGAAATGGCAGGTGGCCAAGGATTCAAAGGGTGGAGCCATAAGCTTCCCCAAAACCACATTGAATCCCAAGACACTGGCAGTGGATGGATTGGGGGCTGGGAGAGAAGGAGGCCCCCCATGAATCTGGTCACTAGGAGGTGCAGCGACACCACTTGGCCCTCCTCTATGTGATGGTGAGCCAAGATGGCACCAATGTGTGTTGGACTTAAGGCCAGCCACTGACAAATGCAGAAGGTACCGCAGGATGTCTGGCATCACGCAGGAGAAAGACCTTCTTCCGCACACCAGCACGAAACCCTGTGCCACTTAAAGGCATACGACCATCGGGTAGAGTCCTTATGCGAGGCCAGGAGAATGTCCTCGACTGACCTGGAGATGCTGTAGTGTGCTATAGCTAGCCTCTCAGTATCCAGGCTGTCAGTGCCAGTGATGGAAGACTGGGGTGTAGTAGGAGCCCGTTGTCCTGCGATAGCAGATCTAGGGGCACTCCCCAGCAGTAGTGGGTCCCTCTGGGACAGCTGCAGAAGTAGGGGAACCAGAGTTGCCTGGGCCACCTGGGCACAAGAAGAATCACAGAGGCCACTTCCACTTGGATCTTGAGGAGGGTCTGTGCACCAGGGGCATGGGCAGGAACTCATAGAGAGAGCTTCAGGACCAGGGGAAGAAAAATGCATCCACTGCCTCCCGGCCCCAGGCCAGCCTCCATGAGCAGAAATGCAGCAGCTGCACATTGTCCTGACTGGCAAAAAGGTTCATCTCCGGGGTCCCCTAACATTGGAAAATCTCTCCTAGCAGTGCCGGGTTCATCCTCCATTCATGGGGCTGAAGGACAAAGCTCAGTTGGTTGGCCAACATGTTGTCCTGGCCTAGTAAGTACACCGCTCTGAGGGAGACGTCTTTCCCCACTGCGAAATTTCAGAGGCATACTGCCTCCCAATAGAGATGGTACGACCCCGTTCCCCTTTGATTGTTGATCTTTATCTTTATTTAACATTTGATAGAACGCTTTCCGTCGAAACATAAAGCGATGTACAATAAAAGGTTAGCAATGCAAAAACATGGAAAAGAACGCCATAATAAGATAGAAAAGCAAAAGTACAAAAAGCATAAACAAGTAAAACAAACAAACAGGCCAGGGCTTCTCAAACAACAAGGTAACAGGCCCAGACAGGGGAGGACAGGACAGTGGATAAATAAACCCACACACATGGCTAACGAAAACATCAGGGAGGAACATCAGGGGAGAGGTTGAAGGTTTGTTGAAACAGATGAGTTTTAAGCAATATTTTAAATTGATGATAAGAAGATTCCAAATGGAGGGGAGGTGGTAGTGCATTCCACAGTACGGGACCCAGAAAGAAAAAAGCTGCATGGCGGGTTTGTTCAAGGTGAGCTTGTGACGGAGAGGGTAAGGACAGACGGTTGGTGTGAATAGAACGGAGCTGGTGGTAAGGGGTATGAAGAGAGATCCGATCTGCAAGGTATAAAGGGGTATTAGTGTAAATAGCATGATGAATCAAAATAAGAAACTTATAATAGAAGCGATAACGGAGAGGTAACCAATGCAAACGGAGAAGAATAGGAGTAATATGATCAAAGCGACGGGAGAACGTAACGAGACGGGCAGCAGCATTTTGGATACGTTGCAGATGGAGGAGTTGAAACTTTGGGAGATTGGCAAAAAAGACATTGCAGTAATCCAAGCGGCTTATGACCAAGGCCAAAACAAGGGTGACCAAGGAAGTCGAGGGGAGGAGAGAACGAACAGCCCTAATCTGTCGTAGGGCAGCGAAAGAACGACGGATAAGGGAAGTGAGATGATCGTGGAAGGAAAGCGTGGAATCAAGAATCACTCCGAGATAGCGGAAAGAGGACACAAGTGGAAGAGGAGTAGAACCAATCGAGGGGGGAGAGTGGGGCAAGAACCACTCAACGAGACCCACATAGCTGTGGACTTGGATGGATTTAAATGTAAGAAGTTCTGTGAGAGCCAAGAAGCAATCTGGGAGAGACAGAGGTTTAGTTGGGAAATATCCAGGGTTAGTGGTGACGTATGGAACAATAGAATAATGTCATCTGCATATATGTAAAAGGACATATGTAGTACATTGCTACCTGGTTGTCCGTCTGGACCTGAACCACCTGGTCTTCCAGATGATCCTTGAAGACACGCAGTGCATGATAGACTGCCCTGAGTTCCGGTAGGTTGATCTGCGAATCACTCTCCTCTGGTGACCATAGATCCTGTGACTGCAGATGATCGCAGTGGGCCCCCCAGCCCAGCTTGGATGCATCTGTTTTGAGGGTGCGTCACGTTGGGGGAGCTTGAAAGGGCCGGCTGGCTCTGAGTGGAATTAAGGAGTGCGCCGATGAACTCCAGTTGCTGGGTGGGCCAAAGCTGGGACTTCGGGAAGTTGACCACAAATCCCAGACTCTGGAGTAGCCCGATGGTGTATTGCATTGCATTGCAGCTTCCCCTAGCGTGGTGGCTCGAATGAATGAATCGTCTAAATAAGGGAAGATGAATACCCCCAGGAAGCGGATGTGAGAGGCCTTGACCGCCAGGTATTTTGCGAATATTCTGGGAGCCAAGGCAAGGCCAAAGGGAAGTACCCGGTACTGAAAATGTCATCGCCTGACGACGAACCAGAGGTACTGATGGTGCCTCAGGTGGATCAGAATATGGGTGTAGGCATCTTTGAGATCCAAGGAGCATAGCTAATCTCCCTGCAGGAGGTAGGGCAGCAAGGTTCTAAGGGATACCATCTTGAACTTTTCCTTGACCAGGAAGTGGTTTAGGTTCTGTAGATCCAGGATAGACCGGAAGCCCCCGGTCTTCTTGGGGACAAGGAAGTAGCAGGAGTAGAACCCTCTGCCCAGAAGGTGCAGGGGACGGGCTCTACTGCTTGATCTTTGAGCAAACCCTCGAGCTTCTTCAGCAGAAGCTCCCTGTTGTGAGAGCCAGAGGAGAAAGAGTTAACACAATAACACAAGAAGAATCATTGAAATGTCTGAATGCTGGCATTTGTACTGAGGTGCATACGTGCAGCTTTCAGAGGTATGTGACATCATATGGAAAAGATGTGAAAACACACTTATCAGTAAATGGCGGACAGAGAGAGGGTAAAAAGGCAATCATGAGATATAAACATGCCAGCTTAGCATGAAGAAGAACATATGGCCCCCCAGTATAGTGGTCAGAACATGGGGAATTGAAGAGATATATTTCTTGGGAACTGAGGGGTGGGAGAGAACCAAGCAAGAAAACCAGATACAGAACTGAGTGAGAGGGCAGAGGTCAGATAACAATATAAATCTGACAAGGCCCAGACTGATAATTGCAGACATGGGCCCCAAGAAAGATCAATGGAGAGGGGTATAGACATGAGTAGAAAAACATGGCAGATCACACAAGTGGGGCCCCAGACAGCTGGAATAAGAATGAGCTAATTAGAAAAGAATGCCCCGATAGTAAGTATGGTCCTGAGCAAGGGTATATAAGGTGACAGGACCAGATACACGATGAATCAGTCTGCTTCGCAGTGGAGGCTGTGGGGAAGTATGGATTCCCTGGGTTCCCTATGGCCTCAGTATTCCTGTTGTCATGTTTGAGAGTTTTGTGTACATGCTGTTTTTGTCTTGTGTATGTCTGTTCTTGTGTCCAGTAAAGCCTGTCATACATTCTCTCACTCGCTGCTGAGTCAGGAAGTAAGACAGAATCATGCAGGCAGGACCAGACATTCTGACTTGTAATTGTTTAGAAATCTGCATCTAAGATAAGACAGAATGACCTTGTTTGCTTGCTGTGAGAGGAGGTAAGATCTGTAATTCCACTGGACTGTTTTCCTTTGTTCTTAATTTTCTGTTTCTGTAAGATAGGGAATAATAAAAAGATCCTTTTGGAAGAAAAATCTGTGAGATAGTTACCATGTACGAGCGTGTTGTCCTGTATAAGGAGAGATTTTGTTCTGCATAAGGTGAGATTTTGTTGAGAAGTGTAAGTCCTCTCCGTGATGTTTCTTTTATTGGGAAGTGATATGTCCTTCCTGAGTGGTTTCCCTTCTGGACAGAGGAAGGTGTCAGCTTGGGAACTGTCTGGCCAACAGTCCAGCTGACCCTTGGATTCCATACACTGTGCAAGAGGTTCATCGCTAATTCAACAGGGAAGAAGGGAGGAGGCAGCTGTGCAAAGTAGAGGAGATAACCTTTCGTGACACCCTGCAGCACCCAGGCATCCTCGGTAATGTTGGCCCACCTGTGATCGAAGTGGACCAACCATGCTCCTATGAACCCTGGGCCCTGTACCTCCTGGGGGAAGGAGGCTATGCCCAAGGAGTCAACCGCCCCCCCCCCCCAGGCTGCAACTGAGGCGCTGTTTGGGGTCTGAGGGCCTTCAGCCTACAGGGGCCATGCCCCTGGCACTTGGCCTGATGGCCCTGTTGGAGAGCGTGATAGATCTGAAACTTGGGGTAATTTCCGTAAGCCTTCTTGGTTTTCGGGTGGAAGGACTTTTTCCCCAAAGCCTTCTTACAGGAAGGCTCAGAAACTTTCTTGGACAGCCTGGTTGTGGTCCTGAATTCCTTCTCCAGCTCGTCAGCCTTCTCTGTCATGGACTTGCCAAAGAGATTCTCCCCCTAGCACAGGACATCGGCTAACTTGTCCTGAACCCACTGCTCCAAGTCGAAGGACTGTAGCCAGGCAAGGCATCAGGCACTAATGCCCATTGAAGCTACCTGAGCCACCGACTCGAAGCAGTCTAAGGCTGTTCGAGTTTGAAACTTGGAGCACTCTCTGACCAATGACCCCAGGGTCCTGAAGCCCTCCAGAGGTTCGCCTACTAACCCAGCTGAGAACCCAGTGATTTCCTTCGCCAGGTCCCTCAGATACATGCCCATGTACAGCTGGTATGCCTGGATCTGGGCTGTGAGCATGGAGCCCTGGAAACACTTTCTACCAAAAGCATCCATGGTACACGCCTCCCTGCCTGGAGGCACCGAGGAGTGCATTTGTTGGTTCTTAATGTGATGCACAGCTGACTCCACAACCATGGAGTTATGTGGCAACTGTGATTTCTGGAAGCCAGGGCTCCAGCCAACTCGATACTGTGAATCAAGTCAATGGTTCACAATAGGCACCGTCACCAGGGTCTCCCACATCCTGAAGAGTAACCGCTCCAGGATGGGAGGCATGAGCACCATCAGCACTTCCCGAAGAGGATTCTCATACTGGAGGATCTCGAGATCCTTGGTACACGACTCGTCTTCAGATAAACTACAGGAAAACCAAATTCTCTGGAAGCGATCGCCGCCAACGGTGTAGTGGGGATGGGTCAGAAGGGATGTCCTGGAGGAGAATGGTGTTGGGAGATTCTTCATCTGTCTCCCACGCTGACTCTGAACCAGAGGAGTTGGCTTGCACTCCACGATCGTTGGACCGACTTGGTGTCAATGACTCCTGGCATCAAGGCTCCGGCGCAGCTGGACCCGACGACATGCCAGCCCACGACTCGGAAGCTGATGGAGTCAACACTGAACTGGCCAACCTCTCCAGGATAGGAGGGGCATCCTCTGGGGATGTTCTGGAGGAGAATGGCCCAGTCTAGGGTGCGGACGGCCCAGTCAGGTGTGCTGACGACCTGGCGTGACCGGGAGTTGGTTCCCTGTGAGCCTCGACAAACACAGCAAAGCTGTGTTCGAGGGCCAGCATCCTAGCCTTAATGGCCAATGGTGCAGCCGGAGCGGGTGCCAATCTCGGGGGCTCCGAATCCAAAGCCGGGTCCTGGGAGGGTGAGTCCCGGATGGTAATGGCCTCAAGGGAAACAGTGTGATCCCCCAACTCCACTGTTGACGTGTCCCTCCAAGGTAGCTTGGGGGGCCACTCTCTGTCATCCCTGGCGTCGAGTTGAGGGCTCGCGCCTGGTCCCCAAGGTTTTACCTCCTGGGCCAGGGTCGGACCTCGATTTGGGCTTCGATGAAGTCTTCTACCGGGGAAGATCCTCAGAGGACAACTCCAATGCCCATCGATCCCATGGCTCCGAATGGGCTCAGGAGCCCAATGCTGAGTTGCCCGATGCCGGCATTGAAGGAGGGATTCCACTCCCGATGCCAATCCTGGGGCCTATTTGCTGAACAGCTCCTCCTGTGACCTTTCACGTTCCTTCCAGGTCTTAGCTGACATCAAAAGGCACAATGGGCAGGGAGACACATCATGGTCCGCCATGAGGCAATAAATGCAGGAACTGTGGCGGTCTGTACAGGACATAGTGCGATTGCACTTGCCATACTACTTGAAGCCGCTGATCGAAGACATAGTGGGAAAAATGAGCCCAGCGATGTCAAACTCCAACGATTTGACCAGCTAGGCCGCGAGTGAAAAACCCGCGGGCCAAAAAATAAAATAAAAGAAAGGTATCCAAGCAAAAAGCATGACATCAAGGTGTTGGACTCGGGCGCAGAAAGGTGATAGATTATTGAAAAGAAGAAAATATTACCAATACCGATGGAAAAAAATAAACTTTATCTGGGTGCACAGACAGCACATCTGCAGGGCTCTGCGGAAAAAAGAAGACTGAGGTAAGATGGCATCTTTGGGCGGGAAGGTGACCATGCATGCGCAGTGTAGGTCCCAAAGGATTTCTTTGAAAGATGGGAATTGGATCTGCGCTGGCTCCGTCGTCACCCATATGTGAGGACTGACTTCCTGTTTGTTCCCAGAGAAAGACAGATTTGAGAATCATCAGCATAAAAATGATATTGAAAACCATGGGAGGAGATGAGAGCACCAATGGACTGGGTATACAGAGAGAAAAGGAGAGGGCCTAGAATTGACTCTTGGGGTACACCAACTGAGAGAGGGATAGCAGTAGAGGAGGAACCACCAGAACAGACAATGAAATAGTGCTGAGAGAGATAAGAAGAGAACCAGGGCAATACAGAGCCCCTGAAACCAAGTGAGGACAATATATCGAGGAGCAGGTGGTGGTCAACAGTGCCGAATGCAGCAGAAAGGTCAAGAAGAATGAGAACTGAGTAAAGGCCTTTGGATTTAGCCAGGAACAAGTCAATGGAGAATTTGGCAAAGGTCATTTAAGTAGAATGTAAAGGACAAAAGCAGACTGAAGTGGATCAAGGAGGGCTTAAAGATGAGAGAAATTCAAGGCAATGGCGGAGAAATGCATATTCAAGAATTTTGGAAATGAAGGGAAGAAGGGAGATGGGTCGATAATTTGAGGGACAAGTAGGATCAAGCGAAGGTTTCTTGATGAGAAGTGTGATTACAGCATGCTTGAAGGCTGCAGGGAAAGTGGCAGTAGAGAATGATAGGTTGAGAACGTGTGTGATGGAAGGAGGAGATGGAGTTAAGGAGACAGGATCAGAAGAACAAGTAGTAAGTTTAGAGGAGGAAAGAAGATGAGAGGCTTCCTATTCGGAGATTTTAGAAAAGGATGAAAAGGTGACAGAGAATGAGGGGAAAAGATGGAATTGAAGAGGGGAAGAAGCTGAACTCATGGGGAATTAGAGTGTAATTTTGTGGACTTTGTCATGGAAATAGTCGGTAAGGGTTTGGGCAGAAAGATAAGGAGGGGTCGGAGGTGGAGGCGACTTGAGGAGAGAGTTGAGTAGAGACGCGCGGTCAGAGGCAAGAGAGTTAGTTAGATGGATATGGTAGTTTTGCTTGGCAAGTTCTATAGCTAACTAGAAGGAAGCAAGCATGAAAAAAAGTCAGAAAGGGAGCGGGATTTGAGTCAAATGTGCTCGCTGAGCGGGCTCAGGAGCGTAGGTAGCGGGTAGTTGAAGACAGCCAGGGCTGAGGTATAGTGCGCCTCACAGGACGTGGCATGAGCAGAGCAAGAGCATCCGAAGCAGAGGAGAAAGCAGTATTATAGGAAACTATAGTCTCATCAACAGACTTAGAAGGCAAAGTGGAGGAAAGAGGTGATGAGATAATAGTGGAGAGAGCCAATGGATCGATAGCATGAAGAATCCTAAAAAGATAGAGATGTCTAGGTGAGACTGAGGCAGGGAGTGATGAAGAGTGAAGCTTAGCAGGTGATGGTAAGATAAGGGAAGAACTAAGCAATGGAATTGAAAGGGTAAACAATTAGAGAAGAAAATAAGATCAAGACTGACCGTGCTGATGAGTAGGGGCAGAAGAGCAAAGCTGGAGGTTGAATGAAGAGTAAGGGAAAGGAACTTAGAAGCATACGGGTCAGAAGGATTATCAACTTGAATATTAAAGTCATCAAGAGTAAGGGAGGGGGAAGAAGAATCGAGAAATAAGGAGAGCCATGAGTCAAAGTCAGTGAGAAAGGTAGAGGTGGACTTGTCAGAGGGACTATAAATAGCAGCTATCCAGAGATGTAAGAGGTTAAAAAGGCGGATGGTTTGGCCTTCAAAGGAAGAAAAAGAATGAGACTGAGATAGAAGGAGGAGTTGAAATTGGCAGGAAGGAGAAAGCAGAAAACTAATCCCACCACCATGACCAGTGATAAGGAAGAATGTGGGACAATTGGTAGCCGCCATGACAGAGGGCAGCGACCGAAGCAGTGTCATCTGGGAGAAGCCAGGTCTCAGTAAGAGCAAGAAGATGGAAAGCATTAGAGATGAAAAGGTCGTGAGTAAAGGGAGTTTATTAGATATGGAATGAGCATTCTAAAAGGCACATGAGAAAGGGAGAGAAGTGGTAGAGAGGAGAGAAATGTGAATGAGATTAGAGTGGTTGAATGAGGAGTGAGAGTGAGAGAATAGTCTAAGGGATCCAGGTAAAGGGGATGGAAGGATACCCCTATGAAGAGAGGCTAAAAAGGTTAGGGCTCTTTAACCTGGAAAAGAGACGGCTGAGCGGAGATATGATAGAGGTCTATAAATTAATGAATGGAGTGGAACGGGTAAATATAAATCGATTGTTTATGTAATCAAAATATAGAAAGACTAAGGCACATGCAATGAAGCTACAGGGTAAACTATTTAAAACTAATAAGAGAAAATATTTTTTCACTCAACGTATAATCAAACTCTGGGATTTGTTACCAGAGGATGTAGTAAAAGCTGTTAGTGTAGCTGGGTTTAAAAAAGGTTTGGAGAAGTTTCTGGAGGAAAGGTCCATAAACCATTACTAAAAGGGACCGAGGATATCACTGCTAGACCCAATACAAGCACTGTGGAACCTGTGTCTTTTGTGGAAACTGCTAGGTACTTATGATTGGCCACTGTTGGAAATAGGATACTGGGCTTGATGGACCTTGGTCTGACCCAGAATGGCATATCTTATGTTCTTAATCTGTCGGCCAGTGAGTTGTTCTGGCCTGGCAGGTATACTGCCCATAAGAGTATGCCCATAGGAGTATGTCCTGCTGGACTATGTAGGAGCAGAGGGCCACTGGCTCGCAGCAGAGGGTGCGAGACCCTGTGCCCCCCTGCTTGTTCACATAGAACATTGTCACCTGGTTGTCTGTTTGGATCAACACTGGCTGGTGCCATAGGCGGTGGCAAACAGCTCGGAGGGCTAGATATATCACCCGCAGCTCGTGTAGACTGATCTGCTGGTTGCTCTCATCCTGCAACCAGCTGCACTGAGTGCAGAGTTCCTCGCAGTGGACTCCCCATCTGAACAGAAAGTCATCCGTAGTGAGAACCTTCAAAGGACTTGGAATTTGGAAGGGCATCCCTGCCTCGAGGTACTGGGGGTTTTGCCACCAGGTCAGAGATTCCGCCAACTGGCGGGTCTCTGAAACTCTGTCCCAAAGATGGCCTGTGGCCTGTGTCCACTGGTCCCGAAGGCACCACTGTGCAGCCTTCATGTGAAGGTCAGCATCCAGAGTGACATGGACCGTGGAGGCCATGTGCCCGAGTAGGTGCAGCAGGAGCTGAGCGGACACCAAGGGATGATGTTGTATGTTCAGGGCCAGTGTCCTGAGATGGTCGGCTCAGTCCCCGGAAAGGAAGGCCTTTTCCTGGTGGGTGTCTAGTCTTGCCCCTGTGAACTCCAGACACTGTGTCGGGAGGAGGTGGGACTTGGGGTAGTTTATTACGAACCCCAGATGCTGCAGGACCTAGATGGTACGTGCAGTTGCCTTCTGCATTTCCAAGACTGTGCCTCCCTTTATGAGCCATCATCCAGGTAGGGAAAGACAAAGACCCCCTGGAGGCGGAGGAAGGCAGCCATGAATACCAGGCACTTGGTGAAGACCCTTGGGGCGGAAGCCGAGCCAAAGGGCAGCACCCTCTATTGGTAGTGGCCGCCTCCCACCATAAATCTCAGGTACTGCCTGTGGTTGGGATGAATGAAGATGTGTGTGTAAGCATCCTTCAGATCCAAGGAGCATAGCCAATCTCCCTGCTGGAGGTAAGGCAGCAATGTTCCAAGGGAGAGCACCTTGAACTTCTCCCTCAACAGGAATTTGTTTAAATTGTTCAGTTCGAGGATGGGCCTTAGGCCACCTGTTCTTTTTGATATGAAGAAGTATCTGGAGTAGAACCCCTTGCCCCTGAGATGGTGGGGAACTGGTTCCACCACTCTGTCCTCGAGAAGACTTGCGAGTTCCTTCTGTAGAAGGTTCTGGTGTAGGGGAGACCTGGGGGCTCTCCCGGAAAGAAAGGGGGAGGTGTCTGAGCCAGAAGGAGGAGGTAGCCCTCCTTGACCACCTGGAATGCCCAAGAATCGGTGGTGATGCCTGTCCACCTTTGGGCATAGTGAATGAGACATCCCTCTGTGGGCTGCTGACCTCCTTGGGGTGGAAAGGCTATGCCTAAGGAGTAATGACTTCTCCCTGCCTGTGCTAGGGTCGACGCCTGGGGCGTGGGAGAGTTCTGCTTATGAGGGCCTTGCCCAAATCCCTTAGCCTGCTGATCCTGTTGGGGAGTCGGGGAGGCCTGAAAAAGTGGATAGTTTCTGTAAGCAGCCCCTTTCCTCAGGTAGAAGGGCTTTTTACCCGAGCCCTTCCTTCGGGGAGGGGCAGCGGTCTTCTTAGAGAGCCTGATCCTCATCATGAACTCGGTTTCCAGCTCGGCAGCTTTGTCAGTCATGGGTTTGCCAAAGAGGTTCTCTCCTTGGCATGGGACATCTACCAATTTGTCCTGAACCCATTGCTCGAGGTTGGAAGACTGTAGCCAAGCCTGGCTTTGGGCACCGATGCCCGCCACCGCTACTCCAACCACTGACTCAAAGCCATCATAGGCTGCCCAAGACATAAATCTGGAGCACTCATGGATGGCCTTGGGCAGGTTCTTGATCCGCTGCAGGGATTCCTCGGAAAGACCAGCTGAGAACCTGGCAAGCTCCTTCGCCAGGTCTCTCAGGTAGATGCCCATGTTCAGCTGGTAGGCCTGGAACCGGCCAATGAGCATCGAGCCCTGGTAGCACTTTCTGCCGAGGGCATCCAAGGTGTGCGTCTCAGTGGGGGGCACAGAGGAGTGCGTCTTCTAACTCTTCAGCTGACACATGGCCAACTCCACCACCATGGAGTTGTGCGGCAGCTGTGACTTCTGGAAACGTGGGCTCTGGCAGACTCGATACATCGAGTCTGAGCCACTTGCTCACCACTGGCACCGATGACGGTGTCTCCCACATAGGGAGCATTAGCCGTTCCAGGATGGGTGGGATGGGCACCGTAAGCAATTCCCTCAGGGAGGCCTTATATTGGAGTATTTCTAGCTCCTCCATCCGAGAGTCCTCCCTGATTCCATCGGGAACTCTAGAGCCTTGGACATGTCCCTGGCGAAGTCGAGGAATGCCATGTCCTCGTGTGGGGGCCAATGCTGGGGCTCCGAAGGAGGGGAGTCCGAGGGGACGTCACGGTGGTGAGGGTGTCTGGCGACTTCTCATCCTCTGTCTCCCACTCAGAGTAGTCCATCAAGGACTCGAGGGAAGGATGGCTCGCGGGCTCTGGGCATGACCCCTGCCCGTGGCCCATGAAGGCCCCGCAGCTGGCGCCGAGTGCACTAGTTGGGGAAAATCGCAGCCTCGTGGAGCGGGAACTGAATCGAGACCTCAGCTGAGGATCGACACGAGGCCGAAGGGTCTCAAGGATCGGTTCGGCCTCCAGGGACGTCTTCGACATCGAGGGCCCGGTGGTCTGGGTGGAGGAACCAGTGGTACCCGCTGCTGGTCCATGAAGGCAGACAAGATGCGCTCCAAGGCTGCCATTCTGGACTCCAGGCCAGAAGGCTCCGCAGCCATTGGTGCGGACACCGAAGGAATCGGGCCCGAAGCTGGTTTCTCTAACGGGGAGTCCTCGATGAGGATGGTGTTTGGCAACTGAGGCGGTCCAAGGTTGAGTCCTTTCGGGGAACCTTTGCAGGCTGCTCCTTCTCTGATCCCTTGGACAAGCATCTAATTCTGTGGGCAGGGCCGGCCCATTCATTGAGCAAGAATGTTGTTTGCACAGGGGCCCCGCGTTTCAGGGGGCCCTGCACAAACAACATTCTATATTAAAAGCCCAGGTATATTAAAAAAAAAAAAAAAAAAAAACTGGCTGCTGCCACTGAGGCAGCAGCAGAATCAAGTGTCTCACGGCCCCCTCCGCGCCTGCCCGGCAGAGCCCTCCATGCATCAGTCCCTCTCCACGTCGGCTTTCAGAGCCGCGAAGGGAGAGTTTCCCTCTCGAGGGTCTGTTAAGCCAGCCGGGGCTGATGGGAAACAGGAAATGCCTGTTTCCCATCAGCACCGGCGGGCTTAACAGAGCCGCGAGAGAGAAACTCTCCCTTCGCGGCTCTGAAAGCTGGCGCGGAGGGGACTGATGCAGGGAGAGAGGGCACTGCTGGGCAGGCGGGGGAGCCGCGAGACACTTGATTCTGCCGCTGCAGCAGCCAGTTTGATTTTTTTGCTTAATTTTCCCTGGGCTGATGGGGGGAGGGGTTTAGGACTGGTAATGGGCTATGGGGGGGCTAAGAATGAAAATGGAGTGATGGGTTAGGATTGGAAGTGGGCTGATGGGGGGGTTAGGACTGGAAGTGGGCTAATAGGGGGATAGGATTGGTAATGAGTTATGGGGGGGCACTAGGACTGGAAATGGACTGATGGGGGGTTAGGACTGGTAATGGGGTGATGGGGGGTTAGGACGGGTAATGGGCTATCGGAGGGCTAGCATTGGTAATGGGCTGGGGGGTTTGCTAGGGCTGGAAATGGGCTGAGTGGAAGGGGGGCTTGAACTGCAAATAGCTGATGGGGATGGTAGCTTGGAATGGAAATGGGCTGAGTGAAAGGGGGGCTTGAACTGCAAATAGCTGATAGGAAGGGGGGCTTGGAATGGAAATGGGCTGTGAGGGGAGGGAGCTAGGACTGGAAATGGGCTGAGTGGGGGGGGTGGCTAGGACAGGAAATGGGCTGATGGAGGGCTAGGAAAGGATTGGAAGTGGGCTGTTAGGAGGTGCTAAGATTGGAAATGGGCTGTGGTGAGGGTTTGGATTGAAATGGACTCATGGAGGGGCTAGAACTGGAAGTAGGCTCATGGGGGCTTGGATTGGAAATGGGCTGAGTGGAGGAGAGCTAGGATTTGACATGGGCTGATGGTGGGGCTAGGAAAGGACTAGAAATGGGCTGATGGGGGGCTGGGATTGAAAATGAGCTGATGGAGGGACTCGGATAGGACTGGAAATGGATGGGGGAGCTAGGACTGGAAATGGGCTGATGGTGGGGCTAGGATAGGACTAGAAATGGGCTGAGGCGGGGACTAGAAGGGAGCGGATGCTGGGTGGGGCTGGAACTAGAAGGGAGCTGATGTTGTGGGAGGATTAGAATGGGATGGGGCTGGGAGAGTGAAATGGAGAGGGGAAAATATTTTGTGTGAGAGGGAAGAAAAATCTACAATTGGCCGGGTATTGGGAGAGTAAGTGGGACTTGAGGATGGAGGGGGAAAATTTGAGTGGATGAAAAAGGAATGAGGAAAGAGCAAAAGGAGAAAGATTAGTATGTTAAAGCAGAAGTAGAGAGAGAATGGAAAAAGACTAGAAGAGAGAAGAAAGGACAAATGGACAGCAGGCGATAGAGAGTTAGCAGAAGACACAAAGAAACCAGAAGAAAGTGGCTGGAGCAATTGCAACTGAAAAAAAAATGCACAAAAAGGTAGAAAACTAATCTCTTTATTTTGAATTTATAAACTGGAATATGTCAGCTCTGGGAAATGTGCATCATTAACGTCTGCACTTTGTTTGGTACAAGAGGAAATTAATTTATAGTTTTATTTCTACAGTGTTGTTGTACATTCCAAGTTTGGTTTTGGGGGTTCCCAGTTTAATTATTGTCTTTCTGTTTCTAAATTGTGATTCCTTGTTTGGTGATGGTCTATGTTCTGCATGTGTAACTGAGCTGAGGTATTCTGTTTATGTAATTCCTATTTGACATTACCACATGTTCTCTTTCCCCAGTAGGTCATGTATTCTTATTCTCTGAAATGTATTGGTTTAATATTTGCAGTGTTGCCTTTTGATAGGTAGAGTATGGTGCTTTGTGAGTCCTGGTAGTGCTGTTACGATACGGAGGGTTTGCTATTTGTTCTAAATGGGCAGTGTTTGTAGTAGTTCCTAATGTGCCTGGCGGTTGGCACTGGATTACAGTAATGTAGAAATCTTTTAGTCTTTATCCATACACTCATTAAGAGGCATGTTTACAAAAGGTTAGTGTATGATAACATTATGCAAATAGTTATGAAAATGATGCCCCTTATTTATTTATTTAACAGTATTTCTATACCGCCTTATCTTACAATCAAAGCGGTTATGCAAATGAGGCCCCGCATCGAGTCTCTGCACATGGCCCCACACCCCCCTTGGGCTGCCCCTGTCTGCGGGACCTGGCTCGGGGCATACCCGGCCTGTTGAAGCTATCCAGGGACGCCACCTTCGAGATCTTCTTCTTCTTGAATTGAGGGACCCAATTGGGGTCCATAAGGCTATCCCATGATTCCATGGCTTCAGATGAGGCTCTGGCCTTCAGAGGTACCAGGGACTCCAGGAAAAATTTATCGTGCTGCTGCTGATGGCTCTTGAGGGCCTTAGTGGACATCCTTTTACAGAGGCCACATGCCTTGGGGTCATGGTCTGGTCCCAGGCAGCAAAGGCAGCAGTCATGTGTGTCGGTCAGGACATTATTTTGGCACACCGATCACACTTCTTAAAGCCATTGGTAGCCATGGTGGAAAAAAGTACCCCAGCGAGGTCAAAGACCAGCGATGCTGCCAGTTGTAAAGAAGGCACGAAGGTGCCAAAGAAGGGAAAAAAACTAAGAACCCGATGCTATCCCACTTTCAGTTGGTTTACCTCAGGATTCTATCTTGGGCCCTTTTCCCTTCACTATACTTATCCCCTTGATGCCCTGATTTCCTCCCATCTTTATGCTGATGACTCTCAGATTTACCTCTCAGCACCAAACTTTCTCCAGGAATCCAAGTCAAATCCTAGCGTGTTTGTCTGACGTTGCTGTCTGGATATCAAACAGCCATCTGAAACTGAATATGACCAAGACGGAGCTTCTTATCTTTCCTCTCAAACTTAGCTCCCCCTTTCCTCTGTCTCTATTTCTGTGACTAACACTGCTATCCTTCCATTATCCTCAGTTCGCAACCTGGGGATCATCTTTGATTCCTTTCTCTCTTTCTGTACATATCCAACAGATAGCTAAAACCTCTCTTTATAACATCAGCAAAATTGTCTTTTCCTTTCTGAACACACTACCAAGACCCTCATCTACCCTCACCTCCTGCTTGAACTTTTGCAACCTGCTTCTTGCTGGTCTCCCATTGAACCATTTCTCTTCCCTTCAATCTATTGAAAATTCAACTGCATATCTAATCTTCTGCTAGTTTTGCTATGCTCATGTAACCCCTCTTTTCAAGTCTGTTCATTGGCTCCCTATTTGTTTCTGCATAGAGTTCAAACTTCTCCTACTGACCTACAAATGCATTCATTCTGCAGCGCCTCATATCTCTCCCTACACCCTTCCTCGGGAACTCTACTCGTCAGGTAAATCAATTTTATTTGTGCCCAGACTCTGTTCCTTCCACCTTGCTGTGCCATACGCCTGGAACAGACTTCCTGAGTCAGTATATCAGGCTCCATCTCTGGTCCAATTCAAATCCAGACTAAAAACCTACCCTTTCAAAGCTGCTTTTGGATCCTGACACTCTTATTCTCCTATTTATGCCCATGCATGTTTTCATCATTTCTCTTACAGCATTACCCTAATCCCTTGTTCTTGTGTGTGTCCGTCTTGAACAGCCTGTAAGCTCTGTAGAGCAGGGACTCTCTCTTATGTGTATGTGCACAGTGCTGTGTGTGCCTAGTAGAGCTATAGAAATAAGTAGTGGTAGGGGAGAGGGGTCTCGAGGGGCTCTGTAGTGTGGCACAGATGTCCTGTAAGGTGACTGGGGCTCTTTGGGTCTTTGATGGCTCAGTGCAGCGCGGAGTGCGCTATTAGAATAAGGGGTCCTTGCACATACCGATACTAGACTTAACATGAATGCACCGGGGAAGGCCGGGGAGGGGAGGATGGATGGGTGGGGGGTGAAAATATAAATATATGTGAATAGTGTGAGGTGTTAAGATGTCTGTTTTTTGATTTTCAATTTTAAAAAAAAGTAGTAGTAGCAGGTACTAGTAGTAGCAGCATCTGCCCTTCCCCAATTCTTGTCTGTAAAATAAGACTGAACAGACCTGAGCTACCAGAATTTCCCTGGGCTTTCTCAGTATCCTAAAATATATCCCATTTGCCTCCACTGCCTTTATCCATTTTAAGTTTTGCTTGCTAGATATAAATCCACCACCAAGGCATTTAAAGTGTCTCTGGGAGCAGGAATGGGGAAGTAGAGACCTCACCAAGAAGGTGGGAGTTGGGGCTGGCCTGATGATTTTCAGCACTCTGAACTGTGTGGGGATGCTGCAAAGTGAAACAAAGTCAAGGGCGATGCCTGGTGGCCAGACTTAAAAGCCCCATGATACTGTGATCTAGAAGATGTGCAGGAGCATTGCTCCTGGCCTCAGGACTGTTCCTGCGATGACCAAATTTAGGTGGATGGGTTTATATACCCAGAGAGCTTCCCCTATTTGTTACAAATGAAGGGTCATGGTGGCAGAGTCAAAGCAGTGGCTCTGATTGGTTAGGAAGAAAGAGAGAGAAGGAATCACTGGGCTAAAAAAGAAGGTGGGAGCAGAGATTCCCTCTTAGATTATGGAAGTGGTGGTAGAAGAGCTTTCTCTAAACATATGCCATGCTGAAAGGAGAAATCTCCTCCACGTCTTCACAAGCACCAACCAGCGTGAGCAGCAGTGCCCCCATAACACCTGCCCCCTTAAAGGCACGCGGTGGACTAGCAGTGATGCAGTCAAATAGCAATGTGCCATAAATCAGCAGTTAGGGTAGTTTTAGCAACGAATGATGATATTGGATGGTTTCTTGACTCATAGTATACAGCATTTTCACTAAAAGTAAGACTTAACTTGCACACTTCAAAAAAAGGCATGGAGCAGCAGGTATAGCCCTAGTCCCCTTACTGGGCAGATTAGCTGGACCATGTTGGTCTTTATCTGCCCTCACTTACTGCATTACAGTCAAAAGAGACCAGAAGTGCAGATATATTTCTTTATGGTTCCAAGTCATTTCCTAAGTAAAACAGCCCATTCTACAGTGCACACTGATGAATGATTCAGCGCGGATCCTGCTTTATATTACTTTTAGACTAATCATCGTTTGATGGAAACGGAACTGTATATTGCTGGCTTGGCTGCAGCTTTCTGAATCCAGTTCTACTGTTGCTGAATGCCAAATGCTCTAATGTTTTATTAAAGCACTACTTCCAAAACTGAGAAACAAAATCAGCACTTACTTTCACTACAATGATCCTAGATGTGCCTTCACACGGCTCTTCCTTCGCCGCTGAGGGCTCAGATTCAAAAAGGGTGCCGTGGGACTCCAGCAATTTGATCACAATACGATTGCAGGTTTCCAGCTCTTTCATACCTTCGCTTCCTGTGGGCACACTGATAAAGAACAAGGGACATGTCATAAACAGGAGCACTGAACAAAAAAGCACTTTGCCACATGGGGGGTAGCTATATGTATGATCTACTCCTCAAAAATGTCTAAGGCTGTTTACTTAATTAGTTGTAAAGTTACCAAACCACTCTCTTTCTACATCTCACATTTGAGTTTAATTAGAACCGGGTCTCAGACTGTTATCAGTACATATTACGGGATTAACTCCCCGTTGTACTAGCTTCGCATCAACGACCACAGTTCATGTTAAGTTTCATAACACTTGCATTCATGATATACTGATTGTCACAATGTTTTAATTCTGAAGATCACGCTGGTATATTTCTATAAACTGTACACGAATGCAGTAAGTAGAAGAAACTTATCTTGTAATTTGTCTTATCTTTATGTTTAACTTGACTTTCCCCGACGCCACCATTCAGCACCGCATTTGCGTTTCACGTAAGTTTCATCAGGGGTTCAATGAAATGCTGTAAATAAACACATCTTCCATGTAATGCCAAGACGAAACAACAAAATCTCTTAGATATTTTCAGCGTTCCTACACATACCTCATTAAATTGCAGAGACTACTCTTGCTAGCGCTATGTGCGTTGTGACGTAGAAGCCTCTCAAGAAGAAATGGAGATAGACGGAGATCTGGTGGAGAAAACTGGTACTGCAAGGGAAAGCAGGATTTTCTCTTCAGAAAGGAAAAAACATGTAGCTGATCAGGAACCACACCTCACCTTAGGGGAGGAGATAGGTCAAGTCCCTGATTGGGCACGCCCAAGCAGGAGGCGGGCAGTTCAACACACGGGGAGCTTGTTAAGCAATCAGACACAGAAACAGTTAGTAGAGAGACAGGAAGAGTTGGAGAAAGAGAGAGAGAAACAGCAACGGCAAGGAGAGCAACAAGGCAGCTGTGTTCCACGGAGGAGCAGTTTGGAGTCACGAAGCAAGTACTTGGGAGACTCAGGGGCAGTGAGAGACTTCTATGGGAAGAAGGGCTCAAAAGCACTGAGAGACCTGAAGATACAGCCCATGATTCCAGAGAACCAAGCAGGACCTTGGAGCAGAAATCAGAGGGATAAAGATTTCTCCTGGAGATACTCTCAGCACAAGGTACGAAGTGGGGTTGAAGCAGCTAGCAGCTATAATTCTGGGAAGCAAGAAAGCTGGAAGGTTAACTTTAAAAGCCAGAACAAAGTCAGACAAAACTGTGGCAATTTGGCGCAGCCTGAAAAGCATTCAAGCAGCACAAGATATTCTAATAAGCCAGCTGAAGCCTAGAAGCTTATAGAAAGAAAACTGCTGAGCCTTATTGGAGAGACGTGAGCCAAGATAAACCTGACGTTTCTACTTTTAAAAGCCTGTTCAGAAACTCTCCAGAGCCAGTTGAAGTTTTAAAGGAAAACCCAGCACTTACTTTTAAAGATAAGTGGGGGAAGGGTTTTACTAGCACGCCGAACTGTTGTGCTGACAAAAGCAGCCTTGCTAATTACCATGAGATAGACATCTTAAGCAAATGTTTACCTGAAGCAGGAGAAAAACTTCAGCGTAGCAAAGGGAAAATGCAGGCTGAATTACTTCTAACAGAGTTCATGGAATTCTTAGAAAGAAAGGCAGTTTCTCCTTCTAATTCAGCACAGCATGCAAACAGCTGTGAAGAGGAGATGCCCTTAGATGTGTCCCTGCCTTCCACAGAGCAAGAGATAGCAATGGATTGCTCAACCTGTATCATTGAAAAGGACATTAATTAAAGTGCTTTAAAAGTTATATGAAAGAAATATAACAGAAGTTACCTTACTCATGAAAGTTGAATAAGTTGAAGCATTTTTCTGGATATAAGAAGCTTTGCTGTTGTACCAGACCTTTTAGTTTCTCTTCATGAAAGAGTCACATGACAATTTGAATGTGAATCCAGAAGCTAGTGGACACTTAGCCCAGCATTGCAAACCCTGTATATTTTGGTTTTCTCACTCTTGTTTTTGTGCTATAAAATTTCTTAGCATCTGTTTGCACTGAACTGCAAAGCGGGAAATAAACCTCATAAAAAGAAATTTCTTTGCCTGCCTTTAACTACTTGAGCATACAACTACAATCTCAACCCCTTCAGGAGGCTCAGGACTACATCACCCAGAATCCCTAGGGTCTCATCGTAGTACCTCACCCCTGAAGGGCACCAATGGCCACCTCCTCCTAGGAACCCTCAAGGTCCAGGTAGTGGGTTGGTGGCAGCGTATAGGTCATCGAGCTATTCAGCTTCAAAAAAACGCCGCGCATGCGGGATGATGCAGACCATAGCCATTTAAATGTTTCCGGCTTTTAAGCATGTGATGCATCCTGTCAATCACTTGAAGGCATGACCCCACTCTATAGCGTTATTTAGACCTCCAGGGGATACTGTTCCTAAACGATATATCCAGCGCTGCTCTCTAATAATCAATGATTGTTCTATGGTCTTACCATTCTGTCCGGTTAAAACTCTGTCCAGACAAAAACATCTAAGTTCCCCAAATTCATGTTGATACTGTAAACAATGTGCAACAATCGGGGCTTCCTGTACTTTACATCGCAGGCGACTGCGATGTTCATTCATACGGACCTTGAATGATCTAATCGTTTTGCCAATGTACGATAATTGGCAAGGACATTTAATGCCATAGATGACAAAACTAGTAGTGCAGGAAGTCTAATGCTGCAAACGATACGTCATATGATTATACTCAAAATCCGTAATGTCTTCCGAAATACAACATATGTTACACTCTCCACAAGGACGATATCCTGTATTGTTTCGAGATGAAATGTCAGGTAATGGTCTAAGCACTGTGGGGCTAAGTTTCTCTTTAAAATTCTGATGTCTGGTCCAGACACATCTGATTTTCTTTTTTTTTTTACGTCCGTTAATGGGAGATATAGCCTCTTATGTCAAAGACACTTCTCATTTTTTACATCTTCTAACAATTAATTCAAGATGGGCAACTGACAAACAAGTTCTTTTAGTCACGCTCGATGTATCAGCTCTATATACAAGCATCCTGCAAGGGGCAGCTTATGATACGATAGTTACTGCTCTGCGAAATAGGGAAGACCTTTCAGAGGAAACCATATCATTTGTATCAAAATTAGCTGAAATAGTGATATTTAAGAATTATTTCATGTTTGAACAGCAGTTATATCTACAAACGTCCGGGGTAGCAATGGGCGCTACCAGCGCCCCGTCAGTCGCAAATTTGTTCATGGATTTATATGAACAGTGTTGGTTACTACATTCTCCTTACAAAGATCATGTACTATTGTGGAAGCGATATATCGATGACGTTTTTATGTTATGGAGAGGACCAGAAACCGTGTTGTTGCAGTTTTTTACATGGCTGAATAGCCTGGATTCAGCGATACAATTTACATATACTTATGATCAGCAGAGTATACGTTTTTTAGATGTCACCATTAAGAAAGGAATAAATGGCTGGTCAACTTCGCTGTACCGAAAAGAGACGGATAGGAATACTTTTCTCCACTACCAGAGTGGTCATCCACAACAATTACGAGATAGCCTGCCATTGTCACAGTTCTTCTGGTACAGAAGAAACTGTTCGGATTCTGCAGATTACAAAAAACAGGCACGCAGGCTGATACAGGATTTTCAGCATCGGGGATATCCCAAGCAAATAGTCACTTCTGCGTACAAAAGAGCTTTATATAATAATCGGGCTTTACTTTTAAGTACCAGTAGAGTGAAGAGAATTGATGATACCCATATTAATTTAATCACGAAACACTCTCCTTACAGTAAGCAGATTAAAAAGATCATCAAAAGCCATCATAATGTTATAAGCACATTACCGGGGTTAAAAGAAAATCAGATGTGTCTGGACCAGACATCAGAATTTATTTATTTATTTTTTTTTAAATGTAAAATTTTTTATTGCACACATCAACAAAAACAGTGCATAACATACCACCAAATATGTTACCCCCCCGCCCACCCCCCCCCTCACCCCCCCCCCCAAGCTGTCCGCAGACTAGGGACAGTTCCAAACAACCCCATTGAAAACCATCAACAGCAACATTCAAACAATTAAGGTACTGTCTCCCAATATCTCTACACAGCATTATAGAAAAACCCCTACAAACATGTATGATTCATGGAGGGCGTCTACCCGGGCCGATGGCCCCATGGTAGTCATGGTAAGCAGGATCTAAGCACGGCCACGCACCCCCCACCAGCAAACAAACTGTCCCCCGTATACCACACTTCCCACACTGTCCAACTTACAACCAAAAAAAGTTTCCCCAATACGCCCCCCACCCCCTTCCCCTCCCCCCTCCCCCCCCCCCCCAGGACCTCTAACCCTATAGCAGTACCCTATTGGGCATTCTCCCACTCCAAATATTTCCCCCAGGTGTTAGAAAAGCTCCGCATACTCCCATTCTTTAGTGCGGTGAGCTTACACATCAAGAAAATCTGCCCCACCATCGCCTGAACTTCCCCCAGCCCCGGGAACACAGTCTGTTTCCATCGCCGGCCCACCAAGATGCGCACCGCCACACAACAGAGATTCAGAAAACCACACTCCGCCTTATTCAACCCCTCCGCCTGTATCCCCAATAAGGCCACCGCCGGTAGAGGCGTCAGCTCCTTACCTAAAATCCCACTCACCCACTCAAACACTGTTCCCCATACCTCATTCAGCTCCCGACACTCCCACCACACATGCAAGTACGTACCCACTGCTCCACAGTGGCGCCAACATTGCCCATCCGGGAGCTGGTACATAACCTGCAGCCTCACCGGCGTCAAATGCCATCTATACAGAATTTTATAGTTATTCTCCAACAGATGCGCCGCCAATAACCCCTTATATCGTGTCTTAAAAATTTGCTCCCACTGAGACTCATCCCAACAACCACCTAAGTCCTTTTCCCACTGCAATTGAAAAGCCTCCTTCCCCCCTGCACTCCCCATAAGATTATAAAACTGCGTAACCACCCGCTTGGAGGGCCCCAGGAGTCCCATCACCTCAATACCCGTGGGGTCCCGGGCCAGCTCAGGTAAGATTTTATGCCGGACATAATGGCTGAGTTGTAGGTAGTGATATTCCTCAGAGCCCTCCAAATGATATTGACTCCTCAGGGTGTGGAACGCAACAATTTGTTTCCCTTCAAGCATCTGTCCTACCCGTACCAAACCATTCTCCGCCCACTTGGCAAAACCCGAGCTCTCCAGTCCCGGTGGAATCTCTGGATTCCCCCTAATGGGCACCAATCTAGACCGCCCAGCCCTCCCCAACCAACCCTGCTGCCATTTATTCCATAGGTCCACCGTCCGCCTAGTGTAGGGGTTCCTCACCAGGAGGCCTCTCCGCCGCTCTCGCGGAAGCCACATCCATTCCCCCAAGTTCTGCACCCCCAACTCATCCGCTTCCATTTGTACCCACTCTTTCACCTCATTCCCCCACCATTCCACTATAGCCCCCAATTGTGAGGCTTCTAAATAACGCGCAAGGTCGTGGACCGCTAACCCCCCCTTGTCCTTGCCCTTCATTAAAATCCGCCACGCCACACGACACGGCCTTCCCCCCCCCCCCACAAACTGCATCAGGGATCGCTGCCACCGCTCTACTGCTTTCTTCCCCACCCATATGGGCAAAGACCTAAAAAGGTACAGCCACTGCGGCAGCACCACCATCTTCACGGCCGCAATCCTTCCCAGCCAGGAAAGCCCCTTACTCTGCCAAACCTCCAATTCCCTCCGGATCTTACGTTCCAGGCGCCCAAAATTAGCCCCAAAAAGATCCCCGTCCTGCGGTGTTAGATATATTCCCAAGTATTTTATCCCCTCACTTGCCCACCTATAAGGAAACCTAACCTTAATCCTCTCCCGGGTCACCCTATCCAAAGAAATATCAAGCAGTTCCGACTTAGATGCGTTTACTTTAAAACCAGAACACTCCCCAAATTCCCGCAATATGGTATCTAACGCTGCCAGGGAGTCCAAAGGTCGGGTCAGTATGAATAGTAGGTCATCAGCAAATAGGGAGATTTTACTGGTCACGCGTCGCCCAACCACCCCCCAGACCTCAGTGCTCTCACGTATAAACTGGGCCAACGGCTCCATAGACAACACAAATAGAAGTGGGGAAAGTGGGCACCCCTGCCGCGTCCCCCGAAATAGTTCAAATGCGTCCGTATATTCCCCATTTATTTGAATCTTAGCTAGTGGCCGATCATAAATAGCTTTCACCCACTCCAAATATGCCCCCCCCCCAGCCCCATCCGCTCCATCACTTTAAACAGATAGGGCCAATAGACTCTATCAAACGCCTTTTCGGCATCTATAGCTAACAAGACCAGTGGTTCCGCACAGCTCTTTGCCTGCCATACCGCATTTAGCACTCTCCGTATATTATCCCCCGCTTGCCGCCCGGGAACAAACCCGGCCTGATTTTCATGGATCAACCGTGGCAGGTAATCCCTGAGCCTATTAGCCAAAACCTTTGAGAAAATCTTAAAGTCCGACCCCAAGAGCGATATCGGCCTATAGGAGCCACACAATTGGGGATCCTTCCCCTCTTTCGGCAATATAGTTATTCTTGCCGTACGCATTGTTTCAGGGATCTGTCCCCCTCCCGCAAACGAGTTATACAACCTAGCTAACGGCTCACACAGGACCGTTGCGAACTTTTTATAGAACTTATTTGGGAAGCCATCCAGGCCCGGGGCCTTCGAGGCCGGCAATCCCTTAATAACCAAGGCCACTTCCCGTTCCTCAATGGGACGGGAAATCCGAGCCGCCTCCTCCACCCCCAAACTCGGGAGATGGACCTGCAAAAACTTCTCTACAGGGGCCTGGGAGCTAATCCCATCCACCGCATACAGCTGTTTATAAAATTCCACAAATCGATCCTGAATCTGTTTACCGCCCCGTAACTCACGTCCATGCACATCCCGAATTTTTGTGATAAAATTCCGAGTCCGTAGCCTCTGCAGCCGCCGTGCCAACAGACGCGATGGCCTATTGCCCCATTCAAAGAACTGTTGCTTCAATTTATCTTGTGCAAATTTAAGCTCCGCTAATTCTAAATCCCCTAGTTCCCGATTAAGGCGTCGCAACTCCTGCTCGTGCTGCTGCGGGACCCGCCCCAATTTCTGTAGTGCTTCCAGTTGCTGGATCTGCGCCCGTAGGGCTGCCTTTTTACTCTCCTTCAACCGCTTCATATAAGAGCCAATAGATATCAGCTCCCCCCGCACTACCGCCTTCAAACATTCCCAGATCGAAGCTATCCCACACTCCCCATTATCATTATGTACCAAATAATCCTTTATCCCTTTCTCCACTCTTAGCACTACCTGCGGGTCATCCAAGAGAGATTCATTAAGCAACCATCCTCCCCTCTTCTGCCCTTGGGGCCCCACCCGCAGGTCAATCCACACAGGCGCGTGATCAGAGAGCGTCCGTTCGCCTATCTCACACCTCGCAACCTCCGGTAGCAGGGGTCTCGAAACCCAAATCATATCCAATCGGGAGAAGGAGTGATGTACTGACGAATAAAATGTATAATCTTTCTCCCGGCCCCTCAATTCTCTCCAAGTGTCCGCCACCCCAAGATTATTACCCATAGCCTTTAACAGCCGTCTAGCTCTAGCGTTCCCCTCCCCCGCCCCTGTGGAATTGTCCAGCCTAGGGTTGATAGTCAAATTGAAGTCCCCCCCCATAATCACCTGGCCTTCGGCGAACTTGTCAAGAGCAGAATTTAACTCCTGATAAAAGGGGGCGCCTCATTCGGGCCATAAAGATTAACAAAGGTGAAGATCTGGCCATGCAGTTTAAGCTTAAGAAAAATATACCTCCCTCCCCGGTCTTGTTTAATGGCACACACCTCATGCGGTATAGTACCTCGAACTAGTATACCCACCCCCCCTTACGCACCGCTAATCTGTTGGAGGAGAACCACTGGTCCCGAAATTTATTATGGGACATTCGCCACTCATCCTGTTTCTTCAAATGGGTCTCTTGCAAGAAAATTATATCCCCCCTCAAGCGCTCTATTTCCTTGTATACTCTCTGCCGCTTAACTGGCGCATTCAACCCCCGCACATTCAACGTAAGCACCCGCAGCTTATCCATCCATCACATTGCCCCCCTCCCCTTCACACAGCTCCAGCTTGGGTATGAGATCCCCGTCCAATCCCCCCCCCGCCCCTTCACCCCCCTCCCCCCCTGCCCGGGACCACCATATTGATCCATAAGAGGCATGACATCACCTCCCCACATACCCGTCAATAATCATAACACATAACCAATGGTACACAAAACATATCCAATTATTGTTCCTTAGCTCTACAAGCCAGTTCATCAGCCACAGTCCTCGGATCTGGGTGAGCGCCTCTGCTGCCGCCGCAGCAGCTTATCTCCCTTTTGCGCTCTTTGCCACCCGCCCGCTCGCTCCCCAGGCCGGGGCACACTCGCGTGCTCCACTGTCGGCAGGACCGGGACGTCCACCCAGCCCGCCTGCTTAAGCACACGTGCCGCTTCCTCTGGTGTCCTAACGTGAGAGGCAGCCCCGCCAAGAGAAAATTGAACGCCAAATGGAAAAGTCCACCTATATTTAACCTGCTGCTCGCGAAGCCTCTTCGTTATCGGGGCCATTTCCCGCCTTTTTCGAATGGTGATGGCAGAGAGATCTGCATATAGTTCGACCCGGTGGTTTTCCCACTTCAGTTCCGGTAGCCGCCTAGCAATCTCCATGATGGCGTTTTTAGTAGAATATTCATGGAAGCAGGCCATGATATCCCGGGGCCTGCCCTCTCGGCGGGGGCCCAAAGCTCGGTGTGCACGTTCCAATGTCAAGCACCGCGTGGTCTCCGGCCCCTCTGCCTGCTCCAATATCTGCTTGCTAAGCTGCGCCACCAGCCGCATGCAGTCCTCTTTATCATCGCTTTCGGGCACTCCCCGGACTCTAATGTTGGCCCTCCGGGATCGGTTCTCTAAGTCCTCAACCTTCGCCCACAACTCAGCCATATCTCCATCACAGGCGTCCACCCGTGCTTGCAAGCCCTGTACCGCCTTGTCCTGGGCCTCCACTTTGCTTTCCACCTCGTCCAGCCGGCCGCCCACTTCTCTCACCTCCCCCTTTAGGTCTTCCAGCCAGATCTGAACATCTCCTTGAAAGCTGGCAAGGTCTTGCCTAAGTGTGCCGAACCAGGATTTTAGATCACCACGCAGCCCCTCAATCTCACTCGTCCGCTCCTGGGCAGCTCCCGGTGGGGATTTCGCCCCATCCCCCGCTGATGTTCCAGGCGCCGCCATTTTACTCTTTGCACCAGCGCTCCCCGATCCTCCTTTATACGCGAATGCCTTCAGCTCCGCCGCACCTTTCTTCATCGCGGCCCTCCAGCACGCTTCAGCACCTGCTTACTCCCCAATTCCGGGGGTTTTTCCGCCGATATTCGTGGAATGTGTACCAATTATTCACACAGGCCGTTGGAGCTCCACTCTCACGCTCCCGCTCGGATCGGTGATGTCATTTCCTCCCCCCATCAGAATTTTAAAGAGAAACTTAGCCCCACAGTGCTTAGACCATTACCTGACATTTCATCTCAAAACAATACAGGACATCGTCCTTGTGGAGAGTGTAACATATGTTGTATTTCGGAAGACATTACGGATTTTGAGTATAATCATATGACGTATCGTTTGCGGCATTAGACTTCCTGCACTACTAGTTTTGTCATCTATGGCATTAAATGTCCTTGCCAATTATTGTACATTGGCAAAACGATTAGATCATTCAAGGTCCGTATGAATGAACATCGCAGTCGCCTGCGATGTAAAGTACAGGAAGCCCCGATTGTTGCACATTGTTTACAGTATCAACATGAATTTGGGGAACTTAGATGTTTTTGTCTGGACAGAGTTTTAACCGGACAGAATGGTAAGACCATAGAACAATCATTGATTATTAGAGAGCAGTGCTGGATATATCGTTTAGGAACAGTATCCCCTGGAGGTCTAAATAACACTATAGAGTGGGGGGCATGCCTTTAAGTGATTGACAGGATGCATCACATGCTTATAAGCCGGAAACATTTAAATGGCTATGGTCTGCATCATCCCGCATGCGCGGCGTTTTTTTGAAGCTGAATAGCTCGATGACCTATACACACGATAGCGCTAGCAAGAGTAGTCTCTGCAATTTAATGAGGTATGTGTAGGAACGCTGAAAATATCTAAGAGATTTTGTTGTTTCGTCTTGGCATTACATGGAAGATGTGTTTATTTACAGCATTTCATTAAAACCCTGAAGAAACTTACGTGAAACGCAAATGCGGTGCCGAATGGTGGCGTCGGGGAAAGTCAAGTTAAACATAAAGATAAGACAAATTACAAGATAAGTTTCTTCTACTTACTGCATTCATGTACAGTTTAAAGAAATATACCAGCGTGATCTTCAGAATTAAAACATTGTGACAATCAGTATATCATGAATGCAAGTGTTATGAAACTTAACATGAACTGTGGTCGTTGATGCGAAGCTAGTACAACGGGGAGTTAATCCCGTAATATGTACTGATAACAGTCTGAGACCCGGTTCTAATTAAACTCAAATGTGAGATGTAGAAAGAGAGTGGTTTGGTAACTTTACAACTAATTAAGTAAACAGCCTTAGACATTTTTGAGGAGTAGATCATACATATAGCAATTAGCTGAATCCTCTATGAAATAGACCTATAGGTTTTGGAGTGTTAGAACATGGGGGGTAGCAACAAGAGTGCACAGTGGTGCATAGGACATGAGGGACATCTCAAAATTCTTGTTTTTCAGCTACACAACAGCATCCAATATAAGCTCTTAGTAACCACATTCAAGCTCGTTCATAACGTAGCACCCTCATACCTCAACACCTTAATCTCCGCACAGCCAACCATCAGAAGCAGAAGAACAGTAAATAACAACACCCTTCATGTCCCGAGTAGCATGAGAAATTGCAACGCAAACACCACCAACAGAGCGTTCTCCTTTACTGCTCCAGCACTCTGGAACCAACTGCCCTATGAACTGAGAGCAAACAAGGACTTGAAGGATTTCAGGAAAAAACTTAAGACCCACCTCTTTCAGACCCATTACAACCTAACCTAGTCAGAGTGTCATATACTATTTGAGCAACATGCCCACTTAAACTAATCATACCAGCAAGAAATGCGTCCTGTAATTATGTAAACTATGTATATATGTAAAGCCGCTTCTCAAGCAATCAAATGTATATATGTAAGACTCCTCTCAAACAATCAAATGTAAATCTGTAACCCTTTGATGTGCCTATTACCCATCCCTGCAATCATACTGTATGTTCTAATTCTGGCCTGTACAGCCTCTCCCTTATGTATAGAAAACCGCTGCTGATCGCTGGAAGTAGCGGGATACAAGTGTACACTAAATAAATAAAGTTCTTTGGTGCACTAGTCACCCTATTCCCCTGGCTTGTTGAATATAGTTTACAACTATTTCATGGCTGGAGGTCAGAGAGGAGACAAAATTCCCAGGTAGCAGGACATGCATGCACAATTGCACATGTTATAGAAACCCAGACTCAGGGTTACTTGATATAGGAGAGAAAGCAGTGGCACTTAAATCTGACCAGCTGTTAACTCAAAATTCTGCATTTAAAGAAAAGACTTTGTATTTCGAGTTGGACTGAGGCCACATCCAAGTGCACAGAGCTGGCAAACAGAGCGCCCAGCATGAGCAAGACATTTTTGTGGAGTGTGTTGGCATTCAGGCCTCAGCTGAAGGTATTAACAACCAACAGTAAAGTGCTTTCACTACAAAGATCACTGAACAACCACCAGGTATATGACAGCGCCTTGTAAAAGTCCTCACACCCTGCTATCTAAATAAATAATGAAACCACAATTCAAAATGCATTCCAGAGCTTGCTTCACTGATCCATCCAACATACTCCATACTTTCAAAATGGAAGAACAATTACTACCCATATAGACATATACAGCTTAAGGGGAATGGGATGGCATGAGTTAATCAAAAATAAAACCAAACCCAAGTCAAACCTTTCCTCTATCTAAGATATCTTTTTTGTTGGAGCAGGCTGGAGGCGACTGAAAGAACAACACAGCCGCTCCAGACAGCCAGTTCCTTTTTAATCAAACCAAACAAATATGGTACTTATCGAAGTAGTATCCCAGTGAAGTATTGTAGTAGTCTTTTTCAATGTGATAGCGGTCAAAAGCAGCTTATCCACTCCATGACGCGCATTTCTGAACACTTGATACAGGGCCTGGTGGCCCGAAACGTGCGCGTCGTGGAGTGGATAAGCTGCTTTTGACCGCTATCACATTGAAAAAGACTACTACAATACTTCACTGGGATACTACTTCGATAAGTACCATATTTGTTTGGTTTGATTAAAAAGGAACTGGCTGTCTGGAGCGGCTGTGTTGTTCTTTCAGTCGCCTCCAGCCTGCTCCAACAAAAAAGATATCTTAGATAGAGGAAAGGTTTGACTTGGGTTTGGTTTTATTTTTGTGCTTATTTGTTGTTACCGAACCAGGGGATTTCTTTTTGCTTTATGAGTTAATCAAAGGCAACTCTTGCCTTACCAAATTATTAGATTATTTTGGTGAGCCAATTAATATAAAGGCACATTTTAGACACAACATTGAGACTGACATTGAGGCATAGAGGTCACCGTGTTTACAATTCTGTCTTTACCTGTCTCTGTACAGCTCTGTGTATGCCTTGTAGCACTACAGAAAGGATTACTAGTAGAAGCAGTGATTTTAGAAAGGGCTCTGCTAAACTTGGAGCCTTTTTCAAAATATGAACAAGGAGGTTCAAGAACGCATGTGGCCACTGTGGGTGGTAAGCCGACGTTTTCAGATGATGGATTCCAAATGCGTCCCAGACCTGCGCTAGGTATCGGGACATGAAGTTACTCCCTTGGTCTGACAGCACTTCCCGAGGAAATCCTATCTCGCAAAATAGTTTTATGAGTTCATATGCGATGGTTTTTGCAGATATATTCCTTAAGGGCATTGCCCAAGGGAAACGTGCGGCTTGATCTATGACAACCAGTATATACTGGAAGCCTCTGGGAGTTTTTTTTTTTTTTTTTATAAATTTTATTTTCATTTTTCCAAACTATAAACAATCACAATAGTGATACATAGAAAACCAAACCAGACACAGCAAAACCTAAAAGTAAAATTACAACACTTAAAACAAGCAATAGCAACAGAAAACCCTAAAGCCCCGAAAGCCTCCCCCCCCCCACCCACCCCTACGCTCTCCTCCAGGGTGTATTAGTAAAGCTCCCAAGAGGGGGTCAAATAAAACCTGAAAATGGTCAGCTGTGCAACTTAGCTCTAGCAATAAAATCAACCAATTTTTGCCACTTAAGGTGGTGTTTCCCTACCAGAACCCGAGAATTATATGCACTTTGTTCGAATTGGCTATATAAACTAACTCGATTCCACCATTCATGAAAGGTAGCATTTGTAGTAACTTTCCAATGGCTGATGACCAAGCAAAGTGCTATACCCATCATGAAATCAAGAAGAAAAGCGTTATCCTTAAGGAGTGTGGGTAAATCAGCCGCAGATCGGAGACTGATAATCTGCCAGGAGAGGGGCTCTCGGAATTGGAGGACAAACTGCACCTGTTCCCATACAGTATCCCAAAAGACTCGCACCCCTCGACACTCATAAACAATATGTCGAAGGGTGCCTATCTCCGCCCCACAGGTCCAGCATAAAGGGCTAAGGGAACCATCCCAACGCGCAAGCCTCTCGGGAGTGTAGTAACTATTGTGTGCGAAAAAGTACAAAGTCTGGGTCAAAGAAGCCGATCGAGTCACTCTGACTTGGTTGCCCCAGAACTTTCTCCACTGAGATTCCGAGAGCGTCCGCCCTGTCTCCCGCTCCCATCTCTTTTGTACCTTGCCCCCCAGTGGTGATAAAGACCCAGAGAATTTCTTATATATTTGAGTCACGATTCCCTTGCCCATACTAATTTTAGTAAGGAAAGCTATGGCTCCCTCATTGTCAGAGTCCTGTACCGGGACTAAACCAGCTCCGGCCAGACAATGTCGGAGCTGTAACCACTGAAACTGACAGGTTAAAGGAAGGTCGAATTCCTGTCTAAGTTCCACAAAAGTTTTCCACCGATTGAGAGATTGCAACTGGCTCACCACCCAAATCCCACGGGAAAACCAAGCTTTCCAAGCAAAGGACTTCTTCTGAATTAAAAACGAAGGATTGTGCCAAATAGGCAGAGAGGAACGGGAGAGGCCTTGTGGGTCACAGGCTTTGAGAAACGACTGAAAAGCCTTGAGAGTATCGAGAATAACAATGGGAAGCTGAGAGGTGATAGGGAATTGCATCCCAAGAGCACACCAAAGCGGTATAGGCATTAATAACTTCTCCTCCATGGAAACCCATATCGGTTTCTCAGAGGTAAAGCTTCCCATCCAACGGGACCCCTGCTTAAGCAAAAAGGCATGATGATAGAACATGAAGTTGGGGAAATTTACACCTCCATACTCTCGGGGAAGTCTTAGTTTATCTTTGGAAATCCTCGGAGTTTTATTTTTCCACAAAAATTGCAGAAGAAGCCGTTCAAGATGCTGATACGTCGAAGCTGGTAAAAAACAGGGAAGCATCTCCAAAAAGTAATTAATTTTGGGAACGATCATCATCTTGATAGTATCCAACCTGCCCCACCATGATATCATTAAGGGAGACCACCTCGCGGTCAATTCACGAACTAAAGCCAGTAGCTCTTCAACATTACATCTGAGTGTTTCTTCAAAAGGATAACAATAGCGAACCCCGAGATACTTCACAGCACCCGATTCCCAAATAAAGGGATGATTGCCGAGAGCCTCCCTACGAGCCCATTTGTTCAAAGGGAACATCACCGACTTGGACCAGTTAATTTTATATCCAGAATATCTCGAATATTGGTCAATACAGTCCAGAATTGTGGGAATAGAATCGGGTGATGTGAAAAGAAGCAGGTCATCCGCATATGCGGAAAGTTTCACCTCCTGCCCACCAACCGAAGCGCCATGAATAGCCGAGGTTTGCCGAAGGAGGAGAGTCAAGGGCTCCATCGCGAGATTAAAAAGCATGGGGGAAAGCGGGCATCCCTGTCGAGTGCCGCGTCTCAAAGTAAGGGGAGCCGAAGCAACACCGTTGACACAAATCCGGGCAGTAGGACCCGTATACAGAAGCTCCAAGGCCCGCAAGAAAACCTCCCCGAAGCCAAACCATCGGAGTGTCGCAAACAGGAAAGGCCATTCCAGGCGGTCAAAAGCCTTCTCTGCATCTAATGAGAGGCCAAGCAGCGGTCTCTCCATCCCATCAGCTCCCAGCAACACGTGGCATAGCAGGCGCGCGTTATCCGCGGTCGATCGACCTTCGGTGAAACCGCACTGATCGGGGTGAATTAAGACCGGGAGAATCCCTGAGAGCCGAGCCGACCATACAGTGGCATATATCTTGTAATCCGCGTTAAGCAGTGAGATGGGGCGGTAGTTAGATACTAGCTGGGGATCTCTCCCGGGCTTCTCGAAGACAATTAAATTAGCCGCCGCAAAAGCACCAACCGGCTGCCCTGCCTCGGACAAAAGGCGAAAATACTGTTCTAAACGTGGGGCTAAGGCCTGAGTGAAACTCTTATAGAATTCCACTGGGAGTCCGTCCGGTCCAGCTGCCTTCCCAGAGGCCATAGATGCGATTGCCCGTTGAATCTCCACCACAGTGATGGGAGCGTCGAGCACCGCCCGGTGATCCTCGGTAAGGGTGGGATGTTGCAAGTTAGCGACTAGCTGCGCGAAGCCTTCCGATGAAAATGTGCACTCCGAATTGTACAGAAGCGCATAATAATCTCGAAAGGCCTCAGCGATCTGCGTATCCTTGACTAAGAGATCCGAACCTGATGGGCTCTTGATAGCACTAACCCGTTTGGCCTCTCGCTTACCCTTTAGGGTTGTCGCTAAACGCTTACCCGCCCTATTATTTTCGCGATAATAATTCCCCTGTTGCCGACGAACGAACTGGGAGGCCTCTGCGGACATGAGAGCATTATATTGAAAGCGTAAACGCTGGAGAGGTAGTAAAATACACGGATCCGCGCGTCGGGTAAAAACCCTTTCCCCAGCCTTAATCTGCAACTCCAATTCCTGTAGCCGCTGCTTCCTTTGCTTTTTCAGTCGTATAGCAAAGCTCGTGATAACCGCCCTGATCGTGGCCTTAAAGCCCTCCCACCAAGCCCATGTAAATGTGGCAGGGGGCAAGTTGAACTGAAAGTAGTCAGAGATGGCGGCTTTAATTTCAATCTGAAATTCAGGAACATCCAACAGAGATCTATCTAAAGCCCAATACGGTGACGGGTTGCGGAGAGAGTCGTCCTGTAGGCAGACTGAGACAGGAGCATGGTCCAAGATGTGAATAGAATGAAGGCTAGCTGGGCCCATGTTAGGAACCAAAGCCTTGGAGATTAAAAAGTAATCTATACGGGATTGTGAAGCATGCGGTGCGGAGAAAAAAGTGAACTCTAGATCCTGAGGGTGTTGCAGGCGCCAGATATCGACAAGATCCAGGTCCTGCATCATGGAAGCAAGTATACAGTGCCCTCGGGATCGCTTAACTGATCGAGGAGGCTGACGATCAACAAGGGGATCGAGTGTTTGATTAAAATCCCCCCCAACCATAATTAACTTCCCAGTATCAGCATGGAGCTCCTTTGCTACTTCAATGAAAAAATCAGAGTTGTCTCCAGTAGGAGCATATAAACACATAAGTGACACTTCTAAAGTCCCAAGCTTAAAAAGCACTTTAGCCCAACGACCTGCAGTATCGGAACGAACACTCATCTCAGTTAACTGGAGAGAGCTTCTGGCAAGAATAGCAACACCATTGTGCTTCCGAACTGCAGGAGAATAAGCAAGAACTTTATAAGGTCTCTGCCCCAGCTTTAAGGACTCATGAAGATTCAAATGCGTCTCTTGAAGCAGCAAGACATCAGCCCCAGCCCGACGTGCATAATCTAAGATTTTCCTCCTCTTGATCGGGCTATTAATACCCTGCACGTTGAGGGAGATTACCTTACAAGGGGCCATTGACCAATGCATCGGGATAAGCCTCTAAGGGCCAGACCTTAGAGCACTCGACGAACTGGGGGATTAACCATGCATGATGGGGACTCTTCGTGACAAATTTATAGGAGATAGGTATGAAAAGTATATTTAGAAAAAAACTATAGCTGACCAGTACTAGAAACCCTGGGGGAGAGACGAAACCCAAAATAATTATTGGTGAGCGCAGGCCGGCTGAGCTGGCCCCGGAGACCCGGTAGAAAGTAAGCAAGCCCTCAAAGGAGTGACTATTATGAAAGCATTATCTCAAAACAACAATACAGCATATTAGCAGTTAAAACAATCAGTATATAACAACTAAGAATGTTAACCAATAGGATTAGAAATTGGTGGAGTGAGAGAAAACAATTACAACAGTAAAAGCAAGAGGGGCCCCCCTCGGATCCCAGGCCAAAAGTCGCCAAACTCCAGAACATTAGAGAAGGGCCCCTTGGCCTACAAAGGACTTCCCCCCACACTTAACCTTATACGATAAAGCGGTGAGTCCATGAGACTGTGAGAGACAGATACCACTGAGTGAGACAGGTAGTCCATTCACAGCGATTCAGCGCATCTGTTCGGCTTCTGCGGCTTCCAGGAATCGCTGCAACGCCTCGGGCTCCTCGAAGGTGCGGGTTTGATTATGGTGAGTGACTCGCATACGCGCTGGGTACAGAAGGCCATAACGCGCCTGGATCTGTTGTAAGCGAGGCCGAAACTCCAATAGCTTCTTGCGCCTTATTACTGTATGTTTGGCTAGATCCGGATAAAATGACAGTTTATGCCCCTCAAACTCTATCGGAGCTCTTGATCTCGCTAGCTCCAAGATTTGTGCTGCATGTTGGTACCGCAAAGTGCGCAAGATGACAGGCCTCGATCTTGAGTTGAGCGCCGTGGCGTATGAGGGAACTCGATGTGCGCGATCAATTTCAAAGTCTCCACTGAAGGTACAGCGCAGGATCTCCGGTATAATCTTGATGAGAAAGGCACGCATATCTTTCCCTTCCACTCCCTCAGGGAGGCCGACCAGTCGCACATTGTTACGACGTGCACGATTATTCCCATCTTCGACCTCCCGCTGTAGAGCCTTAAGCTGCCTCTCCAACTTAGATACAGCTTCCAGACGGGTCTCATGGGCTGTTAATATGGCCTCCACTTTATCTTGCCGTAACGAAAGGCCCTCCAACTTGGCACTGAGTCCGGAGAGCTCTTCCTGCATTAAGGTTAGGGATGCCCCATTGGCTTTCACAAGTTCCTTAACTCCCCGAATTTCAGTAAGGAGTTCGAGGTGAGCGTCGAGCCCCTCACGTGAAGGCGCCATTTTTTGTGGGGAAATTGGCTCCGTCTTAGAGCGTTTCACACTGCTATTCGTCGCTCCTGCATAGTCTAATCGCTGCGGTTTCGGGCCCGCCATCAGGAAGGTACCGTGATTAAATTCAAGTAAGTTTATCCAAAAAATTGGTACTTTTTAAGCAGTATTTTTGCCAGGTCTCCCGGAGCCACCGCTCAAGACGTCCACTCAGCTCGGCATCAGGCTCCGCCCCCAGCCTCTGGGAGTTTTGATAAGAGGTCCCACTATGTCGACCGCCAGCCTTCGTGTAGGGTCCGAGATTATTGGCATCGGCTGTAGGGGTACCTCGGGTGGACGCAGGGATGTCACTCGCTGGCATGAGGCACAAGATTCACAGAACCGCGAGGTTTCCTTGAACACTCCTGGCCAATAAAATCTGGCCAGTATTTGGTCAAGTGTTCCCTGTATTCCCTTGTGACCGCCTATTGGGTGGTCGTGTGCCAACCTTAACACCATGGACTTGAAGGTCTTTGGAACGACTAATTGCTTCCGCACTTCATGGGTCCGTGGGTTTATGGCCTCCCTGTATAGTATTTCCTCTTCTTTTATAAACCTTGGAAAGGTATTTCTTTTTTCCTGAGTGTATTCAAATGCACGTTTTAGCGCAGGGTCATCCCTTTGTTCTTTTATAAACGAGGGGAATTTTTCCACCAGCTCCGCTGGAATCCAGGGCAACCCCTTCCCTGCTTCTAAGTCTGCCCGGCCTTGAGAGCGGTATTGCTTCTCCTTAACGTTTCTCAGCTGTTGACTTCTTTATTTTCGTTGAGGGCTCCCCTATTAGGTCATCATGTGAAGGGAGGTCTCCCAAATCTGTGTCATGGGAACAAGAAGGTTTTTCTAAAGTTTCTGCCTGGGAACGCGTGGAGACAAAAACTTCATAGGGACGTAATCCTTCTTTTAACCCTCTTTCAAAGTGAGGCCAGTCTCGACCTAAGACTAAATCCTGTGGTAGCCTGGGTACCACAGCTACCAACATTTTTTTAGTTGTTCCCAAACCTCTTACAGTTAGTTTATAAACAGGGTACAATGTAGCCGTGCCATGAACACATTTTATTTTTACTTGGCGTTCTGGTTGATCTGGTGCGGACTCTGCTCGCTCTTTGACTAAGGACCAAAGCTTGCGAGAGATCATTGTTTGATCCGCACCAGAATCAAGTAGTGCCTTGGTTGGAACTCCTTGCACCAATACATCCAAGATTAAACCTTCTCGGTTCTCTCCTAGGAGAGCTATGCGCGCTTGGCATTCAGTTCTCACATGACCTGTTTTTCCACAAGCAAAACATCTTTTATCAACATTCTTTGATAAAGCATCATTACATTTTACATTGTGTGGCTTAGAATGGGACAGAGCTCCTAAGGACTGTTTGTATGTACCCACTGCCTTCTCAGATATATCTTTAGAATTTTGGGTAGCCAAATCTGCCTCCAAATATCTTTCCGTTAAGGTAATGGCATCTGCAGTGGTGCTACAATTTTGTATAATTAGGAAACTCTGCACATTACTAGGCACTGCACGCATAAACTGTTCTAGGACTATTTCATCCATAACACAGGTACACTAAAACAATTTTTTTTTAAACTGCCTCTAATGTTTCGATTGATTTTTATGTTTTTTGGTGCGCTGAATCCAAATCTGGTAACCAATTTGCTCCATCACGTACAGATTTTTTGCTACATTGGGTTAGCAGTTTGAGGTGAACGTTTCAGATTGAGTGCGATCGAGATAAAAGTTTCTTGGATGAATTCTTTATACTAATTGTTTAGTAGTTATTCAAATAAGAATAAAGAAAATTGTAAAAGGCAGCACATAAGAATAGAGTAATGTCAACAAAACACACTGTGATGGTAGCAAAATTGTCTGCACTTAAAACAGCCACATACATGTGCACAAACATTGAGCATATAAGAGCGAGGTTAGACACAAAGCAAAGCAAAGAAATGTGCAAAAAATGTTGTACAGGTATGTATGTAAGAATAGAAAAACGCAAACCGCACCATTGCAATACATGAAGACAAACACCCGATGGTGTGAAAATAAAATTCTAATAAATGAGATCCGACACTGTGGTAATAACTAGCAAATTTTTATTTCAAAGTTTAGTAAAAACACGATATGTGTCAACACAGTTTAGATTTTAAAGTCATTCTTGGGTCAATCAATCTCCTGGTGGGCCCGTTTCTTCTTCCCCCGAATGCTTCTCTTGGTGCGCTGCTTGGCGTATTTTTCATCTGGGGTTTCCCGCAGCAGCAACCAGCAGAAATCAGCCATCATAGTGGTGTTCCATCTTCCTTGGTACCTTCTCTCTGCGTCCTTGATGTCCTGGTGAAACCTTTCACCTTGTTCTTCACTGTACGCCCCCAAGTTTTCGGGAAAGTAGTTCACATGGGAGTGCAAGAAATGGACTTTCAGGCTCATGTTACAGCCTTGTTCTTTGAAGGCATTGAGCATCCTGGCAACAATATCCTTATAGTTCTCATCCCGCCTGTTCCCCAAGAATTTGAGAACAACATCCTTGAAGGAATCCCAGGCTTCTTTTTCCTTCTCAGACATCGTTTCAGCGAATGCTCCATCTGAAATGAGTTTCCTTATATCAGGGCCAACAAACACTCCTTCCTTTAGCTTTGCTTCAGAAAGTCGGGGGAACTTTGAGCAAAGGTACCGAAAGCACTCACCATCTTTTGGAAGGGACTTGATGAATTGCTTAATGAGACCCAACTTAATGTGGAGAGGTGGTAATAGAATTTTATCACGAGGTACCAAGCTATCATGAAGAACATTTTTCTCACCGGGTCTCAAATACTCCCGAATTGGCCAGTCTTTTTTCCCCCAGTGTAGGTCGCGGGCCCGGCTATCCCACAAGCAAAGGAAGCAGGGATATTTGGTGAAACCGGATTGCTACCCTAATAGCATGGATAGAATTTTAAAGTCTCCACAAATCATCCACTTATGCTCATCATAACGAATCTTCTGAAGAATCAGGGCCAAATTCTCGTATTTTTCTTGGAGAATAACAGAGTGAGCAATAGGAACTGAAGCGAATGTGTTGCCATTATGAAGAAGAACACCTTTTATGCTGTCTTTTGACGAATCAATGAACAGCCGCCATTCAGCAGGATCATACTTGAGTTTAAACTTTTCCATCACTCCGTATATATCGCTGCAAAATACCAAATCTTCCTCTTTGCTGAAATACTTCAAAAATTGTGTCTCGCGGTTGCGGTACCAATAAAAAGTTGTTCCTGGTGACAATAGATTTTTCTGTTTAAGCCGAGAACCTAGCAGTTGGGCAGCATCTTTTGGGAGTCCTAAATCCCGGACTAAATCATTCAATTCAGCTTGAGAGAAAAGTTCAGGTTTCGGATCTGGTTCAGTTTCAAACTCGGAAGTACTGGACTCATCGGGAAAAGCCATCTGATGAGTCTCATCATGATCAGAACCGTCCACACAAATATGATCCAAAGATTTTGGTGGTTCAGGCACAGGTACTTCGTTGCTATGAGGCATAGGCCTAATTGCTGAGGGAAGGTTGGGGTAACTTATTACGTTCTTATTTTTTAAGTTGTATCCCTTCACAATGCAAGAGCAAAAATAGCAGTCACTGCTGTGGTCTCTTTGTTCACGCCACATCATAGGTATTCCGAAACGAAATGCATGTTTTTTACCTTTCATCCATAAGCGTAGATCTTCCTCACATGTCTTGCAAACTTTGTGAGGAGCCCACGGTTTGTCTTGATCGCCTAACTTCAAACCGAAATAGGCGAAATATACTTTTTACATAAATGCAGAAATGTTCCGCTGCCGCTGTTTCACGGGATATTCCCCACAAATAAAACACAAAAACTGTCCGGAGAGTGGACGCAACCTCTGGCTCTGTGAGCCATCACAATTACACAGCACTGCAAACTACAACTGTAGTGAACCACTTCGGAATAAAGCTGGATTACGACTGAGCAAACAAAAGGTAATAATGAACTTGCAAGAAACTGAAATTTGACAGGAACGTTCATGTCGCAACCACCGTGTTTGAGCGAGCGAACGAGGCGAGGCGAACAGGAAAGAACATGCGTCAGCGCGAGTACTGGATTTAGCCCCCCGCCTCCCAATTGTCCTGTTAATGTATAAAATGAATACAAAACACTCTAAAATATCATGAGGGAGTGTTTCTAGTTAGTTAACCATTACAACCTCTATTTTGGGCCAAGAAAATAAACTGCAGTCGGCTAAAAAGAAATTATGTGAACATTCCTTATATGGGTAAGAAATCTAATTTTGCAAGAAAACGTGACGTGATGGAACATTTTGGCTATTTTTCCTGGATTCAGCACCCCAAAATCTATAGGAATCAGTTGCAAAACTGGAGGCAGTTTTTTGGTAGTGTACCTGTGTTTAATCCGTTCTACATTTTTACCAGCAGGTCTTAGCCATTTTTCCGCTAAGCTCCTGAGCCTGTGGCCTAATACTTTCGGAGACTCACCCTTCTTAAGGTGAGCAGCCCGCAGCAAGCGATTATATACGAGTGGGGTCAAGCCTAAGCACTCCCGAATGGCTTTCACCACCTCGGTATAATCTGCTGCTAATGCAGTTGGCATTGCCCGATAGGCAGATAGCGCCTCCCCCGTAAGAGAAGCGGCTAGCCTAATTGACCACTGCTCTTTTGGCCACTTTATTGCACTAGCTATCCTTTCAAAGGAGTCAATAAAGTCATCGATATCATCGGTGGCTGATAGTTTTCCTATGCTCAAAGAGTCAAAAGCGCCTGGCCCTACTGACCAGTTGCCCAGTCCAGAAACCTGTTCCTGTTGACTGGAGGCTCCCCCTGACATCTTCTGTTGCTGGGTGGCCCAGGCCTCCATCAGCTGTAGAATGGGCTTCTGCTGCTCCTGCAGCGCTAGTATAGCTTGTTGCTGGGTTTGAGCAGCAAGCTCCCTCTGCTTTTCAAATTGCATCATCATCCATCCCAGCAATTCCTTCTGCTCCACAGTGATGGACTTTACCTAGGGAAAAAGGAGAAAGAAAAACAAAACCAAGTGTGGTCCACAAACACTTAGCCCTTTTCTCCCTTTACTTTTATTTTATTTTATTTTTTTTCCACCCTTATCCAGACCAGTCTACCCCTCTACCTTTTACCTGGTAGCAGAGTAGATTCGAGCTTTGAGTAGGAGGATGCAGCAGCTCCTCGACGTAGCCTTCTATGACTGCTGACAGCAATTGATGAGCTCCTCTCCTGGTTTCGTCTTCCTGGTCCTGGATTTTGTTAAATCCAATCCGGATTTTTCTTCAACTCCGGTCCGGATTTTCTCAGACTCCGGTCCGGGTTTTCTCACCCAGTATTGGTGGTTTCTTGCTTTCTTTTCTCTTTAGCGTCTTAGGGTGTTGTCCCAACATCCAACAACTACACCATTATGTCCCAGACGCCCCTACTGGCGTAGGAAATAAGGGCGTCCGGTGACATTTAATTTATATTAAGGAGTGGTTGAGCTGAAGGACCAAGAGGATTCTGGTCCTTGTAGTGCAGAACTCCTTATAAAGAACAATCTACGCCAAAGTGTAGGGTAATAAGGCTTTATTTCCCCGGTCAACGCTTAGATTCAATAAGACACAAAAGAAAATGAAGGTAATTCTTTCCTCTAACAAAAAGGTTCCACCGTGATATAAACAGTTAAGGGTTGTAGGCTTCACAATTAACTGTTTATCTGGGCTAAGGCTTCTTTCAAATCAATAGAAATTAACATCAGGAAACAAATGGTTATCAACTTTACCATATGCAGAGTTCTCTTTCTCTATACAGCTAGTAAGGCAATCAAGCTAGTTCTTGAACAAAAGTTACATTCCATTGGTTCACTCTGAGGAATGGGAACACTGGTTTCACAATCACAGTCCATTGATTCTGGGTCACTACCTTCTTCAATGCTATGACTGTCTTCAATATCTGTTAACTCCTCACAGGGGTTCTTCTGTTTCTCATACAACTTCCTTATCACACTGTTGGGAAGTACTTTTAAAAGGTTAGCTTTACTTCTTCTAACTTTCTGAGGCTTATCTATTTCCATAAGGTTTTCATCACTTAAACTTTCCCTTATAATGAAAGGCTTTTCATACCTTGGCTTCTGTAGGCTGCCACACCCAGGACTCAGTTTGCGACGTAGCTTCTCAGGCTGACAAGCTGTTCTGTGCACTGCTCTACAATCAGAGTTACCAGGAAAACCTGACGTGGATTTCCACTCTCTGTGTTTCTTGGCATAAGTATCACTGTAGAAGGAATCTCCTTTCCTTGTGCGTTTCTGGTTTAGCATAGGAGACTTACTTGGGCTAGGAGAGTTGCTTTCATCAGGCAAGCTGCTTCTTTGGTTTGCTTGGCTTTGGACTCCGTTCCAATACCTTTGGCCTCTCTGGACTTTATCCCTTTGAGAATACCTCTTTTGGATTCTGTCTCCTTGAGTTGGCCGCAGATGGAAGCCTTCCTCTTCCAGGCTTCTCTCACTGGTCCTGCTGCCGGTTCTTCTGACCTCGCTCTTGCCACTTTCCCAGCACTTGCTCTTGCCTCCTCCTGTTTCTCTCCCTGTTCCTCCTTTTTCACTGATCATCTGGTTTCCTTTATAAAGGGATTTCTGGTTTGCACGCTCTGAGTTTGAGGACAGGTGAAACTGCTTGTTATTAATGTGATCAATGCTAGAGCACGTTGCTTCAGGTACTGGTGTAATTGTTCATGCGCCCTCTGGCTGAGCTGCGCTGGAACTGCGCTCTCTGCCTTTTCTGAGTTCCATGAAAATCAGGAGTTTTTTCCAACACTGTTTCTTTTCTAGCTCCAGCCTCATGACAATACACAGGGCTGGGCAACCATCAGGCAAACTAGGCAGTTGCCTGGGGAGTAGCAAAGAGCAGGGCATTCAAACTTAGATTCTGACAGCCGGGGGGGGGGGGGGGCGGGGTTGGCGGGTGCATAAGGGTTACAGTTTGCCTAGGGCACCGACGCCTTGAACCAACTCAGGGGCCGGCCCTGCTTGTGCAAGCAACTGATCCGTTTTGCAAACATAGACATGTAGCTGCTGCTACTTAACTACAGTGGCCGCTATCTTTATTTTAATACAATGTAGATTGAAGAATAAACTAGGGGGAATTAAGGAGGGTAACCCCCTTAATCCCACCTATAAAGGACTAGCCGAAATGGGCACGTTTTAAAAACCCAGCATAGCCCATTTTATTCCTGTGGGCTGTGTGGCAGATAGCTTAATTGTTACTAAAATGGGCCCTAAATTCTTCATGCAAGACTCCTTAGGAAACCAGAGTCAAGAGATAGAAGGCACTGACCTTTGGTGGGATGCAAACCATCTAAGGGACAGGGAACAGAGTAGGATTAAATAGGCAGTAAGTTAGTTATCCACATGGAAACGTGTCAGTAGTGGAGTGTCCCAAGGGCCTGTACTGAGACCTGTGCTGTTTAAAATAGTCATAAATGATCTGGAGGTAGGCATGATGAGTGAGGTGAACAAATCTGAGAATGACACAAAATTATTTGTCATTAAAAGAGCAGAAGATTGTGAAGATTTGCAATAGGAAAGAAACCTTTTTTTTCAGAGGAAAGAATGGTCTAAAAGAAGAAAACATACAAGCCTGTAAGGAGGTGGATTCAAGAGCATCATCATATAAGACTTTTTCACAAAAAGAGTAGTTAGCAGTAAATTCATGCCATGGCTTCTGAAGGAGGTGAAGAAAACCGTAACAGAATTCGAGAAAGTACCAGATAAGCAAAAAGGTCTGACAATGTACCGTAAATGAGATTGGGTAGACTAGAAGCCCTTACAATTCTTATCTACCATCATATTCTCTGTTATTGTGGAATTAGAGGGGTTATTATCATATTACAAATAACTAGAACTTCCAGTATTGCTTCTCCGATAGTTGGCTTTGTCTTAGGATTCCTTAATTTGGTGGGATGCAGAAAAAGGTAGTCACTCATCTACAGCAGATATTCTCCGTGAACAGCAGGAATAAGTCCTCACATATGGGTGACATCACCGACAGAGTACAGCGCGGGAATGCGCCCCAGCTTCTGTTGGAAGTTTTTGGGAGGCTCCATCATGCCTACATGCATGCCTTGGTGCCATCTTCTCCAGTATGATAACAAAGCTGTAGCAGACGACAACTCCTTGGGGAGGTGGAAGGGTTGTGAGGACTTATTCCTGCTGTCCACAGAGAAATTCTGCTACAGGTGAGTAACTACTTTTTCTCTGTGGGCAAGCAGGAATGAAGTCCTCACAAGCTACAGGCTACCAAAAATCAAGAAGGCTGAAAAGCCCAACCAGGGCAAGTGAAGAAGAACTGGAGAATCAACTATGTACAGTACTGGTAGTCCCCAAAGGGGAACTCATTTGATTCAGCTTCTTCGCCATACAGTTTCATTCATGAACATGCATGCATTGAGGTTTGTCTTATTTTTTTTTGGTAGCTTGAATGTACAATAGGGCCTTGGGGAGATGGAGATGGATTCTAATCCCCAAACAAATGCCGGAGTACAGATTGGCAAAGTTGCTGTCACATCGGGAATCCTCATCCAGACAGTAGTGAGATGTGAATGTGTGGACAGAAGACCACATTGCAGCCCTGCAGATCTCTTACTTAATCATTTAAATAGTACTACAAGGCGTACGCAATGCTGTACAGATACATATAAAAGACGGTCCCTGCTTGTCAGAGCTTATAATCTAATCAAGACAGACAATACAAAAGAAGAGAATAAGGGTACAAATAGGGAAAGGTAAGGAAACCCAAGGAAAACAAGGGATCAGGATCCAAAAGCAGCCTCAAAGAGGTGAGCCTTTAGCATGGATTTGAAAAGGGGGAGAGATGAAGCCTGACATACAGACTTGGATAGTTTGTTCCAAGCATAAAGAGCAGCAAGGTGACACAGCCATGGCTCTGACACTGTGAGCTGTGACATGACCATCAAGGCTCAGGCCAGCCTGGGCTTAAGCCAAAGAGATGCAGTCTATCATCCAAAATAAAAGAGTGTGTTTGGAAATGGCAGCTCCTAGCTTGCTGGGGTCAAAAGAGACAAACAGCTGGATGGACTTTCAGTGGACCTTCATCTGCTCTAGGTAGAAGACCAAGACTTGCTTGCAGTCCAGCATGTGCAAAGACGCTTCCCCTCTACGGGTGTGAAGCCTTGGAAAGAAAGATGGCAGAACAACTGACTGATTAAGATGGAAAGTCGATACCACCTTTAGGAGGAATCAAGGATGATTGCACAGGACCACTCTATTGTGATGGAACCTAGTGTACGGCAGATGAGCCACTAGAACCTGGAGCTCACTAAAACAGCATGCCGAGGTAATGGCCACCAGGAACAAAACCTTCCAGGTCAAGATCTTCAAAGGGCAGGAGTCGGGGGCTCAAAAGGAGCCAACATGAGCTGCATCATAACCATATTGAGGTCCTAAGCCACTACTGGAAGCTTGAAGGGAAGTCTCAAGGGGAGCAAGCCTCATATGAAGTGAACCACCAAAGCCTGAGTCGATATGGACTTTCCCTCCAGACCATGATGGTAGGCCCCAATTACTCTGACAGAGTTAGACTTAAGACCCTACTCTGAGAGGTGCAAGAGGTACTCAAGGAGCCTGTCAACAGAACAAGTAAAGGGATCCAGCACCTGTGCCGTGCACCAGGAAGCAAATTTCTTCCATTTGAAAGAATGTGACTTTCTTGTCATGGCCCTCCTAGAGGCCAATAGAATATCAGGCACTGTCAGGCAGGTTAAGCTCTGACAGGACTAGCCCATCAACATCCACACAGTGAGAGCTAAGGATCTGACATTGGGGTGCAGCCAGGGCAGCCCGGCCACTAGGTGAACCTAGGCAATCACCTAGGGCAGCAGACCCTGGTGGGCGGCATCACTACCCCAACCTTTGAAAGTGGCAGCTGAATTGCTACTTCAGTGCTGTGGTGGGCTATAAAACGCCCACACACATGTACACAGTGCCGACCTGCTGCTCCTACCTGCCCTCCAAGAAAGTTGCATCAGAGGGGGGAGGCAGGATTGGTAGGCCGTGAGCGCACATGCGCACAGGCACTTTAAGGCCCGAAGAAGTGCTGAAGCAGCAGTTCAGTGCAAGAGGGGGGCTGGCATGGTAGGCTGGATGGAGACACAATCTTTTGGGGGGAGTAGCAGCACGGAGGGTCTGCCTAGGGCAGCAGAAACCTTTGTGCTGCCACTGGGTGCAGCATCCTCCTGTCCTCCAGCAAGATAAGGTCCAGGGCAGAGCCCAACTGCAGGGGTTCCCACTGGGAGAGTCGAAGCAGAAGGAGAAACCACGGCTGTCTGGACCAATATAGTGTGATGAGGATCATTTACCCTCTGTCTGTCTGGAGCTTTGGCAGGGTCTTCAGTATGAGAAGATACGCGAATAGCAGGCACTCCTCCCCAGTGCAGGAGGAAAGCATCCATAGCCAGCCTGCTGTGTGAGGCAACCCTTGAGCAGAACTGATTCACTTGGGCCACATTCCATCTCAAATAAACTTGCCTCGTGATCTCTTTATCTCTTGCCTCATGATCTCTTTATCTCTAATGCTCTCCAAATCCTTGGTCTAACTGAGAACTGTCTCCTCCTTGAGGACTCAGCTTCAGTCGCTGCTTTCTGTGATGCCAGCTATCAATTCTCCCACACACCTTGTCCCACTGGCCATTGTGATGGTGTTGAGTTTCTACTCTCTCCTTCCTGTCAATTTCAAACCCTCCTTCTGCTTCAATTTCACTCCTTTCCCTCCTTTGAAGTCTTCTCCATCCGGCTTTTCACTACCTCTCTGATTAGCTGTTATTTATTTACCCCTGACAAGTCCACCTCTATCTTTCTCTCTGACTTTGACATGGCTTTCCTTCTTTCTGGATTCATCTTCCCCCTCCCTTATTCTTGGGGATTTTAACATTCATGTTGATAACCCCTCTGACCCTTATGTTTTAAAGCTCCTCTTCCTTATCTCATCATTCAATCTCCAGTTTTGCTCTACTGCCCCTACTCACCAGCAAGACTACTGCCTCGACCTTGTATTCTTCTCTAATTGCTTACCCTCAAACTTCTGTACCTCACTTCTTCCATCATCGGACCATCACCTGCCTCAACCTTGCCTTGTCTTCTCCAACCTTTTTAGAAATCCAAACCCTGTCCCTGGCCTGGGCTGTGGGGCAGGGTGAGCCTTTCGGGGCTTCTCCTGATGTGGCAGGTGAGGAGCCTGTGACTTTTGCTGGGAGGCTTGAGGACCAGGAAAGTACCTGCACCTATGCGGGTAGTAGGCCTTCTTCTGGTGTCCCCCTTGATACTTCCTGCAATCGTACGTGCTCTTGTTTTCTGAAGTGCTCTTAAGCTCTTATATATTTGGAATCTCTGGTCCAATCTGTCCCATTTTTGACCCTGATGTATCATTTGCCTAGTTCTTCCCGCATACCAAATTTGATCCCATTCTGCTAGATGTCTGGATAAATATTTTATTCCTCAAAAGACAGAGAGCCATTTTTAACCCTGTGGGTATAATTTCTTTGGAAAGAATAAGAAGGCTTCACAAATGGACCAAGCAACACAATATGATATCTAGCTTTCTGTGGTGCCTCTGAAGGGATATAAACAGAGTGGAGGCAGTATTAGAATAGTCTTCAATGGGTAAATTTTCCTCCACTTAGCATGCTTAAGGGCAGTACATTTGTGCCTGGAATTCTTTGCTCCAGCACATCATTCTGGGATTTCTTATCTTGTTCTGTCAATATAAAATGCAGAACTACACATCCCAGAATGCATGAAGATAGAAGAGGCATACCACTCAGGGCCAACAAAGGCTGGCTCAACAAGTTCTTTGATGGAGTGGAGTTAGTTAAGAATTATGGCAGACCACTGTGGATCCAATCCATTCATTTTAGTATTATGCTCTACATCCATCAGGACAGAGAACATGGCTTTTTACATTTCTTTAGTCAGTTATTTGGTTTTTAATGAACAGGTAGATACACTTGCTTATTAGTATAGAATGTAAGTGAACTACTAATTGTATATTTTGACTAGGGCTGCAAAATATATTCAATTTATATTCAATGTTTACTTTCCAATTTAAACCTTTAAATCATTTATATTTGATTGTTTTTGTTTATTTGCATTATTTGCTTAAGAAAGAAACTGAGTTGTGTGATTTAAATCCATGGATGCCCCCCCATCCTCTATACTAATATTCCTTTCAAGCGCCAATACAGATTTCACGAAGAGTTTGAGAAAAAACTCACAACTTGTATCAATGACCTGCTATGCCATTGATAAGGAGTTTTTCCTGTGTCCTCTTATGTCATCATATTCTGTTTTTCAGGAAGCTGACAGCAGGACCGGTGAAGGCATATTCACAGGGTGCCCTGTTAAATAGGCTCACCTCTTGAAAATCAGACTTCTTTACCGAGTACTGTACAGTGCTTCACTTGAGAGAAATGTGAAATACTGCATTAAATATTTTCAGAAACCTTTTAATTGCATCATCAGGTAATAATGGCTACAGAATGAAAAACGCAGTATCAGAGATGTGCAAAAAGGAGTTTAAAATAGCAGAACTATCAATCAGTCAAAAGATTACAATGCCTTGGTTATAATCATTTATCAGTCTTTTGCCAGCCCTTAGACCAATTTCTACATCATCTTTCTGTTTTATTTCTTATGGGGGTCATTGCAATCCCCGAATAGCAGGGATTGAACGTCCGGGCTATTCGCAGGAACCGTATTGCCTGCACAGAGCTCTCCTCATGTACAGACGGGATGTGCAGGGAGCAGGGGCAGCTCAAGGCAATCTGCTGCCTGAGGCGAAGGATGAGATGGCGCGCCCCCCGTAGAGGTAGGCGGGGCTTTTTCAAAACTCCAATCAGGGACTGAACCAAACCAAAAAGCTGATTAGATTATATGGAGGAAATGCAAAATGTTTACACACCAAGGAACTAAAAGAGAGCGAGAACCACAGCACAGCGTGTACTTCGTGCGTTTTCAAGCACAGGACTACTAAGTTTTGTGGTCATCTTGTTAATGTCTTTCCTGACGTATCACGTAACACCCAGCTTAGGCGAAGGCTTTTTTTGGCCTTAAAGCCTCAGGTTTTATCTCTGGGAGACGCTTCCTTTTTTCTTCGTTTTCCGTGTAAATATATTATTACTTTAAAGCAGGGGTCTCAAACTCAAATTGCTTTGAGGGCCAAATGAGGACTTGTAGAGTAACCCGGGGGCCGCACAAGACGCGGGCCTCATTTGCATAAGGGGCATCATTTGCATAAATATTTGCATAATGTTACCATACACTAACTTTTAGTAAACATGCCTCTTAATGAGTGTATGGATAAAGAAAGACTAAAAGATTTCTACATTACTATAAACCAGTGCCAACCGCCAAGCACATTAGGAACTACTACAAACACTGCCCATTTAGAACCCATAGCAAACCTGCCATATCCTAACAGCACTACCAGGACTCACAAAGCACCATACCCTAACTATCAAAACGCAACACTGCAAATATTAAATCAATACATTTCAGAGAATAACAATACATGACGTACTGGGGAAAGAGAACAAGTGGCAATGTCAAATAGGAATTACATAAACAGAATACCTCAGCTCAGTTACACATGCAGAACATACACCATCATCAAACAAGGAATCACAATTTAGAAACAGGAAGACAATAATTAAACTGGGAACCCCAAAAGCCAAACTTAGAATGTACAACACTGTAGAAATAAAACTATAAATTAATTTCCTCTTGTATTAAATAAAGTGCAGACGTTAAAGATGCACATTTCCAAGAGCTGACATATTTCAGTTAATAAATTCAAAATAAAGAGATATTTTTCTACCTTTTGTGCATTTTTTTTCAGTTGCAATTGTTCCAGCCACTTTCTTCTGGTTTCTTCGTGTCTTCTGCTAACGCTCCATTGTCTGCTGTCCATTTGTCCTTTCTTCTCTCCTAGTTTTTTTTTCCATTCTCTCTCTACATCTGCTTTAACATACTAATCTTTCTCCTTTTGCTCTTTCCTCATTCCTATTTCATCCACTCAAATTTTACCCCTCCATCCTCAATCCCCACTTACTCTCCCAATACCCGGCCAATTGTAGATTTTTCTTCCCTCCCACACAAAATATTTTTCCCCTCTCCATTTCACTCTCCCAGCCCCTTCCCATCCCATTCTAATCGTCCCCCAACATCAACTCCCTTCTAGCTCCTGCCCCACCCAGCATCCGCTCCCTTCTAGTCCCCGCATCATCAGCCCATTTCCAGTCCTAGCTCCCTCCCCTCACAGCCCATTTCCTTTCCAAGCCCCCCTCCCCATCAGCCCATTTCCATTCCAAGCCCCCTTCCACTCAGCCCATTTCCATTCCAAAACCCTGTCCCCATCAGCTATTTGCAGTTCAAGCTCCCCCTTCTACTCGGCCCATTTTCAGTCCTAGCACCCCCCCCCCCAGTCCATTACCAGTTGTAGCCCCCCCATAGCCCATTACCAGTCCTAAGCCCCCCAACAGCCCACTTCCAGTCCTAACCCTTCCATCACCCCATCTTCATTCTTAGCCCCCCAATCAGACCATCTCCAGTCCTAACCCCCATCTGCTGATTACCAGTCCTAACCCCCCCATCTGCCCATTACCAGTCCTAACCCCCCCATCACCCCATTTTCAGTACTATCCCCCCATCACCCCATTTTCAGTCCTAACCCCCCCTCCCCCCTATCAGCCCAAGTAAATTTAAAAATTAAAAACAAAACAAACCCCTGGCTTCTGCTGCTGCCGCCGCCGTGGCAGCGGCAGAATCAACTGTCCCGCGGCCCCTTCCCGTCTGCCCGGCAAAGCATCTTGTCAGCTCCATCAGCGGCGGGCTTTTCAAGCTGCGAAGAGAAGAGTGATTTCCCTCTCGCGGCTCTGTTAAGCCTGCCGGGGCTGATGGGAATTCCCATCAGCCCGGCAGGCTTAACAGAGCCGCGAGAGGGAAATACTACTCCCTTCGCGGCCCTGAAAGCTGCCGCTGATGGAGCTGACAAGATGTTAAAGATGCTTTGCCGGGCAGACGGGAAGGGGCCGCGGGACAGTTGATTCTGCCGCTGCCACGGCGGCGGCAGCAGCAGAAGCCAGGGGTTTGTTTGGGGTTTTTTTTTTCTTTCCTCTGCATCGCGGGCCGCACAAAGTTCTCTCGCGGGCCGCATGTTTGAGACCCCTGCTTTAAAGGGTGTCTCTTATGTTTTCACTGATGTTACTCACTTGGAAAGTTTTTTGATAGAGAAGCGGAAAGCATTGGTAGAAGTTCAGGGCATCCAGGAGTAATGTAGCCTCCTTTCTATGGGCCTTGTGTCTTATTTTCTTTATTATTTATCAATGGTCTTTTAGTTAATGCTCGGCCAAGTTTCTTAATGTGGGCTATATCTGAGTTATTTTTCCTTTTGATGCTTGTACATCTAATGTGGTAGTTTGTTCTGGATTGACCTTGCTTGTATTGTTTAAATGCATTTTGGAAATCAATTTAAAAAAAAAAAAAGAACCAGGACATTCACCCACAGAACTCAATATCTTAAAACAAAAGAAACAAAAAAAATCTGATTCTGATCATCTCACTAACAACAACAAACATTCTCCAGTACCAGGCATATTGTGAACTAATACAAAATCCTACAACAAAGTCACTGAGTATCTATAGAGCAAATCTACCATACCATACCAACTTCCAAAACTCATATAAGGAGCCCACCAAAATAAAGCATCACTGTAAATACTACAGTGGATCCTGGAACATACATACACCTATGAACATACACCTATTTGAAAAGTTGAACAAGTCAAATTACAATAGTACAGTATAGATCTTTATGTACAAACTTTATGTTAACAGAACACCTGGGCTCAGTCACACACTCAGAACACAGACCCTCACCAAGTACAGAATAAGTGACTTACAATCTAAAGTAAAAATAAAAATATGTAGACAAAATTTAAACTGAAACCCTAAGAAGCCAGACTCTTCAAGCAGTGCAACATCAGATAAATATGCAGTTCCTTCAGGCAGTATAAAATATAAAGATAACACAAAGTCCAATCACTAAAATGAAATAAAATTATTTTTTCTACCTTTGTTGTCTGACCATTTTATTCTCTGATCATGCTGGTCCCAATCTGAGGCTTCTTTCCTGTCTTCTCTTAGCTCTTTTTCTATGGTCTATGGTCCATCTGCCATTTCTTATCTCTTCTTTTGTTTTCATTTCTTTCCATCAGCCTATTTCCAGTCCCAATGACCCTCCCCAGTATCAGCCCCTTTCCGGTCCTCCCTCCCAGTACCTTCCAATGTCAACTTGCATTCACATGACTGCCACTGGTGTCCATTCCCTTCCAGTCCCCCTCCTTCCCCACTGTCCAGTCCCTTCTGGTCCAGGTGCCATGGCGGCCCCTCTCAGCATCCACTCCCTTCCATTCTCCCATCCCCTCGCATCAGCCCAATTGTAGCCCTAGCCCCCAGTTTTCTTCCAGGGACAGCAGCTCTATCCTCCCCTCCCCAGCATTGGCCCATTCCCAGTCGGGGCCCCCCCAATCGGCTCACCTCTGGGGCTGGTCCCCCCTCAGCCCCATTGCCGGTGCTGGCCCAGTGCCGGTCCTGCTCTCCCGTCGGCCCAATGCCAATCCTGGCCTCCATTGGTCGGCCCATTTCCAGTCCTAGCCCCCCCTGATCAGCTCATTTCCAATGCTAGCCCCCCCATCAGTCCATTACCAGTCCTACCCCACTCCATCAGACCATTACCAGTCCTAGCCTCCCCTAATCAGCTAATTTCCAGTGCTAGTCCCCCCTCAACCCAATTACCAGTCCTACCCTCCCCATCAGCCCATTACCAGTCCTAACCTCCACTAATCAGCCCATTTCCAGTCCTAGCCCCCCGATCAGCTCATTACCAGTTCCAGACCCCCCCTCGATCAATCCATTACCAGTCCTAGCCTTCCCTAATCAAGCCATTACCAGTCCTACCCCCCCTTATCTGCCCATTACCAGTGCTAGCCCCCCAATCATCCCATTATAATCCTAATCCACACTGTCTCTCCCCTTTGTCCAGCATGTCCCCTTTCTCTCCTGTCACTCCCCTTTGTCTACTATTTATCCCCCGTCTCCCCCTTTTGTTCAGCATGTCCCCTGTATCCCCCTTTGCCCAGCATGTCCCCATCTCCCCCTTTGTCCAGTGTGCCCGTGTCTCTCCCTTTGTCCAGCACTTGTCCCCCTGTCGCCCCCTTTCTCCAGCATATCCCGTCTCCTCATGTCCAGCATCGTGTCCCCTGTCTCCTCCTTTGTCCAGCATGTCTCCTGTCTCCCCCTTTCTCCCCCGTCACTCACCATTGTCTCTCCTTGTCGTCTTCCTCCTGTCCCCATTCCCTCCACCTGCACCTCTCATCCGGTGGCAGCGGGGGCACTCCGGCTGTTTTAATTTTAGATTTTTCCACCTCTGTCCTGCCTCTGCCTTCCCATGCTGGAAATCAGAGGCAGGCCAGAGGCTGTAAAATCTAAAATTAAAACACATCCGGAGTGCCGCCGGCATTGGGAGTGCCACTCCCGTCGGGAGTGTCACCTGAGGCGATTGCCCCATACGACCTAATGGAAGAACCACCCCTGATGTCTACCTTTTCTCACCCTTCATCCAGTGTCTCGCTCTCTTTCCTTCCATCCAGTATCCATTCTTTCTCTCCCTATCCTTCCATATCTGTCCTCTCCCTTCCTATCTCCCTGCATCCAGCACTCCATCTCCCCTCCTTGATTCTCCCTATGCCCGTTCCCCCTATTCCTCTTCCCATGTCCACTATCTCCCTTCTTCTCCTAGCCCCCACCTCTAGCTTGTCTCCACTGTTTCCCTTTCCCCCTGCATCTTTCATCTCCTGTCTGTCAGTCTATGCCCCTCCACATCTAGAATATCTCATCCACCCCCATAACCACTCCCAATACCCTCCTCCATGTCCATTCTCCCCTCCCTGCATTTCCCCCCTCCCTGGTAATGTCCATTCCCCCCTCCCTGCATTTCCCCCCTCCCTGGTAATGTGCAAGAGGCAACAGCCCAAGAGAAACAGCGTGTTCCGCAGGCCGGGGCAATGCAAGAGATCACAGCCCAAAGAGACAGATGGTGCACAAGTTGTTGCCGCTGCCGAGTCCACTTCTCGGCAGCGGCAGACTGGCTCTCTTTCCTATGGCAGCCGCGGCTCCTGCTTCTTAGAGCCGCGGCTGTGCTGCTGCTGCTAGCGATGGTTGTCTGTTTAAACCAGGGGTCTCAAACTCAAATTGCTTTGAGGGCCAAATGAGAACTTGTAAAGTAACCCGCGGGCCGCATAAGACTCGGAACCGGAAGTGTACAACACCACTATAGAAATAAAACTATAAATTAATTTCCTCTTCTACTAAACAAAGCGCAGATGTTAATGATGCACATTTCCCAGAGCTGACATATTCCAGTTAATAAATTCAAAATAAAGAGATATTTTTCTACCTTTTGTGCATTTTTTTCAGTTGCAATTGCTCCAGCTACGTTCTTCTGGTTTCTTCGTGTCTTCTGCTAACTCTCCATTGTCTGCTGTCCATTTGTCCTTTCTTCTCTCTTCTAGTTTTTTTTCCATTCTCTCTCTACATCTGCTTTAACATACTAATCTTTCTCCTTTTGCTCTTTCCTCATTCCTATTTCATCCACTCAAATTTTACCCCTCCATCCTCAATCCCCACCTACTCTCCCAATACCCGGCCAATTGAAGATTTTTCTTCCCTCCCACACAAAATATTTTTCCTCTCTCCATTTCACTCTCCCAGCCCCATCCCATTCTAATCCTCCCCCAACATCAGCTCCCTTCTAGTTCCAGCCCCACCCAGCATCCACTCCCTTCTAGCCCCGCATCAGCTCATTTCCAGTCCTAGCCCCCCATCAGTCCATTTCTAGTCCTTTCCTAGCCCCACCATCAACTCATGTCAAGTCCTAGCTGTCCTCCACTCAGCCCATTTCCAATCCAAGCCCCCCATGAGCCTACTTCCAGTTCTAGCCCCTCCATGAGTCCATTTCAATCCAATCCCCCACCACAGCCCATTTCCAATCTTAGCACCTCCCAAAAGCTCATTTCCAGTCCTATCCTAGCCCCTCCATAAGCCCATTTCCTGTCCTAGCTCCTCCCCACAAAGCCCATTTCCAGTTCTAGCTCCCTCCCCTGACAGCCCATTTCCATTCCAAGCCCCCCTCCCCATCAGCTATTTGCAGTTCAAGCCCCCCCTTCTATTCAGCCCATTTCCAGTCCTAGCAACCCCACATAGCCCATTACCAGTTCTAGCTCAGTCCATTGCCAGTTCTAGCCCCCCCATAGCCCATTACCAGTCCTAAGCCCCCCCAACAGCCCACTTCCAGTCCTAACCCTCCCATCACCCCATTTTCAGTCTTAGCCCCCCCCTTTACCAGTCCTAACCCCCTCCCCCCCATCAGCTCGACCTAACTCCCCTCCCCCCCATCAGCCCAGGTAAATTTAAAAATTAAAAAAAAAAACCCTGGCTTCTGCTGCTGCCGCTGCCGCCGTGGCAGCGGCATTATCAACTGTCCCGCGGCCCCTTCCCGTCTACCCGGCAGAGCCCTCAGCTCCATCAGCGGTGGGCTTTTCAAGCCGCGAAGAGAGTATTTCCCTCTTGCGGCTCTTTAAGCCTGCCGGGGCTGATGGGAATTCCCATCAGCCCCGGAAGGCTTAACAGAGCTGCGAGAGAGAAACTCTCTCTTCGCGGGCGGCCCTGAAAGCTGCCACTGATGAAGCTGAGGGCTCTGCCGGGCAGACAGGAAGGGGCCACGGTACAGTTGATTCTGCTGCTTCCACGGTGGCAGCGGCAGAAGCCAGGGGGTTGTTTTTTTTTAGTTTCCTCTCGGTCGCGGGCCGCATGTTTGAGACCCCGGGTTTAAACCAACTTCATACCGGTGCGGAGCCTTTGTCACCTCTGTGAAGGAACCCGTGCAACTGCGTTCTGCCCCCAAAGGAAGTACTTCTTTTTGGAGTGGGACCCAGTTGCACAGGTTCCTTCACAGAGGCGGCAAAGGCTCCGCACCGGTATGAAGTTGATTTAAACGGACAACCATCGCTAGCAGCAGCACAGTCGCAGCTCTAAGAAGCAGGCACCGCAACTGCCATAGGAAAGAGAGTGCCAGTCTGCCGCTGCTGAGAAGTGGACTCGGCAGCGGCAGCAACTTGTGCGCTTGTTTTTTTGTTTTTTGTTTTTTAATTTTTGAAGGCAAAGTGCGGCGGCTGTTTTGGGGGCATTTTTGCCGCCCTCAAAACTTTGCCGCCTGAGGCAGCCGCCTCACTTTGCCTCATTATAGAGCCACACCTGGAGGGGAGCTCTGGATGGAGGCGGGAGGGGGCAACAACAGGGAGGAGTGAGGGCAGAGCAGAGGCGGGACCACGACCCTGGATGTACAGGGCTGATACAGTTGCAGCCCTCTATGTCCGTGTCTGGTGATTTGGACGGGGGACTTATTCTACCTTGGGGGTGGAATAAATCCCTCCTGACATCAGTGGACATCCAGCCTGGGCCGCCACAAAGAAGTGAGCAGGGGAGGAGGTTCCCTGCAGCCCGATCCCAGCCTCGGAAGGCCCAGTTGGAGGTTGGGCAGTGGGGAACTGTAAGTTAAAGCAGTTGCAACTGATCGGGGCGCCTGCATGGTGTCACAGTGCCATGGCGATGGGATGCCATGGCACCAGGGCTACATGCAGGTGACCTGGCTGGGTTGGAGGGGGAGCCGGCTGGATGTCCAATCCCTCGGAATCGGGGCATGGCCTACCCGTCCGGGCCCTCTGCACCCAATTCTGATCTCACAGGGAACTTCCAACCCAATGGGATCAGAATAGAGTGCAGATCCGGCCTGTCCAGATTCTGGATGTCCGGACAGGTCAGACTTGTCCCGATCATGATGAGGCCCTATATGTTTACATATTTTTGGGATTTAGCAGGTATGCACACTTTTATTATGAGCATAACATTTTTAAAAATCTTCTTTTCCAAATTGACAGTACTTGGGTTTTATATGACTCAGTGAGATCTGGAAGAGTACAGTAGCCCCTCGGTCTACTAATTTTCAAAATAAGCAGAGTGGCCAAGCAAAAGGTGCTAAATTTTAAACGCTGTCTCCCTTAGGAACATGAATGAAATAAAAGAGAGAAAAAGTGGAATCCTGATTGGTTTTAACATCATAGTGAATTAAACATAAATAAAACTGTTAATATTTTTCCTTTCATAAAAAGAAGGGAGGAGAGAAAGACAGAGTAAAAAAGGAAGAACATAAGAGAAATTACCGAAAAAAACTGGGTCCAAATACTGTGGCAAGATTGAAAACATTCATGCGATTCTCCTTGTGATGCTCAGCAACACGGGCCAGAAATTCCAACAGATACTTCAGCAGAATGTGGTGGGCATCAGGCAGCTCTTGTATCAATTTTTTCAACCCAGCTTTCCTTTCCAATTCATTTACACTGTCTGAAAAGCAAAGCAGAGGTTTCCAAAAAGTTCTATTTACAACATGCACAAAGATCTATTCCAATTTGTAAATGTTTGCAAACAGCAAAAATATACAGATCTGTCTTTTAAATTTAGACTGTAGCAGTTCTAAATTAATACTGCAAAAGAAATATTTAGACTGGCTGTAGGAATATTCGCTTCAATCGCAGGTGTTATTTTTAGCATGTCTCTTAAATTCACAAAAAATATAGAGCTCTAATGCACAAAGTACTGGTTATGACCATAATTAAAACAAAACATATATATATTTTTAACCTTTCAATGGTGAAAATAACATTTTTTATCTTCTATCAGTTCTCATTGGTAAAACTTGGGTAGAGTGCAGAGACTGTAAATCAGCAGTTGCTGGCTTTGGCGCTTTATTTTTTGCATCCACAATGCTGACTGCAGCTTTGTTTTTCTTTTCTTTTTTATATTAAGATTGATCTTCCACGTGCAAGGAGAAGAGGAGAGTCACGGCTGTTCACGGCTATGGATATGAAGATTAACCAGGGGAGGAACTCAAGGAATGCATAAACAGCTATGCTATCTGGATTTCTCTGAGCTAAAAGAGAGCCCTGGCACACTGACTCCACTGACAACATCACCAAGAGGTGTGTCTGTGGAGAAATATGACAGTGGCAGCATTATGTTGTGGGGATGCTTTGGAACAGCAGGTAGATTCCTCTTGAACTGGGGAAAAAGCAGCAATAGAGTGGCTCAGCAGGAAGAAAGTATCTTCAAGTGTCCTAGTCAAAGCCCAGAGTGAATCCAATAGAAAATCTGTGGTGGGACTTAAACTACAGTCCACAGACAATTACTACTACTACTGCTGAGCATTTGTATAGCGCTACCAGTAATACGCAGCGCTGCACAGACATGTGAGAGACAGTCCCTGCTCATCAGAGCTTACAATCTAGTCAATTCTCAGGCATCTCAAAAGAACTTGAGCTATTCTCCCAGGAAGAGCAGACACTTATCTGAAACAACTCATGGCTGTTATTACTGCAAAAAGGGCTTCTGCCAACTACCGAGTCAAGAGACATGAAAATTTATGCAATCAAAAACTGATGGTTTCTTACAAAAATATGTATAGTCATTAAGAACATGGTAGCGAGATAAAGTTTTTAGATGAGTTAAATGAATGCTTCATAGAGCAGCTGGTTCAGGAACCAACATGAGAGAAAGCTATTTTAGACTCAGTCCTTAATGGAATACACGATATAGTGTGAGAGGCAATAGTGTTGGGGCCACTTGACAGAGGCAATCATAACATGATCACGTTTGATTTAATAAACGGAGAAAGGCTAGCAAAGAAATTGACTGCACTAGTATTTAACTTTAAAAAAGAAGACTATGATAAAATGAGAAAAATGGTTAAGAAAAAACTAAAAGGAGCAACTGCAAACGATAAGAATTTACATCGGGCCTGGGCTTTATTTAAAAATACTATCTTGGAATCCCAGACCAGATGTATTCCATACTCTAAGAAAGGTGGAAGGAAGGCCAAATGACAACCAGCATGGCTTAAAGGTGAAGTTAGAGAGGCTGTTATAGCTAAAAGAGAATCTTTCAAAAAATGGAAAAAAGGGCCAAATGATGAGAACAGGAAACAACATAAGTACTGGTAAGTTAAATGCAAGACATTAAGAAGGCTGGCAAAGAGAGAATTTGAAAATAAGCTTGAAATGGAAGCAAAAGTGCATAATAAAAACTTTTCAAGTACATTTGTAGCAAAAAAACTGTGAGAGAGTCAGTTGGTCCATTAGATAATAGACGGTTAAAGGAGCACTAAGAGGCGACAAGGCGATAGCGGAGAGACTGAATGAATTCTTTGCTTTGGTCTTTACTGAGAAAGATGTAGGGATGTTACCCATGACTGAAGTGGCATTTAAAGGTGCGGAAGACTTGAAAGAAATATTGATACATCAGGAAGATGTATTACAACTATTTGATAAACTGAAGAGTAGCAAATCACCTGGACCGAATGATATACATCCGAGGGTGTTGAAAGAATTGAAATATGAGATTGCAGATCTGCTATTAATAATCTGTGAACTATCATTAAAATCATCTGCAATACCTGAAGATTTGAGGATGGCCAATCTAACGCCAATTTTTAAAAAGGGTTCCAGGGGTGATCCGGGAAAACTACAGACCGGTGAGCCTGACGTCAGTACTGGGAAAAATGGTAGAAACCATCATAAAGAACAAAATTGCTGAACATGTAGATAGTGTCATACGCCCCCCAGCCCTCCTCCTAGGGGTCAGAGGGTTGGGGCTGCCATGATGTCCTTTATGCAGAAAATGACTATAGCTTTTACTCCCGCTATGCCTTATGGGAGTGGTAGTTTTTAGTCCTCTGATAAAAGGATAGCCGTGAGTCGAGTGTTAGGCAAAAATTGACAAGAAAATTTATTCCCCTTCCCAAACAGACTTAGTGCAGAACAAACAGTACTCTTTACAGGAGCTTTGCTTGAAGGTTATTTACAGAAACAAAATAACTGTATTTTCATACTCCTGGCTTCCAAAATGTGCAAGGTATTTTTCTCTACAACAAAGTAGTAAATCAAAACAGCTTCTTCTTTTTCCCTCTGCTTTATCTCAGCTCATTCCCCCAAATCTTTAGCAAAGAGATTTAATGTCATCTGCGAGACAGAGCGTACAATTCATTGGAATTTTTTCTGAATCAGCAGAATTAAATTCCCATTGCATCTCCTCCACCTCAGGGCTTACTGAGCTTTGTTTCAAACTGTTACTGATCTCACCCACCATGACCACCTAACTCAAACTATACTAACCCGACCATGTCCAAAATCTGTCCAAGTCCAAAGTCTGTCCTATGTCTTATGTTGAAATCATCAATGTAGCCTCCCCGGTGATGGCCCTACCCTTATACGTAAATTCCCCCCCCCCCCTTTATGTAACGCCGCTAAATAAATACAGCTAAATAAATAAATAAATACTGCTAGGCCAGGAATAACCTCTCTCTAAGAACTGGGGCGTTTCCCCTGGGTACAGTTCTAGATGGTGAGGTCTTGTAAGGTTTGTGGCTGTGGAGATTCTTCCCTGGCTCTCCCCTAGTTTTCTCCAGCTGCTAGGCAATGCTTTATACCTTTCTGCATTCAATTCCTGCCTAAAGCACTGCCCTAGCTCTTTAGTACAAGCTGAGCCTCTTGACTTCCCTGGTTTAGTGTTAGGTTCCCAAATGTATAGACCTTGAGACCTTTCCTCCGGCAGTGAGATCTGAAGGGCTCCCAACTCTCTCCGTCTAGGCAGGTTCCCAGTAACTGGCTGTACCTTCTGTCCTTCTGCTCGGTTAGTCTCACTTCCCGAACTACAACCAGGTTCTTCACAGAGTCTCCAACCTTCTGAAGTCTCTGAGCCTCTCCACTTCTCTGAAGCTCTCCGTGTGCCAGTCTCTCCTTCTTGGCCACTGCTTCCTTCTCTGCCACTCCTTCCACCTCTTGGCTCTCTGCCAGGCCCTCTGCTTCCCTCCTTCTCTGCCTCCTTCTCCTCCCCTTCTGGGGCTACTGAGCAGCATTTATATTTCTCCTCTCTGAGGCTTAGCTCGGCTTTTTAAAAGCAGGTGAGAGTAATCAAACTCCAAGCTTGCTGCTACGTCAGAGCTTGGGTGTGTCAGCTCAACTGCTCCCTCTCTCTACTTGCTTCTCTTGTGCAGACCCTGAGCTGTGTGTGTTGGCTGACTGTCATTTTTAAAGGTAAAATCAACCTTTCTTTCTATTTCCATAGGCTCTGCCTGTGCTTCTGTATTACAATAGTCATGGCTTAATGGGAGACAGCCAACATGGCTTTAGACAAGAAAGATCTTGTCTTACTAATCTGTTATGTTTTTTTGAAGGAGTGGATAAACAGGTAGAAAAGGTGAATCAATTGATATAGTGTATTTAAACTTTCAGAAAGCCTTTGACAAGGTCCCTCATCAGAAACGTTTGGCAAAACTAAAGAGTCATGGGATAGGAGGCAGTGTACTACTGTGGATCAGGAACTGGTTAAAAGATAGAAAGCAGAGGGTTGGGCTAAATGGCCAATTTTCCCAATGGAGAAAGGTGAAGAGTGGTGTACCCCAGGGATCTGTGCTGGGTCCGCTGCTTTTTGACATATTCATAAATGACCTGGAAAAGGGAATAATGAGTGAGGTTATCAAATCTGCAGACGACACAAAACTTTTTAAAGTTGTTAAAACCCATGAGGATTGTGGAAAATTGCAAGAGGATCTTGATAAATTGGAAGACTGGGCATCAAAATGGCAGATGAAATTTAATGTGGACATGTGCAAAGTTATGCACCTAGGGAAGAACAACCCAAACAATGGTTACACGATGCAAGGTTCCACATTAGGAACCACCACCCAGGAAAAAGATTTTGGCGTCATTGTGGATAACATGTTAAAACCCTCCGCCCAGTGTGCAGCGGCGGCCAAGACAGCAAATAGAATGTTAGGTATCATAAGGAAAGGAATGGAAAATAAAACAAAGGATATTATAATGCCTCTGTATCGTTCCATGGTGCGACCGCACCTTGAATACTGTGTGCAATTCTGGTCGCCGTATCTTAAAAAGGATATAGCGTTATTAGAAAAGGTTCAGAGAAGAGCCACCAAAATGGTAAAGGGGATGTAAGGATACCCCTATGAAGAAAGGCTAAAAAGGTTAGGGCTCTTTAACCTGGAAAAGAGACGGCTGAGGGGAGATATGATAGAAGTCTATAAATTAATGGACGGAGTGGAACGGGTAAATGTAGATCGATTGTTTACATTATCAGAATATAGAAAGACTAGGGGACATGCAATGAAGCTACAGGGTAAACTATTCAAGACTAATAAGAGAAAATATTTTTTCACTCAACGTGTAATCAAACTCTGGAATTTGTTACCGGAGGATGTAGTAAAGGCTGTTAGTGTAGCTGGGTTTAAAAAAGGTTTGGACAAGTTCCTGGAGAAAAGGCCCATAAACCATTATTAAAAAGGGACCCAGGATATCAATGCTTGACCCAATATAAGCATTGAGGAACCTGTGTCTTTTGGGGAAACTGCTAGGTACGTATGACCTAGATTGGCCACTGTTGGAAACAGGCTACTGTGCTTGATGGACCTTGGTCTGACCCAGTGTGGCATATCTTATGTTCTTATGTTCTTAGATGATACAGGGGGAAAGTGGGCACTAATAGAGGGCAATGATATAGCGGAGAGACTGAATGAATTCTTGCTTTAGTCGTTACTGAAGAAGATGAAGGAAACTTACTCTTGACAGAAATAATATTCAAAAATGATGAATCGGAGGAATTGAAACAAATCTCGGATAAATCAGGAAGATATAGTATAACTATTTGATAAACTAATGAGTAGCAAATCCCCTGGACCGGATGGCACACATCTCAGGTTGCTGAAAGAACTGAAATATGAGATTGCAGGCCTACTTTTACTGATCTGTGAACTATCATTAAAATCAGCTGTAAGAACCTGAAGACTAGAGAGTGGCCAATGCAAAGCCAGTTTTTAAAAAGTGTTCCAGCTGTGATCCGAGAAATTACAGACTGGTGAGCCTGATGTCAGTACCGGGCAAAATGGTAGAAACCACTGTAAAGAACATAGTTACTGAACATCTAGAGAGTCGTGGTTTAATGGAAGAAAGCCAACATGGATTTAGCTAAGGAAAGTCTTGTCTCATTAATCTTTTGAAGGTGTGAATAAACAGGTAGATAAAGGTGAGCTGATTGATATAGGGTATCTGGATTTTCGGAAAGCCTTTGACAAGGTCCATCATGGAGAGACTCTTGGAAAAATTAAAAAGTCATGGGATAGGAGGCAGTGTACTGTTGTGGATTAGGAACTGGTTATAAGATAGAAAACAAAGAGCAGGGCTAAATGGGCAATTTTCTCAATGGAGAAAGGTGAATAGTCAAGTACCCCAGGGATCTGTGCTGGGCTCACTGCTTTTTGGCATATTTATAAATCACCTGAAAATGGGAACAACAAGTGAGAAGATCAAATTTGCAGATGACACAAAATTATTGAAAGTTGTTAAAACACAAAAGGATTGTGAAAAATTACAAGAGGATCTTGAAAAACTGGGACAGTGGGCGTGCAAATGGCAAATGGCAGACAAAATTTCATGTGGATAAGTGCAATGTTATGCACTTAAGGATGAAGAACGCAAATTATGACTACATGATGCAAGGTTCCACATTAGGAATCATCATTGTGGATACATTGAAAACCATTGCACAATGTGCTTTCACGGCCAAGAAAGCAAATAGAATGCTAGGAATCATAAGGAAAAGAATAGAGAATAAAAACAAAGATATTATAAAGCCTCTGTATTGCTCTATGCTGCAACCAAACCTTGAATATTGTATGCAGTTCTGGTTGCCATATCTTAAAAAGGATATACTGTATAGCAGAATTGGAAAAGGTACAGAGAAGAGCTTCTAAAATGGTAAAGCGGATGGAAGGATATCTCTATGCAAAAAGACTTAAAAGGTTTAGGGCTCTTCAACTTGAAAAAGAGACAGCTGAGGGGAGATATGATAGAGGTCTATAAAATATGGAATGGAACGGGTAAACATAGATCAGTTGTTTACTCCTTCAAAAAGTAGAAAAACTAGGGGACACAAAATGAAGCTACAATGTAACACATTTAAAACAAATCAGAGAAAATATTTTTTTTCACTAGGCATGCAATCAAACTCTGGAATTCGTTACTAGTGGATGTAATAAAAGCTGTTAGTGTAGCTGGTTTAAAAGAGGTTTGGATGTTCCTGGAGGAAAAGCCCATAAACTATTATTAAAATGGACCGGCAAAATCTACTGCTTTTCCCTAGGAGAAGCAGCATGGATTCATTCTGCCTTCTGGGAAGCTGACAGGCACCTGTGACTTGGATTGACCACTGCTGGAAAAAGGATGCTGGATTTGATGGACCCTTGGTTAACCCAGTAGGGTATATATAATGTTCTTTCACATTGAAAGTGTAGAGTATGTTGTGTAGATCAGTGAAACCAACTCTTATCTTAATACATTATGATTTTTTTTAGACAGCAGAATACGAAAAAATGTACAAGGGTATGAAGACTTTTACAAGGCTTTTACAAGTAGAATACTATAGGGACCATGTAGATTCCATAATTAGTTTAAGACAATCCACTGCAGCTCCCATCTCTCTGAGGAAAGCTAGTTAATAAGGTGCGATAATGTTAACGCACATTAATTCACCATTAGCATGCTTTGTTTTAGTGCAGGTTCCAAACTATTTAGTGGGACCTGGTTCCTAATAACGAGGCATGTTTATTAAATGGCATGCTGTTAGCATGAGTTTGAGCTGCAGAATTAGCTTGGAGCCCCGCACTAACTTTTGGGGGATGCGCCAGTCCCCCTGCCATTAACGCATTGGTAACGCACTGCACCATGCTAACTCGCCCATGGGTGCACTTACTGCCACTCCTTGAAGCGGCATTAAGTATATCCACACTAACGGCAATGCACAGTCAATGCCCGCATTATGCCCCAACCCAATACCTGCCCAATCTCATTAAACGGTTAATGGTGAATGAACACGCATTAACTTCAGCACACCTTAATAACTAGATCCTTTAGTCGCTCTCTTCCATGATATTTGGAAGCTCACACTTTACTGTAATTCATATTTGAGACCCAATTTCTAGTGCTGTTTTTGAGCCAAAGTGAATGTCCAACATTTAAATCTTCATCAAGACTTAATTTCTGAAAACAGAAAAGAAGTAAAACTGTGGGCAGAGCCAGGACAAGAAGTGACCTGTGGGGGACGGGCCAGAACCAGGACCAGAAGTTTTTACACACTTGTTTGTTCACGGTTTTTCATTTTGATGTTTTATTGCTTTATATTGCATCAGATGAATTATATGTTACCATAGATGCAGGCATAGTTGCTGAAACTTGGCCAAGTTAGGTCTTCAATAAAGTGTGTTATTTAAAGACTTTTTTGTGTGGCCCGGTCTCTCTCCGCTCCTTCCTTTGGCATTTAGCAATTTAAACAGCTCAGTATCATCTCTATATTTTTTTGAAAATACACACAGGCTAATTATGTGTTTGCCAGTGAATGCATAATTGCCTTTGAATAGGGCACAATTATTCATTCATATGGGACATGCCCAGATTCACCAATAAAACTCACCCATCAGATGCAGAGCAGCAAAGTTTTCACTTTACAACTCAACATACAAAAAAGATTCCATTGAAATTCTGGTCTAATATTAGTGACGACACAATTCCCTCCATTGCCAAACATTCAGGCCAATACAGAAAACTAGTGTGGTCTTTAAATGCACAAAATGGCACGTTTAAGTACACTTTAAGCACGGTTAAATGCAGAAAAGAGACAGATGCGCGATAAACAGCAAAATAAAATCTAGCGCACAATTAACTCCAAGAGTATTTAAATGTAGGCAAATGAGCTGCATATACTAAACTGAGATGCAAATAATGGCTGCGCGCGATGCAGGCACAGGCGTAAAGGATTTCACAACCAGTTTTAGCACAAATATCTCTAGGTCTGAGGTGGCTTAAACCTCTAGCAGGTGTCCCAACAGTATTTTGATGGCATCGGGTGCTTTCCCTGATGCTTGGATCATCTTCCCGTCAGACGATCCAGGCATCGGGAAAAGCCCCTAATGCCATCAAAATATAGAATGAAAACCAATATAACAGAGCCCTATAGTGAAATATATTAATCCAAAAATACAGCCCAATAGATAGCTGAGTGCCATCAAAATACAGATATCGTAATTAACCCTCAACTATCTCCCACTTAAACATACCAAAATACAGGGAAACAGACAAACATATATTTTTGTCGGAACATACACCATGAGGAACAAGTCCTCTCGAGGTGCAAAGTTCCTTTTAATCGTTTTAAAAAAGTGGAAAATCCACTAAAAGGCCCTGAGAGAGTAACCTCCCAACACCAAAGCTATTCAATAGTCATTCTTCTATCATAAAGGTTGGAAAAACTACTTAGCTAGAGTAGTCAGACCGCTTCCGTCCTTCTCTCACTCTTCTGGCAAAGAGGAATTCCAAATAATCGGTCCGACGCCGGTCACAAATCCAGCAAAGAATGACATGCATATATTTCTTAAATTTTAAAGTGGCAACAATGTGAGGGAGCATTCTCCCATAGCAGGTAACCCAACGTTGCGTTTCGGGCCGTAATCATTCCTGACCCCTTCTCAAACCCAGATGGTATTCAAGGTATAAATCTGTATTGAGTCATCGGGAGCAGTTCTGGATTTATACCTTGAATACCATCTCACCGGGGGTTTTGAATCAATCTATTGATTGGTGGAGCATTGTTTGAATATTAAGCACTACATTTCCCAAGAACCTTCGGGATAACATGTGATCACCTTTGAGGGCTTTAATAAGCTTTCTTCTTCCCTCCTTCAATCTTCAGTCTTCCTCTTTTCACCTTTCATCTTCTTACCAGCTTTCCATTTCCCAACCTTATTTCTCTAGTCCTTCCATTTCCCACCTTATTCCTCTGCCAGTCTCCTATATCCCCATCTTTCACCCACTTTCTAGTCCACATTTCCTCCTTCTGTATGCATCTTCTCCCCAGCCTCATCTACCACCTTTTGTCTCTCTTCCCCTAATCAGTCCCAGCTCATTCCCTTGCACATATCCTCTCACCATCTCCAGGCCCTTTCTTATGTCTTCCTCCCAATCCAGGTTTCCATTTCCACTTTCACCTCCCCCATTTTTTTACTGTCTCTCACCACCTTCAAGGAAGACCTGTCTCTTCCTGTAGCTCCCACCCACTCCATAGCCCTCTATCCTATTCAACCATCCCCAATCTCTCCCCAAACTTGCCAAGGCCCTTCAAACCTTCTTCCCTCCCCATATTTCTGCACTTGGTCTTACAGCCCTACTGATACCCTCATCTAATCACCTTTTTCCCCATTGCCCTCATAATCTTTGGTCAATTTCTTAGTAACCAAACTCCCAACTATCTCTCCAGGTAAACCCAAGTCCCCACTCTTCCACCCTACCCAGTCCCTGAGTCTTCACTTACAATCCACCAAAGCCCTGAGTCCCCACGTACACGTCCAATACCCAGCCCATGTTAAAGGTCTTCTGTTTTTTCACCCATTCTTAAATACTCCACCTAAACCCAAGTCCCTGTTCTCCCACATTCCTATGTCCCCAGTGCCCACCTACCTACCTCATTCTCCAATACTCATTTTATTATTTTATTTATTTCACAGTTTTCTATACCGCTATATCTCCAATTCTAAGTGGTTTACCTTACCTTTACATTAAGCCTTCCTTCCTCCTTACTGCAGCATCTGATATTATACCCCTCCCTCTCAAGTTTACCATAGTTATGATTTTGCTTCTTCCCCAGCCCCCACAATATCTGTCCTCCTCTCCCTTCTCACTCCCCCAGCAGCTCCTTCTTTTTCACACCCTGACCCCAGCATTTGCTGGCATTAGCCTCCTTTCAGTACCAAGCCCCACCAGCACTAAAATTAGCCCCTCCTTGTTGAGACAGGAAGCACTTTAATAAAAATGCCACGGGTCGGGCTTCTTCAGTGCAGCATAGCTGCGGGAGCAAACAAAAATGCTCTCACAGCTGTTTTAAACATTAATATGGACATGGAGTTCCGGCACTTCTTGAGCTGAGAAGTGATTCATACCATGGTCGTATTAATGCTAAACACAGCCGCAGGCACATTGTTGTTTGCTCCCGTGGCTGTACTGCACTGAAGAAGCCCAGCCCACAGTATTTTCATTAAACATGTTATTACAAATGCTGTGGGCTGGGCTGCTTTAGTACAGTACAGCTGCAGGAGCAAATGAAAATCCTCCCATGGCTGCACAGTTACTTCCTGGGCTTAAGAAGTACCAAAACGCCGTTTCCCCTCGTTCTGGCACAAATTGAGCCCTGATCTTCATCATGAAATCTGGTAATATCTATAGGGTAGGGTTTTGGATTTAGCTCATGCCTTTTTCAGCAGTTGCTCAAGTGTCAAGTTTCAAGTTGTTATACCGCCCATCAAATAAAGTATCTAAGCAGTTTACAATAAAAATATAAGAAATAATTTATGCAAATAAAAATGGAAACAAAATACATTTTCTGAGCACTTTACATAAAATTAAAAGACAAAATACAATTTACAAATAACAAATGGATAAATATAAAATTAAAATAAGAGTACAGACATACAGGCTTATAATAACAGAATAAAACTATACAGGCTTATAATAACAGAATAAAACTAAAACAAAAAAGTAAAAATATAAATTAAAAATATGAGCTGAGAGAATACTTGCAGATCCAATAATACCAGATTCCTGAGCCTTCTCCCCAGCAGGCCTAATTAGTTTGAAGTCATACTGTAAATTTAGAGAATTTACACATACAGTATAAGCCTGTTGAAAAAATATTTTTAATGCTGCCTTATATGTTTTATAAGACGATTCCATTCGGAGAGTCACCAGGAAAATCAACTTAAGGGTCAAATCTTTGAGAGAGGCCCTTTCAACACCTTCAACCTTAGAAAAAGACTCCACTGAGGAACCAGTGGGCGCACTGAAAGATGAATCTGCTTGAGAATCAGAGTGCACTGAATATGCCTCCGGCAGTCTTGGTCCAAGCCAGACTGTGAAAAGGACAAAATAGTGATGTCTGCTTTCCCAGCCTGAGAGGAACACACCTCTCAAAAACCCTTCAAACGCTCACATAGGCTAAGGAAGTCGGGGTCCTACGAGCTTGAGAGAAGTATCCAGCATGCCGGTACTCAAAGTCCTTTCACTCTGTTGTCTGAACACATCAAATCTGCACTCTGTCATATGCAGCCACCACAAGCCAGTTGCTTCGTTCTCCTAGCATGGTAGCTGTGTGTGATGTTATTTCCTGCTGGCTGATGTATGGGGGGGAAGGGGGAGGCAGGCCATGAGCAGCACAACTAGTCCTAGTTTGAAGGTACAGCTGTGAATGGAGAATCATTTTGAGTCAGGTCAGGCCAGTCTCAGGGCACTGCTCCTAAAATTGTGCCACCCTTGGTGGGTGCCTAGCCTGTAATAGCTGTATATCATGCTATGTAATGACTGTGTATTATGCTGTGAAAGAAAAGTTCCTCAAATACAAAAAAATGCAGTAGGACTAAGAAACTGTTGCAGAAAGATGCAGAAATAATCCCAGTTGTTTTGGATGCCACTGGCCTAATTTCCCATCTGCCCCTGCAGGCTTAACAGAGACGCGAGGGAGACACTCTCCCTTCGCAGATCTGAATTTTTGAAAGCCGTCGCAAAGGGGCTCAGCCCGGTAGGGAGAGCTCAGCTGGGCAGAGGGGGCCCCGCAGGACACTCGATTCTGCCACTGCTGTGGTGGCAGAGGCAGCAGCCAGCCTTTTTGGTTTTTTTTTTTAAATTTTCCCTGGGCCGATGTGGGGGGGGGGGGGGGTTAGGACTGGTAATGGCCTATGGAGGGGGTTAGGACTTGAGGTGTAGTTAGGACTTGAGGTGGGCTGTGGGTTGATGGGGGGGGTTAGGACTGGTAATGGGCTATGGGGGGGTTAGGACTGGTAATGGGCTATGGGGGGCTAGGCCACGAAATGGGCTGATGGGCGGGATAAGACAGGAGGGGGGCTGATGGGGTTAGGACTGGTAATGGGCGGTGGGCTGTTGGGGGGGTTAGGACTGGTAATGGACTATGGGGGGGTTAGGACTGGTAATGGGCTGTGGGCTGATGGGGGCTGTCTGGAAATGGGGTGATGGGGGGTTAGGACTGGTAATGGACTATGGGGGGGTTAGGACTGGTAATGGGCTGGGGGCTGATGGGGGCTGTCTGGAAAGGGGGTGATGGGGGGTTAGGACTGGTAATGGGCTATTGGAGGCTTAGGACTGATAATGGGCTATGGGGGGGCTAGGACAGGAAATGGGCTGATGGGGAGGGGTTAGGACTTGAGGTGGGCTGATGGGGTTAGGACTGGTAATGGGCTGTGGGCTGATGGGGGGGTTAGGACTGGCAATGGGCTATGGGGGGGCTGACTGGAAATGGGCTGATGGGGTTAGGACTGGAAGTGGGCTGATGGGGGGTTAGGACTGGTAATGGGTTATAGGGTCTGACCACCACCTCATCACCATATCCTACACCTACCAACATAAGACCAACAAAGAAGATGGACACCACATAAGATGATTTAAAACATTTAACAAAGAGGACTTCTTAGCAGAAACCCTACCCAATCTACAAACAAACTCCAGTGACCTCAATGACCTACTACACAACTGGAATACCACGATCTCCACAGCGTCCAAAGCATCAAAAAACAAAGCCACCACCAGACCCCCTTCCTCAAGGGCCAGATGGTTTACCCCCAATCTCTGAAAGCTAAAAACAAAACTCAGAAAAACCGAAAGAAAATGGAGAAAAACCAAAGACGAAAATGACAAAACAAAATACCTATATGAACTCAACGCATATCACTACGAAACCGACAAGGCAAAGAAACTCTACCACATGAAAATCATAAATACCTCCATCAACAAACCTCGTGAACTCTTTCAGATAGTCAAAAAACTGACAAAAGCACCACATAACCAATTACCGAAGATCCCGCCTGAGCTACTGGCCCGTCAATACAAACAACTACAACGACCACAGAACCCACAGCCAAGCATGGAGACAACTACAACAAACCTCCACCCCAACTTACACAGTGACTGGACCACCTTCAAAGAAACCTCAACGGACGAAATATCAACCACCATCTCCTGCCTCAACACCACCACCTCTCCGCTGGACCCCTGCCCCACTGACTGGATAAAGAAATCTAAGAACGAACTGAGCACACCACTAGCCCATATCGTCAAAGAATCCTTCTCCCAAGGACACATGCCAGACGCCCTCAAAACTACAATCATCCGACCATCCTTAAAAAAACAAAACCTAGATCCCCTAGACCCAGCATCCTACAGACCCATAGCAAGTTACCTTTCACTGCCAAGATAATTGAGAAGATCGTCCAGCAACAGCTTCAGGAACACCTGGATATCAACAACATACTGTACCCACATCAACACGGCTTCCGCCCTCTACATGGAGTTGAGACCCTCATGACCACACTGATGAACACTCTCCTCATAGGAACGCAAGAAAAACACTCTGGATATGCCATGATCTTCCTTGATATATCTGCAGTGTTCGACACCATCTCCCACAACATCCTCATACACAGACTACGGGCTATTGGGATCAAAGACACAGTACTAAAGTGGTTCCAATCCTACCTAACTAACAGACAACAATTAATCCGTACCAGCACTTCGACCTCCCCCCCGTTCCAGCAACACCAAGGAGTGCCCCAAGGATCCACACTATCAGCCATGCTCTTCAACATTTACCACCAACCACTCTGCTCAGTCATACGCACTCACAACATCAGCTTCCACATATATGCTGATGATATCATGCTCTACGCCCCCATAACAACTACAAACCCAACAAACACCCATCTATCAGCATGCTTCTCCGAGGTGTCCGACTGGTTGCAAGCAAACAACCTATCCATCAACATAAAGAAAACTGAAGCCCTCATAGTGACAAAAGACCCTGACTTCACACCACCTACGCACCTCAACATAGGAACCACAAGCATTCAAATACAACCACAAATAAGATATCTGGGCATCATTATTGACCAAGCCCTCACCCTAAAACAACAAATCACTAAAACCTCTGGAACTATATTCCATAAGGCAAGGACAGTGCAACGTCTCAGACCCCTTCTAGAACATCAAGACTTCCGAACAGTGATGCAAGCCACGACACTCCCACACCTGAACTACTGCAACATAATCTACCATGGCCTTCCAGCCTCACAGATCAACCCACTCCGAACAGCACTGAAAGCACAGTTACTTACCTGTAACAGGTGATCTCTGGGAACAGCAGGAATTAGTCCTCACATATGGGTACGTCGGTACCGACGGAGCCTGCGCGGGAAAGCTCCCCAGCCTTTCAGATGAAAGGCTTTTGGGGCCTCCCACTGCACATGCGCGCTGCCTTCCCGCCTTCCTGACCAGCTCTCCTCAGTTCGAGTTTATAGCTGAGACAATAGAGAGAGGAAAGGAAGATAGATAGATAGAGATACAACTCCTAGGGGAGGTGGGTGGGTTGTGAGGACTAATTCCTGCTGTTCCCAGAGATCACCTGTTACAGGTAAGTAACTGTGCTATCTCCAGGAACAAGCAGGAATAAGTCCTCACATATGGGGACTCCCTAGCTAAGATGCCTGGGAGATCCCCCTCCAAGGGTAAACCATCTTCGTATGGATCTCAGGCATCCATCCAGGGAAGGTGGGCAGGAGTTGTTTAAGTATGGAACAGGTGTTTGAGGACAGCCTGACCAAACAAGGCATCCCGGCGGGAGTCCTTGTCCAAGCAGTAATGGGCTGTGAAGGTATGAACCGAGGCCCAAGTGGCTGCTCGACAGATCTGATCTATGGACACAGAGTGAAGATGAGCCATAGAAGTGGCCATGGCTCGCACATTGTGAGCTGTGACATGGCCTTCCAGAGAAATGTTCTTACTCTGGTAAGCAAAAGAAATACACTGAGCAATCCAATTGGAAAGTGTACGTTTGGTGACTGGAAGTCCCAAATGAGAAGGATCAAAAGCCACGAAAAGTTGGGAAGACTTTCGATGTGGCTGAGTCCTGTTGAGGTAAAAGGCGAGAGCTCTTTTACAGTCAAGAGTATGAAGGTTCCTCTCTGCACTGGATGCATGAGGAGCCGGGAAAAAAACAGGTAGATATACCTCTTGATTAAGATGAAAAGGCGAGACCACTTTAGGCATAAAGTGGGGATTCGTCCTAAGGACCACCTTATCATGATGAAATCTGGTATAAGGTGGATTAGCCACCAAAGCCTGCAGTTCACTGATGCGGCGAGCCGAAGTGACTGCAATAAGGAAAAGAACCTTCCAGGAAAGAAATTTCAGGGAGGTAGATACCAACGGTTCAAAAGGTGGCTTCATAAGTTGACCCAGAACTAGATTCAAGTCCCATGCTACCGGAGGAGGTCGGATGGGAGGCTTAGTGAGGGTCAAGCCTCTCATGAATCTTGCAATAAGAGGATGAGAGGAGACAGGTTGTCCATTTATAGGTTTTAAGGATGCTGCAATAGCACTTAAATGGACTCGTACTGAATTCGTCTTGAGGCCTGCATTGGAAAGATGCAGGAGATAGTCTAGTAGAGAATTCAAAGGAAGCGCAAGAGGGTCAAGACCCTGTTGCGCACACCAAATGGAAAAACGTTTCCATTTGAAAGCATAGGAATGCCTAGTAGAGGGTTTCCTAGAGGCATGAAGGATATCTTTCACTGGTTGGGAAAGATTAAACTCATGAAGGCTTAAGCCTTCAGTAACCAAGCTCGGAGATGTAGGGACTTGGGGTTTGGATGCCACAAGGTCCCCTGCTCCTGAGACAGAAGGTCTGGTGCAGCTCCCAGGCCCAGGGAGGAGCCCTGGGAGAGCTGTAGAAGGAGAGGGAACCACACTTGGCGTGGCCAGCGTGGAGCAATGAGGATCATGGATCCGTGATCCCTCTGAAGTTTGAACAGAGTCTTGGGAATCAAAGGAATGGGTGGAAAAGCGTACAGGAATTCCTGACCCCAATGTAGGAGAAAGGCATCGTTGGCCTGAACTCCCTGACACGGAGTCCTGGAACAGAACCGGGGAAGTTTGGCATTCCACGGACTTGCAAAGAGGTCTATGTCCGGGGTCCCCCATTCCTGAAAGATTCTGCGTATCTGGTCCATATGTAGGGACCATTCGTGTGGGAGCAGAACTCGGCTGAGTCTGTCTGCCCGAGAGTTTTGAACTCCTGGAAGATATACTGCCAGAAGATGAATTTGGTGCTCTCTGGCGAAGGCCCATAATCTGAGAGCTTCGTTGCAAAGCGACAGAGAGCCCATCCCTCCTTGTTTGTTGACATAGAACATGGCTACCTGATTGTCTGTTTGGACTAGGACAGTCAGGTTGACAAGGAGGGTGTGGAAGACAGTGAGGGCAAGGAAGATTGCTCGCAGTTCCAGAAGGTTGATGTGAAGGGTGGTCTCCTGAGGAGACCAGGTGCCCTGAGTGGAGAGGTGCTGGAGATGAGCTCCCCACCCTGTTTGGGAGGCATCTGTTGTGAGGGTTGCTTGGGGCAACGAAGGTTGGAAGGGGATCCCCAACAACAGATTTTTGGAGGACGTCCACCACTGGAGAGACCAAAACAGTCGTTTTGAGGTGAGTATTTGGTCTGAGAGCAGTCCTGATGCTTGAGACCACTGGGTGGCCAAGGTCCATTGAGCTGCTCTCATATGAAGACGAGCGTAGGGCACCACGTGTACCGTGGAGGCCATCTGGCCCAGAAGCTGCAGCATTTCTCTGGCTGACAAGTGACTTCTGGACTGAGCCTGGGAGGCCAAGCTTATTAGTCTTTGGCCTCGGACCAGAGGGAGGTAGGCCCTTGCAGTGGTGGAGTCCAATTGGGCCCCTATGAATTCCAGAGACTGAGTAGGGATGAGTTGGGATTTGGGAATGTTTACCACAAGACCCAGATATTGAAGAATACGCCTTGTGCGGTCCAGAGACATCTGGGCTTCTGACTGAGATGGAGCTCGGATGAGCCAGTCGTCCAGATATGGGAAGACAAAGATTCCCATGCCTCTGAGAAATGCGGCTACGACTGCCATGCATTTTGTGAAGACTCTTGGAGCAGAGGCCAGACCGAAGGGTAGTACTCTGTACTGGAAATGTTTTCCCTGGAACAGAAATCTTAGATATTTTCTGTGGGATGGATGGATGAGTATATGAGTGTACGCATCCTTGAGATCTAGAGAACAAAGCCAATCCTGACTCTGAAGGTATGGAAGGAGAAGGCCCAGAGAGAGCATTTTGAATTTCTCCTTGAATAGAAACCTGTTCAATTCTCTCAGATCTAGGATAGGTCTGAAGCCCCCTGTCTTCTTTGTTATGAGAAAGTAAGGGGAGTAGAAACCTAACCCTTGTTGTGGAGGAGGAACCTCCTCTATTGCCCCTTGGGCAAGGAGAGAAGAGACTTCCTGACCCAAGAGGGTCAGAAGAGATGGGGGAGAACTGAATTGCCTCACCATGGTATGGGGAGGAAGGCTGGAGAAATGAAGCTTGTAGCCCTCTCGGATAATAGAGAGGGTCCATTGCTCTGATGTGATTTGTTCCCATCTGGGAGCAAAATGAGCTAGCCTTCCAGGAATGGTGAGGGGCTCTGGTTGTTCTAGAGCCTGAAACGGCAAGTTCTCTAGAGGCAAGTCAAAACCCCTGAGGGGGTTGAGCCTGCTGGGGTGTAGCAGACAGTACTGCTTAGATTGTTGACGCTTAGCCGCAAAGCGAGGCTGAGCAGATTGCTGGCCAGTATTTGTGGGAAATCTGGCCTTCTTATAGTAAGGCCTTTTAAAAGACTTCTTTTTGGCCGGGGTAGAAGTAGACTTGGAAAGTCTATCTAGAGTGGCATTTTCTGCATCCATTTGAGCAGCTTTAATCTGCCAGTCTTCCCCAAATAAGTTCTCACCGGTACAGGGCAGATTCCTGAGGCCATCTACAACCCAGGGTTCTAGGTCAGAAGCCTGGAGCCAAGCGAGACGTCGGGCTGCAATAGCAATTCCCGAAGCTCTGCCTGCAACCTCAAAGGAATCAAAGGCTGCCCTGTTGGAGAACTTGGAGACCTCTGAAAGTTGTGTCACCATAGAAAAGAAGTCCGCCCTTTGATCATCAGGGATAAAGGGGGCAAAATTCTGTATTTTTAGGGCAAGTTGTCCAAGAAACATGCCCATATAAAGGCTATAAGAATTGATCCTGGCTATAAGCATACTAGCCTGGAACATCTTTCTTCCAAAAGAGTCTAGGGTCTTACATTCTCGCCCTGGAGGGGTAGAAGAATGCCTTTTAGGACTCTTTATTTTCTTCATGGCAGACTTCACCACAATAGAGTGGTGAGGCAGCTGAGTTTTCTGGAACCCAGGCGAAGGAGGGACCTGATACATGGTGTCCAACCTACGGGAATGGGGAGACAGTGTTAAAGGAGTCTCCCACAAATCCATCAAGTGTTCTTGAAGGATTTCATGGACAGGCAGAGTGACTGCCTCTTTAGGAGCTTTAGAGTATCCTAAAATGTCCAATTTTTTTGATCTGGGTTCTTTTTCAGAAGATGTAGCAATAGAAAGTGCTTTAGCTACATCAACAATGAAATCCTGAAAGGATAAATCCTCTGGAGGAGACATCCTCCTCTTTGGAGAAGAGGGCTCCTCAGGAAGAGTAAGCTCAGCAGAGTCATCAGAGGAATTGAATTCATCAGAAGAATCTGAGTCTTCCCTCTGTACTGCCAATGTACGATACGCATACCGATCGGTATCGACATCGGGCGTATCGGGCATGGGATCGGTACCAGGCGAAAGCCTGAATCCGGCATGCGGAACCGATCGACGTTTGGAAGTCGATGGTCTCGGTTCCGGTGTGGATACCGGAACCGGGGTCGGTACCAATGAAATCGGTACCGAGGGCGTCGCAGCCTTAATGAATGCCAGAACGGCCTGCTGCATAGTCTGGACAGTACTGCCCATAGACGCCACTACTGCCTGGATGTCGGTACCGGTATGGGCCGGTACCCTTAGAGCAGTCCAACAGGTCGAGGCCGTGCCATCGATGTCAACCTGTGACCCCATGATTGTTTTGGAGGCCGGAACCTCCCGCCGGGGTTTTTTGGCCTGGGCAGAATCCTCAAACTCAAAATTGAGAGCCTCTCGATCTTTAGAAAGAGATTTGCTTTTAGAGGATTTGCCCACAGAAGTTTTGGTTACCTGAGATCCATCCGGAGATGAAGACCTGGATGACTGTGATGCTTCTGAAGGAAACAGCACATGGAGCTTGTTGGCCCGGTTCTGCAAACCACGTTTAGACATCTGGGTGCAGGATGGGCAGTCCGGTATGGAGTGGTCAGGTCCCAAACATTTGAGACACCATTCATGGGTGTCTGTGACAGAAATGACAGCACTGCATTTGGTACATTTTTTAAAACCAGGGACTGGCTTCTCCATGAGGAGAATTTGTGTAGGCCTTAAGGCCTAACAACAGGTACCAAGCTGTGCTGAAGAAAATTAAAAAAAAAAAAAAGTCTTTTTTTTTTTTTTTTTTGAAAAGAAAGAAAGAGAGACCGGCGATACCGGTTTCGGTATGGGGAAGGCAGGTACGCGGTCTAAAGAAAAACAACAAATTTCACAATTTCTTCAGCGGTGACAGGAACACGACCTGCTGGCTCCGCGGAAAAAGAGAAACTGAGGAGAGCTGGTCAGGAAGGCGGGAAGGCAGCGCGCATGTGCAGTGGGAGGCCCCAAAAGCCTTTCATCTGAAAGGCTGGGGAGCTTTCCCGCGCAGGCTCCGTCGGTACCGACGTACCCATATGTGAGGACTTATTCCTGCTTGTTCCTGGAGATCACCACAGCAAGAATCATCCAGAGAGCAAAGAAAACCGACCACATCACCCCAATTCTCAGAGACCTTCACATACTTCCCCTGGAAGCAAGGACTAAATACAAAGCCATCCTACTCACCCACAAAGCCATCCATCAAACACAGAACACCCAGCTTCGCACCCTACTGTCTCGCCCAGCCCACGGCAGAACTACCAGACAAGCCTCCAGCAATTCCCTTACAGTCCCCCACAAAAGAACTAAATGCTCACAACGGACCTGCAACCGAGCCTTTGAACTTTATGCTCCATCCTTATGGAATCCCTACCAAGCTGCCTCAGAAACAATGCCAACCTACTATCCTTCAGAAAACAGCTAAAAACCATCCTTTTCCAGGAATACCTCATCACGACTCCCACCAAAAAGCGCACTAACCACTGATCTCGCCCACCATGAACCTCTGAATCAAAGCTATCTATCCTGTCTATGTACAAAGTCTGTCCCATGTCCAAAGTCTGTCCTATGTCAAAATCATCAATGTTGCCCCCTCGGTGATGGCCCCGCCCATACTTAATTTCCCCACCCCTCTACGTAACGCCGCTTTGACCCGGTGAAAAGCGGGATAAAAATACAGCTCAATAAATAAATAAATAGGGGGGGGGCTTAAACTGAAAATAGGGTGATGGGGGTTAGGACTGGAAGTGGGTTGATGGGGGGCTAGGACTGGTAATGGGTTGGGGGGTTGCTAGGACTGGAAATGGGCTGAGTGGAAGGGGAGGCTTGAACTGCAAATAGCTGATGGGGACAGGGACTTGGAATGGAAATGGCTGAGTGGAAGGGGGTGCTTGAACTGCAAATAGCTGATGGGGAGGGGGCGTGGAATGGAAATGGGCTGTGAGGGAAGGGAGCTAGGACTGGAAATGGGCTGATGGAGCAGCTAGGATAGTACTGGAAATGGGCTGTTGGGGGGAGCTAAGATTGGAAATGGGCTGTGGCGGGGGCTTGGATTGAAATGGATTCATGGAGGGGCTAGAATTGGAAGTAGGCTCATGGGGGGCTTGGACTGGAATTGGGCTGAGTGGAGGGGAGCTAGGATTTGACATGGGCTGATGGTGGGGCTAGGAAATGACTAGAAATGGGCTGATGGGGGGCTAGGATTGGAAATGAACTGATGAAGGGACTCGGACTGGAAATGGATGGGGGAGCTAGGACTGGAAATGGGCTGATGGGGGGCTAGGACTGGAAATGGGCTGATGCAGAGACTAGAAGGGAGTGGATGCTGGGTGAGGCTGGAACTAGAAGGGAGCTGATGTTGGGGGAGGATTAGAATGGGATGGGGCTGGGAGAGTAAAATGGAGAGGGGGAAAATATTTTGTGTGGGAGGGATAAAAAATCTACAATTGGCCGGGTATTTAACCTGGGAGAGTAAGTGGGGATTGAGGATAGATGGGTAAAATTTGAGTGGATGAAATAGGAATGAGGAAAGAGCAAAAGAAGAAAGATTAGTATGTTAGAGCAAATGTAGAGAGAGAGAATGGAAAAAACTAGAAGAGAGAAGAAAGGACAAATGGACAGCAGACGATGGAGAGTTAGCAGAAAACATGAAGAAACCAGAAGAAAGTGGCTGGAGCAATTGCAACTGAAAAAAAATGCACAAAAGGTAGAAAGATATCTCTTTATTTTGAATTTATTAACTGGAATATGAAAGCTCTGGGAAATGTGCATCATTAACGTCTGCGCTTTGTTTGGTACAAGTGGAAATTAATTTATAGTTTTATTTCTACAGTGTTGTTGTACATTCCAAGTTTGGCTTTTGGGGTTCCCAGTTTAATTATTGCCTTCCTGTTTCTAAATTGTGATTCCTTGTTTGGTGATGGTCTATGTTCTGCATGTGTAACTGAGCTGAGGTATTCTGTTTATGTAATTCCTATTTGACATTGCCAGTTGCTCTCTTTCCCCAGTATTCTCTGAAATGTATTGGTTTAATATTACTTCCTTTGGGGGCGGGACGCCGCTGCACGTGAAGGTTCCGCAGTCTGCACTAAACTATAGTCCAGCCCTCCAACGGTCTGAGGGACAGTGAACTGGCCCCCTGTTTAAAAAGTTTGAGGACCCCTGAGCTAGATGCTAGAGGGAGCTCCACAAAGCATAGGAGAACACCAAAAGTTAGGGAGCTTAGAGGAAGTTTAGGAATTGTAGGGCAGCACCAGTGTAAGCAATTTGGACAGATGTAGCCTGGAAAGCGTAGTTACTCACCTGTAACAGGTGTTCTCCAGGAGCAGCAGGAATCAGTCCTCACTTATGGGTGACGTCGGCGCCGACGGAGCCCTCGCGGAGCAATTTTCCCCAGCTTTCAAAGAAAGCCTTTGGGAATTGCAGCGCGCATGCGCGGTCGTCTTCCCGCCCGAGGGTGCCATCTTAGCCAGTCAGATGACATAGCTAAAAAAGACAGCATAAAAATTTGCAAAAAAGAACATAAGCAGACGATTGCAACTCCAAGGGGAGGAGGGAGGGTAGTGAGGACTGATTCCTGCTGCTCCTGGAGAACACCTGTTACAGGTGAGTAACTACGCTTTCTCCAGGACCAAGCAGGAAGTCAGTCCTCACTTATGGGACTCCCAAGCTCAAGGCTACCGGAGACCCTAAGCACAAAAATGAGCTCCCTCTAGCTCAGCAGCACAGAAGGATAGAATCTTCGCTGAATTATCACCCACCGGTAGCCCACATCCGGGATGGAGGGTAGGAGTTGCTCAGACCTCAAAGAGATTACGGAGGACTGCCTGTCCGAAAGCACTGTCCCTACGGGACTCCCTCTCGAGACAGTAATGGACCGCAAAAGTCTGGCTCGAAGACCAAGTAGCGGCCCGGCAGATGTCTGCCAGCGGAACAGAGCGGAGGTAAGCCACTGACGTGGCCTTTGCCCGAACGCAATGAGCCGTGACTCGACTTTCTAAGGAGAGTCCGGCTGCCCCATAAGCCCAAGAGATACAGTCCGCAACCCAGATGGACAGAGTACGCTTGGAGACCGGGAGCCCCAATTTATTGGGGTCAAAAGACACAAAAAGCTGAGCAGCTTTACGGTGCTCCCGCGTACGGTCAAGGTAGAAGTTCAATGCCCTTCTACAGTCCAGGGTATGGAGGACCGTTTCAGCTCGGCTGGAGTGTGGTCTGGGAAAGAAGGTTGGAAGTACCACCTCCTGATTGATGTGAAAAGGGGAGACCACTTTAGGCAGAAATTTTGGGTGAGTCCGTAGGACTACCCTATTCTTGTAGAACCTAGTGTAAGGGGGATCAGACACGAGGGCCTGCAATTCACTTACGCGTCTAGCGGAAGTGAGGGCTATCAAGAACAGTGTTTTCCAAGACAGAAAACGGAGAGAACAGGTAGCCATAGGTTCAAAAGGCGGACAGGTGATCCGCTGCAAAACCACATTCAGGTCCCAGTCAGGCGCTGGCGGGCGCAGAGGTGGTTTAAGTAGAAGGAGACCTCGGAGAAACCTCGCTACGAGAGGGTCATTGGAGAGAGGTCTGCCGTCCACTGGCACATGATGTGCTGAAAGAGCACTGAGGTGAACTTTGACGGAGTTGGACTTAAGTCCCAGATTAGAGAGGTGCAGCAAGTACTGCAAGATCACCGACACCGGGCAGGAGAAGGGATCCTGAGACTGTTGGGTACACCAGACTGCAAAGCGACGCCATTTAAGGGCGTAGCATTTGCGGGTAGAAGGCCGACGCGAAGCTAAGACGACCTCCTCCACCTCCGCCGGCAGGAGAAGGGGAGCAAGGACTACCCTCTCAGCAGCCAGGCCATGAGGTTGAGAGACCTGAGGTTGGGGTGCAGAAGGGACCCCTGATCCTGAGTGAGGAGATCCGGTTGTACCCCCAGAGGGATTGGATCCTCCACCGCCAGTTGCAGCAGGAGCGGAAACCACGGCTGCCTGGGCCAGCGAGGGGCCACCAGGATCATGAAGGCTTTGTCTCGGAGAACCTTGAAAAGAGTCCGAGAGACCAGCGGGATGGGAGGGAAAGCGTACAGAAGGCTCCCCGACCACGAGATCAGAAAGGCGTCCGCCGCAACCCGAAGGGGGTGTGGCTGACGAGAGCAGAAGCGAGGAAGCTGCCGGTTGTGAGGACTGGCAAAGAGATCCACCGTGGGGAGACCCCACTTGAGGAAGAGCTTCTGAACTACCAAGGGATCCAGACGCCACTCGTGCGGCTGGAGGACCCTGCTGAGTTTGTCTGCAAGGCAATTTTCTTGGCCCGGGAGATAAACTGCCTTGAGGAGAATGCCGTGACTGACGGCCCAAGAGCAGAGCTTCTGTGCCTCTCGGCAGAGGAGGAAGGAGCCCGTGCCCCCCTGCTTGTTCACGTAGAACATGGCAACTTGATTGTCCGTCTGGACAAGGACGGACTGTTGGGAAGTCAGGTGGGAGAAGGCCTTGAGAGCTAGGCGGATCGCCCTGAGCTCCAGGAAGTTGATCTGCTGAGCAGACTCCCACGTGGTCCAGAGGCCCTGAGTACGTGCCTCTTGGCAATGTGCTCCCCAGCCCAGGAGGGATGCATCGGTGGTCAGCACCCGGGTCGGCTGAGGTGACTGGAAAGGCATTCCGAATATCAGGTTCGGCTGCCGGAGCCACCACCGGAGAGACGAGAGCAGCGGCTCGGAGACGCGCACTAGGTCTGCCAGGCCGCCTGTGGCTTGTCGCCACTGCTGGCGGAGACACCATTGAGCAGACCGCATATTCAGGCGGGCATTGGGGGTCACATGGACGGTGGAAGCCATATGGCCGAGCAGTCTCAGGAAGCGCCTGGCGGAGACCAGGGGCTGGCTGCGAAAGCGGTCGGCTAGGTCCATGAGCCGTTGAGCCCTGTCGAGCGGTAGGTACGCTCGTGCCCGAGGAGTGTGCAGCCTTGCGCCGATGAACTTGAGATCCTGTGAGGGGAGCAAAGTGGACTTTGCGAAGTTTATGACAAAGCCCAAGTGCTGCAGCAGAGTCACCGTGCGGCACGTGGCGTTGGTGACCTCCTGAGCGGACGCTGCTCTGATGAGCCAGTCGTCGAGGTACGGAAAGACATAGAGGCCGTGAAGCCGGAGATGGGCCGCCACGACCGCGAGACATTTTGTGAAGACTCGCGGTGCGGAGGATAGGCCAAAGGGCAGTACTCTGTACTGGTAATGATTTCCTGCCACCACAAACCTTAGGTATTGGCGGTGGCTTGGGTGGATGAGGATGTGCGTGTAGGCATCCTTTAGATCCAAGGAGCATAGCCAATCTCCCTGCTGGAGGTAGGGCAGAAGGATTCCAAGGGTAAGCATTTTGAACTTCTCCCGCACAAGGAACTTGTTGAGGTTGCGCAAGTCCAGGATGGGTCTGAGGCCCCCTGTTCTCTTTGGTATCAGAAAGTACCTTGAATAAAAGCCTTGACCTCTCAGGTGGTGGGGCACCGGTTCCACCGCCTGTTCCTGCAGAAGACCTGCTAACTCCTGAAGGACCAACTCCCTGTGCAGAGGGGGGCGCGAAGGTTCTCCCGGAAAATAGGAGGGAGGGACCTGATGGAAGTGGAGAAGGTAGCCTTCTCGCACGACCTGAAGTACCCAGGCATCTGCGGTGATGCTGGACCACCTGTGGGCGAAGTGAACCAGCCGGCCTCCGGTGCTGGGAGGAACCAGCGGGGGGGGAGAGGCTATGCTGAGCGAGTCAAAAACCCCCACCCTGCTGAGCAGGGGCTGGTGGTGCAGGCTTGGGGGCTTGCTGCCTACGGGACCCGTTACCCCGTCCCTTGGCCTGCTGGCCCTGTTGGGGAGCTGCAGGGGCCTGATAATGGGGGTACTGTTTGTAGGCAGCCGCCTTCCTCGGGTAAAAGGACTTTTTCCCCGAGCCCTTCTTTTTCTGGGAAGGGGCGGAGGTCTTCCTAGAAAGCCTGGTCCTGGTGAGAGTCTCAGTCTCAATTTGTGCAGCCTTTTCCGCCATGGGCTTGCCAAAGAGGTTTTCCCCTCGGCAGGGGACATCGACCAACTTGTCCTGTACCCAGGGCTCAAGGTCCGACGACTGAAGCCAAGCCTGTCGGCGGGCACCGATGCCGGCTGCGGCCACTCTAGCCGAGGCCTCAAAGCCATCATAGGCTGCTCGGGACATGAACTTTGAGCATTCCCGAATGCCCGTGGACAAGGCTAGGAACCTCCGCAAGGGCTCCTCGTAGAGACCAGCGGAGAATCCGGCTAGCTCTTTAGCCAGATCCCGGAGATACATGCCCATGTAGAGCTGGTAAGTCTGGACACGACATGCGAGCATAGAGCCCTGGAAGCACTTCTTGCCAAGGCCATCCAGGTTACGGGCTTCCCTTCCAGGAGGCACCGAGGAGTGCATCTTCTGGCTCTTAAGACGATGCATGGCCGATTCCACTACCATGGAATGGTGTGGCAGCTGTGCCTTCTGAAAGCCAGGGCTCTTGCGGACCCGATAGATAGAATCGACCCGCTTGCTCAGGACCGGCGAGGAGGCCGGACTCTCCCACATGCGGAAGAGTAGTCGTTCCAGCATAGGAGGAACCGGCACAGTAAAGTGCTCCCTCGCGGGAGAGTCATACTGGAGGGCGTCGAGCTCTTCGGCTCGAGGCTCCTCCTCGGGATCCGCAGGGAAGGCCAAAGCCTTGGCCATATCCCTAACGAAGTCCGAGAACCGGGCATCCTCCGGGGGGGACTGCTTCCGAGGCTCGGACCCCGGTGAGTCCGATGGGACACACCGAGTCCGGAAAGAATCAGGTGACTCTTCCTCCTCAGACTCCCAGACCGACTCCGACGAGGACTCGGTGGGGTCGGCCCGGGCAGGGTGCGGCGCCAGCCGTCCCGACGTCGAGGGAGTCGGCGTCGGCGACCTCGGTCCCGAACGGGAGGCCGAGGGTGACCTCGACCGAGGATCGACTCGAGTTCTCATTGACTCGAGGATCGGCTCGGTCTCCGGGGTCGACTTGGACGTCGACGTCCCGGCGGTCGGGGCAGCGGCGCCAGCGAGGCCAGCGAGCAGTGCCCGCTGCTGGTCCATGAAGGCAGACAGTCTGCTCTCCAAGGCCGTCAACCTGAGTCCGAGCTCAGGTGACCCAGCAGCCCCCGACTCGGGCCCCGACGGCGTCGGGCCCGACGTTGGCTGTCGCGGAGGCGAGTCCAGAAGGACCACAGGACTTACCCGGGCAGGCATCTCCGACTCCAGGCGAGGTCGCTTCGGGATGTGTTCCTTCTCCAAGGACCCGGGGCGGCTGTCGGGGCTATGCGACCTGGCCCTCGCGGAACCAGGAGCGTCCACCGACGCCGCCCTCGCGGGTTTTTCCTTCCGACGATGGTCCCCGGAGGGAGAACCCCGGTCGGAGGAGCTCCGGCGACGGTCCGAGCTGGAGCCTTTCGACGCGGAGGCCTCCGACGAGGTCCGGGTACGGCTGGGGTCAGCGAAGATTCTCTCACGCTGATGCCGCCGACTCCTCAACGCCTTTGAGGACAGTTTGCTGCAGGGCCCACAGATCAGTTCCTCATGATCCGGGCCCAGGCAGCGGAGGCAAAAGTCGTGTGTGTCGGTTAGTGACATATTTCGGTCACACCGACCACACCGCTTAAACCCACTGGCAGCCATCGGGGGAAAAAGGGCCCCTGCGAGGTCAAAGGACTGGGCTGCCAGGGAAACCGAAAACGAAAGCTGACTAAGTCAGAAAAACCGAAAAAAGTAAGCGGACTCGAGACCGGCGTCGCGAGTCCGGGCGGGAAAGCGATCGGCGTCGAACCGAAAGGAAAAAGAATAAAATAATGAAGAAAATCGACTTTTTCGCGGGGACAAGACGGGGACGTCTGTAGGGCTCCGCGGAAAAAAGAAGACTGGCTAAGATGGCACCCTCGGGCGGGAAGACGACCGCGCATGCGCGCTGCAATTCCCAAAGGCTTTCTTTGAAAGCTGGGGAAAATTGCTCCGCGAGGGCTCCGTCGGCGCCGACGTCACCCATAAGTGAGGACTGACTTCCTGCTTGGTCCTGGAGAAAAATTAGAACATTTATCACCATCACATGTGACCTAATCAACAACCCTGGAGATTTGTTGGATTGCCTTCTTATGAACCAAGTTCAGAAATCTGGTAATGACAGCCCTAGGTCTTCGATAGTCATCTCTTTTAAAAGGCCACATATGATGTGCTCTTTCAGTGGTTAACTGATCCAAGTTTGGCGCCAGTTTCAGTTCCTTAGGTAGGCAGGTCTCTAAGAAGCCATAAAATTCTGCCTCTCCCACTGTCTCTGGTATGCTGATTTCAGGGTATTCTGTAGCACCAGTGTCTCCTTGAGCGCCATCACTTCAGCACTTGATATCCTTTGTTCCACCTTCATTAAACTATTGCTCAGGGACAAAAGTAAATCAGCCATTTCATGACGTTTATCACAAACCCATTCAGAATTCATCTTCAGTGCTAACTCAACAGCCATGCTTGCCTCTGAGACCAGATATTCTCTGTCTGCATTTTCCACACAGCAACCAGCAGAGTCCTCCACCATCTTAACTTCAGCAGGTCTCACCTTTTCTTTCTTGCATTTCTGCATTTCTGTGGCTATTCCTGCAGGCAATCCGATCCCCAGAAGGACACGAAGTGAAAACCAAATTCACACAAAGTAGGGTATCAAGTTTTAGTTCCAAGATCGTAGGTCTTCATAATGAATGCAAAGGTGTTCCCGGGAGTAGTGAAAAAAACTTGTGTCTCTCCGGCTCATCACATCACATGATCCAACTTAATATCTTTATACCAGTGAACTGCCATAGTGTCGAGGTTTTGTTGTGTAAGATTAAGCCAATAGCTTGTGAATGTGATCTCGGTTCTCTGAGGGAAGGAATCTTTGAATTTCTAACAGGTATAATAAATAACTCATTGCAAGAAGCCATTTTTCTAAATTCAATAAAAAAAATGTATTCATACACCTTTGCTAAAAATGCTATAGATCATCTAACCTATATTTTTAGGTAAAATAATCAAGAGTGCAGTGTTCTCCCCAGGATCTTTTGAATGGGTGTGCCATACGGCTAATTTACCTGACCGCCTGCCTAATTTAATCTGATGAATTGACATGGCAAACTAATGAGGAGAATTGGAAAAATTATTTAAGTGACTTTGTAATTAAACTTTATAAAACATAAAAGTATATGTAAATATAATATGAATGAATCAGACACTTAAATGGATTTTAAACAGTGACAAATAAATGCATTACATATGGAATTAAAAAAAGAAATAGTTACGTTATCTGCTGCCAGTTGGCTTATAGCAGACTACTCCTTCATGCCACCCAGCTGGCGAAATATTCTGGGGAGTACACTAGAGTGTACTGGAAAATCAGCTTTAGAGCATTCTGGACCTGACAGGTGTCTAAGGTTCATGCCGATCTAGTTTTATGTTTATGCTTATTTGTGATTTTCTATGCCGCCTTTTACCGATTAGGTATCAAAGTAGTTTACAATAGCATCTATAAGCATGAAAAACAAAGGAACTACATTCGCAAAAAGGAAAGGAACAGCACAGTTTTAACAGAGAATAAGAAAGGAATGGTCAGAGTTAAGAGTGTCTCCCAGTGATGACTGCAATCCAGGTAGTCAGTCACATTAGTCCAGCATAAGCAGATTCAAAGAATTTTTTATCAGAAAACTTACTGTGTAAAGTACTTTGCACAGAGTTCATAGAAACATGACAGCAGATAAAGACCATAAGGCCTATCCAGTCTACCCTTCCATACCAACCACTAAGCTCTACAGTCCCTTTTTATCTTTAGAGATCTTCTGTGTTTGTTCCATGCTTTCTTTAATTCAGATAGTTTCTGTCTCTACTACCTCAACTGGGAGACTATTCCATGCATCTACCACGCTTTCCATAAAGAAATTTTTCTACAAATTACTCCCGAGTCTATATCCTTTCACTGTCATCCTAGGCCCCCTTATTGCAGAGCTTTCTTTAAATTGAAGGAGGCTCTCCTCCTGTGTATTTATGCCATGGAGGGCTTTAAATGTTTCTATCATTGTGGACAGTTCTGAAGACCACACCTTCAAAAGGATATACAGAATGGAGTGGGTGCAGAGGGTGGCTACTTAAATGGTCAGTGGGCTTTTCCATAAGGCATATGGGGACAGACTTAAATGGGTATGCTTTGGAAGAAAGACAGGAGAGGGGAGATATTATTTATTTATTTAACAGGTTTTTTTATACCGCTTTATCATTTCAGTCAAAGCGGTTTACATTGAGTTCTAGTGGGAACTGAACCCTGGTCTCTTGGTTCCCAAGCCAGTGCTCTAACCATTAGACGACTCTTCCCTCCCCAGTGCTCTAACCTAACCACTAGGAGGGAGGAGGAAAGAGCTGGAAAACAGGTTAAAATTACCCCAGAATGGAAGAGCCCTGGCCCAGATGGAGTAACCGACTTTTGACTTAAACAGTTAACATCACTCCATCAAGACCTCGTGGACTACAAAAATCAATTGTTCAAACAGCCAGACTTAACACTGCAATGGATTACTATAGGAAGAACACTTCTTCCAAAAGGGGACCCAAGTAATATTCCCAATAATTATAGACCAATAACTTGTTTACCTACAACCTATAAGCTGTTCACTGCAATAGATGCAACAGAACATATGAACATATCGAGTACAATAACATAATGGAATAGAGCAAAAGGGCAATAAGAGGGGAGCATATGGAACCAAGGACCAGTTAATGATGAATAAGGCCATCATGGCCAGTGCTAAGTAAGGCAGAAATCTCAGTACAGTAGGGATTAATTATAAGAAAGCTTTTGACAGCGTCCCACATTCTTGGATAATAAATTGCCTTGAAATGTATAAAATAAATCCTGGTTTGATAGAGTACATTAAGTTCACCATGACAATGTAGAAAACCACATTCTATGAAGATGGTCAGTACATTATTCCTAACATTAAGATCCAACAAAGAATATTTCAGGGAGTGCTGCTGTTTTGTGTGGCACTTAATTCAATGAGTATTCTCATCAACTCTTTGGGATATGGATTTAGCCTGAATCCTAAAGAAGGTAACAACCCAGAATCAATCCTATCTACTATTTGTAGGTGATCTGAAGTTCTTTCAGTGACCAACAATTAGCAGAGCAACTCTGTGTGGTGAAAAGCTTTTCTGATGACATCAGGATGACTTCTGGCCTTGACAAGTGTGCTACAGCAATTTTCTTTAGAGGAAAACTAAGCAAGATGGAAAACATTTCCCTGGCTGAGAGTTGTGACATCAAAGACCTTGAATAGGAAGGCATATATAAGTATCTCGAAGTAGAGGAAGGAATGACACTCAAGCAGAAAGAAATTACTGAGAGAGAAGATCAGTAAAGAATATTACAGGAGATTAAAATCAGTATAGAAAAGTGCTTTAATATCACGGAATAAGATGCAAGTATTCAATCAGCTGGCAATTCCTGTACTCTCATACAGCTTTGGGACTGTGAATTAGCCTCTTAAAGACTTGAAAAACTGGATGTGTGAAGAAAAATCCTCCATGCCCATGAAGTAATTTACAAGAATCAGTGTATGCCAAGACTGTACATTCCTAGAGTTGAAGGAGGGTTAGGGCTCATAGTGATTGATTACACCTACAGAGCTACTATCATAGGCCTCCGGGCCTAACTGACAGCATCATCAGATTCAAATATGCAAAAAGTGTTGAAATATGAAAGTAAACGTCCAGAATCTGTCTCCATCATCAAACCTGGACAAATGTCCCAACGACTAGAAGGAATAAGTGAGAATCCTCAAGCACACACAAGAAAGGAAGCAACAGAATTTTCAAAAGAAGAGCAAAAACTCTTTAAAGTATTATATCAGCAAACGAGGAAAAACAAGTGGCAAATGCACAAATACAGTGGGAAATACAAAGTGTTATTCCAGGAACTCTTTGTCGATCAAGAATGGACGCATGAATGGTTAAGGAGAGGTAAACGGAAAACAAAGGATAAGAGACTGATAATTGCAGCCCAGGACAGCAGATTACGGATGAGATGGTTTAAAGCGAGCACTGAAAAAAACAGGCAAAACAGAAATACGTCGATTTTGTAAGACAGTGTTGGAAACAGTGACTCATCTCATAGCTAGCTGTAAAGTTCTGATGGCGGAAAATTTCTATGCAGACAGGCACAACAAAGTATGTCTAATCCATTGGAAACTCTGTAAACATTACAACATCACTGTTCCTGAAAAGCACTGGGATCATGACCCTAAGAGAATTACAGAGATTGAAGAGGTTATGATCGCCTGGGACATTCCTATTCTGATGGATAAGAAATTGGATGCGAGGAAACCCGACATAGTGGTAAAGGAGAAAAACACCAAAACGGCATTGATAAGAGGTGTCGGTTACAAGTGATTATTTGGTGAACAGCATGGAGAGGCAGAAGATTCGTAAGTACCAAGAAATGCAGTCAGAGATCAAGAAAATGTGGCAGAAAGAAACAGAAATATTTCACATTGCATTTGGAATCAAGAAGAAGCAAACCCACTTGCAGAGAGAACCAACAGCCAAGAAGGAATGAGATGGTTACCAAAACAAAGATTTAATGAAGACCAAAACAAAGATTTATTGAGGTCAACTGCTAAGAGCCAGAGAACCCGACACAGACGTATTTCGGCAGAGCCTTTGTCAGGGGTAAGGCCTCTACAAAAGATAATAACACAAATCAATTATCACATAAAGAACATCTATAAGAAAAAAGCAATACATAATAATATAAAATAAAATAAAAACACTGGAGTGCTTCCAAGGTATTTAAAAGTAAAACATAATAAAAATCCCCGTATCCCCTCCTGTTGAATGTATGCCTCCCAATGTCTTGTTGACCACTTTGATTGAAGGATAAGGTGGTATACAAAACTGTCTAAATAAATAAAAATAAAAACCATATGTACTACATTCAATGAAAATAATAAATACTAAAACAAATAATAAAACTGATCGAGAGAAGAAAAATACACAAAAAAACATGGAACACCAGCGCCATGCACAAATCTACTGCCATGAACTTCCTGGACTGATCTCTGCAACATGAAGGTAAGCCCCTTCCCCTGCTAACCTCATCAATCGGAGACTCCTTCACTGCTTAAAGCCGGCCAAACACAGAGCTCTGCCTCTGCTTCCTCACACACATACATGGACCGCTTAAGCTTGCTCCATTCACACACACACACACGCACCCTAAAGCACATCTCCAGCCTCACCAGCGATCCAGCGCCGTGCACAGCTCTCCTGCCGTGAACTTCCTGGACTGATCTCTGCAGCATGGAGGTAAGCCTCTCCCCCTGCTAACCTCATCAATTGGAGACTCCTTCACAGCTTAAAGCCTTGCTTGGTGTAGGCGCACCCATGCCTTGCGGGCCCGCGCCTAAGGGCCAAGCCAAAGGGCCCTTTGGCATGTCCCAAACACAGGAATGCCAAGAGGAACAAGAAGGGAAAGAAGCCAGCAAGTGCCAAACTTTCACACCTCAGAAAGAGTGCAAACTGGTCTCAGAATAGTGACACTGCAAACATGCACACCAGCTACCGTTACCTCATGGTCTACCTCACGCAACTGCACACTCTAACACTCCATACACATGAACCCAAACCCAACATGCAAATGCCACTGTTCCCCCTCCTGCCCATCCAACCCACACAAATGCCCTGGTCAACCCCCTCCCAGAGGGTCCAGCATCCTAAGCAGATACCATGCGGGCCGCACAGCACCTTCCATACTCCACCAACACATTCCCCACAGTCCTCACACAACAACCCCATCATTGCATCCACTATCAAATGCACATTGATAAATGCTAGGTCAATCAGAAACAAACCAAATACCATCTACGACTTTGTTCTGGACCAGAGCCTGGACATAATTTGCATCACCGAAACCTGGCTTAATGATACAGATCAGGTCATCCCGAACCAAGTCACTCCACTGGACTTCTCGGCATTCAACTGCCTCAGAACCCACAAGAGAGGGGGCGGAACCCTTATTCTGGCCAGAAAGTACTACAAATTTAAGTTGATATCTACAAGCAACTCGACTGAGTCCAGCACAATCAACATATCCAATAAATACCTCAGCATTTGTCTCACCTATAGGCCCCCTAATGCCACGACGGAACATCTTTCCACAGTTCTGGAATCAATATGCGCTCATAGCAGACAGCACAAACCCCTCATTGCCTGAGGGGACTATAATTTAACCTCCACACTCACCAAAGAAACCAAAGCATTTCTTAAAGCCAGGTAATCATTAAATTATCGCCAGACGCTCGTTGCACCAACACACCAGCACGGAACTACTCCGAATCTTGTCTTCATTCCTAAACAACTGATAGAAAAGGAACAGGTCACAACCCCAACAATCACCCCAGTGCCATGGTCTGACCACCATACCATTACCTTCTCATTGCTCCTGGGTAGCTCCTAACACCACACAGAAGGGGAGAGCAAACTACAGCGCCTACAGGAGATAGGAATACGCAAAAACACCCTAAGATGGTTCTCCTCGATGAATGGAGGCAAGATGGCGGCAGTGATCTGCTTCTGGTGAGCGGGCTCCTTAGCAGTGTGCAGTTTCAGCGTTACTTGCTGCTGGTTGGTGTGCATGGGGAGAAGAAAGCGCAAGCAAGCTTCCCTACCCTTGGGTGAAGCTTCTGTCAACTGTGCCGTTCAGAAAACACTGCCGATGTGTGGCTTTCCCATTTCGGGAGCAGGAGCGGTGTCCTCGGAGGGTTTGGCTTGTTTGTAGCGACTGATCGTGGAGTGCTTCCCTCCGGCGTGAAGACCAACACGCCGGTACAGGGAGGTAAAGAGGGCTGGACTTGCTTCTCCGTGTGGGGTCCCTGGAGAAGTTGTGGGATCTGAGGCTGTTTCTCTATCGGAGGGCAGCCCTACCCAGGGTATGTTTAACCCAGTGGTCAACGCAGGTGCTGGTGTGTTGGTGAGGCCCCCGAAAGTCACGCTGGAGGTGCTGTGGGATGCAATTTCAACCATTAATTCCTCTCTTGGGACTATTGCAGCGTTTGTAAGTACTGAAACTAATTCCTTGCGTAAAGAGTTTCAAGAGGTTTCAAGAGTTCAAAAGGAGCAGGAGGGGAAGTTGGCCCAGTTGAATGGAGAACTTGAGCAACTTAAGGGTCTTCATGGTGCCCACATTAAAGATCGGAGTGTGACTTCTAGGAGAATGGAATACCTCAAGAATCAAGACTGGAAGAACAATTTAAGACTGATTAATTTTCCTAGATCCCATTGCACTCGCCCATGGAAATGATTCGCAGGTACTTCCAGGAGGTCTTGAGGCTTTCTAGGGAGGAACTGCCACCATTAACTAGGGCTCAATATTTGTCCATGGGCCAGGGGAACCGGGGAGATAGTGGTGGGACTCCAGGGCTCCCCGGAGACCTTACAGGTTTTCTGGAGAGTTCTGTGGAGTTGGTCACCGCTCGTACTACTCTCCTTATTACTTTAGCTCTTGAATCTGATATTCCCGAAGGCATTATAAACAATCAATTGGACTAAATCCAGTTTACAGATGTGCATTATTGTAAATAGCCACCTACCCCCATCTTTCACTGCTTGAATGTACATAGTCCCCCAGTTCAGTTCCATGTTATCTTCCCTGTTATATGTAAACTCAGGGCAGCTCTGTTACCGCCCTAGAGTCAAATTGTTATCTGTAAACTGCATTGATAATAAATAGCGCGGTATAGAAAAGCTTCTAAATAAATAAATAAATAAATAAATAAGTGTTAATTTTGCGATCTTACTTTAGAAATTTCAGTGAGCAGTTCATGGGTTCTCATGTTCGCATTTTTCCTGATCTTGCTAGGGATACCCAGTTGAGGAGAAAAGAATTCCTGGGGATTAAGCTCAAGGTACTTTCCCTCGGCGGGACTTTTCTGTTGAAATTTCCTGCTAGATGTTATGTTTCCTATAAAGAAAAATTATATTTGTTTTTGAGCCCTGCCAACTGCTGGAGTTTCTAGTGGCTAGGGAGGAACCTGTTGTTTCTGCCTCTCATACGGTTGATGCATACGTCTCGCATGTTAAATTTTATTAAATGTTAAATTTTATTTTCCTACTATGTAGTATTGTATATTTTTCCTTTTGCCTCCTCCTTTTTAATTCTTGTGGGCTAATCCTGGCAAATGATATAATTTTCTTGTAATATTAGTTTATAATTGTATAATGTTTCCCTTGTTGTCAAATTGCTTTCATTCTGTTTCTTGAATGTATGGATATATTCAATAAAAGTATAAATTAAAAAAAAAAAAAAAAGATGGTTCTCCTCTTACCTGAGCAACCAAACACAACAAGTCAAATGCGGCGAGAAGAAATATCGTCAGACAGGGAATACCACAAGGCTCAGCACTCTCATCCATACTCTTTAACATATATATTCAACCCATATGCAACATCATCAAATGACACAAAATACATTGCCACCTCTATGCTGATGATATCATGGTCTATGCCCCAGTCAACCTGCTCTCACCTGACATAAACTCAATGAAAAAATGCCTCGAAGACATGAATACATGGCTCACCAACAATAACCTGTCAACTTTGACAAGACAGAGGCTATGGTCGTCACTAAGGATCCCACATTCAACTCACCCCAGGCAATCAGTATCCTAGACAAAAAAATAGGAATAAAGGATGAAGTAAGGTACCTGGGCATAACCCTGGACAAAGCTCTTAGCCTACAATCGCACATTAGCAAAACTGCAGCTAAAGCCTATCACCGACTATAGACCATCAGGAGACTTAAACCAATCCTCAACCAAGACCACTTCCACACAGTATGCCAAGCAATCGTAACACCAATTCTGGACTATGGAAACTCACTATATCAAGGACTTCCAAAACAGACTATCCACCCACTACAACTGGTCCAGAATACTGCAGGGCGCATCATCACGAGCACTGCAAAGTCGGAACACATCACACCCATACTACGGCAACTACATTGGCTCCCAATAATTGCAAGGGCAAAATACAAGTCAATCCTGAACATATTCAAAGTCATCCACTGCTGTTCAGCAGACGCACTCCAGGATTTAATAATCAGGGAAGTAACTAGCAGACCTAGGAGGTCCAACAATGGTAACAGACTCAGCATGCCAGCAGGATATCATAAAACAAAACAAGGGCTCCCTCACTATCAGTTCCTGTCCTATGGAATGCCCTCCCTGAGGAAATAAGGGCCCTAAATGACACCAAGGACCTCCGCCAAGTAACGTAATTTGCCAAGTACTGGTCTCCACTGCAATCGACCCACCGACAACCACACTCAGATGAGAACTAAATGTAGATAGTCTGCATATTTGTATGTCTGACCCCCCTTTCCTGTTAAATGTATCCCTACAATCTGTGTTAACCACTTTGATTGAAGGATAAGCACAGTTACTTACCTGTAACAGGTGATCTCTGGGAACAGCAGGAATAAGTCTTCACATATGGGGTACGTCGGTACCGACGGAGCCTGCACGGGAATGCTCCCCAGCATCCAATCAGAAAGCTTTTGGGAGCATCCCTCGCGCCTGCGCATTGCCTTCCCACCTTTTCCACTGTCTCTCCTCAGTTGAGTTTCATAGCTGAGACAAAAGGAGAGAAAGAGGAAAGGAAGATAGACAGATAGATACAACTCCTAGGGGAGGTGGGTGGGTTGTGAAGACTTATTCCTGCTGTTCCCAGAGATCACCTGTTACAGGTAAGTAACTGTGCTATCTCCAGGAACAAGCAGGAATGAGTCTTCACATATGGGGACTCCCTAGCTGGAGATGCCAGGGGGAGATCCCATAAAATGTGTGTCCCTGGATCAGGACTACAGTTCCCACACATGGATCTTCGGCATCCCATGAGGGATGGTGGGTAGGAGTTGAAAGGAGAGGAGCTGTAAGAAAATAGCAAGGCTAAGGACTACAGGAGAGGAGTCCTTGGTATGTATGGTAAGTATCATTAAAATTATTTAATGAACAAACACAAAAAGGATCTTACCTACTGGATTGTAGGAAGTAGAGAGCGTGATGGAGTCTACTGGAGATTCAGTAGAGGATCCTCAAGGTGACCTCACGCAGTGAGGGTGAAGGTCCAAATCTGGAATTGGCAGGTGACCCAGGTATCAACTGGGGTAGTATAAGAACGGCAGGTCTTCAGTGGAAAGCTTTATGGAAAAAAGCTGAAAACTCTTTTAGCTACAGAATCATTGACAATGAGGAGTAAAAGAGGAAGACTGACCGATTTGGACAAGTAGCCCAGTCCTGGAGGGAAGAAGAGGTATGGAAAAAAGCCCGTATTCCCAAGGAGGACAGATGTGTGAAGGGCTGAAACCTCAGAACTACTGAAGATCTACACTGTCTTTCCTAGCTGGTGAGAGATAGGAAAGATATTGAAGCATGATCCTTCAGGGATAGCGAGACCTAGAGTAAAATGGAAGCTGCTAGTACCACAGTAGTGGTTTTGTGCATAACAGCCCCTACATACCGAGGGACAGTACGAAGATATGCAAACGCACTGTCTGGAACCTCTAAGAAGGTAAAAACCTTTATAGCAGAGACAGTTAGGGAGATAGTATGTAATACATATCTACCTATAAAAACATCTCGACAGATACATATATAGATACATCCCCAGACACTCAAACACAAAGCACTAAAATCACACTCAACTACCCACACACATACACTCACCACATACACCACACATACACTCACCACATACACCCACCACAGACACCCCAAAACACTCTCAAGAGAAAAAAAGGAAATAAATTCCTCCACACACATATGAAAGGTAGAAAACTCTGACTACCTGTAAAAAGGTAGAAAATTCTGATCAACACTACGATACAGAAACTTATTAATGTATATAATGTAAATAGTTCCGACAATTAATGCACAGTTATCTGTATAAAGTTATAAAGTTATAAATCTCTGTTCCGTGTAATATAATAATTATTATCTGTATAAAGTTAAAAATCTCTGTTCCATGTAATGTATACATTAGTATACAAATTTGTTTACTTGTTCCATGTAAACCGCCCCTGATCTCTGGAAGGGGCGGTATAGAAGAAATAGATAAATAAATAAAAAATAAATAAATAAATAAATAAATAGGATAGCATAAGGCCAAGCTGTAAGGAAAAAAGAGCATATTCCTGCAGGATTGGGAAACTCCTTGGACATTCACGCAGAAAAAGCTTATATCCTGTATTATAACAGGAGACAAGAGGGTGTGGAGAACCCTCACAGTCATGGAAAATGACTGATAAGCCTTTTTTACTATATGGAATAGCCATCAGAGACAAAGTTCAATGCTCTCTAGCAAGGGCCCATAGTAGAAAGCTTCTCTGAAGATTGCAGAGAGCATTATGCAGGAGAATTAGGAGATAAAACTGACTGTAGGTCAGCTGTGTTGCCAAATCCAAGGAAATGGAGATGGCAAGAAAGAAGATAATGTAAGAAGCCTGAAGTGAGTAGGATTATCCAAGATAGATGAGGACTATCTTGGAATCACTACTAAGGCTAGACAGACTGGAACTTGTGGAAAAGTACCAGTAGATCAATCACTGGAACTCCTGCATGAACAGCAACTGAAAGAGACAGCAGAGGGAATCTTCCTGTGAAAACACAGAGAGAAAAGACAAAGGGAGAGGAGTAGTCCTGTCCCTGTCTGATAAGCTGTCCAGAGAATTTATTCAAAGAAAAAACTCTACACTGGAATGAAAGGTATACAGTATGGTACCACTCAATCAGGAGAAAACCTGGATGAGAGGGTAGAAAAAACAGGAACTGAAGGGTGACTTACCATATGGTGAGTCAGCTGAAGAAAAAAATGTTCATGTTGGGACAGAAACTATCATGGGATAGTAGTTAACTTCTCTTCTTGGTAGGAAGAAGAGGAGAAATCTGTAACCCATAGACAAGAATATCCTGACAGTTCAGTACATCCCTGAAGAAAGGAAGCCATGTGTAGAGCTTTAAAGAAAAAAACAGTGAACAAACTTCTGCTAAGAAGAGGTTAACTGTAGGTTGCAACCTTCAGGAACCTATGGTTGCTGGGTATGCTCAGACTGGCTAGAGTTTGGATTCTTCAGACCAGGACGAGGTGTCCCCTGCTTGGGTACATCTGGATGATGGGCAGGAGAAGAGTGAAACCTTCTTTTCTTAGGGAAAAAAGGTTTGGTAGGACATTTCCTACCTCCTGGGGAAGAAGGCGGCTTAGGATGGTTTCCAGAACCAGGGAAGTCAGTGGAGCAGAGAGCAACCTGACGTAAAGCCTCCTTATTGAAGAGATTTTCTCCAGTACAAGGAGAATTACCCAGTGTGTGTTGTGCCCATCTGCTCAAGTCTGAAGCCTGGAGCCAGGCTCTACGACGTGCTCCTATGGCAATAGCAGAGGATCTGCTAACAGACTCAAAAGAGTCTAGAGAAGCACGAGAAAGAAACCAAGAAAGATTCTGGCTATGACTAAGAAGTAAGGAATAGTCTGCAGCCTTAGGCTCTGATAGAAAAGGAGTCAAAAGAGATAATTTCTTTGTGACCTCCTGGAGAGATAGACTCATATAAAAAATATAAGAGATAATCCTTGATGCCAGCATAGATGTTTGGAAGGTTTGACGTCCAAAGGCATCAAGTGCTCTAGATGCACGACCTGGCGGATAAGAAGAATGCTTCTTCTTGCTTTTTACCTTCCTCATTGCTGATTCCACTACAATGGAATGATGGGGAAGTTGAGTCTTTTGAAACCCTGGAGAGGGGGGCACCTGATACAGAAGATTAGTTGCTGTAGAAGGTGAGGGAACCCTTAAAGGTGATTCCCATATTCTCAGAAGAAGATCCTGCAAAGAATGATGTAAAGGAAGCATTATATTTTCCTTTTGTGCAGGAGAGCCTCGAGTAGGATCACAGCCAGGGATAGGAATAGCAAGAAATATTGCCATGTCAAGGAGAAATTTCTGAAAAGAGGGATCTCCAATGGGAACTATCCCTGGGCAGGCTAAGGTTGAAGGAGCAGCCTGAGCACCAGAGGATGTATTGGTCTGGTGCAGAAAAAGAACTCCACTAGATGGATAGTGGTACTGGTAGTCACGATTTGAGGCAGTCAGTACTGCATCGTCCATGCCAGGTATCGATTCCAAACTAGGCATAGAGAGAATTGATGGTGCCGATGTAACTGCAGGAACCGACATCGATACCGATACCGGTAGCTGAGTCGGAATCGGAGACGGTAACGCCATCGAAGCAGTCATCGGAGGCTGCTCAAGCTGTACTGAGGCAACCAGAAAAGCTTGGTGAATATCCTCGGTACTGCGTATCCGGAAACGATAAGGGTCGGTTCCGAGACGCGTCGGTACCCAGTCATCTAGACTAGATATCGATTCCAGACTCGGCATCGAAGGGAGCGAGTCCATCGATGCATGTCTAGAGGGTACCGACGTCGGTGGTGGTATCGGCGATGTTGTCGATACAGGAAAGTCGATCTGGGTCGTATCGATCGGTCCCGAAGGTACCGAGAACGCTAGATGACGATCCCTGGTGAAGAGTGGATCACTCAACACCGGTGCCAATGCCGGGGTATCGGTACCGCTCGAAGCGGATGCCACCACCGAGCATGGCTCAGGTATGTTCTGTGAGGGGTGAGCCCCAGGAACAACCTGAAACCCCTGAAATGCTTTGGAGCCCGGAGACTCCCGCCGGGGTTTTAATGCCAATGGGGTCTTGAGGGCAAGGCCGGAGCTGTCATCATGCTTGGCATGAGACCTACCACTCAAGAATTGGCTAGTCTTAACAGACTGTTTGTGGGTTACCTGATCCTGTAGAGAAGAAAAAGCCAGTGCCCGCACTCCGGGGGGGAAAACGGTATCGAGGGAAACTCGAAAGAGGGAAGCTCTTCTCACAGTTTCGCAGCCTGATTGTTCAGGGGAAAAAGGGTCAGGACCCAAACAGGTTAGACACCAGGCATTGGAGTCTAAAAAGAAAACTGTGTTTCCACAGTGAAGACACTTCTTAGGAGAAGAAGGCTCCATGATGGAGAGGCCTTGTAGGCCCAAAAAAAATTAAGACAGAAACTGAGGGAAAAATTTCCCTGAGTTTAAGAAAAGGAAAAGAAAACCCCACCGTCGGTACCGGTGGCGGCGGGAAAAACAGCCGCGACCACAAGAAAACAAGAAATAAAGAAAAAAGTTTCTGCGGTGACAGGAGGACGTCCTGCCGGCTCTGCGGAAAAATGAAAACTGAGGAGAGGCAGTGGAAAAGGTGGGAAGGCAATGCGCAGGCGCGAGGGATGCTCCCAAAAGCTTTCTGATTGGATGCTGGGGAGCATTCCCGTGCAGGCTCCGTCGGTACCGACGTACCCCATATGTGAAGACTCATTCCTGCTTGTTCCTGGAGATAGGTGGTATACAAAACCGGCTAAATAAATAAATATAGGATAATAGTAATAGTGTAGTATATGTAGACATTAAAAGCATAAATACTATGGTACAGATAATGTATAAAACATTCAATTAAAATACAAAGGATCACAGGAGTAATATCATTACAGGACCATAAAAGAACAATAAACAGATGAATTCTTTGTTAAGCTTGAAGACACTATGAATGTAAATAATTAAATCAATAAATAAAATGTATATAAAAATAAATAAATAAAAGTATACATCTAAATGGCCCTACAAAGAGAGGCACATATGGAGAAAATACATTTGGAGGACAAAAACTTATAAATGGACAATCACACTATAGCGATCGTAACTGATAAAATCGAAAATAGGAATCACAACGTTGATTCCACAGAGCTTATATGAGGAATGATTGTGAAACCTGTATACAACTGGAAAAAAAGGGGTAGTAGGAAGGGGAGGGTATAACCCATCTATGTATAATGAAAGTCAAAAGAAATTGAGCGATAAAAGATATATATAATAAGGACCCCAATATATAAACTGTAAACTACCTCTATAGCTGTCTCTATAGAAATAAAATATTAAAAGCAAAAACTCCATATAGTATGGTTTAAAATGCTTCTCATTGGTTATATATAATAAATAAACCCATTGTTTATATAAAGCGACCCAGGGAAGCATAACAACACTACTGTGCTTCCCGCTCTGTGTGCACCAAACCCCAAAAGGTATTTTAAATACATGTGTAACCAAACACATGAATTACAACGCTGCCCTTTTAAAAACAAAGAGGAGTAAAAGTTGAAACTGATTAAACATTACCTTATATTTCAAAGCAAATCAACAAGGACCACTGGAGCAGTCGCACGTGAGCACGCACCCATGGCACCATCTCTATGGTTGCTGCCACCCAGAAGCAGAGGGGAAGAAAGATTTTCCAGGTCGGGAATCCGGCCAGCACACTCGTTGGAATGGTGGAGGCTGACAAAAAGGGGTATCAGCCCACTTCACAGGCCTCTTGGACCTATCTTCTGAAAGAGGGTCAATTTTGTCTCGCTAGGTCCTTCACCAGCTTCTCTAAATCAGCTTCAAACAGAGGCATCCACTTAAAAAGCAGTTGGGCCAACCAAGCTTTGGAAAACTGTCCGCTGCCCAGTTCCGAAGCCAAATCCAATGCCATGACACCAGCATTAGGGCACCATCTATGGCCGGCAAACGTACCAGGTCATACATGGCATCAAAAAGGAAAGCTATAGCCGACTCCAAAAGAGAGGCAGTATCATCCGGCAGAAGAGACTGAATCCACTGGAGCAGGGCTCAAGATGTCAGGCTGGTAGATACTGCCAGCTGTAGAATAGCCGCCACCATGGTGAAACTGGCTCCTCAACCACAAATCCATCTTAGGGTCCAGAAAATCCTTTAAGGCCGATCCACCTTCCACAGGAATGGTGGTCTGTCTGGTAACTGCCGTGACCTGCGTATCCATCATGGGAATGCCAAACCACTCATTGCACTCCTCCTCTGGGAGAACGAAGATCTTCTTACACATCCATAACCCTTTAGGTAGGGACTCGGGAGAGTCCCACTCCAACTGGTTCATATCCTAGATCACACCCAGAAACAGGAAAACAGTATTGGAGTTTTGCACTCCTTGAAGGAGCAGGTGTACCTTCAGCTCCTGCTCTGTGCCAGAAGCATCTGTCAAGTTCAAGGCAGATGAGTCCCTGCCAATGAATGCTGTCAGCTCCTCCTTCACACCGGCCTCCTCACAATCTTCTGATGGCGAGAGTATTTCTACATCCACATCAGAGCCCAGTACTGAACCATCTGAATCCAAGTCATAGTCAAATTCTCGGAAGCTCCCAGCTGGTCCCCATTTCCAGGTGGCGCCCCATTCTGGGGATGCTTAGTCAAAGGCAATTGAACAGGGCTTCTATGCTCTGCCTGAACACATGAGACTGTGCCAGAAGGACCAAGGCTGCTGCAAAAAGGGAAGAATTCCGGGGATGGAAATCCAGAGTCTGGAAGCTCACCTCTTGGAAATGACCCCCCAACACCAGGGGGCATAGCCGCCACAGACCCTCTAAAGGGTAATAAGCAGCTCACAGCACAGTCGCTGGATCCTCAAGCAGGGTGGATATCCTTACCCATAGTGCTATCCGTCACTTCCTGCCCTGAGGAAGGCAAGGCCAGACTAATCACCTCCCCTGCTTGAAAGAGTTGGAGCAGGCCCTCCAGGGACAACACAGAAACTGCCGTGCAAGAAGGGTAGTGTCTAGAATCTGAAGATGAGGCACCTCACTTGCCACAGGTCAAACAATGTCACCTGGAAGAAGACATAGAAAGTTAAGGCAAGTATCACAACAGTGTGTACTAAGACTGTGGCGACCTGAAGATGCACATTAACTATGAATTTACTGTGGCGTGCATTAACTGCGCTTTAATTGCATTATGCGTTAACTTTGCTTTTACTGAAAAGCACGTTACAGGCGCTAGGGTAGGAATGTGCGTTGGAGTAACTAGGGAAGAAAAGGAGCAGAAAAGCAAAAAACACTAATGCGTGCAGAAAACGGCGGGAAATCCCCACACTGCGCCAACAGTCGTCAGCAGTCTATCCCGAATTGTGTCCCACACAGACGGAATTAGGAGCCCCCAACAAGGACAAGGACAAGGACAAGGTCAAGCCTTGATACTCACCCCCTGAGAGCCCCAGGCAGAGAATCCATGTCAGGCTCAGCTCTACTCTCATTATAGTGTTTCACTGGCTTTGGCAGCACTGCATTTAAGGTAGCAGGCAGATCCCTTTGAGAGCCCTATGCAATCTTCAGGAAAGAGCAGGGGGGAACAGAGGAGGAGGGAGAGGGCATTGAGGGTGTATGGGGCTGCTACACTCTTCCAGATCCTTCCAATTTTGTGACTGCTCAACAGACTTTTATCATGGTAAGAACATGGAGCTGAACCAAATTTCCCTCCTATGGCTACTGAAAAGACCATAGTCTAGTGGAGCCTCCCACATTGCGCTCAAGTGAGAAAGTCACACTCAAGGTGGTCATTTATGAGTGTTTAATCAATCTCTTCCTTTCAATCCTCAGATTTTCTTCAGAGAAGAGAAAATCCATCCACTATCTGCTGGAGACAAAGAAATACTGAAGGGACCTCTGGTGGCTGAGGCGAATAGAGGCATGGGAGTGATGTCATTGAAATCTCGGCTTTTCATTGGTTCTTTGTCTTCAATAAATCTGCTGGTAGAAGAACACAACCCACTTGTCTGGACTGGTCTAGCAGGACAATATGGAAATCTGTTTTATTAACGTTCATAAAGTTGCAAACTATGGCTTTGCCACTCTGAATGAACCCGATCTCGACTGATCTCAGAAGCTAAGCAGGGTTGGGCCTAGTTAGTACTTGGATTGGTGACCACCTTGGAACACCAGGTACTGTAGACATACCGCACAGAAGAAAGGCCTGGCAATCTACTTCCAGTTGCACCTTGCCAAGAATACCCAGGAGCTTAGTCATCAGGAATAATACATGGACTTGACTGCTCACAACAACAAAATTGCAAATACTGCTGCTCTTAAATTTCAAAATAATATTTAATGTCAGTCTTGTCACAATTATCATCAAGTGCAGGATACTGACAGACACAGTAATCTTATTATTGAGTTATTTTAGGACCAGATAAGACTTGGATCCGAAAGCTGTATTTTGGAATATATGAAAAAAAGACCTTAGATTATATTAGTTTAAGAGATTTACATTTTTTCCTGACACGTTGCAACCTTCTTAATTAAGCTAAAACAGAAAAAACTTCTGACTTGAAAGCCTCTCATAATTCAGTTGGGGCAGAGGTAAGATATGTGGTAAAGTGGCAAGGAAATAACATTTATAATACAGAGCAATTTGCAGACTCAACTGCAGCTGTTAACACTATGGAGCATGTTTACTAAAGGATTTAACGTGTGTTAATGAAGTCAATGCACGTTAAATGCCCAGAGCCCTATTATTTCTATGGATGCAGTGGGCACTTAACGCATGTTAACTTCATTAGCGCATGTTAACCTTTAATAAATATGCCCCTATAAATATTTCCCTACTCTCTGTTCCAAAATGTTAGTTTAGCAATCCATAGTCCATCAGATCTGCCCAGTATTTTGCAAACTTTCCTGCAGTGGCATTTCAGGGTTATTCTAAGAAATTATTTTTTTCTTGGATCCTCCTAGGTTTTGTGGAATTTGTTGGGATAACGTCTGATCTTTCATATGTATGAATTAGCAGATATTATCCTCAGTACTTTAATTTCTTCAATATTTAAATGCTTGAAAATGTAATTTGCAAAATGTATTTAGTTTATTTTAAACAATCTATACTGCTCTGATAAAAAATACAAACATGAAGAAATCAACTCCAAACAATATTAAACAATCCTATTCTGAAAAAAATAAACAGTATAAAAAAGCAAAACACAAGATTTCTGTAAATAAACAATCATAAAGTTTTAATAAAGTTCTGACAAAAATGTACCTTTACTTGCTTTCTAAACTTAGAATCATCAGGTTTTTTTAAGGGCTGTCAAGTCAGCAGCCCCTACGGGTATTTTTGGCAAGGTATAGACTGGAAGTAGATTGTCAGGCCTTTTCTTCCAAGGCGTTGGAAGTGACTTGACCAAGGTCACAAGAAATGCCAGTGGGAACTGAACTCCAATCCCATGGGCCAGGGGTTTTCAACCCAGTCCTGGCCATTTGGAAGAAATGACAGAGAGACATAGGCTACTTTGCTTAAGGGGAGTGCAAGATGAGAGTGTTCTGTAGTATTACATTATTTTCTGTATTTTTATCTTTCCAACCCAATAGAAGCTACAGTGTAACCTATTTAAGATTAATAAGAGAAAATATTTTTTCACTCAACGTGTAATCAAACTCTGGAATTTGTTACCGGAGGATGTAGTAAAAGCTGTTAGTGTAACCGGGTTTAAAAAAGGTTTGGACAAGTTCATGGAGGAAAGACCCAGAAACCATTATTAAAGGGGACCCGGGAAATCCACTGCTTGCCCCATTACAAGCATTGTGGAAAACTGCTAGGTACTTGTGACCTAGATTGGCCACAGTTGGAAACAGGATACTGGGCTTGATGGACCTTGGTCTGACCCAGTATGGCATATCTTATGTTCTTAAACGCTGTGAGTGTAGCTGGGTTTAAAAGAGGTTTGGACAAGTTCCTGGAGGAAAAGCCCATAAACCATTATTAAAGAGGACCAGGGAAATCTCCCGCTTATCCTAGGATAACCAATATGGAATCTGTCTTCGTTTTGGGAACCATAACCTGACAGGTACTTGTGACCTAGATTGGCCACTGTTGGAAACAGGATACTGGCCTCAATGGATTTTTGGTCTGATCCAGTATGGCATTTCTTTTTCTTTAAAACTCTTGGTTTTTAATAGTAACTACTTTTCCAACAGAACAGATCCATTAAAATTCTATCATTATCATACAAAACAGTTACAAAACCCTGCTTCCATACCCCCACCCTTCGCTTCCCTCCACTTGAACATGACAACAGATCGAGCCCCACATCAGCTTAACTCACCGTCTCCAGCGTTCTCTCCTCCCCTATGCTCAGCTCAATCCTCCTCTTTACATCCCTTCCTCCTTACGTAAGTAAGCTCCCCATATCTCCCTAAAGTTATCCACCCAATCCCTCTTCATAACAATGAGCTTGGCCCTCAAATGGACTGGGCGCAATTTGATCTCAAATGTCCCTCAGGGTGGTGCATCTTCCTATTTCCAATGTCTGGCAATCACCAGCCTAGCTGCCAGGATAGCCAACATGGTGCATTTTCCCTCCTCCACCTTCAACCCCCCCAAATGTCGGCCCCAAAAGAGCAGTAGCTCCCATAACCCCATCCTCTTCCCCAAAATCGAGCCCAGGTACCCTTTAACCCTCTCCCAAAACCCTACAATTTTTGGGCACTCCCACCAGACATGAAGAAAAGTCCCAACCTCCCCATATCGCTGCCAACATTCCTGAGATCCTTTCCCATAAATTTTACACAATCCCTCCAGAGTGTAATACCATTGATATAACATCATCCAAAAGGCATTAAATAACTTCAACAAGGGTCCCTTCGCCCGTTCACTAAAATTTTATAAAATTTTGTGGTAAATCCATCCAAGTCCAGCGCCTTTCTAGCAGGTTGAGATTTTATGGTCCACAGAACTTCCGCCTTGATAATGGGCTGGTTTATTCTCTCCCTCTCTTCCTCCGTTAGACAGGGTAAATGTATGTTCTCTAAGTAGGCCTTTATCTCTTCTTCCCTAAGTACTTTCTCAGGGGTACAGAAGCATTCATAAAATTCTACAAAGCATCTTTTAATCTCTTCCTGTGTATTAAGCACCTGTCCTCGTTGATCCATAATTTGGCTAATGTGATTCCAGGTTCTAAACTTCTGAAGCTTTCTAGCTAAAAATCTGCTCACTTTATTACCCTGCTCATAAATAACCTGTTTTGCCTTAATCAAAGCAAAATTAATGCCATCTAATTGCAGATCCTTCAAGGCCAGCTTTGCTGCCTCCAATTTTCTCAGGATACCGTTCCCCCCCCCCCCCCCCACCCTCTGCATCATTAAGGGTCTTAATTATGTTAACCTTATCATTTTGCTCATTCATCAGCATATCATTTAATTTCTACCTCACCCTTTTTCGTTCCTCCCTTCCCAGACAAAGTTCCATCCAAATGAGGGCATGATCAGACCAAGTGATACTTTCGATCTGACGAGCTTCCACCTTCCCCAGCAGAGTCTCCTCCAGCCACAGCGTATCTATGTGTGAATAGGAGTCATGTACTGGTGAACACAATGTATAGTCCCAACCTGTCGGTTTACGCCTCCTCCAGGCATCACAGAGGCTGAACACCTGACTACACCTCTTAAGCTTATCCCTATGCATTCTCATCTCAGTGCCCTCCCTTTGCGATGTATCTACCCTTGGATTCATTTCTAGATTGAAGTCCCGTCCCATAAGGATTTTCCCTTCTGCAAACTGTAGCGTTTGCTCTGTAAGCTGGTCCAAAAAAGACTCCTGTTGACTACTGGGCCCATATAACCCCACGATGGTAAATAGTTCCTCCCCTACCTTCAGTTTAACCATGGTTGCCTTCCTGCCCAAGGGTGCCATCTTACCTCAGTATGATGACATAGCTCAAGACGGCAAAAAAGAAAAGCAACTCCACAGGGAAGAGGGAGGGTTGTGAGGACTGATTCCTGCTGTACCAGGAGAACATCTGCTAGAGGTGAGTAACTAGCTTTCTCCAGGAACAAACAGGAAGTCAGTCCTCACATATAGGACTCCCTAGCTACAGGCTATTGAAAAAACTTGTAAGCCACAGGCGATCCAATAAACAAACCATGAGGAACAGCAGTGAACCCCAGCATTGACCAGGGAAACAAGCTTTCCGGTAGCCTGGACACACAGAAGGGCCGGAGGGCAGGAATTGCCATAAACCTCAAACAAATGATGGAGTCCCACCTGGCCGAAGGCGCTGTTCCGCCGGGATACCTCCTCCAGGTAGCAATGTACTATAAAGGTGTGAACTGAAGACCAGATGGTGGCGCAGCAGATCTCCAGCAAGGGGACTGAACGGAGGTTCGCCACAGATGACACCATGGTCCGGACGCTCACTGACTTTGCAGGAAAATGTGAGTGCCATGAGGAAGACCATCTTCCAGGAAGGAAACTTGAGATGGCAAGAACCCAGCGACTCAAAGGATTGAGCAATGAGCTTTGAGAGGACCACATTGAGATCCTACATCGCCAGTGGTGGTCAAGTGGGTGGTCAAGAGAGCAGGAGGCCCCTCTGGAAGCGAGCCACGAGAGGCTGGGCAGAGAGGGGCTTCCCCTCGAAGAGGTGATGGTGCACCGATAGCGCACTGAGATGAACCTGGATGGAGTTAGACTTCAGATCAGCAGTGGACAGGTGCAGCAGGTATTGCAGCAGCAGCTGGAATAAACATGGGAAGGGGTTGGCACCACACTCTGCACATAAACCAGCAAGCGAAGCCACTTGAAGGTATACGCCTGATGGGTAGAATCCTTGCGCGATGCCAGCAGGACCTCTTCCACCTTCCTTTCAGCAGCCAGGCCATCAGGGCCAGGAACCCCAGGGTGGGGTGCAGGAGAGAACCATCCTCCTCCGAGAGCAGGTCTGGGGCGCACCCCAGGGGGACTGAGAGCAACTGAGACAGGCTGAGGAAGAGAGGGCACCTGAGCCACCGGTGTCTATGAGGATCAGGGTGGCCTGGTCGAGCTGGACTTTAAAAAGACTCTTGGCAATGAGCAGCGTGGGAGGATAGGCATCAAGAAGGCCTTCAGTCCATGGGATGAGAAATGCATTGGCCGTCAACCGAGAGGGGAGGGGTGTGGTACTCTGGAGCAGAAGCAGGGTATCTGAGCATTGGTTGGGCTGGCAAACAGATCTATCACAGGAAGGCCCCAGTGACAGAATAGTCAATTGGCTACCCGTGGATCAAGCTGCCACTCGTGGAGCTGGAGAACCTGGCTCAGTCAGTCTGCCAGAATACTGCCCTGGCCAGGGAGGTACACGGCCCTGAGAAGTATCCCACTCTCGCTGGCGAAAGTGCAGAGACAGACCGCTTCCCAGCACAGGAGGGATGACCTTCTGCCCTCTTGCTTGTTGACATAGAACATCGCCACCCGATTGCCTGAATCAGAAATGACTAGTTCTGTGGGTGGTGCTGAAAAGCTTGGAGAGCGTAAACAATAGCTCGGCGCTCTAGGAAATTGATCTGCTGGAGGCTCTCCAATGCCGACCACAGGCCCTGAGTGCGAGGTTCCAGCCCGACTTGGAAGCATCCATGGTGAGGACCCTCTGAGGGGTCGGGGCTTGGAAGGGCATTCCCACCAGGAGGTTCTGCGGCTGTTGCCACCAGCCAAGGGACTTGGCGAGAGGATGATCTCTCCTCTTCCAATGGTCCTGTGGGTGCCCCATCGCCTGGGACTACTGGAAGCAGAGGGCCCACTGAGTCCGATGCATGTGGAGATGGGGGTCGGTTGTTTTGTGCACAGTTGAGGACATGTGCTCCAGGAGGTGAAATTTGAGCCAGGCAGAAGCTGATTTCCAGCCCTGAACCTCCCTTGCAAGAGCTGCTAGGAGCTGGGCCCTGTTGAGGGAGAGGAAGGCCTTGGCCTGCGCCGTGTCTAGAAGCGCCACTATGAACTCCAGGCGTTGGGTCAGCTGCAAGTGGAACTTGGGGTAGTTGATGATGAACCTCAGGTGCTCCAGAGTAAGAACAGTGCAGTGTGCCACCTGTTGGACTTCGACGGTGGTGCCGCCTTTGACAAACCAGTTGTCCAAATAGGGGAAGATGATCACTCCCTGCAGCCACAGATGGGTGGCGACTACTGCCAAGCACTTGGTGAACGCACTTGGTGAACACCCTTGGGGTCGAAGCCAAGCCGAAGGGCAGGACCTTGTACTGGTAACAGCATCCGCTGATGACAAAGCGGAGGTACTGCTGGTGGCATGGATGGATGAGGATGTGCATGTATGTATTTTTGAGATCTAAGGGGCATAGCTAATCTGCCTGCCAGAGGAAGGGCAGCAATGTTCCAAGGGAGAGTATTTTGAACTTCTCCTTCACCAGGAACCTGTTGAGATCTCGAAAATCCAGAATAGGATGAAAGTCGTCGTTTCTCTTAGGAACCAAGAAGTGCCTGGAGTAGAACCCCTTGCCCCTGAGGTCAGACGGGACCAGTTCCACTGCCTTGTCAATCAGGAGTCTGGCAAACTTCCGTTGGGATAGGTCTTAGTGAAGGGGAGTCATTGGAAGCTCCCCTGGAAAGAATGGAAGAGGCATCTGATCAAAATGGAGGCGGCAGCCCTTCCCCCCACCACCTGCGGTGACCAGGTGTCTCTCTCTCTCTCTCCTCTGGGAAGAGAAGAGCTCTCCTGGATGTCTGAATCTGCTTGCCCTTTGCTGTTTGTGAGTGAATCTGCCTGCTTTTTAGTGAGTGCTGTCTGCCTTTCTCTATATATTTATTTAATTATCACTACTAGTGTGCTCTTTTACCTCATTTGTACCCTCTTGCACTACTGTTCAGTTTTCTCAGTTGAATAACTTATACCCCACTCCCTCCCCTCTACCCACCCACCCCCTGACACTCAGTTTCTTATAGCTGTCAACTGCTCATTACCTCACTTATTCACAGGTGCACCTAATCCCCTGTAGGTTCTCTCCAACCTATCTACTTCTTCTGACCTCTGTTCTCCTCTCCATCTCTCTTCTATGGGTCCTCATCAATTTATCATCCTATTCTTCATACTCCCTAATTGTCTCCCCTCCTACCAACACCTTCACGCCTCCCCTCCTTATCTCCCTTTACCATACTCACTTCCCCCTCCATTCTGCCCTCTACACTGTCATTAGCTCTTGAGCTTCACCACTTTCTCCCTCTGATTCAGCCATCTCCTCTCTCTCTAAAACAACCTCACCCTCGTTTCCGCCATGCTATCTCCTCTTTGCCCTGCACTCTTCTACTCCTTCTCCTTCTCTAATCCGGAGATATCAACCCTGACCCTGGCCCTCCTTGACTGTTGCCACACTCTGAGAAAAGATCTACACACAATTCCTTTAATCTTATTCAGATCCCTCTCCTTTCATCTTCCTCTCTCCCCTCCTCATGTGCTTTGTGGAAAGTACACTTCATCTCTAATAAACTTGCTTTTACTCATGATCTCTTTATCTCTGGAGTGTGTGATTCTTTCCTGCTACCATTTACCTGGTGTTTGATTGGAGCCACTGTTCCGTGCCGGTGAGCACTGGGGACCACGTGACCAGAGCGGGCTATATTATCTGAGCCCCCCACCGCGGGACGCTGAGTGTGTGATTCTTTCCTGCTACCATTTACTTGGTGTTTGATTGGAGCCGCTGTTCCGTGCTGGTGAGCACTGGGGACCACGTGACCAGAGCGGGCTATATCATCTGAGCCCTCACCGTGGGACGCGCACTGCGGGCGTGTCTTTGACTCCTCTCTCTCTTTCTCCACACATATCCATCTGATAGCTAAGACGTGTCGTTTCTTTCTCTATAACATCAACAAAATCTACCCATTCCTCTCTGAAAACACTATAAGACACTTATCCACTACTTAATCACCTCCCGTCTTGACTATTGTAACCTACTCTTTGCTGGTCTCCCGCTAAATTATCTCTCTCCCCTTCAGTCTGTTTAACACACTGCGCACTACTACTCTTCCGCCAGCCTCATATTACCCTTCTTCTCAAGTCTCTTCATTGGCTTCCTATATGTTTCCGCATCCAGTTCTAACTTGTTGACCTATAGGTGCATTCACTCTGCAGCTACATTTCCTTTATCATCTCTCCCTACGCCCCTCCTCGGGAACTCCGCTCTTCTAGCAAATCACTTCTATCTGTGCCCTTCTTTCTACTTCTAACAACAGGCTTCTCTACTTTCACTTTGTTGCTCCTTATGCCTGGAACAAGCTAGCTGAATATGTACGTCGGGCACCTTCTCTGGGCCTTTTCAAATCTAGGCTAAAAACTCACCTCTTCGATGCTGCTTTCAGATCTTGACTCACCTGATCTCTGTTGTGTTTCCTTACCATTCCCCTAGATCAGGTATGTCCAACTTCGAACAGGTCGTGGTCTACTTTTTCCGGCCAAAAGTGCCGTGATCTACCAAGATGAAAATTTTGTTTCAAATTAAATTTTAACCCAATATAGTTGGAGGATCCCCCCCCCCCCCCATTTTTAATGAACCTTCTGTCATTTACTTGGATGTGATCAGCTGTTAAGCAAATTAAGCAAAAACAAAACAGAGAGACGAAGCTCCAGTAAGAACTGCGAGGGGAAATGGAAAGTATATTTTTTCTTAAAGTTTTATTGAGTAATAACTTTCTTTAACTGTCGTAATAACTTTCTTTAACTTTTATTGAGTAATTTGTGTTAAATTTAGGTCGTATTTCGCTCTTGCTCATTAGTGAGACATCTGAGCCTGCATTTCAGCCACCAACGTTTTGAAGTTGGGTGAATATTGCGTGAGGGCCAGTCTCAGAGAATCCTGGAGATGTTCATCTGTCATGTTGGAACGTTGTGTACTCTGTCATTTTCAGATGGGAAAATGCAGATTCACACAAATAGGTTGAACCGAAACAGGAGTGTACAGCTTCACTGCATCTTCTCAAGTTGGGAAATTTGTCTCTAGGCACTAGCTTCCAAAACGATTCTTGCTCAGCACGGGTCTTGAGAAAAATGTCATTTTTAAGGGTTAATATTTGTTTTCAAGAGATAGCTTGTTCAATGAGTAATTTTTACTGATATTAGCTGCAGTTTCTTTAATGTCCACATCTACTTTGAATGGGTATGACAAGTACTCCACAACTGGTCCAATTTTTTGGAAGTCACAGAATCTATTTTTGAATTCATGGATAACAGAACAGATTTCTGTCACATACTTCTCGTTCTGAAAAACAAAATTTGGATATTGTCCCAGATGGTCCTGCGTATTAGGAAAATGATCAAAAGTGTTGTTTGCAAGGTCAGTCATCATTAGCTCAAATTTGCTCTTGTAGGATGAAACTGTACTCATCTCACCAATGCATTTGTTTTTACCTTGTAGTTCAAGGTTCATATCACTTAGTTCGCCTGTAAAGTCAGCGAGAAATGCCAGATCATATAACCACTCCTCATCTTCCAACTCTGCTTGGTCATCTCCCCTCTCCTTCAAAAAACTTCTTATTTCATTCAGCAGATCATGAAATCTTTGCAGAAATTTGTGCCTACTTAGCCACCTTACATCTGTGTGCAAAATGATTTCCGCTGCCCCTTCATCAAGAGTAAGATTGAAAAGCCGTCTTTGAAGTGATCGTCCACGAACTGAATTTACAGTTTTGAAAGTGATGTCCATGACAGTCTTTGTACTGAGTCTCTTGATTGCCAAAACCTACTGGTGAATGATGCAGTGGTAAGAAAGGAAATCTGGGAAGTCGTCATGCTATCTACAGAGGGCTATGAAACCGTTAACCTCACCTGTCATTGCTCTTGCTCCATCAGTAGTGATGGAAACAAGTCTATACAATGGAAGATTACACTTTGTCACAAAAGAATGGAAAGAACTGAATATTTCCTGACCGGTAATTCTCCCTTTTAAAGAAATCATTCCAAGTAGTTCTTCTTTAACAATGAAGTCTTCAAAAACCATCCGGATAAAGACTAGTAACTGGGCTATGTCTCTTATGTCTGTAGATTCATCCAGTTGGAGTGAGAAAGCAACACAATTTGAAACATCCTCCAACAATTGTTCAGTTGTGTCTCCACACATCTTTTCTATTCGCCGCACGACGGTGTTTCTTGACAATTGTACATCTTGAATAGCAGCTATGATCTCTTTCTTATTTTTAAATCCTTCAAAAAGATTGTCAGCTGCTTCAAGAACACAATCTTTCACAAATTCCCCTTCAGTGAAAGGTTTGTATTTCTTTGCGATCAGGTTACTGACCTTGAAGGATGCTATGGTTGCACTGACCGAATGTGACCTTGGCTTCACCATCAACTGTTGCTGAGTAGCCAATTTCGATTTAAGTTCTTTGAGCTTCAGTTTACGAATTTCACTTTTGGGTGAAAAACCAGCATCAAACTTATTGCTATGCAGAGCCTTATAATGACGTTCCAGATTACCCTTTTTGGGCAAGGATACTGGGGCGTTTACAAATTAGACAACAACACTTGTCTTTCACCATGATGAAGAAGTAGTCCATTTCCCATTCATCATGAAAGTGGTAGGTTTTGCTCTTCTTTGGAATACTCATCTTCGTTATGCTGGGGTGGCTGGATGTAAGAAAGCCAGATCTGCTAAGTTAGTATAAACACTGGCTGAATCTGGTCCAAAACTGTCACTATCCCAAAGTATTAAAGATCAATAGGAAATGAAGACCTCTGGATGATGTGCAATACAAGGACTGGAAATGCCAAAACCACACATGCAGTTCTAAAAGTAAAAATAAGAATTCATCATACTGGCACCAATAATCAAATATCACCAAACAATCATCAAAAAAACAAATACCTGTCCAGCAAACCAGATAAAATCAAATACCGCCAAACCAGTTCAAATACCACCACACGCGATTCAATAAATTCTGCACACAATGTAGAATCAACGCAAAGGCAAGGCAAAATAAAATTGCCGTGTAAAATCAATGCAAAGGCTAGGCAAAATAAAATTGCAGAGGCAAGCAAAAGTCACAGTGGTTTTAACCAATTCAAAGGCAATGCATAAGCCTGCCAAAATCACCAAATTCTTGACACTTTGTTGTGTCTGCCTGAAAATGTTTAATGAAAGCGAACTATAAAGCGACCAACGACCAGCACATGACACAACTAATACGGTAAGTGTATTCAGGTAAAGCCCGGATGAATAGATATCGTCCGGTATATAATACACTTCTAAGGGGTGTTGGGGCGGGGGCAGGAATGGGTGATTCTCAGAGGCAGGAGACCAGGTATGACGCGGGGCATGGGCAGCGGCCCCCTGGAGTACCCACAACTATTGGCACGAAAACAACAAGCGCCCCCAATACATCCGCAGGCAAGATTCCCGCAGGCAGGGAAAAAAGACAGGCAAAGGATCAGCAGCGGCGGCAATTCCTCGGCAGATGACCTGCTGGCATGAGCTCTCTCCTAGCGACGGGGTGAGCTGCTGAAGAGATGGAGCCAAGTGGGGCTGGCGATCTACCTCTGACTCCTCCGCAATCTACAAGTAGATCGCGATCTACCTGTTGGACATACCTGCCCTAGATGTACACCTACTGTGTTGTCTGTCTTGACCAGATTGTAAGCTCTGGTGAGCAGGGACTGTCTCTTACATGTCTGTGCAGCACTGCATATGTCTTGCAGCGCTATACAAATGCTCAGTAGTAGTAGTAGTAGTGGTGATGCTGGACCACTGGCTGGCAAAGACCACCAGATACCCCCCAGGGGCCTTAGGCTTATGCGGGCCTTACCCCTGTCCCTTGGCCTGCTGGCCATGTTGGGGAGTTGGGAAGGCCGAGTACTGGGGGTAGTTTCTGAAGCCTTACCCTTCTTTGGGTAAAGGGCCTTTTTCCCCAAAGCCTTCCATCAGGAAGGGTCAGCGGTCTTTTTGGAGAACCTGGTCCTGGTCAGGAACTCAGACTCCAGCTTGGCAGCCTTCTCCTTCATGGGCTTGCCGAAGAGATTCTCCCTCTGTTAGGGGACATCGACTAACTTTATTTATTTATTTAGCTGTATTTATATCCCGCTTTTCGCCTGGTCAAAGCGGTGACCTTTGCTCCAAGTCGGAGGACTGTAGCCAGGTCTGGCATCGGGCCCTAATGCCCACCGCAGCTACTCTGGCCACCAACTCAAAGCTGTCATAGGCCACAGGAGTGATGAACTTAGAGCACTCCTTGACCGTCGAGGTCAGGGTCCGGAACTGATGAAGAGGTTCCTCCATCAGCCCAGCCAAAAACACAGCGAGTTCCCTCGCCAGGTCCCGCAAGTACATGACCATGTACAGCTGGTAGGCCTGGATCCGGCTGACGAGCATCAGGCCTTGGTAGCATTTTTTGCCTAAGGTATCCATGGTGCGGACCTCCCTGCCGGAGAGCACCGAGGAGTACGTCTTCTGGCTCTTGATCCTGCGAATGGCTGACTCCACCATCCATGGAGTTATGAGGCAGCTGAACTTCCTGGAACCTGAGGCTCTTGCGGAATCAATACATAGAAATGAGCTGCCTGCTCACAACTGGCACCGAGACCAGACTCCCACATGTGGAAGAGAAGCCATACCAGGATGGAGGGAAAAGGTACAGTGAGTGCCTCCTTTGGAGGGTCCTTGTACTGGAGGATCTCAATGCCCTCTGCCCTTCGCCATGTTCCTGATGAACTCCAAGAAGGAAAGGTCCTAGTGAGGGGACCTGCTTCAGTCCTCTGGAGGAGAGGGGTCTGAACGGACATCCCGATGGAGACGGATATTGGAAACTCATCATCGGTCTCCCACTCTGACTCAGAGTTGGAGGAGACCTCAAGGACCCTCCGGACATCAGGACTTCACTGGGTCACCGGTGTTGCGAGGGCCCCAGAGCCCCTTCGCTCCGACCTAAAGGTGCTGGTAGGGGAAGTCCTCCATCCTGAACGGGACCGAGATCGGGAGTCATCTCGAGGCCGATGGCGCTCGAGGACCAGTTCATTGACCTCCAGCAATGCTCTCATGGTGGAGGACACAATACAGAGCAAAACAGATACAACCCCAATCAATGTAACCTAAAAAACCCCAAAATGAAACACATACACAAAAAAACTGAAAACTGCCCGTCCACCAGTGAAGAAGGAAAAAAGACCTCAGTATCTCCCTGCACAAAACAGTGACAGGAATCAAGTCTGTCTGCAGACGCTCAAACATCTAAGGCAGCGATGGCGAACCTATGGCACGCGTGCCAGCTGTGGCACGCGAAGGCCTTGCAGCTGGCACGCGGGAAGGTCCGCCATCGAAAAAAAAACAACAACCCTGTCTGCTGCCGTTGTCGGGGCCGCCGCGGCAGAATCGAGCGTGCCGCGGGGCCCCCCTGTACCCACCGGCAGAGCCTGTCCTCCCCGTAGCAGCTCTCTCTTTGGAGCTGCAGTCAGACTCGCCGGCTTGCAGAGCGCGAAGGGAAGAGTTTCCCTTTCGCGACTCTGTTAAGCCCGCGGGGGCTGATGGGAACTTCCCATCAGCCCCCGCAGGCTTAACAGAGCAGCGAGGGAACTCTTCCCTCGCGCTCTGCAAGCCGGCGCGTCTGACTGCAGCTCCAAAGAGAGAGCTGCTACGGGGAGGACAGGCTCTGCCGGTGGGTACAGGGGGGCCCCGCGGCACGCTCGATTCTGCCGCGGCGGCCCCGACAGCGGCAGCAGACAGGTTTTCTTTTTTTTTTAATTTTCCCTGGGCTGGGCTGGGCTGGGGGTGGGGGTTAGGAGTGGTGATGGGCTGGGCTGGGGGGCTTAGGAGTGGTGATGGGCTGGGCTGGGCTGGGCTGGGGGGGGTTAGGAGTGGTGATTGGCAGGGCTGGGCTGGGGGGGTTAGGAGTAGTGATGGGCTGGGCTGGGCGGGGGGAAGTTCGGAGGAGTGAAGGGCGGGGGAGGCGGGGTTAGGAGTGGTGATGGGCACTGGGCTGGGGGTTAGGAGTGGTGATGGACACTGGGCTGGCTGGGGAGGGTTAGGAGTGGTGATGGGCACTGGGCTGGCTGGGGGGTTAGGAGTGGTGATGGGCGCTGGGCTGGGGGGGTAGGAGTGGTGATGGGCGCTGGGGGGGGTTAGGAGTGGTGATAGGCGCTGGGGGGGCTTAAACTAAAAATTGAGTGATGGGGGATTAGGACTGGGAGTGGGCTGATGGGGAGGAGAGGACTGGAAATGGGCTGGTGGGATTAGGACTGGGAGTGGGCTATGGGGGGCTAGGACTGGTAATGGGTTGGGGGGTTGCTAGGACTGGAAATGGGCTGAGTGGAAGGGGGCTTGAACTGCAAATAGCTGTTGGGGATGGGGCTTGGAATGGAAATGGGCTGAGGGGAAGTGGGGGGCTTGAACTGCAAATAGCTGATGGGGACGGGGCTTGGAATGGAAATGGGCTGAGGGGAAGTGGGGGGCTTGAAGAAGGGAATGGATGCTGGGTGAGACTGGAACTAGAAGGGAGCTGATGTTGGGGGAGGATTAGAATGGGATGGGGCTGGGAGAGTAAAATGGAGAGGGGAAAATATTTTGTGTAGGAGGGATGAAAAATCTACAATTGGCCAGGTATTGGGAGAGTAATTGGGGATTGAGGATGGAGGGGTAAAATTTGTGTGGATGAAATAGGAATGAGGAAAGAGCAAAAGGAGAAAGATTAGTATGTTAAAGCAGATGTAGAGAGAGAGAGAAGGGAAAAAAAAACTAGAAGAGAGAAGAAAGGACAAATGGACAGCAGACGATGGAGAGTTAGCAGAAAACATGAAGAAACCAGAAGAAAATGGCTGGACCAATTGCAACTGAAAAAAAATGCACAAAAGGTAGAACGATATCTCTTTATTTTGAATTTATTAACTGGAATATGTCAGCTCTGGGAAATGTGCATCATTAACATCTGCGCTTTGTTTGGTACAAGAGGAAATTCCTATTTGACGTTGCCACTTGTTCTCTTTCCCCAGTATTCAGTGAAATGTATTGGTTTAATATTTGCAGTGTTGCCTTTTGATAGGTAGGGTATGGTGCTTTGTGAGTCCTGGTAATGCTGTCAGGATACAGCGGGTTTGCTATGGGTTCTAAATGGGCAGCGTTTGTAGTAGTTCCTAATGTGCCTGGCGGTTGGCACTGGATTATAGTAATGTAGAAATCTTTTAGTCTTTCTTTATCCATACACTCATTAAGAGACATGTTTACTAAAAGTTAGTGTATGGTAACATTATGCAAATATTTATGCAAATAAGACCACTTATGCAAATGACGTGCTGGCACTTTGAGGAAATTCTTTGGTTTTGTGCGGCAGTTTGGGCACTCGGGCTCAAAAAGGTTAGCCATCACTGATCTAAGGGAACAGAACAGACTAGGAATTACATCAATGGTCACAAAAAAACCTCCAGCCAATCTGGAAAAAAACCAGGTGGCAACCAGCAGGCTTCCGAGCAGTTGAGTGCTACCGTCACATAACATTAACAGAGAAAGCTCCGGACACTTATCTTTTGATGGTAACAGTCACAATGTGATGAAGATGATGGAGATGTTGAAGATCAAACAATGATGGTCTAGAAACCTTATCAGAGTGTGAAAAAAATTGTAGTTTTCAATACGGTATTTCAGGTGATAAGGAACTCCGACATCCGATGTTTCGCCTTTATGGCTTCCTCAGGGAGCAAAAAATCACTTGTCACCGTACAACTATGTGACTCGATAGAACGAAGCACCGGAGCAAAAAAGCCTGTGTGCTGGATTTGGGAAAATGAAACGCAAAAATATAACAGCCAAAAGACGCTGTGGTGATCGCCGGCGTTTGGGAAGGTGAGCCATGAGCCGGCGATCACCACAGCGTCTTTTGGCTGTTATATTTTTGCATTTCATTTTCCCAAATCCAGCACACAGGCTTTTTTGCTCCGGTGCTTCGTTCTATCGAGTCACATAGTTGTACGGTGACAAGTGATTTTTTGCTCCCTGAGGAAGCCATAAAGGCGAAACATCGGATGTCGGAGTTCCTTATCACCTGAAATACCGTATTGAAAACTACAATTTTTTTCACACTCTGATAAGGTTTCTAGACCATCATTGTTTGATCTTCAACATCTCCATCATCTTCATCACATTGTGACTGTTACCATCAAAAGATAAGTGTCCGGAGCTTTCTCTGTTAATGTTATGTGACGGTAGCACTCAACTGCTCGGAAGCCTGCTGGTTGCCACCTGGTTTTTTTCCAGATTGGCTGGAGGTTTTTTTGTGACCATTGATGTAATTCCTAGTCTGTTCTGTTCCCTTAGACCTTTGAGCGTCTGCAGACAGACTTGATTCCTGTCGCTGTTTTGTGCAGGGAGATACTGAGGTCTTTTTTCCTCCTTCACTGGTGGACGGGCAGTTTTCAGTTTTTTTGTGTATGTGTTTCATTTTTGGGTTTTTTAGGTTACATTGATTGGGGTTGTATTTGTTTTGCTCTGTATTGCTTTTTTGCCCCTTGAGAAGATTTTTGTTATATTGATTGTCTCATGGTGGAGGAGCCAGTGGTTGGAACCAATGACCCAGAGAAACCGGGCGTTGGTCCCCACTGCTGGGTCAAGAAGGCAGCAAAGCTGTGTTCGAGGGCCACCATTCTGACCTTGAGGCCAGAGGCTTCAGGCCCGACACTGGCACAGTCGAAAGGGTGTCCTCAACGAGGATAGGCTGAGGAGACCAGAGCCAATCTCCCAATGGCATTTTCTCCCACCAGGGCAGCTTGTAGGGCCACTCCCGGCCATTGCCCTTAGCATCACGCCAGGTGCTCTGAAGCTGGTGATCGTGGGTCTTACCCACAGTTCCAGCATCATCATCCGACAATGCCACTGATGATGTCTGACTCTTTAGGGGATGGCCTTCAGAGGACGATCCACAGTCCAATGCCCCACAGCCTTGAGATTCAGATCGGGCACAGTCGTCACGCGAGGCGGAAATCACCGTGTTGGCCCCCGAGGGCACTGGCTGCGCAAGCGACGCTGGCGTTGAAATGGAAGTCTTGCCAAACATGGACTCTCACTGCTTCTCACTGTTCCTCTGTCTCTTGCTTGTCATTTTCTAACAGAGTCCACAGGAGGAATCATCGTGGTCAGCATTGAGGCACCAGAGGCAGCTGTCACACGGATCCGTGAGGGATATGGTATGCCTGCAGCGGTCGCACTGCTTAAACCCACTGGCTGAGGACATAGCTGGAAAGATGGCACCAATGAGATCAAACTCGAGTCCCAGCCAGGGAGGGTGTGAGGTTTCCTGTGCACTGAAGGGAAAAAAACCCCAAGAAAAATGCGGTACCGAAGCAGCAGCAGTCCCGGGAGGTGAGAAGACCTCGGTATGGGTACTGGAGAAGGAAAATAAGAATGAAGGAAAAAAAGAACAATCAGTCTTTTCTGGGGTGCAGACGAACGTCCGATGGGCTCCATGGAAAAAAGGAGACTGAGGTAAAATGGTACCCTTGAGCTGGAAGGCAACCACGTATGCGTGGTGGATCTCCAAAAGGCTTTCTTTGAAAGCTGGGAAGAGGTTACCATGCTGGCTCCGTCGATGCCAATGTAACCCATATGTGAGGACTGACTTCCTGCTTGTTGCCGGAGAACTCCCCAAAATGCCCTACCATGACGCACACTGGCCTCATCCCCAAAATATACACCCTTGCAACTGTGCTACCAATCCCCCAATAAAAATACTCCCCCCCCAACAGTCTTACCACCATGATAAATACCCCAATCCTAAAAATACACCTCCACAATTGCCCCTCTACACTGAAAATTAGCCCACTCCGAAAAACTACCTCCTGGATCTGCCTCACCATCCTGAAAGCTGCCACACCCCCAAAAACTACACCCCCCACAACTATCCCACCCCACAATTGCCCCACCAGCAAAACCTAACCACTTTTGCAGTTGCCCACCAGGAAAACCTAGTCCCTCTTGCAACTACCCCATCACCATGAAAACTGCCTCACCTACAAAAAACACCAGCACCACAACTTCCCCACTGCCCTGCAAACTATCCCAACCCAAAAACCAAGCTCCTGTAAATGCCTCATCATCTTGAAAACTGCCCTCCCCCAAACCCCCCCACAACTGCCCCTACAAATTGCCCCACTGTGAAAACGAACCCCTCCTGAAACTGCCCCATTACCCTATCAAGTAAATCCACCCCCCAAAATTACCCCCTGCAACTATCTGATCCCTCTACAAAATGCCCTACCCCTAAAAACTATGTTGTCCCCACTGCCATGGTAACTACCATCACCCCCAAAAACTATCCTGCCCCAATTGTCACACTGACTCGCAAACTACCTACATCCCAAAAAATATTTCACCCAAACTATTCCATATCAAAAATTACCCCAACTGCCTCACCATCTCTCAAAATATTCCACCTTCAACAATATCCCATCAACCCCAACCCACTTCCATCCCAAAAGCTATCCTTATGCCCTAATTTTTATCATGCCAAACATACCCCATCCCAACTACCCCACCATCCCCAAACCACCACCGCCCCAAAACTACTCATCGCCCCACAAACTGCCCTGCCTCAAAACTACCCCACACAGCAGCCCATCACTCCGCAATCTTCTTACACCCCCAAAAACTACCCCCTTTTATAGATAAACATATAAAACAGAGATATACACATACAGATGAAACACATACACAAAGCACACAGAGGCAATAATATTAAAGCTACAGAATTGCAAGTTTACAAGGGAAGGAGGAGGAAGCACTGTGGGTTAAACTACAAAGAGGGAATGAAGCTTCCATTTGCACTTGTGTGATATATCGACTTCTTTCATAGGTAGAAGAAGGGGACAGAGATTTAATTGAAGACATTGACAGTATTACTATGAAAGGAGATGTGCTTCTGAGAAGTAATTTCAATATACCAGATGTTGGCTGGGATATCCCTGCCATCGTGTTTTCTAGGAGTAAAGAGATCCTGGGTTCTCTACAGGCAGAATTTTTCTGGCAACTCGTAAAGGAACCCACACAGGAGAGGACCATAGTGGACCTGGTGTTTACAAATAGGAAGAGTGTTTCTGATGTTATAGTGGGTGAGTATCTCACATCCAGTGATCATGGGATCATGTGACTCAGTATTAGGACAGAGGCTGGGATAGTTCATTCAAAAGCAAGAGTCCCTTGACTTTAGTAAAACTAAATTTGTCAAGAATAATACCTCAAGGAGTTGTTATAGCTGGACTGGAACAGCTGGGGGGGGGGGGTGTTTAAAAGGGGGATATTTTAGGGGCAACAAAGATTTTTGTTAGGAAGATGAATAAATGTAAAACGAGAAGGCCACTATTGTTCTCAAAAGAAGTAGCTGAAAAGGTGAAGAAAAAGAGAGTGGTCTTCATAAAATACAAGAGCTCGCAGACAGATAAAGATGAGCATCAGTATTTGGAGAAGCTAAGAGAAGCTTGGAAAGTAGTCAAGAAAGCAAAGATATGAATGGAAGAAAAAATAGCCAATGCAGTAAAAAGCACAGGGCAAACAAGATCTGTAATGGAAAAAAAAGAGACCGTAAGGCTTAGTTGTTGGTATGGAAGGGCAGACTGGATAGGTATGTTTTTTATCTGCCGTCATTTTTTTTGTTTCTATGTTCTACAAACAAAAAGATGTGTGCATGCTCAAACACACAGAGGAGTTTGAAAGAACTCCATGAGTTATGCTCTGCATGCTGTCCCCACTTGTTTAGTATGGTTGTTTACTTTTGAGTGTACGAGGACTGTGTTGAGTGTGAAAGGGGCATAAATGGAGAGTTGGAGGTATGTGAATGAATCACCAGAAGCCAGGGCTGGGGAGGGTGGGTCCAGAAGGAGTTCATCCCAGAAAGGCCCATACTGTGGAGAAGCCAGGGAGTTGACAGGGAAAGGGAGGAGGCCAGAAGGCAAACAGCAAGGCAGCAGCCAGGAGCAGAGTAAGAAGAGCACATCAGGACAGGGAGAGTCCTAGGCACTGATAGCACCCAAGGCAGGAAAGGGGCTGAAGCCATCTCAGTCTTCAGACTCTCAGGCAGAAGGGAGGTCAGGAAGAGAGGCAGGGGACATGGCAGGGAGAATAAGGCAGGGAAAGTCCCTCAAATGCCAGCCAGGCAGCCTGCCAGCAAAGCATTTTACACATGTCTTGAGCTGTCTTACAGGCCGATGCAGAAAGCCGACACTAAAGTCGCACGCTATCAACTCTGTATGCCTCTTTGCAATACACCGATAGCGCCCGACTTCAATGCCAACATGCAAAAAGGGGCGCATATTCAAATTAGTCCTGCATTAAACTGTGCCACAAATGGCAGCATTAAACTGTGAGAGCAAGCCAAACACATGCACATAGAAGTCGGCGAAGGTTTGGCATGCTCTTCTAGAGAAACAGGGGCACCGCATGGCTAATTTGCATATGCATCCCAAAAGAATGTTGATGGTATTGGGGACTTTCTCCAGCAGCCCCAAATTCCCCACCCCCTCCTGATATCTTTACAAAGGAGGGGGAACGCTGCCCACATGCTCCCGCTCCTGCTCTTGAAAAATGGTGGCGACTGGTCCCGCATGGTGCATCCCGGGATGCACTTCCCTTCAGGCAATCCAGGCGTTTCTCTGCAGCAGATGCAGACAATGTTAGCATGCCATTTTAATACGCACGGCTCATTTGCCTATAATTCAAATACTCTTGACGTTATGTGTAGGCTAGCTTTTCCTTTGCTGTCTGCGCGTGTCCGTCTCTTTTCTGCATTTGGCTGTGGCGATAATTGTGCCTACAAGTTGCGTTATTTGCACATAAAGGTCGTGCTAGTTTTCTGCATTGACCCATTATTTATTTATTTTTATTTATTTGTACACTTTTCTATACCGCCCCTTCCAGAGATCAGGGGCAGTTTACAGATAACAAAACGATAATAATAATGAAAATTATTATTATTATTTACAATGAACAGTTTAGAACAATGAAAATTTTAGAACATATTAACTGAGGGCACAGAACAAGTGAATCTGGTAACTATTCAAAAACTGTATTTTTATAACTACTAACAACAGTAAACTATTTTACAGAAGGAAATAAGTATATGATTCCGGTTGCTATAAAGACTTAGATGACACGAATTTGTGAAAGAATTGTGCATGTATAGTTAGTTAGTGTAAATGTGCTGTGCACTTCCCCAGTGAGGAGAGCAATCTGTTGCTGGAGGTGGAGATTTCCAACTATTCCCAGCTGTTATGCAAGCAAATTCTCAGGATGTCAGCCGCCCCCAAGAAAGCAATCTGGAAAGCCATCACAAGATCTTTGATCAGCATGGGGGTCGCCAAATACTTGGTGAGTCAGCTCATACACTAGTACATTAACACGAGGGGGCAACAGAAGAGAGGAGCTGTAAGCTGTGAGGAGTGTAAGGATGGCATCTCAACATTGGGGAGTCATCATCCTGCCTCCAGTGAGTAAGGGATAAGGTGCAGGTGACAGAACCTGTGCAGCCAGGGATGGTGCTACCATTAGGTGAACTAAGCAGTCACCTAGAGCGCCAAACTTTAGATGGCAGTCTATTACCTCCATAACCACTGTTGCTGCCTCTCTCCAGTACCTGCAGTGACAGCAATGACAAGAAAACAGCAAAGCAGCACTTACCAGAGCCTCTGAACCACTATGTACTGTTGGCGCTATGCCCTGACCAACTGGTTCCACCCCCATGCAAACAGGAAGTCTGCATTGGACCGACTGGCCTTTCAGAGCTTAGCCCCAGCATGAAGCATTTCAGAGGCTCTGATAAGCGCTGCTTTGATGGTTTATTGTCACTACTGTAGCTGCAAATCCAGGAGAGGCGCGGCAGCAGGGGTGGGGATGGGAACAGGGAGGGCAGCATTGGCTTAGGGCGCCTCATATCTTTGCACCTGTCCTGACTGCAGAACTGATTTCCACAATTTTCCTGTTCATAGATGATGTCAGAGGCAAGGAAAAACTTTTGTGCCACTGCTAGTTCAAAAGCACATGACCCGTACATTAATTTCTGAGCAAACAGCAGTGCCTATCTTGCAGGGCCAGGTACCTCAGCTTCCATCATGCCACATGCCTGGAAAAACTCCACAGTAAAGCAATGCATGGGAAAATGGTCTGCTGACCCTTTACTGGCTGACTTGTGTGGAGGATGGCCCTAAGAAAACTGGTTTGGTGACTTCTGGCACTTTTTATCAGGCCGTAAGTAGAGTGCAGCTACAAACAAGTACTTGCATGTATCTTGCCATAATCTAGTCTCCAGTTTTGCAATTTTCTTTTTCGTGTTGATTAGGCTGCAAGCTCTAATTAGTAGGGGCTGTGTCTTACATCTATATGAGCAGTGCTGCATACGCCTTGTAGTGCTATAAAATGATTAGTAGGAGTACTTAATGCCTGTCTTGAGGTAGCGTTAAAATTCCCACAAATCTGCAGCCTTCAAAGGTGCTGGGCATTAACCATAAATATGCAGTCTTTGCCCACTCCTCGCTCCCTTGCATGCTGAACATGAAACACTAGATCACACTAGTATTTTTAATGCACAATAACCTTTACTGCACCCCACACTGTAATTCACATTAACTGCTTAGTGCACTTTAGTGAACACCCCAAAATGTAATTAAAATTTAAAAAAAGAAAGAAAAAGAAATCTGAAGGAACAAGGCCAGCCTAGTTGCTCTGTAACAGCATTATGCATTGCCATGCAGACAACCACAATCTGTCTCCCCAGACTGGCACCCCTTGAAGAAAGGAAGCCTTGGTCATTGTCCAATATCAACACCTAATGGCCAGTCTTAGGAACCAAGAGTGCATGCTCTGGTTGATGGCTTGTCACTGCGATGGCCAGCCCCATAGACTGATTGACTAGAGCTCAGTAAGCTGCGCTATTGTTAACACAGGTTAATGTACGTGTTAACTGCTATTATTTACAAAGAGAATGAACCACTAAATAATGCATGCATTAAGTGTATTTACTCACCTGTAACAGGTGTTCTCAAGAGACAGCAGGAATCAGTCCTCACATATGGATGACATCGGCGCCGATGGAGCCATCGCAGAAGCATCTCCCCAGCTTTCAAAGAAAGCCTTTTGGAGATGCCATCATGCATGTGTGATCCCCTTCCCATCAAAGGGTGCCATCTTATTCAGCCAGATGACATAGCTAGAGCCGGCAAAGAAGATGGCAAAAATTACAGCAACTCCACAGGGAGGAGGGAGGGTTGTGAGGACTGATTCCTGCTGTCCCTGGAGAACACCTGTTACAGGTGAGTAACTATGCTTTCTCTAGGAACAAGTAGGAAGTCAGTCCTCACCAGGGGCGGCCCAAGGGGGGTGCGGGGCCATGTGCGGAGACTCGGTGCGGGGCCTCATTTGCATAAGGGGCCTCATTTGCATACATATTTGCATAATGTTACCATATACTAACTTTTAGTAAACGTGCCTCTTAATGAGTGTATGGATAAAGAAAGACTAAAAGATTTCTACATTACTATAATCCAGTGCCAACTGCCAGACACATTAGGAACTACTACAAACACTGCCCATTTAGAACCCATAGCAAACCCGCCGTATCCTAACAGCACTACCAGGACTCACAAAGCACCATACTCTACCAATCAAAAGGCAACACTGCAAATATTAAACCAATACATTTCAGAGAACAAGAATACATGACCTACTGGGGAAAGAGAACAAGTGGCAATGTCAAATAGGAATTATATAAGCAGAACACCTCAGCTCAGTTACACATGCAGAACATAGACCATCACCAAACAAGTAATCACAATTTAGAAACAGGAAGACAATAATTAAACTGGGAATCCCAAAAGCCAAACTTGGAATGTACAACACTGTAGAAATAAAACTATACATTAATTTGCTCTTGTACTAAACAAAGCGCAGACGTTAATGATGCACATTTACCAGAGCTGACATATTCCAATTAATAAATTCAAAATAAAGAGATATTTTTCTACCTTTTGTGCATTTTTTTCAGCTGCAATTGCTCCAGCCACTTTCTTCTGGTTTCTTTGTGTCTTCTGCTAACTCTTCATCGTCTGCTGTCCATTTGTCCTTTCTTCTCTCTTCTAGATTTTTTCCATTTTCTCTCTACATCTGCTTTAACATACTAATCTTTCTCCTTTTGCTCTTTCCTCATTACTATTTCATCCACTCAAATTTTACCCCTCCATCCTCAATCCCCACTTACTCTCCCAATACCCGGCCAATTGTAGATTTTTTATCCCTCCCGCACAAAATATTTTTCCCTTCTCCATTTTACTCTTCCAGCCCCATCCCATTCTAATCCTCCCCCAACATCAGCTCCCTTCTAGTTCCAGCCTCATCCAGCATCCATTCCCTTCTAGTCCCTGCATCAGCCCATTTCCAGTCCTAGCCACCCATCAGCCCATTTCCAGTCCTAGCAACCCCCCAACCCAATACCAGTCCTAGCCCCCCCATCAACCCACTTCCAGTCCTAACCCCCTATCACCCCATTTTCAGTTTAAGCCCCCCCTATAACCCATTACCAGTCCTAACCCCCCATCAGCCCACTTCCAGTCCTAACCCCCATCAACCCATTTCCAGTCAGCCCCCCATAGCCCATTGCCAGTCCTAACACCCCTCCCCCATCAGCCCACATCCTATTTCCAGTCCTAACCCCATCAGCCCACCTCAAGTCCTGACCCCTCCCCATCAGCCCATTTCCTGTCCTAGCCCCCCCATAGCCCATTATCAGTCCTATCCTCCCCATAGCCCATTACCAGACAGCCCCCATCAGCCCACAGCCCATTACCATTCTTAACCCCCCCTAGCGCATTACCATTTCTAACCCCCCCAACAGCCCACAGCCCATTACCAGTCCTAACCCCATCAGCCCACCTCAAGTCCTAACCCCTCCCGATCAGCCCATTTCCTGTCCCATCCCCCCCATAGCCCATTATCAGTCCTAACCCCCCCATAGCCCATTACCAGTCCTAACCCCCCATCAGCCCACAGCCCATTACCAGTCCTAACCCCATCAGCCCACCTCCAGTCTTAAGCCCCCCAGCCCATTTCCAGTCCTAGCCCCCCCCCCACAGCCCATTAACAGACAGTCCCCATCAGCCCACAGCCCATTACCAGTCTTAACCCCCCCATAGCCCATTACCAGTTCTAACCCCGACCTTCTGACACCAGCCCATTTCCAGTACTTACCCCATCATCCCACCTCCAGTCTTAACCCCCCCAGCCCATTTCCAGTCCTAGCCCCCCCATAGTGCATTACCAGTCCTAACCCCCCCCCCTTCATCGGCTCAAGTAAAATTAAATTTAAAAAAAAAAACGCTGGCTGCTACCGCTGCCGCCGCGGCAGCAGCAGAATGGACTGTCCTGCGGGGCCCCCTCTGCCCGGCTGAATCCCTCCCTCCCTCCACGACGGGTGAGCCCCTCCATGCCGGCTTTGAGAGTCGCGAAGGGAGAGTGTCTCCCTCGCGTCTCTGTTAAGCCCGCAGGGGCTGATGGGAAATTTCCCATCTGCCCCTGCTGGCTTAACAGAGACGCGAGGGAGACACTCTCCCTTCGCGACTCTCAAAGCCGGCATGGAGAGGCTCAGCCATCACGGAGGGAGGGAGGGAGGGTTTCAGCCGGGCAGAGGGGGCCCCACGGGACAGTCCATTCTGTTGCTGCCGCGGCGGTAGCGGTAGCAGCCAGCGTTTTTTTTTTTGTTAAATTAAATTTTGAAAAAAGCAGAATGTTCTTTGCGCGGGGCCCCCTGAAACGCGGGGCCCTGTGCAAAAAACATTCTTGCTCAATGGACGGGCCGGCCCTGGTCCTCACATATGGGAGTCTGTAGCTACAGGCTACCGGGAACCTGTAGAAAACACGGCCTAGCCATGAGCAGCCGCAAGTAAGTCTGAGGAGAGACTCTAAGGACTACAGAGTCCAGGGAGAACCATAACTCCGGTAGCCTGAACACTGAAGGATCAGAGGGTAGGAGTTGCCTAGACCCCGAAGAAATTACAGAGTACGGTCTGGCAGAAGGAGTTGTCCCGTCGGGACTCCCTCTCCAGGCAGTAGTGAGCTGCAAAGGTGTGGACTGAGGACTAGGTGGTGGCCCGGCAGATGTCTGCCATAGGACCAGAGCACAAGCATGCAACCGAGATTGCCATAGCCCTGTCATTGTGTGCCGAGACCTGGTGCTCCAACGATGCAGTCCGCCACCCAGGTGGACAGGGTCTGCTTGGTAACAGCCTCCCCCAGACAACTAGGGTCATGTGAAATGAAAAGCTGTGAGGCTTTGCAGTGGCCCTGGGTACGTTGCAGGTAGAAGGACAGGGACCTCTTACAATCCAGAATATGGAAAACGGCCGCCGCCTTGTCGGGATTGGGCCGTGGAAAGAAGGTGGGGAGCACCAGCTTCTGATTGAGGTGAAAGGCGGATACCACCTTCGGAAACAATTTATGGTGGATGCACAGCACGAGCCTGTTCTTGTAAAACCTGGTGTAGGGTGGCAGGCAGAGGTGAGCGCCATCAGGAAGATGACCTTCTATGAGAGGTAACACATATGGCAGGTAGCCAGAGGCTCAAATAGCGGCTTGGTGAGCTGCGTCAAAACCACAATGAGATCTCATTCCACAAGGGGCGGGCGGATGGAAGGATTAGAGAGAAGAAGGCCCCACATGAACCGAGTAATGAGGTGCTTAGCAGAAAACATTTTACCCTCCATAGGATGATGATGCGCCGAGAGCACACTCAGGTTCACCTTGACAGAGTTGGACTTGAGTCCAGTTTGTGAGAGGTGAAGCAAGTACTGCAGACTGTGTGTATCTGACAAAAGAATGGGTCAACCCGCTGCTCTGCACACCACACTGAGAATCTGTGCCACTTGAAGGCATAGGCTCGTCTCATGGAGTTCTTACGAGAGGCCAGGAAGACTTCCTCCATCTCCCTTGGGAGGTTGAAGGGTTCTAAGTCTACCCATTCAGCAGCCATGCTGTTAATGTCAAGGACCCCAGGTTGGGGTGGAGAAGAGAGCCCTCCTCCTGGGTGAGTAGCCCTGGGGCATTCTCCAGAGGGACAAGGAGCTCCGTCGAGAGGCGGAGCAGCAAGAGGAACCAAGGCTGCCTGGGCCACCACAAGGCCACCAGGATCATGGAATCCTTGTCCCTCAGGACCTTGAGGCCCTCCGACCATGAGCTGAGGAAGGCATCTGCCATTACCCGGGATGTGTGCAGCTGGTGACAGCAGAAGTGGGGCAGCTGAGCATTGGCTGGGTTGGTGAATAGGTCCAGACTCAGGGTGCCCCAGAGTCAGAAGAGCCGCTATGCAACCCTGGGATCCAGTCGTTATTCATTCGGCTGGAGGAACCTGCGCAGTCAGTCCACTAGGGCATTGTTCTGGCCCAGAAGGTACACCGTCCTGAGGAGCATTCCCTGACTGATCGCTTACGAGCAGAGGGCTACTGCCTCCTGGCAGAGGTGGTAAGACTCTGTGTCCCTTGTTTGTTCAGTCAGAACATCGCGACCTGGTTGTCCATTTGGACGAGCACCGAATGGTGCTGCAGTGGTGGTGAAAGGCCCTGATTGCCAGAAAAATGGCCCTAGGTCCAGCAGGTTGATCTGCTGCTGGCTCTCTGCCAGGGACCATTGTCATCATAATGGGCACCCCAGCCCAGTAAGGAGGTGTCCGTAGTAAGGACCCTCTGGGATGTGGGGACTCATAGGGCATGCCCTCCTGCAGGTGTTGTGTGGCCTGCCACCAGTCGAGTGACTCTGCTAGCTTGCGGGACACTAAGACTTTGCCCTGGAGCCTGCCTATGGCCTGTGTTCACTGGGAGCAGAGGCATCACTGGGCTGCCCGCATGTGAAGGCAGGAATTGGGAACCACATGGACTGTGGATGCCACATGGCCCAGCAGGCGGAGCATGGACTGCACTGACACTGCATGGCAGTGTTGCACCTCAGTGGCTAGAGCCACAAGTGTCTAGTCAAGCCCCTATGAACTCCAAGCCCTGTGTTAGAGTGAGGTGGGACTTGGGGTGGTTTATCATGAACCCCAGATACTGTAGGACACTGATGGTGCGGGCTGTGGCCTGTTGCACCTTGGTGGCCATGTCTCCCTTTACGAGCTAGTCATCCAGATATAGGAAGACGAAGGCCAATTGGAGATGGAGGTAGGCGGCCACCACTACTAGGCATTTGGTGAAGACTCTTGGTGCAGAGGCATACCGAAGGGTAGTACTCTAACTGGTAGTGGTTGCTCCCAACCATGAATCTTAGGTACTGCCTGTGGCTGAGATGAATGAGGATGTAGGTGTAAGCATCTTTTAGGTCCAAGGAGCATAGCCAGTCTCCCTGCTGGAGGTATGGCAGCAATGTTGCAAGAGAGCATCTTGAACTTCTCCCGCACCAGGATCTTGTTCAGGTTTCGCAAGTCCAGAATAGGCCTTAGGCCCCCTGTTCTTTTTGGGACCAGAAAGTATCGGGAGTAAAACCCATTGCCCAGAGGTGGTGAGGTACTGGCTCCACAGCTCTGTCTGTGAGGAGGCCTGCAACTTCCTGCAGTACCAGGGACTGGTGCAAGGGAGTCTGAGGGGGTTCTCTTGGAAGATGGAGGGAGGTGTCTGGTCCAAGTGAAGGAGATAGCCTTCCATGAATACCTGTGGTGCCCAGGAATCAGTGGTGACGGCAGGCCACCGATGGGCAAAATGAACCCTATACCCCCCGGTTGGCAGCTGCTCCCACAAGGGCGGAGAGGCTATGCTCAGGGAATCAAAACCATGTCCCTGGCTGGGCAGGAGCCAGGGTCTGGGGCTTGGAGCCCTTAGGCTTGTGAGGGCCTTGGCCTTCTCTCTTGCCTGGTGGCCCTGTTGTGGGGCCTGGGGGTCCTGGTATTGTGGGTAACATCGGTAGGGCTGGCCCTTTCTCTGAAAAGGGTCCTCTTCCCCAATAACTTCTTCTTAGGAAGAGTGGAGGTCTTCCTGGAGAGCCGAGTCCTTGTGAGGAACTCGGTCTTGATCTCTGCCGCCTTTTCCTCCATTGGTTTACCGAATAGGTTTTCACCGAGGCAGGGGACATCAAGGAGCTTCTTCTGGACCCACTTCTCAAGGTCTGATGCCTGGAACCAGGCTTGGTGCTGATGCCCGCGGCGGCTACCCTTATGTTTGACTCAAAGCCATCATAGGCAGCCCGGGACATATACTTCGAGTATTCCCCGATGCACTTCATGAGGGTTTCGAACTGCTGGAGGTGATCACTTCTGAGGCCCACTGAGAAACCCGTGAGATCCTTTGCCAGGTCCCGGAGATACATGCCGATATTCAGCTGGTAGGCTTGGATTCGGCAACCCAGCATCGAGCCCTGGTAGCATTTGTGTCTGAGGGCTTCAAGGGCATGGGACTCCCTGCCCAAGGGTATGGAGGAGTGAGTCTTCAGGCTCTTTTGCCAGCGCATGGTCGACTCCATCACCATGGAGGTGTGTTGAGATGCGACTTCCAGAAGTCGAGGCCCCACTGGACCTAGTACACGGTGTCGAGGCATCGGCTAACTATGGGTACTGATGTAGGTGTCTCCCACATGCAGAGGATGAGCAGTCCGAGGATGGCAGAGACAGGAACCATGAAGGCCTCCTTGGGAGGGGCCTCGTATTGGAGGATTTCAAGTTCCTCCGTGTGGAGGTCCTCTTTTGACTCTGTGGTGCCAAGTCTCAAACAAATTCAAGGAATGATGTGTCCTTGGGCGTGGACCAATGCAGTGGCACCAGGGGAGATGGGTTCAAAGGGAGGTCGCGGTGCTTTGGGGACGACTCGTTCTTAAACTCCCAGTTGGAGTAGTTGGTCGAGGACTCGATGACCGACGGCACCTGGGGTGCAAGACCCAGGTCGAGACCCGGGTGACCCACGGCGGCTGCTTGGCCGGAGCCATAAGCACTCACGAGGGAGGATCTCACTCCCGAGGAATGAGATTGAGATCATCGCCAAGGATCGACTCAAGGCTTCAGGCTCATGAGGATCAGCTCAGTGGTCCTGGGGGTCCTCGAGAGCAACATCCCTGTGGTCTCGGCGGATGCAGTGTTGATGCCTGCTGCAAGGTGAGGAAGGCAGTAACACTGCAATCTAGCACCATCATCCTGACTTCCCACTCAGGAGTTGCAGCCTTCTACGTGGACACCGGCATCGATAAGGAGAAGGAGTCTTCAATGAGACAGGTCTCCGGAGTCTGGGACCTGTTGCCAGAGGCCTCCACGTCTGTTCGGGGAACCTTTGCTGGCTGTTCCCGCTCTGACTCCTCGGGTTCTCTCCGTGGGCTGTGGGACCTGGCACGGGGCTTGCACGGCATGTCCAAGTCCCAGGATGAGGTCCTCAAGGATGTCTTCTTCTTTTTGCATTCCCGTCCTGGGAAACCCTTGTCAGAGTGTCTTCAGACCCAAGTAGGCACTGCAGGGGCTTTATGCGACTCCGAGGACCCATGCGGGGCCTCAGAGTATGAGGCCACCGGGAGGAGTCTGACCTGTGGAAGATGTCATCTCGCTTCTGCTGACGATGCCGGATGGCTTTCATGGACACCTTTTTACACAGGGCAAAGACCTCCAGGACAGGTTAGCCCCTAGACACTGGAGGCAGCAATCGTGTGTATCAGTGAGAGACATGTTTTTTGCACACCGATCACACTTTTTGAACCCGCTGGCCATTGGGGGAAAAAGTATGCTGGCGAGGTCAAAGATCCTTGACGTGGCCAGCAGATGGAAAAAGGCGCAAACCACACTGAGGAAAAACATCCTAGAATGGGTCTAAGATTTAATGCCGGGGCAAGCGAGCTCGGAGGCAGGAAAGGGAACAGTGCAACCGGAGAAAGAAAAAAACAGTTTAACGCACAATAAAATCAATTTTTTCCGGAGAATTAAGATGGATGTCTGAAGAGCCCCATGGAAAAACGGAGACTGGATAAGATGGCGCCTTTGGACGGGAAGGGGACCACGCATGCATAGTGGCATCTCCCAAAGGCTTTCTTTGAAAGCTGGGGAGATGCTTCCATGAGGGCTCCATCCATATGTGAGGACTGACTTAGTTACTCGCCTGTAACAGGTGTTCTCCCGGGACAGCAGGATTCAGTCCTCACATATGGGTGACGCTGGCACCGATGGAGCCCGCATGGAGCAATTCCCCAGCTTTCACAGAAAGCCTTGAGAATGCTACCAGGCATGCGTGGTCCCCTTCCCGCCCAAGGGTGCCATCTTGCTCAATCAGATAACATAGCAAAAAAGGAATTAAACAATGTAGGAAGGCAATTCTAAGGGGAGGAGGAAGGGTTGTGAGGACTGATTCCTGTGGTCCCTGGAGAATACCTGTTACAGGTGAGCAACTACACTTTCTCCAGGAACAAGCAGGAAGTCAGTCCTCGCATATGGGATTCCCTAGCTCCAGGCTGCCGAGGACCGAACCACGACAGCACCACCGGCACCCGACAGGTGGCCATTAAGTTGTAGAAGATGAGTCCCTACAGAAACTCTGCAAGGCCTTTGCATCCGGCAAAAACTTCAGAATGGTATCCTGAACATAGAAGGGTCAGAGGGCAGGAGTTGCCTACACCCTGAAAATATTACGGAGTACTGTCTGTCTGAAGGCACTGTCCCTATGGGACTCCCTCTCCAGGCAGTAATAAGCTACAAATGCATGAATCGAAGACTATGTGGCAGCCATGCAGATTTACGTCATGGGCACGGAGTGGAGGTTAGCTACTGACGTGGCCATAGCCCACCCACGATGTGCAGTGATCCGGTGCTCAAGGGAGAGACCCGCTCACTCATAAGTGAAGGCAATGCAGTCTTCCACACAAGTGGACAGAGTCCACTTCATTACCGGGAGCCCCAGTCTACTGGGGTCATATGATACAAAGAGATGAGGAGCGCTCCAATGGGCCTGGGTCCACTGCAGGTAGAAAGCCAGGGCCCGCTTACAGTCTAGGGTATGCAGTATGAGTTTCTTCCTGTCGGCATGCAGCCGTGGGAAGAAGGTGGGCAGGACCCTTCCTGGTTGAGGTGGAAGGGGGATACCACCTTGGGGAGGAATTTAGGGTGTGTGTGGAGTACCACCCTGTTCTTATAGAACTTTGTGTAGGGCAGGTCCGCCACCAAGGCCTGGAGTTCGCTCACTCTCGAGCGGATGTGAGTGCCACTAGAAAAAACACTTTCAAGGATAGGTATTGTAAACGGCAAGTGGCCAGGGGCTCGAACGATGGTCTGGTGAGTTGAGAGAGCACCACATTCAGGTCCCATTCCGCCACAGGGGAGCAAAGAGGGGGCTTTGATAGCAAGAAACTGGATACCAGGGATTAGTTTGAGAGGAGCTTTCCCTCTATAGGGTAATGGTGTGCGGCTATGGTGATCAGATGTACCGAGTTTGACTTCAGACCGGCATGTGAGTACTGTAGTACCAGTTGCACGCGGCAGGAGAAGGGATTCTCTTCTCTCTCTTCACACCATACGGAGAATCTTCTCCATTTGAAGGCATACACCCATCTGGTGGAAGGTTTTTGGAAGGCCAGAAGGATCTCCTCAACTTCACCAGGGAGATTGAAAGGGGCCAAGGCTACCTTTTCAGCAGTCATGCTGTTAATGTTAGTGACCCCAGGTTGGGGTGCAGGAGAGAGCCCACCTCCTGGAACAGGAGGTCCAGGTCCTGACCCAGTGGGACTGGAAGTGTCACCGACAAGGAGAGCAGCAGAGGAAACCAGGGCTGCTGGGGCCATCTGGGAGCGATCAGAATCACCGATGCCTGCTCGTTCTGGACCTTGAAGAGGGTCTTGGCAGCTAGTGGAGTCAGTGGAAAGACATAAAGGTGGCCTTCTGACCACGGGATCAGGAAGGCATCCACCGCCACTCTCCCTGGGTGCAAATGGCGTGAGCAGAAGCGGGGTAGCTGTGTGTTGTCCGGGGAGGTGAACAGATCCATCACGGGTTTGCTCCAGAGGCGGAAGAGTCTTTGCGCCACCCTGGGGTTCAGATGCCATTCATGCAGGCAAAGGACTCTACTGAGCTTGTCTGCTAAGCAAGTGTCCTGACCTGGGAGGTATACCACATGTAGGAGCATTCCATGGCACACAGCGAAGGAGAGCAGAGCCACCGCCTCCTGACAAAGGGAGTGCGAGCCCGTGCACCCCTACTTGTTTACATAAAACATGACAACCTGGTTGTCTGTCTGGATCAACACAGGTTGGTTGCACAACAGGTGGCATAATGCTCGCAGGGCCGTGAATATGGCTCTGAGTTCCAGGAGGTTGATCTGTAAGAGTTACTCCTCTTGAGGACAGGTGCCTTGAGGGCACAGTGTACCCCCCAACCCAGGAGTGAGGAGTCCATGGTCAGGACCCTCTGTGGCGCAGGTGCTTGAAATGGCAATCCTGCTTGGAGGTGGTGTAGGGACTGCCACCAGTTGAGGGAGACCGCCAGCTGGCAGGTGACCCTGACTCTGTCCCACAACCTGCCCGTGGCCTGAGACCACTGAGAGCGGAGGCACCACTGGGCTGCCCAGATGTGCAAATGGGCTAGGGGCGTGACGTGGACTGTTGAGGCCTTGTAACCCAGTAGGTGGAGGAGGAGGCAAGCCGATACTGACTGTTGAGCCTCCACATCTCCTGCCAGTTGTACATGGTGATGTGCCCTTTCTTTCGGGAGGAAGGCCTTGACCTGTAGTGTGTCCAACTGGGCCCCTATGAACTCCAGGTTTTGAGCTGGAGAGAGGTGTGATTTGGGGTAGTTGATGATAAACCCCAAGTGTTGCAGAAGGCGAATTGTTCGCCCTGCGGCCTGGCTGGCCTCGGGGGCCATTCTACCTCTGATGAGCCAGTCGTCCAAGTAGGGGAATACGAAGGCCCCTTGCAGGCCCATGTAAGTGCCCACGACCACCAGGCACTTTATGAAGATTCTTGGTGAGGAGGCCAGGCCAAATGGAAGTACCCTGTACTGGTAGTGCTCTCCTCCCACCACAAACCTTAGGTATTGTCTGAGAGAGGGATGGTCAAGATTTGGATATATGCATCCTTCAGGTCTAAGGAGCACAGCCAATCTCCCTGGTGGAGGTAGGGAAGCAGCGTTCCAAGGAAGAGCATCTTGAACTCCCTCACCAGAAACCTTTTCAGGTTTTGCAGGTCCAGAATGGGCCTGAGGCCCCCAGTTCTTTTGGAGACAAGGAAATAACTGGAGTAGAAGCCCTTTCCCCACAGATGTCTGGGTACAGGTTCTACCACCCTGTCCTTGAGCAGACCTGCAAGTTCTGGAATGAGCAAGGTCTGGTGAAGGAGAGGCCGCACAGGCTCTCTTGGGAAGAACCCTGGTGGTGCTTGCTGAAACCGGAGGAGATAGCTCTCCTTTACCACCTGGAGGACCCACTGATCCGTGGTGACCCCGGCAATCTGTGGGTGAAGAGTGCCAAGCGGCCCCCTGTGGGCTGGGGAAGGTCTACCGGGAAAGGGGGCCCTGCCCAGGAAGTTAAAAGCTCCCCCCAGGTTAGGTGGGATCTGGGGGATGGGGCTTCTAAGCCTTCAGCTTTCTCGGCCCATGGCCCTGATTCTTGGGCTGAGGGCCCTGCTGTTGCTGCCCCGAGAAGGGTTGGTAATGGCCCTGGTGAAAAGATCCCTTTTTCCTCAGGAAAGGTGGTCTTTCACCCGATAGTTTCTTTTGAGGGAGGGTCGAGGTCTTTCTCGAGAGCCTCTGCCTGGTCACGGCCTTGGCCTCAATCTCGGCCACCTTGTTGGCCATGGGTTTGCCAAATAAGTTTTCCCCAGTGCAGGGGACATCTAGCAGTTTTTCTTGCACCCATTGCAACCAGGCCTAGCACCAGGCACCGATGCCAGCTGCTGTCACCCAGGCTGCCGACTCAAAGCCATTGTACGCGGCGCGGACGAGGAACATGAGAGTCCCAGATCCCAGCTGTTAGGGCCTGGAACCTTTGGAGTGGTTCCCCGGTAAGGCCGGTGGAGAAGCCTGCCAATTCTTGGATGAGGCCCTTGAGATACATGCCTATGTATAGTTCATAGACCTGTATCCTATAGCCCAACATGGAGCTCTGGAAGCACTTGCGCCCGAGGCTGGGGGAACAAAAGAATAGTTCTTCTGACTTTTGAGCTTCTGCATTGAGGATTCCACGATCATGGAGTTATGTGAGAGTTGAGATTTTTGGAAGCTAGGGCCCTTCTTGACGCGAAAGATGGTGTCGAGGCATCAGCTGACCACCAGCACTGAGGCCAGGGTCTCACACATCTGCAGGAGCAGTTGCTCGAAGATGGGCAGGACCGGCACCATAAGAGTCTCCTTTGGCGGGGACTTATACTGGAGGATTTCCAGTTCTTCAGTGCACGGGTCCTTCTCTGATTCGATTGGGACCGAGAGGGCTCGTGCCACGTCCCGGACAAAGTCGTGGAAGGCCAGGTCCTCAGGGGGAGAATAGCACCAGGGTTCCACAGGGGAGACGGTTCCGAAGGGTCGTTTCGGTGTCGAGAAGTCTTGGGAGATGCCTCGACGTCGTTCTCCCAGTCGGAGCTGAAGGGCATTGAGGATTCCGAGTCTTGGGGCTCTCGGGCCTCAAGGCCGGCCCCAAAGAACTGGGGTCCCCCAGTGGGTCTTGGGTCAGCCTCCCGGAAACTGTCTGAGGACCAGACATCTGTGGATTGGGACCAGGACCTCGATTGGTACCAAGGGCTCACCCGAGGCCATTGGCGCTTGGGGCCTGGCTCAATGTCCAGGGAATCCTCCGCAGTTGGGGGCCTGGTTGTCGGGGCAGATAATACGGACGAACCTGACATCATTGCCTGATGCAAGGCCAGGATTGCAGAGAAATTCTGCTCCAGGGCCTCCATTCTGGGCTCGATGCCAGAAGGCTCCGCAGCTTTTGGCCTGGGCACTAAGGGTCTCAGGCCCAATGCCGGCACTCTCATGAGTGCGTCCTTGATGAAGCCATGGCCTTGGGGAGCCTCACACAGTCACCAATGGATGAGGACTCCTTCTTAGAGACCTTAGGGGAGGCGCAGCCCAGAGTCGCCCAAGTCCCACCGCGGGACATTACCGGGTTTCACTGGTGGAACCTCGACTGACTTTGAGAATTTTAATTTCTTTTTCCCAGGGTCCAGCATCATTACGGAGGAGCCACCACCACGGGACTCCGAAGATGCCTGGGCCTCTCGGGATGTGCTTGGTTTGGGGCTCAGCATCAGGGAAGCCAGGGCTGAGTTGGAACTTGGGAACAGTCTCTCTTGCAACTCCAACCTTTTCTTGTTGGTTTGCGGAGACATGGCCTGGCATAGATCACAGGTGGGAGTCACAGTCCAACAAAGGAGCAAAGGACCACGTCAAACTAAGGAACACAGTCAGAGAACGTGGCAAACCCCAAGGAGATAGTTATAAAGCAAAAGAGACTTTATTAATATCACCAATACGTATTGCCGACCCGACACAGGCGTGTTTTGTTAAAACTTCGTCAGGGGTAAGGCAAACTAAAAACAACAAGAATAAATATAAAATGGACATAAATATCATACACATATAACCATGTAATTAAAACATATAAAATCCAAATAATTAGAATGCTGCAGCAAAACATCAAAAATTATAATCTTAATCAAATATATATAACAAAGAACCATAAAAAAGTAAAATCATATAATAAATATATATAACAAAGGTCCATAAAACAAACATATGATAAACTAATACAATCATATAATAAACACATAATGGGCCTAAAACTGTTGGAATGCTACTTAAAACAAATGAAATACACAAAAAGCATAAAAGACAGAAGCTAAAGTAATTGTACAAAGTACAAGAGGGTAAGAGATAAAGAGAGATGATTCTAAACAATGCTTCATATACATAATAATCTTACCGAAAAGCTTCTAATGCTTCTTACAATCTATAGAACCAAAAAAGGGGGGGAAAAAGAAAGAAGTAAGTCTAAATTGAAAATCATCAAATAAACAAAAAACAAAAAATAAAAACTGAGACTAATTCAGAAATTATTCTACAGAAAGACAAAAATACATAGAAACATGCCGTTTTATGGCAAAAATGGGACTAAATCGACATGTGAACCAAAGGCCATTGAAAAATGTATAATATAAATCTCATCTTAATCACCATGTCAAAAACAAGGCGAACATGCATGCTGCTAGAATTTTCAGAAACCATAGATCATACTATGATGAGATAATTTGTTAAATAAAGAATGACAATTTGAAATGAAATACTCACTACTGGCTATGATACCAACGGCATAGTATATTGATCATGACACCAACGGCATGGTGCTAGAAATAAAAAGGAAGAACTTTAGCTGTAATAGAAACTGACTAATATAACAAAACAAATGTACCTACGAGGGCAATTCACATCAATAAATAGCCACAAAAAAAACGTTCCCTCAAAGGGCTTAAAAAAAAAAAACTAAGTTAAGTTACAAGTGCGCTGTTGAGCACAACGGAACCACCAAACCTCTGAAAACAGCCGTTTAAAGTCAAACGCCAGCACATATGCAGTAGGTAAATAATATGACATTAGGATTGAATAAATAATAAGTTATATTGAATAAAAAATGTGTAAAAACAACAAATTAAAATGAGATACTCACTACTAGCTATAGTACCAACGGCATAGTATGCCAGTTATGACACCAATGTAGTGCTAAAAAATAAAAGAGAAAAAATCCACCTATAGTAAAATCTAACCATTAAAACAAACCAAATGCATCAATGAAGGCAACTTACATTAATAAATAGCCACGGAAAATCGTTCTTCCAAAGGGCTTAAAAATCTAAAATTAAATCGCAGGCACACTGTTGAACACAACAGAGCCGCTGAACTTCTGAAAAAACAGCTGTTCAAAGTGAAACGCCAACGCATGTGCAGTAGTTAAATAATGATGTCATAGATAACGTGACACTAAAATTAAACGAACAAAAATCTTATGAATAAAAACTGATAAGATGTTAAATAGAATAAATATTTATAAAACCAAGAACACTAATGGAAAAATCCCTCTACAGAAAACACTGTTTTACAGAGTGTTCAAAACGAAAAAATAGAAGAGAAAGAACCGACGACCATAGCCAAATAGTCAATTGGCAAATTGTCACCAATGCTAGTGTTAAAACTAAAATCATATCAAGCAAAACAAAGGAGAAATAATTCATTGTATCGATTTCGACTAAAACCGTAAACATCTAAGAACATCAGTAAAAATAAATATAGAACTAGATGGGACCCATCATACAAAAATGAAAAACGTGCACAAAAGAAGATGCTAAGAGAAAACCTGTCAAAATTACATAATAAACAACACAGAGGAATTAAAAACAATAACATGGGATCGTGAAAGCCCAAGATGCAAGATTTTATTTTAAAGAAAAACCGAGAGGTCCTGATCTAAATTGAGTCCTCTAGGGGCCATAGAATCCAATAAAAATATATACTTCTGCACTAACTGCATAACAGTTCTATTAATGTCACCTCCCCTCCAGTTTAGTTTAACCTTTTTAATAACGAAAAACTTTATATCAGAAACTTTATGCGCTTGCTCGATCCAGTGTTCTACAAGGGGCTTCTCTACAATACCCCTCTTAATTGCACTCCTGTGTTCTACAATTCTAACTCGAACACTACGGGTGGTCATGCCAACATAAAGATTCTTGCAGGGACACTGGCTGACATACACAACATTAGTTGTTTCACAATTAGAAAAATCTTTAAGAGCAAATCTCTTGTTAGTAACAGGATGGGTGAAAAAATCCCGGACTGGTAAAACATGAACGCACACCGAACAATGTCCGCATTGGAAAAACCCTTTGTGTTTGGACAAAAAGGAGCGTTCTGTCAATGCAGAGGGAACCAAAAGATCCTTTAAATTAATGTTTCGTTTATGTGCAATAGTAAGGGGGGTATCTTTGAAAACATCAAGGGATTGGATCAGATGCCATTCTCTCTTGAGTATTTTAATAATCTTCTGAGAAAAAGAGGTGTATCGAAGCGGGCAGACTATACCCACCTTATTATCTCTCTGTTTAGGTGCAAGAAGGGTATCACGATCGGACGTGTGAGCTCTAGTATACGCTTTGGAAATATGTTCTATAGGATAGTCTCTGGCACGAAAACTAGCCTGCGTTTCTTCCGCCTGGAGAGCAAAGTCTTGGTCTTTTGTGCATAATCTTCTGGCTCTAAGGAACAGCCCTACGGGGAGATTCCTTTTCAGGGCCGGATTATGGAAACTACTGTGATGTAACAGATGGTTGCGATCCGTAGGCTTTCTATATAAAGATGTAACTAAATGATCATCTTCTCTTTTAATGAGTATATCTAAATATGGGATACAATGGTAGTCATAAGTCAATTGGAATCTTAAATTATTATCTAAACTATTAATCCAAAAATTGAAAAGAGAGAGATCATGCTCTGTGCCCTTCCACAAGATGAAGATATCATCAATTTATTTATTTATTTATTTATTTACATTCTCTTATATACCGCGCTATTCTGCATCAGTGCGGTTTACATTGAACAAACTGAAATTACATTGAACAGGGCATTATAACTTGGAGATAACTATTTTACAGGGAACATGGGCTATGGAGGGTTAAGTGGCTTGCCCAAGACCACAAGGAGCACCTGTGGGACTAGAAACCCCAGTCCTTCCGGCCCAAGGTTGCAGTCCTCTAGTGGGATTTGAACCCCCGACCTTCCGGCCTGAAGTACCTTGCCCCAACCACTAGGCCACTCCTCCACTCCAATGTACCTAATCCACAACAGTACATTATTTTTGTATGGATAATCACTTAAAAATTTCTTTTCAAAATCAAAAACATATAAATTGGCAACATCGGGGGCCATTGAAGACCCCATGGCCACACCCTTTATTTGTTGATAAAAAAGATTCCTAAAACAAAAGAAGTTCTCACATAAGGCAATCTCAGCTAAAGTAAGTAAAAAATGTATAGGAATACGTCTATGTGATGTTCTTTCTGAGAAATATTGTTCCAAAATAACCAGGGCCTCAGCCTGTGGAACATTAGTGTATAAAGATTCGACGTCTAAGATTACCAAAATTGTATCAGAGCTTAAATTGTGAAAATGAGTGAGGATTTCAATAACGTGAGCTGAATCACGCACATAGGAACACATGGTGAGTACAAAGGGACTCAAAAAGACGTCTAGAAATTGTGAAATAGGTTCTAGGAGGGAGCCGATTGCGGAAACTATCGGTCTACCGGGTGGAGACGTCAAAGATTTATGTATTTTTGGAAGAATGTAAATTGTTGGTGTCACAGGTGCTGAAACTATGAGAAAGTCTTTCTCTTTCTTGGTAAGATATCCAATATCAAATGCTGTTTGTACTAAATTATCGATCTTACTCTTCAACCGTTCAGTAGGATCACCTGAGAGACATTTATAAAAGGTGCGGTCTTTCAGCTGTCTTTCTATCTCACTTATATACAATTTTTTGTCCATAACAACAACGGCCCCACCTTTGTCAGCCGGTTTTATAATCACAGTGTTGTTAGTCTGTAGAGTAATAATAGCGTCCCTTTCTCCTTTGGAAAGGTTGCTATAAGTAGGGGCAGGTCCAGCACAAATACGATTCACCTCATGCATTATTACATTCTCAAAAGCCATAATAGTCGGATTGGTGGGCAAAGGGGGCAACCAAGTGGACTTCTTACTAATCACAGATATGTCTGAAGGGCAAGTCTGTTGTGTACTAAAGTAATGTTTAATACGAAACTTCCGGAAGAATTTATAGAGATCTAAATTAATTTCAAACATATCTGGTTTTCTTGTGGGAACAAATGAAAGACCTTTATTAAGTAAGGATTCTTCATCTTGAGTGAGCTGATAATTAGAAATATTAATAACATTATTAGGAGGAGTTATGTCCTTCCCTTGTAGGACCGGTCTCTGTTCCAAAATCCCCTGCCTCGCCCTCGTCCGCGACCTCTTGAAGGTGGGTTGCGGTACTGATTGTATGCGTGATCTTGACGTTGATAAGGTTCCAAATGTACAGGAGGAACACGGGGACCTCCTTGGTCCCGAGGCCGAGGGGCATAATTGTATATTTTGTCCCGTTGTTGGGCAAAAAAACGGTCTTGGTTCACATGTGATTCTCGATTGCGTACGTGTTCTCGACCCCCCTTCCAAAAAGAATCCATGTTGAAAAAAGAGGGTTTCTTTGGATTCTTATCTGTCTCATTATCTACATGAGACTTCTTTGCAGAAAACAAAGAAGCAGAAGGGTTGATGATTTCAGCAGACTCACTTCTACTCCGTTTCTTTTTAGGTTCAGGAGACAGATCAGGGTCTGTCTCTTGTACAATGTTATCCTTCCGGTCGAAGAGGGAGGGCCTTTTCTTAAACCATAACCTGTCATTATCAACTTTTTTGTCCCAGTAATAGACATAGCCTACTCTATAATCATCCTCATCCCTCTTGTCTATTTTTTTATCTTTTACTTCTTTCTTATGCCGTTAGTACTATAGCTAGTAGTGAGTATCTCATTTTAATTTGTTGTTTTTACACGGTTTTTATTCAATATAACTTATTATTTATTCAATCCTAATGTCATATTGTTTACCTACTGCATATGTGCTGGCGTTTGACTTTAAACGGCTGTTTTCAGAGGTTTGGTGGTTCCGTTGTGCTCAACAGCGCACTTGTAACTTAACTTAGGTTTTTTTAAGCCCTTCGAGGGAACGGTTTTTTTTTGTGGCTATTTATTGATGTGAATTGCCCTCGTAGGTACATTTGTTTTGTTATATTAGTCAGTTTCTATTACAGCTAAAGTTCTTCCTTTTTATTTCTAACACCATGCCGTTGGTGTCATGATCAATATACTATGCCGTTGGTATCATAGCCAGTAGTGAGTATTTCATTTCAAATTGTCGGTCTTTATTTAACAAATTATCTCATCATAGTATGATCTATGGTTTCTGAAAATTCTAGCAGTATGCATGTTCGCCTTGTTTTTGACATGGTGATTAAGATGAGATTTATATTGAACATTTTTAAATGGCCTTTGGTTCACATGTCGATTTAGTCCCATTTTTGCCATAAAACGGCATGTTTCTATGTATTTTTGTCTTTCTGTAGAATAATTTCTGAATTAGTCTCAGTTTTTATTTTTTGTTTATTTGATGATTTCCGATTTAGACTTACTTCTTTCTTTTTTCCCCCCTTTTTTGGTTTTATAGATTGTAAGAAGCATTAGAAGCTTTTCGGTAAGATTATTATGTATATGAAGCATTGTTTAGAATCATCTCTCTTTATCTCTTGCCCTCTTGTACTTTGTACAATTACTTTAGCTTCTGTCTTTTATGCTTTTTGTGTATTTCATTTGTTTTAAGTAGCATTCCAACAGGTTTAGGCCCATTATGTGTTTATTATATGATTGTATTAGTTTATCATATGTTTGTTTTATGGACCTTTGTTATATATATTTATTATATGATTTTACTTTTTTATGGTTCTTTGTTATATATATTTAAGATTATAATTTTTGATGTTTTGCTGCAGCATTCTAATTATTTGGATTTTATATGTTTTAATTACATGGTTATATGTGTATGATATTTATGTCCATTTTATATTTATTCTTGTTGTTTTTAGTTTGCCTTACCCCTGACGAAGTTTTAACGAAACACGGCCTGTGTCGGGTCGGCAATACGTATTGGTGATATTAATAAAGTCTCTTTTGCTTTATAACTATCTTCTTATAGATCACAGGTGGTACTCTCATAGTCAGGGCCGAGTTAGTGCAAGCAGCTATCGTGGGTGTCTGTAACAGATGTGGTTTGACCGCAGCGGTCACACTTTTTGAACCCACCAGGGACATGGTGGGAAACACTCAGCCGGAGCTGACGACCCCCAGGTGAAAAAGGGCATGAACACCGGTTGAGGCAAGCCTTGTCAAAAAGAAGGGAAGAGCCGGGGATGGCACCAGCTCAAGGCGGGAAGAGGAAATGGCATGCAAACCTGGAAAAAAAACAACTTTTAAGGATAACTTTTAGAGGATTTTTCTGGGGAAGCTGGACAAGCGCCCATTGGGCTCCGCAGAATAAAGGAGACTGAGCAACACAGCGCCCTTGGGAGGGAAGGGGACGATGCATGCGTGGTAGAATTCTCAAAGGCTTTCTATGAAAGCTTGGGAATTGCTCTGCTTGGGCTCCATCAGCGGCAACGTCACCCATATGTGAGGACTGACTTCCTGCAGAACCTGCTTGTTCCTGGAAAAGAAAAAGAACCTGCAGGAAAAGTATTTTTGCTTCTCTAAATATGTCCTGACTGTCTTCTCTTCTTAAAGTATAGTTTGCTCTCTGATACTTAATGAAATTGTTACCTTGCAGAGAGTGCAACTCAGCGTGTTTATTTTGTTTCATCACTTCAGGAGGGTAACCTAGTTACTGATACTGATCTTTTTTTTTTTACCCAAGGATAGTAAAACATGACAGTACATTTTGCAGGTGCGAATTTATGCTTTCATTTGCTGCTTCTAACAGAAGTGCTTTCCAGAGAGACTGCGCAGTTGCAATCTGCTTATACTCTGTCCTCATTTTATCTACACCAGAGAAATGAAAGCATGAGTCACTCTTGCTGATACTACAAGCTAGAAACCCTCCCCGTTCCAGAAGAACTGTGACAAAAAGTAAAAGAATATATAACAAACCACTAAACAATGGGGCTTTTGACTAGATGAAATGGCAATTGATTCTTGCAGGCAGGAATTTGGAATGGAAAAAGAACTGCAAACTTTTGATGAGAACATATTTGACCCCATCTCGATTGCATAAATATATGCTGCAAACCACCCCTTTGTGTTGGAGAGGGTGTCAAGAAATGGATACTCTGGATCATCTCTGGTGGTCTTGTCCTAAAATGAGAGTCCTTGAAGGTTTATTTCCTATTATGAAATCTTGGAGGAAGATATAAGCCTTCCAGACATAGATTTGTTTGAAGGGCTAGTTTTGGATGTTACAAGACTGAGTGGGTGAGGGGTGGTGGTTAGGAGGGTATTTGTTATTTAACCAATAGGCAGATGGAAGATCAATGTGTGGCAGGTATAGACTCTAAATTCTGATTCAACAATGCTGTATTGGTCAAGTTCATATGAGGTGTTGGAATGTCTTTCTCTGACCCACATGGAGCTATGCTTTTCCTTCTGTGGCTAAATTGCAGTTTACTGGAAAATAACATTGCAAATGAAAAACAAAAGGCACTGCAGGTTTGGACGGGTCTGTGCCATTCTTACCGTGGAAGAGCTGTATGAATCTGTAATGCAGTGCAGCGGTGATCACACTCTCTGGCAGCTCTCGCAGAAACAGCTTGAGGAGACTAGCTGCTGAATTCACGTCCCCATCCCTAGACAGCTCCACGTCTTCCCCGCTCTCATACTTCAGACGCAGCTGATCCACCACTCTCAGGCTGCCGCTCACCCTGAAGAGTCCTTCCTGCCTCAGCCCTGCAAATGTAGTTGAAAGAAGTGGAGTGGCTTAAATAAAAAAGCTCAGGAATGTCCCCACTCCCAAACCCATTTATGTTTGCCCAAAATGGGCATATTAATATTAATCATACAGTGGGGCAAGGATACAGTACAGGGTTTTTTTTAAATGTTGAGAAATGCCGGGTTAAGAGACCATGCATACATAGGAGAGTTGTACCTACTGATCAGTCAGTTCAAATATTCACTCTTCCACTGATCCTGAAGAAAGAATAAGGTTCTTTCTCAACTGTGTTTCCATTATAACCACCACATATATTGTACCAGTCCAAATATATTATAACCTGGACTCACATTTCCCAAGACCATCTTAAGATAAAGTATGAGCGTGTCAGATTAAGAAATAGTCTGAAGCATCCGCCACCACAGTGTGGCACTCCCAGTCAAATGAGCTCCCTTTCTAAGCAGCATGGGTAGTCGTCCCTTTACATACGTGATTTATTGCAAGACAATTTGGAAGCACAGAGAAGCAAAATAATATTCAGAATTTCATGTCTACATTCTACATGCTTCTATGTCAGCTCTTCTACTCAATTCTGAGTCATGAGCAGTGCAAGGACTGGCTCAGAGTCCTTCCATTTTCTGCTCACTGTGTCTCCTGCAAGTCGGACAGCACTGGTTTCAGCAGCTGGGACTGTAAAAGAGCAGGATGCTATGTCGCCCAAGTGTCTAAACGCTAGCACTTGATGCCTGTTGGGGAGGGGAGGAGCAATGGCTGTCACACAGGAAACAGCACTGGCTTGTGGGAAAATCCTGACTGGGTCAGGCTGGGCAAGGCATTCACAGCTGGGGTTGGGAGAAGCACCAGCAGCAGCACTGAGGCTGGCAAAATAGAGATGGACACAGCTTACAAGAAGCATTAGCAGCTAAGGTCGAGAGGGGCACAAATAGCCAAAGGACACGCCCAAGAAAGGCCTGTTATCTGCTGGGATCATCCATGCAATGCCCTGGTGCTGGCAGGTCAATTTCCGGCGTTTGATGTTCTGTCAAAGCATATTATTGGTGGCTTTCAGTAAACTGCTCATTGGTTCCATAATGTCTTTGGTATGGATCAGCTATAGTTTGCACTAGATATCCATGGGGCCAGCATAGCAATTCAAATATCACTACTGGATATATCATTATCAATCCTGACTTACATATTCATAAAATCTATGCAGCAAATGATAAGAGGGGTATCATGACTTCCAATTCTGGTCTGACGTCACGCCAGAGGCTTTGTGATAACCACTCACATTGATTTGTTGGTGAGACACCAGCAGGGCAGGTGGGATTGCTAACTTTTATAATTGACCAGGACCAACATATATGCCACATAGAGCTTTTCCCTTTCCATCCCCCCTCCCAGCAAAGACAAATCCAAGACATGCACAATAAATGCATACACACAAGTAATTCTGACACTAAAGGGAACTCTAGAGCGCATGAGAGGTCTGAACAGAAGTGAGCTCATACTAACACTGGGAGACATAGGGGCATGTTTACTAAAGTGCACTAAGCAGTTAACATGGGATTTAACGCACGCTGTCTGTTAGCATGGGCCCGGGGTAATGGCTACCATATGCTAAATATCACACATTAAAATCCCATGCTGTTTGTCGAAGTACAGGGTGAGAACTGGGTGGCTATGGGCAGAGAATGGGCATGGTCTGTATAATGAGTTAGCGTGCGGTGTTCAATGCCTCCTTAAGAGAAGGCATTACATGCATCTTTGGTATGGGCATATATTTAGCACAGTCTACTGCTCAGAATCCCCAACCCAATCCCCACTCAGCATCCCCAAGTCAATCAGCAGTACTCCCCCCCCTCCCCCGTTGAGGTGCTCAACATCTACCTTCATCTGATTAGCATGATTCCCCTGAAGAGGCAACTGAAACCCACCATGCCCCAATCTCCTCCCCAGCAGTTACTGGGGGTTTTCGTTGCTGATCAGTGATGGGGTAAGGAGCTATTCCTGAATGCTCCTGGCCCATTGCTGTCTCAGGTTCAAAATGGCGACTTTGACCCGCTAGAGGTCAGACTGCCAAATAAGGGCATACACCTGGTATTTGGCAGCTTTACATCTAATAGTAGTACCATGAGACTGCTGCTAGGTGTCAGAGCTGCCATTCTGAACATGGGATGGAAAAGGCAGGATCATCTGGGGATCGCTCCTGCCTCACCACTAAACAACCAGGGAAACCCCCTGGTAAATTCGGGAGGGATTGGGGAATTGGGGAAAGCGTTGGAATGCTGATGGTAGATTGGGGTGTGAGCACTGTTGCCGATGGGGAGCAATCATGTTTCAGTATGGATACTGACGGGGTTAAGGGGTGGGTATTGATGGTGAAGAAGGGTCATGATGCCTAGTGTGTGATAATTCTTCTTCTTTTTACTGCAGCAGGCCGCACTGCACCAGAAGACAGTGTAATAATTGCATCTGCACGATCTACCAATGCATTTACCATATAAGTAAGTGTCTGTCCTAGGCGGTAACTGCAGGGCAAATGCTGACCATACTCCCAACAGTTACCACACAGGCTCTGCACTTACCATTTTTAGCACTTCAGTAAAAGGCTCCATAGTGCTGGAGAGTTCTGAAAGGACAGGAGATGGACAATGTGCGAGATGTAGCAAGGTAGCAGATATGGTTCAGAACACAGGTGGAAGCAGTGAAGCAGCCTGGAACTACTTTGGAAAACTGCTGAAAAGCCAGACAGATTGCATTAAAAGCTGGAGAAAACTTTTTTAGCATCCTTTTTCTCCTAAAGCTTCTGAAGATGGGAACATAACAGAAGTTCAAGTTAGGAGCAAAAGATAAGTGCTCTTTTATATTTTGCATAAAGAAATGCAGACACTAGGTATTTCCGAGTACATCTACGTAGATTATATTCTCCTACTAGCTTATATTGATAATCTCTATCCAGACCTATCCCAAGTGAATTCTTGTTTGGATGCTGTAGCATCATGGCTCCATAATAACTCATTAAAACAACCTCAATAAAACCACTGTCACCAGGCTTACAGGCAATTCCCAACTTCCCTCACTGGCTCCATCTTTAAATGATTCATTCATCTCTCGTCAGTCTTTTTGATATTTAGGCATTCTTTTAGATTCAGAGCTCTCCTTTACTTCTCAAATCAGTAAGGAGGTTAAAATCTTCATTTCATGCACTTCGACACTTCCGTGTCAGACGTTCTTTCCTTGAGCCCCAAGCTCAAATCACATTCCTCCTCAGTACAGTTATCTCCCATCTGGATTACTGTAACAGTGTCTATTCAGGTTTGCCTTCCTATTAATTGAAGTGATCAGAGACAAACCAAAACACCGCAATTTGGCTTCTCTCCAATGCAAGAAAATACAATCATGTTACCCCATTGATGATCCATCATCACTGGTTCCCAGTTACTTCTAGGACACAGTTCAAAGTCCTGTCCTTGGCCTTCAAAGCAATTCTTGACGAAGCCCCAGAATATCTTTTTCTCACTGAGTACACTGTATGTTCCCTAATGATCCCTTCATTCAATACATGCACATTGTCTTCACATTCCCACTCTTTCCAGAACCAAATACAAATCAACTCTCAATTCGGCTTCCTTTTCAATCACACCTTTGTTATGGAACAACTTACCCTCTGAAATTCATCTAGAGCCCACCTTCAAGGCTTCAAGGCCAAATTAAAAACATATCTACTTGTGGCAGCAGGGCAGGAGGAGGGTGGCTCCCAACCAATCTTTTTCAAAGCTGGCCCCTATTAAGGAGACTCCTGAGTTCTGTCCTGGGAGGGGGACTATTTAAGCACTGGGCGATTCAGGGATTGGATACATTTGATAAACTTATCAAGGTAGGGGAGGTGCAGCCATTTGTGGAGCTTAAAGAGCAGTATTCACTGGGGGCCACTGATTACCTATTTGCAGGTTACCCACTTTTTTTAAGCAGGGGACATGTCAGTCTGTCTATGAAGAGGGGCTTAATGATCTGGAGGCATTGTGGCGGAGCTACCATCAGTCTACATGTTTGATTCCATTTCTCTGTGCTAGCCTGCACAACCGTGAGGGGGAGGATACGTTTCTATATAAGCGGGAGTGGGAACAGGATCTGGGGCGTCATTGGGAGCAGAGCAAATGGCGATCAGTGTGCATGGGGGCTGCAAGATCAGCGATGTGTGTGACCATCAAGGAAAATGCATATAGGTTCATGATATATTGGTATATCCCAGTGCGGTTGAAGCGGATGTCCCGACAGCCTCAGATCACTGCTGGCATGGCTGTGGGGGACATTTGGTGGGAATGCCCTATTATACAGAAATATTGGGGACAGGTTCAAGCTATATTCAGTTTAGATGTGGGACTGGATCTCGCCTTCTATCTGCTGGGAGTCTGGCCGGAGGATCGGCACCTTAGAAAGTACCACCCCATGCGGGCATGTATTATAGCATTCCATTGTGAGGGAACTGGAAGAAGCTACAACCCCCAGGGATAGAGGCATAGCTGTGAAGACTCCAGAAAGTGATTATCACTAAGCATCTTACTGTGCTCAGTAGGGATAAGGCAGAATCATTCAATTTGAGATGAAACCTTTACTGGACTATTTACTAGATAATTGAATCTTTTGGGAAAGGGGGAGGGGTAATAAGGGAAGAGAAGGGGGGACTGGGGTATTACATGTTTGCTGCAGATAATGGTTATGCAGCTCCCCAAAAAGGGGGAGGTGTTTTCATATTGTAAAAATCTTGTTATAAATATTAAAGATTTAAACATATATATATCTATTTGAGCGTGCTTGCCTGGTCTCTGGTTGACCCTCAATCTATTGCAATGGCCTCGCCCTCCCCCTTTTCTGTCTCCCCTCTTTCCTTTGATCTACATATAACATGGTTCTTTTCTGTTTTTTAATTGATTATTTTTGTTGTAAACCGCTTTGCTTACCTGCATACAGGCGGTACTCAAGTACCAATAAGCCATAAACCATAAATGTGATGATTTCCCTGAAGCAGAATTCACAAATAAGATAATTCAAAACAAAATAATAGAAATATGTCAGTATGTTGGATACCTGAAGCTTTAGGAGAAAAAGGATGATGAAAAAGGTTTTCTCTGCAAAAGTTGCTGAAATTTTAAAATTAATACAGTAAAAGGGACCTATTGAAAATGATTAACAGTATTGGGCTGGTGGATTTAAAAGTGGCCCAACAAAAACAATTTTTGTTTGATAGAAGAGAAGTCACTGTAAGTGGGGTGGGATAACATATATAATATAGCACTGGAAAAGCAGAGGAGAGAGCGGGATGGATCAGGAGGAACACGGAGGTGGAATGCATAGGGCTTAGCTTTCGGATCTTGAAGTGAGGTAGGAGCTTCATTGAAAGAATGCTGCTATAGATTTCATTAAGAAATTTGAGAGCTGCCAGTTTTTTGAAAAGCTAACAGGAGGTCAATGTGTTTGTGAAAGATCCGCAGGGAAACATACACCTATTATATTAAAATAGCTGGACAGGGAGCAGGGCCATACCAAGCCATAATTGTGCCCTGTGCTATTTCCACATCTGGAGTGTCCCCTCCTCCCTTGCCGGCTGCCTGCCCCCACCCCCTGCATTGCCCTGCTGCTGCCACCACCACTTTTTTTTTTTTTTTTTCAAAAATATTTATTGGAAGCACTGAAAACATTACAGCAACAATGACAATTACAGAATTGCTTCAAGTTTTTACAATATACAGTCCAGATGAAATGCCTGCATACCCTGGGCAGGGTGGTTTCTTATCCTCCGCCCAAGGGTGTGGTCACAGTACAAACCCAAAAATTCCCCCCCCCCCCCAACCACCTACCCCCCCTTCCCCCCCCACTCCCCCCTCCCACCCACCCCCTCCCGGGATCTACGAGGCCATCGGGGATACTCCCCTCTATGAGATTAAGCTCCCCAATGGTTACCGCAGGCATAGAATCTCACTACAAACTTTGGGCCCCAAGGTCTGAATAAAGGGTGTCCATACCAGAAGAAAAGAGGTCCAACTGCGGGGGTGTCGCTGTGCACACCTCTTCTCCAAAAGCATGAAATGGTGAAATTCATTCCGCCATTCCCAAAAAGAGGGGGCTACAGGCTCCCGCCACCGCCTTAGAACAGGGCCTTTCCCCACCAGACATGCCTTCCTTATCAACAATTGCTGCCATCTACCCTTCGGGTGGAGTGGTCCCAGCTGATCCAGCGCTATGAGCCGCCCCGTCCAACGAACCTGTTGTTGCAATATATTGCCCAAAAAAGTTGCTATTTTCAGCCAATAACGGCGAATATGCGAACAACCCCACCACATATGACCGAGATCCGCTAATGGACATGTACATTTCGGGCACCCCCCGTTGTCCGTAAGGTGACTCCGCAACGCCCTCCTCGGAGAGAAGTGAGCTCGGACGATACTCTTAAACTGGATTTCCCGCCAACGGGCTCCTTCCACTAAACTAGCCACTCTGCACAACGCCGCTCTTATGGAACCCGGGGCCACCTCACAGCCCAATTCGCGCGCCCAGGAGGCCTCCTCCGCCGAATAGTCTACCGGCGTCAGATAGGGCTCCAATGCTTTTTTAAAGTAGGTAATAGTTGGTACGTCCCCGGTTCCCAAGGCGAAGAACTCTAAGATCCGTAAAGAGCGGTCACTTTGCAAGTCCCGTCTCTCCACGGAGTGCACATAGTGGAATAGCTGCCAGTAGGGGAATGAAGAGGTCCGAGGGCTCAGGTCATACTCATGGCATAGGGCCTCCAAAGTTTTGCATCGCCCATCCAGTTCGACTGCATGCCCCAGCAATCGTATGCCGGCCTGCGCCCACCGACCAAAGGGAGCCGACTCCGAACCCGGGGGGAAGAGGGCATTCCCCTGCAATGGCAACCAGCTCGAAGTCGTGGAGGAACTCCCCCACAGTACATTCAGCCGTTGCCAAGTACGGCGCGCTGCCTGTACCAACACACTGTTCCTGATGTGACTCGGCAAAGCCGCTCACGGGAGGTGAAGAACCGCCAACAATGAGTGCGGAGCTATCAAGGCTTCTTCAAGCTCCCGAGGGGTATACTGCTCCGTGGCACCAAGCCAGTCTCCCAGGTGCCTAGCCTGGCAAGCTAAAGCGTAGGTCCCGAGGTCAGGCACGCCAATCCCTCCAGACCGCCAGCCCCCTTGTAAGCGGCGCAGGGGGATACGTGCCCTAGCGCCCCGCCAAAGAAAACCACAAAGCTCCCGTTCGATACGCAAGAGGTCGCGACGGAGCAGCCAGACCGGCAGGGTTTGTAGCCAATAAAGAATCTTCGGTAGTATCATCATCCCCAGGACTGCCGCCCTGCCTAGAAGGGACAAGGGAAGAGGCGTCCAGGCCCGCAACTGCGTGCGCACTTTAGTCCAAATACGCTCGAAATTCTGTTTATACAACACCGATAGATCTTTAGTGAGTAGGATCCCCAGATAATTGAAGGCGGTGTCCGCCCATCGCAACGGGAAGTTCCCCCGCCAACCCCCTCGCAATTGGCCCTCAATGTCCAATGCTTCCGATTTGTCCTGATTGATTCGCAAGCCCGCAAAATCGCCATAGCGAGTAAACTCAGCAAGTAAGTTTGGAAGTGAGTGTTGCGGGTCGCAGAGATGTACTAAGATGTCATCTGCAAAGGCGGCCACTTTGAAACCACCGGGCCCGACGGGGACACCACGAATCGTATTGGAGCCCGCTATACTCCGCAGCAAGGGATCGAGAGTTAACACAAACAATAACGGGGAGAGTGGGCAGCCCTGTCGCGTACCCCGTGCCAAGTTGAATGAGTCCACCACTTTTTTGTTTTCTCGGAGGCGGTGGAAGCAGCAGTGAGGGAGACCCGTGTTTGTAGGCAGGTCAGGTCTCTCTTTCCCTTCTCTGATATAGGTCGCGTCAGAGGAGGGAGGGACCAGGCCAGCCATTCAAACACTGCCAAGAAAACCAAAATGTGGCGGCGGCAGCAGGGCAACGTGGGGGGGGGGGGCAGAGCCAGCAGTCCAACATGCATCCCTAATTCCTTTGTGCCCTGTGCGGCTGCACCGCTTGCACAGGGCTAGGTATGGTGCTAGCACGGAGTCTGTGATGGGGGAAAGACAGACAAACTGAAAGAGGTAACCTCATTGCCATTAGAAATATACCCTGGATTAAAGCTGTGCCAAAGGGCTGTATGCTGCTTGGGAATGTTACTAACTAAGGGCCCTGATGCACCATCCTGACAGATTAACATTGAAAGATTAAGTGGTTCTCAACGCAATCCTTAGCGTACACCCATCCCATTGGGTTTTCAAAATAAATCTACATAGAATGGAGACAGTGCATGGACATGTCTCATGCGCATTCATTACAGATATCCCAGAAAAGCAGATTGGCTGGATGTGCCTCGAAGACTGGGTTGACAACCACTGATGTAGAGGCAAATGAGAAAAGAGCTTCAGTCAGCAATTCAGAAGCTGACGGGAGAACTTAAGGGCCTGTGATAGTGGTATATAGAAAGTTACCCGTCCCTCTCCAAAGAGATTATCATCAGTCCCCTTTAAGAGAGTCTGCAACCCAGAGTTCAGGGCTGGGAGGACATGGCTCACAGGAAGAGATTAAAAACCCAGCAGGCTTCAGGAGGGAGAGAGGCCCATGGAGACAGAGGTCCTTTGAAGTTAAGCCATGTAAAGGAGTTCTAAAGTAGGAATCTTTACTGGGGCTGGAGGAAGGGCCGGGAGAACCAGCTTGTGGAGGTTTAACAAACTGGGACAGAATAAAAACTGCTTTTGTCTTCTCCGAACTGTTGTCTGGCCTGTGTTTAAAGAAAACCCCTTCCCACTGCACACCATGCTTATGTTTATGTTTATTCTTATTTGATTAACAGCCCTTAACAAGTGCAACAGGATGGTATACAATTAAAAATAAGGTAAAAAAGGTAGAAAAAGAAAGGAAAAGGGAAATGGAAATCCATTAATACTGATAAGAGAGGAAAGCCATTCACTCAAGAGTAAGAGAAAGGAGAGGGGTAGCAGAGGGTCAGGGAGGGAGAGGGTGCGGGGTGAGAGGTTGAATGCTTTCTAGAAAAGGAGTGTTTTGAGGAGTGATTTAAATCTGTGACTGGAAGAGGGCAGGGTGTTCCAGAGGGAAAAGCTGAGGAAGTAAAAGGCAGAGCGGCAGGTGGTTTCCAGTCAGGCACAGGAAGCAGGAGGCTTACCACAGGGCCCCTTTAGTGAGCTGCGGTAATAATTACCACAGGCTTTAGCATACAATATGAGCCACTGGTAACTGCTATCTCATGCTAAGAGCAGCCAGCATAGTAAAAAGCCTGGGCTAACTGGTCTTAGCGCTTCGGGGTGGGCTCGAGATGAAGTAGGCATACTGGCCAGTGACAGTTAACATTCAGGATGTTTCCACATTAGCATTAAGTGCAGCTGTGCTATTGTTAGTCTGGTAGCACGGCAGCTGACAGGCCTGTAAACAAAAAACAGCCGCCAATGTTGTTGCACCCATCCCAATCGGTCCTCCCCCTTACACCTCCCTGAATGAATTCCTAATCTAATCCAAAACAGCCCATTTCCAATCCCCCACCTGCACACAATGACCCCCTTCCCGACAGCCTTCCCCCCTTTCAGAACCTCCCTTCCCAGACAGCCGCACACATCAGTAACAAAGACCCCCATACCAACCTCTCCTTCCAGTGTTCATTCTCCTCAACAGAATGCTCCTTTCCCAAATCCCTCCAAAGAGAAGTCCTCCATTTAGGCCTCCCCACCGATTCAGCCTTATTCCTGCCCCAGGTGCCTCGGGTTCCAAAATGGCAGGGATGGGACAGGATTCCCCTCTAATGATGCGGCCATCCTGGATTGATATGTGTAACTAAAGCAAAGTCTGCTCTCCTACAGCCCTTCTTCACCCTATCTCATCTCCCCCATACCCTCTCTCCTTCACTCATCTCTTCCAACCCCTTTCTCCAACACATTCTTCCTCCTCGTCTGCCTCTTTACAGTCAGTCTCCATCATCCTGTCTCCATTCCATAACCTCCAAATGAGCTCTTCCCCCAGTTATGTTCCCCTCTAACCTTCTCTGTAGGCTTCCTGCCAGCACTACCTCTGGAACATCTATTCTGATTTCTTCCAGCACTGCACACCTTTCGGTGAGTTTAAGCCATGTAGATCCTAAATTCTGCACTGCTTTCACACTCATAAGAAAAGTGTGGGAATAGATATAATGAGCATCGCAGAGACCTGGTGGAAGGAGGGTACAAATTATAATGCAATGATAGGGTAGATCAAATTAGAGAACACGGAGTCAGAGTAAAGGTTCTGCAGGAAACAGAATGCACCGTGGATTCTTTACATGTGTGAAGGGAAAGAGAATAGTGGCGGAGTATACTATTGTCTGTCTGGCCAGAATGAACAGATGATGAAATGTTAACTTCCCTAATTTCTGTTAACAAATTTGATAACACAATAATAATGGTGATTTCAATTACCCCAATAATAACTGAATGTCAGGACATTCTAGGGAGGTAAAGTTCCTTTGTGAAATAAATAACTGCTTCATGGAGCATCTGGTTCAGGAACCAACAAGAGGAGGAGCTATTTTAGATCTACTCTGTACTGCAATACAGAATTTGGTGTGAGAGGTAACAGTGTGGGGCCACTTGGCGACAGTGATCAGTAACATTATAAAATTTGACTTAATAACTGGAGTAAGGATACTAAGGAAATCTACAGCATTAGCATTTAACTTTCAAAGCAAGACTATGATAATATGGGAATGATGGGGAAAAAAAGGAGCAGTTGCAAAAGTTAAGAGTTTATATCAGGTGTGGGTGCTGCTCAAAAATATCACCTTGGAAGCCCAGACTAGATTATTTCACATATTAAAAATGGTAGAAGGAAAGCAGAATGGCAGCAGCATGGGTAAAAGGTACGGAGAAGGCTATTATAGTCAAAAGAACATCTTTCAAAAAACGGAAAAAGAATCCAGATGACAAAAACAGGAACCAGCATAAGAACTGGCAAATTACATGCAAACCACTGATAATGAAGACAAAAAGAGAAATTGAAAAGAAGCTTGCTATAGAGGCAAAAACGTTTCTGTTACATTCAAAATAAGAAGCCTGTGAGGGATTCACTTGAGTCATTCAGATGACCATAGGATAAAAGGGGCACTCGGAGACCATAGTAGAGAGACTAAATAAATTCTTTGCTTCGGTCTTTACTGAGGAAGACTAAGGGGCTTGTTTACAAAGCCGCTGTAGCGGTTTGCGATTGTTATCGGAGCCGCGGCCCCATTGATTTCAATGGGCCGCGGCTCCGATAACGATCGTTTGAAGAAGCTATTAGTTTGAAGAAGCTATTAGTGGGTGATAAGTTCTACTTTAAGAGGACTCCTGTTAAATATACTCGCAAATTCCCCCTTGGTAGATCTGATGTTAGGCATACTAGATGGGAAAAATTAGGCATGAAGACATTTGGACAATTTGTCTCTGATGGGAGCATTCTGCAGTACAAGGCTCTTAAAGAGGAATAGGAATTGAGAGTAATGGATATGTTTGAATATTCTCAGGTTAGACGCTTTTAAAAAAAGAGGGTGTTGAAGGATCTGTCTGAGGAGGAATGTCCTATTGAACAATATTATTTGTTGGGTAGAAGAAGTCACTGAAATGTTATAAAACAGTGGGGAAAGATCTGTGCATGGTGATGGATGAATCCTGCTTGCAGGCCACCTTTGAAATGCTATTTAAGGGTCTTATAGCCAGCAATATGATTGAGAATTGCTGTAAGATATGGTTATGATGATATTATAGACAGGAGAAACTATATAACATTCTTGATAGTTGTAACACTACTTGTTGGCGTCATTGTGGGCAGGAGGGCTCCTTTGGCATATTTGGTAGATGTATCCCAAGATTCAGAAATTTGGGATGAGGTGATGGGGATATTACTAAGAGGGATATTTTAGAAGCTCCTTTCACAATTTAAATGTGTATAAAGCATAGTTACTCACCTGTAACAGGTGTTCTCCAGGGACAGCAGGAATCAGTCCTCACCTTTGGGTGACGTTGATGCCGATGGAGCCCTCGCGGAAGCATCTCCCCAGCTTTCAAAGAAAGCCTTTGGGAGATGCCACCACGCATGCATGGTCCCATTCCCACCCAAGAGTGCCATCTTACTCAGTCAGGTGCCATAACTAGAGCACAACCAAGAAGATGGCCAAAAATGAATAGAACTCCAGGGGAGGAGGGAGGGTTGTGAGGATTGATTCCTGCTGTTCCTGGAGAACACGTTATAGGTGAGTAACTATGCTTTCTCCAGGAACAAGCAGGAAGTCAGTCCTCACATATGGGACTCCCTAGCTACAGGCTACCAAGAACCTGTAGAATATACTGCCGAACCGTGAGCAGTCACAAGAGAATCTGAGGACAGGCCTGAGGACCTCAATTCCAGGGAGAACCATGTCTCCAATAGCCTGAACAAGAAGGGTCAGAGGGGAGTTGCCTAAACCCCAAACAGATTATGGAGTATGACCTGGCTGAAGGCACTGTCCCAATGGGACTCCCTCTCCAGGCAGTAGTGGGCTGCGAAAGTGTGAGCGGAAGACCAGATGGCGGCCCAGCAGATGTCTGCAAAGGGTACCGAGTAGAGGTTTGTGAACAACGTCGCCATCGCTCGGACATTGTGTGCCATGATCCAGCGCTCCAGTGGTAGCCCAGCCCGGGTATAGGCGAAGGTGATGCAGTCCGCCACCCAGATTTTCAAGGTCCACTTGGTAACAGCCTGCCCCAGAAGGTTGGGGTTGAATGATATGAAGAGCTGCCCAGCTTTGCAGTGGCCCTGGCTCCATTGTAGGTAGAAGGATAGAGCCTTTTGCATTCCAGAGTATGGAGAACGGCCGATGCCGGATCAGCGTGAGCCTGTGGGAAAAAGGTTGGCAGCACCACACCTCCTGATTGAGGTGGAAGTCTGAGACTACCTTCGGAAGGAACTTTGGGTGGGTATGGAGCACCACCCTGTTCTTGTAAAACCTGGTGCATGGCGCTTCAGCCATCAGCGCCTGGAGCTCACTGACTCTGCGGGCAGAGGTGAAAGACACCAAGAAGGTGACCTTCCAGGACAAGTACCTCAAGGGGCAGGTTGCCAGGGGCTTGAAGGGTGGCTTGGTTAGCTGCATGAGGACCACTTTGACATCCCATTCTGCCAGGGGTGGACGGATAGGGGGCTTTCAGAGAAGCAAGCCCCGCAGGAAACGGGAGACGAGGGGTTGCCCCAAGAGGGGTCTGCCCTTGAAGTGATGGTTTGCCAAGATGGCACTCAGGTGCACCCTGACCGAACTGGACTTTAGTCTGGACTGCAAGAGATGAAGCAGGTATTGCAACACTGAGTGTACCAGGCAGAAGAAGAGGTTCATGCATTGTTCTGTGCACCACACTGAAAATGTACGCCATTCAAAGGTGTAAGCTCATCTCGTAGAGTCCTTACGAGAGGTTAGGAGGATTTCTTTGACCTCCCTGGGAAGATTAAGGGGTGCTAAGGTGACCCATTCAGCAACCAAGCTATGAGGAACAAGGATCCTCTAAGTTCCTTGGTAAGGTCCCGGAGGAACATGCCAATGTACAGTTGGTATACTTGTATGCAGCATGCTAGCATGGAGCCCTGGTAGTACTTACGCCTGAGGGCATCGAGGGCGCAGGACTCCCTGCCCACGGGAACTGAGGAATGAGTCTTTGGACTCTTCTGTCTGCGCATGGCTGACTCAACTACCATGGAGGTGTGAGGGATCTGTGCTTTCCGAAACCCCAGTCCCCACTGGACCCTGCACATGGAATCCAGGCATTGGCTGATTATTAGGACCGATGCCGGCATCTCCCACATGTGAAGGAGGAGCCGGCTAAGGATGGAGGCAACAGGAACTGTGAGGGTTTCCTTTGGTGGTGCCTCATATTGGAGGATATCAAGTTCCTCTATTCAAGGGTCTTCCTCAGATTCAGTGGTGAGGCGAGGGCCCGCGCCATATCCCGGACAAACTCTAGGAAGGAGGTGTGCTCAGGTGGGGATCGCCGCCTCTGAGTCAGCGGGGACAGATCCGAAGGAAGGTCTCAATGAGCCTGAGTCTCTGGGGATGTCTCGCTTTCAGACTCCCATTCCGAATAGTCCATGGAGAACTCGAGACTGGGTGGTTTGCTGAGGAATGGGATGGAGACAGAGACTCTTGCCGAGGATCCTCATGAGGCATCTGGCTCTCGAGGATCACTGTGAAAGCCCGGGGAGTCCTCGAAATCAAGGTCCCTGTAGTCTCGGGGCATGCACCAGCAGGGCTGGGCATCTGCACCTGCTGGGCAGCGATGAACGCAGAAACGCTGCATTCTAGAGCCAACATTCGGGCCTCCCACTCAGGAGTGGGGGCCTGCGACACTGACGCTGGGGTCACTGGGTCAGGCGTCTAGGAGAAAAGGGGGATCCTCGCCAGGATGACCCTCAGGAGACCAGGCGTCATTGCTAGAGGCCTCCGCATTAGTTCCGGGAACTTTCCTTGGCCGCTCCTGCTACAACTCCTCGGATGGCGGCCAGGGGCTGAGGGACCGCGTGCGAGACTTCTCATGCTTGTCCGCCTCCTCAGATGACGTGTGTAAGGCCATCTTCTTCTTATGCTCATGCTCTGGGGACCCTTGGTCAGAGTGCCTGCGGGCTCGACACGTGGGAACTTTAGGCAACTCCGAGGGTTGCAGGCCCTTTAAGCGTGAGGCTACCAGGGATACCGGGGTTGAGTCTGCCTTGTGGAAGATGTCATCCTGTTTCTGCCGGTGACTCTGGATGGCCTTAGTGGACATCTTTTTGCACAAGGAGCACTGCTCCGGGTCATGATCGGCGCCCAGACACTGGAGACAACAGTCATGAGTGTCAGTGAGAAACATGTTCCTAGAGCACCTATCACATTTCTTGAAGCCAGTGACCATTGGGGCAAAAAGGACTCCCACGAGGTCGAAGACTCTTAATGCAGCCAGAGGTTGAAAAAAGCTAAAGTGAAAAAAAAGGAAAAAAATAGATTCTCGAGGCCCACTGTGGGAGCAGTGGTGCTCGAGAGGCGGGAAGGAGAACTGGGGCCTGCCGAAAAGTGCAATTAAGCACTACAGAAGATTAACTTTTTCCAGGGGGACAAACAAACATCCGAAGGGCTCCGCGGAAAGAGGGAGACTGAGAAAGATGGCACACTTGGTTGGGAAGGGGACCCCACATGCATGGTGGCATCTCCCAAAGGCTTTCTTTGAAAGTTGGGGAGATGTTTCCACGAGGGCTCCATCGGCATCGACGTCACCCATATGTGAGGACTGACTTCCTGCTTGTTCCTGGAGAACCAGCCATATACTTGTATAAATCATATAGATGGCTACATCGAAAGTGGATGAGGGTGTAATCTGGGTCAGACAAAAATATACATGTAGCCGTCATTTCATAGAGGGCAGGGGTTCTCAACCTAGTCCTCTGGACACACCTAGCCAGTCTGGTTTTCAGGATAACTATGATGAATATGCATATGAGAGATTTGCATGCACTGCCTCCATTGGAGTGGAGGAGTGGCCTAGTGGTTGGGGCAAGGTACTTCAGGCCGGAAGGTTGGGGGTTCAAATCCCACTAAAGGACAGCAACCTTGGGCCGGAAGGACTGGGGTTTCTAGTCCCACAGGTGCTCCTTGTGGTCTTGGGCAAGCCACTTAACCCTCCATAGCCCATGTTCCCTGTAAAATAGTTATCTCCAAGTTACAATGCCCTGTTCAATGTAATTTCAGTTTGTTCAATGTAAACCGCACTGATGCAGAATAGCGCGGTATATAAGAGAATGTAAATAAAATAAATTGTATGCAAATCTTGCTCATGCATATTCATGATGGTTATCCTGAAAGCCTGATTGGCTAGATGTGTCATGAGGACTAGGTGGAGATCCTCTGATATGGGTATGCTTGTGTAAGCCCAAAATCATCCTCATACAAATTTAGTCCTGCTCCCTGGCACAAATAAGGAGGGATGAAGGGGGATTCATCTTCCTTGTGATCCTGGGCAAGTCACTTAACCTTCCATTGCCTCAAGTACAAACTTAGACTGTAAGCCCTCTGGGAATATGAAAAAACCTTCAGTACCTGAATGTAACTCACCTTGCACTTCTGAGAAAAGGCATTAGCTAAATCCAATTCCTTTCTCCTTTCCAAGAGAGTGTCCTTTGTAATTAAGAGCATCTGCATGTCTATGTTTGCAAAAGCGGAGCTACTCACCTGTGAACAAGTGTTCTCCAGGGACAAGCAGGAATCAGTCCTCACATATGGGTGACGTCATCGCTGATGGAGCCCCTGCAGAAGTATCTTCCCAGCTTTCAAAGAAAACCTTTGGGAGATGCCACCACACATGCGTGGTCCCCTTCCCACCCAAGGGTGCCATCTTGCTCAGTCAGATGACATAGCTAGGATGGTAATAAAAATAAAAGAAGCTAGGGAGGCAACTCCCAGGGGAGGAGGGAGAATTGTGAGGACTGATTCCTGCTGTCTCTGGAGAACACCTGAGTAACTATGCTTTTGCAAACATATGGGACTCCCTAGCTCCAGGCTGCCGAGGACTGAACCACGATAGCACCAACGGCAACTAAGTCGGGTAGCCGTGAATTACAGAAGGTGAATTCCTAACTGAGAGACTCTATAAGACCCTAGTGTCCAGCGGCACCATCACTCCGGTAGCCTGAACACAGAAGGGTAGGAGGGCAGGAGTTGCCTACATCCCGAAAAGGTCACAGAGTAGTGCCTGGCCGAAGGCACTGTCCTGACGAGACTCGCTCTCCAAGCAGTAGTGAGCTGCGAATGTATGAATTGAAGACCATGTGGCAGCTTTGCAGATCTCCGTCACCAGTACTGAGCGCATGTTTGCCACCAATGTGGCCATTGCTCTCATGCAATAAGCCGGGATCCGGTGTTCCAGTGAGAATCCAGCTCGCTCATAGGTTTATTTATTTATTTTATTTATTTTTATTTATTTAACAGTTTCTTCTATACCGCCCCTTCCAGAGATCAGGGGCGGTTTACATTGAACAAAAATTAGTATATTTCCGTATACTTTACATGGAACCATATTTTAACTATATACATGTTTAGTTACATATAACATATTTTTGAAACTATGTACAGGTTATAAAACATGGAACATAACATAGTTAATTACCAGTAGTTATTTACAATAGTGATATAGTCGTCTGTTTGGGTGAGTAGCTTTCTTGTGTTAGTCATTTGTTCTGTCTTGAGTACTGTGGATGTGTTTCTGTGATTGTATTGGAGAGGTTTTTTGTTGGTAGGGGATCTCAAAGTGTTTTGTAAAGAGGTATGTTTTTAGATCCTTTTTGAATTGGTGAAGGTCCTTTATCATGCGGGGGGTTAATGAAATTTCATTCCAGAGGGTGGGGGCAGCAAATGAGAAGGCTCTATCACTTGTTGTTGGTTTAGTTTTTCTGAAATTTGTTTTATGTTGAGGGAATGGGTTGCGTTCTGTCTGCGCGTTCTAGTTTCTGATGGGGGGTGTATTAGAGTAGATAACTGTGAGGGAGAGATGTTATTAATGAGTTTAAAAGTTGTTAGGAGGATTTTATATTTCGGCTGCTTATGGGGCCCAATGCAGGTCTAATAGTATTGGGGTCACATGGTCTGTTAGTTTGGCTTTTGTGGTCATCTTGGCGCATATGTTTTGGGCCCTTTGGAGGAGGTATATGTTCTTTAGTGGTAAGCCGTTTAGGAGATTATTACAGTAGTCGAAGTGGGGGGTGATGAGGGAGAGTTGACTACTGATCTAAAATCATGTGTGTTGAGTAGGGGTCTCAGATGTTGTATTGTCTTGAGTTTATAGAATATGGTTTTTATTGTATGTTTTATGTGTGGGAGCATGGTGAGTGAGTGGTCCAGGATTATTCCAAGGTACTTTACCTCCTTTTTAACAGGTATTGGTGTGTTACTTATTGTGATTGTGGTAGTGTAGTTGTAGTCAGTGTCAGCTTTTCTCGTTATGAACATTGCTTCTGTTTTTTTGAGATTGATGCTTAGGTGATTGTCTTCAAGCCATGTGGTAGTCTCATTCATGCACTGGAGTAAGTTATCATATTTGGGGTTGTTGGGGTTTATGGGGATGGCAAGCATGATATCATCCGCGTATATGAAATGGTTGATTTTATACTTCTTGAATATGTTTGTAATAGGCTGGAGGTACAGATTGAAGAGTAGGGCGGAGAGGGCTGATCCTTGAGGGATACCCTGACCTTGAGGGAAAGTTTCTGATGTTTCTTTACCTAATTGTATCCGTATTAATCTGTGTGAGATGTATGATTTGAACCATTCAAGGACTGTCCCTCCTATTTTTAAAATTTCTAGTCTGTTGATGAGTGTATTGTGATTGATGCTGTCGAATGCAGCAGATAGGTCTATGAAGAGGAGAAGGAAACCTTTGCTATTTTCATTAGTACCTCTGATGAGGAGGTCTGTCAGCGCGATTAGGAGGGTTTCAAGTCCATGGAAGGGGCGGAATCCAAATTGATGCGCATCAAGGAGGTTGTGCTCATCTATGTAGTCCTGTAGTTGGAGTTGTATGTTTTTTTTCTATTATTTTGGCGATTAGAGGTATGCTAGCTATTGGCCTGTAAGAGTTGGGGTCTTTTGGGTCTAGTTTATTGTTTTTTATTATGGGACGGATCGAGGAGAGCTTTAGGGCGTTGGGCATAGTTCCTTGTGAGAGTGATTGGTTTACTATGTATTGGATGTTTTCTGCAAGGAAGTCCTTAGTATACTTGATCCATGACACCGGGCATGGGTCAAGCGGAGAGGTTGTGGTGTTGATCATTGATATAATATTAAGGATTTGTTTTCGTTCAACCTTGTGAAAGGTTGTCCATTCATAATTACTGTCCTGTATAGATCCTATTGTGGTGGTTGGAGAGTAAGATTTTACCTTTAGTTTTTCAGCAAAATGTGATGCTAAGGTTTGTACGCTTATAGTTTCTTGGTTCGGTTCTGGGTTATGTGTTTTTGTTAGTGTTTTCACAATTGAGAAGAGTTCTCTTGGCCGGTTGAGAGCAAGATTTATTAATTTGGAATAGTAATCTCTTTCTGAGTTGTTGATTGCCTCCTTATATCTATTAAGTAAGGTTATATATTTGATTTTGTTATCGTGTGATTTTGTTTTTCTCCAGGTTTTTTCTTGTTTACGTAGTTGCTTTTTTAGCAGGGCGATGTCTTTAGTGAACCATTTTTGTGATTCTTTCTTTTTCTTCTGGATTGTTTGAGTAGGTGTTGCTGCTTCTTGGATTGTTTGGTTCCAGTTCTCTATAGTTAGGTCGATATCAGATAGGCTTGTAGTGAGCTTAGGTAGTACGTTATCAAGGAATGTATCGTTGTCAAAGCAGGTGAAACGTGAGTGGTGTGATGTTGTGTTTGAGGACTGTGATGGTACTTGTGCTAGTAGGTGGAAGATTATCAGGTGATGGTCAGACCATGGTACTTCTGTAGTTGTTGGGGGAGAGTATAGTTGATGTAGGTTGAAGGGGGTAGGGAGGAAAATGAGATCTAGCGAGTTTCCTTTATTATGTGTGGGGGTAAGGACTATCTGATTATATCCCATGTGGGTCATTGAGTCTAAGAAGTTGTCTTTTTGGGATTGGTTTAGGGATGGGAGGTTAAGGTCACCTAGGATTATGAGGGGTTTTCTCTTGGAAGCTGTGCATGCGAGTTCAAGGCTAGGTGAGAGATTTTTGTGATCCGCTGATGGGGGTCTATAGATTAGGGAGAATGCTAGTGTTCTGTAGGTGAGGTCAATACAGTCCGCCACTCAAGTGGGCAAAGTTCACTTAGTCACAGGAAGCCCCAGCCTGCTGGGGTCATAGGAAATGAAAAACTGAGAAACTTTGCGATGGCCCTGAGTCTGCTGTAGGTAGAAGGACAGGGCCCATTTGCAATCCAGTATATGGAGTATAGTTTCCTCCCGACCGGCATGAGGCTGCGGGAAAAAGGTGGGAAGGACCACCTCCTGGCTGAGGTGGAAAGGAGATACCACCTTTGGGAGGAATTTGGGGTAAGTGCAGAGCACCACCTGTTCTTGTAGAATCTTGTATATGGTGGCTCTTCAACCAGGGCCTGAAGTTCGCTTATTCTGTGAGTGGATGTGAGAGCTACCAGGAAGGCAACCTTCCATGAAAGAAACCGCAGATGGCAAGTAGCTAGAGGCTCAAATGATGGCCTGGTGAGCTGTGAGAGCACTACGTTGAGGGCCCATTCTGCTGCCGGGGGGAGGGGGGGTGGACGAGGGGCTTAAACAACAGGAGGCCCCAGAGAAACCGAGAGACTAGGGGTTGACCCGAGAGGGGCTTCCCCTTGATAGAGTGGTGGCATATGGCAATCGCACACAGGTGCACCCTGACTGAGTTTGACTTTAGTCCAGCATGTGACAGGTGCAGTAGGAACTGGAGCACTAGTTGCACCAGGCAGGAAAATGGGTTCTCCCGCCTCTCTGTATACTATATAAAAAATTTTCGCCACTTAAAGGCGTATGCTTGCCTCGCAGAGGGCTTGCAGGTCCTCCTCGACTTCTTGTAGGAGACTGAAAGGGGCCAAGGCAACCCTTTCAGAAGCCATGCCGTTATTTTTAGAGACCTCAGACTGGGATGTAGGAGGGAGCCCTCCTCTTCAGACAGGAGGTCCGGGTCACAGCCCAGCGGGACCGGGAGTGTCACCGACAGGGAGAGCCGCAGTGAGAACAACGGCTCTCTGGGCCACCTGGGGCAATTAGTATCAGTACAGCCCCCTCGCGCTGGACTTTGATGAGGTTCTTGGTGACCAGGGGGGTTGGTGAAAGGCACAGAGGAGGCCTTCCGTCACAGCATCAGGAAGGCATCCACTGCCACCCTTGCTGGGTGCAGCTGCCATGAACAAAAGCGGGGCAGCTGTGCATTGTCCAGGGAAGCAAGAGGTCCAAAATGGGCGTCCCCAGAGTTGGAAGAGCCGTGAGGCCATTCTGGGGTTCAGGTGCCACTTGCGCAGTTGGAGCACCCTGCTCAGTCTGTCCGCCAGGAGATTATCCTGGCACGGGAGGTAGACCGCCTGCAGGAGCATGTTGTTGCAAGCTGCAAAGGAAAGAAGGCCACTGCCTCCTGGCAGAGGGAGTACGACCCCGTGCCCCTCTGCTTGTTGACATAGAACATGGTGACTTGGTTGTCCGTCTGTATCAGCATGGGCTGGTGTCGCAGGCGGTGGCAGAACGCCCGTAGGACCAGGAAGATCTCCCTGAGTTCCAGAAGATTAATCTGTAGCAGGGATTCCACCTGGGATCAGCTGCTTTGTGTGTGCCAGTCCTCATAATGTGCCCCCCAACCGAAGAGGGAGGTGTCCGTGGTCAGGACCCTCTGGGGCATGGGTGCCTGGAAAGGCATCCTGGCCCAGAGGTGGTGGAGAAGTTGCCACCAGTCAAGGGACTCCACCAGCTGGTAGGTTACCCTGATCATTTTCCGCAGTCTGTCCCTAGCTTGCGTCCACTGAGATCAGAGGCACCACTGAGCTGCCCACATGTGTAGGCAGGCTAGTGGGGTCACATGGACCATGGAGGCCATTTCGCCCCGAAGGTGGATGAGGAGATGGGCTGGCACCAACCAACAGCGCTGCACTTCTGCAGCTAGCTCCATAAGGCATTCTGCCTTTTCCCTGGGAAGATAGGCCTTGGCCTGCAGGGTGTCCAGCTGAGTTCCTATGAATTCCAGGCTCTGGGCTGGAGAGAGATGAGATTTGGAGTAATTAATGACAAAACCCAGGTACTGCAGCAGGAGGGTTGCATTCCCTGTGGCCTGAATGGCTTCTGCAGCTGTGCTGCCCCTGATTAACCAGTCGTCTAAGTAGGGGAAGAGAAAGGCCCCTTGTAAACGTAGGTGGGCAGCAACCACTGCTAGGCATTTTGTGAAGACCCTTAGCGAGGAGGCCAGGACAAAGGGTAGCATCCTCCTCCTATCACGAAACTTAGATACTGTCTGTGGGAGGGGTGGATTAGGATGTGCATGCATGCATCCTTTAGATCCAAGGAGCAAAGCCAGTCTCCCTTGCGGAGGTAAGGCAGCAGTGTTCCAAGGAAGAGCATCTTGAACTTCTCCCTCACCAGAAACTTGTTTAAGTTTCACAGGTCTAGATTGGGTCTGAGGCCCCCAGTCCTCTTTGGGACAAGGAAGAACCTGGAGTAGAAGCCTTTGCTCCACAGGTGGCTGGGCACAGGTCCTATCAATTTGTCCTTGAAAAGACCTGCGAGCTCTGTGGGTAGAGGGGTCTAGTGAAGGAGGGGCCGCACCGGCTCTCTGGGAAAGAACCTGGGTGGAATCTGCTTCAGGTGGAAGAGATATCCTTCCCTGACCACCTGCAGTACCCAGAGGTCTGAGGTGATTGAGGTCCATCTGTGGGAGAAGAGCATTAGGCGCTCCCCTGTCGGCTGGTAAAGGACTCCTGGGGGAGGAGAGACCTTGCCCTGGGAGTCAAAAGCTCCCCCCCCAGGCTGGGTAGGAGCTGGAACCTGGGGCTTAGGTGTTTTTAGCTTCTGAGCCCCGTGCCCCTGCCTCTTGGGATGAGAACCTTGCTGATGGCCAGAGTAGGGCTGGTACTAATGACCCTGTGCAAAGGCATCCTTTTTCCTTGGGAAAAGGGACCTGTCCCCCGACATTCTTTTGCGGGGATGAGATGAGGTCTTCTTAGAGAGTCTCTGATGGGTCACAAACTCTGCCTCGATTTCAGCCGCTTTGTTGGCCCTGGGTTTGCCAAACAGTTTCTCACCGATACAGGGAATATTAAGCAGTTTGTCCTGGACCCACTGCTTGAGGTTGGAGGATTGCAGCCAGGCCTGGCACTGGGGCCCAATGCCGGCCTCCGCAACTTAAGCCACCGACTCAAAGCCGTCATAGGCAGCCCGGGAGAGAAACTTGAAGCAGTCCCTCACTCCCGAGATCAGGGCCTGGAACCATTAGAGGGGTTCCTCAATGAGGTCTGCTGCATCTAGGGCCCAGGCCACCCTGCCAGGAGGGTTGGAGGAGGGTGTCTTCTGGCTCATGAGCTTCTGCATGGTCAACTCGATGATCATGGAGTTATGCGGGAGCAGGGGTTTGTGAAACCCTGGTCCTTTTTGGATGCGGTACATAACATTGAGCCGATGGCTGACTATATGCACCAATGCCGGAATCTCCCACATTTGGAGGAGCAGCCTCTTGAGGATCAGCTGTATGGGCACCATGAGGGTTTCTCTAGGTGGAGTCTCATACTGGAGAATCTCCAACTCCTCGGTGCTCGTATCCTCCTCCGCCACGGTCTGCACTGAGAGGGCCATGGCCATTTCCTTGACAAAGTCATGGAAGACTATGTCCTCAGAAAGGAGAATGGTGTCAAAGCACTGGGGAAAATTGGTCCGAGGGAATGTCTCAGTGGTTTTTGGTGTCCGAGGATGCCTAGTCTTCTGTCTCCTACTCGGAGTCGAGTGGTGATGAGGAATCAGAGGCCCTGCAACTCCTTGTGTCGAGGTCAGTGCCAAAGGACCGACAGCCTGTGGAGGACCTGGGGTCCAAGTCATGGACACTGGCTGTGAGGACCGGATACCTGATGAGCGAGATTAGGACTTCAACTGGCACCGAGGACTTTATCGAGGCTGTGGGCACTCGATGCTCGGCTCGACGACCGGGGACTTCCTCGCAGATGAGAGCCCGGTTGTCGGGGCAGATGAGGCAAAGGAACCGGCCATCATTGCCTGCTGCAGGGCCAGAATAGCAGTGATGTTCTGCTCCAGGGCCGCCATTCTGGTTTCCAAGCCAGAAGACTCCGCAGCCTTCGGCGTGAGCACTGAGGATTTCAGGTCCAGTGCCAGCACTCTAGGGAGTGCGTTCTTGATGAGGACTATGATCTCGAGGACCCTCGCATGCTCTTCGCTGGCTGAGGAATCCTTCTTGAGGACCTTTATGGGGCACTTCTCAGAGTCGCCTGAGTTCCTTCATGGAGTTTTACCGGGTTTCTCCAGTGCAACCTCGGCGGACTTTGATGACTTCTTCTCTGGCTCTGGGGTCTTCTCGGAGGAACCGCAGCTGCGGGACTCCGAGGACACCAGGGCTTTACGGGATGTGCTGGGCTTGGAGCTCGGTTCCAGGGAGGCAGGTGCCGAGTCAGATCTAGGGAATAATTTTTCTTGCAACAACCTTTTCTTGTTGGTTTTTGATGACATGGCCTGGCACAGGTCGCATGAGGTGGTGTCATGATCTGAGCCCAGGCAGCGCAAGCAGCAGTCATGGGTGTCAGTAATGGACATGGTTTTGACTTCAGGGGTCACACTTTTTTAACCCACCGGAAGACATGGTGGGAAATACCTAGACCCCCAGACAAAAAAAGGTGCGAATGCAGGTCGAGGGAGAGCTCTAGAAAAAAAGGGGCGAGAACGGTGCCAGGAGGTGCCGACTTGAGGCAGGAAGAGGAACCGATACACCTAACAGAAAACTAACTTTTAGGAACAGTTTTGTCAAGGATTTTTCTGGAGAAACAGGACATACATCCATCGGGCTCCGTGGACAAAAAGGAGACTGAGCAAGATGGCACCCTTGGGCGGGAAGGGGACCATGCATGTGTGGTGGCATCTCCCAAAGGCTTTCTTTAAAAGCTGCGGAGATGCTTCTGCGGGGGTTCTATCGGCGCCGATGTCACTCTTATGTGAGGACTGACTTCCTGCTTGTTCCTGGAGAAATGGCCCATATACATGTTTAAGCGCCAACATTTAACATGCTCATTGTGCAGTTTGCTCCCGGTTGATTTTTCCACCTGTATATTTTTCTGAAATCGCTCCTCCCACAGTCCATTAATGTGCATTTTAGAAGAGCCATTTCTAAAATACCAGAACAACTGCAAACACGGTGACTTGGACATCTCAATTCAGATCTCCACATCCTATCTAAAATATGCCTTCACACAAATGGGAGTGATGCTGTTGAACTGGAGGATGCTCGATGCGAAAGAGACGTGGCATTGTTTGATTTGTGATGGCAGCAGCTTGAATGGCTATTGTGGAGTGATGGATGCAGAATGGGATGGAGATAGATAGCAATAAGTTTATACTATGGTGAAAATGACAGCAATATTACATGACAAGATGGAGCAAATCCATCGAGTCTGGGGACCTTTTGAGAAAAGGGCAAAAAAACTCTAATTCAGTTTAGCTCAATATATAATAGTGAGGTACAGAGTATTGTAATTCATGTTTCTTCCTTAGTTTTCATATGAAATGTAGGAATGGTAGGGTGGCTGGAGAGGAGGGAAGGGGTCGGGAGGTTAGGGATTTAAACTGGGTTTTGTGTGACAGTATGTGATTGTTTGATAAAATGTAGGAGGGTGTAATGTAATGCAGTCCAAATAAACAGTTTTTTTTAAAGTAGAAAGACTAGGAAACATGCAATGACATTACAAAGCACTCCATTTTAAACAAACAGGGGAAAACCTTTTTTTCACTCAATCGATAGTTAAGCTGTTGAACTCGCTACTGAAGGATGTGATAAAAACAGTTAGTGTAACTGGGTTTAACAAAGGTTTGGACTAATTCCAGGAGAAAAAGTCAATAGACTTTTATTAAGGTAACTTGAGGGAAATCACTGCTTATCCCCGAATGTAAGTTATATGGAATCTTACTACATTTTGGGATTGTGCCAGGTACTTGTGACCTGGAGTGTTCACTGTTAGAAGGTGGATACTGGTTTTGGACTTTTCGGTATGACCCACTATGACAACTCTTACCTTCTAATGTTCTTAGTTCAGGCACAGTTTCTGGCTCACTCACTGAGAGCCACACAATCCCAGAAGAAAACAGAACAGCTTTTACAAAGGCAGCACTGGCTACAAGCCCTCAGAGAAGATGGGGGAGAGTGCGCACTGGGGAAAAGAGTATGAGCTGCCCGCAGGGTTGACGGGAACCACCATTGGCTCTCAGATCTTGCGCTGCTCTATCACATGTTTATTTTAGGATCGTTATAGTTTATTTAAAAATTTGTTATACTGCTCCTTGTACAAAGTATAATAAAAACAAACAAAGAGTAGAAACAAAATAAAACAGAAAAACAACAAAAAAAGCTTATAACATGGTTAAGTAAGACAGGAGAGGACAGAAAACTAGTTGGATAAGGGAAGGGAAGCAGAGTGTTCAGCGTCGGCCCCTAAGCATAATCACTGGCTTTCAGATGCATGTTTTGTAATAGCAAAACCACATTCCCAGCTGATGTGGTATAGTTTGGGATTCTCGTTTTTCAGATGTACATATGGGAGAAAGTGATCACAGCATTCCTGAGGAGTGACACTCTCCCAAGATACACCACACCCTACTCTCTGTGAGTATGAAAAGAAAACAACATGGGAAGTGTACATCCAGCAGGGAACAACTTCTGTGACAAAATCCTCCTAACATCTCAACATCTAGAGCTTTCTATGTAGCAACACATATGAAACAAATAAGAATTTCAGTAAACAAAACACTTGAATCTACTGAAGAAAAGGCCTTTCATTTGCAAGGCTCTGTCTTTTCCCTTCTGAAACAAATTCATCACAAAGTCTAAAATGTACCTGGCAAACACGAAACGTTAGAAATACTGTAACTGGAAAAATGTGTTTTAACTCTGGCACGGTCCAAGCTGTGGCTTGTTTATATCTTAAAAGCTACAGTGACACCTACTGGTGAAAAGATGTCACAGAGGTCATGAAAACAGCTTTGTATCTCTTCCAGTTAAGAAGACATAACCCAGTTAACAAGCCTTCCAAATGTGATGCTTAAATCCTAACAAAAGAAAGTGGAAAGTGACAGCCAAGACAAATGTATTTATTTTTTCCGGGTAGCTGTGAATGAAGGCTCATGTCACCAGGATCCTAGCAGACAGCTACTGCTGAGAGTGAGTTCTCTGATTCTAAACATGAAGGGGTGGCCCCACTTGGCTGTGCAGAAAAGCAGAAGCAGTACAGCTACAAGCACAATATTACCAGCAGGCTGCAACTTGGTAAAGTGCATAAGATCAGAAAAGTCCAGTTTTGAAGGGATGGGAGGTGGAGGCTGTATTTATAGCTAATGATCTCTGCTGTCAAATCTGATGATCAGCTACTAGTTGCAATCACTATAGGAGAAGCAGAAGAAGGTCATATAGCCATATCAGGTCTGACCTGGGACACGTGTCACCTTACCCAGAGGCTAAACAGGGCCAGGTCTTGCTAGCCGCTGGGCGGGAGGCCTCCAGTGAACGTTGAAAACTGTCAGTGGCTCCACATGGAACACATATATATAAAGCAGCATTTTCCAAACTATGGGTCATGACCCCAAATGGGGTCGCGGCCGCATGTTGGGTTCGGGACGGGGGCAAATCATGCTTTCGGGAGGCCACCTCCTTTAAATCCAGCCCGCTGTCCACTGCCGGTAACAAAAGTAGTACAGGTCCAGGGCCTTTCTGATAAAAGCATGGCCTGCCTCTAAGACCCTATTGGCCCTCCCTCTCCTGCCCTCTCTGATGCGCATCAGAGGAGGCAGGACAAGAAAGACTGGCAGGGTCTTAGTGGCACATGTTTGCCTCTAAGACTCTGCCGGCCTTCCCTGTCCCGCCCTGTCTGACGCATACTTGTCGCATCAGAGGAGGCAGGACAAGGAGGGCTGGCAGGGACTTAAAGGTAAGTGCGATTGTAGCAGAAAGGCCCCATGCCTGTACTACCTTTGCTACAGCAGGCTGGATTAGACATGAGATGGTCTCACAGGGCATGCCCAATTCATCTCTGCCCCAAACCTAACATTTGGCCGCCACAAGTATGTCCAAACAATAAGAGGCACGACCACTCACAGAAGATACAACAAGTCCAGGCAAGTAGTATGAGAATAGCTCCACTGTGGGCACAGGGGTCAAAATCCTCTAATAAAACCTATAATAAAGCTCTTCTCATACTACTCGCCCCGGACTCGTTTGTCACCACAAGTATGTGTCAGAAAGGAAGGGACAAGGAAATGAGGAGATGCTGGACATGCGGGGGGGGGGGGGAGACACTGGGTGACGGAGGGGTGGATGCTGGACATAGGGGGGCATAAGGAAACAGAGGAGTGATGCTGTACATCAGGGGGATATAGAGAAACAAAGGGGTGATGCTGGACATGGGGGGGAGGGTCGACATAGGGAGAAGGTGGTGATGCTGGAGAGGGAAAGGGAGTGAGATAGGAGATGCTTGACATGGGAAGGGGGTTACTGGGCAAGGAAACAGGAGATGCTGGATATGGGTAGGACGATGACTGCTGAGACAGAGGAAATGATGACCTTTGTAAAGGAACTCGGCAAACAGATGAGATACTGCATATGGGAGGGGAGGACAAGGGAAATACAGGAGATAACTGTCATGGAGGAAACTATGGAAAAAGAGGAGATGGTGGATTGAGAAGGAGGGAGACAGATGTTTGACATGGAGGGATGTGAGAGAGAAGAGATGCTGGACATGGAGGGTGCAACAACTGGTGAGACTGAACATTAAGGGTAGGGCTAGGGAGACAGCAAAGATACTGCTAAGGGGGGTGGGAACTAGGGAGACAGAAGAGATGCTGGACATATGTTGGGAGGATTAGGGAAGCAGAAAGGAGCTAATGAACATGAGAGAGAGAGAGAGACCTTGGATGGGGAAAGTGAGAGAGGAAAGATGGAAGATGCTGGATACAGGTGGAGAGTTGGTTAAAGACTGGATAATAAGAGGTTTGGGAATGGGAGGGAGGAATGAATGAGGGAAAGTGATGGAAAGTTGTGGGTAAATGCAGTAAACAGTGGGAGACTGACAACTAAATGGTAAAAGGAGAAGAAAGAAAACTGAAAAGATTACTGTTAAAGATTGATGTAGGTAATGACAGTGAAGATAGGAGAAAGAAGAAATGGCAAGTAGACAGGTGACCCTGGCAAAAAGAGCTAAGAGTCGGCATTGGGCCCAAGTACCTTGGTGTCCGTGCTGAAGGCTGCAGAGCCTTCTGGCCTGGAGACCAGAGTGGCAGCCCTGGAGTGCAGTTTGTCTGCCTCCATGGAACAGCAGCGGGTGCTGTTGTCCGGTACTACCGGTTCATCCGCCCCGACCACCGGGCCCTCAATGTTGTAGATGTCCCCGGAGGCTGAGCCGATCCTCGAGGTCCTTCGGCCTCGGCCGAGTTCTTGATCCAATTCCTGCTCAACAGGACTGCAGTCATCCCCAACAAGTGTGCCGGGCACCGGCCACAGAACATTGGGAGCCCCGAGACCCATGGAGCAGTCCTCCTATGAGTCCTCGACAGACTACTCTGAGTGGGAGATGGGGGATGAGGATTCCCCCAATACCAATACCCATTGCCACCGCAATGTCCCATCAGACTCTACTGTCACAGAGCCTCTATGGCAGTCCCCGCCGGAGGATATAGGCTTCCTTGATTTTGTCAAGGATATGTCTAAGGCCCTGGCATTCCCTACTCAATCTGCACACTCAGGGCTGGCATTAGGGGATGGCAAGTAGGGCAGTTGCCCTGGGCCCAATGCCAAAGGCGGCTCCAAGTCTGCCTCAGGATGCAGGAGGCATTGTCTGCAGTTGGGCTTTGGGCCCCCTCATCAAATTCTGCCCAGGTCCCCTGCATGTCTAACACCAACCCTGCCCACACTGCAAATATTCAAGAAGCTGTGTTATAACTTTGAAGCCCATATGAGGCCAATTCCACATAGGGCACATCTGGCCCTTCCTAATGTCCAAAATCTGGATGGGCTGGCTGTGCATCCGATTTTGTACCCGTGAGAACAACTGAATCAGGTACAACAGGCCTGGACGGACAGAGTGTGCCCTGATTCTGGCCCGTGCACATCCAGCCCCTTCCCCGTACAAATCACATGACACCAAGTAGGAGCCCTGATTGCCGGCAAGCCTTGTAACTTTCAATTTTCCTGCTGCCCAACCCCTGATCGGGCCTGCCAAGGCCGGGATTGGGCCGCGGAGAACCCCTGGTGCCGCATACCTGTCCCATTGTCCCCTCCGTGGCTGTCCAACAATGTCAGGGAGACTTATTCCACCTCCAAGGTGGAATACGTCCCCTGTCTAACTCGGTTCTGCCAGATATACAGGGCATCGAGCAGAATCAGCCCTGTACACCTGGGGTCAGGGTCACACTTCTGGCCTGCTCACGCTCCTCTTCTGATCCGCCCCCTCCCACCACTGTCCAGACTCCCCGCAGTTCTTCTCTATACGTGCGGGGGTCTTAGGATCTGGCATCAGGAGCAAGCGTTTAGCGAGAATGTACGTTCAAACCGGACATAAATCCCAGCTAAATGCAACGCAGAATCTATCCCTATGTGTCAAGAATGTTGAGTACATTGAATAATTATTTTAAAAAACACATATCTACATATTTATATGTTTATATTTAGGTTGTCTGAGTAATAATTTTATTTGATTAGTATTTGGGGGTCACATGAATTTTCATGTACTAAAATCGGGTCACACTGGAAAAAGGTTTGGGAAGCACTGATATGAAGTGAATGATTCTGCACGATTTGCTTTTCAATGAGGAGGATTTTAAAAATTCACTTATCATGAGAATGGATTTTCATAATTAATGGTCAAAGCTCAACGGAATGGGGAGAATGAAAGGACTGTAAGGAAACGAGTGTGGTGAGGGACAGCAGAATAGCACGTGATGAGAGCATTTCTTCCTTAGTGAGTGAGCCATGAAGAAATGTTCCAGTCCTTACTGCTGGGTCACCAAACTTCCCTTTTATTTACATTGTGAATATTAGAGACCCCAATACGCTTTCCATACAAACCCTCAAGATTTCCACTGGCAAGCTCAGTAAAGACGAGCAGTCTTAGTGACTTTGAAAGAGGCCAAATTTAATGAGAGATTACAAAGACAGCAAGGTGCAGGAAATGCTGAGAGAAAGATTACAGACACTGGCTTTCCGTGATTCCACAGCAAGGACCACAAACTCAGACATCTGTCACCGACGTGGCCGGATGTCACGGAATCACAGTAATCTGGGAATGGAGTCAGGAAAAGTGGCTAAACATAATAGCGAGGGCTCTCTCCCTCCCTGAACCTCCTCTCCCACCAACATGAGGATGACTTAAAACTGCACAAAGCAACCTCTCCCCTTCCCCTACCCTGACCCATGTCCTCTCATTCTCCTTCCTCACCCTTCAGGCAGCTGTCAATGGGAGAGAAGCTGCAGCAGCTCAGGCCCTTGCTTACTCTCTGTCTTCGGAAGCCATGCCACAGTTTAAGGAAGAAGATCAAGGAGGGTGGGAGGAAAGAAGGGAGGGAGGGAGAGCCTCAGGGCTGGGAATTGAGGAGCAGCAGGACTCCTCCTTCCATATTGAGATTCTTTTTCTCTTAGCCAAAACTGTAAAAAAAGAACAAAATAAATGGTCTAAACACACAAAGAGGCCTGAAAACTACTTTATTGTTATAAAACAATGAAAAATGTATGCTTAAAAAAATTTATGCTAATGTCACAAAATCGCCGCTAAATTTTCTAACTTGGTGGCTAACGTACGCCAAGCTGCTGCAGGAAACAGGAGGATGTAGTTATAGTGCAGGGACAAGATGTCAACAAGGGGGCCACAGGCACACAGATGAGGAGGAGGAAGATAGGGAGAAGAGACCTGCAGGATAGATGAGAAAACTGGGAGTGAGGTAGACGGAGGAGAAAGATGAAAAGATTAATTTGGTAATGCAGCTTCATTATATCTAAAACTTCAATATTTTATAATGCTGTGTAAAGCAGTAAACAGTAGCAGTAAGCAGTGCAGGCCAAACATTTTCATTTAGTTTTCTGTGTTATTTACGGGATTTTGTTTATTTTATTTTGTTTTTTTGCAAAATTTTTGTTTCAGGAGACCATGTCATCAGGACTGTGCCTTATTATTCAACAGTGTGCACTATTTTTCAATAGTGTCCCCAATGATAAATAAAGCAAACTATTGACAAGATGGGAACCCCCCTCCCCCAAACTTTTGGGATTTTTCTGTTGTTTTGGGTTAAAAACAAACGAAACAACATGGAAAATGTTTTTTTCCCATCTCATTTCAAACAAATACAAATCCCTAGTAAACAGTTCACATGAAGTTTAGAAGTTGACTGCCAGGGCAGAATTAAGGCATAAGCAAATTAGGCACATGCCCAAGACCCAAACATTTAGGGAAGCCCTGTCAGATGTGCTAATTCAGCGATTTCTAAGGTAGATTTTTGTCCCAGAAAGTCAGCTGCCAAGAAAGACTACTAGTCAGGCCAGAGCCACCAGCACCTGCAGAAGTCTGCCTATCCTCCCCAGCCTCTGTGTTAGGAGGAGTTGGCAAGTAGCACTTCTCACCTACCACCACCTCCTCTGTCAGTTTTTCTCTGCAGTCAGAATTACACAGAATTACTATTTTGACTGGTAGAAAATATATCCATGGCAAAGAAAAAAGAGCCAGATAAGTTGTATTTTCTGTCTCTATTCAATGGAGTTTGAAAAGCTGTTTTTGGATATGAGGAATGGTCGTTGACGCAAAAAGGCATTTAAATACAGGCAACAGCCTGAAGTTATGCCGTATTAGTCTGAGACCATCTTCATAAGTTGTGCTATGAAACAATAATTAGAATTAAACAAATAAGATTTGCTACTGCTACTGGGAGATAGAACTAGAAATAGAGTGAGAAGTTTGTTTAGATTTTGAAAAGCAACATTAAGGCTACTGCAATGCAGGGGGACATGGCGAAAAGAAGAAGCGCTCTGGATTGCGTTGGAAAGAGGAGATGGCACTGTCATCCATACTGCTGTAGTCTACAGATCTCCGACTCAAATCAAAGACATAGATAACGAATTGATTATAGATATTGCCAAGATAGCCACAAAGGGGGAAGTGATCATATTGGGTGACTTTAATCTACCCGATATGGATTGGATAACTCCTTCTGCAAATCTGGAAAGAAGCAAAGAAATTGTGGATGCTTTCCAAGATGTGTTACTTAGACAAATGGTGATAGAACCAACCAGGGAAAGCTCAATGATGGGTTTAGTGCTCACCAACGGTGATAGCGTGTTGAACATCCGGGTGGGTGCCCCTATGAGCAGCAGCGATCATCACACGGTGTGGTATGAGATAAAAGCCAAGGCGCAGTCCAATCATAGCAAGCTCAAAGTCCTAAACTTCAAAAACACTGACTTCAGTAAAATGGCAAGTACCTGAAGGAGGAGTTGGCAGGGTTTGAGGGGAATTGCAATGGGCTAAACTAAAGGTGCCAATAAAAGGGGCAACAGATAAATATGTAAGGAAAGTAAATAAAAACAAGAAGAGAAGGAAACCTATTTGGTTCTCCAAAGAAGTGGCTGCTCAAATAAAGGCAAAAAACACAGCTTTCACAAAATTCAAAAGCTTGCAAACAGAGGAACACAGTAAGGAATACAGGATCAAACTAAAAGAGACAAAAAGAGAAATAAGGAAAGAAAAATCAAAGGCAGAAGAAAAGATAGCTAAAGATGTGAAGTATGGCGACAAAAAACTTTCTTTAGGTATATTCGGGAGAGAAGGAAAATCAGAGATGGAATTGCAGGACTCAGAAGTGTTGGGAACGGACTCATGGAAAGTGACATTGAAAAAGTGAAATTGCTAAACAAATACTTCTGCACTGTTTTTACTAAAGAAAATTCTGGAGAAGGACCACCTGTGACTCCCAAATATAAAAATGGGAATGAAGTAGATACCACACCATTCACAGAAGATGATGTGTTAGAACAACTTGCAAAACTGAAAGTGGACAAAGCCATGGGACCGGATGGGATACATCCCAGGATACTGAAAGAGTTCAGAGAGGTTCTTGCAGGGCCATTAAAGGATGTTTTCAATAGATCCTTGGAAACAGGAGAAGTTCCTCAGGACTGGAGAAGGGCTGATGTGGTACCTCTTCACAAAAGTGGTGACAGGGAAGAAGTGACAAACTACAGGCCGGTAAGCCTTACCTCGGTGGTGGGAAAAGAAATGGAAGCAATCCTGAAAGAGCGAATAGTAGACTTTCTCAAAACCAACAGGATGCATGATCCAAGGCAATATGGTTTTACCAAAGGACGATCTTGCCAAACAAATCTGATTGAGTTCTTTGACTGGGTGACCAGAGAATTAGATCAGGGGCATGCGATGGATGTCATCTACCTGGATTTCAGCAAAGCCTTTGATACTGTTCCTCATAGGAGGCTTATCAATAAACTCAGTAGTCTGGGGATGGGTCACAAGGTGGTGAACTGGATAAGAAATTGGTTGACTGACAGATGACAGAAGGTGATGGTAAATGGAGCTCACTTGGATGAAAGGAGGGTGATTAGCGAGGTGCACCAGGGTTCAGTCCTAGGCCCGTCACTGTTCAATGTATTTGTGAGTGATATTGCTGAAGGACTGAATGGAAAAGTCTGCCTTTTTGCAGATGACATGAAAATTTGCAACAGAGTGGACTCCCCTGAGGGAGTGGATAACATGAGGAAAGATCTACAAAAGCTGGAAGAATGGTCTAATGCTTGGCAGTTAAGCTTTAATGCGAAGAAATGCAGTGTTATGCACATGGGAAGTAGAAATCCAAGGGAAATGTACGCGATAGGGGGCGAGAGGTTGGTGTGCATGGACCAGGAGAAGGGCCTTGGTGTGATTATTTCTGAGGATCTCAAGGTGGCAAAACAGTGCGACAAGGCGGTGGCAAAAGCCAGGAGGATGTTGGGTTGCATTCAAAGAGGAATTACCTGCAGAAAGGGAGAGGTACTTATGCCACTGTACAAGTCACTGGTGAGGCCTCACTTGGAATACTGTGTTCAGTTCTGGAGACCATATCTTGCAAAGAATATAAAAAGACTGGAAACTGTTCAGAGGAAGGTGACCAAAATGATTTGGAGCCTGCGTCAGAAGCCTTATGAGAAGAGACTTGAAGACCTAAACATGTACACTTTGGAGGAGAGGAGGGACAGGTGAGATATGATTCAGACCTTTAAATACTTAAAGGGAAATAATGAACAAACAAACCTCTTCCAAAGACGGGGAAGCTGTAAAACTAGAGGGCATAACATGAAGCTGCAAGGTGGTAAATTGAAAGGCAATGTCAGGAAATACTTTTTCACTGAAAGGGTGGTGGATGCTTGGAATGCCCTCCCGATGGAAGTGGTGGGGGCAAACACAGTGATGGAATTCAAAATGGCATGGGACAGACACAGTGGATCCCTTTACAGCAACAGGATAAAATCAAAAGAAACTTACTATCTAATTTCTCAACAAACAGGGGTGTTCTATACGGAGCGGTGGGTTCACCCCTAAACAAAGACATGGGGAGGGGTGACCTACACGGAGCGGCAGGTGCACCTACTCTTGCCATCTTACTGGGCAGACTAGATGGACCTTACTGGTCTTTATCTGCCGTCATTTACTATGTTACTATATGTTACATGTTTGTAAGGTAAAAATGTATTCATATTACAGTGGGGAGGCCAATGCAATTGTGGCACGAGCAGTTTATGGGAGCAAAGATTTGGGTGAAATTGAGGATTGCACACACTCCTCTGTCACCTACCAAAACTCAACCCTTTTCTACTTTTCTCCGGATGTTTTAAATTCCACTCCCAAAGGGTGATCTGATAAATGTCTCTTTTTACTTTGTTAGTTTGTTGTAACCTATGACTACTATATTTTTGTCTACACCTTGTTAACTGTTTACTATTTTGACTGGTAGAAAAACAGTATACCAAAATCAGTTAAATTTGCCTTTTCCTAAGTCATTAAACCCACCCCTGCATTTGTGTCCCATCTCACTACAGTACATTGCCATTTCTTATCAGCTGTTTTCAATAAAGACATCAGATACATTCCAGAAAAACATAAAATAAAATACATTTGCCAACAAAACTTGCACAACTGGGCTTCTGCTGAAATTCTCTCTGCAGGGATGACCTAAGCCAGCATTTTGCAAATAGAGTTGCCACTGTTATTGTTTTGTGATTAACACGGATAAAGGAGTCGGCTAAAGTAAACTGAGCATTTCAGGACAGAGCACTCTGGAGGCCACCAAAAAAATCTGTTGCCAGAACCGTCACCAGTGCATTCAGAAAGCCTCTGTCCCTTGGACATACTGCACTCACTAAATTCTGCCCAGAAGAAACCTGTTAGAAAGCCCACTTAGCAGCAGGAAAAACGACAGAACCTTTCTTGCAACGTGAAAGAAAAGTCAAGATTTTAGAACTGATGGAAGAGGATATTAACATTGCATAATATACAGAGAACATTAAGAATCTGCACATGAAGCTTCTTCTAGGGTCAGTCTGCTATCTTCTGCTGTTTTTGAGCAGGACTTGAACATATTTAATTAAATTTAATTTAACACATCTCCATACCGCACAACCAGCAGAACTGATCAGGGCAGTGTACAAAAATAAAACATGCATAATTTAACAGAGATCATAACAAACAGAACATTACAACAGGCTACAAAAATCACCATCATCAAAAAAAATTGGATGCCGTTGTCCTCTGGTGTATATGTATAGCGCTGCGTTTCCCTTTCAGCGCTATACAACTGATAGGTACTACGAATAGTAAAAATAAGTAATACGTAGAACACATTCCTGAATGGAGCCCGGTATTTCCATAACTGCGATCTTCTGTGCTAGATAAAAGGCAGAGGAGACTAATTCTTATTCTTTTTCCTTGTGTTCAAAAATGGCTATTAGTAAATGCAAAACTTAATGAATTGAAGTTTTGGTATGAGACAGTTTTATACATCTCCCCTTATTCTGTTTGATATGTTATATCAATTACTATACTAGGTGGTGTGAATGTGGCTTTGCTAATGAAATAAGGAAATTTAAGATGACCGCTTTCAGGAAAATGTCCAGGGCTGGTTTAAACTTGGTTACTGTGCAACTCCCCTTATAGCCTTTTGCCCTCCCTCCAATCTCCCCCTCCCCAACTCCCTTGCTAGAGAGATCTCGTGACCAGTCACATACACTTATTTAGGTTATTTTTTGTCTGGTCTCCATCCCCCTCTCTTCTTCCAGCATTTTCCTGCTCTTCTCCCTCCCCCCTTTCCTCCCAAACTGGTGCCATCCTCTCCCAGCACCATCCAGCAGGCATGACTAGAGTGGGGAACGTGGGAGTGAGGGGGGGTGACCCCAGGACCAACTGGTCTCTGAAGGGGCCCAGCCTCGGCCTGTCTTGTAGTTTATTATGAACACTGTTAGCACATCGTATATCAAGTGATTTTTATTAGAAGACGTCATGTATCCACCAAGAAAATAAGTTAGCAGAGCTTGAAACAAAACAATACATCAAATCACAAAACAGAATTCACAATTTTCCAATTTTTTCCCTCCCACCTCCATATCCCCACTCCCCTCCTAATCACCCCCCGCCCAACACTTCCAGACCTATTGAAAAGCAACAACATAACAGCCAGGCTAAAAAAAATCCACCCCAGCAGTGCAGAGTTTCTGACACACCCACTGGGATAAACAGCCTCTCTCACTGCCAGCACACCCAACCTGAGGAGTCACCCCAAATCCAAGGCCGATTCCCCCCCCCCCCCCAAGAGAACATCCACTCACATCCACTCCACTTTTCATCCTACTTACCTCACCCCATTCTCAGTCTTCACTACCCTTCTCCCCCCATCCTCAGACCATGCATCTGCCTGCAACCCCAGCCACCTAGTTCCCATCAACATGCCCTAAAAGTTGTTCAAGACCAGGCTACGCACCCGGGGTGACAAGGGTAATCCTCCCACATGGCCAGAAATTTTGGAATCCTCTGCCTTCCCCTCAAGAACCACACAATCATTCTGCATGGTTTGATGGAGTACATTCCTCCAGTGCTAGAAGCTCAGGGGCTCTACATCAATCCAAGCAGAGAGCACTGTTCTTAACAGCAAGCAACTAGGCCACCCTCAGCCACCACTTCCAGCCCTGTCCTTCCACCGGGACCCCTTCCAAAATATGAAATAAAACCTACGGCGCGGCCAGCGACCACTTGACACGGAACAGCTCAACCTGAGGGCAGAGCCAAAATATATGACATAGGGTCGCTACCAGCTACCCGCAACTGGCACTTCCGACATGTGGCGACGTGCTGCATCCCATTTTAAAAGTCCTCGCTGGAGTATTTATGCACGACAGAAAAGCTTATATTGCATGTCACAGAGTGCCACCATCACCATGTGTTTTGGGATCTTAGCCATAACTTTCAGAAAAGTCTCACAGGTAACATCGATGCTCAGCTTTCCATTCCACTGCGCTACCAACCCCTCACAGGCCTCCTGGGCCTGATTCCCAGCGAACAAGCTTTGGGCCTTAGAGACCGTGGCCTGCACAGACACTTCTAACATGAAAAAATATTTTAGCTGTGTACAAAAATCACTAGAAAGTTATTCAGTACTTCACAGCTGACGATATGGAAAAACATCTTCCTCAGCTAGATCAAACTGCATCCAGAGCTCCCCAGACGCATCCTACCCTCAACTATGAGCATCTGCTCCAGTTGCAAAAGACTATGTGCCCTCCACACCCAAAACCACCGTGATACTATACCCGGGGAAAAATCAGCATTGCCCTGTATAAGTAAAATGAATGTGATGTCAAATGACTGAGCTTTTGGAAGATCCATCCCCAGGTATGCAAGTGTGGACACACCAAAACCGAGCCCCGGAGCCCCACCAGCACTCTGCCCCATGCCACATGCAACACATACGCAGAGGAAAGAGGGAACAGAAGGGCTCTGTCATACGCTAGACACGTATAATCCTCTGTTTCAAATAATCAGTCTTTAAGGTGACATAATAAACAGTCCAGGTTACAGTTCCTCAGGTTTGGCAGACTGATACTCATTCCATCCCATGGTCTCTGCAGCCACTGTATCAAGTCCCGAGGTTTCTTACCCTGTCAGAGAAACTTAGAAAGCAGGCAGTCCAAAAAGTGCAAATCCTTAGCCAGTACCCAAAAGGATAGCTTCTGAAGCAGATACAGCCACTGGGGAAAGAGCATCATCTCGAAAAGTACTATCCAGTCACCCAACGTTATGGGCAGGTCATGTCAAAGTCAAAGCATGCCCACATATTCCATCAACAATGGTGGGATATTGCGGTGGTGTAAGTTTGACAGCACCCTGGGGAGAACAATACCCATATAACAGAATGATCCCATGGCCCAGCAAAATGGAAATGCCCCTTTCCAGCTCGTACAGACGGCATCCTGAAGGGGTAGTGCCTCGGATTTGTCTAAGTTGAACTTGTAGTCTGAAAAGGACCAAAATACTCTAACGGTCTCTAAGAGTGGTGACCGATTTCTGAGGCTCTGTTAAGTGCAGTAACAGGTCATCAGCGAATGTAGAGATTTTAAAAGCATAAGGGCCCATAGACACATCATGGATGTCAGCCTGTTTCTGCATGGCAAGCAAACGCGCTTCAAGCATCAAAAGAAATAATAAGGGGGAAAGAGGGCAACCTTGTTGTGTGCCACGTTGAAGGGGAAAGCTTTCTGTCCGGGACCCTTGATCAAGAGACACTCTTGCGGTGAATCATAAAACAGCCATATCTATCTTGCTGTTCCTTATGCCTGGAACAAACTACCTGAGTTGGTTTGTCAGGCTCCATCTGTGGCCCTGTTGAAATCCAAGCTAAAAACTCACCTCTTTGAGACTGCTTTTGGATCCTGATCCCCCAAACCTCCTTGTCACCTCCTATGTGTTTCCTTACCATTCCCCTAGATCAGGGGTGGGCAATTTACGGCCTGTGGGCCGTATGTGGCCTGCCACAAAGCTTTCTGCGGCCCGCGGAATCGCTCCTAGGCACCATGTGTGCTGACTCCCTGCTCCTCTCTTCTCATCCCCCTCCCACGCATGGCCCATTATTGCACCGGGGAGTGACGTCACGCATAGCCAGAGCGGAGACTGGAGAGGGCTGGGAGGCAAGGAGGGATGAAGCGCATGCGTGGTGGCCAGTGGCAAAGAGGAGGCGGTGGTGGTGCATGCGCGCGTGTGAATGCATGAGACAGGACGTGGGAAGCACAACAAAGGAAGGGAGGGGTGCCGGGGGGTGGGGAGAGCGAGCCGCTGCGGAGCGCGGGAGAGACCTGGGAGCAGCAGGAGCTGCCAGCCCCGGCCCCAGCACCCAGTGAGTGGGCACAGTGGCTCCGACGCCGCACCGCTTCTCCCTCCCAACTCCTCTCATGCAGCGCCATGCTCAGCTCCATCTACCAGCCAGCGAGGAAGACGGGCTGCGCCGGGCTGGAGGCTGTGGGGGAACAGCAGCAGCCACCGCCGGATCATGAGCAGGGGGAGCAGCAGCCACTGCCTCTGCTGGAGTTGCTACCGGAGGGAGGCGAGGAGAAGCAGCAACCCGACGATGAAGTCTTCAAGCTGGCTCTGGATCTCTCCATCTTTTAGAAGGTGCGGCCCTCCGCTAACCACGGCCCTCTCAAAGTGGCCCCCGAGCCAAAACAATTGCCCACCCCTGCCCTAGATAGATCCGAGTCCCCAGTTGTGTTTTCTGTCTTGACTAGACTGTATGCTTTTAGAAGCAGGAACTGTCTCTTACATGTCTTTGTACAGTGCTGTGTATGCCTTGTAGCACTATATAAATAAGTAGTGGTAGTTAACGCATTGTAGGTTTTCCACTTATTACTGATCGCTTTTGAAAAGACTATCATGGTTTTCACAACGACCCGACTAATATGGTTATTTACTCTGTTTGAAATGTATTACACAGGGTACATGTAAAACTAATTTCAAACAATGCAGTGGGTCCACAAAAGCTGTCTGCCTCGGGACCCGTGCTGGCTCTCTGCGCCCCTGCCACCCAGTCACAGAGGTCTGCCCTGGGACACAGCAGGAGCGGTCTTCTCATTTTAGCAAGACCTCTGTCCTCAAAGCAGTTCACGCTGTTCATATTTAGTGAACAGGACCCCAGAGACCTAATTATACCTTAATAGTTTCAAAAAGGAAGGAAGTGCTACGTACTTTGGCATGGATTTTGTAGCATTTTCAAAGCTGAGCTACTAAAAATGACCTCACTCTTGTCGGAAGTTGTAAAGCTTCCAAACTGACAGACTCAACCCCCAAGTACTTTTTCACATGAGTTGAAAAGTACCATAACTATTTAAAAAAATACATGTACAAAATATTAGACTGTCAATCACAAAACCTAATATTCACATTAAAGATGCACTTTCTAAGTTTGTCAGTCCCGACCCTTTTCTGAATTTCTGCTTTTTTTTTTTTGTCGTCTTTTGAGTCTCTTTCCTGGCTCTCCTTTCCTTTCCTCTATATATTTCTTCTCCATTCCTCCGTCTCCCTTCCCTTTAGCCTCTTACCGATATTTAGGGCGTTTACTAAAGGTTTTAACATATGTTAATGAAATTAACACGTGTTAAGTATCCACAACCCTTTTACTTCTATGGGTGCAGCTGCACTTAATGCACATTGATTTCAAGAACGCACATTAACCTTTAGTAAACATGCTCCTTAATCTCTTTCTCTCCCGTATTACTTCTCTCCATCTCTCTTCTAGCACCTGCTTCTTCACATTCGTTCTTCTTTCCACCTCTTCACATCTTTCACATGTAAGCCCTCTTTCCCCATTGTCTCTTTCTTCTAGCCCCCTTCTTCCCCTCACTTCAGCCTTTCTAGTCTACTTATCCCTCAAGGGACTCAAGGCAGATCAGGTTAAAATGCACAAGCAAATATAAGTACAAAAACATATAAAATACTATCAATATAAATGCGATAACAAGTTAGATCTAACATAAAGAAAATAAAACCAACAAATTAAAATTGCAGGAATGTCTCTGAAACAACCAAGTTTTCAGACTGCATCTGAATAGGAAGGAATCAATCTAAGTTCAACTGGTAGCTTATTCCAGAAAATGGGAGCTGCACCGCAAATTCTTCTATTCCAGGTAGTCAGTAAATGGAAATCTTTTGGTGAAGGCAACGTCATTCTGTATGCATTGGTCTATTGCAGGTCTTTAGAAATTTTGTGCAGAATTAGGAGCCAGGCCAAAATCTTAGGAGCCAGTACTTGTGATCATCTCACTAACCCCCCCCCTCCGGTTCTCTTGCGCTGGTCTCATGTTCTCAAGACGAGCATCAGACTTCCTACACCATGCTTCGTATTTAGATAAAACAAGTGTCTCTGTGGATGTGTGGTGCAACGGTTGTGTACCTGTCTGTGTGTGGGATGTAGCGGCAGGTGCCTTTGTGTAGGTGGGTTGCAGGGCTGCGGTGCATGTGTGTGCTGCAGAGCTGGGGAGCATCTGTGTAGCATAGAGGTGTGCATGTGTGTGTGTGTGATGTGTGGTGCAGAGGTGAGGTGTTTATGTGTGTGCAAACGTGTGTATATGGTTCCGTAATGTGTCTGTCATGCAAAGGTGAGGGGTGTATGTGTATATGAATGTGTAGTGTGGGGATGGGGAGCTTGTGTGTTTGTTCGGGGGTGATGCACCCTTTGGCATATGCAGATTGCCACTTTGCACTCTTCCCTCCCCTCTTCAACCCATCCCCCCCCCCCACACACACACACTCTCTGTACCCCTTCTGGACTCTATCCCTTTCTCCCTTCCCACAGCACTCCCACCTCCCACCTCCCACCTTCCATTCCCCCATCCTCCTTACTTTTTTGTTTTTGTTTTTTTTAATGGTACTGTTTCTTTAAATTTTTTGCTGCTTCACCCCCTGTCTTTTTTTCTCAAGGCTCCGACACCACTGGCTCTCTGTTGCTTTGGGCGTCCTCTCCTATTCTGCCTGCGGAGATCCAATCTCCTGCAAGCAGAACAGGAGGGATTATTGCCACATTCATATTTAAAAAAAAAAAGGGGGTGATGGAGCAAATCCCAGGCACCAGGTGTAAATTTCTGGTCAGCCATGGCGACCTGGCACCTAGGCATTGTCGAGCCCTGGTCTATTGTGAATTATGCTGTGGTACATGTAGTTTAATAAGATCACTCAAGTATGATGGAACCAGTCCATAGAGAATCTTATATGTAAAGGTTAACATTTTAAACTATAGATTTTGCTCTCTCTCTCTCAGTACCTTCCAAAATCAGCTTCAAAGTGCTATTCTACAATTCTTGTGATTGTGATATAAGTCTACCAGGCAGACAATGAGGGTAATTTTAAAAGCCTTATTCATGATTTGGACATCCAAAAACGTGTACATGGGCATCCAAATCACACAGACGTCCCTGGAGCCATTTTACAAATGGTTTTTGAAGAAGTCGCCAGTATAGGGACATCCAAGTAAGCAGAGGGAGTGGTAGAGGTGTTTCTGGGGGAGTACAATGGACTTAGATGTCTTCGCTTGATTTCAGAAATGTCAGGGGCATCTGTGACCCTGTCCATGTTTAGACCTGTATAAGTTCCCCAGCAAACCTAAGTAAGTAAACAACTTAAATACCTAAACAAAACTTTGAAACTAAGATGCCGACAGCAGTCCAGCAGTGAGATGGGGGCTTTCCAGTCTTTTGCATTGAGGGTCACATGTATGATTTTCTCCCAGTTGGTGAGGGATCTTACATGTGCACTAGGTGCAAGGAGCTCTTTGCTCTCAGGGAACGAGTCCGATCTCTGGAGGTTACAGTAGCAGACTTGAGGACATAAGGAAGACAGAGAGGTACATAGACGAGACCTACAGGGACGGAGTACTAAAGTCCCACCTCCAGCTGGCAGCCTCCCTGTTGCCATGGAGGACAGAGGTCATGTGACATGAGAGTATCACCCTGGTGTGGCAGGAAGTGATCCTGTAGATAGGAACTGTCTTCTAGGTGATGTAGAATCCTCTCACACCGAGAAGGTTTCTCCAGAGCCATTTTCCCATGAAGGAAGGGTTAAGACAGCTGTTATAGTTGGTGATTCGATCATTAGGCATGTAGATAGCTGGGTGGCTGGTGGATGTGAGGATCGTCTACTAACATGCCTACCTGGTGTGAAGGTAGCGGACCTCATGTGCCACCTAGACAAGGTTTTAGATAGCGCTGGGGAGAAGTCTGCTGTCTTGAACCAATGGCATAGGAAAGTGAGGGAGGTTCTGGATGCCAAATTTAGGGTTTTAGGTAGGAAGTTGAAATCCAAAACTTCCAGGGTAGCTTTCTCAGAACTGCTTCCCATTCCACACACAGGACTCAAAAGGCAGGGAGAGCTCCAGAATCTCAATGCATGGATGGTGCAAGAAACAGGGTTTTGGATTTGTTAGGAACTGGGCAACATTCTGGGGTAAGGACAGGCTTTTCCAAAGGGATGGGCTACACCTTAACTGGGATAGAGCCAAGCTGTTGGCATTAACCTTTAAAAAGAAGATAGAGCAGCTTTTAAGCTAGATAATAGCCGACAGTAACCGAACAGCGCATGGTTTGGAAGGATGTATCCTTGAAGGTTACTAGCAAACGTTTGAAGTCAGGGCATATCAACAGAGAGGTTCCAATAAAGAAAAAGTCACCCAAATGCCCTTAAGTACATAGCAGACAGAGCTTAAATATTACAAATGACCCCTGTCTACTGATAATCAGATTAATATTATTAAAATACAATTTCTAAAATGCTTATATGCAAATGCTAGAAGTCTAAAAAATAAAATGGATGGAAGGAGGACAACCAATGGGACACTGTGATACCTGGGTACAAAATATATCACAATGATAGAGTAGATCAAATTGGTGGAGTGGTTGCACTTTATGTTAGAGAGGGCATTAAGTCACAAAAGATTAAAGTTTTGCAGGAAACAAAATACATTGCAGAATCTCTTGGACATGCCAAACTGCACTTTGACTTTCTTTGTAAAATGTGTCTTAATATTACAATACACTAACAGGCTTATTCTGTCCCGGACGTAGATCCCCTCTGTATGTCTGTTCTGAACCGGACTTACAGAGGGGATTGTGATTCTGATCCCGCGGGGCACATCTAGCCTCATGGGATCAGAATCACGAACAGTCCTGTACGTGCAGGCCGGGACTGCTCCGGCCTGCACGTATAGGATTGTTCGTGATTCTGAACCCACAGGGCTAGATGTGCCCCGCGGGATCAGAATCACGATCCCCTCTGTACGATTCAGCCCGGCCTGCACGTACAGGACTGTCCCCAGCTAACTCAGTCAAGGCTCTTCTATGGAATCATGGCGCCATGGTGTCATGTTGCCATGGCACCGTGGCTCCATTAAAGTGCCGTGATGCCAGCAGCCGGACTTCAGAGACTCATTCCCCACAGCCCGACCCCCAATCTGGCTTCCTAAGGTCAGGGTTGGGCTGCGGGGAATGCCTTTGGGGCCCCCCCCTGCCCAATCCAATTCCTGGGCCACCGATCCTTTATGTAAGGGGAAGTTATTCCACCTCGGAGATGGAATAGCTTCCCCGTACAAGTTTCCGGCCCCTGGACATACAGGGCAGACATTAGAATCAGCCATGTACGTCCAGGGCTGGTGACCCGCCCACCGTCTGCCCTGCCTCCGCTTCCAATTCTCCCCTTCCTGGCCTCCATCTGACTTCCCTATACAACCAGCGGGGAAGTTAGACATGGGCAGAGAAGAGACATCCATCCCCACTATTCATGGCACAGAATCGGGCCCTAAATGGGAAAAGAGCAGTAGTCTGTCTTAGGCTATCCTCGGATAAAACAGCCCCAATTTGGCACATTTACATCAACATTTCAAGCCATCTCTGGTTCTCCTTCAAACCCTCATCTATCCAGACTGCCTTTGCTAAACCTATCTCTAAAAAACCCCAAAAAACCCTCAAAATATCCCAAAACAATCAAGGACCAAGATCGTCATTATTTGAGGACTCAGCTGTTAGTTCAAATCAGTTACCCCCTACCATTTTGGAGTTAAAAGATCTGCATAAGTGTCTTATAAGGGCACAGCTACATGGCTCAGCAATGATATAATAATACTTGAAATCCATGATTATCCCTCGCGGGATGAGAATGCCAAGAGCTCCCCGTCAATTTACCGATGATCCAGTCTTTTTAGCAAAATGGAATGCTATTTTAAATAAATGTAGTTTTCATATTATAGCATTATTGATTGAACGTACTAGTACTGAAGAGGAGAAATTGCTGTCTCAAACAACTAAATTGAAATCAAAAATTTTGGAGACTCAGGATGCTCACAGTTTTCAGACACAATGGTCTGAGACTGAAAAGCAATTAACTGCTTTCCGTGACCATGTGAGAAGTCTGAAAATCAAGAAGTTTAAGCGCGATAAAACAGATTATGATAATAATCAGATTTACAAATGGATGTACACATCAGATAAATCGTCATCAAAGCATGCTACTTTTGCTAACAGTTCTGATGATTGCACTGTTGCGAAGTCTGTGGAAGGTGCTCATTTTGGCTCAGCTCATTCATCGTATGAGCAGCCTTCTTCATTTCGGGGTGGTTCTCGCCATGATGGATGCTCTCGGTGCTCATACCAGCAGGATATTTGGGAGGGCCCCAACACTCGGTCTCAGACCAAGACGGCAGTTGTCAACCTCTCTGGACAGCTATTGACTCCTGCACAACAGCAGGTCTTGGAACTAGGGCTGTCATATGTCCCTGTTCCTCATTATGACCCTTTTGGGATCAGATTGGCTTTGCATCATTTTTTTCGGAAGTTGAGGGTGATATTACACTTCTCTACTTCTTCTTATGAGTCTGATATCTCTCTTAACAGTGGTCCATCCCGCTGGCTCCCACCTGGAGAAATAGACCTTGCAATTCTGACTTTTCAAAACTTGGTTTTGGATGAATTACAACAACGTGAGTTCTCCCCTATGAAATCATATTCCAACATGACAACTGTACAGTTTAAAGCTCTTCAAGAATTAGCACAATGTGATGTCTTTATCAGGAAGGCTGACAAAGGAGGTGCCATAGTTGTGTTGTCTCATCAACAATATTAACAGGAGATTATGACACAATTGTCTAACACACATTATTACACTCTTTTGGATCATGATCTTACACCTATTTTGCTCACACAAATTCAAGTTTTGATGCTGGAGGCCTTTCAAAGTAATTGGATTACGAAACGGGAACTGAATTTCTTAGTAAACAAAACACCAAAGGTTCCAGTTATCTATGTTGTCCCTAAGATACACAAATCATTGGTTCATCCCCCATTGTTTCTTGCCGTGATTCGTTGTTAGAGCCATTATCTACATTTTGTGATCTTTTTTTTGCAGCCGGCGGCAGCTCGAGTGCCTTCTTACATCGGTGATACTAGTCATTTTTTGGCACAATTGTCCGCTTGTTGTGATATTGCCTCATACATGTATTTAGTCACACTTGATGTACAGGCACTATATACCAACATTGACCAGGCAGAGGCCTTACAGTGCTTGGCCACTTTCCCTCTGGATTTACCCAAACGGGTCCCTCGGGCTTTTTTGTTGAAACTTTTGGATTTGGTTTTGAATAATAATTATTTTTTGTTTCAGGGACAGTATTTGCAGACATTTGGTATTGCTATAGGTGCTTCAGTAGCTCCTTCTATAGCCACTATCTATATGGCACAATTTGAAGAACATTATATTTATACTTCCCCTTTTTTCTGTCATGTACCATTTTGGCGTCGCTTTTTAGACAATATCTTTTTTATAGGGACTGGAAGTCTTCAATTATTGGAATCTTTTTTGACAACTTTAAATTCTTTTAAGTCAAACATTCAGTTCACAGCTCATATTGATAAAGTCAGTGTCCAATTTTTGGATATCACTATTTGTTTAACTCCTAAGGGCTTTGATACATCTTTATTTCGAAAGTCGGTACAATGAAATACTGTATTACAGTACCAAAGTTTTCATCCTCCTTCCTTGAAACATCTGCCGTATGGTCAATTCTTAAGGCTGCGTCGGAATTGTTCCACTTTACAAGAATTTTACAGTCATGCTCTGGATTTAAAGATGTGTCTTCTATCAGTGGATATCCTCTCAAAATTGTGACAGCGGCTTTTAAGCATGCACGCTATACACATTGGGATTGGCTATTGTCCCCAACATCTCCTGTCACTACAGGTTCTTCAATGGATGATAAGATAGTGGGGGTGCTTCCTTATGTGGCTGGTATCCAAATGGTGACAATATTGCACAAATTTTGGCATATTTTGAAATTGCATGCATGTTTTGCTAATAAAAACTTATCTTTGGCATGTTCCCGTGGGGCTAATTTAAGAGATCGTGTTGTTCATTTTGCATCTAGTATAGATCGCTCTGTAACAGATCATCTTGATCCAGGACATTTTTCCTGTGGGAATTGCCGTTTTTGTACATTAACTCTCACTGGCACCGACTGGTGCGACCCCCGGACAACGGAGGTCTTCTTGACACGGTGGCATACTACATGCGAATCGACTTTTCTTGTATATATCATCATCTGCCCTTTATTACATCGGTCGCACCACCAGACCAGTGAAGATTCGTCTCACGGAACATGTGTCTCGTTTACATACCAAAGTTTTATCTGCACCCATAGTGGAACACTGCCTTCAAAAAGATCATTGCTTTGAGCAATTACGTTGGCGTGTTTTGGACTTTGTACCATCTGACCCGCAAGGTGGTGATTGGGTTTTGAGGCTTCAATATAAAGAAAAACGTTGGATATTTTAATTGGGAACAGTGATCCCCTGTGGATTGAATGCAGCGCTGGAATGGCATACTTTGCTCTGATTGGTCCTTGATCTTGCTGTCAATCTATGTACCCAATGGAAATGGGGGTTCTCTTTTCAGTGGGGATTACCTTATCCTATTAGCTCTAAAGTGTATGTTGACTTCTGATTGGTTAGTTCTGCCTTTCAATCATGACGTCAGATGCCATTTTTTAAAGCGTTGTACCGACAGCTCTGTTCTTTTGTTAGACCGTGTTGAAGAGAACGCATGCACAGCTTTTGTTTTGGAAGAGAATACAAGTATATGTTCTACCTGATGCAGGGTTTGAAATGTTCAACCCGAAATGTGGCACGTTGTGGTGTTACTATTCTACATAAATGCTGAGGAAGCGTTCCTTGAAAAAAAGATGAACCGTGGATGGCTTTTCGGGATGCTTTTCAGATAAGTGATTTGTTCTTCTCACTCTAAAACACTTTATCAATACAAGTAAAAGGAGCGGCCACAGCGAGGTGGTAGCAGTTTTTCCATCCCCTTTTGTATGTACAGCTCAGACAAAAATAGACTAAAAAGGATTAATTGATTACTGTCAATCTTTCAGGACTTATTTTTCTGAAACCTATCCCTAAGGCACTTGACTGTTCCAGGAAGCAGCAGCCCAAGATAGTCTCCACTTGCCTGCAGTTGAGTATCTGTGGCTGCCTGAGGATCTGAGAGGGAGAGCAGGCAGCTTAGAAGTCTCCTGGAAGATCTGGGAAACGTGTGTAATCTCTCTGTGGAGTTTTATTTGTATTACATACTATAACAGTGGCATTCTCCCTCAGTCCTCCAAGGCTACCAACAGGTGAGGTTTTCAGAATATCCCTAATGAATATTCATGAGATATTTGCATTTAACAGGAGTAGCATGCAGGTAAATCTATCTCATACTGTATATATTCATCAGGAATATCTTGAAACCCTGACCTTTCAGTGGCCATCAAGGACTGGAAAAGAATACCTCTGCGCTATAACATAAGGTAGAGGTTATGTATCTTTTTACAATGTATAGTAAATTGTGCATCAGTGTATTGACAGCCTGACTTATGGGAATTATTTACTATCTATCTTTGCATGTGTTTACACAAATAGAGAATTTTAATAAAAGCAGTCATGAAAAAAGAGACCCACAGGCATATCTAGTAATGCTCCCAGTTTGGTCAGAATAAACAGAAAGCTAATCTGGCACTGAGAGTAAAAGGGCAGAAACAAAGAGAGAGGAAGTGAAAGAGAAAGAGAAGAAAAGGAAAACGTCTGATGAGGGATGACGAGGACTAGTACTGATAAGGTTACCAGATTTTTTTGCAGGCAAATCTGGGACACTTATCTAATGATGGGTGAGGGGGTTGGGGGGGGGGGGGTGGAAGAGTCGCCCTTAATACCCGGATTGTGCGGGGGGAGGGGGGGGGGAGGGAAAGGAAGAGGAGTCATTCTCTCTCCCCATCCATCCCATGACAGCAACAATATCACTTTCTAGCAGACGAATCACCAAAGAAATAGAAACAGTGATGCATTTCCCCACTTACTATGCAAAATAATATCAAAATAGCGGATGTAAATTCCAAAAACTGACATACCTCAATCACTGAAATGAAAATAAAATTATTTTTTCTGCCTTTGCTGTCTGACCAGTTTTCCCTCATCATCTTGCTTCCAGCCTCTGCTTCTGCTTTTGTCTGTCTGTCTTCTCTTTTTTTTTTTTTTTGCCTTTTTCTGCTGTCATGTTTCTGTGGTCATGTTTTATGTTCAAATCTTTTTTATTAATAACACAACAACTTTCCCAGTATGTGGGTACAATTACACATTGCCAGGAGTATACAATGAGAACATAAACTCTTTGTTTCATCATTTCCCCCCTCTTTCCTATTCTATGTTCCCCCTCCCCTCCCTTACTCTCCCTCCCTCCCTGCCATACAGTTACATATAATATGTAGCATTAGTACAATCCAACATTGAGAAAATACAATCAGATCTTTATATTTGCAGATGAGACCTAAAGCAGCTCTGGCTACCTCATGGCAAATAAGTTACATTCTTTGGCCTATGCTCCTTTTAGCTCTTATTAACATTCAACAAGGGTAATTCAGATAACAGCACTTATTCCATGATACTGTCAACAATTTAGCTGCTATTGTTTCTTTTCCGATTCTCTACCTCCTGTCCCTATCCCACGTCCTCCTATTCCCACCCATCCCTTGCTTCTGGAGCTCTCAGCATGAGGAACTGGTGCCCTCCCCTGGGTCTGTGATCTGACAATTATAGAACATTAAGAATTTGATTCCTTTCCTTTGGAGTCAATGTCTGGACATATGGGCCCCACTCCTCTAAAACCTTTTCTCTGAGCCAATCATTTCTTCGAGCCTCAACATGTTCTATTAGCATGTATGAATGCAACTCTTTTTTCCATATCCCCAGTGTGAGTCCCACCTGGGTCAGCCAGTTCTGCAAGGTGAGACGATGTGCAAGCTGTAGGGCACAGCCCAGCCAGCCTCTATATTTCCATGGCACCCCCTCAAGACTATTTACTAGACCCAAAATCATTCTGTAGTCGGACAGGTATAGTGCAATCTAATAAAAGCCCCAAGTTTCTACACAGTTCATCCCAGAAGTGGGTCATCACTGGACAACACCAGCACATATGTCCCAGAGTAGCTCTGTCATGGTCACATCTAGGACAACCTGCTGTCACACTACACCCTGCTGTAAACACTCTTTCTCCAGGACCAAGCAGGAAGTCAGTCCTCACTTATGGGTGACGTCGGCGCCGACGGAGCCCTCGCGGAGCAATTTTCCCCAGCTTTCAAAGAAAGCCTTTGGGAATTGCAGCGCGCATGCGCGGTAGTCTTCCCGCCCGAAGGTGCCATCTTAGCCAGTCTTCTTTTTTCCGCGGAGCCCTACAGACGTCCCCGTCTTGTCCCCGCGAAAAAGTTGATTTTCCTCTGTATTTATCCTTTTTTCTTTCGGTTCGACGCCGGTCGTTTTCCCGCCCGGACTCGCGACGCCGGTCTCGAGTCCTCTAACGGTTTTTCGGTTTTTCTGACTTAGTCAGTTTTCGTTTTCGTTTTTTTCCCTGGCAGCCCGGTCCTTTGACCTCGCAGGGGCCCTTTTTCCCCCGATGGCTGCCAGTGGCTTTAAGCGGTGTGGTCGGTGTGACCGAAATATGTCACTCACCGACTCACACGACCTTTGCCTCCGCTGCCTGGGCCCAGATCACGAGGAACTGATCTGTGGGCCCTGCAGCAAACTGTCCTCGAAGGCGTTGAGAAGTCGGCGGCATCAGCGCGAAAGAATCTTCGCTGACCCCAGCCGTACCCGGACCTCGTCGGAGGCCTCACTGTCGAAAGGCTCCAGTTCGGACCGTCGACGGAGCTCCTCCGACCGGGGTTCTCCCTCCGGGGACCATCGACGGAAGGAAAAACCCGCGAGGGCGGCGTCGGTGGACGCTCCTGGCTCCGCGAGGGCCAGGTCGCATAGCCCCGACAGCCGCCCCGGGTCCTTGGAGAAGGATCACCTCCCGAAGCGACCTCGCCTGGAGTCGGAGATGCCTGCCCGGGTAAGTCCTGTTGTCCTTCTGGACTCGCCTCCGCGTCAGCCGACGTCGGGCCCGACGCCGTCGGGGCCCGAGTCGGGGGCTGCTGGGTCGCCTGAGCTCGGACTCAGGTTGACGGCCTTGGAGAGCAGATTGTCTGCCTTCATGGACCAGCAGCGGGCACTGCTCGCTGGCTTCGCTGGCGTCGCTGCCCCGACCGCCGGGACGTCGACGTCCAAGTCGACCCCGGAGACCGAGCCGATCCTCGAGTCGATGAGAACTCGAGTCGATCCTCGGTCGAGGTCGCCCTCGGCCTCCCGTTCGGGACCGAGGTCGCCGACGCCGACTCCCTCGGCGTCGGGGCGGCTGGCGCCGCACCCTGCCCGAGCCGACCCCACCGAGTCCTCGTCGGAGTCGGTCTGGGAGTCGGAGGAAGAAGAGTCACCTGATTCTTTCCGGACTCGGTGTGTCCCATCGGACTCTCCGGAGTCCGAGCCTCGGAAGCAGTCCCCCCCGGAGGATGCCCGGTTCTCGGATTTCGTTAGGGATATGGCCAAGGCTTTGGCCTTCCCTGCGGACCCCGAGGAGGAGCCTCGAGCCGAAGAGCTCGACGCCCTCCAGTATGACTCTCCCGCGAGGGAGCACTTTACTGTGCCGGTTCCTCCTATGCTGGAACGACTGCTCTTCCGCATGTGGGAGAGTCCGGCCTCCTCGCCGGTCCTGAGCAAGCGGGTCGATTCTATCTATCGAGTCCGCAAGAGCCCTGGCTTTCAAAAGGCGCAGTTGCCACACCATTCCATGGTAGTGGAATCGGCCATGCATCGTCTTAAGAGCCAGAAGATGCACTCCTCGGTGCCTCCTGGAAGGGAGGCCCGTAACCTGGATGGCCTTGGCAAGAAGTGCTTCCAGGGCTCTATGCTCGCCTGTCGTGTCCAGACTTACCAGCTCTACATGGGCATGTATCTCAGGGATCTGGCTAAAGAGCTAGCCGGCTTCTCCGCTGGTTTGTCCGAGGAACCCTTGCGGAGGTTCCTAGCCTTGTCCACAGGTATTCGGGAATGCTCAAAGTTCATGTCCCGGGCAGCCTATGATGGCTTTGAAGCCTCGGCTCGAGTAGCCGCAGCCGGCATCGGTGCCCGCCGACAGGCTTGGCTTCAGTCATCCGACCTTGAGCCCTGGGTACAGGACAAGTTGGTCGATGTCCCCTGCCGAGGCGAAAACCTCTTTGGCAAGCCCATGGCGGAAAAGGCTGCACAAATTGAGACTGAGACTCTCACCAGGACCAGGCTTTCTAGGAAGACCTCCGCCCCTTCCCAGAAAAAGAAGGGCTCGGGAAAAAAGACCTTTTACCCGAGGAAGGCGGCTGCCTACAAACAATACCCCCATTATCAGGCCCCTGCAGCTCCCCAACAGGGCCAGCAGGCCAAGGGACGGGGTAACGGGTCCCGTAGGCAGCAAGCCCCCAAGCCTGCGCCACCAGCCCCTGCTCAGCAGGGTGGGGGTTTTTGACTCGCTCAGCATAGCCTCTCCCCCCCGCTGGTTCCCCCCAGCACCGGAGGCCGGCTGGTTCACTTCGCCGACAGGTGGTCCAGCATCACCGCAGATGCCTGGGTGCTTCAGGTCGTGCGAGAGGGCTACCTTCTCCACTTCCATCAGGTCCCTCCCTCCTATTTTCCGGGAGAGCCTCCGCGCCCCCCTCTGCACAGGGAGTTGCTCCTTCAGGAGTTAGCAGGTCTTCTGCAGGATCAGGCGGTGGAACCGGTGCCACACCACCTGAGAGGTCAGGGCTTCTATTCAAGGTATTTTCTGATACCAAAGAGAACAGGAGGCCTCCGACCCATCCTGGACTTGCGCAACCTCAACAAGTTCCTTGTGCGGGAGAAGTTCAAAATGCTTACCCTTGGAATCCTTCTGCCCTACCTCCAGCAGGGAGATTGGCTATGCTCCTTGGATCTAAAGGATGCTTACACGCACATCCTCATCCACCCAAGCCACCGCCAATACCTAAGGTTTGTGGTGGCAGGAAATCATTACCAGTACAGAGTACTGCCCTTCGGCCTGTCCTCCGCACCGCGAGTCTTCACAAAATGTCTCGCGGTCGTGGCGGCCCATCTCCGGCTTCACGGCCTCTATGTTTTTCCGTACCTCGACGACTGGCTCATCAGAGCAGCGTCCGCTCAGGAGGCCACCACCGCCACGTGCCGCACGGTGACTCTGCTGCAGCACTTGGGCTTTGTCATCAACTTCGCAAAGTCCACTTTGCTCCCCTCACAGGATCTCGAGTTCATCGGCGCAAGGCTGCACACCCCTCAGGCGCGAGCGTACCTACCGCTCGACAGGGCTCAGCGGCTCATGGACCTAGCCGACCGCTTTCGCAGCCAGCCCCTGGTCTCAGCCAGGCGCTTCCTGAGACTGCTCGGCCATATGGCTTCCACCGTCCATGTGACCCCCAATGCCCGCCTGAATATGCGGCCTGCTCAGTGGTGTCTCCGCCAGCAGTGGCGACAGGCCACGGGCGGCCTAGCAGACCTGGTGCGCGTCTCCGAGCCGCTGGTCTCGTCTATCCGGTGGTGGCTCCGGCAGCCGAACCTGGTATTGGGAATGCCTTTCCAGTCACCTCAGCCGACCCGGGTGCTGACCACCGATGCATCCCTCCTGGGCTGGGGAGCCCATTGCCAAGAGGCACGTACTCAAGGCCTCTGGACCAAGTGGGAGTCTGCTCAGCAGATCAACTTCCTGGAGCTCAGGGCGATCCGCCTAGCTCTCAAGGCCTTCTCCCACCTGACCTCCCAACAGTCCGTCCTTGTCCAGACGGACAATCAAGTTGCCATGTTCTACGTGAACAAGCAGGGGGGCACGGGCTCCTTCCTCCTCTGCCGGGAGGCACAGAAGCTCTGCTCTTGGGCCGTCAGTCACGGCATTCTCCTCAAGGCAGTTTATCTCCCGGGCCAAGAAAATTGCCTGGCGGACAAACTCAGCAGGGTCCTCCAGCCGCACGAGTGGCGTCTGGACCCCTTGATTGTTCAGAAGCTCTTCCTCAGGTGGGGCCTCCCCACAGTGGATCTCTTTGCCAGTCCTCGCAACCGGCAGCTTCCTCGCTTCTGCTCTCGTCAGCCTCACCCCCTTCGGGTGGCGGCGGACGCCTTTCTGATCTCATGGTCGGGGAGCCTTCTGTACGCTTTCCCTCCCATCCCGTTAGTCTCTCGGACCCTTTTCAAGGTTCTCCGAGACAAAGCTTTCATGATCCTGGTGGCCCCTCGCTGGCCCAGGCAGCCGTGGTTTCCGCTCTTGCTGCAACTGGCGGTGGAGGATCCAATCCCTCTGGGGGTGCAACCGGATCTCCTCACCCAGGATCAGGGGTCCCTACTGCACCCCAACCTCAGGTCTCTCAACCTCATGGCCTGGCTGCTGAGAGGGTAGTCCTTGCTCCTCTCCTCTTGCCGGCAGCGGTGGAGGAGGTCGTCTTGGCTTCGCGACGGCCTTCTACCCGCAAATGCTACGCCCTTAAATGGCGTCGCTTTGCAGTCTGGTGTACCCAACAGTCTCAGGATCCCTTCTCCTGCCCGGTGTCAGTGATCTTACAGTACTTGCTACACCTCTCTAATCTGGGACTTAAGTCCAACTCCGTCAAGGTTCACCTCAGTGCTCTTTCCGCACATCATGTGCCGGTGGACGGCAGACCTCTCTCCAACGACCCTCTCGTAGCGAGGTTTCTCCGAGGTCTCCTACTACTTAAACCACCTCTGCGCCCGCCAGCGCCTGACTGGGACCTGAATGTGGTTTTACAGCGGATCACCTGTCCGCCTTTTGAACCTATGGCTACCTGCTCTCTCCGTTTTCTGTCTTGGAAAACGCTGTTCTTGATAGCCCTCACTTCCGCTAGGCGCGTAAGTGAATTACAGGCCCTCGTGTCTGATCCCCCCTACACTCGGTTCTACAAGAATAGGGTAGTCCTACGGACTCACCCAAAGTTTCTGCCTAAAGTGGTCTCCCCTTTTCACTTGAATCAGGAGGTGGTACTTCCAACCTTCTTTCCCAGACCACACTCCAGCCGAGCTGAGACGGTCCTCCATACCCTGGACTGTAGAAGGGCGTTGAACTTCTACCTTGACCGTACGCGGGAGCACCGTAAAGCTGCGCAGCTTTTTGTGTCCTTTGACCCCAATAAATTGGGGCTCCCGGTCTCCAAGCGTACTCTGTCCATCTGGGTTGCGGACTGTATCTCTTGGGCTTATGGGGCAGCCGGACTCGCCTTAGAAAGTCGAGTCACGGCTCATTGCGTTCGGGCAAAGGCCACGTCAGTGGCTTACCTCCGCTCTGTTCCGCTGGCAGACATCTGCCGGGCCGCTACTTGGTCTTCGAGCCAGACTTTTGCGGTCCATTACTGTCTCGAGAGGGAGTCCCGTAGGGACAGTGCTTTCGGACAGGCAGTCCTCCGTAATCTCTTTGAGGTCTGAGCAACTCCTACCCTCCATCCCGGATGTGGGCTACCGGTGGGTGATAATTCAGCGAAGATTCTTTCCTTCTGTGCTGCTGAGCTAGAGGGAGCTCATTTTTGTGCTTAGGGTCTCCGGTAGCCTTGAGCTTGGGAGTCCCATAAGTGAGGACTGACTTCCTGCTTGGTCCTGGAGAAAGCGTAGTTACTCACCTGTAACAGGTGTTCTCCAGGAGCAGCAGGAATCAGTCCTCACTACCCTCCCTCCTCCCCTTGGAGTTGCAATCGTCTGCTTATGTTCTTTTTGCAAATTTTTATGCTGTCTTTTTTAGCTATGTCATCTGACTGGCTAAGATGGCACCTTCGGGCGGGAAGACTACCGCGCATGCGCGCTGCAATTCCCAAAGGCTTTCTTTGAAAGCTGGGGAAAATTGCTCCGCGAGGGCTCCGTCGGCGCCGACGTCACCCATAAGTGAGGACTGATTCCTGCTGCTCCTGGAGAACACCTGTTACAGGTGAGTAACTACGCTACGTGGTACAAAGAGACTCCATATTATTTTATATTGCATTTCTTTGAGTTCTGCATTGAGATTAGATTGTGGGATTTGCTTGAGGGCAGTCCTAATGTCTTCTCCCAATATATCTATCTGTAGCTCTTAGGACCAGATGGCCTGTCGCTCCCTCTGTCTGTACTTTTTCTAGAGCTAGATATTCTTTGTGAAGTGTAGTTATTCATGCTTGGGGCAATGTACTTGCATATAGAAGTTCTCCTAAATGGAAGCAGAACCTGCTCTGTAAATCTAGGGTGGACAAGTGACGTATGTAGCTGCGAACATGAAAATAGCGGAACATATCAGCAGGCGTTAGCCCATATCTCTTCTGCAGCTCAATGAATGGCAAAACCATGCCTTCCGCATCAACAAGTTGTTCAACCGCCATGATACCCCTGAGTTCCCATCGGCCAAAGGCCCCCCCTCTATGCCCAGCAAAAAGGCACCGTTACCATATAGAGGTAATAATGATGTAGATAAAGGATTTCCCTTACATTTTCAACAGATCAGATGCCACACCCTTCTCATTGTCTTAAAAACCACATGTTGGTGAAGTACCCTAGAGAAAGCAGTTGCCAGTGCATGTAACAGATAGTGGAGTGCCAACGGAGAAATTATCTCTTGTTCTACTTGCAATGGGGTATAATCCTCTATCAAACTAAGCCAATCACGCAAATTCCACAATAGGCATGCTATACTCGTATTATATCGGCGGACATCCGGTAGTCCCATCCCACTGTGATCCCAAGGCTGCTGCAAAAGACAAAGTCGGATTCAGGGTCATTTATCTTTTCACAGGAACTGATTTAGTAGTTGTTCCAAATGCTGCAGGTCACTCCGAGATATGAGAAGGGGAAGCACCTGTAGGGAATATAATCATATTATACAGTGCTATACGTCCTCCCAAGAAGAGAGGGAGATCCTTCCTCCAAGCTAGTCTGTCTTGCATATGGGATAGAAGTGCCCTCACATTCAGGCCATATAATTTCCCAGTTTCCACAGGCATCTGAATTCCTAGATATTTAAAAGCCGTCAAAGCCCATTTAAGAGGAAGTCCATCCGTCCAGTCAGAGCAAGTCTTCTGGGGTAGAGAGGTAGGGTCTCCAATTTGTTCAAATTTAATTTTAGTCCAGAGAATTTACCAAAGTTTTCAAAAGTACATAATAAAGTTGGCAGGGTTTCTCGAGGGGAGCCCAGATATATTAGAATATCATCGGCGAATGCCGATACACAAAATTCTTTCTTCCCTATATGTGCCCCCATAAGCCCATGGTGCGTCCTTATACATTCAAGCAACGGCTCAAGTGTGAGCACAAAAAGGAGGGGGATAGAGGACAACCCTGCTGAGTACCACACTGAAGGGGTAAGTCAGACGTCAGCAAGCCATTCACCAAGATCTGCCTGCGTGGGTTTGAGTATAGCAGTCGGATTGTCTCTGCCAAGAATCCATCAGTTCCCATCATGTCAAGCACCCTATACATATAGGTCCAGTTCACATGGTTAAATGCTTTTTTAGCATCAAAGCTGATTAGCAGTGCTGGAACTTCAGCCACCTCCATCATGTGAAGGGAGAAAAGAATCCTCAGAATATTTTTAACTATATATCAACCACGTTCAAATCCAACCTGTATAAGGTGAGACATAAACAATCCAGAGAGTGTTTGAATTCTACAGCCCAAATCTTTGGAACTCACTCCCTGCCCACCTAAGAGCTATCACAGATACAATTGACTTCTGAAAAGAATTAAAGACCCACCTTTTCATAGATCACTATGGCATAATATCAAACACACAGAATTAAAGACAATGAATGACTCACAACCACACCATCTCAACAACCACAAACCTAGAGCATATCACTACTTTGTAAATAGTTCTACAATGTTGCACAGTTAACTAGCTACTGTCTAGTAATTGTTACTGTTAATTGTAAATAGTTCTGAAGAACCTGTTCCCTGTAAAACCATTGTAAACTGCCTTGATAAATAATGAAAGGCGGTATATAAATAATGTCAAAAAATAAATAAATAAATGGTGCTAGTCGCTCTGCCATAATCTTGGCAAGCAGTTTAATATCTACATTCAAAAGAGATACTGGCTGATAGAAACCCGGCAGTAAAGGGTCATGACTCGATTTGGGAAGAATGGTTATGATTACTCTGTTTGCCTCGTATGGGAAGGTTTATTTCTGGACTAAATCAGTAAAGTAAGCTGTTAGTGTACTTGCCACTTGAGGGGCCATCATTTTGTAAAACTCTCCTCTAAACCCATCCGGTCCTGGTGCCCGACACGGGTGAAGCCTTTGATTGCATTTACTACTTCCATGGCATGTATTGGAGCATTAAGGGCATTCCGCTGATCTGTTGTCAAGCTCAGGAGTTGGATCCAACTCATACGGTGCCAGGATCCGCTTCATATAAAGATGCATAGTAAGCCTAAAAGATTTCCTCTATTTGGGCCTGTGTAGTTCTAATCTGATCTCCCGTATCCTGTAGGGTTCCCACATGTTGTTGTCCCCTGCTGGCCTTAATAAGACCTGACATCAATTTCCCCATTTTATTCCCAAATTTAAACAGCTCGTATCAATAGTATAATTGAGATTGTGTGGCCTGCTCCTGCAGGAGGGTTTCAATTTTTTTCTGCAAATGAAATAATTCCTCCTTGGTTCGTGAGTTGGGGTTATTCAAAATTTTTTTGCGTGCTAAACAGAGTTCCCTCTCCAACTAAAGTAGTCCCCTGCATTGCAGTATTCATCGAGTAGCGACATATTTTATTATTTGCCCTTATAAGGACCGCTTTAGCTGTCTCCCAATAAAGCGTTGGGTTATCTCAGTGAGCTGCATTGTTTTTGGCATAATCTTCCCACTGTGCCTTTAAGAAGTTGCCAAATCTCCTATCATTGTGTATGCCCAGGGGATACCTCCAGGGAGTGCCTCTACAGCTGGGTCCCCATTTCAAATCGGTCCAGATGAGTGCATAGTCTAAGATAACAATGGGGCCCACCTCTGCGTTTATCAACCAATTGAAGAGTTTAGAGGATCCAAGAAAGTAATCTATCCTGGATCCTCGATACATGCATCTAGTCTCTATCCAAGGGGTGTGTGGCCCTACAATAATCCACCAGGTCGTACCCCTCACATATTCCTCTCACCCACTGTGCTCTATAGTCTCCTGTCTTATTCCATTGCCCCAAATGATCCATGTATTCTTCCATGACCCAGTTAAAATCTCCCCCTATGAGGAGTGGGCTTGCTCCCACTACGTCCAGACACTTATTTAGTTTAACATAGAATTCAGTGTCATAGGTGTTAGGTGCATATAAATTGAACAGAACTATGGATTTGCCTTGAATGTTCCCAATCACCAAAACATAGTGTCCTTCCAAATCTGCAATATTATTGGTCACTTCAAATCCTATCTTTTTGTGCACCACTATAGCCATCCCAGCCTTTTTCCCCCCTGATGATCCATATACCTCTCTGACCCACCATCGTTTGAGCTTGGAATGCTCCAGTTCCATCTGGTGGGTTTCTTGCAAAAAGGCAAAAATTGCCTGTTTGTCTCAAAGCATCTGTAACACCTTGTGATGTTGTATGGGGCTGCCTAAACCACATACATTCCAGGAAAGAAAACAAAGTCATTTATCCATTGTCTATTGGCCTTTGACTCCCAATATCCTTTAGTTTGACTTCATAAGTCCAGCAGAGGGTTGGTCCTCCCAGCCCAAGGCCCCCCTCCAGTTGTACAAATAATTTACATGCTCAAGTCTTTAGAGTATTTCCAATTTTTGTGCCCTCCCTCTGTGGGTTACTCCACCATCTGTGAGCTCCAGAGTGCCTGTCTTCTCTTTATGCTGTTCCCAGGGTGTCCTGTCCATTTGTCATTTTTTTCATCTCCTGTCTTCATTTTCTCTCCTGTATCCATCTCCGACATTGATTTTTTAGCTTTCTTTCATTTAATTTTCTGTTTATTTATTTTATTTATTTATTTATTTATTTACATTCTCTTATATACCGCGCTATTCTGCATCAGTGCGGTTTACATTGAACAAACTGAAATTACATTGAACAGGGCATTATAACTTGGAGATAACTATTTTACAGGGAACATGGGCTATGGAGGGTTAAGTGGCTTGCCCAAGACCACAAGGAGCACCTGTGGGACTAGAAACCCCAGTCCTTCCGGCACATGGTTGCAGTCCTCTAGTGGGATTTGAACCCCTGACCTTCTGGCCTGAAGCACCTTGCCCCAACCACTGGGCCACTCCTCCACTTCTTTATCCATGCCAATTTCACCCTTTCTTATCAATCAGTCCTCAGTCTCCCCCTTTTCTACTGCATCTACCTACAGTTTTTATCTCCCTCATCCAAGCCGCCCCAGTCATTCCCCATCTCTCTCTCTTCTTCCCCATCCTCTCATTAACTCCCCCTTCTCTCCATATCCCTTCTCCCTACCCCTTGTTCAGTATCTCCCATTCTCTTCCCTTTTCTCTGCTAAATGTCCAGCATTTAACTAAATTTAACTAAATTTAAATGTCCAGCATTTAACTAAATTTAAATTTCTTTCATGGAGTCCCTCTAGTCCAGTCCAGACAAATGGGTTTTGTCTGTCCACCAGCAGCTAGAGACTGAATATGCTAACCTTTGCTGATGTCATTCTATAATAGCTGAGGATATTCCTCCTCTCATCAGTATTCAAATGACAAAGCTAATCTGAACTTGTGCCCTCCAAGAGACAAGACCGCAAAACAAACCAATAGTGGAACTAGCAGAGCCTCATCTCTCCCGCTTCCAAACATATTTACAATCTTCATTGCTCACCATTCAGGATATCCGTCCCACAGACAGAAGTTTGTTCCCTATTTGTTCTCTTTTATTTTATTTTATTTTTACCTCTTATACTGAGAACCCAAGAGAAGGACAAAGGAGACCACCAAATCCCCCAGCAGACAGTCCTGACCAGGTCCCAGACAAACCGCTGTGCAATCACACCACCAAGACCTGGGCTTGCTACATTTACTGAAAGATACTAGGGTGAGTTCTGGACTGGAAAATTAGCAGATAAAGCCTAATTTCTCCTTCATCCCCCATCCTTCCAGTCCAGACCAGACAAATGGGATGTACCACAGCAGTTCCTAAACATGGGAGGTACCCGCTAGCCCCGTCCTAAGAACACGTTCTCTAAAGCATGCCTACTGACCCGCCTGAACATTGAGGTAGTAATACTTGGAAAAAGTATGCAGAGAAGAATAGGTTGCCACTCAACAAATGTCCACCAGTGGAACCAGACTAAATTCTGTCCAGGATGCAGCCTGAGCCTTTGTGGAATGCGCACATAAGCCCGCCTTGTACTGCAGAAGATACGCTGATGCTATTGCTTCCTTCACCATCTGAGAGAAAGAGGCCTTTGAGGCTGCCTCCCCTTTACAAGGTCCCCTGAACAGGATGAACGAGCACTCTGATTTCCGGAAAACCTGAGTACATTGAAGGTAACTCCACACAGCCCAGCAGACATCCAATTTGCACAGCCGCTTGTTCACAGCGCAGTCCTCCATTGCTCCAAAACCAAAACCGGGAGCATAACCACCTAATTGACATGAAATGGGGAGACAACTGCGGGCAGGAAGGAAGGGACCGGACGTAAAACCACTCTCTCCCTGGAAATCACCAGGAAGGATTCCCTACAGGACAGGGCTTGTAGTTCCGGAGATCCATCAGGATGAACAAATGGCTACTAGGAACACCACTTTTGAGGTGAGATCCTTCAACAAATTGCTCCCCAACAGCTCGAGAGGAGGTGCCACCAGCGCTGAAAATACCAGATTCAAATCCCAGGGCGGAATCACCATCTGTACCGGCAGCATGACCTATTTTACCACGTGGAGAAACCTCAAGCTATCCGGATGTCTTGCCATTGAGGTCCCCTGTAGCTTGCCATGATAGCACCCCAAGGCTGCCACCTGTACCACAAGGAATTCAAGGCAAGGTGCTTGTCCAGGCTGGCCTGTAAAAACGCCAACACATCCACAATGGAAGCCGAGAATGGCTGCTTGACCTAAGACTCACACCAGTCTTCAAACACATGCCAAATTCTGATGTAAGACAATGATATTGATTACTTCAGAGATTTCAATAGGGTCGCAATCACACTAGGCACATAGCTCCACTTTCTCAGCCGCGTCCGCTCAAGAGCCAAGCTGTAAGCAAGAATCGATCCACCTGTGGTATGAGCACTGGACCCTGAGAGAGTAGATTGGGTTGCTTCGGGAGCTGCCATGGCTGCTCCACCACCATGCAAACCATATCTGCATACCAAGGTCTCTTCAGCCAGTCTGGAGCCACCAGGATCACCCATCCGGGCTGTTGCGTGATTCATTGCAGTAGCCGACTGATCAGTGCCCACGGATGGAAGACATACAGGAGACCATCCTGAGGTCAGGGCTGCGCCAGAGCATCCAGTCCATTTGACATCTGCTCCCAGCAATGACTGTAGAACTGACTAGCCTTGGCACTGGCCGCAGAGGCCATGAGGTCCATGACGAGTTGATTCCAGCACTGTACTAGGCTGCAAAAATGCTGAAGTTGCCCACCGATCAGCTCGACTGCCTCCTTGACCCCACTCACTTCATTGGGCTTTCTTGCTCGGATTCGAGTTACCCAAGTAATAGCCCCAGAACGACTGATCCCAGTAGGGAAACCGACCTCCTTGTGGAGGGACAAAGTGCACTGCCCGTGCTCCCCCACACAGCTGCTGATGTTGCCCCCTGCCACTGCAAGGTCTGTCCTCTGGCAGCTGGGCTCTTTTAGACTTCCCTAAGTCCTTCCAGCTCCTTCAGCGTCTCACCAAACAGGAGCTTACCCAGCCTAATCTTAGAAGACACATTGGCTTCCCAATTGCACAACCACAAGAAGCGCCGGGATGCCACCACTTCCGCCATACTCTTGCAGGAAGCCCACACCAAGTCATAACAAGCATCAGACAGATATGTCGAGGCAAACTCTAACTTAGAAATCTCGGATGGTTCCGCACCTGCCTCGTGTGGATAAAATCTAGTAGGGCCTGCACCCAGTGCATGCACACCTGTGCCACATATTCCCCGCATACGGAGGCCTGCAAGGAGAGGGCATTGACCTCAAAGGCCAGTTTCAATTGAAATTCCAATCTCCTATACTGCAGGTACTTCAATTCTGCTCCTCCTTCCACAGGTATGGTCATCTTCTTAGTCACCGCTGTGACAAAGGTGTCCCCTTAGGAATCTTGAAAAGCTCCTTCTCCATGAGCTGAATGGGGTACAATCGGGTCCTAGCCCTACTGCTATGTAGTCCCACTTCCAGTACCTCACCACTCTGCCTCAATCATCTGCATGATAGTCTTGTGGACGGGAAATGAATTTTGTGGTGTACGCATCCCATGCAGGAGAGGATCCTCTAGAGAAAGTTTCTCCTCAGCCGCCCAAAAAGAAATATTTAAGGCAGCCAAGGGATGGGAAATCACCGCCAAAAGCTCCTCTTTTTGGAAGATCTGGACAAAAGCAGGGATCTACCCCAGGGGAAGATCCCCTTCCTTCAGACCCAATGCCTCCATTTTAGCATAATTGCCGGAGGGTCCTTCATCAGGATCCATGGCCAATTCCAAGGTTTCGAAGAGATGATCCTCAGACTCATCAAGTAGTCTGGCCACTTGGATGGGAGAGATAGGGCTGACAACTCTATCCCTTGCTTGGAATCTCAGCTTTTGTCCTGGACAGAGCCTTCTCCATACTCTTACTCTTGCGCTCTATGTTAGAAAGGGCATTGAGTCACAAAGGATTAAAGTTTAGCAGGAAACCAAATTCACTGTAGAATCTCTATGGACTGAAATTCCATGTAAAAAGGGGAAGGGGAAGGCGGTGGCAGTGGGGGTGTACTATCGACGACCTGGCCAGAATGAACAAATGGATGATGAAAAGTTTAAAGAAATCAGGGAAGCCAACAAAAGTTACAACACAGTAATAATAATGAGTGATTTCAATTTCCCCGGTATCAACTGGGCCAGTGTCATGGCAGGACATGCTAGGAAGATAAAATTTCTAGATGAAATAAATGACTGCTTTTTGGAGCAGCTGGTTCATGAACTGACCAGAGAGGAAGCCATTTTGGACCTAGTCCTTAGTGTTTCAGAAGATCTAATGCAAGAGATAAGAGTGTTGGGGCCACTTGTCAATAGTGATCATAGCATGATCGCGTTTGATTTAATAAATGAAGGAAGGATGGTAAGGAAATCCACAGTACTACCTTTTAACTTTCAAAAGGGAGGCTATGATAAAATGAGGAAAATAGTTAAGAAAAAATTAAAAAGAGCAGTTGCAAAGGTTAAAGATTTACATCAAGCTTCGGTGTTGTTTAAAAATACTATCTTGGAAGCCCACACCAGCTGTATTCCACGCTTTAAGAAATGTGAAAGGAAGTCAAAAAAACTGCCAGCATGGCTTAAAGGTGAGGTGAGAGAGGCTCTTGTTGCAAAAAAAGCATCTTTCAGGAAAGGCGCCAAATGACGAAAACTGGAAACAACACAAGCACTGGCAAGTTAGAAACAAGGCATTGATAAGGCAGGCAAAGAGAGAATTTGAAAAAAAAGCTTGCTGTGGAAGCAAAAGCGCATAATAAAAACTTTTTCAAGTACATTCATAGGAAAAAAACCTGTAAGAGAGTTGGGCCATTAGAGGATAGAGGGGTAAAAGGGGCACAAAGAGGGGATAACACCATATCCAGAAATACTGAATGAATTCTTTGCTTCAGTCTTTACTGAAGAAGATATAGGAAGTTACCCATGACTAAAATGGTATTTAAAGGTGATGCATCAGAAGAAGTGAAAGAAATATTGATAAACCAGGAAGATGTATTACAACTATTTGATAAACTAAAGAGTAGCAAATCACCTGGACTGGATGGTATACATCCAAGGGTGTTGAAAGAACTGAAATATGAAACTACAGTCCTACTATTAGTAATCTGTGAACTATCATTAAAATCATCTGTAATACCTGAAGATTGGAGGATCGCCTATGTAACGCCAATTTTTTAAAAGGGTTCCAGGGGTGATCAGGGAAACTACAGACTGGTGAGCCTGATGACAGTACCGGGAAAAATGGAGGAAACCATCATAAAGAACAAAATTACTGAACATGGCTTAATAGGAAATAGTCATGGCTTAATGGGAGACAGCCAACATGGCTTTAGCCAAGGAAGGTCTTGTCTTACTAATATATAATGTGTTTCTGAAGGTGTGAATAAACAGGCAGACAAAGGTGAGTCGCTTGATATAGTAGTGTATCTGGACTTTCAGAAAGCCTTTGACAAGATCCCTCATGAGAGACGTTTGGCAAAATTAAAAAGGCATGGGATAGGAGGCAGTGTACTATTGTGGATCAGGAACTGGCTAAAAGATAGCAAGCAGAGGGTAGGGCTAAATGGCCAATTTTCCCAATGGAGAAAGGTGAATAGTGGTGTACCCCAGGGATCTGTGCTGGGCCCCCTGCTTTTTAACATATTCATAAATAACCCTGGAAATGGGAATAACGAGTGAGGTTATCAAATCTGCAGATAACACAAAACTATTCAAAGTTGTTAAAACCAATGAGGATTGTGTAAAATTGCAAGAGGATCTTGATAAATTGGAAAACTGAGCATCCAAATGGCAGATGAAATTTAATGTGGACAAGTGCAAATTTATGCACCTAGGAAAAAAAAAACAGACTATGGTTACACGATGCAAGGCTCCACATTAGGAACCTCCAGCCAGGAAAAGGATTTAGGCGTCATCATGGATAACATGTTAAAACTCTCTGCCCAGTGTGCAGCGGTGGCCAAGAGAGCAAATAGAATGCTAGGTATCATAAGGAAAGGAATGGAGAATAAAACAAAGGATATTATAATGCCTTTGTATTGTTCCATAGTGTGACCACACCTTAAATATTGTGTGCAATTCTGGTTGCCATATCTTAAAAAGGATATAATATTATTAGAAAAGGTACAGAGAAGAGCCACCAAAATGGTAAAGTGGATGGAAGGTTACCCCTATGGAGAGAGGCTAAAATAATTAGGGCTCTTCAACCTTGAAAGGAGATGGCTGAGGGGAGATATGATAGAGGTCTATAAATTAATGAATGGAGTAGAACGGATAAACGTAGATCAATTGTTTACGCCATCAAAATATAGAAAGACTAGGGGACATGCAATGAAGCTTCAGGGTAACCTATTTAAGACTAATAAGAGAAAATATTTTTTCACTCAATGTGTAATCAAACTCTGGAATTTGCTACTGGAGGATGTAGTAAAAGCTGTTAAGTGTAGCCGGGTTTAAAAAAAGGTTTGGACGCGTGGTTCTTTCTCCACTGCAATATCATCCACGAATGCTATCAGTATGCGGAAAGCGGCCCAATCCCGTTCTGAAATAATAATTAGAGAACTATACGCCGAGAAAGTTAAACGAGCAGTGCCCTCAGATGTCGTGCAGGGTGTCATGGCAGAAGTGAGGAGGGCTCTCCAGGGGATGGTAGAGCCGATCCTGAAGGGGTAGATAATATGGCCTTTCTGTTGCAAGAAATATGTACCTCTAAGGCTGAAAGCATCTCCGCAGTTACTGCCAACTTTACTGTGCGATTTGATATGCTGGACCGAGTGAGCACGGTAGAAGACCATGGAACGCAGCAGGCAGAAGAACTGAGCAACCTGTGGAAAGCGGTGAGGTGGCTGGAGGAGAATGCAGAAAATCAGGAGAATAGAGACCGTCGGCAAAATATATACGCATTTTTGGCATACCAGAAGGAGTGGAGCTTCCGGATGCACAGAGTTTTGTGAAGAGCCTATTGGACTCATGTTTTCCCGCCCAAATCACCTCCCCTTTCTATGAAATTGACAGGGCGCATAGGGAGACATGCCCCCGTCCGGGACCTGGGAAGTGGCCAAGGGCTCTTATTGTTCAATTACTGCGATACCAGGAGAAAGAGCACATAATCCTTGAGGCTAGCAAAACTAAGACTGTGACTTACAAGAATTGGAAAATCTCTGTATTTCCGGACATGAGTGCCGAGACTGTTTGCAGACGCAAAGCACTGCTTCAATATAGAGACACGCTCCTGAAGGCTGGCCTACGGGTGAGTATATGGTTCCCTACCTGGTTGACTGCGCTGGTACAAGGGAAGAGGTGATTTTTAAATTCACCGGAGGAGGTGCGGCGGCTCCCCACTCACAGCCCAGATCAGCGTCCTGATCATAACACCATAGATCCCCTGCGTAGCAGAGAGGAGGATAGCCTTGCAGGCCTGATTTCAGGACAGGAAGAATGTGCTACCATGGGGACTGAGAGTGTAGAGCTTGACGGTGCAGCTGAGAAGAAGTGGTGAATGGGTTGACAGGGGACTGTGTTGGTCAGTGACAATGCTGAAGGGGCCCGGACTGTGGCTGTCTATGAGCTCCTGTGCACCCGCTAATTTCCCGCATGTGACTGTGCAGTATTTCTTGCCTCAGACTATAATGGGGAATGACCTTTTGTACAGGTGGGGGAGGAGGTTGGGAGTTTTTTGTGAAGCGGATTAATCACTGAGGAACGTCTTTTTGAGGTGTATGGTTGGAGGAGGGGGTGGGATGTTACTGTGGTTGCTTTTCAATATGCTGTTATGTCTACCTGAGGTAAGAGTGGGTGGTGGTTGAATACAGGTTGGAGGGTGGATATAGTGGGGGGCTATGGCTGGTGTAGTCAGTTGGCTCTCTGGTCTGTTGGGATGGGTTGGGTGAGCTTTGTAAGGGCTGTTAACTTGGTTAGGGGGGGTCCTTCGGGTGAGGTAGGGGTAGGGATTGGTGCCAGTTTGCTGGTGGGGTGGGTGAGGGTTGCGTTTAGAGATGGCTGGGATTTGGATGGGCAGGCGAGGGCAGGAGCTGAGGGGGTGAGAGATGATCGGGTTGGTTTGGTGCTGGTGGAGGAGTCCACGGTTTAATGTTTAGGAGAGTCTCTCCCTCCTGAGGTGTGGGTGGCAGGGAAGTGAGGTGGGGGTGATGGTTCAGTGCTGACAGAGATTGAAGTTCATATATGTATAATATTCAAAAAAGAGGACAGGGGGTTAGCTCCCCTTATATTAAGTTGTGATTGTTTTTGTGTTACTATCCCTGTTTTTCTATTTCCTTTTTCTTCCTTTTTTTTTCCTCCTCGGTGCGCTAATAGAGGGATAGTGGATGGTGGGGGCAGAGGTGGAGGGACATGGAGCTGAGGGGGGATAGACTGTTCCCGATCTGTAGCCAATGAAAGCCCTTAAGGTTGCAACCTTGAACGTTGGTGGGCTTAATAACCCCATCAAGCGAAAGTGGGTGTTGGCTTATCTTAGGTGGGAGAATGTGGATGTCGCTCTCTTGTAAGTGAGGGGAAATGGTTAAGCTGCAGGGCAAGCACTGGGGCAAGGTTTACTTTTCTGCTTACAACTTCAAGAAGAGGGGGGGTAGCCATTTTGATCAGAGATAGCATCCCATTTATACAATACGACACCGGAGGGAACAGCCAAGGGAGAGTGGTGTGGGTAGTGGGACGTGTTGAGCGACAGCAGATCTCGCTGCTCAAACTCTAAGCTTCCAACGGTCCAAAAGGAACATTCTTTTGCCAAACATTTGCCTCCTTTGTGCAGAAAGCTAAGGTCCCTTTGGACTGGTGGAGATATGAACTGTGTTCTGAGCACTTTGGATCAATCTGGTACGGTGCTTAAGGGATCCCCAGTGTCTGAAGATGCTGCCTTGAGGAAGGCTCTAGCTAGGCAGGGTTGGGTAGATATTTGGTGCCGTATGTACCCGAGCGAACGGGATTAAACCCACTGTTCTGCAAGGACGCAGGGGTACTCTAGGCTGGATATGCTCTGTTGTCCGGCCGAGGAGCTGGAGAGAGTGAAGAGCGTGGGCATTAGTCCCTTAGAGGTTAGCGATCACAGTATGGTGTTCCTATTGCTGGATATGGATGACCCGGGGGGGGGGGGGGCGCAGAAGAGACAGTTTTGACGAGCGAATGTACGGTTGATGCAGGAGGATGGTGTTGATGGGGGGATGGTGGAGAGAGTTCCTTTCATTTAATGACGATGGTAATATGGCTGCTGGAGTACTGTAGGAGTCTGGGAAAGCCTATATGAGAGGTCAGCTTATACAACTAGCTGTGAGACGGAAGCATCTCCAGGACGCCCAGCTAGTCAAATTGTGGGTGCGTAGAGGAGCTGCAAGCGGTGCATAAGAGAACTGGGAGCCATAAAACCTATTGGCTGTTGCTGGAGGTTAGGCAATGGCTTGAAGTGATTGAGAATGAGCAATTGGAGTTTTTGTTGCGGGTGTCTCAGCGGAATTTTGTGGAGTATGGAGGTAAAGCAGGGCATCTGCTGGCTTGGCAGCTTCGCAAGAAGCATGACAGTCGCTTTGTGAGTGCAGTCTATGACTCTAATAGAGTGCTGCAGAGGTATAGTCTGGGCATATCCCCAGCATTTCTGGCATTTTATGCAAATTTATACAGGTTGGATCTTTCTGCCTCTTCGCCTGAAGTTGCTGCCTTATTGGATCAAGCTGGGCTCCCAGAAGTGTCAGATTCACAACGGGACATGTTAAACTGGGAATTACAGGAGAGAATGCTGTGAAGGCCATCAAGTCGCTATCCTCTGACAAGGCCATGGGGATGGACAGATTCCCAATGGAGTGGTATAAAGCCCTGAGTGACTCATTGGCCCCATGTGCTGCAGCTGGTCTTCAATGAAGCGAGAAGTGCAGACAGGTTGCCGCCAACTATGTATGATGCTGAGATCTCGCTTATTCCAAAGGATGGGAGGTCTCCAGAGAAATGTGGTAATTATAGTCCACTCTCACTATTGAATAGTGACGTGAAGATATTTGCGTGGGTGCTGGCAAATTGATTAGACGCTGCCATGTATGATTTAGTTCATCCAGATCAGTCTGAGTTTATTCGGGGGCGGCAAATTACTGACAATGTGTGGAGACTAGTGAACATTATTCTGCATGCGTCTTGGTCGCCAAGGGCAGCTTGCTGCGTGTTTTTGGATGCGGAGAAGGCTTTTGACTGCATTGAATGGGAATATTTGATGGTGGTTTTGACAAGATTTGGGCTGGGCAAGCATTATATGCCGCCCCCCGTGCAAGAGTGATAGTGCATGGGTTGCGGTCTGATAGCTTCCAGTTCTATTGGGAAACACGGCAGGGTTATCCTTTGTCCCCGCTGTTGCTTGCCCTGGCCATTGAGCCTCTTGCCTGCCTCCTGTGTTCGGCCACAGACATTGCCCCTGTCATGGTTAATTCCATCCCGCACAGTGTTTCATTATATGCTGACGACACTTTGGTCTTCTTAGAGGACCCAGAGTGTTCTTTGACAGGTTTGGAGCGGGTACTTCGGGAGTTTGCTGGGATATCGGGGTTCAAAGTTAATTTGGATAAGTCTGAGATAATCCCTCTCGGGAAGTCTGCGCTGGCAATTCTGGGAAGCTGTCCAATTCGGATGATGACTGGCGTTGTGAAATACCTGGGAGTTAAGGTATCTCTCAGAGTTGGTGAGCTTTTCTCCCTTAATTATGCCCCCTTAATCACTCTGTGAGGAGTTGGTGGGATGGAGGAAGCTGACCCTGATTTAGTTGGGCCGGGCGGCGACTCTGAAAATGATCATTCTTCCTAAGTTGCTGTATTTATTTTCACAACTACCAATTAAGATACTAGTGGGGTTCTTTGCCAAATTAGAAAAGTGCTTCAGCCAATTTGTATTGGCTGGGATCGGTTGGTTCGCTCAGTGGAGATGGGGGGGGGGCTGGGTTTCCCCAAATTAGTGTTATACTACAAGACAGCTGTTCTCCATGGGTTAAGATATCACTATGTTCGCCCGCCGGATGTGCAATGGGTCCAGCTGGAGAGAGGCTGGATCTTGCCCCAGTCAGTGTTTGAATTGAGTGGAGGGGGAAGTAAAGCAATAGACGGGCATGTGTTTCTAGCCCCTCTGGTTCAGGTGCTGTCCCAGGTGCAGCGGAGGAGATGGCTTGGGGGGACTCTGTTTCCTGATGCGAAAATATGAGATTTCTGTTCCTTTAGTGGGTCAGAATTTCACCACTTATGTTTTAGTTGGGAAGCGAATGGTCTTCTTCATTTTTGGGACCTTCTGGAGTATGGGATATTGATGAGTATGGAGCAGCTCATCAGGAGAGGGGGGGGGTCCATATCCCCTTCTTTCAATATTTCCAACTCTGCTGCTTTGTCACTCGAGATGATCATAGATTGCAGTTGTTGCGCCCCACTCGGGAATTAGAAGTGATTTTATTTGGCGAGATGCAGAGTTGGTGGGGGATAATGTCTAAGATATACCAAGCCCTGTTACTGGCGGCCTTCCCCGGGGTGCGGACGCATGTGGATGGTTGTCACAAGTTCCTGGGGCGGACCCTATCTGATGAAGACTGGCAGGGCGTTCATTGGTGCCTATACTGCTGTGTGCGAAGTACTGGCTGCCGGCAAACCCATTTTAAGCTGCTACAGCGGGCCTATACTGCACTGCAGCACTTGCAGCGGTGGGGTGTGGGAGGGTCGGATGCATGTTGGTGAGGGTGTGGCCGAGTGGGCTCATTTTATCATATGTGGTGGGTTTTCCCTCGAGCGCAGAGTTTTTGGGCGCAGATTATGTCCTGGATTAACTCTATAGCTGGTACCCAGCTGTTGGCAGAGCCCTCTATATGTCTGTTGGGAATGGGCATAGGAGAAGAGGCCAGACCTGCTGGTCGGGGCAGGTTGATAGGGCAACTAGAATGGTGGTAGCGCAGCAGTGGCGATCAGAAAGCGGGACAAGGACGACGGATTGGCAAATTCGAGTCAATAATGTGATGAATACTGACAAGTTGTCAGCGATGCGTAAAGGGCGGCTGGAGGGCTTTGAGCGAGTGTGGTCCTCCTTTATTAGATGGATGAGAGACTGGGTGGGGGAGGACATGGGAGTGGGAGGGGACCCCGTGTAGTACTCTTGGGTTCGCACTCCTGAACCTTCTCGGTGTTCTCAATCAGTCCCTCTGAATGTGGAGCCTGCACCGAGGGGGAATGAGGGCTTGTTTGTGCACCAGGGGTTGCTATGAGCGCCTTGTTGGTCCCCTCCACCTTCTTGAGCCCCCATATATGTTAGTGAAGATTCCCAATGTTTGAGTGCACCAAGTGGAGTTTTGTGGTTTGCTTTTTCTCCTTTTGCTTTGTCTCCCTTCTTTTTGTGCTTCCTTGTTCGGGCACCGGTTGGTCTTGGTCCTGTCAGTATCTCTTTTCTCATTAATTGAAGGTAGTGAAACCTTCCCGTAGATAGTAATAGCATCACGGTAAGAAGTAACGTGCAAGGGAAAGAGTCCCTGTAATGGGGAAAAGGAAGAAGCGGTATCCGTTATGTATTTGGATGTTTAAAAAATTATTTTTTGTCTTGACTTAGTCAAAGGAGCTTATATGTTTTGTTATCCAGTAGCCTTATGCAGGGTTTTTCCTTTCATTTTTTTACCGGTGGAACATCTCCTTGATGTGGACTTGTGTTATGTATATATGCTATAGTTAAATGTATAGTATGGCACAGATCAGTCCAGTCCAGTCCAGTCAGTGTGTGTGCGTGTGTGTATGTGAAGCACCTGAGATGATCCGGTGTAGAAGAGAGCTACAGGAGGGCACAGGCTGATGATGTTTCACAGTGGGGAGGAACTTACCTTCCCGCCGTTTAGCTGAAGTCCGATCTTTGTTCTTTGGGGCTATTTTGTGCAGAGCTGTGATGCTAGAAAAAGGTGCCGATCAGCGGTATGGCAGAGATCAGTCCAGTCCAGTCAGTGTGTGTGCGTACGTGGGACTCCCCAGCTCCAGGCTGCTGAGCATCAAACCACGGCAGCACCAATGGCAACCAATCAGATAGCCGTGAGTTGCAGGAGGTGAGTCCCCACTGAGAGACTCTGCAAACCCTAGCGTTCAGGCGAGGGCAATACAGTCCTCCACCCAAGTGGACAGAGTTTGCATAGTCACGGGAAGCCCCAGCATATTCGGGTCATATGATATGAAAAACTGAGGAGCTCTGCGATGGGCCTGAGTCTGCTGTAGGTAGAAGGACAGGGCCCGTTTGCAATCCAGTTCCTCCCTTCCAGCGTGAGGCCATGGGAAGAAGATGGGGAGGACCACCTCTTGGTTGAGCTGAAAAGGAGATACCACCTTTGGGAGGAATTTGCAGTGTGTGCGGAGCACTACCCTGTTTTTGTAGAACCGTGTGTATGGTGGATCTGCCACCAGAGGCTGGAGTTCACTCACTCTCCGATCGGACATAAGGGTTATCAGAAAAGCCACTTTCCAAGACAGGTACCAAAGATGACAAGTGGCCAGGGGCTCGAACGGTGGTTTGGTGAGCTGAGAAAGCACCACGTTGAGATCCCATTCTGCTGCTGGCGGGTGGAGAGGGGGCTTGGATAACAGAAGGCCCTGGTGGAACCTGGAGACCAGGGACTGGCTTGAGAGGGGTTTTCCCTCTATAGGGTGGTGGTGTGTGGCTATGGTGCTCAGGTGCACCCTCGCAGAGTTTGATTTTAGCCCAGTGTGCAACAGATGTAGGAGATACTGAAGAACAAATTGCACCTGGCAGGAGAAGGGATTCTCCCTTCGCCGCACACCAGACAGAGAACCTTCTCCACTTAAAGGCATACGCCCTTCTGGTGGAGGGTTTTTGGGAGGCCAGTAGGACCTCCTCAAATTCCTCAGGAAAATTGAAAGGGGCCAATGCTATCTTTCAGTAGCCACATTATTAGTATTAGTGACCCCAGATGGGGATGCAAGAGGGGGCCCTCTTCCTGGGAAAGGAGGTCTGGAGCCCAACCCAGTGGGACTGGGAGTGCCACCAAGAGAGAAAGCAGCAGAAGGAACCACAGTTACCTGGGTCACCTGAGCACGATTAGTATCACTGATGCCCTCTCGCTCTGGATCTTGAAGAAGGTCTCGGCGACCAAGGGGGGGGGGGGGGTCGGTGGAAACGCATAGAGTAAGCCTTCTGACCATGGGATTAGGAAGGCATCTGTCGCCACTCTCCCTGGGTGTGGTTGGCGCAAGCAAAAGTGTGGACACTGTGCGTTGTCCGGGGAGGCGAAGAGATCTATCACAGGCCTACACCAGCGGTAGAAGAGTTGCTTTGCTTCCCTGGGGTTCAAACGCCACTCATGTGGGTGAAGGACTCTGCTCAGCCTGTCTGCTAAGCAATTGTCCTGGCCTGACAGGTACACCGCTCGTAAGAGCATGCCATTGCATACTGTGAAGGAGAGGAGGGCTACTGCCTCCTGGAAGAGGGAGTGCAAGCCCGTACCTCCCTGCTTGTTATTGTAAATCATGGCAACCTGGCTGTCCGTCTGGATCAACACAGGTCGGTGCTGCAAGCGGTGACAGAATGCTCGTAGGGCCAAGAAGATTGCCCTGAGTTCCAGGTTGATCTGCAAGAGTGATATCTCTTGGAATCAGCTGCCTTGTGTGCGGTGGTCCCCGCAATGTGCCTCCCACCCCAGGAGGGAGATGCCCATTGTTAGGGTCCTCTGAGGTGTGGGTGTCTGGAAAGGCATTCCCGCCTGTAGGTGGCGCAGGTTTTGCCACCAGGTGAGGGAGTCCATCAAGTGGCATGTGATGTTGGCTCTGTCCCGTAACCTGCCCGTGGCTTGAGTCCACTGTGAGAAGAGGCACCATTGGACTGTCCGTATGTGCAAGCAGGCTAATGGGGTGACATGGACCATGGAGGCCATTTGGCCTAACAGGCAGAGGAGGTGATGAGCCGGTAACAACCGGCAGTGTTGCACCTTTCCTGCCAGTTGTATGATGCAGTCTGCCCTTTCCTTTGGGAGGACAGCCTTGACTTGCAACATGTCCAACTGAGCCCCTATAAACTCCAGTTTTTGGATTACAGAGAGATGGGATTTGGGATAGTTGATGACAAACCCCAGATGGTGCAACAGGAGCCTCGAGGCCTGGGCCAAAAGGCCAGGGGCTCCCCAAGAACCTGGGGTCTGAATCTCGGAAACTCGCTGGGGACGACCAGATGCCTGATGAATGAGACCGGGACCGAGGACTTACCCAAGGCCAGTGGCGCTCGGAGCTCGGCTTGATGACCGGGGACTCCCCCGCAGTCGGGGGGCTGGTTGTCGATGCAGATGATGCGGACGAATCTGACATCATTGCCTGCTGTATGGCCAAGATAGCAGTGATGTTCATCTCCATGGCTGCAATTCTGGTTTCCAAGTCAGAAGGCTCCGCAGCTTTCAGCGCAGGCATCGAGAATTTTGGGCCCGGTGCCGGCATTCTCGACGAGAACTATGGCCTCGAGGAACTTCGCACAGTCTCCACTGGCCAAGGAATCCTTCTTGAGGACCTTGGTGGACACTTCTCGGAGTCACCTGAGTCCCTCTGGTTGATCTTACGGGGTTTCCTTGGTGTAACCTCGACGGGCTTCGAGGACTTTTTCTTCTTTCACTCGGGGTCCGAGGCCTTCCTGGAGGAGCCGCTGCCGCGGGACTCCGAGGACACTCACACCTCAAGAAAAGTGCTGGGCTCGAAACTCAGCATCGGGGAAGCCAGTGCTGAGTCAGACCTTGGGAACAGCTTCTCCTGCAATTTCAAACTCTTTTTATTAGTTTTAGGTTTCATGGCCTGGCACAGGTCACAAGAAGTGCTATCATGGTCTGATCCCAGTCAGCGTAAGCAGCAGTCATGGGTGTCAGTGACAGACATAGTTTGACTGCAGCAGTCACATTTTTTAACCCACTGGGAGACATGGTGGGGGACACCCGGTCAGGGTCCATGACCCCCGGGCCAAAAATGGGTGAACGCCAGTTGAGGCAAGCATCGATGACAAAAAATGGGAAAGAGCCAAGAAGAGCGCCGGCTCGAGGCGCAAACCAAGAACAGCTAATTTTTTTAAGGATTTAGCAAGGATTTTTTCCAGGGAAACTGGACAGGCTTCCGTTGGGCTCCATGGAAAAAAGGAGACTAAGCAAGATGGCACCCTTGTGCGGGAAGGGGACCACGTATGCATGGTAGCATTCCCAAAGGCTTTCTTTGAAAGCTGGGGAAATGCTCCGCGTGGGCTCCGTCGGCACTGATTTCACCCATATGTGAGGACTGATTTCCTGCTTGTCCCTGGAGAACCAGGTTATATCTGCAAAACCATGGAATAAAGGTAGGACTTAGAAATATTATTGTTCCTCACCCCAATGCAGCCAGTAGTGGTGAATGGATGACTAACCTATGCTGTGCACTGGTATGACTTCAGTTCAGAAAACCATAACATGCAGTGTTATGGAACAGAAAGCCAAGGAGAGGGAGGATGTAAATCAAAGCAGCAGAAATGAACAGCCCCACAAATGTATGCAGTATAGCACAGGTGCTCCTTCCGGCTATGCTGGCAGTTGCTGTGTGAGCTAGAGGGGCACAGCTAGGGTTACCTAACAATGCCCATGTCCCAGCCATCGGTGCAATGTGCAGCACCTAGCCAGCTGGAGTGTTGCGCTCCACACAGTGGATTACTACAATATGCTTTATGAAATGTGTACAGTCCCCTGATGCAGATAAGGGCATATGTGATTCCTATTGGACCACTATATTGGGGATATCTTATGCCAGTGGCTATATGGCACATATCTTATGCACAGATCCCTGTTGTAGTTGTTTACATATGTGGGCCTGTGATGTGCTATGCGCATACGGGGTTTGACCCTTGAGGCTGATATACTGGAAGGGCTGTTTGGGCCTATTGCAACCTCTATATGTGTTAGAGGTCCACTATTGTAGTTATCATGTATGTATGCAGCCACATAGACATGTGGTGAGCAGATATGATGCTGGGTTGGAAGTAATGATTGCTATGGTTTCCTTCCATCAGCTAAGACATTTGGTGCAGGGCAGTCTTTTGGCAGATGGCTGTTTCTGTGGGACTGCAAGTGAGAGTGCGTGTATGTGCATGGTTGAAGGGCTGCACGGGGGGGGGTCCTAGATTGCTCATCCACATATCCAGGGGGACAGGTATGCCTGGCAGGTACCTGGACCATAGGGCTGTCTGCAGCATCACCAAGTGCCAGTGCAAGCAGGCAGGAGTGAGCAGGGTGGTTCTGCAATCACTTCCCTGTCCAGACACTTCCCTGTCAGTACTCATGGGAGCTCAGAGGGAAGGCGTACAACAGTGCACAGCACGGTACGCCAATCCCTGGTGCACCAGCATTGGTCTCTACAATTTGCAACTTATATGGCAACACTGAGACAGAGAGCTGAAATGCTGTCTTTCAAGCTGCATCTACAAATGTGCACAGTTGTAGGGAGCGACGATGGTGTCTCTGGGCATGTCTGTGTGGTACTTGCACTGCTGATAGCTGTCATTCCAATGGCCCTTTAGTTGTGCAGGTGAAATGTTTGGGTAGTTCGCTATGGGGAGCCTGTTCTGCTGGGATCACGTCCTTGCTTTGCATTGTACAGTCATGTTCCTGAGATGTTTACGACTGCATGCATCGGGAGGTTGTCTATTGCCATGTGTATAGTGCTGCACTGCATCCTGTGTCAGTGGGTTCCCTCTCTTTCTGTTTTCCAGCTACATTACTGTGCACTGCAATTGCTTTGTAGTGGTTTGGGCATGCCACAGACTAGTTTCTATTGCATTTTTGTAGCAACTTGCATGCACCTATAAGTATCACCAACGGTCACTGCCATTTAGCCTCATTACAGCATTGTCCATGCCCAGAGCAGCTTCATAGATAAATGTTTTAAAGGGGACGTGGCCATTCGTGGAGACAAGCAGGGTCGCAGACGTACATCTTTTCAGAATACTGTGAGCGTAGAGACATTCAAAGCCACTGTCAGAGTATACTCGTCTTCGTACAATGTTGCGCTGTGTACGTGCAGCGCCTAGCACATCTATGTGGTTGATCCTGTGCACGTGGATGTGTCTATCCTGATATTTGCGGAATCGGGTTCTATTCCTGCATGTTTCCAATTGGACATGCACATTTTCGGAATTGGCTTCTATGTGGATAACTACAGGCCAGAAAAAAGGTTCTCCTAAATTATGCAGTTATCCGGATAGAGGACTGAATATTGCGGGTAAAAGGCTAACTCCAGCACTGACGGCCTTCTATGTATGTTCAGTGTTTGTGGCCATCCAGACGGCAGCACCAAATATATATATATTTTACTTAAATGCCACAGATGGGGTTTAAAAATAATGACAACTGAAGAGTTTAAATATCAGACCGGTAGATATTTATGATTTTTTTTAGTTGCCATATTCTTGGGCGTACTTTGGGCTGCCTTGGGGCTATGTGTGACTGGACATTGGATGGGCAATTTGCAACACCGAGTCAGAGAGCTGAAATGCTGTCATTCAAGCTGCATCTGCTTGCAAAGGTTACAGCACACCACACAACTGTGCTTTTCATCACTGCTAGGTTTCACCACACCACACAACTGTGCTTTTCATCACTGCTAGGTTTCACCACACCACACAACTGTGCTTTTCATCACTGCTAGGTTTCAGATAGCAGTGATGAAACCTGCATTAGCATTAATCCTTTCAGAAGGGTGATACGCCATCTCTGCCTGGTTTCATGCAGTGATGGGAAAGGAAGCAGGGAGAAGCACCAGCTGAGCAGCTTTACATTCAGGACTTATTCTGGAGTTTGCATATACGATTCAGCTGCCTACTTTCATGTTATAGAACAATACTTAGAACCCCTCTTACTAAAGAGTAGTAGGGCTTTGCACCTACCATGAGTGTTTCACAAGAAAAAATGTGCAGTAGGCACAAAGCCTGTGAGGAAAATGCAGGGGGACATGCCCTGCATTTAGCACACAGGACTGCCAAATAGCACAGAGGCCCGCAAACCCTGCCCTGTGTGGTCCCTAGCAATCCCTGGCAAGGAGCGTGGGAGCACTTGAAGTCCATGCCAAGGCAAGGGATGCAGACCCTCCGGGCCATTCATCCCCCCAGGAACCACCATGGCCAGAAAGCTTTCTGGGAAGTACAACAATATTGTTTATAAATAGTGTTCCAATTTTAATTGTGCTTATTTATGTTTATTTACTATGGGGGCATTCAGTGGCACGAATAGCGGGGATGGAGATCCAGATTTGATGTCCATCCCCACTATTCGCTCCCCTGCTGCCCCGGCTAATGCCTCACAGTACAAACAGCTCATTTGTACAGGGAGGCTTAGACGTGGGAGGGAGGGGGTGGTACTGCAGCAGTGTGAGGGCCGGGCACGGGCAGGCCGCAACTCCGGATGTACAGGGCCAACTCTGATGTCAGCCCTGTATGTCTGGGGCCGTAAACACGGACGGGGAACTTATTCCACTTCAGAGGTGCTACACCTTGACCTGACGTTTTTAGTAGGTTCATTTTGCTCACTTATTTTCCTTCAATAGGGTGAGCTGTAGATGGTGTTATATAGGCTGTTTTGGCAAAGAGTGGTGAGGTTTAACATGGATTATCGATTATAGAACAGGCTCCTCTGGGTGGATTTTGGGCACCGCCAAGTCCTTTGATTTTTAAGTGTTTACTCGTAGTGTTCTGGCGGAAAAAAGAATTGTAATTCTTCAGTTTATAGCTAGGCATAGTGGGGTATCTAATCCCAGTTTGTGTCTTAGCGATCGTGATGATGAAAGGTCTTTTAGTTAAGACTACTTTTGTATAATTGGATTTATTACCTACTAATACATATGATAGTTTAGTTGGCTTCAGTTTTATGTTGCAGACTGATTCTTTATCACACTTTACGCCGTAGGCTGTCAACTTGGGTTCCTCGTATAACCGCGGCGGCTGGCACGAGATTAGCCAACCCTATTGGCCATGTCTAGTTCGAGCTTGTGTACTCATTTACTAATGTTTATCACTGCTGTTTACCCTTGGGGGTGTGACTGAGCTACATGTTATTGGCTAACTTTTGTTGTGCTTGATACCAGCTCCTTAATTATATGGGCTTTTTCACTGGTTTGCGGATGCTTGCATGTGTAATATAGGTTGTAGTTAACTTTAAAGCTGGGACAAAACTTTTAATGTCGACGGAAATTTTTAATGTTTCATCTCAGCATCTTCAGTGCCGTGCTATAAATTTTAGCTACGTAGACAACTTACATAATATATAAGTTGTTTGGGTGGGTTGAGTGGCCTGGACAATAGACTATCCTTCAATTAAATAAAGCATGTTAGTTGAGACTTGGATTTTGGGGTTTGACGAGAGGTAGACAGCATGTTATGGGGGTAAGGGGTGTTTAGCTGGACAAAAAAATTTGTTTGTTGGGGGGGGGGGAAATAATAAGGGTAGAATGTGTGATAAAGCAGTATTAAATATCAATTTATGCCTGTAAATCATTCATTTATCATCAACTTTTATAATTGTTTCAGCGGATCAATAATTATCCAATACATGTTCACGTTTTAGATTAAAATGCTGTTAAGCACTCTGAGATGTTGGCTGAAAGGTAAAAATAAAAATAATTATGAAGGTGCTAGATTACAGTTATGCTTCTTCATGAGCCGTATAGTAATTCAAGCATCAATCAGCCGTTGATATGTAATTAAAATGACACTCTTAGGTACTCTGCCTGAGAAATTTTGCGCAGAGGATCCCTGTCGGGATGATGGTTTCCCGCACCCATGTTGCTGTTATCTTTTAGTAGTATTGGATAATATTCGTATGGAAAATAGATGAATGCACATTTATACATAGTATGAAAAATTCTAGAGGTTTAGCTGGAAGTAGTTTAAAAAGAATTTTGGCTTTGGGTGCCATTGGCGAGGGTGAAAAATCCTCCTTCTTGAAAAATTATTTTTGTATTATGTGGCGGCTCCCGGGTAGTTTAAGAGAGGGGCTAACCTCTAATCTTCAGTTTACAAGACTGATGCTTTTAATAAGCTACTTAAACATCAATTTAATGTTTTGTTTTCTGCGAGTCCAATTAGTGGGATGAAGAGAATAAATAGTATAAAGAATTGATGAGATTTGTCCAATTGTAATAAATGGCTCTTCTACTGGTTGATCTCCAATTCATGTGAGGATAATTGTGTTTGCTACGATTAATCAGAATATTATTTGTGTGGCGGGGCGAAATGTTATGGCACATTGTTTTGATGTATGAAGAACTGGGATAATAAATAGGATTAAAATTGAGAGGAGGAGGGCTAGGACTCCTCCTAGTTTATTGGGGATTGAGCGTAGAATGGCATAGGCGAAAAGGAAGTATCATTCTGGCTTAATGTGTGGCAGGGTTACTAGTGGTTTACTTCAGAGGTGGAATAAGTCCCCCTGGACATCGGGGGATCATGCCGCTGGACCATGAAAAAAGGTAGGAGAGTGCAGGAAGATCCCCCCAGTCGGACTCTGGCCATGGGAGACCGGATCGAGGGTCCGGCTGCAGAGAAAGAACAGGGTCAGCGGCGGCCAGCATTTGTAATGGAGCCATGGCACCTCTATTCAGGAGCCTGACTGAGCTAGCTGGGGCTCTGCTATGCATGCAGGCCGACCAGAAGCGGGGCCCGGCCTGCACACTCTAGCTGTAGAACCGATTCTGATCCCGCAGGCACATCTAGCCCCCCGCGGGATCAGAATCGGGTCTAACTCCAGACGTCCCGCTACTGTCCGGCCGCAGAGAGGGATGGATGGCCAATTCAGAATGTGCCTCTATGTCTTTTTTAGGCTTTTAATCCCCTGATGAAGGCTTAGCTGAAATGCGTAGGGGTTCTTCATCGATAAAGCTTTTAGACACCAGCTGCTGTTACACCTCGCTCCTTGTTTTGCTTCCCTGTTGTCTGCGAGAGAGTGTGTTCTTGGACAGGACAGAAAGGTTTCTGGCCATGGAGGACGTGCAAAGGGCCCACAACTGCCGGGAAGCAAGCCCCCTTCCCTCTACACTCCCCAATCCCACCTGGCATTTACCCAGTGCCCAACTGCATCATCCCTGGTGGTCTAGGGGTGATCGGGGCAGAAGTGGTCCCCCTCCATTCCTGCCCCAGCTCCAGCAGCCTTCAAAATGGTGCCAGGGTCACCCTGTGCTAGTCTCACAGTATCACTATTAGGGGTCACAAGACTAGTACGAGGTGACCCTGGCGCCATTTTGAAGGCTTCCAGAGTTGGGGAAGGAGTGAAGGGGGATCACTCCTGCCCCAATTACCCCTAGACCAGCGGGGATGACCTAGTTAGGCACTAGTTAAGTGCTGGGTGGGGGGCTTGCTTCCTGGCAGTTGGTGGGCCCCTTAGCAGGGCCTCCATGGCCGGAAAGCTTTCTGGCCATGGTGGTCCTGAAAAGGAGTCCCAATCTTGGTGGGGGGTAGGGACATATTGGGGAAGGGTTGTTTGCTGGGAGGCAATCATGGGGGAGGGGGCTGATTGGCAGTGGGGCACAGGCTGTAGGCATGCTACTGCACTGACGGTGCCGAGGATGCACTTACCACCACCTTTTTGGGATGCTGTAATTGCAGCCGCGCTATCAACAGTCATAACAGCTAGTGCACACCACTGTGGAGCTTGCTAGCTATCACTGGCCGATATGCCCCCTCTGGGCCCTGATCCCGCCCACCTTTAGCAAGTGTAGACAGAGTGGTTTTTGGTCTGCACTGGCTGCACTTGCCCCAAGCTAGTAGTTACCATGTGGGCTTAATACACTTTAAACTCACGGTAACTACTTACCGCAGCTTAGTCAAAGACCCCCTTAGTTTTTTGGCACTGGTTTATGACTGAAAGAAAAGGATATGCGTTAAAATTAAGGAAAGCAGAGACCAGAGCACAAAGTAAAACAATTACTTCACTGCTTCTCTCGCCCTACAATTTTTCCATGGCAAAGTGCACTGTCCTTTCATAGACTTATTATTATAAAAACTTAATATAAAAAGAAAATAAATACCACTTCCTATACCTTATACATTTCGCATACGAGATCTAGATCAGAAAAGGGACGTCCAAGTTGGGATGTTCAAAATTTCCTGGATATTTGGCAAATGGGTCCCGGAATGTGAAATCTTTTTAAAATACAAATCAAGACACACAGCAGCACACGTGCATTTGCTGGCATGTACAATGGGAGTTGACATTTTACCAAGAACATATGCAAAATCAGAGCAGCTTCACTTGGGATGTTACACATGTAAACAGCAGTACTTATGTGTAAATGCCAGATTTTCTAAAACTACTCATACCAGAAGACAATTAAGGGGGCAAGGTCTAAACCTCAAGGTCTTGGCTTTTTGAGGTGGTTTTAAAGCCAAAGAGATATACATGATTGCTCATTCACTCACTTCTTGAAATCCCAGGTCCAAACGAGCAGTCAGCGCATATTTACGCATGATTTGACAGAGGTGTAAGTGCCGATAGGGACATATTTTGAAATATGTATGCATTCCCCTTGTAAAGTGGAAAGTATACGTATAATTTAAAAATCTGCCCACACCACACCCCGTACACACCCCCTTGGAATTGGTGCGCAGTGTGGATATACAGGTATAAGTAGCAACCTTTCTTAAATCGCTGCTTACATGCATATGCCTATTTACACATTTAAACTAGCTTTTTACATATGCAAATGCCACCTAATCTTTCTAAAATGACTTCTGCAGTTTCTAACTTAAAACAGACAAAAACATGGCCTCGAGGGGGAAAAAGTTAAATAAAAGAATGTGAGACAGCACATAACTCGAAGCACTCTTTTCCAGCACAATCAATGCTCCTCTGTATAGGTGAGCAGCGGGCAGCTTACCATCGCTGGTGCTCAAGTACTCCACGATGTCACACACCACGGTGGGAATCCCATTCGGTGCCAGTCCTTGTTGCTGCAGCTCCAGGAGGGAGATGCCAAACACTTTCCTGCCTGCTGTGCAGCTGTGCTGGGCCGCTATCTTTTTCATGTCTTCCTTCAGCCTCACTGCCGTCTTGCTTTGCTTGAAGGAGCAGAGGAAGAGAGAGCAGTCAGCCAGGCTTACAACGGGAGGCTGCATGGTTACAGATGGCTGCGGCATGTCAGTCAGTGTCCCTGGCGTCTCTCACCCCATAGCAGAGCCCTGTCTTTCCCGAGGAGGCTGCAGGCCCGCTGCTGTCACGCAAGGGCTCTAGCTGGGAGGAGGAGCTCGCCTGTCAGATCTGACTCACGGCTAGGAAGAGAGATGGGTATTTACTGTTGGCAAGCTTCAGCACCAGGGTAACCACTGGGTAGGACTGCACAGCAGCCCTACTAACAGAGTGCCCCTTTAATCGCAGACACAGTTTGACAATTAAAGAGCACAGCTGCTAACCTGATAAAACAGAGACTATCGGAGGATACTTAGATGTTACACTTCACTACATTTCTATCCTGACCTTAGGGAGGGGGTTTTAGCTCTGAAAAGCTAGTCAAAAATGTATTACACTAGTCCAATTAAAAGGTCATTTTTTATGTGGCTTTGTTTTTATTAACCTTTATTTCTGCACTTCAGGAGCAGCAAGCTATAGCTTTGGAGGTGAAACAAATTTCAGTCCTTATAAAGGGCAGCTGCAGCTGCTTTTATTACAAGGAGATGTGTGAGTATTTCATGATGCCTAGTTTCCTGTCCTAGTATAAACATCTGCACACGGTTAAGACAACGTGCTGTGTGAATTTCTGTGCAATAAGCAAATCATTAGAGAGAGTTTTTCCAGGTAGGAAACTAAGAAAACATGTAGTCAACTGGTAGCAAAGAAGCTTTAAAACGCTGTGTCAACCAACGGCAGAGCAGCTTTCAAGATGCCTGACGATATCAAAATGTGTTCAGATCTCCCGGAGACTTCAGCTAAACTAGTCTGTCTCCTTATGGCAGATGTCCTGAAATCCAACCCTGGAAGGCAGCAGACCAGTCTCGATTTCCACAATGAATATGCATAAAATACATCTGGATATGCCAGAGGCAATGCGTACAAATATTTCTCATGCATATCCACTGTGAAAGTTCTGAAAACTAGACTAGTTTGTGGTCCCTCTAGGATTGAATTTGTGTACCCCTGTCCTACAGGGTAAATAGAGGAGGGATTCTAATGGGGGGGGGGGGGGGAATGTTTGCCAGTGGTCACTGAGTGCTCTGCTACTCATGGTAGAAATCTGAAAGAAATTAGAATAATTATTAGGGGGGAACCAAACAGATACACTTGGAGAGAGGAAGAGACAAATATACAGACATGATGATCCTAGTAGAGCAGATCCCTTATAGGGAACTAGGCTAAAAACACGAGTTTGTTAGTCTGAAATACGCTATCTTAAACATATGCAAGTATCAAAAACCTTCCTCCTAACACTATTTTTTAACTTCTCCATCGGGTTAATGTGTTCATTGCTCTTTGCTTTGTTTTTGATTGGGAAATCTGATTAAGGAGATGCACCATCAAAAAAAAAAGATTTTCTAATTTAAGTACCTAGTTGTTCATAAATGCAAAAAATGTTTCTAGAAGGAAGATAATCTGATTTACCCAGGCTTGAACAAAATGCTTCTATGCTTCTGGAGCCATTCCTTGTCCTCCCCCCGCCCCCCCCCCACCCCACCCCACTTCCCCCCCCCCCCCCTCCCACTTCCCACGTTGGATTTCTCATTGTATTCCTGTTGCAATAGTTTATAGATAAAAGTGATATTATAATGCCCTGGGAAGGAGATCACATGCACACTCTATTTTTGATTTCACCTGGAAAAGGTCCTGCAAGACAAGAGGAATAGAGACTGGGCTGGGGAGGGAAGTGGCAGGAGGCAGGCAGCATGTTTTGATTCAAGCGGCTGTCAAAGACCAAAGTAAGAATGAGGGAGACAGTAGGGTGCATATTCTGGTGAGGGGGTTGAGGAACCTTGAGGAGTAGCAGAAGCAGTGGGAGACAGAAGGCAGACAACCTTAAGACTGCTTCCAGCAGCATGAGGTGAGGAGCTGCAAAAGTGAAACTGCGGAAAGTGGATCTGGAAGGAGGAAACAGCAGCAGGAGGCGGAAAGTAGCTGGAAAAAGAGCAGAAGCTGCATGTTTGTAGGCTTAGCTGGAGGAGCAGCAGCTAATGGTGGCAGCCGCACAGCAACAACAAACAGATGGCTACTGAGCCAGCCGCCATGGGTAAAATATTCCAGATATTTAGCGGTACTATCCTGATAATGACTGCCACGGAAGATACAGAGAGCGTGGTAAGTGGCCAGCACTATCCAGAGAGCGACACTGAAAATTGCTGCTATCCGGATCACTCAGTTCTCCGCCCCAGCACTATCTAGAGGCACCGCCCAGTTAGTACATACTGCGGACTGCATACATCTTTTACATATGAATTCCTAAATGTTTTGGGCTGTTCTTGGGTGGACAGGAGGTAGCAAAAGTTGTGAAATATTTTGATCTGTCAACAAGCAACCCAGTGAATGTCTAGTGACTCCATAATACGGCCGATTCACAAGGAAACAGGAAGAGTGGAAAAGTCGAAAGGGGTGGAGGTAAACAGCCCCGTGGTGCTGAAGTTTAAAGGTAAGCGCCGCAGGGCTGTCTGTGTCCACTGCCGCAGCTGCACGTCCCAGAAAGGGGTGGTGGGGGAAGTGGCAATGGGCTCCGGAAGGGGGCCACAAAGAATGAGGTTCTCCTAGGGTGCCTCAGCTCCTTGGCCCCTCTTCTCTCCCAGTGTGAATCGCGAGACTTTAGCCTGGGAGAGAAGAGGGGCCAAGCCCAGGGAGGCAGTATGGCAAGCCAAATTTATGGTACGTTTGTTGTGCTGCCTCCGTGGGCCCAGCGGGGATGTGTGTGTGAGCTCCAGTGCACAGCGGCATGGCGCACAGGGGGGCGCCCTCCCCGGGTGCCAAGGGGGCTAGAACAGCACTGTAAGTCTTCGCACAGCATACCCAAATTAGCTCCATTTCCAAAAACTATCCTAACAAAAGACATATTATGTTAAAAAGAGCCCATTTTTTTATTAATTTTATATACCATCTCTTCAAAGCCACAAGACAGCTTACAATGTAAAATAACAAAAAAAAAACCAATAAAGAAGCCAGACATAGCACCAGCCCCGCATCCATCATACGCAACCACGAAAAGCCATGCCTTACACTGTAGAAATGCATTATAACATCAATATCTTGCAGCTCATCTGGGAGCTCATTCCAGAGAGCCGAACCAACACAAGAAGCACACTTTCATTTCATTCAGCCTTATACCGCCAGGAATCTCCAACCGACCCCTCTGTGGGAAACCGTAATTGAGCTTATTCAAATACTCCTAGATAGAGAATCAAGCTGGTTTTTGTTCAATGAGATGAATTTAAAACAAAGATTTAAACATAACAAACACGGAGCTGCCTAAACTACTCCAGGATAAATACATACAAAAGTACAGACTAGGGGGAAGCCTATAAGAAAACATCAATGTGTGTGAATATCCCATGAGGCACTGTCAATATAAAACCTGGGGAAAATATTGACGGTTCAGTAATTTCAAGATTACTCAGCAAACCTTTCCGTTACGGCGGAGTGGCAAGAAGAAAAACAATGCTAAAATAAAACCACAAGGGGGTAATTTTATAAGAAGCCGTGGAACGCTTACTCACCATAGATGGACAGAAATCATGTATTTTCAGTGATTTACATATGTCGCTGGGCTTTTATGCGCTTACTTTAGCAGACTGCTATTCGATAAGTACATATATTAGGCCCAGGACGCAGTGGCATAGATGGAGCGTGCACTTAGGCTCACACTTTATAAAATGTGGCCACATGAGCAAAAGGTATGCGTGGCAATTTATTTCAGCCTTAAGGCTGGTGTAAGTGATCGCGCCTACATTTGACGTGATTTTCCCACTACTTGCACTCCTATTTTATAAAGTATGTGGGTACTTGACTTTATAAAATTGGCATCATTGTCGCATGTAAAACTGAGCGTTAACCTAGGCACCCTTACAAAATGTTATCCTCACGAAGTGCTGCATAGCATTTGCAAAGGAATGCTTCTGCAAGACTCTACACACATGGAAAAATGGTTTTGTGTCTGATGAGACCAAACTTAGAACTTTTTGATCTCAATGTTGTCATAAAATCACAACACATCACCCTGCTATCACCGTCCCTATAGCGAAACATGTCAGTGGCAGGGTTATGCTTTGCCACAGTGGAAGACAGGGAGATTTGTGAAGACTGAGCGAAAGTTGGATGGTGCAAAGTGCGGGCAGATCCTGGAGGAAAACCTGTTCCAGTCTACTATATGTCTGGGACTGGGGAGAAGATTCACCTTTCAGCAGGACAATGGTTCTACAGTAAGCAGACATCAAAAGCACGGAGCAGCAAAGTCACCTGAAGGAAAGCCTCACCTTTGAGCGGCAGGAAGTGATTGTGTAGCTAGAATCTGCCCTCCAGGTAATGCAACATCGTCTCACATGAAGGATGGGCCTGCATGGACTTGTGCCCAGAAGGAAAGGTTAAGACTGCCACTGTAGTTACTGCAGTCATTTGACAATTAGGAATATAAATAGCTGGGTGGCTGGTGAGTGTGAGGACCTCTTGGTAGTTTGTCTGCTTGTGTGAAGGTGGAAGATCTCAAGCATCACCTAGATAGGATTTTACAGTGTACTGGGCCATCATGGAACATGTGAGTATCAATGACACAGGAAGGTGTAGAAGGTTCTGGAAGCCAAATTTAGGGTCATAGTTACTAAATGTTGACAAATACACTATATTACCCTATAAAAATTAACCACCGGTTTCACTAATCTGTGGTACCTCAGTTCTGGAGGTTATTGAAGCCTGTGGCAAATTTACTTTGACTTTGCTGCAGCTGGGAATATCACATGCTCCTGACCACAGAGACACAAAGACAACAAGACCTAAGTCAGCCCTACTATTTTTTTAAAGGACTGAGCTGGCATTTTAAAAAAGGAATCCCCATCCCCCAATCCCCTTTAACCACTTCCTAATCCCTTTCCAAAATAACCTCAAACCCCCAACCCCTTTCAAGAATGTCCCTATCCCTCCTTCATTCCTCCCCCCCCCCCCTGATTCCTTTAAGTTGCTCCCTGGGTGCATCAGTCCATGTGTCAGCAGCCCGATGCTCCCAGGAAGGAAATATAATGGCATCTCTTCATCTACTTTTATCTTTCCACGAAAAACGCAGCTTGCAAGGTTTAAGGCAAGTGGCGCTGTTCCTTTAGCGCAATAATGAGTTGCTTTGCATGCATTGGCAGGCATTCAGGTAGAAAGCTGAAATCCATAAGCTGCACAGTAGCATTCACTGACATGCTCCCCAGTCCATGCACAGGATTCCAGAGAGGCCGAGCTCCGGAGTCTCAGTGCGTGGACGGGAGTCTCACTGCCATTTAATGCACTGTCAGTATTATGTCCAATTTTTTAAAATTAATTTTATGTTTATAAGTTAAAAAAAAAAATAACAAGTATGTACCTGAGACGGAAAAATGTCAGGAAATAATCCAGTAACAAAAAGAAATAATTATACCATCCGAAAAAAACCCCACCGATCAGAATGGAGGCGGATACATAGCATAAAGTGGAGCAAAAATATAACAAGGAAAAATTCTTAAAGCAAAGGCATGGCATAGTTCTTCCTATTCTGGGATTCTCTCACTGCTGCACCAGCAGATATACTAGTGATGACATCACTGAAAGCTGCTCAAGTCTGCCTCCACCTGCTGGCAAGGGAGCATAAGTAATATGCCTGGCCTGGTCTAACAGGCAGGGCTGGCCCAACTGTTAGGCAAACTAGGTGGTCACCTAGGGAAGCAGCTTCGGGGAGGTGGGGGGGGGGGGGGCAGGAAACAGCAGGACATTCAAAGCTGAATCATAGACTCTGACAGCCAGGGAGGTATAAGGCCTGAGGTTTGCCTAGGGGTCCAACGCCTTGAACCAACTCTGGGGCGAACCCTGCTAAATGGATGTAAGGAAGCACGCCTTGTATTTCAAGAACATGTAACAAAGGAATAAAATAAGCTTGGACAGAAACAGGCACAAAAGTGGAAGAAACTGGGACACGGAAAAAAAGAAACTGATAGTTTTAGCACTCTTACTGGTCTGTTGCTTTAAGAGTTCTAGTCACTAGGGGCCCGATGTTCGGAAGGCATTTACACAGCTTACAGCCCTGTAAACCGTGTAAATGCCTCTAACCAGGATATTCAATGACACGAACACGGTTAGTGCCCCTGAATATCTCTGATCTTCTCTCCTACACACCTTAAGGCTAACCGCTTAGCACTGGAGCATGTTGTGGGTGTTCTGGGAAGGAGCGGAGGCAGCGACAGATGATAACCAGGCAGCGGCGATATTGCATGTTGCCTGGTTAGTGACCTGCAGCTAAAAGATAGGCAAAAGAAAAGCTTGTCTATCTTTTAGCCGCAGGAGCTAGCCGGGCAGCATTCAATATTGCCGCTGCCTGGTTAGCTATTGTGGCTGGGAGGCTGTGTGGCCAAACCCGGATATTCAATGCTGGGACCACATATGACCCTGGCATTGAATATTCGGGGTTAAGGGTTGTCGTAGCGGCACATAGCCGACTAAGATGAATAGCGAGCCCTAGGTACTTTAGGGACTTGCTCTCCTTTCATATGACAAGAAAGTATTACAGAAGCAGTTACACTTGGTAGATAGCCCACTGAGGTCAGTAACGAGGCTGCAGGATGCAAATTCACTAAGAGAACAGCTGCAGAGACCCTGCATAACAGGCTCTTGAAATGCTGAGAGGTGTCTTATTATACACACTATACTGAGCCAGTGAAAGCCTGTCGCAGCACCTCCCTTGTCCATCTGGTGAAGGAATGCAAACAACCAGAAAAGCCTTTTCCAGAGACACTGCCATGAACAGTCTTTCAGATTTTTGATGACAACCCATCTTTTATTGATCTATTTTTGTTGCTGACATGTTTTACCATGACCACTTTACTTTCAGCTGGACCAACCATGCAACATCCACTGCTCTAATGCATCAAGACGTGGTCCCCGACTCATGAGTACTGCAGCCTGATAAAGGCAGACTACACATCACCAGAGGTGCAAGCCCAACACTCATGATCTCACACTACTAACATGAAATATTTAGGGACCTTTTTTTTTTTTAACTGGTAGATGGCGAGCCCACCACCATGAAATGTATGGCTTGTTCTGCTCCATGGCTACTTAAGCTTCTTTCCACAGTACTGCTTTGAATGGGACATCTCTAAGGTTCCAAAACTCACCCTTGTTGCTTCTGTTAAGAATAGAGGTTAAGTCTGTAACTTTGGACCAGTTGCACGGAAAAAGGAACACCGTTTGCACTATGATTTGGAAGCCATGGCTATCAAAATGTATTTAGGTATAACAATTTATTTACTGACTTTTTGAAACATTTCATCCAAAACAGTATACAGACAATTCACAATTACTAGTGTAGACTCAATGAAACTCAGAGAAGGGGACTATGTCTGGGGAGAATGCAAGGAAGTGTGTGGTGGGTGAAGGGGGTATATGTGTTTGGTTGATGGAGGGAGGGAGGAAAATGCAAGGATATGGATGAGGGGGAGGAAAAGTATGATATATGGAGTGTGGAGGGAAGGGGGGAAGGAGAGGGGAGAAAGAATGTGAGGGTGGGGTGGGGTGACATGGCAAGTGAGGGTGCTATAGGGTGCGGTGGATGACAGCAGGTGTGTTGTGTGAAGGACTGTGTGTTAGATGAGGGGGCATTACACATGTGTGGTGAATGAGCAGTAGTGTGCTGACTGTGGTGTGTGAGGTTGGTCTCAGTGTATACAGGGTGACAAAGGGTGTATGCATTATCTGTTAGATGAAGGGGTGTTTGTGAGATGCAGGGAGGGTGAAGGGAAACAGTGGGGTCTGTGGTCAATGTGAGTGTTGCTTGGCAAAGGGTTTAGGTTGTTTGGTGGGTGAGGGAGGCGTCACAGGCGTTTGGTGAGTAGCAGTATATGGGCTGTGTAGAGCGGAGGACTGTGGGATCTGATGGATGAGGGGCAGTTTGTGGCATGCGTGTTCAGCCGATGAGGGTGCAAGGTGTGTTGTGGGCGAGGAAGTTTGAGGTGTGTATTGAGTGAGGGGGTGTGCATTATGTGATGTGGTGAGGGGAAAGTGTAGTTACTCACCTGTAACAGATGCTCTCCAGGGACAGCAGGAATCAGTCCTCACACATGGGTGATGTCAGCACCAACGGAGCCCTCGTGGAAGCATCCCCCCAGCTTTCAAAGAAAGTCTTTGGGAGATGCCACTATGCATGCATGGTGCCCTTCCTGCCCAAGGGTGCCATCTTGCTCAGTCAGATGACATAGTCAAAAAATGACAAAAATAAAAGATGGTAAAGAAGCAACTCCAAGGGGAGGAGGGAGGGTTTTGAGAACTGATTCCTGCTGTCCCCAGAGAACACCTGTTACAGGTGAGTAACTACGCTTTCTCCAGGAACAAGCAGGAAGTCAGTATATGGGACTCCCTAGCTACAGGCAAGCCTGTAGAAAAAAACCATGATCGCCTTCCAAGGGAGCCATGAGCAGCAGCAATTGAGTCCGCAGATACAGACTGCAGTAGGACCCGTGTGCCCAATGGAAACCAGCATTCCGGTAGCCTGAACACAGAAGGGTCGGAGGGTAGGAGTTGCCTAGACCCCGAAAAGATTACGGAGCACGGCTTGACCGAAGGTGCTATCCCCTTGGGACTCCCTTTCCAGGCAGTAATGAGCTGCAAAGGTGTGAACTGAAGACCAAATGGCAGCCTGGCAGATGTCCAGCATAGGGACGGAGCACAGATTTGCCACAGAGGCCACCATGGCCCTGATACAGTTGCCGTGACCCATCCATCCAGCGTGAGCCCCACCTGCTCATAAGCAAGGGCCAAGGGACATAGGCAGGGCCCTTGGAAACAGAAGTCTCCCAAGCTCCAGGGAAATGCTCTGTGCAGGATCCGTCGGTGCTGATGTCACCCATATGTGAGGACTGATTTCCTGCTTTTTCCTGGAGAAAGGGGGGTATTTGGGGTTTGTGGCGGATGAGGTGTGGTCTCAAGGATGTTTGTGTGTGAGGAAGAGTATATTTGGTGGGTGGGCTGGCACTGATGTATGAGGAGGAATGTGATGAGTGTGTAGAGATGTGTGGTGAGTGAGAAGTGATATGTGGAGTTTGTGCTGGGTGAGACTGTGTGTGGTGGCTGAGGAAGGGTGTGTATGATGAGTGAAGTAAGGTGTATGGGAGTATGGTTTGGGGTATGTGCTGGGTGAGGGGGCGGTGTCATTTTGTGGTGGGGAGCAGTGGTCTTTGAATACTGAGTTTATGTCTATGATAGGAAAGGGAGGTATGGTGGGAAAGGGGAGGTGCATGGGGGCTTCTAGTGGGTGGGGGTATAGGGTGTGCAGTGGGTGTACAGTGGTTTGTAGAGTGGTTGAGGGGATGTGTGTGTGATGGGTGAGGGTGGCTATGGTTTATGTGTTACGTGTGGGGTGGGGTCTAGGGTGTATGAATGGAGGGAGAGAGGTGTGAATTCAGGCTCAGTAAGCAGCCAATTTATAGTTAAAAGAGAAAGCTGCAGTGATTGTAATTCGGTCAGCGGGGGAGGGTAAGGGGTCAGGAACTTCTACCACCACTTAGCTATGTGTCACTGGGGCTGATAGGAGCAATAGAGGTGTGGGAGATGAGTGCAGCTCCCCTGGATGTACTCAAAAGAATAGATTTCTGGTGTGCTTTGATTAAACAGTGTTTACAAGGCAACAGAGTAAGTAAGGTGCAATTCTGTTCACATGACAGTACACTTCCCTCAGCACCACAGTCCAGTTGGGACAAAGAGGAGACTGCAGTCATCACTACATATACCCTATGCATTAAGAAAGGCAGAAGGAAGTCAAAAGACAGACAACATGGTTAAAAGGTGAAAGAGGCTATTAGAACAAAAAAGAATCTTTCAAAAAATGAAAAAAGGAACCAAATAAAGAAAACAGCTTCAGCACTGGAAAGTTCAATGCAAGGCATTGATAAGGAAGCCAAAAAGAGAATTTGAAAAGAAGTTTAGCACGGAGAAAAAAAACGTACAATAAAATCCTTTTCAGGGAATTTCAAGATGGCCGTGGCTAGGTTTCTCTGACACGCACGTTTTTTCCTATGGGTAAGAAACATAAAGGCAAGGGGTTTCCTTGCCTTTCGGACCCCCTGTTACTTCTACGCCGATTTCTGAGGAGATTTGTGGACCTCTGGACTTGTTTGTGATTCGAGGGCCTCAGTGTCCGGTGTGTGCAGGGGAGGTGTGCCAAACTGCAGTTTTGCCAGAGACGAAGGACTCGACGGCTGCTTCAGTGATATCTCTCTCCCCTGATGTGAGGCAGGCGTCTAAGGCTCCGCGATTTCAACTTTCTCCTGGAGGATCCCTGAACTCCGATCTATCTTTCCCACTGGGTGAATCTCCGGAACTGTGAAGACAAGGACCAGAGTTTGTGCGAGCAGAGGGGCAGAAGACCCCGGGACGACACATGCAGGTGTGTGAAACGCCGACATCTGGAATCACAGCGGCAGGGTTTCCTGTAGAGAGAGGGAGTTTCATTGGCTAGCATGGAAGCGGTTCAACTGCCTCAGGTACTTTCAGCTGCCTTGGGTGACTCTAAGACATTTGCTTTGGTTCGTCCTACTAACTTTACTCTTGAAGCAATATGGCAGGCTATCGTCTCGTTGGGAGAAGACTTGCTCCCCCAGGTTTCAATGTTGGTTTCAAAAGTTGCATCTAGAGTTGGTCTGCTGGAAGAAAAGTCTTTGGCACATATTAAGAACTTCGCTGGTTTTGCCTCTAAATTGGAGCGCTTGGAGAACTCTTCATGGGCAAACAACTTGAGATTAATTAATTTTCCTCATGTTTCAACTGACTCAGCCAGGGATACATTTAAAGCTTACCTGGTTGACACTTTGGATGTTTCCCATGAAATGATTCCTCCTTTAGTGAACGTTTATTATCTTTCTCCTGCTAAGAAAGACAATCAGAGAGTTGAAGACCAGGTTCAGGTTCAGCCTCATCCTGATCAATCGATGGATGTACTTAATGTGACAGACATGTTAGAACTTTCTACTGAGGAAGTACCTGCTCCATCCACATTGATAATTACCTTAGCATTGTTATCTGATAAAGAATGACTTTTGAAATTGTTTTTCTGTAAAAGGCAATTAAGGTTTCGTGGTTTGTTAGTACGAATGTATCCAGACTTAGCACAAGACACCCAGAGGCGTTGCAGGGAGTTCTTATTGTTGCATCCTGGGGTTCTTCAATTGGGGGGGGGGGGCTCTTTTTTCTTAAACATCCATGTAAATGTTTGGTTAAGTATCATTCGATTTCTTATTGAATGATACTTAACCAGACATTATTTATGAGCCCTTATGAACTTATTTTTTATGAGCCCTCCCAATTGACTGCTCTTGTGAATGCCAGACGATTAGAATCCTCTCTCGAGTTTCTGTGTGATCCCTCATGAAGTTTTATGTGTCCATTGGATATTAATCTGCTGTATTTCTTTCATATTTGGAACTGTATTCTTTTCTTTTGAGGTAAACTCCTCCTTCTTTTGTTGTGGGCTAGTGTGAACAGACCCTTTGTACTATTTATAGCTTTGCTTCATGCCAGGTTTAGGCTTTTTCTTTTTAGTAATATTTTATGGGTGTTCTGTTCTGTTTCTGAACAAGATTGTTTATGCTAACTTTTTTGATAATTCATGTATCAATCATATAAATATAAAATAAAATAAAAACAACTTTTTCAGGTACATTCGAAACAAGCAATCAGGGAGGGAATCAGATGGTCAAGGGGTAAAAGAGATACTCGGGGAGGACAAGGCCATAGCTGAGAGATTAAATGAATTATTTGCTTCAGTATTGTCTGAGGAAGATGTGAGGAAACTACCTATGCCAGAAAAGGTATTTAACCTTGATGAATCAGAAGAGCGGAATCAAATCTCAGTGAACCTGGAAGACGTAGAACAAAATCATAAACTAAAGAGCAGCAAATCACATGGATCAGATGGTATATTCCCAAGAGTGTTGAAAGAACTCAAAGATGAAATTGCAAAGTTATTTATTTATTTAAAACATTTACATACTGCTTGATCTAAAATTCTAAGCGGAACAGCAAACATATGTAATAATCAAATAGCCATATATCAATTTAACAAACAAAAAACAATACTAATATAAAATATTCAAAATTAAGACACATCATTTTCAAAAATCTGTAAATAACAAAAAGTCTTTAGCTTTATGTGAAAATCCATAAATGATCTAGCAATTGATTCCACCAACATGGAGCATAAAGTAAAAATGCATGAGACCGCATAATAGGTAGGCTATTAAACAAGCAGAGGAGACAAAATAAGTAAGTTTATGGTACCAAAAGATTGGAAGGTGGCCAATATAATGTCAGCTTTTAAAAAGGGCTTCAGGGGTGATCCTGGAAACTACAGACTGGTGAGCCTAACATTTGTGTAGGGCAAAATGATGGAAACCATGATAACGAATAAAATTGCTGAACACATGGACAGACATAGTTTAAAGAGACAAAGAGGGTCATTTTAAAAGGTTTAATCGTGATTTGGATGTCTGAAGATGTGCACATGGACATCAAAATCACGGACACGCCTTCGTAGCCATTCCACAAATGACGTCTCCAGTGCAGGGATGTTCAAACAGGCATGGTGGGGGGGGGGGGGAGGGAGGGAGGTGGAGGCATGTCCAGGGAGTGGCAATGTACTTACACATCCCCGTTCAATCTCAGAAATGTCAGAGATGTTTGCAGGCACGTCTATATTTATACCTGCTCCAGGCATGAATAGGCATAAGGAAAGCACTTGTTTTCATCGTAAGACAACCAGAGAGTGTAGAGAAGATGGAGAATTAAGTAACTAGCCTTAGATTACAAAGGCCCACACTGGGATTTATCTTTATTCACAGTATTTGATTTACCGCCCTTGCCGGCACGTCAGGGCGGTGTACAATAAATATTTCTCACTACTAGAAGAAAAAAAGGGGAGGAAAAGAACGCCAATAGTTTATAGGAAAGTGGTAGTAAAGGCAGAAGGAAGAATAGAGGGGATAAGGAGACAAACATGAAACACAATTGACGACAAACAAAAAGGGGGATAAGGGGAAGGGAGAAGGGGTAGGCACAGGGCTACATGGGAGGCTGAACCTATTGACCTGTAGTGGAGAAAACGGGAGAAGACTCTGACTGGGGGGAAGAGGAATGCTCTGATGGGGGAGGGATATCGTAAGCATGGCAAAAGAGGTGGGTCTTAAGGAGTGTTTTAAACCGGGGGAACGAGGGTTCCGTGCGGAGAGAATGAGGAAGGGAATTCCATAGGGCAGGACTTAGAAAGAAAAATGCAGAGTGATGAGTAAGTTCGAGATGGGCCTGTGAAGGAGAGGGAAGGAAGAGACGATTTCCGTGTATTGAGCGGAGGAGACGGGGAGTGGGCTGAAGACGGATAATGTCATCCAGATACTGGGGTGTGCTGGTGTGGAGAACTTTGTGGGTAATGGTGAGAATTTTATAGATAAACCCGACCTTGATCGGAAGCCAGTGGAGGGAAAGAAGACAAGGTGTGACATGATCATGAGGGGATGAGTGAGTGGGGAGACATGCAGCAGTGTTTTGGACAAGTTGAAGACGCCTAAGTTGATAGCAGGGGAAGCCTGCCAAGACCGAATTACAATAGTCAAGGCGGGTGACTACAAGAGAAAGAATTAAGGTAGTGAGGGAAGACAGGGGAAGAAAGGGAAGAATGGCTCTGATCCTACAAAGATGGAAAAAAGAACTGCGAACGAGTGTGGAAATGTGTTGGTGAAAGGAAAGTGAAGGGTCTAGAGTAACACCAAGGTAGCGGAGGGTGTGGACAAGAGGGATAGGGAGGATGGACATAGTAGAAGAAATGGACGGAGTAGAGGCACCAAAGGAAAACCAGACAGTGGAAGACTTTGAAGGGTTGACATGAAGAAAATTGTTGGTAAACCAATTAGAGACAGAAGCAAGGCAAGTGTCAACAGTGGTGAGGTCAGGAGCCAGGGGGCTAGTGTGGTGAAGGAGAAGGATGTCATCTGCATAGAAGTAGGCTGAAATTCCGGTTTGTTGGATGAGTAGGGCCAAGGGTGCTAGAAAAATATTGAAGAGAAGAGGGACGAGAATGGAACCCTGTGGGACACCGCAGTGCGAGAATGGAACCCTGTGGGAACTCTAACCACTCTGCCATTAAGCAACTCTAACAATTATGCTATTAGACTTCTTGGTTCTGAAATGCTATCCTGGGGACCTCTATATAGACGTTTGATACACATGCATATCAGGCACATCCATGTTTCCGAAATTGTGCCTGAACTTGCACATGCTTGCTTTTTTTTTTTCAGATGTTCTGGCTTTGACGTCTCAGATTGCACTTAGATGTCCCATTGTGAAATGTGCCTCAAAGTCAACATGAATTTAGCCAAGGAAAATCTTGCCTCACCAATCTGCTCAATTTCTTGAAGGTGTGAATAGCCAATCCTTTCTGAATTGGAGTTCCTTTCATTGCTATTTTTCTTTTTATTACTATGTAAATCGCTCTGATACTAGAAAGTGTAGGGTGGTACAGAAATTTTTTAATAAACATAAACATGTGGAGACCGATTCTGTTTCCCGCATGTCCGGCCGCATTAGCCGTGCAAAAATCGGACCTGATTCTGTCGCCGCGGGGCCCGGATGTACTCATGACGGCAGAATCAGGAACTTGGATGTCCGGGCGCTCCTCATATGCCAATAAGATCGCCAAGATGCCAGAACGGCACGGTTAAGATGCGGGAGCCGTGGCGTTCTGGTGCCATGGCAATGAGCCATCTACAAGATAGTTCGGAATGCCATGTCTCTTGTTCATCCCTGCAGACTGCCATCCTGCCTGCACCGGAGGTCCTCATGGGCTGGATCGTGGCTGCAGCGGCACAGCACGACCGGCAGCATGGTTTGTGGGGGTGTGCAGCACTATGCAGTGGGGACCCCTGGGGTTATTCTACCTTCGTGGTGGAATAAGCCGGGCATCAATCACTGCACTGGGGAGTGAACAGAGGCCCGATCTGAACGTCCAGATGCTTTGGGCCGCCCCAGCTCTGCCTCCGTTCCGTGCCCTCCTGCCACAATCCAGCGCTCCCCACACAAACCTTCTATATGTGCGGGAAGTGCTGGGACCGTAGTAGCGTCCTGGACCTGTTTGCAGGTTTTACATCCAAGCTGGATGTACAAACCCACTATTCAGAAATCAGAATGACCCTCAAAGCATCTGGATAAAGGTGAGCCAGTTGAAATAGCATATTTAGGCTCAGAAAACATTTGACAAAGTCCCACATGAGATATTACTGAGGAAATTAAAAAGTCATGGCATAGGAGGCAATATCCTATTGTGGATGGGAAATTGATTAAGAGAGAAAACAGAGTAGGAAAAAATGGTCAATTTTCTCAATGGAAAAAGGCAAATAGTGGAGTACGCAAGGATCTGTACTGGGACCGGTGCTTTTTAACATATTTATAAATGATGTGGAATTGGGAGCAAGAGAGGTGATTAAATTTGCAATGACACCTAATTATTCAGTTATTAAATTACATGCGGATTGTGAGAAGTTACAGGAGGACGTTGTGAGACTGGAAGACTGGGCATCCAAATGGCAGATGAAATTTAATTTGGATAGGTGCAAAGTGATGCACATGGGAAGGGCTCGACAAACACCAGGCGCCAGGTAACCACGGCGACTAGAAACTTCCCTCTGGCATCTGGGATTTTCATGCTTTTATCATTTTTTTAGGAATTACGTCTGCTGCTGCAAACTCTGCTGGAGCAGGAACTTCTCTCTGCACAGCATGGCTCAAATTCACACAAAGCCGCATGGGTGCAGAGAGGAAGTAGTCCCTCTTCTGGTAGCGACCAAACCCATCTTCAGTTCACTGCACATGGTGCATAATCAGTCCCCACCTCACTGAAGTTAAAACATTTATCAGAGGACTTATCTGGCATGGAGGGCATCCTGCCATTCCGCGGGGATCTTTCTGGCATGCCTTGGGTCTGGGTGCTCTATGACATATTGACGATGTTGGCATCAGTCGGCTGATCTATCTCCTTTGCTGTCCTGGCGACAGATAAAAAGTGAAAAGAGTGATTGCAGCAATAGGTTCTGGCTCCAGGGAGCTCGGAGGCCACTTCTTGTGCAGTATCACGCAGATTTGTGCCTTAGTTGAGCTCCATTAAGAAGAGGGCCTGCCGCTACCTACTTTGATGAAAGAAGCCCCAGACATACAATCATGGCCCTTCCTTGCTTTGCAGGTGACCACTTGGCAGCCGCAGCTCTTCAGTGTGCTAAGCTATCCACAGCCCACCACCTTATTGCTGGTGCAAGCCTGCTGCTGATCATACAGTCATGCCGTCACGCCACTCTCCTGGACACGGATGCCAGAGCTCTTTTCCATCTCAGTCCCCTTGGCTACAGCGCCAATCACATGCAGCAGGGCCCCAGCACTAGCATTTCTGGTCTCCAGCCTGTGCCTCTGAGATGGTATCATCAGTGATTCTGTGGAGTTGCTTACTTGTGGAAGTGGTCCAACTGGCTTGCTGGAGTGCAGAGATTGGGGAGGAAGGTTCGATCTGGCTGTGGTGTCTGGATTGCTATGGGGGCAGGGACTGGGTATGCTGTGGTAGCTTACTGGCTCGTTAGGAGATAAGGATAGGATGGGGTAGCTGACTATCTTGCTGGAAGGGAGGTAGGGTCTGGCTAGGGTGGCTGACTTGATATGGGGGCAGCGACTGAGTATCGTATGTTGGCTGGCTGACTGGCTTGCTGAGGGGGGTAGGGGTTGGGGGGGATGCTTGCTGTGGTGAGAGTGAATGCGAAGGAGCTGGGGTGGGAAGGTTGCTGATTTAAATAAAAGTGAGACTGATGGGGAAAAAAGGATAAAATACAGACTGAGTAATGACAGGAAGGGGGTGGGGAGAGAGACCAAATGGGGAGGGGGAGATGCTGGCAGTGGATTTCTGTTAATGGCTGCAGGGGTGCATTAGGGGCCTGATTTATTGAGCTTTCTTTTCTCTTAGAACCAGAATGAGAAAAACAAAAGTAAATCAAGCCCTAAAAAAGCTGCAGCGGGGCTCAGAAGTGACCCCCCCCCCCCCCTTTCACTCTTCAAATTCCATGCAGATGGGTGTGGGGGGAGGGAGTCTCAGTCGCTTGCTCTTATATTTTTGTACTGGCTCCTAAATCCAGAGGAAATCTGTCAAGACCTGCACATAGAGAAAAATAACCCAAACTATAGATACACAATGCTAAGTTCCACATTAGGAGCCACCACCCAGGAAAAAGAATCTGGATGTGATCATAGAGAATACATTAAAATCTATTCAGTCAGTCAGTCAGCGAAACCCAAGCAGGGTTTCTCCAACCACCTACGCAGGCCAAGGAGGCCCCACTGACTAAGAAAGGCCATAAGAACATAATAAATGTCATACTGGGTCAGACCAAGGTCCATCAAGCCCAGCATCCTGTTTCCAACAGTGGCCAATCTAGGTCACAAATACCTGGCAGGTTCCCAAAAAGGTTTATAAGTTCCACAATGCTTGTTCCAGGATAAGCAATGGTTTATGGACCTTTCCTCCAGGAACTTGTCCAAACCTTTTCTAAAGCCAACAACATTAACAGTTTTTACTACATCCTCTGGTAACGAATTCCAGAGTTTGATTACGTGTTGAGTGAAAAAATATTTTTCTTATTAATCTTAAATGGGTTACATTGTAGCTTCATTGCATGTTCCCTAGTCGTTCTTCTTTTTGATGGAGTAAAAAACCGACCCACGTTTATCTGTTCTCCTCCATTCATTAATTACAGAGCTCCATTATATCTCCCCTCAGCCGTCTCTTTTCAAAGTTGAAGAGCCCTAACCTTTTAAGCCTCTCTTCATAGGGGTATCCTTCCATCCCCTTTACCATTTTGGTGGCTTTTCTCTATAGCTTTTCTAATTCTGCTATATCCTTTTTAAGATATGGCAAACAGATTTGCACACAATATTCAATGTGCGGTTGCACTATGGAAAGACACAGAGGCATTATAATATCCTTGGCTTTATTCTCCACTCCTTTCCTCATGATTCCTAGCATTCTATTTGCTCTCTTGGTTGACAATGCACACTGGGTCGAGGGTTTCAACATATTATTTACAATGATTCCAAAATCCTTTTCCTGCATGGTGGTTCTTAATGTGGAACCTTGCATCGTGAAAAACGTAGTTTGGGTATTCTTTCCTAGTGCATAACTGCACTTGTTTCCCATTTGGATGTCATGTCTTCCAATTTATCAAGGTCCTCTTGTAATTTTCCATAATCCTCTTGTATTTGAACAATTTTAAATAATTTTGTGTCATCTACAAATTTGATCACCTCACTCGTTATTCCTATTTCCAGGTCGTTTATGAATGTTAAAAAGCAGCAGGTCCAGCACAGATCCCTGAGGTACTCCACTATTCACCTTTCTCCATTGAGAAAATTGTCCTTTTAGCCCTTCTCTCTGCTTTCTCTTCTTTAACCAGTTCCGATCCACAATACTACACTGTCTCCTATCCCATGACTTTTTCATTTTGCCAAGAGTCTCTCATGAGGGACCTTGTCAAAGGCTTTCTGAAAATCCAGATATACTATATCGACCAGCTCACCTTTGTCTACCTGTTTATTCATACCTTCAAAAAAATATAATACATTAGTAAGACAAGACCTTCCTTGACCAAATCCATGTTGGCTTTCTCCCATTAAACCACAACTATCTACATGTTCAGTAACTGTGTTCTTTATAATGGTTTCTACCATTTTGCCCAGTATTGATGTCAGGCTCACCAGTCTATAGTTTCCCAGATCACCCCTGGAACCCTTTTTTAAAAATTGACCATTCTCCAATCTTCGGGTACTACAGATGATTTTAATGATAGTTCACAGATTACTAATAGTAGGTCTGCAATCTCATATTTCAGTTCTTTCAGCACCCTCAGATGTATGCCATCCAGTCCAGGTGATTTCCTACTCTTTAGTTTATCAAATAGTTGTAATACATCTTCTGAGTTTATTGAAATTTGTTTCAATTCTTCTGTTACATCACTTTCAAATACCATTTCAGGCATGGGTAACTTCCCTACATCTTCTTCAGTAAAGAATGAAGCAAAGAATTCATTCAGTCTCTACTACTACTATTATTATTATTATTAATAATAATCATTTAATGTAATATAAACCGCTTTGATTGAAGGAAAAGGCGGTATAGAAAACCTGTTAAATAAATAAATAAATAATTTATAGAGTGCTACAAGGCATACACAGTGCTGCACATGTAAAAAAACAGTCCCTGATCATCAGAGCTTACAATCTAATTAAGACAGACAATACAATAACAGAGAACAAGCGTAAAACTAGGGAAGTTAAGGAGACACACAGGAGAACAAGAGATCAGAATCCAAAAGCAGCCTCAAAAAGGTGAGCATTTAGCATGGATTTGAAAAGGGATAGAGATGAAGCCTGATGTATAGACTCAAGTAGTTTGTTCCAGGCATAAGGAGCAGCAAGGTGGAAGGATCTAAGTCTGGAGATGGCAGTGGAAAAAAAGGGCATAGAGAGAAGCAAGCCATTAGAAGAGCCTTGTCCTTCCTTAGGGCCCCTTATTCCCCTGTATCATTTAATGGTCCAATTGACTCTCTCAAAGATTTTTTGCTACAGACACACTTGAAAGTTTTTATTGTGCATTTTTGCTTCCACAGCAAGCTTTTTTTCAAATTCTCTCTTTGCCTGCCTTATCAATGCCTTGCATCTAATTTGCTAGTGCTTATGTTGTTTCCCGTTTTCATCATTTGGCTCCTTTTTCCATTTTCTGAAAGAAGCTTTTTTGGCTACAACAGCCTCTTTGAGTTCGCCTTTAAACCATGCTGACAGTTTTATGGCCTTCCTTCTACCTTTCTTAAAGCGTGGAATACATATGGTCTGGGTGTCCAAGATAATATTTTTAAATATCACCCATTCTTGATGTAAACCCTTAACCTTTGCAGCTGCTCCTTTTTAGTTTTTCCTTAATTATTTTCCTCATTTTATCATAGTATCCCTTTTGAAAGTTAAAAGGTAGTACCTATGGATTTCTCTGCCATCCTCCCTCCATTTATTAAATTAAATGCGATCATGCTATGATCACTATTGCCAAGTGGTAATAGTGATCTCTTGCACCAGATCCTAATTTTTTTAAACTGCTTTATCAAGCGGTACAGAAAGCCAAATACAGCCTCATAGAAATAAATGAGCTGAAAAATGTAATTTAGAAAATTTCTAACGAAGACTACCTAGAAAAGATAATAAACAGCAAGGGGGGAATGGCTCAGGCTCAACTTAGCAAACCTCTCAGAGGCCTCATGGGGTCCTGAATTATCATTTTATTATTTGGCCAATGGTTTACAATAAGAAGGGGTACAAAATAAAAAGGGAAGCAATAAGAAAGGGGAAGAAAGAGGAGAGGAGAGAAAAAAGGAGACATGCAGAGAGCATCCTTGGAGGAAGAGGATTAGGGAGGAGAGGCCTGAGGGAAGACACACTGGAAGAGCCATGTCTATAGGCCCTTCTTAAATTTGGGGAGGGAGTGTTCTTGGAGGAGGGGAAAAAGGAAGGAATTCTAGAGGGACAGGCCAAGGTAGGTGAAGGAGGATTTCCTAGAGACAACTAGGTGAAGGGCAGGTGGAGGGGCAAGAGCAAAGCTTGTGAAGAGCATAACGTAGGAAGGCAAATATGGTGATATTAGTGTCATGAAAAGGGAGGACAAGCAGAATATAAGGCATGATGATGAGGGGTGAGGAACTTAAATTGTATGTGGAAAGAGACCGGGAGATAGTTAAGACAGGTTAATAGAAGAGAAACTGATGGGTAAAGCGTAGTTACTCACCTGTAACAGGTGATCTCTGGGAACAGCAGGAATTTAGTCTTCACATATGGGGTATCGTCGGTACTGACGGAGCCCGCGTGGGAACGCTCCCCAGCATCCAATAGGAAAGTTTTTGGGAGCATCCCACAGCGCATGTGTGCTGCCTTCCCGCCTCTGTACCTCTCTCACTTCAGTTGAGTTTATAGCTGAGATCAAAGGAGAGAAGTAGAGAAAGAGAGAGATAGAGCCAACTCCTAGGGGAGGTGGGTGGGTTGTGAAGACTAAATTCCTGCTGTTCCCAGAGATCACCTGTTACAGGTGAGTAACTACGCTATCTCCAGGAACAAGCAGGAATGTAGTCTTCACATATGGGGACTCCCCAGCTGAAAGATGCCAAGGGGTGACCCCAGTTGGCTGCGAACCCAGGTGAGATGGGTCATGCTTCCTCCCATGGACCTTAGGCATCCAAACTGTGGATGGTGGGTAGGAGCTGTATTAAGTATGGAAGAGATGTAGAACAGCCTGGCCAAACAAGGCATCCCGACGGGAGTCCTTGTCTAAGCAATAGTGGGCTGTGAAGGTATGTACCGAATTCCAAGTGGCTGCTTTGCAGATGTCATCAATAGAGACAGAACGAAGGTTAGCCATTGAGGTTGCCATTGCTCTCACATTGTGAGCCATGACATGGCCTTCGAGAGAAAGTCCCTTACTCTGATATGTATAGGATATGCAATCTGCAATCCAATTTGACGGAGTTCTTTTAGAAACTGGAAGTCCCAAATGACTAGAGTTAAAAGCCACAAAAAGCTGAGAAGATTTTCTATGTGGCTTAGTTCTTTGTAGATAAAAAGCCAAGGCTCTTTTACAATCCAATGTGTGAAGATTCCTTTCCGCACTGGAGGCATGAGGCCTAGCGAAGAATATAGGAAGATAAACCGACTGGTTTAAATGAAAAGGCGAAACCACCTTTGGCAGAAAGTGAGAATGAGTCCTGAGGACTACTTTATCATGGTGAAACCTTGAATAAGGAGGGTCAGCTACTAACATCTGCAGTTCACTAATGTGTCTTGCAGAAGTGATGGCAATTAGGAAAATAACTTTCCATGAAAGAAACTTTAGGTCTGAAGTGGCTAAAGGTTCAAAGAGCGGTTTCATAAGCTGACCAAGAACAAGATTTAGATCCCATGCCACCGGTGGTGGTTTAATGGGAGGTTTTGTTAAAAGTAGGCCTCTCATAAATCTTGATATAAGCGGATGAGAGGAAATAGGTTGACCATCAAAAGGTTTATGAAAAGCAGCAATAGCACTAAGATGGACCCTAACTGAATTGTTCTTCAGACCAGAAGTTGATAATTGTAGAAGATACTCTAGTAGCAACTCTACAGGTACTAAAATGGGGTTAAGTCCCTTTTGTGAACACCAGATAGAGAACCTTTTCCACTTGAAAGCGTGGGAACGTCTTGTGGAGGGTTTTCTGGAAGCCAGGAGGATATCCTTTACTTCTTGAGAAAGGTCAATATCCTGGAATTCTAGGTTTTCAGTAACCAGGCCCTGAGATGTAGGGACTGGGGATTGGGATGCAGTAAAGATCCGTCCTCCTGCGACAGGAGATCTGGAGCATTCCCCAAATCCAGAGGAGTGGTTTGAGAGAGAAGTAGAAGAAGAGGATACCACGTTTGCCGTGGCCAACATGGAGCTATGAGTATCATACGACCTCTGTCTCTCTGAAGTTTGAATAAAGTCTTGGGAATGAGGGGAATGGATGAGAAGGCATAGAGGAAGTTCTGTCCCCAGTGGAGTAGGAAAGCATCTCTTGCCTGACAGTTTTGAGCCGGAATTCTGGAACAGAATCAGGGAAGTTTGGCATTCTGTAGACTTGCAAAGAGGTCTATATCTGGTGTTCCCCAGATTCGAAACACTCAAGCAAGCTGGTATGACTGGAGGGACCACTCATGTGGCAGCAGTATTCGACTGAGTTTGTCTGCCCACAAGTTTTGAATACCCGGAAGGTATAAGGCAAACAGGTGAATTTGTAACTCTCTGGCGAGGGCCAATATTTGCAAAGCTTCATTGCATAGCGACAGAGAGCCTGTTCCGCCTTGCTTGTTCACATAGAACATAGCTACCTGATTGTCGGTTTGGACCAAAACTGTTTTGTTGCTGAGATGCCCTGAAAGGCTTGAATAGCACTGAAAATGGCTCTCAGCTCTAGGAGGTTTATGTGAAGGGAAACCTCCTGTGAAGTCCAAAGACCCTGAGTGGAGAGATCGTGCAAGGGGGCCCCCCAACCCATTTTGGACACATTTGTCATCAGAGTGGTTTGGCACAGAGGCTGCTGGAAAGGAGAGCCTACAAGGTGGTTTTCCAGGGATTGCAACCATTGCAGGGACAAAATCAGACGTGTGGTAGTTCTGATTTTGTCTGTTAGTCGACCCGAGGCTTGTGACCACTGAGAGGAAAGGGTCCACTGGGCTGCTCGCATGTGGAGGTGAGTATAGGGAACCACATGGACAGTGGATGCCATGTGTCCCAACAGTTGAAGTATCTCCTGAGCAGTAAGGAATACCTTTATAGATGCTTGAGATGCCAATTGTATTATACGTAGACAGCGTGGCTGGGGCAGCAAAGCCCTTGACTGCCATGTGTCTAGACGAGCCCCTATGAATTCTAGAGATTGAGAGGGGGTGAGATGAGATTTTGGGAAGTTTATGACCAGCCCCAAGTATTGAAGAATTCTCATTGCTCGAGAGAGAGCGAAGCTGGCCTCTGGAGCTGTCGATGCTCGAATGAGCCAATCGTCTAAGTAAGGGAAGACAAATATTCCCAGAGTCCTCATAAATGCTGCTACCACTGCAATGCATTTTGTGAAGACTCTTGGAGCAGAGGCTAGTCCGAAGGGAAGAACTCTGTACTGGAAATGTCTTCCTTGGACCAGGAATCAAAGGAACTTCCTGTGATCTGAGTGGATGAGAATATGCGTGTACGCATCTCATAGATCTAGAGAACATAGCCAGTCCTGACTTTGGAGGTATGGTAAAAGTGTTCTGAGGGAGATCATTTTGAACTTTTCTTGGAACAAATATTTGTTTAATTCTCTGAGGCCTAATATAGGTCTGTGTCCCCCTGTCTTCTTTGGAATAAGAAAGTAGGGGAAGTAAAACCCTGTCCCCTGTTGGGGGATGGGTACTTCTTCGATTGCTCCTTGAGCTAGAAGTGATGTGAACTGCCACAAGAGGTTGGTGGCAGGGCCCTGAGAATTGAACTGTTTTATTATTGTAGGTGGGGGCAAGTTGAGAAAATGAAGCTTGTACCCCAGCTGTACAATGGACAGAGTCCAATTTTCTGATGTTATTTGTTGCCATCTTTTGGCAAAAAAGCATAGTCTTCCTGGAATGGTCAAGGCTTCTGGACCTTTTAGGGGCAGAATGACTAAGTTCTCTAGATAGAAGTCAAAGACCCTGAGGGGGCTGGGTCTGCTAAACATAGTAACATAGTAAATGACGGCAGATAAAGACCAGTATGGTCCATCTAGTCTGCCCAGCAATATGACAGGAGTAGGTGCACCCCTTCCCATGTCTCTGTTGAGTCAGTTGAGCTTTTTGAGCTTGCGGCTTTCTTTGCTGTCTGTTCTGTTGTTGCCCCTTCTGGGGAACATGGAGCGAACAGTGAGTTTGATGAGTGTAAGAATGGTAAGGCTTCTTTTTCTTATTGAAAAAGGTTTTTTTGAATATTTTCTTCTTTGCTGGGTTGGCTGTAGACTTTGACAATCTGTTTAAAGTAGTATTGTCAGATTCAAGCTGATTAGCCTTGTCCTGCCAGTACTTGCCAAAGAGATTTTCTCCTGTGCAAGGAATGTTTCCCAGCTTTTCTTGCACCCACCGTTCTAAGTCTGATGCTTGAAGCCAAGCAATACGACGTGCTCCTATGGATATAGCAGAGGTTCTGCTAATACATTCAAAGCAATCAAAGGTTGCACAGTTCATGAATTTAGAGACATTCTGGGCATGCTTGACCAGAATAAGGTAGTCTGTTCTTTTTTCCTCCGAAACACAAGGACTAAGGAGCTCTAAGTCTTTTGTGACTTCTTCCAGGAACACTCCCATATAAAGAATGTAGGAACTGATCCTGTCTCCTAGCATGGAGGATTGAAAGCAGACGGCCAAAGGCATTGAGAGTCCTGGATTCACGGCCTGGAGGATTAGAAAAATGTGTTTTAGCACTCTTGATCTTTCGCATGGCCGTTTCTACTACCATTGAATGGTGTGGTAACTGAGTTTTTTGAAAACCAGGACAACTTGGCACTTGGTACGTAGTGTCAAGACGTCGGGAATGTGAAGATATTGTTAAAGGAGTTTCCCACATTCTCAACATTAGATCATGTAAGATCTTGTGAATGGGAAGCATAGCTGCTTCCTTGGGAGCCATAGGGTATTGTAGAATTCTTAATTCTTCTGCCTTTGCTAAATCACGTATGAAATCCTGGAAGGACATATCCTCTGGAGGAGACATTCTGCGTTGAGGAGAAGGAACCGAATCTTCTAATAGATTCACTCTGGTACCGGTAGAATCGTCAGAGTCATCGGAATCAGAAGACTCAAGCACTGGGTGCTCCTGTAATGCATGGTATCGGTACCGCTCAAAGTTGGTACCAAAATGTCTCGGTTCCTGATCCACGATACCGGAGATTGGCATGGGGGAAGCAGTCCTGTTGAAGCAGGTACTGTCGGTACCGATACATGTTGAACCGTCTGTTGCAGTCTTAGCGGTACTGAAGTTGCTAAGAAGGCTGCTAGACTGCATTCGATAGCAAGGATTCTGTGATCCATCGCTCCTGCCGATGCCTGGGTGCCAGTACCGGTGGAAGTGGCTCCGACCCCAGAACATGGCATCGGTAGTTCCGCAGAGGTGGAGGCCTCTGGAACATCCTGGAGCCCCGCTAGTGCTTTGGAGCCCCAAGACTCCCGCCGGGGCTGTTTTGCTGGTGAAGTATCCTCGAGGGAAACGCCAGTGGCATCTCGATACTTTGAAGGAGATTTACCCTTCGAGGACCGGCTAGTCTTAGAAGACTTCAATTTGGTTACCTGAGATCCATGGGAGGAAAATGAAGCCTTGGAAGACGTCGATGCAACTGATATCGTGTCGGCGGCAAAAAGGGTACCGAGTTTTGCAGCTCTATTCTGCAGGCCCCTTTTGGTCATCCTCATGCAGGAGAGACACTCGGTTGGACAATGTTCAGGACCCAAACATTTTAGACACCAATCATGGGTGTCGGTGATGGAAATGGTACCGCCACATTTTCAGCATTTTTTGAAACCACTAGCTGGTTTCTCCATGCTTGAAGAAAAATGGGCCTAGTGCCCAAAATGGTGCCTAGCATGAGAAGCAGGGAAAGATCCCTGAAGAAATACAAGTTTGTTTGTTTGTTTTAAGGAAAGAAGAAGAGGAGAACCGGCGGTACCGGTAGGCGTCAAATGAAGGCAGACGCGACCACAAAAAACAAGAAATAAAGGTAACTTTTCTGCGGTGACAGGGTACCACGTCCTGTCGGCTCCATGGAAAACGAAGAACTGAAGTGAGAGAGGTACAGAGGCGGAAAGGCAGCACGCATGCTCTGTGGGATGCTCCCAAAAGCTTTCCTATTGGACGCTGGGGAATGTTCCCGTGCGGGCTCCGTTGGTACCGACGATACCCCATATGTGAAGACTACATTCCTGCTTGTTACTGGAGATCAGTGCTAGACACAGGATAGCTGTTGGCTCAAGGAGACAGGAGTGTATTCAAGCTCCAAGCACACAATAGGCCTACAGGGCTCAATCGTACAGTCCATAAGTCTGGGCCAGGGGAGACAGGCCTATATTTACTGCTGCACCAGTCCACACACTTTGCCACTTGCTGGAGTCAATATACAATTAAATCACCAAAATGTCCCTCAGAAAAACAAAATTTCACTTCTTTTTGTCGGAGTGCACCAAGGGAAGAGGGAACTTACATCCATCCACTCCTAACGATTAACTCCATTTTATTCAGTTACAGCTTCATTCATAAATGGTATATAACTTATCTTAGTAAATCCATGACATAGCCAATACTCCCAACCAAGAGCCACAGCCAGGCAAAGCTTCGAGGCACGACATGCACATTTCGGGACTGACTCCCTGTATCAAGTGCTGCTCACTTCTGCTGCTGCCAACTGACAATAATCACTATATATCAAAGCATTTTCTTTCAAGGAACCAAATCGCTTGTATTGGCTGAATTATTCCATCACTCAGAACTAGAACCACCAATCGTAGAAGGGAAACCCCACTGCAACCGGGGAACCCCAAGCTACGTCCTGGATGACATCATAGCATGCTGGGCCAATCGATCTCCTTGTTCAGTCCATCAGAGGAAACAGCACAGTTACTTACCTGTAACAGGTGATCTCTGGGAACAGCAGGAATAAGTCTTCACATATGGGTACGTCGGTACCGACGGAGCCTGCGCGGGAATGCTCCCCAGCTTCCCAAAAAGGAAAGCTTTTGGGAGCATCCCACAGCACCTGCGCGCTGCCTTCCCGCCTTTCCCAACCGCCTCTCCTCAGTTCGAGTTTTAAAGCTGAGACAAAAGAGAGAGAGAGGAAAGGAAAGACAGATAGAGAGATACAACTCCTAGGGGAGGTGGGAGGGTTGTGAAGACTTATTCCTGCTGTTCCCAGAGATCACCTGTTACAGGTAAGTAACTGTGCTATCTCCAGGAACAAGCAGGAATGAGTCTTCACATATGGGGACTCCCTAGCTAAGATGCCTGGGAGAACCCCAAGGATATGAAACCCTGGGAAGGGTTCTACCTCCTCCTATGGATCTCAGGCATCTATCCAGGGATGGAGGGTAGGAGTTGATTAAGAGTGGAACAGGTGTTTGAGAACAGCCTGACCAAACAAGACATCCCGGCGGGAGTCCTTGTCCAAGCAGTAATGGGCTGTGAAGGTATGAACTGAGGCCCAGGTGGCTGCTCGACAGATCTGGTCGATGGACACAGAATTTAGATGAGCCATAGAGGCGGCCATGGCCCTCACATTATGGGCTGTGACATGGCTCTCCAGAGAAAGGTTCTTACTCTGGTAGGCGAAGGAAATACACTGAGCAATCCAATTGGACAGTGTCCTCTTAGAGACTGGAAGTCCCAAATGAGAGGGATCAAAAGCAACAAAGAGCTGGGAAGACTTTCTATGTTGCTGTGTTCTTTGTAAGTAAAAGGCAAGAGCACTTTTACAATCCAGAGTATGAAGATTCTTCTCTGCACTTGATGCATGAGGAGCTGGAAAAAAGACAGGTAAATATACCTCTTGATTAAGATGAAAAGGTGAGACCACTTTAGGCATAAAGTGTGGATTGGTCCTAAGAAATACCTTATCATGATGGAACCTTGTATAAGGTGGATTAGCCACTAAGGCCGGCAGCTCACTGATGCGGCGAGCTGAGGTGACTGCAATGAGGAAAATAACCTTCCAGGAAAGAAATTTCAAGGAGGTGGTGGCTAAGGGTTCAAAAGGAGGCTTCATAAGCTGACCAAGAACCAGATTTAAATCCCATGCCACCGGAGGAGGCCTAATGGGATGTCTAGTTAAAGTTAGGCCTCTCATGAATCTTGCAATAAGAGGATGAGAGGAAACAGGTTGTCCATTGATAGGCTTAAGGGATGCTGCAATAGCACTCAAATGGATCCTTACTGAATTCGTCTTAAGGCCTGCATCGGAAAGATGCAGGAGGTATTCCAATAGAGAATTCAAAGGTAGTGCTAGAGGGTTGAGACTCCTTTCAGCACACCAAATGGAAAATCTTTTCCATTTAAAAGCATAGGAACGTCTAGTGGAAGGTTTTCTGGAAGCATGGAGGATATCCTTCACTTGTTGAGAAAGATTCCAGCTTTGAAGGTCTAGGCTTTCAGTAACCAAGCTCTGAGGTGAAGGGACTTGGGGTTTGGGTGCCACAAAGTCCCCTCCTCCTGGGACAGAAGGTCTGGAGCAGCTCCCAAGTCCAGAGAGGGGGCTTGGGAGAGATGCAGAAGTAGAGGGTACCACACTTGGCGTGGCCAGCGTGGAGCTATGAGGATCATAGATCCTTGATCCCTCTGGAGTTTGAACAGAGTCTTGGGAATCAAGGGAATGGGTGGAAAGGCATACAGGAAACCCTGACCCCAGTGAAGGAGGAAGGCATCCTTGGCCTGAACTCCCTGACACGGAATTCTGGAACAGAACCGGGGAAGTTTGGCATTCCACGGACTTGCAAAGAGGTCTATGTCCGGGGTTCCCCATTCTTGGAAGATTCTGAGTACCTGATCCATGTGCAGGGACCATTCGTGTGGGAGCAGAACTCGACTGAATCTGTCTGCCCAAGAGTTTTGAATTCCTGGGAGGTATACTGCCAGGAGATGGATTTGATGCTCTCTGGCGAAGGCCCACAATCTTAAAGCTTAGTTGCAAAGCGACAGAGAACCAGTTCCTCCTTGCTTGTTTATGTAAAACATAGCTACTTGATTGTCCGTATGAATGAGGACTGTCTTGTAGCTGAGCAGGGTATGAAAGACCTTGAGAGCTAGAAAGACTGCTCGAAGCTCCAAGAGATTGATATGAAGAAAGGTCTCCTGTGGGGATCAAGTGCCTTGGGTGGAGAGGTCTTGTAGATGAGCTCCCCAACCTGTTTGGGAGGCATCTGTTGTGAGAGTTGCTTGGGGCAACAATTGTTGGAAGGGGGACCCCAGCAACAGATTTTGAGTGGACATCCACCACTGGAGAGACCAAAAGAGACATTTGGAGGTTGCTATTTGGTCTGAGAGAACTCCTGATGCTTGAGTCCACTGGGTGGACAAAGTCCATTGGGGCTGCTCTCATATGTAGGCGAGCATAGGGTACCACATGCACTGTGGAAGCCATGTGGCCTAGCAGTTGTAGCGTCTCCCGGGCAGTTAAGTGGCTCTTTGACTGAACCTGAGAGGCTAACTGCACTAGGCGTAGGCAACGGGCCTGAGGAAGATAGGCCCTTGCAGTGGTAGTATCTAGCCAGGCCCCTATGAACTCTAGGGACTGAGTAGGGGTGAGCTGGGACTTTGGGAGGTTTACCACAAGTCCCAGATACTGTAGAATGCGCCTTGTGCAGTCCAGGGAAGTCTGGGCCTCTGACTGAGATGGAGCTCAGATGAGCCAGTCGTCCAGGTATGGGAATACAAATATTCCCAGAGTGCGTAGAAATGCAGCTACTGTTGCCATGCATTTGGTGAACACTCTTGGGGCAGAGGCCAGACCAAACGGAAGCACCCTGTATTGATAATGTTTTCCTTGGAAAAGAAAATGGAGGAATCTTCTGTGAGATGGATGGATGAGGACATGTGTGTACGCATCCTTGAGATCTACAGAACAAAGCCAATCCTGACTTTGAAGGTATGGAAGGAGAGTGCCCAGAGAAAGCATCTTGAACTTCTCCTTGCATAGAAATTTGTTCAATTCCTTGAGATCTAATATGGGTCTGTATCCCCCTGTCTTCTTTGGAATGAGAAAATAGGGGGAGTAAAACCCTGACCCTTGTTGAAGAAGGGAAACTTCTTCTATTGCCCCTTGGGCAAGAAGGGTAGCCACCTAGAAGGTCGAGAAGAGATGTGGGAGAATTGAAATGTCTCACCATGGTGTGGGGAGGAAGGTCTGAGAAATGAAGTTTGTAGCCCTCTCTTATGATGGAGAGGGTCCACTGCTCTGATGTAATCTGCTCTGATGTAATCTGCTCCCATCTGGGAGCAAAATGAGCTAACCTTCCTGGAATGGTGAGAGGTTCTGGCTGTTTTAAAGCCAGAAAGGCTAAGTTCTCTAGTATCAAGTCAAAAACCCTGAGGAGGTTGGGCCTGCTGAGTTGCAGCAGCCCCTGTAGTCTTAGGCCTGGCCTGTTTAGGTTGCTGATGCTTAGTAACAAAGCGACCTGTAGAGGATTGTTGGCCAGAAGTAGAAGGGAATCTGCCCTTTTTGAAAAAAGACTTCTTGAAGGGTTTTTTCTTGGCCGGAATGGAGGTTGACTTTGAAAGTCTATCCAGAGCAGAATTTTCTGCATCCATTTGAGTGGCTTTTATTTGCCATTCTTTGCCAAAGAGGTTTTCACCTGTACAGGGAAGATTTCCTAATCCATCTTGGACCCAGGGTTCTAAATCAGAAGCCTGGAGCCAAGCAATTCTGCGAGCAGCTATGGCAATGCCAGAAGCTCTGCTGGCACCTTCAAAGGAATCAAAGGCTGCCCTGTTGGAAAACTTTGAAATGTCTTGAGTAAAAGCCAAATGAGGAATTCATCCCTTTTATCTTCTGGTAGAAAAGGGAGGAAAGTGTGCAGTTTATCTGCAACGTCCTTTAGAAACATACCCATGTAAAGACTATAGGAGTTGATTCTGGCAATAAGCATACTGGCTTGGAAGATTTTCCTACCAAAAGCATCCAAGGTCCTGCAAGGTCCTGCATTCTCTTCCTGGAGGAGCAGAAGAGTGTCTCTTTGTACTCTTTATCCTCTTCATAGCTGACTGCACCACAATGGAATGGTGAGGAAGCTGTGTTTTATGAAAACCAGGACAGGGAGGGACACGATACATAGTGTCCAATCTGCAAGAATGAGGAGAGATAGTGAGAGGAGTCTCCCATAAATCAATCATGTGTTCATAAAGAATCTCATGAATTGGTAAGGTGACTGCCTCTTTAGGAGCCTTAGAATAACCTCTGGAGGAGACATTCTTCTTTTTGGAGAAGAAGGCTCTTCAGGAAGGGTTATAGATACTTCAGCAGACTCCTGTGATGTATCAGAATCACCAGAGGAATCGAAGTACCGTCTGTCAGGGTGCTCTTCTAACGCTCGGTACGCATATCGAGCAGTATCGACATCGGGCGTCATCGGAACCGGATCGGTACCGATGAGCAGCCCTGGACAAGGAACTGCTGCAGTCAGTATCCTGGTCGATGCCGATGCAGTCGGTACCGGTATCAGCGCTGGCGCCGGTACCCGAGTCGATACCGACAACAGAGTTTGTTGTGGTATCAACGGCGTCACAGCTTGGATGAAGGCACTGATAGCCTGCTGCATGGACAGAACATTCTGATCCATCAACGCCATGAATGCCTGGAACTCGGTACCGGAAGGTTGTGCCGGTACCCCAGAGCATTCTAACAGGTGATCGGTCGAGGCGGTGCCATCGATGTTAACCTGTAACCCCATAGGTGTAGCTTTGGAAGCCGGAGCTTCCTGCCGGGGTTGTTTTGCCGGTGCAGGATCCTCGAGGGCAAGCCCGGAGGCATCTCGATGCTTAGAGGGAGATCTACCCTTCGAGGACCGGCTGGATTTATGTTTGGTTATCTGAGATCCATTGGGGGAAGAAGAAGCCCTGGAAGACATCGATGCCACCGAAGCTGCTTCAGTGGGAAATAGCACATGGAGCTTAGCTGCTCGGTTCTGTAAACCCCATTTAGACATCAGAGAGCAGGACGGACAATCCGAAATGGAGTGTTCAGGACCCAAACATTTAAGACACCATTCATGGGTGCCTGAAACAGAAATAGTACCGCTGCACTTAGTGCATTTCTTAAACCCGGAGGCTGGTTTTTCCATGAGGAAAATTTCTTGTGAGGCCTAAGGCCCAAAAAGAAAAATACACTAAGTGAGGGTAAAATATATAGTTTTTTTTTTTGTTGTTTTTTTTTAAAAGAGAAGAAAGAAAAGACCGGCGGTACCGGTCCGGAGTCGGGGAAGGCAGACATGTGACCAAAGAAAGAAAATAAAATAAAGAACTTCTTCAGCGGTGACAGGGCTCGACCTGCTGGCTCCGCGGCAAAGAAGAACTGAGGAGAGGCGGTTGGGAAAGGCGGGAAGGCAGCGCGCAGGCGCTGTGGGATGCTCCCAAAAGCTTTCCTTTTTGGGAAGCTGGGGAGCGTTCCCGCGCAGGCTCCGTCGGTACCGACGTACCCATATGCGAAGACTCATTCCTGCTTGTTCCCGGAGATTGATTTTAACTGGTAAATCCACTGCTGTTCCTTACGCTGTAACCGAGTGAGCCAATCGCCCCCCCCCCCCTGGGATTTTGCGGTACATGATCGATTATCGTCCACTGCAACTCAGAGAAATTGTGGTGAACTGCCATGCAGTGCTCCACAACTGTCACGGATTTACTAAGATAAGTTATATACCAGTTATGAATGAACCTGTAACTGAATATAATGGAGTTCACCGGTAGGAGTGGATGGATGTAAATTCCCTCTTCCCTCGGTGCACTCCGACAAAAATAAGTGAAAATTCTGTTTTTTTGGAGAGACTTTTTGGTGATTTAATTGTATATTGATACTGATATTTATATCATCACCTTTGGGGATTTTTTTGAGTGGACCTGCTGGAGTCAGACAATATTGGCTTCTCTCAGTGCTGCACCAGCAGATTTACTAAATGATATCACTGAAAGTTGTTCAAGTCTGCCTCCACCTGCTGGCAAGGGAGCATAACCCCCTGATCTGGAGTGGTCTAGCAGGATAAGATAAAAAAAAGTGGGGACAAGTTATAGCAACAGGATAAAATCAAAATAAACATAACTATCTCTTATATCTCAACAAATAGGGGTGACCTACACAGAGTGGTGGGTACTCCTCTAAAGAAAGGCAAGGGGAGGGGTGACCTGCACTCTTGCCGCCTTGTTGGGCAGACTAGATGAGCCATTCTGGTCTTTATCTGCTGTCATTTACTATGTTAATATGTAAGTTGGATGCTGCTGCTCCCTTACTTTTGAGATATGCCAAGTTCTTATGAACTGGAATGACCACTGTTGGAAACAGGATACTGGGCTTGATGGACCTTTGGTCTGACCCAGTATGGCAGTTTTTATGTTGTTATGTACCAGTCAGTGTAGTGTTGCATTTGGCAGTGACTGCCCTATGAGCTTCAACACAATCCTATCTGAAATCTTTACGGGTCTCTTTTTTTTTGCTGGTCTCTCTGAGCCAATGAGGCTGTGAGTTAGAGAGGGGCTGTTAATGCAAGCTTTGGTACAACTAAAACACAAAATTAAAAGCACAGATTAACATTGGATGAGCTTCTCCTGGGTCGATGGCGGTGGCAACATCACCTCCCTCCTGCTTCTGCTGCTGATCTATAGCTACTGAGAAGAAGCGTGTCAGCAGCAAGTTAAGAATTCGGAGGAAAAAAGAAGTGTGGGGTCTTGGTGACTCCAGTATTCTCGAAGGCTCTGTTGTTCCCACCCTCTTTTTGTGTCAGAGGGAGGTGGGTCCGGCAGGGCCTTCCAAGCGTGTCGGAGTCGTGAAGATCCCGTGCTTTTCATTTTGTGATTCGTGCTGCTGCTGCAAGGTTGAAAGAGAGGGTAGCAGGCTGGGGGGGGGGAGTGAAGTGATTAATACATTTTTTTTTAATCTCTGGGTCGTTGGGTGTTCCTGGGCCTGGGTGGGGGTCCGCGATGCAGATTGGGCAGCCCCAGTCATTCTTTTCTCTCGGGGCTACGGCAATGTGATTTTTCCGGTATCCTCCCCCCTTCGGAACCACAATCAAAGAAGGCTCAGGAACAGCTTGGATGTAAAACAAATGTATTATTCCTTAGATTACAGTACTGAGAGAGGTGATGCTGGAGATCAGGTACTGGGCAAGGGGGAAGAATGGGAGGACAAATGCTGGATATGGGGTAGAGGGCATATGACAAATGGTGGCCGTGGGGGAGCAGAGGGTAGATGGTGGCCATTGGGGTGGTACAGAGGGCAGATGGTGGCCATGGGGTGTGGAAGGCAAAGGGAAGATGGAGGCCACAGGGTGGGGAAGGTAGAGGACAGATGATAGACATGGGATATGGATACAGAGCAGACGCTGGACTCGGGTGGGGGCCATAGGGAATGGAGAGCAGATGCTGGACATAGTGTGGAGATAGAGGAGAATGGGCAGATGCTGGCCATAGAGTAGGGGGTAGAGGACAAATGCTGACCATGGGGGGTGGGAAGTAGAGGACAGGTGCTGGTATTGAGGTGAGGGTGGTAGAGGGAAGATGGTGGCCACAGGGTGGGAGAGGCAGAGGACAGATGGTGAACATGGAATTAGGGTAGAGAGCAGATTCTAGACTCAGGATAGGAGGTATAGGGGATGGAGAGCTGATGCTGGATACGGGGGGGAGGGCAGATAGGGGAGAAAAGGCAGATTCTAGAAATGGAGTGATGGAGGGCAGATTCTGGACACGGGACAGCGATAGGGGAGATGCTGGATACAGATAGAGAGATGTTGGATATTGAGGGGTAGAAATGAGAAAGAGATAGTGGTCATTTGGAGGGAATGTGAGTGAGAAGAGATGGTGGACACAGGGGAAGGGAGAAGGAGAGGAAGATGTGAAATGCTGGGCAAGGGGTGTCGGGAGAAAAGGAGGATATATTGGACAATGAGGAGGAATATGGAGAGGGGGAATAGTAGACATGGTGGAGTGATAAAAAGGGTGTGTGGCACTGGATGGAGGAGAGAGGGGGAGACTGGATAGGAGAGATGCTGGACACTGGGGGAGGAAGACAAAAGAGAGTTAGCTGAAGACGGGAATAAGAGGCTGAGGAAGGAGAGGGTTTTGTTAAGGGTTGAAAAGTGATAGGTGCAGTAAGAAGAGGGGGGATAAAAGACTGGATGGTAAGAGGGAGAAGTAAAATCTGATTTGATAGAGATTAAAAATGCATGGAAGAAAGTTAAAAAGGAAAGATAAATGTCAGTGATGTAAGAAAGTGAAGATGACAGGAGAGGAGAGAACTAGAAGATGAGCCAGAAAACTCAGGTGTTAAGAAAAGACAGAAAAGCAAAAATCAGAGGCTGAAAGCAACATGATCAGGGAATATAATGACCAGTCAGCAAAGGTAGGAAAATTAATTTTATTTTCAATTTAGCAAATGGAATATGTCTGTGGAATTTCCATGTTTTATATTTTGCAGAATACAGAGGCACATGCATCTCTTTCTGTTTCATTGGGGTGGGGTTGTATAGTGTTGCACATGCCATGTAACGCTATACAAATGATAAGTAGCAGTAGTAATATTGCCGTGTCCTGAATAAACCTGTTCTTGTCTGATTTCTGAAGCTAAGCAGCATTGGACTTGGCTAGTATTTGGATAGGTTACCACATTGGAATACCAGGGGCTGTAAATTTGCTGTGTATAAGATCATCTGATAATCTACTTCCAGTCGTACCTTGCCAAGAAAAACCAGGGGCTAGTTTGCCCGAAGTCAGTAATGACTTGACGGCCCACCACCATGTCTAGTTTTAGTCTGCAGTAATTCATTCCCCACTTGATGAGCTCTATCAGTTTTCTGAATGAGTGACTGAGGTCGGGTGTTCTGTTAGTAAACTAGCTTGTTCACATTTTTGAACAGATGTATGGATGTTTTAGGGCCCACTGCAATATTTAAGGTGTTGCTCTTCTCTAGATATGTCCCTTCTGTGAGTTTTGGAAGTTGATGCTGTTATGGTATGGTAGATTTTCTGTATAGATCCTGAATAATTTTTTGTAAGGTTTTATATTACATCACAATATGCCCACTACTGGTGAGGGTTTATATTGCTGTTACTGAGATGAGACAGAACCAGAAATTATTTTTGTATGCTTTCTATACAAAATGTCCTAAGTTCTGCTCTACACCCATTGTTTGGAGAAAGGTTTATTTGGATAAAGAACATATGTTCAAAGGGAAAAAGTAAGAACCACAGCATGGTTTAAGCTACTATCCGTGGTTCTCACCTTTTTCTTTTTGTTCCTTGCGATCACCTTGCATCTCTTTTGTCTTTTGCAGAATGGGGAAATTAGGCCTTGCCACCTAATTTTCTTTATTGAGTCCCTCCAGTCCCATCCAGATGCGTGAGGTTTATGTCCTATCACCAAAAGATGGAGACCGAGAACCCCTGGTTTTGATGATATCACACTATAAGGGGACATGTGTACAAAGCAGACTCCAGAAGAGAAAATTAAGCAAATATCGCAACCAAACTGATTTTTTTTTCAAACTACGAACATTAAAACAGATAGGAACCGAATATTAGAATCTTGCAGGAGACCAAGCACTGAAAAGCCAGCACCAATCCCCTCAGAAAACAAGGAATATATGTAAATTTACAAATATCTGGATGCAGCGCTAATGCATTCTCCACTGCTTGCACACCCGGGCTTGCTAAGGACTGAATGGGTGGGTTCTGGACTGGACTGGACTGGAGGGACCCAAGGAAAAAAAATGAGCAGGTAAGGCCTAATTTTACCTTCCATATCATCCCTCCAGTCCAGTCCCAATGCATGGGATATGCCAGGCATCCACATCATCCCTTGACTATACTTCCAAACGATAATGCTGCACAAAGGAATGAAGAGACAACCATGTCACTGCTTTTAAAATATCCATTGAAGGCACTAGGCCGTACTCAGTCCAGGACGTTGCTTAGGCTCTCAAGCACTCTGGAATCTGTCTGCACTTGAGTAAATACACTGAAGCAATAGCTTCCTTCAGCCAATGCACAATAGATGCCTTCGAAGCCACCTCCTTTTTGCGTGGACCTCCAAATAAAACAAAGAGATGATCAGATCTCCTAAATGCTTCTGTGTGCTTAAGGTAGTGACGAAGAACCCTAAGAACATCTAACCGATGCAAATGACTTGACATTGATCTCTGCTCCGAAGCAGAAAATACAAGTAGAGACAATGACTGGTTGACATAAAAGGCTGATATCACCTTGGGTAAAAAGGATGGAACCAGATGATGAATCACCTCCTCTATGGAGAATAAAAGAAAAAGTTCCCATCAAGAGAGTGCTTGAAACTCTGAAGTCCTATGTGCTGAACAGATTGCAATTAGAAAGACCACTTTCAAGGTAAGATCCTTAAGAGAAGCTTGACCAAGAGGCTCAAAAGTCTCCCCCGTAAGCGCTGATAATACCAGATTCAAGACCTACGGAGGAACAATCTGGTGCAATGGTGGGCAAACTTGCTTAACTCTCTTAAGAAAATGAACTACATCCAGATGTAAAGCTATAGAGGCACCCTGCAGCTGACCTCTATAACATGCCAAGGCCTGCCACTTGTATCTGCAAAGAGTTCAGAGCAAGACCTCTGTCCAAACTGTCCTGGAGAAAAGCAAGAATATACAGCAGTAAAGAAGAGAGGGCCCGCAAGCCTCTGCTCTCACACCAGTCTTCAAAGATACACCATACTCTAACATACGTCAGAGAAGTAGATCTTTTACGCACTTTAAATAAAGTGACAATTACTTGTGCTGAGTAACCTTTTTTCTTCAACCCAGCCCTTTCAAGAGCCAGGTCAGAAGTGAGAACCAAGCCACTTCTGCAATGAAAATGGAACCCTGTGACAACAGGTTGTGCATCAGAGGAAGATGTCAAGGAAGTTCCATCAACATCCGAACCAAGGCCTCCAAGGCCAGTCAGGTGCTATCAAGATTACCCGCCCCCAATGAGCCTTTATCTTCTGTAGGACTCTACCTATAAGAAGTCAAGAGGCAAACACAAACAGGAGCACACCATTTGGCCAAGGATGAGTTACAGCATCCATCCACTCTGACCCACTTTCTCACCTGCGGCTGAAGAACTGTTCCACCTTGGATTTGGGAACTGTCACCATCAGATCCATGACTGGCGCACCCTAACGACGAACGATGGACTGGAAAACTGACTTCCCCAGAGACCACTCTCCCGAATCTAACCAATATTGACTGAGAAAATCAGCCTGTATGTTTTTGTTTCCTGCCACATGAGCCACTGAGAGAGCGAGGAGGTGAATCTCCACCCACTGGAGCAGAGGGGTCACCTCATTGGCCAACAGAGCACTGTTGTTCTGGCCTGATGATTGAGATAAGCTATGGTCTTTGCATTGTCCGCAAAGATTCAAACCACTTTGCGCTATAACAGTGGTTGAAAGTTCTGGAGAGCCAGAAAAACTATTCTCATCTCTAAGCGGTTTATGGACCAATGGTCTCCTCCAGGGACCACGGCCATGAGTCACCCTGGACTGGCAATGTTCTCCCCAGCCAGAAAGACTGGCATCCATGGTCAAAATCACCCACTGGGGTGACTCGAGTGGAATCCTCACAAGCAGTTTGCTGGAATCCATTCACCAAGACAGGCTCACTTGCATTTCCTGCGGACAGGGCAATCTCTTCACAGAGAATGCATTTGGAAAGATCAATGGGATAGTAAGGCCCTCTGCAGCGACATCATATGAGCCCTGGCCCATGGTACAAGATCCAAAGTTGCAGCCATGAACCCCAGAAGCTGCAGATAACTCCGGACCATAAGAGCTCTCATTTGGGAAAACCTGCAAACCTGATCTTGAATCTTCGATACTTGATCTCAAGGAAGGGTCACCAACCCTATATCTGTGTGAAAATGAGTCTCTAGATACGTTAGATCCTGCATCGGCTCCAAGTTGCTCTTGCTGAAGTTGATAACTCATCCCAAACTCTGGAGAAGGGTTATGACCTGGCTGGTCACCTCTCGACTTTCCTGAGCTGATTTTGCCCTTATCAACCAATCTTCTAGATACAGATGCACCAATACATCCTCTTGCCAAAGAGTGGCGGCTACCACTACCATTACATTTGAAAAGGTTTGGGGTGCTGTGGTAAGGCCAAAGGGTAAAGCCCGAAATTGAAAATGACCCATGGGCACCACAAAGCGCAGACTTCTCTGAGGATCCAGATGGATAGGAATGTGCAGATAGACTTTGGACAAGTCCAGTGAAGTAAAAAAAAACCCTCACTCTTTCTTATCTCCACTATGACAGATTGTAAAGTCTCCATATGAAAATGAGTTATCCCCAAGGCTTGATTGATATGCTTGAGATCTATTACTAGACGAAAGGATCCCTCCTTTTTAGGAACCACAAAATTAATTATCAACCGAGACCTAGTTCTGCTGAAGGCACCCTGACTACTGCTTTTAACTGGATTAGCTTCAGAAGCATGTCTGCCGCTGCCCTGACCTTGGCCAGAGCCTTGAAAGGTGACAACATAAAGGCGTCGGAGAGGGGTCATGCTAACTCCAGGGAATAGCCTTCCCCAATTACTTCTAGAACCCACTGGTCTGAGATGATCTGGACCCAAGCGGAGTAAAAGGTTTGTAGCCGACTGCCTACCGGAATCAACTCTATCTGAGTTCCTTTGGCTTCACTCAGACTTTTTGGGAGCCCCCATGGATCCCCCATAGAATCCTCTATCTGCTCTTTGGCCCCTTCGAAAGGGCTGTCCCTGAAGTGAATAGTGTAAAAACTGAAAGGACACAAAATAAGCTGTCCGAAAGCTGCGATAGTTTTTGAAGTCATATTTATCGGCCAATGACATCATCATCACACCTCCCCTGTCCACCTGATCTTTCTCAGCTTCCACATGGTTAACATCTAATCTCCTTCATCTTAACCTCTCAAAAGACCTCCGCAATATGGTTGACCTTGTGCCACCGCTCCCTCTCTGTCTCCCACTCTTTGGGATTTGTCTATCTCACTGGTCCCATCTATTCATTATCTGGGTGTTATCTTAGACTCTTCTCTGTAATTTCATGATCATATTTCTTCGCTCACCCGGCACTCTTACTTCTTTCTTTGCCAGATTTGTTTGGTTCGTTCTGTGCTTCCTTCTTCGTGCCTGATCACCCTCCTTTGGTCACTAGTAATCTCTAGGATTGACTACTGCAACTCTGTTCTGGCTGGTATCCCACAATTTCAGCTACACAGCCTTCAGCTAATTCAAAATACTGCTGTCAGGACTCTCTCTCATGCCACCTATTACGACCGTCCTCATCTCATTCAACTCCGCTGGTTGTCTTTTAACTTTCGTTTCCGTTACAAACTCCTCATCCTCACCCACCAGGCCTTTCACACTCATACACCACAATATCTCTCTGACTCACTGCAGTTTCACAGTATCTCTCATAGTCTCCATTCTAACATGTCAATCACTTGCACCTTCCTTCCCCTTCATGTGCCCACCTGGAATCCACTCATCACTCCGCCTTCTCCTTTTTAGGACTCTCCCTCTGGAACTCTTTACCCTCTACTGTCCGCCAGGAACACTCCCCAGATTCAAAGCTCTCCTTAAGACCCATCTTTTCTGTGCCGCTTATGATCTTCCTTCCACTGACCCCTAACATCCCCTTAGTCTCCCCTCTCCCTCCCCCTTCTTACCCTTGTATGATTGTGAACTTTCCTATCCAAAATTGTAGTTCCTTTCCTCTTTCTGGCCTTAGCTTTTCTGGTTTTGTTTTTTTTGTAAACCGTCCTGATGCCACAAAGGTGCGGTATTTCAAGTGATAATAAAGAATAAAGAAAGAAAGAATAAAGACCCCAATCAGGGGCCGGTGTTTCCCCTGACTTAGGTTTATCCTCTGGAAGCCCTGGTACTTTAGCCTCATCCAATTTCTTCATTAACTTATCAAGTGCTTCACCAAAAAGAAGCTTTCCTTTAAAAGGTAGCTTAATAAGACATGTCTTGGAGGCCACATCTGCAGACCAATTACAGAGCCACAAAAGACACTGCGCTGAGATGACAAAGGCTATATTCTTAGCTGAAGCCCTAACCAGGTCATGGAACACATCAGCGAGATAGGCCAAACCTGATTCCAATTTAGCTGCATCCAACACTGTATCTTGAGCATCAGGAAACCCGGCAGACCCTGAACCCATCTCAAACATGCTTGAGTTACATAGGCTCCACACACAGATGCCTGTAAAGCCAGAGCAGTAATCTCAAAAGACTGCTTCAGAAGGGTTTCCAGTTTATGATCCTAAGCATCTTTTAGCGCTGCTCCTTCTTCTATTGGAATTGTTGTCTTCTTGGTTACCGCCAAAACCAACGCATCCCCTTAGGAAGTCTCAAAGGATCCTTCTCCTCCTGAGGAATCGGATACAGGCAAGCCATGGACCTCCTCACTTGCAAGCCCACTTCTGGCCTTTCCCATTTTGCTACTATCATCTCCTTTATGGCACTATGAAGAGGAAAGGACTTCTTGGGTTTCTGAATGCCCTGTAACAACATATCCTCCAGAGGACCTTCGTTCGCTGGGGAATCATGCACAATATTAAGGGTGGACAGCACCTGGCAAGCAATGCCTGGAGCTCTTCACGTCTAAACACTCTGCCAACACTAGGATCTTCCCCAGGAGGAATCTTGCCTTCCTCCAAATCCTCAGGCAAAGATTCCTCCCAAAGCCCGGAAGGACCCTCCAATGGATCACTGGAGCCCCCCAAGCTTGCTGAAACTTGGTTATATTTATAATATATTTTTTTCTTTATTCTTGGGGAAACCATCTGATTGGTCTTATGAGTGAGGGTCCCTCCATTTTGGCGGTGGGGAGGGGGGGATGTCATCTCATTTCTTGCCTCAGGCATCAGATTGCCTTGAGCTGCTCCTGGTAGATTGTCTGTCTGTGCGTGTATGTAATATGTAGTGTGGAAATGAAGTGTTTATGTGTGTGCGAATGTGTATGTGTGTGGTGCCTCTGTGTGTATCGGTCATGTGAAGGTGGGGTGCGTGTGTGTGTGCAGTGTGGGCAGGGTAGGCCCAAGGGTTTCTGCGGCCCAAGGCAGAAATCCCGGCCTCTCTGCCCCCCCCCCACCCCCCCTCAGCTGCTGCTTCCGATTCCATCTTGGGAGGAGGAGAAGGCGGGCAGCGGCAGCATTTCCAAAAGTGACAGCTTTTTGCCGCCGCTTTTGGAAATACTGCCGCTGCCCGCCTCCCTCCCTCAAATCGGTGGCAGTTGGGGGGGAGAGGCACAGCCGTCCATGTGTGCCACTGCTGGTGGTCACCTAGCTCGCCTAGTGGACAGGCCGGCCTGAGTGTGGGGGTGGGATGCATGTGTGTATGTTCCAGGGGGAGATGACCCTCTAGCATATACAGATCATTTTTGTCCCCGTGAATTCATCCCTTTAACTTCCACCTTGCACTCTTCCCTCACCACTTCGGTCCCTCCCCACTCTCTGTTCCCCCTTCAGACTCTCTCCCCTTCTCCCTTCCCCTCAGCACCCCCAGCCCCTGCCCTTCATTCCCCCATCCTCCTTACTTTTCTTTTTTAAGGTACTGCCTCTTTAAATTTTTGCTGCCTCACTCCCCATCTTACTTTTTTTTTTCTGAAGGCTCCGATCCCATGGGCTCTCTGCTGCTTTGGGCTTCCCCTCCTGTTCTACCCATGGGGATCTAATCTCCTCCTGTAGGCAGACAGAAGGGATCTTTGTCATAACTGCAGCTTTCTCCTCATCTTCGCTTACAACTCCTTCTTCCTGCTTGCATTAAAGCCGCAATCGCAACAAAGATCCCTCCTGCTCTGCCCATGGGAGATCGGATCAGATCCCCATGGGCAGATGGAAGGGGTCTTCTGCCCATGATCGTATTTGAAAAAAAAAAAGTGGGGACGTGGAGCAAATCTCAGGCACCAGGTATAAATTTCTGATCACCATGGCAACCTGGCACCTGGGCTTTGTTGAGCCACGCCTTAATCTAGCCCTACCTATGGCAACAGATCCTAGCTGGTGGTAGATACAGAAACCAATAAGAAAGCAGTACAATTCAATTAGTAGCTTTCACAGGAGAAATAACAGCAAAGAAAATGAAATACATACAGAGCTGGTGGAAAGATATGAGGTGCCCTAGGTGAACCTCATTTCTGGTGCCCCCCCCCCCCCCCGCTCCTGTTCCCGCCCTTCTCCGGGATCTTCAGCAGTGGCAATGACTTTAAACGGCACAGCGTGCTTACGGAAACCTCTGTCTCTGCGTTCTGTTCATGATTTCTCTCCCTCCGACACAGGCTTCCTGCTTGCATAGGGGCGGAAGCAGCTGAGACTGTTTAAAGTCACTGCTGCTGCTGCAGGTCCCAGAGAGGGGTGACAACAGCAGCAATGGGCTACCTTTAGATCTCTGGTGCTCTAGGTGACTGCCCAGTTCACCTAATGGTAGCACTGGTCCTGAATATGTATGATAATAATGCAAAATGCAGTGTACCACAGCTAGGGAATTATTTTTAATCCCTGTGTGTACATGTGTGTTTTTATCTGCTGTGTGTTCCATGCATGTTGTGCATGTGGTTTGTCTACAGGCCTAAATCTTCCTTGCAGCCATTTAAGCCCTTATCTTTTTGCCAGTGGAAATGGTAGTTAGGGAAGATAAGACTTCTGCCATTAACAAACACTGCTGCTCACAGTGGGTGTTGTAAGGACAGTCTGCATAACAACACCCACAACAGTAACGTTTGATCATAATCCAGGAATATTCAAACTATGGCTTTTTGATCACTCAAAATTGTTTATATCTTTAAATACCTCAATCATTTTCAGCTTGAATTTCAAGGTCAGAAAAAGGCTAACACATGAGTGCAAGTCTTAGAGACCTGAATGTAGTTTAATGCACATGCCACTCCTGCGAACTGTTTGGCCACAGTTGCTTCATCGTGGAAAAGAAAACAAACCTTTGCCAATCTGTATTGCAACAGCAGTGGTCACTTTCAAGAGGCACTGAATGGTACCACAGCAACGAAATAAAAATAGCACAGGGGAAAAACAGGGAAGCGAATAATCGCAGGTTAAGTACTCAGTAAGCAAAAACTCAGAAGCACTTCCACATATGAGCGTTTCTGTTGGTGCTGGTTTAAAAATCAGGACAGTGCTCAGACGAGCAAGAAAACAGACTTCCAAGGCTCTCTTCCTTCATTTCAAAAAAGGTGGAGATAGAGGGAAAGCAGAGAAGATTTAACACTCCCTTACGATAGGGCAATCCTTACTGACAAGCATCCAAAAGTTAACAAATTGGCATGGAAAACAGAAGTGTGACTGATTATACAGAGTTGCCGAGTTACCCAGTTCCAAGAGTGAGATTTTAAGTCAGTCCTGGATTTCTAACGATCTCATTCAGAAGCATTACGGGAACTGCAGCACCGATTCCAATGGGTAACATCAGGGACTACAAATACTATACTGGATTGCAATGCAAATTTAAAACCAGAACTGGCAAAAATATCTCACACCAGGAACTGGGTAACCTGACAACTCTGGATTATGGGGGCAGTTTTCAAACTATGCGGGTATTTCATCTGGACTTCGAAGGAAAACCATGCAGGTGCATTTCCTTTGAAATTTGCCAATAGCATGCACATGAAATTCACCCACATAGTCTGTACCTGCTCTTTTGTACGACCTGAGGGGGGAGGGTGGAAATGGTGCGCATAAATTTGAAATTGTCAAGTACGCATGCTATTTTCCTCTCCCAACTTAAACATACCCAAGGGAACACCTCTTTCCCTAATGCGGGTAAAGGTAGGTGTACTGTAGACACCACCCATGTTCTGCTGCATTTAGAAGGGGGACAATTTAAGGTTAGGCCAATTTACCCAGGTAAATACTTTTGAAAAATACCCTTCTTAAGTAAATAATGACCTCCTTATATCATTAAAGAAGCAGAAGGTCAGATCTACCATTTTGAACCCAGGTGTATTTTTCTATTGATAGAGAACTGGACAGATACATGAGAGACACTGGTGGAAGTGGTGAGTGAACATCCAGCAAACTTGGGCCTTGAAGAGTGACCTTCCCCTTGCCACTGAAAGCCCTCCAAAGGAAGTAAGAAGTCTTGTCCCCCAAAATCTGTAAGCTCCCGGAGCTCTTAACACAGTCTGTCCAGGGACCAGCTACACAAAAACATAGAAGCTGACAGCAGAAAAAGACCACATGGTCAGTCCAGTCTGCTCATCCAAACCAATAACCCAGTCTCTCTACAGCCCCTCCTTCTCATATACAGGGTGGCCCAAAAAAAGTGAGAACATTTTGTAAATTAAAAACTTAAATAGTTTACTTATTTACCTTTTTTAGCTATATGACGTCTTTATTTCGACAATTTCCAGTCGCCATTTTTTTTTAAATTTGTCAAACGTTTACATCTGTCTTTTTGAATTTTTAAATAACTTATATGCTACGAGATGTTCTCACGTTTTTGGGCCACCCTGTATATATATATATATATATACGCCAGACATGATGGAGGGGATATTCAAAGGCATTTAAACGCTGGTTAGTGGAATATTCAGTGGCACTAACATGGTCAGTTCCGCTGGACATCCACTGATGCTACCGCTACATGCCCCAATGCTACCGCTACATGCCCCAATGCTATGCTGTTAGTAATTGGGGCATTCCGGGGCGGAACACCCATCACTAACTGTGCAGATATTGAGCCACTGCCTGGTTAGCAATCCGCGGGTAAAGTTAGGCATGGCAAAGGCTGGCCTTTCTTTACCCATGAGACCTAACCGGACAGCAGCTCTATATCGCCAGGCCAGATATGGCCTCAGCACTATTTGGGATTAGCGTTCAGCAGGTGATGGCTACTTACATTAGCAACACTAACCGCTGCCGTTGAATATTGGGCCCAACATGTTTCATTTTCAGACTTAATGCTATAGGTTTCAATTCTGCCTTGATGCCGCCTACCATAAGCAACATGTAATCTGTGCTGGGAGACTGAGTATGGCTTGGATGTTGGGAAGAGTAATGTTTTCCTAGAAAGGAATCCATGTTAACGCCAAAACCACTTTGGTTTGGATGCTGACAAGATGAATAGCTGCTTTGCATGCGGGTTTATGCATAACTAACATACATAACACACACACACACACACACACACACACGTGCGGCCTTTATAGTTATTACATTCCTTCATTAGCAAATAGATATGGTTAAGACATGAGGTTTTCTCCTGAAAACCAAGGGAAGGGATATTATTCAGTAACATTTATCCATAGCGTTCACAGGTGTGTTGCTATTACTCAATTTCAATATGATCTGCCCATAAAACTTGTTTTAAAACATTTTCACAGCCTTATTTTAATATTCAGGTTTTATTTGTGGCATAACAGACAGCTACAGTAATCATTTGAAATTTTTATGCAACATCTTGTTATGTTTACTTGAAATTAGTAGCTCCTTTTCCATTTTCAGCATTTTTTGGGGGCATATTCAATGTGCTGACCATGCTAACTGGCGAGCAGGATATTCAGTTGCACAATGCCAGTTTATGCTGCTGAATACCCCCTCCTAGTGTCACTACGTATCTCAATGCTAACTGCGGAGCATTGGGGCGTTCCAGGGATGGCGCTTCAGATAACAGGTCAGCGGCAATATTCATCTGCTGGCTGGTTCACTTAAACCGGCTAAAGTTAGACACTTTAAAGGTTGGCCTAACTTTAGTTGGTTTAGCCAACCGGGCATTGGCTGAATATCGCTGTTACCCAGTTAGCTAATATGTTAATGGGCCAACCGGATAATTCAATGCCAGTGGCTGGTTATGTCCCTGGCATTGAATTCTGGTCTTAAATTATAGCAACAACAGCCAGCCACTTTAGGCTTATCTTACCTCCCTATGCCAGATTGCTTCCATCAAGAGAAGTGTAAAATGTGAGAATCTACGGAGGCTCTTGCTTTCTTTGTCACTGCCCTAGAAATGTCTTACTAAAAGACCTCATATTGTCCAAAAGTTCATGAAGATTGTCAGAGCTGCTGACTTACCCAGCTTCCAGGTGTGAGCTTTTCGGCCAGTCTTGAATCTTTAACAACCTCATCCTGATGCATTATGGGACCAGTACCCCTGGTATCAATGGGGAGAATCAGGAAATACAAATACCAGACTACCTTGGGATGTAATTTCAAAACCAGGACTGGTCAAAAAGACTCCCTCCCTGTGCTTGGTAAGTCAGCAGCTTTGCATACACTACCAACTGTGCAAAATTGCATTGGTCTCATAGAAAATGTTACAAAACGACTTTAAGGGTAGTCAATGCAAAGAAAAGAAAGTATTAACTTGCACCCATTCGGCTGCTCCTTCATATCCAACACCAAAGGAGAAAACACACATGCTGAAATATTAACACTGAGATTCTGGGGCTCCCTCTTTGCTCCTCTTGACCATTTCCCCCCACCCCCTCCCACCAATGATACAACATGAGACAGAACCACTGGGAACGAAAAGATGAACCAAAGCATCTAACTGACCCCCATCCAGAGTCTCTCTCTTCCTAATTTCCCAATCCTGTCCCCTATGGTTTGAGTGATACAACTAGCCAACAAACTAGCACAACTAACCCTCTGTTCTGCTGGGACCTCTGTGCTGACAAAGCCCCCATTCCATTTCCAAACCTCTCCACCTTCCCAAAGGAGTCCAAGGAGTGAAACACTTGGCACCTGTGTACCATCAACTGACACTACACCCACAGGCATCGCCTCAACAAAACATGACCATGTTACTCCCTTACTGAACCAACTACACTGGCTCCCAATGCACTCTCGCACCAGGTTTAAGACGACGTGCAACATCTTCAAAACTCTACGGAATAACTCAGCAGACATCCTGCAGGAACTAATTACAAGCGACCCAGACAGCCGATCAAAAAAGAACAACAGGAACATGATTCACACACCCAGTGCTTACTCAAAGTCCAACCACATCATATCCAGGACAGCATTTTCACTTTCTGTTCCAGTGTTATGGAACTCCCTCTCGGAAGACATCCAATCCACTCTGGACACTAAGGACTTCAGGAAAAAGTTACATTTTTCTTTGTATAGAGCACTTTGGAAGCATCACTTAGCACTGGCAGTGGGGGTGTACTATCGACCGCCTGGCCAGAATGAACAAATGGATGATGAAATGCTAAAAGAAATCAAGGAAGCTAACAAACGTTATAGCGCAGTAATAATAATGGGTGATTTCAATTACCCCGGTATCGACTGGGTCAGTGTCACGGCAGGACATGCTAGGGAGATAAAGTTCCTAGATGACATAAATGACTGCTTCTTGGAGCAGCTGGTTCATGAACCGACCAGAGGGGGAGCCATATTAGACCTAGTCCTTAGTGTAACACCAGATCTAGTGCAAGAGATAAGGGTGTTGGGGTCACTAGGCAATAGTGATCATAGCATGATTACCTTTGATTTAATTAGTGGAGGAGGGATAGTAAGGAAATCCACAGTACTACCTTTTAACTTTTGAAAGGGAGACTATGATAAAATGAGGAAAATAGTTAAGAAAAAACTAAAAGGAGCAGTTGCAAAGGTTAAAGACTTACATCAAGCTTGGGTGTTGTTGAAAAAAACTATCTTGGAAGCCCAGACCAGCTGTATTCCACGCTTTAAGAAAAGTGGAAGGAAGTCCAAAAAACTGCCAGCATGGTTTAAAGGGGAGGTCAGAGAGGCTGTTGTTGCCAAAAAAGCATCTTTCAGGAAATGGAAAAAAGACCCAAACGACGAAACCTGGAAACAGCACAAGCACTGGCAAGTCAAATGCAAGGTATTGATAAAGCAGACAAAGGGAGAATTTGAGAAGAAGCTTGCTGCGGAAGCAAAAACGTGAAATAAAGATTTTTTCAAGTACATTCGTAGCAAAAAACCTGTGAGAGAGTCAGTTGGTCCATTAGATGATAGAGGAGTTAAAGGGGCACTAAGAGGTGACAAGGCGATAGCGGAAAGACTGAATGAATTCTTTGCTTCTGTCTTTACTGAGGAAGATATAGGGAAGTTACCCATGACTGAAGTGGTATTTAAAGGTGTGGAAGAGTTGAAGGAAATATCGATACATCGGGAAGATGTATTACAACTATTAGATAAACTGAAGAGTAGCAAATCACCTGGGCCGGATGGTATACATCCAAGGGTGTTGAAAGAACTGAAATATGAGATTGCAGACCTGCTATTAGTAATCTGTGAATTTTCATTAAAATCATCTGTAATACCTGAAGATTGGAGGATCGCCAATGTAATGCCAATTTTTAAAAAGGGTTCCAGGGGTGATCCGGGAAACTACAGACCGGTGAGCCTCACGTCAGTACCGGGAAAAATGGTAGAAACCATCATAAAGAATAAAATTACTCAGCATGTAGATAGTCATGGCCTAATGGGAGACGGCCAACATGGTTTTAGATAAGGAAGACCTTGTCTTACTAATCTATTATGTTTTTTTGAAAGTGTGAATAAACAGGTAGACAAAGGTGAGTCAGTTGATATAGTGTATCTGGACTTTCAGAAAGCCTTTGACAAGGTCCCTCATCAGAGACTTTTGGCAAAACTAGAGTCATGGGATAGGAGGCAGTGTACTACTGTGGATCAAGAACTGGTTAAAAGATAGAAAGCAGAGGGTTGGGCTAAATGGCCAATTTTCCCAATGGAGAAAAGTGAATAGTGGTGTACCCAGGGATCTGTGCTGGGTCCGCTGCTTTTTGACATATTCATAAATGACCTGGAAAGTGGAATAACGAGTGAGGTTATCAAATTTGCAGATGACACAAAACTATTTAAAGTTGTTAAAACCCAAGAAGATTGTGGAAAATTGCAAGAGGATCTTGATAAATTGGAAGACTGGGCATCAAAATGGCAGATGAAATTTAATGTGGACAAGTGCAAAGTTATGCACCTAGGGAAGAACAACCCAAACTATGGTTACACGATGCAAGGTTCCACATTAGGAACCACCACCCAGGAAAAAGATTTAGGCGTCATTGTGGATAACATGTTAAAACCCTCGGCCCAGTGTGCAGCGGCAGCCAAGAGAGCAAATAGAATGCTAGGTATCATAAGGAAATGCATTAAAACTAGCAACGGTACGTCCGATCCCAAAGAAAACCACCCTACCGAAAACAGACACTGCAGCCTACAGACCCATCTCAAGCATCCCTTTCCTGGCCAAAATCATAGAGAAAGTAGTCCAGCACCAACTACAACAACATCTCGACATACACCACCCCCTCGACTTAAACCAACACGGATTCAGACCCAATCACGGGGTTGAAACTCTACTGACACAACTATTCGACAGTCTGTTAAGAACGATTGACAACACCAGAATGGGCGTACTCATGATATTCCTGGACATATCCGCAGCATTCGACACCGTATGCCACTCAACGCTACTAACAAGACTTGAAGAGGCGGGCCTACACGACACCACCCTGAGATGGTTTACATCCTACCTGGAGAACAGACAGCTCCAGGTCAGATGTGGATCAAAGACCTCTCAACCCATCAGAGTCACACAGGGAGTCTCACACTCCTAAATACTTTCAAAATAATAAACAACCTATCTGCAGACAGCCTACAACAACTCATAACAACTGACAACAGCAAAAGACCAAGAAGAAAGGGAACTTCGAACAACATCAGAACCCCAAAGGACTTCACCAGAACAAACCAAACCACATCAAAACGAGCTTTCACCCTAGCAGCCCCCACCATATGGAACTCTCTCCCTGACCACCTAAGAGTAACAAACATCAAAGAATTCAGAAAACTGCTCAAAACTGAACTATTCACAGACCACTTCAAGGACCTCACAGAATGACTCCTAATCAAACATTAAGATAACGAAGCCATTCCTGTAAATATGTATCTGTAAATATGTATCCTAAGCACACAATGTATATAGCTCACATCAAAATCGACCACACTCACTCACGCAGCACACTATGACAATTCTCCCACTGCATGCAAATGACAACTCACCCTTCATTGATTGTTTGCTGTGCCAACCGCTTTGATTTCATGATAAGGCGGTATACCAAGTCCGTTTAAATAAATAAATAAATAAATAAGGAAAGGAATGGAAAATAAAACAAAAGATATTATAATGCCTCATATCGTTCCATGGTGAGACCGCACCTTGAATATTGTGTGCAATTCTGGTCGCCGTATCTTAAAAAGGATATAGCGTTATTAGAAAAGGTTCAGAGAAGAGCCACCAAAATGGTAAAGGGGATGGAAGGATACTCCTATGAAGAAAGGCTAAAAAGGTTAGGGCTCTTTAACCTGGAAAAGAGACGGCTGAGGGGAGATATGATAGAAGTCTATAAATTAATGAACAAAGTGGAACGGGTAAACGTAGATCGATTGTTTACGTTATCAGAATATAGAAAGACTAGGGGACATGCAATGAAGCTACAGGGTAAACTATTTAAAACTAATAAAAGAAAATATTTCTTCACTCAACGTGTAATCAAACTCTGGAATTTGTTACTGGAGGATGTAGTAAAGGCTGTTAGTGTAGCTGGGTTTAAAAAAGGTTTGGACAAGTTCCTGGAGGAAAGGTCCATAAACCATTATTAAGAAGGGACCCAGGATATCAATGCTTGACCCAGTACAAGCATTGCGGAACCTGTGTCTTTTGGGGAAACTGCTAGGTACGTATGACCTAGATTGGCCACTGTTGGAAACAGGATACTGGGCTTGATGGACCTTGGTCTGACCCAGTATGGCATATCTTATGTTCTTATGTTCACTGTATTGCACCTGGCTCTGGCCCTGGATCACTTAAAGACATGACCTACGCCAACATTCCATCCTGCATATAGGTTCTTATGATTAATTTTAAATTTAAGTTACCCCACGTGCCATGTTACTTCCCCTTTTTAATCGTTATAATGTAGACAATCTTAAGTTATAATGTAAACTGCATTTACTTAAAGATAAGGCAGTCTGGAAAACCTGTTAAAAAATAAATAGGCATTCCTGGGGAAGCTTCCATTGAGAATCCAACTTATTTTCCTCTACTAACTGGTTCAGGTTCCTCCCTCCCCTGCTGCAATGAGCAACTTTTTTCAAGCAACCCAGAAAAGATGAACCGCAGCCATCCAACCTAATGCGGGACTCCTGGATAAGTGAGTGGGTTATCATGTTGGCAATCAAGGTACAGTCGCACAAGGCTGTCGTTAGCCACATTCATGCTTCTCCTCATTTACACATCATGTACCCAAGGACCAGTGCTACCATCAGGCAAACTAGGTGGTCGCCTAGAGAGCCCGCCTTCCAGGGGTGCCCACTGCTGCTGCTGCAGATCCTCTCTGGGGCTGCGGCAGCAGCAATATCATTAAAACCATGAAGCAGCACTTACCTAAACTCTCCAGCACTGTATCATGGTTCCTGCCTTCTATTATCTGTCGCTTCTGCCTCCTTCCGATGTAACCTTCCAGTTTGCATAAACTGGAAGTCTGCGTTGGAGGGCGGCATCAGGGATGGATAATGGAAGGCAGGAACTGAAATGCAGCGCCAGAGTTTACGTAAACGCTGCATCGTGGTTCCTGCCTTCTGTTATCTGCCATTTCTGTCCCTTCTAACACAGACTTCCAGTTTGCATAAACCGGAAGTCTGCATCAGAGAGGGGGCAGAAGCTGCAGATTACAGAAGGCGGAACTGTGATGCAGCAGCAGATTACAGAAGGCGGAACTGTGATGCAGCAGCAGATTACAGAAGGTGGGAACTGTGATGCAGCAGCAGAGCGTTTAGGTAAGTGCTGCATCACGGTTTCAATGCCATTACTGTCACTGCAGGCACCGGAGAGGGGTGACCATGGCAGCAATGGTGGGGGGGTGGGGGGGTGGGAGGTCGCAGGGTAGAAGGTGCCTCTGATCCTTGCATATACCCAACCGGGCCCAATCAGGTGTAGGATTTAAAATAGACTCCACACGTTTCCTCTGTTGCCCCCCCCGCCCCCAGGTATTATGCTGGAGCTCATGGATAGGATGGGAGAGTGCCCTCTGAGGTCATGTTAATACTAGCTGGCTATATCAGCTAACTAGCCTCCTCTCATAGGTCCATACATCAACCTGCTTTCAGCTATTAAACAGCTTTTTTTTTTAAAGGATATTTTATTTACATGCTGAAAAGAAACCAAAACATAATACTAACGTTAAAAAGGCATGACACTTACTAAACTGTCAAAATCTGGTCCCCAGACACTGTCTGAAACAAACTTATATTTTCCTGGTACTGAGTAAAATATTCAGTAGTGCGCTGCAAGCCCCATGCCCATTTCCATCTTCAAAATCGTTTTTAATTGTTCGTGTAATTTAACAATGAACTTCACCATGCAATATTTCTAAAGAGAGGAAACAAAACTAACCACAGTTCCCCAAAACCATGACTGACAACTAGTACCTAGGAATGTGCCCTAAGCAGAATCAGAGTTGTACTGGATAAAAAAATACTAAACGTCTCTTTTCGTTTTTTGAAATATTCCATAGATCATTCAGATGCAAGAGGGACATGACAAAGCTACACCATGCGGCTGGTAAACAGAGCTGTACTTACACAGAGGGATAATGCTCCTGCCCCTGCACCCATCCTCTCAGGAACTGACTGGAATTCGGGATGCAAGCATTCAGCTACCCTCCTCCAACAGATAGGTAAGAATTTGTCCCATCATGGCACCACAAGCCAAAAAAAAAAGGGTGAATTGGCCAAAGAAGACCCAGAACGAAAAAAGAAGTTAGAAGTTGCTAACAACAGAAGAGCCAGCCTGTGGTTGCAGCGTGCTGTTAGAAATCTCTGTGAGTTTGTCACCAGAGTGCTTGCTGCTAGGATTAGGCACAGAAGGATGGGGCTGATCGGGGCCTTGAAATCTGATCCAGAGCCCTTCCATTGGTAATCCGGACTGATCATGTGACAGGGCACTTCAACCCATTCACATGTTTCCTTTTACATTTAGTTTCCTTAGAGGGAATCTGAGACCTAAAACCAAAATCTAGCAGAAAGAAATCAATGTAGGTGCTGGAGAAGTCAACTCCCTCCCTCTCTTTGCACATGACAGCTCTGTTAGCCAGTTAGCATTCACTGCTCACACTCTGCTAGTCCTGTTTATGGAAGGGTTATACATGGAACAGATTTCTTTTAGGATAAGGTTACCATAGATCTCTGATTTCCGGGTAATGTCCCCAGTTTTACAGCCATGTCCTCTATCCCCAGCTATTTGGCAGCTTTGTGTCCTAATTCTAGTAAAGGGAGCAGGGGGTAGAAAAATAATTTGTTTTCAATTTGGTGATTTGAATAGGTCTATTTTTAGAATTTACATTCATTATCTCTAATATTTCACACGGTATGGGGAAAATGCATCATTGTTTCCATTACTCTGTTGATTTGTGTGCTTGGAAGTGATATTTTTGCTATCATGAGATAGATATGGGGGCAGGGTAACGACTACCAAAAAATCTGGTAACCTTATTTCAGGAGAGCATTATGCGCTGTGTAAACCCAGTGTAACTGCAGTTTCTTCACTTACCCGATGAAAAGAGGTCAACTCAAGAAAGTTTTGTCAAAGATATATTGTTAGTCCAATAAAAATGGTATCACCTACAGCTTGTTTGCTGACTCTTACTTACACATATCCAGGTGGACTAACACGGAAACTATTATTCTTTACTCAGTAGCCAGACCATATTTAGAGTACAGGAAAGAGGGAGCGATGTTACAAGGAGTGGTACTAAGCCCTGAACTGGGTTTGTCACTAGGGAAGGAGGCAATAGAGTGCAGGTGAACCAGAAGAGGAAATCCCCCAGTCTCATGCAAATCACCTGCCTGCCGTCGGCATAAAGTTAGTATTTTCCGTCAAAGCAATCCACAGCCACTCAAGCCATGCCATTGCTGCTCTTAACCTTCCAAAGCCACCATTGCTTTCATAAAAGTAAAAAAGACTGAGGTTGCAAGAAGGCTCCTTACTTCTGGGGGATAGGGACCAGCGTAAAGGAGTATCACGAGCAATATGTTCATAGGATCGTGGGGGGCACGATACCACCAACATTCTCACCAAGCAGGCCACCCACATGCGAGCCGCCGCCTTGCTCAAGAATACATCTATATGTCAGAATCATTTTCTGCAGTGATGGCATTCTTTCACACCCATGTGTTTTTAGAGAGCATTGCAAGCCAAAGTGGCATCCGTGTATTACTGTGTCTGATTTGAAGCACACTTAAAAAATGTGTTTTGTATTATCTAAAAAGATAAAAGTAAGCACAGACAATGAAGGTGTTTCTACAACCTCTTGAGTACTGATGCCAAAAGTCATCTTTAAAAAATCTGTAAAAAGTAAATATTTCTCAAAAAAACAAAAAAACCCCGAAACCAAAAACAGGAAACAGAGCAGCATACAAGATAATTCCCATGTAATGTCCCTGCCCAGAAAATGAGGAAATCAAATCACTCCTGTGAGGCCCCACAGCTGAAAGAAAAAACTAAGCTGGGGTGTCCAAAATTGAAACTCTCTCCTCCGACTGCAAAGTTATAGCAACCCGTCCCAGGAGATGCTGAAGTGGTCTGTGTTTTGTCATATTATTTGGCAAGGGTGCCATCCATTCTAAACCTATACTACATGTTTGCAACCTGCTTTTAATATTCTTCACGACAGCAAGCTTCTTTGCAGGGTAAAACTGTAAAGTGCGCTCCAAGTCCAAACCAATATACCGCCTCCCCCCGCCTCTTATTCAACATCTTTCTTGCCCCACTGGCCATTCCTATTCAACAACTTGGTGTCTCCATGTATTACTAGCAGACGACCTACTATTACTGTTCCACATGCATCCAACATCCCCTGATCTCAACATTGTGAATTCTTTTCTCTCCCAAATTGCCCTTTGGTTGAGAACCAATCACCTGAAGCTAAACCCCTCCAAAACCTCAGCCACTTGGCTCCCTGGATCTTCAGCAGTTTCACATTGGGCTCCTCATTGACAGTGCACCTATCCCATTGGTACCTTGTCAAACACCTTGCTGGCCCACAAGGCGGGAGCCTGGGGCTTCGGTGTTGCTCCTCTTCTAACAGCAAGGACTTTATGTTGCCCTCAGGGATTTTGGGTCCCAATAGCTAATCGAAATAAGGAGGTAGGAACAAGATTAAAAGGCATGCTTACGGTTCCAAGATGGCGGATGAGTAGATGCTGGCTGTTTGAGTGCGGAGAGGCTGCGAGTTGGTTGCCGTGCCAATGGGGAAGAAGAGGAAGCAAACTACACCGAAGCCCCCGGTAACCTCGACACCCTCGGGTGGCTCGGCGCAACCCTCGATAGTACCCTTTTGCACCCTGCGACCGGCTGACATGGCTACAGCGGCTCTTCCGGGTGGTTTGGAGGAGCTGAGCAGTGATGGAGTGGATCTCAGTCCAGTCCAGCTGTGGCTGCCGCAACCCTGTGGAGGTCGGAAGGAGGGAGCAGACGCGGGAGTACCTCTGGGTCAGGAGGTTGAGGCCGTGCTTGGGGGCTCCTCCTCTCCGATGGCGTCGCGCTCTGGTGATGTTAACGCTGGAGTGGTGGAGAAGGGGTACTCCAGCGCGGAAGTTTCGGGAGGTGCCCGACGGAAAATCCCTTTACCAGGAGCGAGTGAGACGCGGGTGGTTTGCGGATTGAAGAAACCAGCGAAGGTGACTTTGGACTTCTTATGGGAGGCGATTTCATCTCTCCATGCAACCTTTGCTCCTGTGGTGGGTGCTTTAACACAAGAATTTCCGTTGGTTAAAGGACGCTGTGCTGCTGTGGAAGCAAAGTGCGCAGAGCAGGCGGAAAAGTTGGCAGTTCTGGAGACTAAAGTGGAACAATTGTGTTCTGTGGGTGAGGTAGTTTCCAAGGAACGTTTAATTGCATTAAGGAGGTTAGGATATATGGACAATTCAATACGGAGGAATAATTTGCGCTTTTTAAATTTTCCTAGGTCACAGTTGCTGGAACCCCTGGTTCTTATTCGTAAATACCTCACTGAGGTTCTCCTAATGCCATCAGATAATTTACCACCTATTGTTAGGGTTCAGTATGTTGCTGTTGTTTCTGATACTGTGGCTGAAGGGGGCCCAGGGGGGAGGGACGGACAGGGACAGTTGGAATTGTCTGAATTTTTAGAGTCTTCTTTGGAAGTTGTGACCTCCAGGGCAACTTTGCTGGTCAGCTTTGCTTTTGAATCCGACCGCAATACGGTCCTTAGGCTTTATTTCCGCAGATTATCTTTTTCCTTGTTTATGGGTTCAAAAATTTTAGTATTTCCTGACTTGTCGAGGGACACCCAGAAGAGGCGGAAAGAATTTCTGGCTTTACGCCAGAGAGTCACTGCCCTGGGTGCCCAATTTAAATTGAGGTATCCATGTAAGTGTGTTTTGTTATATCAAACTAAACATTTTCTGTTTTTTTGAACCTGTGCAACTGTTGAAATTTCTTCAGGCAAAGGAAGTGGGGGGTGAGGGTTAACTCCCGTATTGGCTGCCATGTATATTATTCTTTGCTCATAAGATGATTCAGGTTATACTGTTTGCTTTAGTCTATATTTCTTTGTTGGAACCTTATTGAGGTTGTCCTATGGGGGACTAGATGTTTAATAGGGGATATGGTTTTGTAAATGTTTGAGATTTTCTTCCTTTTTTCTCTATTTCCTTCTTTGATTATGTTTGGATTTCTTGCCCTTTCCCCTGTTATGTATTTGCATGGAATTGCATATATTTGCTTTGTGAATATTATGTAAATGGTATAAAATTTAAATTAAAAAAAAAGAAATAAAGGAGGTAGTTGTGGTCGAGTAGCTATGCTTAAAGAGGTTTTATTTCCCGTCCCGGGAGAATTCTTGCAACAAATATCAAAGAGCAAATAAACCATACAGCTGGTATAACACAAGTGAGGGACTACAAATGGGAACAAAAATGCTTATTGTCAGCTTTAACTGAACAAAAAGAGGGAAAAACAGGATTTTCAATCACACACTTTGAACTGTGAAATCTGTGCTCTCCCACAGATTTCACTCCAGCAAGCTTTCTTAGGCCCCTAACAAAAAGAGGTTATGCTATCAGAGAAAACAAGCATACAGTCCATTTTGCACATATCAGAATCATCATCACCAAAGTCACAATCCATATCTTCAGGTGCTTCTTGATAATTATAACTTGCAGGGCTGTATTGTGGATTAGTGTTTGTTTCTCTCCTCTCGGCTGGGTCAGAGCACCACTCCCCCCTATCACTGCAGAAAGGTTCTTTACCACACACTATGGAATCTTTCCTTAGTGGGCTACACACTTCCTGACCACTGGGGGTAAAACTCAGTGCTCCTCTAGTCCAGGTACTTTGGCTTTCAGGCTGAGCTCTGCCTGGCTGGTGTGTAAACGGCAAGTGGAAACTTTTCTTCCCCTCTTCCTTTCACAGGACGTCTTTCTAAAGCATGGGAATTATCTCTTGGACAAGTATTCTGGCTCCCCAGGATCCTGCTATTGTGGTTATCTCTTCTCCCTGCTCCTCGTGGTTTATATCCTGGAGTCTCCCTCTGGCCCCACACAGACCTTGGCTTAGTGCAGCCTAACATCCCAGCACTAACCTTCGTGAACTCCTCTTGGATAAACCCCTCTGAGGTGCAGATTGATTCCACGTCTGAACCTTCCAGGTATGGCTCCTGGTTTTTCTGAGCGCTGTACTTTCCTTTCCCTCGAGTCCTCTCAATGTCTCCTTCTCTCTCCGCCTCAGAGACTGAGACTGACTCCTGGCTTGCGTCTCTGTGTTTCCTTCCTTCTCCACGTGTGCCTGTCCGTGAATCTGCTCATATCCCTGTGCCTGAATCTGCACGTGTCTCTGCTCTGCTCAAGACTGACCTTTTTTTATCTTCGTCATTCCTTGAGACTTGAGTTAGCTCAACTCTCTGCAGCTGTCTCTGCTTTGCTGATGAGCTATGACGTAATGGTATCTCTGGGCGTTTCTCTACAGCCTGTGCTCTTGTTTTGCTTGGTTGCCCCTGACAACCCCTAGCCATGTGCTCTGCACTGCTGCTTTTAAAACTGCCCTGTGTGTTTTTCTCCACTTTTACAGGCGCTATCTGCCTGGCGCCATGACAGATCCCCCCCCTTAAAATATTACGGGCTGCAGTTTTTACCTGACAGCCCAGAATCTCCATTCGGGACCTCTCTCGGGGCAACTCTGCCTGGGACCTTTCACGGTAAATAACAGTAACTAGGCTGGCATTGGCAGACCTGTCCTTCCACAGCTTGAGTACGTTTATGTGATAGGTCTGTTGGCGGCCCCTCTCATTTTCTACCCGGTAGGTTACTGGACCAACCTTCCCCATGACGGTACCCGTGCCCTTCCACCGCGACTCGAATTTCGGTCCGGGGTCGGCTACTTGTATAAGCACTTTATCGCCTATATTTAGCTGCCTTGGTCTGGTGCCCCTGTCGTAATACTGTTTCTGCTTATTCTTAGAGGCTTGCAAATTTTCTCTAGAGGCCCTAGATGTCCTCTCTAGGCGTTGTCGTAGTTCTTTAAAGAATTGGGGTACCCCAACCTCCTGCATGCTCGGCTCTACCCATTGCTCTTGCAGGATGTCCAGGACACCTCTCGGAGCACGGCCGAACAGCAACTCATATGGAGATGCCCCCAGGGACGCCTGTATGCGCTCCCTGCATGCGTACAGCGTGAATGGCAGCAATGTGTCCCATTCATTCATTTCCCCCGTCTTCAGCCCTCTGCGTAATAGTTGTTTTATAGACTGGTTCATACGTTCTACTATCCCATTAGCCTGCGGATGGTAGGCGGATGTTTTTATATGGCGGATGCCGAAGGCTTCCCAGACCATCGCCAGATGTTTTGACAGGAAGTTACTCCCTTGATCCGTCAGGATTTCCCTGGGAAAGCCTACCTCACAGAAGAGTCTTATTAACTCTAAGGCTATCAACTTGGCTGTTGTATTTCTTAGGGGAATGGCCCAAGGAAACCGGGTGGCGTGGTCAACTATGACCAGGATATATTTGAAACCTCTTGGTGTCTTCACCATAGGCCCTATTATAATCGATACCCATTCGGCTTATAGGAGCCGCTATGGTGGGAGTCGGCACCATGGGTACTGCCTTAGGCTTTGTGACTGTCACTCTTTGACAGCTGGGGCATGCCTCACAGAATTGACGTGTCTCCTTGAAGACCCCGGGCCAATAAAATCTAGCTAAGATTTGGTCCAGCGTCCCCTGGATCCCCTTGTGACACCCCACTGGGTGGTCATGTGCTAATCTTAATACGCTAGCTTTAAAGGTCACGGGTACTACTAATTGTTTGCGAATGGCACCGTTATGAGGGTTTACACACTCTCGGTATAGGAGATCATTCTGCAAGAAAAACCTTGGTAGGGTTTGTCTAACTTCCTCCGCCCACTCAAACGCCCTTTTGAGCGCTGGATCAGCTCTCTGTTCCATTGGGAATGAAGGAAATTTCCTTACGACCTCCGCTGGTACCCAGGGTAACCCTACAGCATCCTCTAGCTCGGCCCTCCCCCGGGTCCTAGCGTACTTCTCCCTACGCTTCCTAGGTTTGTCTTTCTTCCCTACTTTAACAGGAGGATGTACAAGGTCATCGTGATTAGGGAGAATAGCTAGACCTTCTTCATCTGGGTCCTCCCTTTGGGCATTTTCCTCCCCTTCGGGTTCCTCTGTATTTTCCACTGCCTCCTCTCCCCTCCCCGAGGGTTCTGCTTGAGAGCGAGTGGATACTAGCCCAAGTTTAATACCCCAGTCTTTTCCTAGTACACTATGGAAGGGAGGCCAATCTTTCCCCAGTATCACATCCTCGAGCAGTTCGGGAACTACGGCCACCTTCATCTCTTTGAGGGTGCCCAACCCTTGTATTACAACATTGTGTATGGGATAAGGGACAAATGCGCCGTGCACGCACTTAACCCTGACTTGTCCCTCTGCTTGACTCGGGGGCGACTGACGGTGCCTCTCAATGGCTGCCCAGAGCCTCTCCGAAATCATGCTCTGGTCAGCCCCCGAGTCAAGTAGAGCCAGTGTGTAAGTACCTTCTATTTGGACCTGTATGCGGTATTCATCCTGTTCTGTTTCCTCTGTCCCTGTCACCAGGACTGTGCGTTCTGTGCAGGATCTCTGATAGTGCCCAGTTTTTCCACACCGAAAACATTTACCTTTGGGTACAGAACAGACATTCTCATCAGAGACATTAACATTCAACTTGGCAGGTTTATACATCCTATCAGACACATATTTTCCTTTACTGCTACTTTTCCTCCTCCCAGCTGCCAACCAACTACCTTGGCCTGGGGTGTCAGTCCTCTCAGCCGCGAAATATCGCTCGGCTAGAGAGGCTGCATCCTCTGAGGACTGGCAGTGCTGGAGGGTCAGAAAAGTCTTAAGCCCTTTTGGAACAGCCTCCATAAATTGTTCTAATACAATTTTGTCAATCACTGTTTCCACTGAACTTCCCTCAGCTAACAACCATTTCTTTGCTATACTTTTTAGCCTCTGGGCTAGAGCTTTGGGAGTTTCTCGAGGCCCAATTACTGCCTCTCTAAACATATACTGATAGTGAAGTGGGGTAAGCCCCAATCTATCTTTTACCGCTTTTTTTACTTCACTATAATTGGAAGCTAATTCTGCAGGCATAGCTTTGTACGCTGAAAGAGCCTCTCCTGTGAGCGATAGGGCAAAGCGGGTGGCCCACTGCTCCTCTGGCCATTTCAAGATAGTAGCTATCCTTTCAAATGCGTCCAAGTAATCGTCCACATTGTCCTGTGGTTGTAGCTGTCCTAATGTAAAGGCACCATACGACCTTAGTCCAGCGGCTTGGAGAGCCATGGGGACGTCCTCAGTGACATCTCGGGGCTTCTTTAAAAGCGCGTCCAATGTCTCTAATAATGGCTGCTGTTGCTCCTGTATGGTCCTTTCTGTTTGCTGCTGCAGGAAATGGATAAGCTCGACTTGCTTATCCCATTGCATCTTCATCCATCCCGCTACATCCAATGGCTCCATCCTTCTGCCTTGGTATACCTAGAGATAGAAAAACAAAACAAAAACCAAGTGCGATACCACCACACACGTTTTGTTTTTTCCACCGCCCTCTCTCTGCCCACCAGCACCCCCTTTCTCACTGTATCCTCCCCACGTCTGACCAGGTACTTTTTACCTTAGCCTCCATGCAGGGGTCAGCTTGTGAGAAAGGTGTCTCCGGGTTCCACTCCTGGTAGCAGAAAACTTCTTGACGGTTCTCTCTCCTTCCGGACGACTGCTTTCCTTCCAGCAAACTGTAGTCCTTTTTGTGCTTGTCCCTTTTGAGTCTTGCGCAAAAATCCAAACAACGTCGCCACTTGTCAAACACCTTGCTGGCCCACAAGGCGGGAGCTTGGGGCTTCGGTGTTACTCCTCTTCTAACAGCAAGGACTTTATGTTGCCCTCAGGGATTTTGGGTCCCAATAGCTAATCGAAATAAGGAGGTAGTTGTGGTCGAGTAGCTATGCTTAAAGAGGTTTTATTTCCCGTCCCGGGAGAATTCTTGCAACAAATATCAAAGAGCAAATAAACCATACAGCTGGTATAACACAAGTGAGGGACTACAAATGGGAACAAAAATGCTTATTGTCAGCTTTAACTGAACAAAAAGAGGGAAAAACAGGATTTTCAATCACACACTTTGAACTGTGAAATCTGTGCTCTCCCACAGATTTCACTCCAGCAAGCTTTCTTAGGCCCCTAACAAAAAGAGGTTATGCTATCAGAGAAAACAAGCATACAGTCCATTTTGCACATATCAGAATCATCATCACCAAAGTCACAATCCATATCTTCAGGTGCTTCTTGATAATTATAACTTGCAGGGCTGTATTGTGGATTAGTGTTTGTTTCTCTCCTCTCGGCTGGGTCAGAGCACCACTCCCCCCTATCACTGCAGAAAGGTTCTTTACCACACACTATGGAATCTTTCCTTAGTGGGCTACACACTTCCTGACCACTGGGGGTAAATCTCAGTGCTCCTCTAGTCCAGGTACTTTGGCTTTCAGGCTGAGCTCTGCCTGGCTGGTGTGTAAACGGGAAGTGGAAACTTTTCTTCCCCTCTCTTCCTTTCACAGGACGTCTTTCTAAAGCATGGGAATTATCTCTTGGACAAGTATTCTGGCTCCCCAGGATCCTGCTATTGTGGTTATCTCTTCTCCCTGCTCCTCGTGGTTTATATCCTGGAGTCTCCCTCTGGCCCCACATGGACCTTGGCTTAGTGCAGCCTAACTTCCCAGCACTAACCTTCGTGAACTCCTCTTAGATAAACCCCTCTGAGGTGCAGATCGATTCCACGTCTGAACCTTCCAGGTATGGCTCCTGGTTTTTCTGAGCGCTGTACTTTCCTTTCCCTCGAGTCCTCTCAATGTCTCCTTCTCTCTCCGCCTCAGAGACTGAGACTGACTCCTGGCTTGCGTCTCTGTGTTTCCTTCCTTCTCCACGTGTGCCTGTCCGTGAATCTGCTCGTATCCCTGTGCCTGAATCTGCACGTGTCTCTGCTCTGCTCAAGACTGACCTTTTTTTATCTGCGTCATTCCTTGAGACTTGAGTTAGCTCAACTCTCTGCAGCTGTCTCTGCTTTGCTGATGAGCTATGACGTAATGGTATCTCTGGGCGTTTCTCTACAGCCTGTGCTCTTGTTTTGCTTGGTTGCCCCTGACAACCCCTAGCCATGTGCTCTGCACTGCTGCTTTTAAAACTGCCCTGTGTGTCTTTCTCCACTTTTACAGGCGCTATCTGCCTGGCGCCATGACAACCTTCATTCAAATACTTGGGAGTTATCTTTCACAATGTTCTCACTTTTCATAAACAGATTACTGCCGTGGTGAAACATTCCTTCTTTGCCCTCGGCCAAATTTGTTCTATTCATTCATTTCTTTCCAATTCTGCTGTACTACCTTGCTCTTGTCTCTTGCCATATCTCACCTCGATTACCTTCCTAACTATCATCTCAAATGTCTTCAAACCATTCAAAATACAGCTGTAAGAATACTTCATCATGCTTCCAAATTTGACCACGTTACCCCTTTGCTCATTGACCCCCACTCGCTATCTCTTCAATACAAACTCCTTACCATAGGTCATAAATCCCTACACACTGGCATACCCTCTTATCTGTCATCAAGTATTATCCTTCACACAGCATCATGTCTCCTATGCTTCAATTACTGTATTGCATTTATAATTAAGAAGAAACTTGCAAAAACTGTAATGAAATACAACACAGTGACCGCTTAATTTCTGTTCGTCTATGAGGAATGCCTATCAACACAACTATAATTCAAGTATATGCCCCAACAACAGCTGCAGAAGAGGATGAAATTGATGAGTTCTATGAACAAGTACAAGCTGAAATTGACAGAATATACAAACAGCATATCCTGATAGTCATGGGTGACTGGAACCGCAAAAGTTGGCAACAAAGAAGAAGGCAAAATGGTTGGAAAATATGGACTTGGCAACAGAAATGAAGCTGGAGAAAGACTGATAGAATTCTGCAAGACCAATGATCTATTTATCTCAAACAACTTCTTCCAGCAATACAAGCGGCGACTGTACACACGGATTTCATCCAATGGATTGTACAAAAATCAAATTGACTACATCTGTGGAAGTCAACTATGGAAAAACTCTATAACATCAACAAAGACAAATCCTGGAGCTGACTGTGGTACAGATCACCAACTACTGGTATGCAAACTCAAGCTAAAGTTGAAAAAGAGCAAGCCACTAATGAATGTAGCAAAATATGACCTTGAGATTATACCACTGGAATTTAAAGACTGCCTGCAAAATTGATTTGCTGCTTTAGATACAAATGACAGAGCTCCAGAAGAGTTATGGCATGACATCAAGAAGGTTGTGTTGGAAGAAAGCAAGATGTCTCTACAAAAGGTGAAAAGCAAAAACAGCCAAAATGGATGACTGATAAAACTCTGAAAATTGCCCAGAAATGAAGAGAAGCTAAAGCCAGAGGAGAAAGAGAGGCAATCACAGAACTCAACAGAGATTTCCAACATGCAGCAAGACAAGACAAGGAGAAGTATTACAATGACGCATGCAAGGAAAAAGAAGCAGAAACTATTAGAGGAAGAACAAGATTGGCTTTCCTAAAGCTATGAGAGTTAAAGAAAAGATTTCGGCCTCAGATTGTAATGTTACAAGATGCTCAAGGATCTATGTTGAATGATGCTGTGAAGATCAAGAAAAGATGGAAAGAATGTACAGAGTTTTTATATGATAAAGATCAAGTGGACCAACAGCTGATTCATCCTGTACCTTATGACCGGAACCATTAGTGATGAAAGAAGATGTCAAAGCAGCATTGAAAGCCTTATCAAAGAACAAAGCCCCAGGCATTGATGGCATTCCCACAGAAGTATTACGACAATCTGATGCAGCTGTTACCATATTTACAAAGCTCTGCCAGGAAATTTGGAAGATAACATCATAGCCAACTGACTGGAAAAGATCTGTGTTTATACCAATACTAAAGAAAGGTGATCCAACTGACTGTGAAAATTATCGCACAATCGCTCTGATCCCACATGCCAGCAAGATTCTACTGAAGATTATTCAACAGAGACTACAACAATACCTGGAACGAGAACTACCTGAAGTGCAAGCAGGGTTCAGGAAACTGCGAGGAACAAGAGATATCATCAGGGTTGTGAGATGGATCCTTGAAAAGAATAAAGAATACCAAAAATATATCTATTTGTGCTTTATTGACTACAGCAAGTGTTTTGACTGTGTAAACAATGAGAAACTCTGGGCCACATTAAGAAGTATGGGTATAACAGAACACCTGATCGTTCTCTTGCACAACCTTTAAATTGATCAAGAAGCAACAGTTCCAAAGGAACAAGGAGAAACAGAATAGTTTAAAATCAGCAAAGGTGTATGACAGGACTGCATACTTTCCCCCTACCGGTTTAATTTATATGCAGAACAAATCAGCAGAGAAGCAGGATTATATGAAGACAACAGAGGTGTGAAGATTGGTGGAAGACTCATCAACAACCTTCGCTGTGCTGATAATACCACATTACTGGTTGAAAGTGAAAACGATCTGAAACATCTGCTTCTCAAGATCAAGGAGTACAGTCTTAAAATGGGTTTGCACCTTAATGTAAAGAAGAAAAAGATGATCACAAATGGCAAAATCAGTAAGTTCATCGTTGATGGGGAAAAAATTGAAATAGTGGACAACTTTAACCTACTTGGATCAACTATCAATAAAGAATAACAAGCAATCAAGAAATCAGAGGACGCATTGGCAGAATGTCTATGAAGGACCTAGACAAGATTCTCAAAAGTAGAGATGTCTCTCTCCATACAAAGATTTGACTTGTTCAAGCCATAGCATTTTCAATAATGTCATATGAATGTGAAAGTTGGACAGTGAAAAAGAGAGACAGGAAGAAAACTGATGCCTTTGAATTATGGTGCTGGTAACTATGTATACCTTGGACTGCCCGAAGAACAAACCAGTCTGTACTAGAGGAGATCAAACCTAAGCTTTCTTTAGAAGCTCAGATGACAAGACTTCAACTTTCATACTTTGGACACATCATGCGAAGAGAGAGATTATTAGAGAAAGACATTATGCTCGGAAAGGTAGGTCAATGCAAAAGAGGAAGGCCAGCAATGAGATGGATTGATACAATAACAGCAGCTACGGATGCCAGTCTGTCAACAATGAGCCGCCTGACTGAAGACCGAACACAATTTAGGACAACAATCGAGAGAGTCGCCATGAGTTGACACCGACTCGACGGCACTTAACAACAACAACAGTGTGAGGTCTGCATGACGTTGAAAGTGTTTTGTTTTTATGTTTTATTTATTTATTTTATTTAACATTTCTTATATACCGCCTTTCATGATATCAAGGCGGTTTACATTGAACAAACTGAAATTACATTGAACAGGGCATTATAACTTGGACATAACTATTTTACAGGGTTTTGTATGTTTCAATGGAGTGGAGGAGTAGCCTAGAGGTTAGAACACTGGCTTGGTAACCAAGCAACCAGGGTTCAATTCCCACTAGCACTCCTTGTGGCCTTGGGCAAGTCACTTAACCCTCCATTGCCTCAGAAGAAAGGCCTGGCAATCTACTTCCGGTGACACTGCCAAGAAAATCCAGGAGCTTCTGGGTCGCCAGGAGTCAGGACTGACTCAAAGGCACACATTGCATTTTTGTATGTTTCAATGAATCCCTGTGTGAACAGAAGCTGACACAAGCTCTACAAGGTAAAAAGTTAAATATGATGTCCAACACTGCTGAGGATTTCACCGTGGGTCTCTTCATCTACCACCACACCATACTAAGTGGTCCCAGAGTTAATTTAAAATATTTTTTGTCCGACTCAAATGCTATCTTAGTACATTCTACCTGATAGTTAGATTATTATTTGTCCTTTTCAATGATTATAATCTCTACACAGAGCCAAACCAACCATTAGGCAAACTAAGGACGTAGTACTTAAGTCCCACCTCCAGTCTGGCAGCCTCTCTGTTGCCATGGAGGAGAGAGGTCACGTGAAAGGAAAGCATCACTTTGGTATGACAGGAAGTGACCTTTTAGATAGGATCTGTCCTCTAGGTGATATAAAACCCTCTCGCACTGAGCAGGTTTCTCCAAGGACATGTACCCATGAGGTAAGGGTCAGGGTGGCCGTTACAGCTGGCAATTCAGTCATTAGGCATTTAGATAGCTGTGTGGCTGGTGAACATGAGGATTTCCTGGTAACATGCCTGCCTGGTGCGAAGGTGGCCGACCTCACCTAGACAAAGTTTTACATAGTGCTGGGGAGGAGCCTGCTGGCTTGGTACATGTTGGTACCAATGACATAGGAAAGGGTGGGAGGGAGGTTCTGGAGGCCAAATTTAGGTTTTTAGATAGGAAGTTGAAATCCAGAACTTCCAGGGTAGTATTCTCTGAAATGCTTCCCATTCCATGTGCAGGATCCAACAGGCAGGCAGAGCTCCGGAGTCTCAATGCATGGATGAGAAGATAGTGCAAGGAAGAGGGTTCTGAATTTGTTAGAAACTGGGCAACATTCTGTAGAAGGAAGGGGCTTTTCCAAGAGGATGGGATCCCACCTTAACTAGGATGGAACCAGGATGCTGGCATTAACTTTTAAAAAGGAGATAGAACAGCTTTTAAACTAGATAATAGGGGAAAGCCGACATTCGCCAAGAGCGCATGGTTTGGAAGGATATATTCTTGAAGGATACTAACAAAAGAGGGAAGTTAGGGCTTCCCAGTAGAGATGTTCCAATAAAGATAAAAGTAACCCAGATGCCCTTAAGTATAGAGCAGACAGAGCTGAAAGATTACAAATCACCCCATCAACTGATAACCAGATTAATATAAATAAAATAGAGCCTCTAAAATGCCTGTATGCAAATGTTAGAAGTCTAAAAAATAAGATGGGAGAATTACAATATATAGTACTAAATGAAAGGTTAGATATAATTAGCATCACAGAGACCTGGTGGAAGGAGGACAACCAATGGGACACTGTGATACCTGGGTACAAATTATATTGCAATGATAAGGTAGATCAAATTGATGGAGAGGTTGTGTTTAATGTTAGAGCATTGAGTCACACAGAATTAATGTTTTGCAGGAAACAAAATACACTGCAGAATCTCTATGGATAGATATTCCATGTAAAAAGGGGAAGACACTGGCAGTAGGGATGTACTACTGTCTGCCTGGCCTGAATGAATAGATGGATGATAAAATGCTAAAAGAAATCAGAGAAGCGAACAAAAATTACAACACAGTAATAATGGGTGATTTCAATTACCCTGGTATCGACTAGATCAATATCACAGCAGCGAGGGAGATAAAGCTTATAGATGAAATAAATGACTACTTCTTGAAGCAGCCAGTTCATGAAATGACAAGAGGGGAAAGTATTTTGGGCCTAGTCCTTAGTGGAATGCAGGATGTGGTACAAGAGATAAGGGTGTTGGGGCCACTTGGCAATAGTGATCATAACATGGTTGCATTTGATTTTATAAATGGAGGGAGGATGGCAAGGAAATTTACAGTACTACCTTTTAACTTTCAGAAGGGAGACTATGATAAATGAGGATAATAGTTAAGAAAAAACTAAAAGGAGCAGCTGCAAAGGTAAAGAATTAAATCAAGCATGGACGTTGTTTAAAAATACTACCTTGGAAGCCCAGACCACATATATTACACACTTTATGAAAAGTGGAAGGAAGGCCAAAAAACTGCCAGCAGGGTATAAAGGTGAGGTCAGAGAGTCTGTTGTAGCCAAAAAAGTATCTTTCAGAAAATGGAAAAAAGAGCCAAATGACGGACAGGGGAAACAACATAAGCACTGGCAAGTTAGATGCAAGGCATTGATAAGGCAGGCAAAGAGAGAATTAAAAAAAAAGGTTTTCTGTAGAAGCAAGAACACATAATAAAAGCTTTTTCAAGTACATTCTTAGCAAAAAACTTGGGAAAGTGTCAGTTGGACCATTAGATGATAGATGGGTAAAAAAAAGGCACTATGGGAGGGCAAGGCCATAGCAGAGAGACTGAATGAATTCTTTGCATCAGTCTTTACTGAAGAAGATGTAGGAAAGTTACCCATGCCTGAAGTGGTATTTAAAGGTAATGTATCAGAAGAACTGAAAAGAAAATATTGATAAACTGGGAAGATGTATTACAACTATTTGATAAACTGAAGAGTAGCAAATCACCTGGACCAGATGGTATACATCCAAGGGTGTTGCAAGAACTGAAATATGAGATTTCAGACCTACTATAAGTAATCTGTGAACTATCATTAAAATTACCTGTAGTACTGAAGACTGGAGAATGGCCAATGAAACCCAATTTTTAATAAGGGTTCCAGGGGTGAACCGAGAAACTACAGAGCGGTGAGCCTGACGTCAGTACCAGGCAAAATGGTAGAAACCATTATAAAGAATAAAATTACTGAACATGCAGATAGTCATGGTTTAAAGGGAGAAAGCCAACATGAATTAAGCCAAGGAAAGTCTTGTCTTACTAATCTGTTATATTTTTTTGAAAGTGCGAACAAACAGGTAGACTAAGGTGAGACAGTTGATATAGGGTATCAGAAAGCCTTTGACAAGGCCCCTCATGAGAGACTCTTGGCGAAATTAAAAAGTCACGGGCTAGGAGGCAGTATACTATTATGGATCAGGAACTGGTTAAAAGACAGAAAGCAGAGCGTAGGGCTAAATAACCAATTTTCTCATTGGAGAGAGCTGAATAGTGGAGTATCCCAGGGATTTGTGCTGGGCCCGCTATTTTTTAACATCTTCATAAATGACTTGGAATGGGAATAATGGGTGAGGTGATCAAATCTGCAAATGGCATAAATTACACTGGTCAACAAATTTTTACAAAAGTCATGTTACTGAAATAAAAATAGTCATTTCTTATCAATTTTTATATGCTGAACACGAATATGACAGTGAAATTGCAAAGCTGGCTCTAATTCTTTTGTAATCTACAAGAATTAATGTTTACATCACGAAATGCATGTCAATAGTAAATATAATAGGCCTTCGGTTAATACCTGTAAAAAACCAAGTCATAGACTACTTCTTAGATTTTCACGCCTGTCTCTTGTACAGCTGTTCGGGAGCTTCTCTGGGGAGTGTCCAGCAGTAGTCAGCCAGCATTGTAGTGGACCATTTTCCCTGGTATCTTTGCTCCATCGTTGCGATATCCTGGTAAAAATGTTCGCCCTGTTCATCCCTAACCATACCACAGTTGTCAGGAAAGAAATTGAGATGGGAATCGAAGAAATGGATCTTTAGAGACATATTGCAGCCAAGTTTCTGATACTGCATCAGCATGTCTTCTACTAGTTCCTTGTAGTTTTCTGCCCTAACATTCCCGGGAAAACTTGTTGACACTAGGCGAAAAGCATTCCATGCTTGTTTCGCATCACTCTGCAGCAAATTGTTGAACCGGTCATCTTTGAAGAGCTCTCAAATCTGAGGACCAACAAAAACTCCCTCTTTAATCTTTGCTTCGCTGAGTCGAGGGAATTTTTCATGCAGGAATCAGAAAGCTGGCGAAGTGCGGTCCATGGCTTTCACGAAGTTTTTCATCAAACCTAGTTTGATGTGAAGGGGTGGTAGCAGGATTTTGTGAGCCTCAACCAGAGCTGGGTGCTGGATATTCTTCTCTCCAACTGTTACATTTTGTCTGCGATTCCATTCCTTCCGCAAGTAGTGCCAATCCCTTGCTTGGCTATCCCACTCACATAAGAAACACATGTATTTTATATATCCCTGCTGCAGTCCCATTAAAAGGGCAACTACCTTCAAGTCACCACAGAGGTGCCAGTTGTACTTGTTATAGTTAATGTAAGTCAGTAGATGCTTTAAGTTATCGTATGTCTCTTTCATGTGGACGGCATGCGCTACTGGAATAGATGGAAGACGGTTTCCATTGTTCAAAAGCACAGCCTTCAGACTCAGTTTCGAAGAGTCTATAAATAGTCTCCAGTCTTGTGGGTCATGAGTGATTTTTAAGGCATTCATGAGGCTTTCAATATCGGAACAGAATACCAGATTACCTTCCTTTCCGACTGCGTATAGTACACTGGTGACGTCAAATGGCTTCAGCAGCCGTCTGGCAGTAGTATTGCATTGCATCAGAAAATGATGCAATCAACTCTGGATGATGTGTGCATGCTAGTATTATGCAATGTGATGCAATATTACATCATTCAAGGCTTATTTGGGATGTTGTTGATGTCCTACTGATAAATTTACACGGTGAAACGTCAAAAATGAACTACATGCAATATCTTCAAAACGAGAGCCAATAATTTTTTTTAATGTTATATTCGTGTTCAGCTCACCAAGATACTACAGATTAGGGCCTTTAAAAGTCAGTAACGATTTCAATGTTGACCAGTGAATTATTCAAAGTTATTAAAATACAAGAGGATTATGAAAAATTGCAAGAGGACCTTGATAAACTGAAAGACTGGACATCCAAATGGCAGATGAAATTTAATGTGGACAAGTGCAAAGTTATACACTTAGAAAAGAACAACCCAAACTATGGTTACATGATGCAAGGTTCCACATTAGGAACCACCAACCAGGAAAAGGATTTAGGCATTTTCATGGATAATACATTGAAACCCTTGGCCTAGTGTGCAGTAGCGGCCAAGAAAGCAAATAGAATACTAGGAATCATAAGGAAAGGAATGGAGAATAAAACCAAAGATATTATAAGGTGAAATTAGTTCTTACCTGCTAATTGTCTTTCCTAGAGTACCTCCAGTCCAGTCTACCATCAGTGAGTAATCACCACCCTCCAGCAGCTGGGAACTGAGCATGTCAGACTTTTGACCTCACAGGATAACAGCCATCCCTTCAGACTCAGGAGTCTAGTATCCTAGTGACAAAGCAGACTAGCACAGAGCAGATCAACCTCTTAGTCTCGCTGACACCATATCACGTAATGGACAGGAAAAGACATCATACAGCCTATAAGCCACCAACTATGTACAGCGGAGGACACCTAATAAGGACAGAGACTCACCTGCACCTATGCCCCCCCCTCCAGAACTGGAGCAAAACTTACCTCAACTATGCCTCTTCCAGAGCCCAGACTCTTTCCTCTAACTAGCCGGACACACCTCCCTCTGCAAATCCAAGATTAACCTGGAGAACGAAAAAGAGACTCTGATAGGGCGGGACCTGGATTGGATTGGAGGTACTCAAGGAAAGACAATTAGCAGATAAGAACTAATTTCACCTTCCTCTTCATCCCTCCAGTCCAGTCCACCACCATTGGGAAGTAAGGCGGTGTATACGCTAGGTGCAATGCAACTTATTCTGCAACATATTTCTCTAATTGGTACTTGTTTACAAATGGCTCATGAGCAACCTGCATGCACACAACATGTATTCGCTTTATGCTCGTTTCGATCCAAACTTTGTTGGTTTTTGCCGCAAACACAAAAGGGTGTATAGTGCCAGCTGGGATGCTGTTCGGAGCATTTCCATGGTTAATAACGAACGAACAAAGTGGATTATACTGCATGCAGCTCGTTTCAGAGAATGCACGCTTGATAGATGCTCTGTGCACCAATTTGCTAGAGTTCTGTTGCAGGTTGCATTACATGTTCTGATTGCCCAGTGTATACACACTCTGACAAAGCAGTACTCACACATGGGAGGGACCAGCGAGTTCAACCTGAAACAGAGGTCTCAAAATTGGCATCCTGCCTCGTTTGCACATCCAGGCGATAATGCCGTGTGAAGGAATGTAGGGTCGACCAGGTAACTGCCCTGCAGATGTCCCCTGGCAGCACCAGATGATGCTCCGCCCAAGACAACACCTGTGCCCTAGTAGAATGTGCACCGAGACCTACTGGAACAGCCTTGCTTTTAAGCAAGTAGACGGAAGCAATTGCCTCCTTCACCTAACAGGTCACCGAGGCCTTGAAGGCCGCAACCCCCTTTTGCGCATCCTCAAACAAGATGAACAGTCTATCCGTCTTGCAAAAGGGCTCTGTGCGGCTCAGGTAGTGTCACAGCATGCGGCGGACATCCAGTAACCAGCCATCCTGCTCTTCCGCTCGCATCTGAGAAAAAACGGGCAGCGAGACCGCCTGATTCAAATGGAAGGGAGACGCCACCTTCAGCAAAAAGGAAGGTACCAGTCGCGAAATGACCTTCTCCTTAAAGAACATGAGAAAGGGCGACCTGCACAACCGAGCTTGGAGCTCCAAGATCCGTCTTGCAGAGCAGATGGTCACCAAAAAGGCTGTCTTCAGTGTAAGATCCATTAGTGAGACCTCGTCCAGAGCTCAAAGAGAACCTCTGTCAAAGCTGATAAGACCAAGTTCAGGTCCCAGGGAGTCACCACCAACCTCAGTGGAGGCCAAACTTTGCTTCACTGTTTTCAAGAAACAAGACACATCCAGATGGGCCGCCAATCTACTCCCACGCATTTGGCCCCTGCAGCAGGACAAGGCGGCCACCTGGACCTTGAGAGAATTCAGGACCAGTCCCTTTCCCAGGCCATCCTGCAAAAATGACAAAATGTTGGCCACAAAAGCCATCAGGGCCTGCAAACCCTTGTCATCACACCAGGCTTCAAAAATCTGTCAGACCCAGATGTAAGCCAGAGAAGTTGATGGCTTATGAACCTTCAGCACAGTTGCCACCACCACAGATGAATAGTCCCTGCGACTCAACCTAGCCCACTCAAGATCCAAGCTGTAAGCGAGAACCGACCCGCCTGAGGCATGAGAATGGGCCCCTGAGCCAACAGGTTAATTCTGTCCAGGAGACGCCAAGGAGGAGCTATCAGCAGTCTCACCAGGTCGGAATACCAGGGCCTGCGTGGCCAATCTGGTGCAATGAGGATCACAGGACCCCCATGCGCCTCTATTAACTGAAGAAGGCGGCTGTTGAGCGCATAGGGTGGGAACACATAAAGCAACACCTTGCTCAATCACTGTTGCACCACGGTATCCAGCCCCTTGGACATATGTTTCACCGAGGAACACAACATCATGTAAAGTTCCTTCACCCTTATGTTGAGGTGATATTAGCTTTGTTACTAAGTGTTAAATATGTTTAATGCAATATGTTCAATGTAATGTGCAGCACTGTTTGTTGCCTTCTTGTTACCACACTAAGTTACTTGTAAACCATCTTGACTTGTAGAAAGATGGTATAAAAAAAACTGTTAAATAAATAAAATAAATAAATAAATAAATAAATATGCTCGCTGCATCTGCTGAAGAATTTGCTTGTTTTGGCGTTGTGGAGCATTGCCATCAGGTCAATGACAGGCATGCCCCAGCACAAGGTGAGCTCTAGAGCACGTCCACATTCAGAGACCACTCACTTGGAACCAACCAGTGCTGAGAAAGTCCACCTGGAGCTTGTCCTTGCCTGCTATATGCATCACCGAGATCGCCACCAGATTCACTTCCACCCAGGACAGGTGGATCTCTGCCACCAAGACAGCACTGCCTGTGCCCCCTGATGGTTGATGCGAGCCACTGTGGTCGCGTTATCTGAAAAAACTCATACTGCTCAATTCCACAGGCACACTTGGAAGGCCTGGATACCCAAGAACACCACCCGCATCTCTAGGAGGTTGATGGAACACCTGCTCTCCTCCGGTGTCCAAAGCCCCTGCGCAACTTTGCACTCACAATGTGCTCTCCATCCAGAGAGACTGGCATCCGTTTGAGTAACACCCATTCTATCAGCTCCAATGGTATCCCCGCCACTAAGTGGTCCATCTGCAACCACCACCGCGCCTATGGTACAGGGTCCAAGGCTGTCGCCATGCAGCCCAACAATTTCATGTAATACCACACCATGGATGTCGACATCCCCAGGAAACACCGCACTTGCAGTTGTATTTTACGGATCCTCTCCTGGGGCAGAGAGACGCATCCTATGTTGATATCAAACAGGCTCCCAAATAGAACAACCTCTGGACAGGCTGCAGCTGACTCTTAGAGACACTGACCACCCAACCCAGGTCCTGCAAGAGCCACATCAACTTCTCCATTGTGGTCCTGCTTTTCACTGACCAACCAGTCATCCAGATAGGAGTGTAACAAAATGCCCTCTTTTCGCAGGGCCACCGCCACTACTACCATCACATTGGTGAAGGTCCAGGGAGCTGTGGCCAATCCAAAAGGCAGTGTTCAGAAGGGGTAGTACCCCATAGGCACTGCAAAGTGCAGAAACTTCTGATGCTCAGGCCAAATGAGGATGTAACTGATGTTCTTTGTTCCACGTACAATGCTTTGACCCAATGACAAGTGGTATATAAACCTTGCTAGATAAATAAATTATGTACAAGTGTGCTTCCGTGACATCCAGGGCAGTCAAGAACTTGCCCTACCTCACCGCCATGGAGACCAATTGCAGGGTCACCATCCAAAAATGAGACACTCTCAAACCTTGGTTGACATGTCTGAGATCCAGAATGGGCTGAAATGAACCTTCCTTCTTGGGGACCATGTAGTAAATGTAGTAGCGGCCGCAGCTGTACTGGTCGGGGGCACTGGTACCACCACCTCCAGGTCCAAGAGGTGCTGCAAGGTGTCCCTGACAGCTGCTGCTTCAACAGCGCTTTGCAAGGGGTTGCAAAGGGATGGCATGAATGCCTCAGGGAGAGAATGTGCAAACTCCAGCGCGTACCCTTTCCGAATCACCTCAAACACCCACTGATCCATAGTGATCTCGGCCCAGGCAGAGAGGAAATGCTGCAGCTGGCCCCCCACCAGAAGCCCACCTGCCTGGACCAGCCTAGCTTCACTGGGGCTTTTTAGGAGGGGCAGCCAGAGAGGCATAGTAGCCCCTGTTTGCTCCCCTGATGCATTGAAAGGACTGCCCTCTCTGCGGAAACCAACCCCGTTGGTAGAGCGTAAAACAGGTGCCCTGAAAACATCTAAGTCCTTGACCTGTCCTCTCACAGAGACATCCTGTTTGGGTCCCTTCAGCTTATCTTCCGGAAGGCAGGCACCTTTCATACCTCCCAAATCCTTAACCAGTTTATCTAAAGCCTTGTCGAACAACAGCTTATCTTTAGAGGGAAACTTGCTGAGTCTGGTCTTAGAGAACATGTCTGCCGATCAATTACAGAGCCAGGGAAAGCGACAAGCCGCAATAATAGATGCCATGTTCTTAGTGGAGACCCTGAGAAAAAATCCTCTGTACTATAACAATTTCAGTTCAGTGTTTTGGTTTTTTTTTTTTTGCTGTCTAGGCCTAAACCTTCCAGTGTAGACCACCACTAGAAGGATGCTCTCCAGCTGCTGAGAACTGTAATACTGGACTCCTAAGTCTGAATGGGGTGGCTCTTGTGAGGTCAGAAGTCTGAGATGCTCATTTCCCAGCTGCTGGAGGGTGGTGATTACCCACTGGTGGTGGACTGGACTGGTGGGACGAAGAGGAATGCCTCTGTATCATTCCATGATGCGACCACATCTTGAATATTGTGTGCAATTCTGGTCACCATATATAGCAGAATTAGAAAAGATACAGAGAAGAGCCACCAAAGTGGTAAAGGGGATGGAAGGATATCCCTATGAGAGGCTTAAAAGGGTAGGGCTCTTCAGTTTGGAAAAGAGATGGCTGTGGGGAGATATGATAGAGGTCTATAACTTAATGAATAGAGTAGAACGTGTAAACATAGACTGGTTGTTTGCTCCTTCAAAAAGTACTACTACTGATATTTGTATAGAGCTGCAATGTATACGCAGTGCTGTACAGGCCCTGCTCATCAGAAAGTAGAAAGACTAGGGGACACTCAATGAAGCTACAATGTAGTCTATTTAGCACTAATAAGAGAAAATATTTTTTCACTTAATGAGTAATCAAACTGTGGAATTCATTATCGGAAGATGTAGTGAAAGTTGTTAGTGTAGCTGGGTTTGAAAAAAGGTTTGTACAAGCTCCTGGAGGAAAAATCCATAAACCATGATTAAAGAGGATCAGGGAAATCCAATGCTTACCCTGGGATAAGCACTGTGGAATCTGTGTACCTTTTTGGGAACCTGACAGGTACTTGTGATCTAGATTGGCCACTGTTGGAAAGAGGACACTGGACTTGATGGACCTTGGCCTAACCCGGTATGGCATATCTTACATTCTTATAGGGTGACAGCTTCTGGGAGGTGGGGGAAGAGCAGGGACATTCAAAGCTAAACAATAGATTCTGACAGCCGAGGGGAGCATAAGCCTTCAAGTCTCCCTAGTGTGCCAACACAATGAACCAACTCTGGGGCTGTTCCTGTCTGTGCATTAAGCTTGTCGTTTTCAGGCCTGATATTTAAAGCGATGAATGCACTTAGCAGACCTGCTAACAGTGTTAATCGCAGTGACTGGGATATTCTGCAGCCCTAACGTTAGCGCTCTTGAATATCTCAGGGTACTGCTGCTAGGTGGCTAGCATCGGGACATTCTGGGGGGCAGCACCCAGGGATAACCGGGCAGCGGTGATATTCAGTTGCTGCCCAGTTATCCCGTGACAGTGAAAGTTAGGCACAATAAAGGCTGGCCTAGCTTTCTCTGCCACAGCTAACTGAGCAGTGGAGGACATGAATAAGGGAGAGGAGACTGCTATTTTGTTTTTCATCACCTACGGTCACATGAATTTTTGAGCGTTAAATGGGGTCATATTGTATAAATGTTTAGGAACTATTGACCTAGGTTAAGCCAGCCCTGCCTGTTAAAAGCACGTGATAACGCCCGTCCTCCCTCTTTTACTGCTATATCACAGAATAGTTTCTCATTATCCTTATTTTATTGTATACCTAAATCTTTCTAATTTTATCCACAGAAGTTTGTGCATTTTCCTTTATATTCACCCTATAAAATTTGGTCAGTTTCCTACCTCAGCTGATGATCCCTTTTCAGGCTGCAAGTCCCAGACTGGCTAACTTGATCTTTCTTTATACTCGTTTCCCTTTTGTGTTCTTCTTGCCCTTTGTATGGTCTCTCACGGGTACAGCTAGTTCTGCAGACTTGTTTCCAATTCAATTTTAGCTACCAAATTTCTACGCTTGCCTGTCATATTTCTTGGAAATCTTTTATTTTGCTGAGTCCTCTTTTAATTCAAGGGGCCAATGCAGTAAGATGCGCTATTCATTCGCACAATGGTTTGCACTTGATTTTCCAGTGCCAATCTTACTCCCAATGAAGGAAGATCGATTAGCATGGGAAAATCAGCATAAAACGACACTATTTTATTTATTTATTTAGCTGTGTTTATATACCACTTTTCACCGGGTCAAAGCGGTTTACAATAAACAAGGGGGATACATTGAATAGGATTGTTTGCAATTACATGGGGGAATGGGGTATACCATCACGGGGGGATTGCTCTCTGTCTAAACTCCTTTGGTAATTTACTGTTACAAAGTACAACGACCATCACAAAGAAATACAAACTTGTTCTTTAATCTACTCAGAAAAGCTCCTGAGTAGGGTTTTGAGCCATGCAGTAGAAATTAAGCCAGCTAAGGGGTTTCAGCTGGATAACAGCTAGCAATTGAGCCTTACCTAATTGCTTGTGAGCTCTGAGGGAATCACTTCTGAATCTATGTGTGAAGATATAAGAAGTTAACCTGAAAAGAACAGTTTTTCCCTTCTTTGTGGGTTTTGCTTGTTGTTTGAAACACTGCTAAGAAAATATTAGCTAAAGCCTACAGAAAAGACCAGTTTGTTACCAGCCAGGTCTTTATTCTTTTCATTTGATTGCCTGACAAGTTCATCTGTTGTTTTCCTGATTTTGTTTTTCTAAGTTTAACACTGAAAGCAAGTATCCTGTTTTATGTGCTACCAAGCATATCTGTGTTGGGAGAAATAACCCCATAAATAAATATCTTATTGGCTTTACACTCAAGCACAACTAATTATTGTGAGCAGCTGTGTCTGGTGTGAATGAACTGCATTTCCCACAATCCCTTGCAAACCATATTGATATATGCCTTTGCCAAGACTGTGAACATTCTCACCCAGGCAGCCGTCTGACAGACCGTATTATTGCACAGATGGGTTGAAGGTAGATGTTGAAGAGTGTGGCTAATAGGGATGACCCCACTAAAGGGTAGTGCAGCGGGCTTGCAAAATAAATTGCTTATGAAGTAAAAAAACTGCGCTAGAATTTCATGCAATTTTTTACTTTTGTTGTTGTACGGAATCTCTATGCCAGCTTGGGATGGTATAAAAATGCAATGGGGGAGCAGAGGGTGATCTGAGATAAAATGCAGCACTTCATCTCAGATCACTGAAGGCCTCTGGATCCCTCAACATCCCAATTCCATCGAGGTAAAAGTTGGACCCCCAGCCCCTCACCCCAAAAAGGTCACAAGTGGACCCCTTCCACTTGCTCCTGGCTTGATGTTCAATAACGGCAGCACTCGACCCCATATGGTACATCCTGGGATGCTCTATGTAGGGCTGGTCAGTCAAATAAGGCAATTATTGCTTTATTTAGCTAACTAACCCTGTGTGGAGCATCGCAGGATGCAGCGTGCAGGTTAGACACTACCATTTTCTTTTTTTTCTTTAATTAGGATTTTTAAATTAATATTCACTACTATAAATAGGCAATCAGCAAAGTCAAATAAAGGAAATACAATATCCAATACAACATAAACTAGTTAAACATTCAGCCCACGTTAAGGCGAGCTCGGCAAAAAAACAAGAAAACAGAACAGGAAATATCAAAAGGAAAAGAAAACCAAATTCCCCAAATCCATGACAGCCATTCATTTTTTGACAACCTGTACCTGGAAAAAATAACTTAATACACTTCAGTGGCCAGTCTCCTTTATCGAACAATTATTCTAAATTAGCTGAAACTAAGAAAACATATCTATTCTGTTAAAAGGAAATTAAACATTTACAAGGGTACCTTAAGAAAAAAGATGCCCCTAATGCCAAAACCCTTAGCTTAAGGGCAGGAAAAGATTTTCTCCTCATTTGTGTGACTCAGGAGACGCTGGGAATCCACAGAAAAGGGAATCTTTCTTTCTTGAAATAAGGCTTCAAAATGGTAATCTTATCATGCTGCCATTTTCAAGATGGTGTAGTGGTGTCAGAAGTGTGCTTTCAAATGTACCTTGAAATACTAGGCCTGTAGCCTAGCTGGAATGTCTGTCTCTTTTGTTTCACTGTAGCCTGATTAGTAGTAGAACCACACAGTAAGAAATACATAGTTTAGCAGCTTCTCACCTTACATAACACGCCTCAGCTGACCTCTATTGGTGAGCGATCAAGGGGAACTTAATATGTGCCTATCATGAAGTAGCTAGAATGTGATAACAAATTAGTTTGCATATAGCTAGAAGTCTATAAATGGAACTGAAACCTTGGCCCAGGGGCTCAGTCTTTGCAAACTATTCCACTGAGTTCTCGCATGCTATTAAAACTGTTTGATTTCACGAAGGCCTCAGGTGTCTTTTCTTGGTCTGGTATTCTACTATATTTCTTGGTTCTCTGACCGGGAAAGGAAGACTATTTTGTCTCGGAGTGATGAGCCATTCATCTAGCGGGCTCCAGGAGTCCCGAGAGGTCTCGAGGCGCCACCGGACTGTTTCCGGATGGGACTTTACGACAGTCTTGAAGCCCATGGGACTGATCGGACTCACTCACGAACCTAGAAGGGGCCCGGAAAACAAACCTGTTCTTTTCACCAGATCCGGTAAGTCTGGTTTTGGTAATTCTCTGTATCTGGTATTGTTATCTGTAATTGAAAAGAGCGTGATCAACTCTTGGAACTGGTCCTAGTATGTCAGATGCTGACTGAACCCACTGGTTTCCCTTCTGGTACACTGTAAGATTATTCTGTTGGGTTTTTTGTATGAAAAAAACGGAACAAAAAAGACTCTGGAGTCATAGCACAGCTCAGAGACAGAGAGCAGTTATTTACAGCACAGTTCAGAGAGAGAGAGAGAGCAGTTATTTCTAGCAAGGAGAGAGAAACGAAAAAACAAAAAAAACAAAAATAGGGGTAGGATATAAGGCGTGTATCCTTTTCACACAGACAGAGTGAAAAAGTTTCAAGGGGCGTATCCTTTCTACACAGAAAGAGAAAGTTTTAACCCAGCTTTGCCTGGATTTCTACTTCAGTTGTTTCTGTTATAATTACTTTGCTGATTTCTGTGGGATTCGGGAGAAACCTGAATGAATGAGTGAGAGAGAGACGGTGTTTGTTTTACAGTTGCTGGAGTGTGAGAGAGAGACAGTGTTTGTATTGCAGCTGCTGGAGAGTTAGAGAGAGAGAGACAAAGGTTTTGAACAGCACTTTTGAACAGCAAGGGAGGGGGTGTATTTATACTGAGCCTTCTGCAGTGTCTCCTTAAGAACTTTAAGAAGGGTTTCTCTGGTGATTATGTAATTGTAATGACCCTCGGGTCGATTGGAAGTTTTATGTAAACAGGAATGCCCCCTCCCCCCTCCTGTCTTTAACCTGGCCTCCCCGAGGGATCTCTAGATATAGACCTGATACTAGATGTGCACACAGTCGCCCTGCAAAGACATATGACACTAGTCCCTGTTAAAGAAATATTGTCATAAAGAGTGGCAGAGTTTTAAATCTTTGATTATAATCTAGCTAGCAGAGTGCACCTAGAGGAATTCCTGTCCCGTAGTTCACAGAAAAATGCAGCCTAAACTAAAAATAAAACTACCAATTTTAGTACAGGAGCCAGAGACAGAAGAATTTCCTCCCCCCCCCCCCCCCATGTTCCCCTGGCAGATGACTCCGGCTAGGTTAGCAGGCTCAGCAGGGACTTTAGCTAGAATGGATTCAACTTCTCCCCCGCCCCTTTCAACAGCTACTATTTTTTTCTGATAGTCAGAAGAGCACTGCCAGTGAGGCAAGAATGCCATTTTCAGATACAGACCTGCCCAGCACTTCAGAAAGTTCCCTGAGTCCCAAATCTGAAGGAAGTCAGTCCCAGTTTAGTACCTCTCCTCCACGCACTACCCTGAGTCTATATCATCAAGCTCTCCTTGAAGGCTTTAAAGGGGGGGGGGGACCAGAAAGCTATGAATGTGGAAAATATCTGGGGTCCTGCAAACCCCTGACGAGAGTCCTGGCCAGTTTCATGAAAGACTCTGTGAATCTTTCCATATTTATACTCCATTTGACCCTGAAGCACCTGAAAACCAGCGGGTGGTGAATGTTACAGGGGGGACATTTGAAGAAAAAACATCAGATTGAGGGATTTACTGGAATGAATATAACCCAGCTGATGTAAGTTGCTATGAAAGTATTTGTGAACAGAGATCAGGAGATGAAGCGTGAGTGTGAAGGAAAGATGAAAAAGAAAGCTGATATGTTAGCAGCGGCGCTAGTCGAGAAAGGACAAGGAAAGTTAATGTGGGAACCGAGAAGCCGAGGATGGGGTAGAGGAACCCGGCGAGGATCATTGGAGCAAGGACTATTGGAACGAGATCAATGTGCCTATTGCAAAGAAATAGGCCACTGAAAAAAAAAAGAAGAAAAAAACGAATGTCCCAATTGTGTCAGGCAATATTCCCTGCCCTGAAGAGATGCTGAGGGCATTCATAAACATCTCCAGCGATTACTTAAGTTTGGACTCCTGAAAACCATGACAATCACCCTGGAATACCCCTTTGCTGCCAGTTCAAAAACCAGGTACTAATGATTACCGACCTGTGCAGGACCTGCGGAAGGTCAATGAAGCTGTGTTGTTACCATTCATCCTGTTGAGTCAAACTGTTTGCGTTTGAATGGGAAGACTCTACTACTGGCAGTAAGAGACAATTGACAAGAACCCAGTTACCCCAAGGATTCAAGAACTCCTCCAAGTTGTTTGGGGATGCACTTAGTCAAGATTTGCTCAGATCCAGTCATGTCCCCTTCAACGTGTATTGCTACAATACGTGGACGATCTACTCATCGCTGCTGTTTCCCCAGAAGAATGTTTTGCCGCCACTTCAGAACTTCTGCACTTGCTTTGGATGTCTGGCTATCGGGTGTCTCAAAGTAAAGCCCAGTTGTGCCAGACTGAAGTCAAGTACTGCCCGACGTGGAAAAACCATTCTATCTCTATGTCCATGAAGAAAGGGGGTGGCCTTCTTGTCTCCGCGCAGTAGCAGCAACAGCTCTCCTGGCAACAGAGGCTGATAAATTGTCCCTTGGGCAAGAACTGTATGTTAAAAGTGCCACAAGCAATGCTGACACTGATGGAGTACAAAGACAATTATTGGTTTACCAACGAGCGGATGACAAAGTACCAAAGCATGCTGTGTGCGAATCCTCGGGTCCACATGGAGATAATGAAAAACACTCAATTCTGCCACTCTACTCCCTGTAGCACCTGGGCTACCCGAATATGATTGTATCCAGGTTATGGATGAAGTGTATTCCGGCCGTCAAGATCTGAAAAAATGTACTACTGACCTTTCCTGATGTTCAGTATTTTACCGATGGCAGCAGTTTTGTGGAAGATGGACAGCGGAAGGCCGGATATGCTGTGGTCACTCCTGAGGTTGTTGTGGAGGCTGAGCCCTTACCCCTGGGGACTTCTGCCCAGAAAGCTGAACTCATTGCCCTTACTTGAGCCCTCCAGTTAGCTACAGGTCTGAAAGTAAACATCTACACTGACTCTAAGTATGCTATAGTTACCCTACACGCCCATGGGGCCCTGTATAAAGAACGAGGTTTGGTTACTTCAGGGGGGAAAACTATTAAGTATGCCCCAGACATCATGGCTCTAGTAGATGCTGTCTGGAAACCCAGGAAGGTGGCAGTCATGCACTGCCGGGGTCATCAGTCTGGGGATAGCCTGACTGCCTTAGGAAATCGGAAGGCAGACAAAGTAGCAAAGGAAACAGCCCTCCGCCTGGTAAGGCCCAATCCGGCATTGGCTATAACAGCCCCACTATTCCCAGTGCCAGTGAATGATTGGGATCCCCCCTATCAATTGGACGAGCTAGACTATTTCTGTACCCAGGAGGGAGGGACACTGACTGAACAGGGATGGATCCAGCTACCACCCCTCCAGAAAACTGAACCTAGCCGTATTGTTATCCCTGAACACCACCAAACCCATCCAGTGAATCAAAATAACAGTCCAAAACAACAAGATTCACCAGTAAAATACCTCAGCAAAAACTTCTATTTTTGTCGGAGCAGGCCGAAGGAGGGTCGGTATTGAAACACGCCCCACACCAGACAGCAAGCTTCTTTTATTCAATTATGGTTCATCACCATTTAACATGCTTTTCACTTATCTTGCAATATTTCATATCGTCAACTGTCCATGGATTTTTGTTGCATACGTCGCTCCCAAGAAGACAACTCCGCATGACGTGCACGTTTCGGGCAAACGCCCTGTGTCAAGTGCTTATAATCCACGTCAAAGACAAGCAACTATGCCAGAAACACCGTCGCCGCAGCTAAGGTCAGTCATTCAGTAAGGCTGAATGGAAGCATTTAAACCAGGAACCAGCCAATAGAGAAAGGGCAAACCCCACCAACCAGGGGAACCCCTATCGCCATTGGTCCACCAAAAAATGACAGCTGATCATATCACAACACGCTCTGCCAATCAATCTCCCGGTTAAGCCCATTGGGTTCAACTGTATCCAACGAGAATATCCATTTTTGTTCAAGCCATTTTCACGTTCCTTTGGACCCCCAGGGTAGTGATCGGGAAAGGAAGTTACAATTTCAATGTTAGGACCCCTAGCCACATCAGTTTCACGCCAAAGCCTGACCTGTGCCTGAAATAATCCCCGACAAGGGAAATTACCACCTCCTGGTCTCCTAGCTGTAGGAACTGCTCCCATGGAAAATTTTCAGGTAGATTTTACCGAGATGCCCAAAGCCTGGGGTCATAAGTACCTTCTGGTGTTAGTCTGTACCTATTCAGGATGGGTTGAAGCTTTTCCCACCAGAACCGAGAAGGTTTGTGAGGTTGCCCGAGCCCTCATCAGAGAAGTCATACCCTCATTTGGACTCCCGTCAGTAATAGGATCAGACAATGGCCCAGTTTTTATCTCTCAGGTCACCAGACACCTAGACCAAGTTCTACAGATAGATTGGAAATTGCACACTGCCCACCGCCCTCAGAGTTCAAAATTTCCAAACTCTGTCAAGAGACCCGTCTCCGCTGGCCGTCTGTTGTTCCCATGGCCCTGTTGTACATACGGTCCTCTCCTCACCAGGGTTTGAATATGTCCCCCTTCGAAAACTCCTGTATGGACGACCCCCTCCCTTGATTAAGGGGGTGCTAGTAGACATGGGTCAGATTGAATCTCTGCTGACCCGCCAAGAACTGGTGGCATTGGGTTCTGTATTGCGAAAAATGTTCACTCCTGGGTTCAAGAACGACTACCAGTAACCCTTGTTGAACCCATTCACCCCCACAAACCAGGTTCTGCTGTCTGGATTAAGGAGTGGAGCCCTGACCCTTTGACACCCCACTGGTGGGGGCCATTTATGGTCATACTGTCCACCCCCAGAGCTGTGGAGGTTGCCGAACTTGTGCCATGGATTCGCCATACTTGAGTCAAGCCAGCAACCCATCTGACTGACAGCACCTGGACTGCCAGAACGGGTTCTGACAACCAACTGAAGCTCATCCTGTCCAGAATGACTCAGCCTGCACGTCAATCAGCGCAACGCCCTACCCCCGTCACCACCGGAAGCTGATGGGTCTACGTATGGCTAAAGACTGAGGATCGACAACTGGGAACAAGGAACCCAAGGACCTGTTGTTTTATAGACTGTATTTATACCAACTGCAGTATTATGTATACTGAGTTTGCAGTAGTTGTATTTCTGATGGTAACCATGAGTTCCGTTGTAACTGATCCACTCCCCTGCATCCCCTGTTTGAAAGTAACTAAGACTGACCACAAAATCACTCAGACCCTGGTATATCATACTTATTATTCCTGTTCCAGTACCAAACAGACCCCCTGCCGTCACAATACTACTGACCTTACTATCTGTTACCATGCAGGAAATGAGCCTGTGTGTTTTAATCCTAAAGTGTTTCCTGTTTATTGGATCCTGGAAGTACGTGCTGACAATTTCCAGGGACCGCTCCTTAACTCTACCACGTTTGAGGATAGCCAGCCTAAATCCTTGTTTTTCAATGCGTGCCTCGCAATCAAAAAAACTTCTTATTCTGGTGGTTGCGGGTCCCTCAAATGGGAACGCACCTATTCTACAAATGATAAGGTACAAATGCCCTCAACGTGCCTATAATTGGGACCAGTGCACAGGCATCAATGCGCCCAACCGCTGGGTAGTGGCTGCGGCAGGGTCATATTCATATTTCTGCCCTCGGTGGGAGTGTATATATTTGGCCTCTTGGCCAGGAGTGCCTACTGGCCACCAAGGGGATGATCACAAAGCAGTTTTTTTCTTTTTTTTTAAATTTTCTTTTTTATAAGATTATACAATACAATCCAGAGCCAACAATCTGAAGTTGAATCAAAGAGTAAACAGAAATATCCCAAAAAGGGCTATCAAGTTACAAGTACATAGATAGCCCTAAAAGCAAAAACATTACTTGGAATAGACCACAAAATATATCCCCCCAATATGATCCAAGAAAAAATATTACCCACACTATATGTAATCATAGGAGCAATGATGACCCTATATGGCCGCCAGTTTTAACGAGGATGTCGGCCTCCCCCCTTGTCAAACTTCCACCTGTAATCCCCTTAATCTCACTATTTTGAACCCTTGTCAGGCCGACTGGCGTACGGGGCAACTTTTTCGCCTACACATTTATAGCCAGGGTACAGATCCCGGCACTTATCTTTATGTCCGGGTAATAGCAGAAAAACCCGACAATCCCACCTGATTAGTGTTTTCCACTCCTTCTATGAGGAAATGGCGACCCAGATGGACCCCATACTCACAGCTGTCAGAAATTTATTCCTTGAGTTAGCTGAGGACCCAGCACATTGTTTACATCCTGTGCCTGCTTATAATTCTTTGCACCCTGCTGGCGAGGGTGCTGAATTAAAGGGGGGAGTGTAGTGGTGTCAGAAGTGTGCTTTCAAATGTACCTTGAAATACTAGGCCTGTGGCCTAGCTGGAATGTCTTTGTCTCTTTTGTTTCACTGTAGCCTGCTTAGTAGTAGAACCACGCAGTAAGAAATGCATAGTTTAGCAGCTTCTCACCTTACATAACACGCCCCAGCTGACCTCTATTGGTGAGCGATCAAGGGGAACTTAATATGTGCCTATCATGAAGTAGCTAGAATGTGATAACAAATTATTAGTTTGCATATAGCTAGAAGTCTATAAATGGGACTGAAACCTTGGCCCAGGGGCTGTCTTTGGAAACTATTCCACAGTTCTCTCGCATGCTATTAAAATTGTTTGATTTCACGAAGGTCTCAGGTGTCTTTTCTTGGTCTGGTAATCTACTACAATGGCAGCATGAAGGCAAGACGAATGGCTGTTGTTCCTGCCCCCATAGATGCACAGGAGTCGTCAGGGGGTACAGAAGGGGACACATGCGTCTCTTGGGTCAGTTCTGGGGTCAGGGGGCCACTACTGACTTTTGTGGGGCTCAAGGAGGCCACCTTTGACCTTTGTGGGGTTGGAGGTGGCCTGAGCCACTAATGTGGTTGTTTGTGGGTTGGTGGAGGGAAGTGGGAGTGATGGAAGGGGAAGAAGAGCAGGAAAAGTTATTTTCTGTGTGCATAAATGGTCACTTGTGGTCATTTATGGAAGGGGAAGAAGAGCAGGAAAAGTTATTTTCTGTTATTTTAAATCTCCCTTTCTGTCAATGCATGTGCCAATTCCCTTGCTCATGCAGTGACAGGAAGTGATATGTTTGCTACTAATGATGCAAATTTCAGCTTCTCACTGCTGCAGCGTATACAGAGTTGCCAAGTTACCCAGTTGCAAGTGTTTTTTTGCTAGTTTTGGTTTTAAATTTGCCTTGCAATGCAGTTTGGTATCTGTACTCCCTGGTTTTACCCACTGGAAACAGTGCAGCAGGTCCCATAATGCATCATGATGAGACTGTCAGAAATCCAGGACCGGTTTAAAATCTCACTCCTGGAATTGAGTAACTTGACAACTCTGCGTGTACTGCTTTTTCTTCAGGCAGCACACACATTTTTAATACTGTGGTAATTTGCCATTAGTTTACTGCATTGGGAGTGAAAATTCTTATCTCATGCATTAGAATGCTGTGCATTGGAGCTTTACAAAATAATAAGAAACTCCCAACAGCTCTTACACCTGGGCTCTTAGTTTTATGGAGATGCATTGGAGCTTGGCACATTATTCTAATGCAGAGTTTTCTACATGGAGGCCCCAGCCTTTTTAACCCAGATAAGAATCTATCCATAAGGTAAGACTGCTCTCTTTTATTATTGCAATGATGGATGCAAAGGATTCAGACAGGGAGCAGTACAGTGCCCACTTTACTCTCTCTTCAGTAACTTTTCTTTCAGCTCTTAAAACATTATAGTAAGTCGAATCTGCGAAAGCAAGCAAAGTCTCCCTATAGTGCTTTTCTTGCCTCACTCGCTCTTGGAACAAACCCGCTCTCGAATGCGTGAGAGCTGCAGAAAACACCAGTTTGCAAGGAGACCACCTGTATGTATATACGCACGCGCCACAAGCGAGATCAGCGCGTGGCCCAGGTTAACAGTAGTAGTAAAGGGTCAAGCGCCCCACAGCCAGCCATTCAGCCAACGCACGCGCCTCACCCCTATTGCAAGGGGGAGGGTCTCAGTACCTGCGCCGAATGGGGTCTCGCGCCACGCTTTCCTCCGCGTGCCACCCGCCTCCTTCCAAACCTGCCGTGGTCGAAATTTCCAACCGCACCCATTCACCCCCTCCCCTCCCGCGGCCTCAGTCTCTGCAGATTGTAAACATGCTCCACGTGCACGCTGCCTCCTGCTATTCACTGAAACACTTTACGCTGTGTCTGTGGCGCATACAGCGAAAAGTGGAAGGAGATGCGGCACTTACTACGCATGCGTACAACTTGAAGCTGCCTCTGGAGCGAAAGCCGGGATCCGTGCGCTAGAGTCGCGGGCCAAGGCTGCCACCGTGTGGTGATGGGAAGGGGCTGGAGTGCAGGGAGTGCGGGCTTTGGGAGTTGGGAGAAAAGCCGTTTTTTTGCTCTGGCTGCTCCTGATCATGCGGCCAGAGCAAAAAAACAGCTTTTCAAGGGCCGGTTTTACATCTCTGCCGGCAGCCGGCCTGGCCATGGAAAAACTGGCCAGGCCGGCTGAATACCGGCTGGTTGGCAACCCTAGTGGTGAGTGCATCCATCACCTGCAGGGATCCGATCTCTGGTGGGCAGACAGAAGGAGTCTTTGCTACAGTCATGGCTGCTCTCTTCTCTTCTGCTCACAGTAGCTGGGATCCCCACAGGCAGAACAGGAGGGGATGACGACAATTGTGGCCTCCATGCAGTTTGCAGCTGGCACCTTGCAAGTAAAATTATGGAGCGGCCAGGGACTGTTTGGCCCACCCTGTTCCGACACCTATTGCTATGTGTACTAGCAGTAATGTTTGTCACCATGGGCAGGGCTACACAAAGGCACTGACAAGCTAGGAACATACATTAGGTCCAAAGTTTAGGGGGATGCTATCACAGTTGTGCTCAGGACTCAGGAGGTTAGAATTGACAACAGGTTGGTTTTTTTTTTTCACTATCTGCTTTTTTTTTTATAAGCTAGAAGGATGACTAACATATCTGGACATTTCTCAGAGTTAACAATTATCTGCAGATCCCCATTCCATTCCTGTATGTGAGTGAACCCTCTCTGTCTGCTTCTAGTGTAATTAGCGGCAGAGGCTGTGGATAGTGTTTAGTCAATGGGAAGGCTGTGGGGGGCGGAGCATTGGAATGCTGCTCCAGACATAGATGGTGGGGAGGATCCAGCCAATGGGAAGACTGTGGGCGTGGAGCACTGGAATGCTGCTCTAGTCCAGTGCTTCTCAACCAGTGTGCCTTAGGAATGTCCTCAGTCTACCTTGATGGTGACAAGCAGGGACATGGTTTTGTATGGTCTCATGAAGCCCTTGCTCCAGCTCTGTTGGGAGGGCCCTAGAGAAAAGCCCTCTGCTACCCATTGCAGCCCTTCCCTCTGAGGTATCATGTAGGAACAAGGGAGGGGGGGGGGGGGAGTGAGCTTGGAGCAAAGAGAGAAAAGAAGAGCCACTCTGCTTCCTATGCTGCCCCTCCCTCCTGTCACTGAAGGATAGGAGATGATAGGTGTGACTGGAGCAAACACTGCAGAGCAAAGAAGAGCAATTATCCTAGCTGGTCCACTCCCTTCCTCTTGTGTCCTAGAGTCAAAATGCAACAACTAGGGGTAGCTAATTGGGGGAAAAAAGGAGTCAGATAGTAGGAGATTGCCTCTCCATTCATATCCAGTTTGACAGTCACCAGCATGATTGATCCGAAATCAGTTCCCATATTATGTTTAATTTCAAACTTCTTCTAACCTATAAATGCTTTCACTCTACTGCCCCTCATCATCTTTCCTCTCTCCTTACATCCCTCTTTGTGAACTCCACTCCTGCTCTGGCTTTCGTCTCTGAATGCCCTTTTCCTCTACTGCCAACTCCAGACTTCAATCTTTTCACCTTGCTGCTCCTTATGCCTAGAACAAACTTCCTGAATCTTTACGTCAAGTCTCATCTCTCTCACTGTTCAAATCCATGCTAAAGGTTTACCTTTTTGAGGCCGCTTTTGGATCCTAATCCCTTGTATCTCCTCTCCCTATTGAACTCCTTATTTCTCTTGTATTGTGCTGTCTATCTTAACTAGATTGTAAGCTCTAGGAGCAGGGATGGACTTCTATATGTGTTTGTACAGCATTGTGTATGCCTTGTTTGTTGTTAAGTGCCATCAAGTTGGTGTTGACTCATGGCGACCCTCTGGATAGTTGACACAAACTGTGTTGTCTTCAATAAGGCAACTCGCTGTTGATACAATAGCTGCTGTCATCTCATTGCCGGCTTTCCTCTTTTGCGTTGACCTTCTTGCTTGCCAAGCATTATGTCTTTCTCTAATGATCTCTCTTTTCGCATGATGTATCCAAAGTATGAAAGTCAAAGTCTTATCATCTGAGCTTCTAAGGAAAGCTTAGGTTTGATCTCCTCTAATACTGACTGGTTTGTTCTTCGGGCAGTCCTTGATATACGCAGTATTCGTCGCCAGCACCATAATTCAAAGGCATCAATTTTCTTCCTATCTTTTTCACTGTCCAACTTTCACATCCAAATGAGGTTATTGAAAATACCGTGGCTTGGAGAAGTCAAATCTTTGTATATAGCCTTGTAGCGCTATATAAATAATTAACAGTGGTAACAGTAGTAGTAATAAATAAAAACAACAAACAAAAGAGAGAACATGTTGAAAAATGTACACCAGCAGTGTGACACAGTGGTGCACTTCCCCCATTTCCAGAATCAGGCATTTTGGGAGCTCATATGTGTGTCTCATAGAAAGTGTTTGGGTGGGTGTGTTTGTGTGCATGTTGGGAGGAGGGGCTGGATAGGTACCTGTGTGGGTATACAGTGGTGTGCAAAAGTCTGGAATCACTTGTAAATTTGACATTTTTTCAACTTCGTGACCTTATATCTTAATTTATTTTTCCTCCTAGTGGCTTTTTCTGTATATCTCATGATAAGTGATAGATTTGGCTATTAGGGTCAACCTTTAGTATTGGTTTGGCCCTTATTTTCTGAGTTTGTTCCCTATAGTTGTCCTGTTGATAGATTTTCTGTGAAAATCGCATAATGTACATCGTTGGCCAACAATATATTATTGTAAGTATGCTTTAAAATATTATGGACGCACACCAGGTTTCCTTCAAACTAGTGTATGTAGCCTTGAAAAAGGCTGTTTTTATGTGTCAGTGATGGCTCAGTATTTGATGGGCCACCCTTTGTTCTTGATCACCTGACTGCACCTTGTCGGCATGGAATGAACCAGTCTGACAAGGTGATCGTTGGTGACAACGCAGTTCCAAGCTGCAATGAGTGACTCAATCAGCTCACGCTTTGATGTTGGATGCCTCTTGGATATTTCCAAGGCCACATTGTGCCACAGGTTCTCGATTGGATTCAGATCTGGAGACTGGGCTGGCCAGTCCATTGACTTGATGTTCCACTGCTTCCAGCTGATCACCTGTCTGGAGCAATGGCAGGGTGCATTGTCATCTTGGAACAGGAACTGGCCAGGAAGCAGCTGGTGTGCTGATGGCACCATGCACTTTTGCAGTATGGTGATGTACTTGGCCCCATTGACCATTCCATTGACGATGTGAAGATGTCCAACGCCACTGGCAGCCATGCAGCCCCAGACCATGACCTTCAAAGGATGCTTCACAGTGAGGTTGAGACACTCGGGCTTGAATTCCTCTCCAGGAAATCTCCTCACATAAGTGTGGGCCTGGTTACCAAACAGGCAGAAGGTGCTTTCATTGCTGAATAGCACCTTTTCCCACATTTCAGTTGACTGGGTTGAGTGCTTTCTTATCCACACGATCCAGTTGCACCTATGTATGTCAGTCATCAGTGGCTTATTCCGTGCTTTGCAGCCCCGGAGACCAAACTGCAGGCACCGGCAATGAACTGTTGATGAGCTGACACTGACCACACTCTTGTCTGACCACTCTCAAAGTAGCTGAGGAGAGGTCAACTTGCGATTAGTCCGTGAAATGCGTCGTAGTGCGCGGTCCTGTCATGATGTTGATGCATGTTGTGACAATGCAGAGGCTCAGAAACAGAAGAAAAAGGGTTTAAAACACCTTCTGTCACCTCATATGTTTATGGATACAGGACAGGAAGGGGTTAAGATTCCAGCACATGAACCTTCTCTGCAAAGAAGAGCAGGGAAAGAACCACACCCTAGCTCTAGGCTAACCCAGAGACCTAGCCAATCAGGGAGGTGGGCAGAGTCAGACCAGATTGGGCCCCCTTGCACTCATAACCAGGAAGCAGCAGTTAGTGAGAGAAGCGAAAGGGGAACCAAGGAGAGAACCGGAGAAAGGAGGAGGAAAGGAGTTACAAGGACCGGAGGGGGAGTTGAAAGGAGAGTTCCTGTGGGTGGTCCAGGAAGAGACCCAGGCAGAGCTCAGCTCCAAGAGAGAGACTTGGCTGATCCAGATCCAGGGGGAGATCAGGAGGGGAGAGTGGATCCTGGAAGAGACCCCGAGCCAGACTCAGGATCCTTGGACATAGACTTGGAGTCAGTGGAGTTCCCCAGAGTTAAAAGCTGCCAGAACCAGGTCAGAGCAAAACCTTTTGAACCTTGTAAAGTAGATAGCTCTGAAGTAAGCCAGTCTCGAGAGAGTGGTAATAGAGTGCTTTCTAGGAGGAACAGGCCTGAACCAAGTTTTGAAAGGAAACCTGGAATTACCAGAGAGAAGTTGGGCTGTAGGAGAGTCCCTATTGAGAAACTGCAAGCATTTCCCTTATTTATTTATTTATTATTTATTACAATTTTTTATATACCGCGCTATTTACAATCAGACAGCGTGACCAGAGCACTAGCTCAGAAGGTAGCACACTTGCCTATCAGCAAAAGACTAATTGGCAGCTACCGGGCAGAGAACTAGGAACCGATCCTGAGGACCAGGCTGTGCTGAGGGATCTCATAAGGCAGTACCAGAAGAGACATATCCCTCCCAACCAGAGGCAACTACCTAGGCAAGGCAAGGAGGAAATAAACCCCTTTTATGAGGTGTTAAGAGGTGCTGATAAACTCAAAGCCTTGCAAGTGCCCAGAAGACAGAGAGAGAGTAAATGGAAACAGCTTCAGGCTATAAAGCGTAGTTACTTACCTGTAACTGGAGTTCTCCGTGGACAGCAGGATGAGTCAGCCACACCTGGTGTTGTCCCCCGACGGCGCCGAATACGGAAGTGCTCTCAGAGCTCAGACTTACTGAGCATGGGCCAGAGACCCCACCCACGAGCCCGCCCCTAGCCAGCCAGTGAGTATCTAGCTGTGCCCGGCATAACCGTGGCTAGGAGCGTGCGGAGGCCGACCTCGGCCTGGGGCAGTGGGCGGGAATGTGTGGCTGACTCATCCTGCTGTCCACGGAGAACTCCAGTTACAAGGTAAGTAACTACGCTTTCTCCTAGGACAAGCAGGATTCGTCAGCCACACCTGGTGCCTCCCTAGCTGCGCGGTAGCGTGGAATAGCAGTGGAGAGGGAGGCCGAGGCAAAAGCTTTATTGTCAGTGCAACAACAGATTAAACATTACAAAGGTCATACAATCACTAATGAATAGTGGCCAACGTGGCCAAAACACACTACAGAACCGTGGCCAACATGGCCAAGTCGTATACAAGTTGAATGCCAAAACACACTACAGAACCGTGGCCAACATGGCCAAGTCGTATACAAGTTGAATGCCAGCCAATATGGCCGTACGATAAGGCCATCATGGCCGGAAGAACTGGGCTAGCGTAAGACAATGAAAGAGTTTATGTGGCTGTACCCAAGTCATGTCCTGTTAGCGGTGGAGAGGATCGCTTGCCCGAAGGCGCAACGCGTCTGCGTGTCCAGGTCCAGACAATAATGTTTCTGAAAGGTGTGCGTGGAGGACCATGTGGCAGCTCTGCAGATTTCAGTAAGTGGGATGGAGCGCAGGTTGGCTATGGTGGCAGCGAGCGCTCTGAGCTGGTGCGGCCCTACATTGGGAGCCGCGTGTGTGCCTGCCATTTCGTGGCAGAAGCCGATGCAGGTTGAGATCCAGAGTGCCATCGTGCGCTTAGAGACCAGGCGCCCTGGCTTGTTGGGGTCATAGGAGACGAACAGCTGAGAACTCTGCCGGATGGGTCCTGTTTTGAGGATATAGTTCCGGAGGGCTCTGGTGCAGTCGAGAGTGTGCAACCTCTCCTCCTCGGGAGAAGAGTGTGGTTCCGGATAGAAAGTTGGCAGTTCGATGGTTTGATTTATGTGGAATTCAGAGGCCACCTTGGGGATGAACCTGGGATGAGTGCGAAGAGTGGCTCTGTCGTGGAACAACTGAGTGTATGGTGGGTGGGCCGGCCACCAACGCCTGAAGTTCGCTGATTCTGTGTGCAGATGTGATGGCGATCAGGAACAGAGTTTTCCATGTAAGGTACTTCATGTTGGCCGTGAGCAAAGGTTCGAAGGGCGGCTTGGTCAGCTGCTGTAGGACAAGGTTCAGGTCCCAGGCCGGGACGGGGGCGCGTATAGGAGGCCGTAGGTTGTGTAGTCCTTTCATGAAGCTCAAGACTAAGGGAGCACAGGCAATCGATCTACTGTCCATGCGTTCGTGGAATGCCGCAATGGCTGACAGGTGTACACGGACAGAGTTTGTTTTGAGACCTTGCTCAGAGAGCGAGGCCAGGTATTGCAGGACGCAAGAGACCGGGCAGTCAGAGGGGTTAATCCCTTTGGGAGCGCACCAGAAGCTGAAGTGTCTCCACTTGAGGCTATAGGATTTTCTTGTGGAGGGCCGTCTGGCCGCCAGAATGATTTGTTGTACCTCCTCTGAAATGCTCAGCGACGCGAGCGACATCCGCTCAATCTCCATGCTGTCAGCGCCAGGGACCCCAGGTTGGGGTGGAGCGTGAGCCCCTCGTCCTGTGTTAGCAAGGACTGGAGGAGAGGAAGGCGGAAGGGTGGTTCCTGGGAGAGGCGTAGCAGGGTCGGGAACCACATCTGTCTGGGCCAGTATGGAGCCACTAGGATAATCTGGGCTCTGTCTTGAATGATTTTCTGCAGCGTCTTGGAGATTAGGGGAGTGGGTGGGAAGGCATGTGCGAGAGACCACTCCTCCCAGCACATGGCGAAGGCATCCGGCGCCACGCTGAGGGCTGACGGATGTTTGAAGCAAAACCGTGGACATTTCGTGTTCTGCTCTGTAGCGAAAAGGTCGATCTCTGGTTGGCCCCAGCGCTGGAAGATGAGAGCGATGGCCTGTGGGCTCAGGGCCCATTCGTGTGGACTCAGTTGACGGCTCAATTTGTCCGCCAGGCAGTTCTGGTCGCCCGGAAGGTAAGACGCTTTTATCCAGCAATGGTTCGTTGTAACTAGCGTCCATGTTTTGAGCGCCTCCCTGCATAGGCGTCTCGAGCCTGTCCCTCCTTGCTTGTTGATATAGAACATGGCCACCTGGTTGTCCGTCAGTATCAACACTGATTTGCCCTTGATATGTGGCAGAAAAACCTGTAGTGCATACCGTATGGCTCTGAGTTCCAGGAGGTTTATGTGGAAGTCTCTCTCTGTCGACGTCCAGACTCCTTGCGTGCGAAGGTGGCGCATATGGGCTCCCCATCCAATCTGTGATGCATCGGTGGTGATGGTTACTTGATGGCTCGGTTGTTGGAATCGTTTCCCCATCATGAGGTTTCGTTTGAGAGTCCACCATCGAAGGCTCCTCTTGGTGCGGGCGTCGAGGGTGACTTTGACAGAGAGCGGTTGGGCGCGCTGGTTCCAGCAAGAACGTAGGCACCATTGAAGAGTGCGCATGTGCAGTCTTGCTACGGGTAGCACATGTTTGGTTGCAGCCATATGGCCCAGGAGGCATAGGAGGGACTGGACTGTTGATGTCATTTGAACAGAGGCCGCCATGGCTAGAGAGGCCAACCTCTTGGCCCTCTGGGTTGGAAGGAAGGCCTTCGCCTCGACGGTATCTATTTCGGCCCCTATGAACTCCAGGCGCTGAGTGGGGGCAAGATGTGACTTCTGATGGTTCACCAGGAACCCGAGGGTAGAGAGTAGACGGATGGTCCGTTTGATGGCCCAGCGAGTCTCCTGTGGGGACGGGGAAGCTAGAAGCCAGTCGTCCAAGTATGGGAAGACCTGGATCCCCTGTTTCCGTAGGTGGGCCGCTGCGACCCATACACACTTTGTAAACACTCGGGGCGCTGGTGAGAGGCCGAAGGGGAGTGCCTTGTACTGATAATGGTTCCCGAGGACTTGAAAACGCAGGTACTGCCTGTCCTGAGGGTGGATTGGAACATGCGTGTACGCGTCCTGTAGATCCAGGGAGGCAATCCAATCCCCTGGTTGGATGAGGGGTAGGATTGAGTCCAGAGAGTACATGCGGAACTTCTCCTTGAGAATGAACTTGTTTAAATTCCGCAAGTCCAAGATGGGTCGCATTCCCCCCGACTTCTTTGTAACAAGAAAAAAACGGGAGTAGAATCCCTGATTGATCTGATCCGGAGGCACTGATTCTATGGCTTGGATTGACAGAAGGTGCAGCAATTCCGGGTGTAGAGGGAGGGATGATATGATGTCGTCGGGAGGTGGCGGCGCACGTTGTTGATAGGGTCGGGACTGGAACCGTAGACAGTAGCCATCTCGAATGATTTGTAGGACCCATGTGTCTGATGAAATAAATTGCCAGGAGTCCCAGAAGGCACTTAATCGTCCTCCGACAGGGAGATCTGATGTTGGCGCCGCCGGCTGGTTGTCAAAAGGACGGTGTGTTTTTGCCGGAGAGGGGCGTCCTCTTCTTTTGCTTCCTGTCCTGCGGCTTCTGATGATGTGCGGTCCCATACGCAGGTCTGTAGGGGGCCTGTTTGTATCGAGGGGGCTGCCATTTGCGGTGCGATTGATACCCTTGGTGGCTGGCGTAGGATTTGCGGTTATACGTTCCTTTGTTGCCAGTCCGACGTTCTAGACCTTCATCAGCGAGTGTTTGTAGCGTCGAACAATGTTCCTTTATGTCGTTGACGGTGTCAGCAACTTTGTCACCAAAAAGCTATTCGCCATTGCAGGGGGCATCTGCTATATGCTCATGAGTGTCTTCACGCAGGCCCGAAGCTCTTAGCCATGCTAACCTCCTGGTAGAGATGGCGGTGCCTGCTGTGCGTGTAGCAACTTCGAACGCATCGTGTATCGTGCTGATGAGATGTTTCCCACATTCATTTAAGTCAGCAATCAATGCTAGCGCTTTCGCTTTTTCCTCGTTTGGGGCGGAAGCTAAAGTGTCCTTGAGGGCTGCCAGCAAGGCGTCCTGGAAGAGCACGTGCTGGAACTGGTGTGCCGTAATACGCGCATTCAGCATGGCACCTTGGAAGACTTTCTTTCCGACGTCATCCAGAAGTTTGGGGTCCTTGCCCGGCGGTGAGTTAGCGTGAGTGCGTGAGGATTTCACGCGCTTCAGGGCTGAGGAGACCACAATGGAGTGGTGTGGCAACTGGCTTTTTCCAAATCCGGGGGCTTGCTGGACTTGGTATTTTACATCCAATTTCTTAGGGCATGCATGTGAAGAGGCTGGGCATTGCCATAGTTTCAGACGTGCATCCAGAAGGCGCTTATGGATGGGCAATGTAATGGGGGCCTTCGGAGCGTCGAGGTACTTGAAAACTTCTGGGCCATCCTGCTGAGGATCTGGGTTTGAAAGTTTGAGAGCGGCAGCCACCTTACGCAGGAACTTGGGGTATGTGAGCTCCTCCTGCGGAGGAATAGGTGTCGACCCCTCGCTGGTGCATGCCCCTGAGGATGGTGATTCTGAGATCTTTTCAGAAACCGCTGGGGTTTTTGGCTGCTCAGATCCGAGAGGCGTCAGTTCATCTTCCTCCCCGGAGCTGAGGGAAAAGGAGGAGGCATACTCCTCAGAGGCGCTGCTGTTGAGGGTTTTCTCAAGGTCAGCAGGATCTGAGGGCTCAGCTAAGATTGTATCCCGAGTAGCGGACTGTCGGGTGTCCTCAGGGATGGTTAGGGCAGTGGGACTGCTGGAGCCGCTCCGTAGAAGTTCAGTGAGGTTGGTAAGAAGTTGTAGAATGGCACCTTGATGGTGTAGTGCAGGCGTAGGGGAGACAGACTCAGTGATTTGTATTGCTATGTCTGAGGGTCTCTTGGCTGCCCTGGACAGGGAGCTGGGACTGCGGTGCTTCCGTTTATGAGAGCAGTGAGTTTCATACTCGCTCTGTCTGCTGTGGTCCCGTTGTCTGTGCTGCTGCAGTTTGTTGAGGCTCTTGCAGCTGCGATCGTGCTCCCTGCTCCGATCGCGGTGTCTGCCCCTCTGATGGCTGTTGCTGCTGCTCCGTTGGCTCTTGTGACTGTCCCGGCTCCGATGCCTGCCTCGGCTCCGATGAGAGGCTGGAGACACGGAGCCGTTGTGGAGGGGCGGGCCAGAGTCAGTGCTGACATGGGAGGAAGCCCTGTGATGTCGAGGAGACTGATGACCAATGGGCAGAGGCTTGGAGGAGCTGGATGGCCCAATCGGGAGCATGTGGGAGGAGCTGGGGAAGTCCTGTCGTTGCCCAATAGGAGAGGAGGAGGCGGGACTCTCAGCGATGATGTCGTCAGCAAGATGGCCGCCCCCAGGTGAAACGTGGCTGGAGCCTGGAGGGTCTCCCCGGGGGGTCTCCCGGGAGTGTTTCTGCTTCTTAATTCCAGCGCTGCGAGAGTCGGAGGGCTTAGTGGAGGCAGATAAAACAGTACCTTTTGTGCCTCAGGCATCCGAAATCCTCGTGGGGGGCAGCTGTTGTTTGTTGGGAGCTCCGGAGGTGGAAGGCTGGTCCGTGGCAGCGCGACCGGGGATGGAGGCCCCGGGGGGCGCATCCCGTGTCGGTGAAGAGAGCCGGTGACCTTCGGGTTTCTGCGCAGCAAGGAAGTCCTTAAGAGCATGGCCTCTGGACTTTAAAGCTCTGGGGGACATCCGGGAGCAGTGCTGGCAGTCCTGTACCTGATGGCTGGCTCCCAAGCATCTAACACATTGATCGTGATCATCTGAACTGCTCATCTTCCTAGAGCAGTAGCTGCACTTCTTGAAGCCGGGTTTTGATGGCATCTTCGTGGTAAGTGGTGTTTAAAATTTCTTCTCTGGCTAGAGAGAGCAGGATCCGCGTGTGGAAGGCACGGCGGAAGAAAAAAGACTGGCTGGCTAGGGGCGGGCTCGTGGGTGGGGTCTCTGGCCCATGCTCAGTAAGTCTGAGCTCTGAGAGCACTTCCATATTCGGCGCCGTCGGGGGACGACACCAGGTGTGACTGACGAATCCTGCTTGTCCTAGGAGAATTAAGGAATTAAAGCCTGAAGGCTTATATGTTCCCCAGGATAAAGGGATTTCAGAGAGGCTGGAAGAACCAATGGAGTTAGGGGCTCCCTTATCCAGTAACAGTGATTCTGAGATGGAATGTGTATGAAAGAGTAAGGATCTATAATTTATTCAGGTTCTATGACTGAGTGCTGTGAAGCCCAAATCGAGATTCTTAGAGTTTGCACAAGAAACAGCAGCGTTCTGCTGGGTGCAACGACTCAAAGCTTCATACCTTGCAGCTGTGTATGAAAGGCAACGTAAGGAAGTGTTCCTGCACAAGAAGCCTGTTATCAAGAGGCCAAGAGAGTGTGGAGATTGCCATTTTATTTAAAGCTGTTAAAGCAAGATATGAATATTAGAAAGAAAATACAACAGCTAGAAGTTTCCTTTATTGAGAGCTGATACTTGGAAAGCATTGCTAGCGTTCTGGGAAAGTTGTTGTATTGATAAAGCTGGAAGAAGCCTAAAAGCATTTAAGTTTGTTACCTGTCCCTGAGAAGAATCAGGAGAACTGACTTTATACTTGGACTTTCATTTGGTACAAAAAGTTACCACTTTACTTTCTGTGTTGGGGGAGTAAATCCTGTGCGGTTCTTTATGCAATACTTTGTGCTATACTTTGTGCCACAATAAAAGTATTCTTTAACTTGAAACCCAACCTTGGCTGTCGTCACTTCGGTCCACAACTACACTAGGACACAGGGCTACAGCACTACCAAGGACTTTAAAATCCCGTGTCGCACTTACCAACTACCTAATATGCCCCGAGCTAGGCGGTGAGGTGTCACAATGTGGATGGCCTGAATGAGGCTTGTCCACCACTGAACTTGTTTCTTTCTTCTTCTGTACAATCTTAACAACAACGCTCTGACTGCAGCCAACTTTCCTGGCTATCTGACAGCTTGAAAAGCCTCCCTCACTCATAAAGGACACATGAACACGCTCCTCCATCAGGGTCCAAGTCATCTTCATGGTCGATCCAGAAAGCATATGAAATTCAAAAATTCCGCGCAATTTTATAGCTGCACAGTTGGCTAGATATCTGCATTGTGATTGGTTAGTGAAACCAGCCTCCTGACTGGTCAGAAATAATGTGTGCATATTGGATAATCTCGATCCAGTTTTGATGCAGGATCCACAAAAATCGCAGTAGCTATTTCCTAGTGTCTGTAAAGTATTTAAATTGGAAGCAAGGAATTCCAAAAAGTCAACTCTAATAGTCAGTTGTATGCCTTTTAATGTGGTAGAAAGATGAATATGTTGGGCTAACACAAAATTTAAAAAAAACCTTAGAAAGTATGAAAAACACAAAACTCACAAGTGATTCCAGACTTTTTCACACCATTGTATGTTATGTGGAGTGTCTGGTGCTATGTGTATGTGTCTGGTGCTGCATGTGTGTCTTCACAGATACAGCCTCCAGCATGAGAGAAAAGACTCCTCACGCTGGCGGCTGTGCAGAGGGAGCCGGAGCCGGGGCCTCACGCAGGCTTCCCCGGCTCTCTCTACAGCCCCTTAGACAGCCGCGGGGCTGTTCGGTGGAGGGGGGGGTTAGGACCGGATGAGCTGTGATCGAGGGAGGGGGAACTGGGACTGGAAATGGGCTGTAAGGGGTTTCTAGGACTGCAAATGGGCTGTGATGGGGGGGCTAGGACTGGATGGGCTCTGATGGAGGGGGGAACTTGGATTGGAAATGGACTGTGATGGAGGGGCTAGGACTGCAAATGGGCTGTAATGGTGGGGGGGGGCTAGAACTGGAAATAGGCTGTGATTGGGGGAAAGCTTCGACTGGAAATGGGCTGTGATGGGGGCTAGGACTGGAAATGGGCTGACGAGGGGGCTGGAAATTGTCTAATGGGGGAGCTTGGAGTGGAAATGGGCTGATGGGGGCTGGAATGAAACTGGAAAACAGCATATGGGGGGCTAGGACTGGAAATGGACTGATGGGGGCTGGAATATTTTTATTTATTTATTTATTTACAGTCTCTTATATACCGCACTATTCAGCATCAGCGCGGTTCACATGGAACAAAAATGCTCAGTACAATTAACATGTATGAGTTTACAGATAACAGGGCAAATAACTTGGATAACAGGGGTAAACTATTTACAAATCTTGCTACATAGAGTCATATGAACATCAATTCCATAGAAACATAATGCACCACTAAGGGTTAGAGTATCTTTCTTGGCATGTTGTTGGGAAACCATATATTTGCTTAGCGGATTGCATCTCCGGTCTCAATGGGGTGGGGTTGGGTTCTATGAGGTACTTATTGAAAAGGTGGCATTTGAGGGCTTTCCTAAACTGTGTGAGGCTCTTAATAGCCCGGATATCTGGAGGTAATGCGTTCCAGCATCTTGGCGCACTGATACTAAACGCCCTATTGGCTGTGGATGCAGTGCGATCTGTTAATGCTCTCGGGACGTTTAGGGAGTTTATAGCCGTGGATCTTCTTGCTCTATTTGGAGATGTGGTATGGATGAGGGCAGTTATTGATTCAGAGGAGAGCTTGTTAATAGGACTGGAAATGGGCTGACGAGGTGGCTAGGATTGGAAATGGACTGATGGGGGAGCTTGGAGTGGAAATGGGCTGATGGGGGCTGGAATAGGGCTGGGAATGGGCTGATGAGGGGGCTAGGATTGGAAATAGGCTGATGGGGGAGCTTGGAGTCGAAATGGGCTGATGGGGAGGGCTGGAATGGAACTGGAAAAGAGCATATGGGGGGCTAGGACTGGAAATGGGCTGATGGGGGGAGCTTGGACTGCAAATGGGTGGTGAGCTGGAATAGGACTGGAAATGGCTAATGGGGGAATAGGACTGGAAATGTGCTGATGGGGGCTGGAATAGGACTGGAAGCGGGCTGAGGGGAGTTGGAATAGGGTGGAAATGGGCTGACAAGGTGGTTAGGATTGGAAATTGGCTGATGAGGGAGCTTGGAGTGGAAATGAGCTGATGGGGGGCTGGAATGGAACTGGAGAAAAGCATATGGGGGGCTAGGACTGGAAATGGGCTGATGTGGGGGCTTGGGACTAGAAGGAAGCAGATGGGTGGATCTAGAAATATAAGGGAGCTAATTTTGGGGGAGGTCTATAAAGGGATGGGGAATGAGAATGGAGAGGGGAAAATATATTTTGTGTCAGAGGGAAGAAAAGTCCACAGTAAGAGGAGATTGAGAATGGAAGAGTGAAATTTGAGTGGATGATAAAGGAATAAGGAAAGAAAAGGGGGAAAGAGCAAAAGGGGAAAGATCAGTTTGTTAAAGCAGATAGAGAGAGAATCGAAAATATCTAAAAGAGAAGAAAGGACAAATGGATAGCTCGCAGAAGACACAAAGAAACCAGAAGAAAGTGAATGGAGCAATTGCAGCTGAAAAATAAAATCCCAAACAGAAGGTAGAAAACTACTTTTTATTTTGAATTTATTAACTGGAATATGTCTGGTCTGGGAAGTGTGTATTGCTAACATCTTCACATTTTTGTTTAGTGCAAGCAGAAATTAATGTATAGTTTTATTTCTCCAGTGTTGTACATTTCATGTTTGGTTTTGGAGTTCCCAGTTTAATTATCATCTTCCTATTTCTAAATTGTGATCCCTTGTTCTTTGTGTGGTGACAGTCCATGTTCTGCATGTGTAACCAAGTTGAGGTATTCTGTTCATGTAGTTTCTATTTGACAGTCCCACTTGTTCTCTTTCCCCAGTAGGAGATGTATTGGTATTCTTTGAGATATACTGGTTTTAATATCTGCAGTGTTGCCTTCTGATAGGTAGGGTTTGGTGCTTTGTGAGTCCTGGTAGTGCTGTTATGATATGTTGGGTTTGCTATGGGTTCTAAATGGGTAGTGTTTATAGTACTTCCTAATGGGCCTGGCGCTTGTCACTGCAATATAGTAATGTAGAAATCTGGTAGTCTGTCTTTATCCAGACACTAATTAAGATGCATCTTTACTAAAAGCGCATGTTAAAATTATGCAAATATTTATGCAAATGAGGTCCCTTATGCAAATGAGGCCCCAATTAATCTCCACACATGGCCCCGCACCCCCCTTCGGCCGTCCCTGGTGGGAGAAGGTGTTTTGTGTTGGACTAGGATACATGTTTGTTTGTCAATGCTTTTTTTTTTCCTCAATGCCACCAAGTCAGTGCCGACTCCTGGCAACCCTACTGCCTTTGGGTTTTCTTGGCAATGTTTCACCAGAAGTAGATTGCCAGACTTTTTCTTCTAAGACAATGGAGGATAAGCAGGGATCAAACTCTTGATCTTCTAGGTACTAGGCAGTTGCTCTTAGCACTAGGGCTAGGCTACTCCTCCACTCCATGCTTATACACAATTTGCTGCATCTTTAACCCTCAACAATAGGTGCTACATGTAAGCAAAATGTGATGCCTTTTTATTGCACTAAGTTAGCATTAATCATTAATGTATTAACAAGGCAACCACATTCCTTTATCCAAGATGGAAGATACTGACACAGCAACCACACCGCTCTATCCATACTGTAAGGAGGCGTCTACATTTAGGTGCTAACAACGGATGTAAATGTCCGCATTTTAGTCATTTGATCATGTAAGTGACCATTTATGCACATAAATGTCTTATAAAATACCGATCAGCATAACAATATTTATATTGTTTGCATAGTGTGAAATTTTACTGCGGATGTGCAATGGGTGGAGTTTGGAAGGAGCAAGTAAGTAAAAAATGCAATGTGTGCCCTTGAGTCAATGCCGACGCCTGGCAACCCAGCATCTCCTGGGATTTCTTGGCAGGGTATAACTAGAAGTAGTTTGCCAGACTTTTTTTATACAAAAATAGAAAATGGAAGGTTCCAGCACACTATATAACAGCTCCCCTACAATAACTTTTTTGTGTCGGACAATAACCTCCAGGCAAGGAACAATTGTAACTGGAGGATCACATCCTTTTAATCATATACAGTAAAACCTTTTTCAACAGCATCGCATAGCATATATCAGTTTTTACTTAGCTGAGAGATAGGCGCAGCAAAGCCCAACCATGGGTGAACCAACGACACAGTCCTGAGTTTCGGGTTTCAACATTTATGAACCCTGCTTCAGGTTTCCTCTCACCACGAAGTATGCCGCACCATTCCTAAAACCAAAACATTCAAGGGAGCCATTTAAACCCGGCGTGTGATGTCACTAACAAACCACCTGCTTACTGCTAAGCCAACCGGGGGCAGAAAACAACCATGTAAATGCCTCCCAGTCAACTTTAAAATCAGAATCACAGCAAACTATAGCAATCCAACTACAGATTTAAAGCATTCGGAGTTACTGAGTCCAGTTTGAAAATCCGTTGCTGTTCTATAGATTGTTATGATGGGTAAAGTGACTTGCCCAGGCCACTGCTCTAACCACAAGCCTACTCCTCTACTCCACCAGTAAAGACATGTACTGTTTATAGAATGCAATGATTTACGTGTGTACTTGCAAAAAGTAGGCATGGTCATTTACATCAGCTTTAGGGTCTAGTGAACATCATTGCACCTTAATTTAAGGCACATTCTCTGTCCTTTGAACTAGTTTTTTTTATAAAGCAAGTGGCATCTAACTTGTCCTTATAAAATAGGTTTAATTTAGGTGCATAAAATGTACTTTGTGGAGGTGTAGTGGAGTGGTTAGAGCACTGCTTCAGTAAGGAAGAGACTAGGGTTCAAATCCCACTTGTGGGTTTGGGAATGACTTCACCCTGGCAATCTACTGCTGGATTGCCAGGAGTCAGCATTGACTTGAGGGCATAATACAAACTCTGTTATAAAATTATGATCCACCTGTTCATCTTTGACTGACCACCAGATGTCACCATTAGCATAGTATTCAATTCATACTTCTGCCTTTGGGCTACTGCATGTTTTCTCTGCCAACAAACAGGATTGAACCAGGCACACAAGTGGATGAAATATCCAAGGATGTCAGGACGGAACTGATGTCTCAGAGCAAGCACAGCATTGTATGCGGAGCTGCCCCCTCAGTCTCCTCAATTTTGTTTTTCCCTCTCTGCCGAATGGATGGAAAAACACAGCTGTCCTAGAAAACTGAAGACTTTTTCTTCTTATTGTACCAACTTAGTTTTCCAGTTTTCTTTATCTTTAATTTTTCCATTTCCTGTTAATTCCTAAAAACAAACAGTATTTATTTGGTTTATAGCCTCTTCTTCAGGCAAAGCCAAGGGATAGACCAACTGAGACTTCAGGGACTATCTGACTTGAGACAGGAAAATGGCTAAGCATGATTCTCACAAAAGGTGTTTCATCTCCTTGGGCCCTTCTTATCAACAGGAAGACAGGTGGTCAGCTGTTACCAAGGACCCAGAAACCAGCTTTTCCATCTCCTAAAGCATTATGAGGCAGAAGAATAGCTCCTAAAAATGAAGTGGGCAGACTCTGCAGTCTAGCAGATCATCTTCGCTGGATGTTTTTTATTTATTTATGTAACAGTATGTTGCCTCCGCCCTGGCCTCTTGCAGTGGCTTTAAAAGTCTTACCCTAAAGAAAGGGAAGTGCCATATCTCTTCCAAACAGGTGGATGTCTCAGCTGAGACTTCCTAACCATCAGGCAAAGCACTTCGGCCCTGAGCCTCCAGTCTGAGGAGAAACAGCATGCCAAAATTGCCTCCAAGACCCACCTGTCTGCTTCCACAGACCACCTTTTTGCTTTTTTTCTGTCAGATCTTTCAGACACCTCAGGATGACAGCATCTTATGTTTTAACTGCAAAAGCATTTCTTCACTTTCATGTCCAGCATGTGCAACCAAGTGAAACAATCTCTTTCTGTTTTAGACCTAAAGCTGTCTGCATGTCAATAAACGTTTGATGGTCGGTTGGCGCTGCGAAAACAGTGAAGTCTACTGAGTACATTTAGAAATCCCACTATGCTGCATTCCATGAGCATTATGTGCTATGCAGTGAGCCCATGTTGTAAACTAATGGCCTTCTTTCATTCACTATTATACCCCAGACAAGTGCCTCTGACAAGAATGGGCACCGATCAGCACATTTGCAGCCCATTTCTTGCCAAACCTTGCTTTATCCCAAACATAAGGAATGTGTAATCCTATCTAAATTTTTGTCGGAACTATTGCCATGAAGGTAAATACCCTCTCGAAGCAATAATGTTCCTTTTTTTCTTTTTATAAAAGGGGAGTACGACCCCGATATCAACCCCGAAAAAGATATAAAATCATCACAGGGTATAATTTAAGTGGCCTCAAAGCAAAACTTTGTCCAAAAATGGCGATAACGATCAAGCCAAAACAAAGGAACACTTAACTTTGAATTGACGCCAGCAGTCGACATCAACTGTCCATACGTGTCCCATCAATTATCGTTGTTCACCAACGGCTGAAAATCGCCATATATTCTTCATCAATCTGCAAGCTGTTCAAAAATGTAGATAATAACCCAATGTTGCGTTTCGGGCTCCCGATCCTCACAGCCCTTCTTCAAATTCCATTGCAATTGTGAAGATATCCGCCCGTCCTAGCTGATCTTATTAGGGTGCATAAAGGTGACATCACCAAACAATGGGCCAACCACAATCACGATCCATTCACAAAAAAGTCAACCCGACAGAATTGTTTCACCTTGCTTTATGGCAGAACACATTGCATTTGCATTTCTGAAAGGAGAACACTTGGTGAAGTCTTCAAGCTCAAATTTCTCAGACCCAGCCTCACCTTCCGTTATCACAAGGGAACCTGTCTCATTCATTGCCTCTATACTCTGTAAACTAAATCAGCACAAATCTGCACAACTTCATTCTGTGTTTCAATCTTTTTATTAATTTTCTAAAAGAATACACATCAGCACAACAAAACAACAAAAGATAAAAAACACTACAGATCCCATAGATGCACTGCTGGTTCTCATGATTAGCTACACAAACCTTCCTTACATAGATTTCCACTGCACGCCATACTTGGTCATGCTTAAACACTTTGCCGTGCTTCTCAGATACTGTTCGCTCATACTATATCTGTGGATGAGGCATACATGATACCAGGAGTGTTGAAGTCCAGCCCAGAATTGTTTTCCCAATTACACAAAATGAGCTTTATCACTAATAGCATTATGATATGAATGCAGCACTGTACATATACCGAGAGCAATAGTCCCTTCTCAATAGAGCTTACAATTTATGCAAGACAGACAAATACACCAAACAGGAGACTAGGGTAAAACTAAGGGGAAATGGTTATAATGCACATATGTGGTAAACAGGAGAATAAGGGGATCAGAATCCAAAAAGCATCCTCACAGAGGCGTACTTTTAGCCTGGATTTGAATAGGGCAGAGATGGAGCCTGATGTGCCAACTCAGGTAGTCTGTCCCAGGCCTAGAATGCAGCAAGGTGGAACAAATAAACTTTGGAGTTGGCAGTGGAAGAGATGGGCACATCTGATGAGTGGAGTTCCCGAGGAGAGGTGTAGAGAGACTTGAGAGGAGAGGTAGTGAGGAGCCACAGAATGAGTGCACTTGTAGGTCAGTGGATAAAGTTTGAGCTGGATATGGAAACGGATAGGGAGCCAATGAAGAGACGAGAAGCGGGATGATATGAGCATATTAATACTGGCAGAAGATTAGCCGTGCAGCTGAATTTTGAATGGATTGAAGCGGGAGGGACAGATGATTCACCGCAAAACCAGCGAGGAGCAGGTTACAATAGTCTAACAGGAGGTTACAAGAGAGTGATAAGGGTTTTGGTAGTGTGTTCAGAAAGGAAGGCTCAAAGTTTGCTGATATTATAGAGGAACAACAGGTTTTAGCTCTGTTGGATTTGTGCAGAAAAAGAGAGATGACCCCAAGGTTGTGAGCTGAGGAAACAGGGTCATCCATACAAAGAGAAGGAAGGGGAGGAGGTGGATTTAAGGAGAAAGATGAGTTTCAGACAGTAGTGGGACATCCAGGCAGCAATGTCACACAAGCAGGCTGAGATACAAGCCTGGATTCCTGGAGAGCTTTCAGGTGCAGAGAGAGAAATCTGAGAGTCATCAGTCAAAATGGTAATAAAAACCAAGCGAATGAGTATAGAGAGAGAAAAGAAAAAGTCCCAAGACAGAGCTCTGAATTATACAAACTGAAAGTGGGACAACAGTGGAAGAAAATCTGCCAGAACATATACTAAAGAGATAAGAAGAAAACCAAGACAGAACAGAGCCCCTAAATCTGAATGAGAACAGAGTATCAAGGAGAAGGTGGTGATCAAAAGCATCAGATAAGAAGGATGAGGATCAAGTAAAGGCCCTTGGATTTGGCCAGGAACAGGTTACTGGAGACTTTGGCGAGGGCCATTTCTGTAGAATGTAGAGGATGAAAGTCAAATAGCCTGGTGCATGGACGGAGAAGAAAGGAAGTCAAGGCAGTGCCAGTGAACTGCATGTTTGAGCAATTTGGATGTGAAAAAGAGGAGGGAGTCATGCCTATAATTGGAAGGGCAGGTAGGGTCTAGTGAAGTTTTTTTTGAGGAGAGGTGTGACCACAGCATGTTTTAAGGCCACAGGAACAGTTGCAGTGGAAAGCAATAGGTTAAGGATATGATAGTGGGAAAGGACAACAGCGAGAGAGATAGCGCTTAGTAGATGGGTGGAAATAGGATTAGAGGAGCAGATAGTGAGTTTGGAAGAGGAGAGAAAATGTGAAATTCCCTTTTCAGTGATTTTAGAAAAAAATGAAAGGGTGACAGAAGTTGAAAGAAGGATTTGAGAGTGAAGAGGGGGAAGGAGAGATGGAGGTGACCTTGTGGAGAACTCAAGACTAATCATGTAAATCTTATGGAAGTAGTTAGCCAAAGTTTGGGCAGAAATTGAAGGAGTCAGGGATCAAAGGCAATAGTTTGTCAGATGGACATAGTACTCTTACTTGGCAAGTACTATGGCAGACTGAAAAGAGGTTAGCATGAATCTGAAATGTACAGGATCTAAGCCAAAGCACTTAGCAGAATGGGCACAGGAATGTAGGCTGCAGATTTTTAGAGGTCAGCCAAAGCTGAGATACAGTACTCCTCACACAGCATGAAATGGAAGAAGCAAGACCATCCAAAGTGGAGAAGAGTATAGTGCTATAGGAAGACACTGCCTCATCATCAGACTTACAGGACATGATAGAAGAGAGAGGGGATGAGACAGCAGTGGAGATAGTAGAGGGGTAAACAGTCTGAAGATTCCTAAATGTGTTGGTGGAGACAGGATGGCACTATGGTGGGGGATGGTTGAGCGAAAGTTAGGAGATGATGGTCAGGTAGGGGAAGAACTGAGGTGGAGAAATTTAAGAGTGATCTTTTGGAGAAAAAGATGAAATCAAGGCAGTAGAACCCAGCTTGAGGTTCAATAATGAGGTTGAGCCAAGGCATTTAAGGGCATGAGTCAGAGTGGTCAGCAACATGAATGTTAAAATCTCTGAGAATGAGGGAAGAGAAAAATAGATCAAGAAAGAAAGAAATCCAGGATTTAAAATCAGTGAGAAAGGAAGAGGTGGACTGCCGGGAGGGGGGGGGGGGGTCGATAAATGATAGCTACCCAGAGATGTAGTAGAGTAAATGGATGGAGTGAACTTCAAAGGAGGAAAGGAAGTGAGACTGAGATGGAAGAAGGGGTTGAAAGGGATAGGAAGGAGAGAACAGCAACCCAACACCACTGCTGCAGTCAACTGGATGGAGTGTATGGAAGAAAAGGGCACCAAATGAAGCAGAGTCTACAGGAAGAAGCCAAGTCATGGTTAGAGCAATAAGATGCAGAATATTATAAATAAAGAGGTCATGAATGAAGGTAAGTTTGTTGGAGGCAGAGTGGACATTCTACATAGTGCATAAGAAAGGGAAAGAGGAGGGAGGAAGAAGAAGGATATTAATAAGATTGGGGGAATGCAGTTAGATTTGTATTGGAAGTGTGAGAAATACCTAGGAGAGCCAGGATTGGGATCAGTATTCTCAGATTTGAGAAGGAGAAGGAGCAGGAGAGTATGGGAAGACTAGAGGAGGAACAACAGTGAGGAGGGCGATGTGCTCTCAGAGAGAGTGGAGATGGTTGAATGACAGGAAAAAAATGTTGAAACTCAAGAGCAGATGATAGGGTAGAAGACAAAATAGCAAGAGTTAGGGAAAAAAGTTAGTCAATGCTCCCACTCACTCAAAAGGAAACAAGCTGGACCTGATCTTCGCCCCAAGATCAACCACAGACCCGTGCCATGCATCTGCGTATCCATCACTCCAGTTCCATGGTCTGACCACAGCCTAATAAGATTCCAAATGCCCACACAACTAGACAACACAAGTTCTTGTACCACAGCCGAAGCCACCTCAACATCAAAATCACGCTTCCGGCCCTTCGACAGAGATGAAATACTCAGCAAAACCCTACCACTACTCGACCTCGCAGAACCTAGCCTCGAAACAATGCTCTCCACCTGGAACAATAGTCTCAGCTCCATTGCCCGCCGACCAACCATGAATACACCACCAAGAAGTAGAAAGACTGCTCCATGGTACTCTCTAGAACTACGATCATCACTCCTCCACCTCAGGAAGCTTGAGAGGAGATGGCGTCGATCACGCTCTGCTGCTGACCTGAGCTCTTACACCATCCACCTCAAGAAACACTGCAAGGCAGTCACGGAAAGGATGAAATAATACTGCGCAGAAATCCTACAGTGCTCCCTTAACAAACCGCAGGAACTATTCAACCTAGTGAGGACCCTCACAAAAGAACCATCCCCCACCCAACTGAACATGCCAAACCCACAGGAATTTGCGGACTATCTCCAATCAAAAACAATCCGGACCAACAAAACCATACCCCCCCAACGCTGAGCATGGACTACACCAGCCAACACCACTAACCACATTCGCAACACCATCAGAAAGAAGCATTGAGGACACCATCATGGCCATCAACACCACCACTGCTCCAAACGATCCCTGCCCAACATTCTGGATAAAATCACTACGCAAAGAATTTAGCCCATTCCTTGTTAAACTCATGGAGCGATCCTTCTCAGCAGGGTCTTTTCCAAGCAGCTTGAAGCAAACTTCCATTAGACCCCTCCTAAAAAACAGCAAACTTGACCCCCAGAAGGTAGATTCATACAGACCAATCTCAAGCATCCCGCTAATGGCCAAAATACTCAAAAAGGCCGTCCAACACCAGATCCAACACCACATTGAGACCACCACTCCTTTTGACCCATGCCAACACAGATTCAGGGAGCTGCACGGAGTCGAGACGCTCCTGACCACCCTCTTCAGCACATTTAATTACCGGATTGGACAACATCAGTCAAGGATATGCCCTAATCTTCCTGGATATCGCCGTGGCATTCAACTCCGTCGACCATGAACTGCTCCTGGAACGCCTCGCAGAGAAAGGGATCCAGGGTACAGCCTTAAGCTGGTGCAAATCATACCTGACAGAAAGATGGTAACAGCTACGGACCGGCCCCGCAACCTCCAAACCGTTCCAGCAGGAACAGGGCGTGCCACAGGAATCCTCACTCTCGGCCCTCCTCTTCAACATATATATGCAGCCCATCTGTGAAATCACCCGCTCCTTCAACGTCGCATGCCTGGTTTACGCTGATGACGTACTACTCTACATGCCATTCTCAACTGACCAGCCGGACTTTTCACCACTGACAACCTGCTTCAATGCTGTCAAGGAATGGCTCCACACCCAAAACCTCAGAATAAACTTCAAGAAAACGGAAGCACTATTCATCACCAAGAACCAAGCTTACATCCCTCCCTCCCCCCCCCCCACATCACTGAAAGTAAGATGCGCCGAGTTCCAAAGCAAGTCCACGATCCGCTACCTAGGGGTCACACTAGACCGACAGCTGGATATGAAAGCCCACATAAAGAACACTGTCAAGGCAGTGTACCACAAAATACGGACAGTCCGGCATCTACGATCCTTACTCAAGCCAGTCGACGTCCGCACAATCAAGCCTCGATAATCCCCCAGTTTGATTATGCCAACGCCATCCTACAAGAACTTCCAAAAAACACGCTGAACCCACTTCAGCTCACAATGAATGCAGCCGCCAGAGTGCTACATGGAGCTGCCAGGAGGGACCATATAACACCAATCCTGCAACACCTTCACTGGCTGCCGGTCCACTGCAGACTCTCCTTTAAAATTCTACCGCTAACCTTCAAGGCCATCAATGGCCTCACCGCCTCCTCCATCACTGACCTCGTCCTCCCCACTCCCCCAAACAGAATCAGAAGGTCAGTCGCTGCCAACACACTGAGAATCCCCAGCAAAATCACAAAGTGCTCTCAAGCAACAAGAAACAGAGCCTTCCTGTACTATGCACCCATATGCTGGAATGCCCTCCCGCCTGACATCCGATCCATCACTGACATCACCCAATTCAAGAAGGCCCTGAAACACCACCTCTTCCTCCAGCACTACTCCCACAAAAGGGACACGCCACAACCAGTCACACTCAACCACCAAGACAATCCCTCCAACACACCCACAATACACAGTCCCAGCCCGGCACAACAGCACTAACAGACACCCTGGTATGTACGTGTAAGTAGTCATCTAATTTGTGTAAATAGTGGCCAAGCAGCCCCTGGCGCCACTGTTCATCAGTGGGCCGACTGCGAAGCCTGTATATAGTTACCTAAAAGTGCTGCCACGCTGTTTGCTGTGCAGCCTGTACATAGTTACCCCAGTTAATCCAAGTTGCAAATCCTGTTCATTGTAAGTACAATACCGGCTTGGCCGGGACTGTACAAACTTGTTGTAACTGTAAACCGAGCTGATTTTAAAAAGCGCGGTATAGAAAAGACTATAAATAAATAAATAAATAAGAGGTGAAGAGAGTAAGGAATGGGTGATAAGGACTAGTGGTTTGAAGTCATTGGAATAAAAGGATGATTAAGGAGAGTAAGCATTAAGAATAGAAAGTGATTTGAAGTCACAGGAATAGATGGAGAGACTACAGATCAGAGGAGATATGATATGGTGGGACTGGAGAGAAGCCACAGTAAGTCTGGGTGCACTTTGGAGTAATAGTGTTAGTGATCCTCGGGAAGGCTATATAAAAATTTAAACCAAAGGGTGGGTGGGTGAGGGGAAGAAGGGAGTGAAATAAAAGGCGGCTATTGAGAAAGAAGCCACAAAGTTTAGTGCTAGAGACTAGGGATCATTTTCTACCTTAAAGAAATAAGAAAAGATATAGGTGTGGGAAGACTAGCAGATTCAGCACAAAACTAGAGTGAAGAGAAACAGCAGTCCAAAATGCTGAGCAAATTACAAAACTGATACAAATAAATAAATACAAACACAAACAACAAAAAATACTAATAAACTAAAAATTCTAAACAAGCACAGTTAAGAAGTCTGTAACCAAAGGTAGCTCAGAGGCTTGCTTAGAAGTCATTTTCACCAAACACAGAATCCGAGAAGGAAGGTCAGAAGCACATGTGCACAGGGCCATACCAAGGGCTGTGAAAGTGGTGCAGCCGCACAAGACAGAAGTACTGAAGTCATCACTGGGCTTCCAGGAAGCTGCCAGGTTTGTGAGTGGCACAGGGCTCATTTCTAGCTTGGTACAGTCCTGCATGTGCACATACATATCAGGCCCTACACGATGATGCAGTAGGGGTAGGGGATGAGCCCCTCCACCCTCAAGCACAGACTCTGGGTAAATTGGAAGCAAGCAGTTTCAAAATAAAATTGCCTGAGTAAATCTGACCAAGATATAATTCAAATATTTTAAAATAAGGCAGCACTTTTTGAAAACTGAGTATCCCTAATCCAAAGCAGCCAGAGTTAGTAGAAAAATAGTAGAGAATAGAGGCATCCAGGGCTTGTTTTTGTGCCGGTACACAGTGGTACAGTGTACTGGCACCTTTTTCTGGCTTCTTAACTTCCTCTCAGGCCATTTTAAAGGGGGCGGCATGAGCAGTTTTACCTTTTTTGTTGTGATTCTTGTTCCTGCCACTGCAGCTTGCCCTGCTGGAGTTTTCCCGCTGCTGCTTTTGCCAGACAAATTAGGAGAGAGCAGAGAGGTGGTGCCCGGGACTTGCATGCGGCTACCATTGCAAGTCTTGCTTTGTGCCACTGCCACGAGTCCTGTTTTGTGCCGCCGCTGTAATATTTTTATCTGCCTGCTGCTTGTAAGGCATTGCCTTTAACCTTTCCCAGCAATCGCGGCTTTACAGAAACAGCCGCCAGCGTGAAGGAAAAAGATCTTCACGCTGGCGGTTGTACAGAGGGAGCCGGGGCCTCGCGCAGGCTTCCCTGGCTCCCTCTGAAGCACCTCAGACAGCCGTGGGACTGGTCGGGGGGGGGGGGGGGGGGGGGGGCGAGGACAAAAAATGGGGGTTGAGGGGGGGCGGGGGGACAAGGACTGGATGGGCTGTGATGGGGTGTCCCGGGACTGGAGATGGGGGGGGGGGAACTGGACTGGAAATAGGCTATTGGGGAGGACTGGACTGGAATTGGGCTATGGGGGGGGGTGTACCTGCACTGGAAATGGGCTATGGGGGGGGGGGAAACCTAGACTGGAATTGGGCTATGGGGGGGGGGGTGGAACCTGGACTGGAAATAGGCTATGGGGGGCATCTGGACTAAAATTGGGCTATGGGGGGGGGGTGTACCTGGACTGGAAATGGGCTATGGGGGGGGGGGAACCAACAAAGGAATTGGGCGATGGGGGGGATCTGGACTGGAATTGGGCTATGGGGGGGTGTACCTGGACTGGAAATGGGCTATGGGGGGACCTGGACTGGAAATAGGCTGGGGGGGGGGGAAACCTGGACTGGAAATGGGCTATGAGGGGACCTGGACTGGAAATGGGCTATGGGAGGGGGGCTGCAATGGAATTGGGCTATGGGGGGGACCTGGACTGGAATTGGGCTATGGTGGGGGGAGGGAGAACTTGGACTGGAAATGGGCTGTGATGGGGGGCTAGAACTGCAAATGGGCTGTGATGGTGGGGGGGGGACTAGGACTGCAAATGGGCTGTGATGATGGGGGGGGGGGCCTAGGACTGGAAAGAGGCTGTGATGGGGGGCAAGGACTGGAAATGGCCTGTGATGGGAGGGCTAGCACTGGAAATGGGCTGATGAGGAGCTGAAATAGGACTGGAAATGGGCTGATGGGGGCTGGAATAGGACTGGAAGTGGGCTGATGAGGGGGGGTTAGGATTGGAAATTGGCTGATGGGGGGCTGGAATGGAACTGGAAAAGAGCTTATGTGGGGCTAGGACTGGAAACGGGCTCATGAGGAGCTGGAACAGGACTAGAAATGGGCTGATGGGGGAGCTTGGACTGCAAATGGGTGATGGGCTAGAATAGGACTGGAAATGGGCTGATGTGGCGGCATGGGAGAATGGGACTAGAAGGGAGTGGATGCTGGGTGGGTCTAGAACTATAAGGGAGCTGATTTGGGGGGAGGACTAGAAGGGGATGGGGAATGAGAATGGAGAGTGGAAAAGAGATTTTGTGTGGAAGAAAAATCTATGATGGGCCGGGTATTGGGAGAGTAAGAGGGGATTGAGAATGGAAGGATGAAATCTGAGTGGATGATAAAGGAATAAGGAAAGAAATGGGGGAAAGAGCAAAAGGGAAATGATCAGTATGTTAAAGCAGATATATAGAGAGAATGGAAAACATCTAAAAGAGAAGAAAGGACAAATGGATAGCTCGCAGAAGACACGAAGAAACCAGAAGAAAGTGCCTGGAGCAATTGCAACTGAAAAATAAAATGCCCAAACAGAAGGTAGAAAAATACTTTTTATTTTGAATTTATTAACTGGAATATGTCTGGTCTGGGAAGTGTGTATTGCTAACATCTTTGCGTTTTTGTTTAGTGCAAGAGGAAATTACTTTATAGTTTTATTTCTCCAGTGTTGTACATTTTATGTTTGGCTTTTGGGGTTCCCAGTTTAATTATTATCTGACCAAGGGAGTTAGCCTACACTTATCCTCGGTAATTTTTGTGGGTGGGGCTGGGGTGCAGCATGGGTGGGATTGGGGGTGGGGCTGGGGTGCAGCATGGGTGGGATTGGGGGTGGAGCAGGGGTGGGGCTAGGGGCAGAGAATAGGTGGGGCATGGCGAGCCACAGGTGTCGGGTTTTTCTCGGTGAAAAAGTTGGCAACCCTAGCAGGGGGAGGCCGATGTCAAGGGATGCCATCGCTAGCCGCCTCCGTCCCCAAGCAGGATGAGAATTATGGCCTCATACTGCTTTCTGCCTGCAGGAGCAGTATGTCCCGCAGGGAGGCTATCCCTCTCTGGGCCGTGATCGCGGCTTTGCACACTCTTCTGTCCACGGGACATGCTGCTATTGTGAGCAGAAGGCTGTGCAAGGCCTCATTTGCAGCCCAGAGTGGGAGAGCCTGCCCGTGGGACATGCTGCTCCTGCAGGCAGAAGGCTGTATGAGGCCAGGGAGATTAACAGATTGAGCACAAAACTAGAGTGAAGGCATAAAGCAGAGTGAAGAAAAACAAACAAAAAAAAGCTGAGAATATTACAAAACAAAGCAAGCATTTTCAGAACAAAATTGCCTGAGTAATGGATCACCACCCTCAACAGCATCAATAATTGGGCGTTCTCCTTAGAAAGTTCAGTCTAGTGCTCTCCAGATTATCTCAAAGGTCAATTTTTCTCAAACAGATACAATTTCACAAATTCTTCTCCACACTAAGCTCCAATACTGCTTCACGTTGGCATAGTAATATAGCATATGGGAGAGGGTGCCTGCTTCTAGCTGACACGACCAGTACTTAGAAGTGGCCCTGTCTGCAAATTTAGCTACTTTTACTGGTGTCTGGAAATATAGGGATTGAGAGAGGGAGGCCGACACAGAGATACGAGTACATTTACCCCAATGCAATTGCCATTCCTGGTCGGATAGTGTCAGGCCACAGTCAGCCTTCCATATCCTCTGCAGCTCAAGCAGTTGACCCTGTATATCCTGGTTCATACAAGCACAGAAGGTTGATGCCACTTTGGAATTTGGAGCCAGCTTGATGCAGACGTATTTTATAAGCCAATCCCTATGCACGGAAGGTATCAGCAATTCTAACTGACACAGACAATACACAACTTCATTCTGGAATTCTGGGTTTGTTTAAGGAAAAACAAAACTTCCTGCATTCTTTGGAAAACTTTGCCATGCTTTTGAACTAAGCAACCTTTATAGAATGCGTCTACTCATGTATTTTATAAAATATGCACATAAACGCAAGCTGCCCCAGGCATTGCCTTCATGCGGCTTGCATATAAGTACACACCACCTTGCCAGCGTGTCTACTTATGGACACGTCTACCGACACACAATTTTATGCTGAAAATTCTTTAGAGAATTACTGCTTCAACATGTGAATCATCTTGGTGCTATAATTGGAAAAGTACTATAAAAACATACAATAAATAAGTAACACAAAGGGTTAAATAGAGTAGCTAAATAGTACATCATAATTTTTTTGAGTATCAAGCTTTTCTCTGCAGTAAGAGCATGGAAATAAAGGTCAAGGAACAAAAAATATAAGGCAATTCTTATTATAGTGTGGTAGCCAAGACCTATAGACTAGGCCATAAGCCTGAACCTGAAAAATGACAGGCTTAAGAACCAAGCCTGGATTTCAGTAGTGCTGAGACATAAAATTAAAAAGACAGAATTAAATGCTGTTTTAGAATGAAATGCTGCTATTGCAAAGTTTGCACAAAGTGAATACAATGCCTGTATGTTAAATCGTTACTCCAGAATTGTTACTTACACATTTTAGGAGCTAGATATGACCTTGATGTAGAGAAGTAACCAGGTTTGAACCAAACCATTGTTCAGCTAGCTGGAGAAAGCAGAGCAAAGGGCATAGACCCTGATTGGTCAAATTCAGGGAAATGTCAGACCAATATAAAGTTTGTAGAAATTAGCATGAGACCAATGGAAAGTTTTCATGTATCAAGCTAGAAAAGCGGTATAAAAAGTTATGTTTCTATGAAGAGCACCGCTCAGTTACTTTACAGCTTTGACTGACTGAGCCTGTGCACATTAAACTGGTTTGGACCCTGTAAATTGACTCCTGGATTTATTCATTGACTGCAGTTTGCCGCTACATTTCTTGGTGCATTGGCCGGGAAGTGCGAGTGGTGGATGGTATTCAAGTGAGTAATCCACGTAATTCGCCTTGAGGTTTGGTCCGGTTGGAGCCATGTCTGTCCAACTGCCGGGGAAGCCTCAGGGCGCCGCCGATCACTTTGTATCGGAGAGGGTTCTGCCTGCCTCGGCAGGCCATCGGGTCCAGCTGGTCAACACCTCTGAACCAGGGGAGTCCAGGGTCCAACTCAGAAGCTGGTGTGGTATCGGGGACCGGATCCGGTGAGTATAGAGGTTTTATATTATTAAGTCAGACAGTACTGGAACCTGGAACCATATGGTAATGGGAAAAATGGTAAAAGGACACTGGTCACGTCCAGAGCAGTCTGAGTACTCTTGCAAGGGCTATTAAGAGCGCAAGAGGAAACTACTGACTCTTTCTGGTAATAAAATCATGATTAACGGTAATGGTAAAATTTTGGTAAGCCTAGATAGTCAGGATTGGGCTTTTGGGAAATGAAATTGTGTCTGTGTGTGAGATGTGTGAGTGATTTCTGTTGTCTGTTAAAACCGCGCGTTTCCCTTCTGGTATGATGTAAGATTATTCTGTTGGGTAATTTGTAGAACAGTTTACCGATTAAGAAATAGTATTAAGCAGAACAGAAGACAGAAGGAAATAAACTCATGCATTCCAGTTGTTTTTCCTTTCGCACAGCATGAAAACTGGCTAGGGGAGTGAGAAGGGGCGTGTCTGGAGAATGGAATGTATAGTAGCTGTTAACCCTGTAAAGGCTTAATTTCAGCGTTCTATAGCTGAGTTGATCTGTGCTTATTTCAGGAAAATTGTACCTGTTTTATTCAATGTGTTTAATAGTGGTGTTCCTTCTGCTATGGTCATGTATTATATATCATGTAATAGGAATGTTTAGTCAGAATTTTGAATCCCAATAGTTTTGGGCTTAAGCCTAGGAAAGGGTTAAGTTCTTATTAACCCCGTTCGAGTTCCTGGACTTGTGCGGACCAAGTGAGATAGGTATAATGCAGTTGTGGGCTTAGCTTTGTTTTGTGTTTATGTTCAAAATCTTCAGTAAGCACTGTAATAGTTTAAATAGGCAGTGATAGAAAAATTCAGGAAACTGCTTTTGTTTTCCCTTTGTCCTACGAAGTAGAGGTTAAGAGCCATTCCGAGCCAGTAGTACCAGATTGCAACATGAAAGTGATTTAAATCCTGAGTGAATAAGGAGTTCATCGTGTTTGAATTCTAGTTCCTGATATACTGTGGCAAGCACCTCATAGAAGACATGCTTATTGTTAATTTATTTTATTTATTTATTTAGTGTACATTTGTAGCCCGCTGCTTCCAGTGATCAGCAGCGGTGTCTATACATAGGAGGTTTGGCTGTACTGGCCAGGATTAATTTATATACAATGTGATTTGGGGGAGGGGGGGATAGAGCACAGCAAGCATAGGGTTACAAGATTTACAGTAGATTGAATATTGTAGTTACATACAGGTACTTAATACATATTTACAGTGGCTGCCTGTTAGGGCTTTACAAATGATGACCCTTATATACAAATTTATACATTGCTGAGTTTACTTCAGGAGGTTAGTATATTTCATGTGGTTAGGTTGTAATGTGCTTGGAAAAGATGTGTCTTGAGTAGTTTTCTAAAGTCTTTCAAATCACTGACTTCACGTAGTTCGGTTGTTATTAATAAAAATAAAATGAGGAAAAAAGTGTATATGTATTCCAGATATCCACCTACTTTATTGAAAAAGGATCCGGAATGTCTTTTGAATATTTCCTTCCTAAACTGTAAGATTTAAAGTAATTTCTTTTGCAGAGACGCTGTTCAGCTTAAGTGCGGATTACGGCTGGCAGTTAGCTTCCATGCCAAGTATTATCATTACAGTCATAAGTAACAGATATGTGGTCATCATGTTCGGTTCTTTCTATTGGAATTGTTGTTATCACATGTTGCAAAATAATAGTTTTATATTTTAAGGACTTTATCTAAATTGTTCCTGTTTAGAATGAGCACACACACATCTATTATGCTTATTGCAATCATTCTATGCTTATGTTTTCAGCCTACCCTTTGTTTACAGCAATAATATGTTTTTTTTTTAATAAGTGCACCCAGAGGAATATTATTGTAGTTCTGATTCGTAGTCCTTAGGAAAATGCAGCCTGACTGGCCGCCCCCTCTGTCTGTTGTTAACTACGTCACCATGGGGGGAGGAAGGGGGGTCAGAGTCCATGCAGATTTCAGTGTTATGTTAGTTGCTTCCTGGCCTCGTAGTTCCCTGATCATTTCCCCTACATAGGATTCTTGGTTAAATGTTTGAGGGAGAAAAAAAAAATCCTGCCCGTTTATTATCTTTATAGGCCAGTTCCCTCAGCTCTGCCATCATCCCGGGCAGAGCCTGGAGCAAGGGGGGGGGGGATACCTGACTGCAAATGTCACTAGCCACCTCCGCAGCAGGAGAAGAGAAGCCCCGGCACAGTTAAAAGTACCGATGACACTACAAGCAGGGATTTATTTGCTAGTTCAGCCTGATTGCCGTATGCCTTCAGATGTACAACTACCAGTAAAGAGAGGGTCACGCAATCCCATTGCACTAGGCCCAAAACAGATCTTCTTGCTGATACTTTAGTTGAATAATGTGGAGGAGGTTTTCCTAATCGAAGGAGCAGAGGAAGTGAAAGGGGTCGTGAAAATGATGGCCCCCACTGGGTGCGAGTCAGTGCACTCATTGCAGAGAAGAAGGACATTAAAGAAGTGAATGCCCGTATCTTAACTCCACCCCAAGAGGGGAGGGGGGAGTACTTGATTAAAAAAAAAAAAACCCGAGCACAGTGTTCCAGCAAAGAGAGGGAAGCAGCCATAGAGTGAGTGGCAGCCAAAGAGGGCTAAAGCATGGATGAAGACTAGGCCAAACCGGACTCCAAGTTTCCCTGGGTCCCCAGGAGTCAGTCTGAAAATAGGGGACCAATATATGGACTTTATGGGGAATACAGGAGCAGAATACTAAAGCCAGTAGCCCCTTTGTTTTCTTGATGCATCACCATTGTCAGAGCTACTGAGGCTAAGGCCACAAAGCCTCTCCTGCAGAACCACATGTGTGGACTAGGGGGACAGAAAATAACGCACCAGCTCTTGTATATGCCTGAGTGTCCAATTCCACTTCTGGGCCGAGACATGCTTGTTAAGCTCCAGGCCCAAATATCTTTTGCAGAAGGGGGAGAAATGCAAATGACTGTGAACCCAAAGCCTGCTGGATTGATGGTGCTGACTGTTCCCCAAGAAGAAGAATAGCGGTTCTATAGTGCATCTCCAATCAAGCCAGCTAGTTCCTGTATACCCACCAACCTCATAGCCCCATCTGAAGTATGGGCAGAAGATAATCCACCTGGCCTAGTGAAGAACATAGCCCCTGTCATTGTCACCCTCAAGCTAGGAGTGGAACCAGTGCATGTGACCAGCCATTGAAGGAATTCACCACCATCTGATGAAACTGCTGAAGTATGGACTTCTCAAGGAATGTCAGTCACCTCGGAACACCCCCTCTTCTCCCAGTAAAGAAGCCTGGGACAGGGGATTATCGCCCAGTACAGGACCTGAGGCGAGTAAATGATGCAGTTAAAACTATCCACCCTGTAGTACCAAACCCTTATACTCTCTTGGGACTGATCCCCGCTGAGGCTGCTTACTTTACCGTTTAGGACCTGAAAGATGCCTTTTTCTGTGTGCGCCTAGCCCCCACCAGTCAACGTTTGTTTGTTTTTGAATGACAAGACCCCACAACAGGAAGGCGGGGCCAACTCACCTGGACTAGATTACTTCAAGGATTCAAGAATTCACCTACTCTCTTCAGTACTATTTTAAATCAAGATCTTTCCAGCTACTATGTGAACCCAGGAGAAAGGGTTCTTCTCCAGTATGTGGACAACTTGCTCATAACCACCAACTCAGAAAGTGAATGTCCACAAGCCACCAGTGAACTCTTGCACTCTATTTAATGAGGCTGGATACAAAGTCTCAAGAGCCAAGGCATAATTATGTCAAACAAGTTAAAAATCTAGGATTCCAGTTGTCCAGCAGAATTAGACGCCTGGGACCAGAACGCAAAGAAGCTGTATGCAGTATTCCTACTCCAACCACCAGGAGGCAAGTGAGAGCCTTCTGGGGTGCTGCAGAGTACTGTCGTATATGGATCCCCAACTTTGCTCTAATTGCAAAACCACTATATCAAGCCATCAAAGGATTGGAACAATCTCCATTAGAATGGGGACCTGAACAAGAAACAGCATACAAGACTCTGAAGACAGCCCTGATGACATCACCAGCCCTTGGACTACCAGATGTACAGAAGCTATTTCGTCTATATGTTCATGGACCACAAAGGAAATTACTGGTTCACCAACTCACGAATGCTAAAGTACCAGAGCATGTTGTGTGAAAATCCTCGATTGCAATTGATGGTCAGTCAGGCCTTAAACTCAGCTACACTGTTACCAATTGGAACTGACCCTCCTGATCATGACTGCATAGAAGTCATGGATACTGTATTCTCAAGTCGACCAGACTTGACAGATGTACCTTTTGAAGATCCATAACAAACTTTCTTCGTGGATGGAAGCAGTCTTGTAGTCAATGGACATCGTTGTGCTGGATATGCAGTAGTAACTCTGGATCTTGTAATTGAATCATCAGCCCTAGCCTCAGGAACATCAGCACAGAAAGCAGAATTGATAGCACTCACAAGAGCACTAATACTGGGAAAAGGACTCTGTATAAATGTATACACAGATTCTAAGTATGCATTCACAACATTGCATGCTCATGGAGCCTTGTACAGAGAACGGGGATTGATAACTTCAGGAGGAAAATCTATCAAATATGGCCCAGAGATATTGACATTGTTAGATGCTGTATGGGCCCCTGAGCAAGTTGCAGTTATGCACTGTCGAGGACATCAAGCAGGAAAAGGAGAAATTGCACAAGGGAACAGATTTGCAGATGCCTCTGCTCGTAAAGCAGCCATTACCGGACAGACTAACTCAGAATACTACAATTCAAGAAGTTCTATTTCCTGTACCTCTTAATTCATGTGATCCCCGATATACTACAAAAGAATTGGACTATTATTGTGAACAAGAAGGGGGAGTACTCAGAAATGGATGGATAGAACTTCCACCACAGGAGGGAAGTCAACCTCCTGGACAAATAGTGATTCCTGAAGCATTAAGTTTAGCCTTTGTTCAAGCATTTCATCAAGCAACACATTATGAAAAAACTGCAATGACAAAAGCTTTCAAACCTCATTTTTATATTTCTTTGTTGGGACCTTTGACAGCTTCAGAAGCTCGTCAATGTAAAACATGTGCCAAGAACAATGCCAAGCAAGGTCCTAATCTACCAATAAGAATTCAATCAACAGGAATTACTCCCATGAGTAATTTTCAAGTAGACTTTACTGAAATGCCAAAAGTAAATGGATATCGTTACTTGCTTGTTCTAGTGTGTACCTACTCTAGGTGGGTAGAAGCTTTTCCCATCAGGACTGAGAAAGCCAGAGAGGTCACTAAAGTCCTACTTCGTGAAATTGTTCCAAGATTTGGAATACCATTAGTCATAGGGTCAGACAATGGGCCCTCATTTATATCCCAAGTAACTCAACAGTTAGCTAAAGCTCTACAGATACAATGGAAGTTACACACAGCATACAGACCTCAGAGTTCAGGGAAAGTAGAGCATATGAATAGAACTCTGAAATCTCAATTGTCCAAACTTTGTCAGGAAACACATTTAAAATGGCCACAGGTACTTCCAATAGCTCTTTTAAGAATACGCTCAGCACCTACTAAGTCATTAGGACTTTCTCCCTATGAGATTTTGTATGATAGACCTTCACCTATTGTCAAAGGGATCAAAGGGGATATGAAGCAGATAGTATCTGAAATTACTAGACAAGAACTATTGGTTTTAAGTTCTGTTTTGCAGAGTCTTCATACGTGGATACGAGATCAGCTACCCATCAACTTGACTGAACCGCTGCATCCTTTCAAGCCTGGAGTCTCGGTGTGAATCAAAGAGTGGAGAAAGACACCGGTGGCACCGCCTTGGAAAGGACCTTATGTTGTCATCTTGTTAACCCCAACAGCAGTTAAAGTTGCAGAACTCGAACCCTGGATTCATCACAGCAGAGTGAAATCAGCAGCAGCTCCAGAGCCAGACCAGTGGACATCAGAACATGATCCAGAAGTTCCATTGTGGCTAACTTTGCGAAGACAAGCAAATTGAAAAATTCAGGAAATTAAAAAAAAAAAGAGACTGTGCTAATATAGAATTCCTGAATCCCAAGAGACTATTTGTTTATTCTGAAGAGATTATCATCAACAGAAAGAGACTGTAATATGGAATATATTATTTGAAAATCTTTGTGCCATTGTGATCAAGGACAGTGCAAACTAAAAGGACTGTGTCTATTGAAATACGTTGGAATCTACAGCTCTACACACCTACCAATGAAATTGGTAAGGTCATGTACAGCAGAAGCTTGAGGATCTACAATCAACACTACACCTGTTGCATGCTATTGAGAGCAAAACAGGTCAACGTAAAGTAAAGAAGAAGATGACTTCGTGGTCAAGAATTATCAACAGTTGCACTGGTTTTTCAAAGACTTGCACTAATTCTTCAGAGACTTTTCATCATAATTCTCTACTGTTTCATCTTGATAGCAGCCTTGAGATGCTTTGAACTGACGTTTGCCTTCCCACCTTGTGCTGCATGCATAACTACTACTTGTACTGGAGAAAAGATTACACAGACTTTGCTTTATCATACCTACTATACTTGTACAGGTATAGTGAGTCAATGCATATATAATGGCACAGAACTGAACATTTGCACAAAAGGAAAGAGCAGAACTTGTTTTCACCCACGACAGAATCCATCCTACTATGTGCTGATAATAGGATGGAATAATGAAGATGGAACTCTCTTAAATGCTACTCAACAACTTGAAGACCCTACAAAACCTGCAGCTCTATACTTTGATGCTTGCGATGACATAAACAGAAACTATAATCAGAAATGTGGGACTTGGGAGAGAAATTATTATGTTGATAATTGCAGCACTAGTAGTAATAACATGTTTAATACTTCCATGCATTTTTCCCCTCTGCCTACGTAATATATCTGCAATCATTGAGAATATTGTAGAAAGAAAGACAACAGCTAAGCTCTTAGCTATGAGACGGTATCGGCCTATACCACATAACATGGCAACAACTCAAGTATAAGTGATTTGCTTCTCACCCATTTTAACATTCAGGGTGAGAATAATCAAAGGGGGGAATGTGGTAGCCAAGACCTATAGACTAGGCCATAAGCCTGAACCTGAAAAATGACAGGCTTAAGAACCAAGCTGGATTTCAGTAGTGCTGAGACATAAAATTAAAAAGACAGAATTAAATGCTGTTTTAGAATGAAATGCTGCTATTGCAAAGTTTGCACAAAGTGAATACAATGCCTGTATGTTAAATCGTTACTCCAGAATTGTTACTTACACATTTTAGGAGCTAGATATGACCTTGATGTAGAGAAGTAACCAGGTTTGAACCAAACCATTGTTCAGCTAGCTGGAGAAAGCAGAGCAAAGGGCATAGACCCTGATTGGTCAAATTTAGGGAAATGTCAGACCAATAGAAAGTTTGTAGAAATTAGCATGAGACCAATGGAAAGTTTTCATGTATCAAGCTAGAAAAGCGGTATAAAGAGTTATGTTTCTATGAAGAGCGCCGCTCAGTTACTTTACAGCTTTGACTGACTGAGCCTGTGCACATTAAACTGGTTTGGACCCTGTAAATTGACTCCTGGATTTATTCATTGACTGCAGTTTGCCGCTACAATAGGTCACAACAAAATAAGCAGGTCAGAACAAAAGATGACCTTTCCTGAACATCAGGGCCGGCCCGTCCATTGAGCAAGAATGTTTTTTGCACAGGGCCCCGCGTTTCAGAGGGCCCTGCGCAAAAAACATCTTGCATCAGCGATCAGCCCAGCTAGATTAAAAAAAACCCCACAAACTGGCTGCTGCTGCCGCTGCCGCCGTGGCAGCGGCAGAATCGAGCACCCCGCGGGGCCCCCCCCCCTGCCCTGCAGAATCCTCCCTTCAGCATCAACACCCTCAGCGTCGGCTGCCAGAGCCGCGAAGGGAGAGCTTCTCCTCTCGTGGCTCTGTTAATCCTGCCGCGGGGCTGATGGGAAATCCCATCAGCCCTACAGCGGGATTAACAGAGCCGCGAGAGGAGAAGCTCTCCCTTTGCGGCTCTGAAAAGCCCACGCTTTGGGAGCTGATGCTGAAAGGAGGACTCTCTGTAGGGCGCTCGATTCTTCAGCTGCCAGGGCGGCAGCGGCAGCAGCAGCTAGTTTGTGTTTTTTATTTTAATCTAGCTGGGCTGATGGGGGGGAGGGGGGGTTAGGACTGGTAATGGGATGATGGGGGGGAGGGGGGTTAGGACTGGTAATGGGCTATGGGGGGGGGCTAAGACTGGAAGTGGGCTGATAAGGGGTTAGGACTGGTAATGGGCTATGGGGGCTAGGACTGGTAATGGGCTATGGGGGGGCTAAGACTGGAAATGGGCTGATGGGGGCATTAGGACTGGTAATGGGCTATGGGGGGCAAGGACAGGTAATGGGCTATGGGGGGGCTAGTACTGGAAATGGGATGATAGGGGGTGTTAGTACTGGTAATGGGCTATGGGGGGGCTAAGACTGTAAGTGGGCTGAAGGGGGGGCTGGACTGGTAATAGGCTATGGGTAGTTAGGACAGGTAATGGGCTATGGGGGGGCTAAGACTGAAAATTGGGTGATGGGGGTTAGGACTGGAAGTGGGCTGATGGGGGGATTTGGACTGGTAATGGGCCATGGGGGGGGGGGGGGGCTAGGACTGGAAATGGGCTGGTGGGGGGGTTAGTAATGGAAATGGGCTATGGGGGGCTAAGACTGGAAATGGGCTGATGGGGGGTTAGGACTGGAAATGGGCTGATGGGGGGTTAGGACTGGTAATATGTTGTGGGGGGGGGCTTAGGACTGGTAATGGGCTATGGGGGAGCTAGGACTGGTAATGGGCTGGGGGGGTTGCTAGGACTGGAAATGGGCTGTGAGGGGAGGGGGCTAGGATTGGAAATGGGCTGTGAGGGGAAGGAGCTAAGACGAAATGGGATGAGTAGGGGGGCTAGGACAGGAAATGGGCTGATGGAGGGGCTAGGATAGGTTTGGAAATGGGCATTGGGGGGTGCTAAGATTGGAAATGGGCTGTAGTGGGGGCTTGAATTGAAAAGGACTCATGGAGGGGCTAGAACTGGAAGTAGGCTCATGGGGGGCTTGGATTGGAAATGGGCTGAGTGGAGGGGAGCTAGGATTTGACATGGGCTGATGGTGGGGCTAGGAAAGGACTAGAAACGGGCTGATTGGGGGCTGGGATTGGAAATGTGCTGATGGAGGGACTCGGATAGGACTGGAAATGGATGGGGGAGCTAGGACTGGAAATGGGCTGATGCAGGGACTAGAAGGGAGCGGATGCTGGGTGGGGCTGGAACTAGAAGGGAGCTGATGTTGGGGGAGGATTAGAATGGGATGGAGCTAGGAGAGTGAAATGGAGAGGGGAAAAATATTTTGTGTGGGAGGGAAGACAAATCTACAATTGGCCGGATATTGAGAGAGTAAGTGGGGATTGAGGATGGAGGGGTAAAATTTGAGTGGATGAAATAGGAATGAGGAAAGAGCAAAAGGAGAAAGATTAGTATGTTAAAGCAGATGTAGAGAGAGGATGGAAAAAAAACTAGAAGAGAGAAGAAAGGACAAATGGACAGCAGACAATGGAAAGTTAGCAGAAGACACGAAGAAACCAGAAGAAAGTGGCTGGAGCAATTGCAACTGAAAAAAAAATGCACAAAAGGTAGAAAAATATCTCTTTATTTTGAATTTATTAACTGGAATATGTCAGCTCTAGGAAATGTGCATCATTAACGTCTGCGCTTTATTTAGTATAAGAGGAAATTAATTTATAGTTTTATTTCTACAGTGTTGTACATTCCAAGTTTGGCTTTTGGGGTTCCCAGTTGTCACGGGGCTGCAGGCCTTCACCTGGGGCCCCGAGGTTGGAGTTGCCTTGCTATCTTCTAGTAGTCAAAAATAGCCTCAAGTCGAGTGGTTAAGGCAAAACAAAACAAGGGCTTTATTCCCCTTCCCCCAAGGATATCATGTGCATAACCAAAAACAAGGAAAAACAAAACAGTTTCTCTCAAAGAAAAATATCTTCCTTTTTCTTTGCTCCTTCTACAGGGGCTTCAGCACAAAGACTCAATATCATCCGCAGGACATAATGTACAATCCATAGGAGCCTGTTCTGGAACCCTGGTGTTACTTTCCCATTGCATCTCCTCACATTCAGCATACGTTGTGCTTGGGTTTAAACCTTCACAGCTGTTTTTATGAAAACCCCTCTCTGAAAGTTCAGACAGCGTACAGGGACACAGTTCTGTGCAAGTATGCTTAAGAGTACCTGTATCTGTAGGGTTGCCTCTCCAGCTCTCCTTTTCCACCCTCCAGTTGTTAGGGATTGTTTTGTAGCTTCCTGCAGATATTTCTGGTCTGGAGCACTGCTCTGACCCTCCGTTCCGAATAGAGCTTCTAGCTTTCCCTCTCACGGTGCTAGGCTCCCACCTGTATAATTGTTGAGGTCTTCCCTCTGGCAGTGAGGACTGGGGACTTTCCTGCTCACTCAGTCTAGGCAGCCTCCTAGCCCCAGGTTGTGCCTTCCTTCTCTCTGGAGCACTGGCTTCTCTCCCTGGGCTGTAAACAGGTTCCTTGTAGGACCTCCAGCTACTGGCAGTCTGAGCACTTCCCCTGCCACGTTCCTCTGAAGCCTTGCCTCTGCTGCTTCCTGTTCCAGTTACACGCCCAGTGCTTCCTCTGTTCAGCAGGCTTCTCCCTCTGTGACCTCTGCCTCCCTGGTTGCTGACCTCTGCTCTCTCCTTTTCCTCTTCCTCCTCCACCTCTCCTGCTCGATCTACCCACCAGCTTTTATATCCCTGTTCGCTGTAAGCTGACTGTGCTTTCTTGGACAGGTGATCATAATCAATCTCCAAGCTTTCTGCTACGTCATAGCTTGGGTGTGATAGTTCTGCTCCTCTGTTCCTTTGCTTCTCCTGAGCTGCACATGCTGGCTGCCTAACAGATTCTAAGGTAAATTTCTCCTTTCTGTCTTTCTGCATAGGCTCTGTGTGGGCTTCTACGTCACATATCCCCCCCCCCTTAAGATATTACGGGCTGGTGGATCTACGTTCACACAGCACGTAATCACTGAGCGGGTCTCGATATGTTCTTGTACTCTAGAGAGACTAGCTGCCGCTATCCTCTCATGCCAAGGCTTAAGGACATTGACATGGTAGACCTGACGACGCCCCCTGTCATTCTCTACTGCATATGAAACTGGGCCCATCTGTTCCACTACTGTATATGGACCCTTCCACTGTGCCTCGAACCTTGGACCAGCATCTGTTATCAGTACCACCACACTCTTTCCCATGGCCAGTTGACGAGGTTTCTTTCCTCGATCGTAGTATCTCTTTTGGCGCTTCTGACTAGCTTGCAAGTGTTCTTCGGACACCTGAGAAGTCCTCCGCAAACGACTCCTCAGCTCACGAAGAAAAAGTGGTACCCCCATTTCTTCCACTTCAGGCTCCACCCATTGTTCCCTCAAAATATCTAGGACTCCCCTTGGGGCACGGCCAAACATTAATTCGTAGGGGGAAGCTCCTAATGAGGCCTGTGTACACTCCCGACAGGCGTACAGGACAAACGGGAGCATGATGTCACACTCTGACATCTTTCCGTCCAGCCTTCGCCTTAGCATTTGTTTTAGGGTCTGGTTTAATCTCTCTACAAGCCCATTGGATTGGGGATGATAGGCGGCGGTTCTTAAATGCTGAATTCCAAATGCATCCCACACTTGGGCTAAATATTTGGACATGAAATTGCTTCCTCTATCGGTAAGCATTTCTTGGGGAAATCCCACTTCACAGAATAGTTTAATTAGCTCTAAAGCTATGGTTCTGGCTGAGATGTTTCGCAAAGGCATGGCCCAGGGGATTCTGGTGGCCTGATCTATCACCACCAGAATATACTGGAATCCCCTAGGCATTTTTAACAGGGGTCCCACGATATCCATCGCCATACGGCGTATTGGTTCTGATATCGTGGGGGTAGGAATCATAGGCACTCCCACGGGTTTGGCAGCGGTAACACGCTGACATGAAGGACAAGACTCACAGAAACGAGCCGTTTCTTTAAACGCTCCCGGCCAATAAAAATGGGCTAAAATTTGGTCCAAGGTCCCCTGTATGCCTTTATGACCCCCCACCGGGTGATCGTGAGCTAATCTCAGAACCACTGCTTTGAATGTGGTCGGGACAACTAACTGCTTTCTGACTGCTCCGGTTTGGGGATCATTGCTTTCCCTGTACAATATTTCTCTCTCTATCAGGAATCTGGGGAGAATGTCCCTCTCCCTTTTGGCATATTCGAAGGCTCGTTTTAACGCCGGATCAGCTTGTTGCTCCCTAGGGAAGGATGGGAACTTTTTAACAAGATCCGCAGGCACCCAGGGCAATCCTTGCCCGGCTACCATTCCTGCCCTCACCTGAGCTCTATGGTGCCTTTCCCGGCGTTTGTCCGCCTTGCTTTTCTTAGTGTTTTTAGAAGGGACGTTAATCAACTCTTCGTGCGTGGGAAGCTCTCCTAGTGCCTCATCTGCAGGTCTACCCTCTTCCTCTGTGGGTCCCTCTTCCTCCTCTAGAGGGTCAGATTCCTCCTCTGGGGGTTCACCCTGTATCTCTGAGGTTCGGGCCTGGGATCGGGTGGAGACCATACCTCCTTTTACGTGTATGCCTTTCTCTGTCCCTCTACAAAACGGGGGCCAGTCCCTCCCTAGCACAATATCATAAGGCAGTTTAGGGATTATGGCCACTAAAACCTCCCTGCGTGTTCCTAACCCTTTTACTAAAACTCTATACAGAGGGTAAAAGGTGGATGCTCCATGCACGCATCGAATCTTCGTCCTACCTTCTGGTTGGCTCGGTGCTGACCCCCTGCGGGCTTGTATAGCCTGCCAGAGTTTTTAGAGACCATACTCAGGTCAACACCCGAGTCAAGCAACGCCCTAGCCAAAACACCTTGCACTTCTACACTCAGAAGGAAACCTTCTTGTATACATTTGTCATCATCAATTATCAGTGCTGTTCGCATTACACAATTCCTCTGCCTGTGACCCATTTTACCGCATTTAAAACATTTACTTCTGCCTTTAACATCTCTCCTAGGCAAACAGTTGGTCACACCTTTCACATAGAGTCTAGGCTCCTTTATTGCTTTTTGAAAATTTGCCACGTCAAACATGCTCCGAGCGCCTCCTTGTGGTTTACCAGCCAACTCAGCCTCCATAAACCGCTCCGTGAGGTGGGCTGCTTCTGTTGTGGTTTGGCAATTTTGTAAAGTCAAAAAGGACCTTATCTCAGCAGGAAATGCCTCCGTAAATTGCTCTAGCACAATGGCATCAATAACGGATTCGAGGGTCTTTCCCTCAGGAGCAAGCCATTTCCATGCCAAGCTTCGCACCCTTTGGCACAACGCCTTAGGTGTTTCACCCGGTTGGAGCTTAGTGGCTCTCAACATCCTCCTGTATACCATAGGGGTTAAGCCTAATCTATCACGAATGGCCTTTTTAAGCTCCTCATAATCTGTCGCTAGAGCAGCGGGCATGGCTTTATAGGCCGCTAAGGCCTCTCCCGTTAGGGAGGTAGCAAGCCGGACTGCCCATTGCTCAGGCAGCCATCCCACATTCTGGGCTACCCTTTCAAAGGCCTCTATGAAGTCATCAATATTGTCCTTCACAGTCAATTGTCCAAAAGACAAAACGCCACAGTTCTGTGGTCCTACCACACAGGCATGCTCTCTTGGCCTTTTCTCTGCTGCCTTCTGGCTTGCCAGCAAAGCTTCTATTAGATCCATCATGGGCTTCTGCTGGGCCTGCATGGCTGCAACGGCTTGTTCTTGTGTCAGCTGTGCCAGTTCTCTTTGTTTCTCAAACTGAGAACTCATCCAGCGAAGGACTTCGTGGGGATCCATCTCTGGGTTTTTCTCTGTAAGACAAACTGAAAAAACCCCCACCAAGTACGGCACCACACTTCTTTCAGAGGTTAGCTTTTCTGAGTTTCCTCAGCACTCCTTCTCCTCCGAATCCCTCAACACCTGTGCCCAAATGTCTATTACCTGAGCAGGGTGTAGACTCGAGATTTGAGAAGGTGGCTTTTCACTGGTTCTCGAACCCTCTGGCCGATACCGCCAGCGACATTCAGTCGGTTCCTCAGCAACACAGTTTTTCTGTTTTCCAGTTGTATTCCAGATGCACAAACCAAAAATCCTCAAAACTACGCCATTTGTCACGGGGCTGCAGGCCTTCACCTGGGGCCCCGAGGTTGGAGTTGCCTTGCTATCTTCTAGTAGTCAAAAAAAGTCTCAAGTCGAGTGGTTAAGGCAAAACAAAACAAGGGCTTTATTCCCCTTCCCCCAAGGATATCATGTGCATAACCAAAAACAAGGAAAAACAAAACAGTTTCTCTCAAAGAAAAATAATATCTTCCTTTTTCTTTGCTCCTTTTACAGGGGCTTCAGCACAAAGACTCAATATCATCCGCAAGACATAATGTACAATCCATAGGAGCCTGTTCTGGAACCCTGGTGTTACTTTCCCATTGCATCTCCTCACATTCAGCATACATTGTGCTTGGGTTTAAACCTTCACAGCTGTTTTTATGAAAACCCCTCTCTGAAAGTTCAGATAGCGTACAGGGACACAGTTCTGTGCAAGTATGCTTAAGAGTACCTGTATCTGTAGGGTTGCCTCTCCAGCTCTCCTTTTCCACCCTCCAGTTGTTAGGGATTGTTTTATAGCTTCCTGCAGATATTTCTGGTCTGGAGCACTGCTCTGACCCTCCGTTCCGAATGGAGCTTCTAGCTTTCCCTCTCACAGTGCTAGGCTCCCACCTGTATAATTGTTGAGGTCTTCCCTCTGGCAGTGAGGACTGGGGACTTTCCTGCTCACTCGGTCTAGGCAGCCCCCTAGCCCCAGGTTGTGCCTTCCTTCTCTCTGGAGCACTATCTTCACTCCCTGGGCTGTAAACAGGTTCCTTGTAGGACCTCCAGCTACTGGCAGTCTGAGCACTTCCCCTGCCATGTTCCTCTGAAGCCTTGCCTCTGCTGCTTCCTGTTCCAGTGACACGCCCAGTGCTTCCTCTGTTCAGCAGGCTTCTCCCTCTGTGACCTCTGCCTCCCTGGTTGCTGACTTCTGCTCTCTCCTTTTCCTCTTCCTCCTCCACCTCTCCTGCTGGATCTACCCACCAGTTTTTATATCCCTGTTCGCTCTAAGCTGACTGCTTTCTTGGACAGGTGATCATAAACAATCTCCAAGCTTTCTGCTACGTCATAGCTTGGGTGTGGTAGTTCTGCTCCTCTGTTCCTTTGCTTCTCCTGAGCTGCACATGCTGGCTGCCTAACAGATTCTAAGGTAAATTTCTCCTTTCTGTCTATCTGCATAGGCTCTGTGTGGGCTTCTACGTCACACAGTTTAATTATTGTCTTCCTGTTTCTAAATTGTGATTCCTTGTTTGGTGATGGTCTATGTTCTGCATGTGTAACTGAGCTGAGGTATTGTGTTTATGTAATTCCTATTTGACATTGCCACTTGTTCTATTACCCCAGTAGGTCATGTATTGTTATTCTCTGAAATGTATTGGTTTAATATTTGCAGTGCTGCCTTTTGATAGGTAGAGTATGGTGCTTTGTGAGTCCTGGTAGTGCTGTTAGGATACGGCGGGTTTGCTATGGGTTCTAAATGGGCAGTGTTTGTAGTAGTTCCTAATGTGCCTGGCAGTTGGCACTGGATTATAGTAATGTAGAAATCTTTTAGTCTTTCTTTATCCATACACTCATTAAGAGGCATGTTTACTAAAAGTTAGTGTATGGTAACATTATGCAAATATTTATGCAAATGAAGCACCTTATGCAAATGAGGCCCCGCACTGAGTCTCCGCACATGGCCCTGCACCCCCCTTGGGCCGCCCCTGCTGAACATACAAGTGAATCACAGATTACATGGTGTGAATAGAAAGGAAGATGGGGGAAGGCAGGTTGATATGTCAGCAGAGTGATAAGAATGTGACAGAGAGGCAGCCGAATTCTGCTTATGGAGGCCGATGTACTAACCCATGATAAATACCATGGGTTAATGGTTTTGCAAAATGTTCTTATGGATAGAAATGAGCTTCTGGTTTATCTGCCTCCATAGCAAACTTCTGCATGAAAGTTTACTTGTGTTGCCATGGTCTGGAATTTTGTACATGCGGAAATGCTTGTAAAATTATAAAATGTAGGCCTCTTCGCTCGGGGACGCTGATGAGTTAAAGGTAATGTAAAATCACTTTCACTAGGGGGCATATTTACTAAAGCACATAAGCTCTTAAATTAGGATGCATTTTCAACTGAAAACTTAGGCTCCTAAGTATGGCTGAAAATAGGGCACAATTTGAGAGGCACCTAACTTTAGGAGCTCAGCTTTTATTTTGAATATTGGGCCCTATATTTTTGTTTAGCGCACCCACTGGAATTTAAATTGGTAGCACTATTGGGAGATGAGAGAAGGGAGGCTCAGGGGCCATATTGATGATTAGGAGACCCTTTTGTACACTGAATTTAAAGAAAATTATTACAAATGTTTTGCAGACGTTTTTGAATTTTTCTGTTTTGCTTAATGATAGGGCAAAAGATGGAAAGGAAAAGATGTGACAGTACACACACCACTGGTCTTTTTGAGGACAATTTTGGGAAGGCTTAGCAGGGCTTAAAATTGTCCCCTCTTCTCTCTCCTTCTCCCCAACAAGTGAGTAAACATAGCCTCTCAGTTTCAACAGGTGGCTGTTTACCTGCTGAAAACAAAGCCATTTCAGAAGGTGAGGGTGAGTCAGGGAGGGAAAATACACATGTATATGATTTTCAGTTTTACATGCATGTTTTCCGATGTTCCACCATCCTGCAGAAATAGCAAGTATAAGGTACGCAGGCATCTTCATAACTTGTAGTTAATTTTCAAAGAGAAACTACTTGGGCTAGGTATAATGCCCCATCTATTTGCAAGAGCAAATATCAATATAGATATTTTTAATTTTGTGGGCTGGGTCCCTCAGTTGTCATTCACTTCTTAAGAATGACCCCACATGTGAGTACCAGAATATTTTTGCTGGAAAAAACACTGTCTAAAATTATTGCCGCCGAAAACTGAGAGAGCTACAGAGAGGGTGTGTTGTGAAGAGTAGCTAATCGGATATCTCCTTTAAACTGTAGCCATTGCAGGGCCACTTACCTATGGGCAAAAGGGGCGGCTGCCCAACTGCCCTGCTGCCCATAATTAAAAGCAGTCCTGTTGCTCCCTCCTGCTCCCTCAAGTTGCTTGCAAAGAGGTGGCGTCGCTTTAGTGAACAGACAAACGACTTTATGCTTCCAGTTTCTTCACTAAAGCATCACTCACTTCTCTTGCAAGTGGCCTGAGGGAGCAGAATGGAGGAACACGGTCACTGTGCTGCTCTGGGGGAACTGTGAACAGAGGGAGGGGGCCATTCTCAAAAGTGTACCCAGGGCCCAGTAAGGCATTGAAGTGGCTCTATGCCGTTGGATATGTCCAGAGCAAACTGATGTCCAAGGAGTCCACTACCTGTACTTAAGAACTTCAAACAAATATCCTTCTGAATTACATTTGCCATTCTACTCAACAAACTCCAAAGCATGAATAATGCTAATTTTAGTCCCTCTTGTGACTCATGTCCCAGTAAACAGTAAATATGGCACTCTGTCTACTCAAAATACTGAGAGGCGTAGGAATTTAAGGTATCCATTGATTCACAGCTACTGCAAAGCATTTCCCTGATGAGATGAGTAACGTCTATTTAAGGTTAGTGATTTCATTTAATTGCCTTAATTCAATTGATGTGTTTGTTGTGTGGGAAGTTTTACATTAGAAAAACTACCAGTTTTGGAAAGAAAGTATTAAAGAACACATGCTACAAAAAAAGCTAAGAAATTGAATTTGACTTATCCTCTTGCGTTGTATTTCTGGTAGTGTTATAACCAACAACTTAAGACAAAAAAATCCTCAGTAACCCAGCACTACTGATCATATCAAAAGGTTAATTCCAAAATTACCATTGTTAATATTCCTGGAAGAAATCCCTAAAGGAGGAGAAAAGATCTCGGTGGATCTTGCTATCCCTCTATACGGCAGTTATTTCCTGCCTGAAGAGGAGCTGTTACAAACAACCATCATTAGTCTAAAAAACTCTTACTTTTTTCACTTATTTCACCAAATTCCGCTCAGTTACTTTCACAATATATGTCTCCTACTGCCATTAAGAGCAGATCATTTTTAAATTATCTCCATTGAAAACATATCTAAATTTAGAGCAGAAACAGAACATGAAGCTACAATCACTTCGGCTCCACACTCCAAATGTCAGCCAGTTTGTCGTCCCTATATACAAAGCCAGAACAAATTTTAACCATATCAAAAAAATGCCACAATCAATTACTTAGCTCAACAAATGTCTTCCAGAAGATTTTCTCTCTCTCAAAAGCCCTACAAAGACTTTTGTTTCGCAAAAGATTGCTTCATCAGGGGCTGCCATACAATCCTGCAAACGGTGTAAATGCCAGATATTCAGCATCGGGGCGCGTTAGTGCCACTAAGCAGTTAACATCGGGGTGGACCAGAGGTGGCAATTATCACTAATAAGGCAGTGGCAATATTGATCCACTGCCCAGTTAGCGATAAGCAGTGAAAGTCAGGCACAGGTAACCATGACTAACCTCTTGCCACGTTAGATAACTGAGCAGCAGCTCAATATTGCCACTCTCTAGTTAATGATGGGCAACATAGTAACATGGTATATGATGGCAGATAAAGACCAGCATGGTCCATCTAGTCTGCCCAGCAAGGTGGCAAGAGTAGGTGCACCTACCGCTCCGTGCAGGTCACCCCTCCCCATGTCTTTGTTTAGGGGTGAACCCACTGCTCCGTGCAGTTCACCCCTATTTGCTGAGATATAAGAAATTTATTTTGATTTTATCCTGTTGCTGTAAAGGGATCCACTGTGTCTGTCCCATGTCATTTTGAATTCTGTCCCTGTATTTGCCCCCACCACTTCCATCAGGAGGGCATTCCACGCATTCAACACCTTTTCAGTGGTAGATGCTTGGCAAATGTGGCCAACCCAGATATTCAATGTGGGGACTGGATATGACCTCAGCATTGAATATCCAGGGTTTACGTTCAGCACCTGAGCCTAGCTACCCGTGCTGAATATCCTCCCCTTAGACTGTAAGCCCTCTAGGGACAGGAAAATACTTGGTGGTAAATTGTTTTGAACTACCACTGGAAAGGCAAGATCTAAATACTAAATAAATGTTCCTAGGTGCATTGCTCTCTCTCTCTTTGTACCTCACCCTCTATACCTGAATTGGAAACTGACAAACAAGATATAGAAAAAATCGTCTCAGCTGACTGGTCATTAAAATCTTTTTTTTTTCTCCCAAGTGTCATCAATTCAATGCTGACTCCTAGCAACACAGCAGCCCCTGGGTTTTTTTTTGGTAAGGTATGACTGGAAGTAGAGTGCCAAGCCCTTTCTTCTGAGGCAATGGAGGGTAAAGTGATTTGCCCATGGTCACAAGGAGTACCAGTGGAAATCAAACCCGGATCTCAGAGTGTAGGCTGTTTCTCTAACCACTAGGCTACTCCTCCTCTCCATTAAACACTATGGGCCCAATACTGAAAGACATTTATATAGTTTGCAGACCTTCAAACCATGTAAATGCTACTAAGTAGGATATTCTACGGCACTAACACAGTCAGTGCCGCTGAATATCTGTGGATGCTACTGCTGAATCTCAATCTTGAAGGACTACCCAGAGGGAGTACTACAACTGGAAATAGATCTGCATTTGTAAGTATTTAAGGGTAATCTTTGGGTTAAAGCATACAGATCTGTGAATTTTAGAGATCAGTGTGTTTGCTAAGTCAGTCAGATCATAGTAAAACCAGAGAGCATTTCATTTAAATCAAATCAAGTATAGCTTAGCATACAAGTAGAATAAATAGTCTCTGAGTACAAAGAACTAAACTTGTTTCTAGTGACCTTTACCAAGAGGCCTTCCAGTTAGGAAGCAAAAGATCTGTGAAGTTGTGTTAAATAGGTGTTAAAGGCAAGTGACAGATCAAAGGAGCAATTTGGAAGGCCCCCTCTATCAAACCAAGGGCTCTGTGAATCACCCAGGAAATTGCTAAGACTTTACCTTAGAAGCACAGGTCAGGGCACTGTGTAGCAAGCCAACTTGTAAGTCTTCTACCCCTGGGATAATCTTAGCTTTAGAAACTCTTAAACCTATTAATGGGGGAGGTGCCATAATCACTTTCAGGTGCGGCTGGTTATCCTCATCAGGAAGACATTTATTAAGGACCTGAGATTAATTATTCTTGAGGTACACAAAGTCCATTTAACAAATAAGGTATAGTTCTATTAGTATAAGTATCCCCTGCAACCCTAAGTAAGTAAATATCTGAACAAAACCTTAAAACTAAGATGCAGAGAGCAGTCCAGCGGCGAGATGGGGGGTTTTCCATTTTTTTGTACTGAGTGTCACATGTATGATTTTCTCCCAGTTGGTGAGGGGTCTTATGTGTGCACTGGGTGCAAGGAAATCTTTGCTCTCAGGGAATGAGTCTGATCTCTGGAGGCTAGAGTAGCAGACTTGGATGACATAAGGAAGACAGAGAAGTATATAGGCAATACCTACAGGGACGTAGTACTGAAGTATCACCTGTCTGGCAACCTCCCAGTTGCCATGGAGGAGAGAGGTCACGTGACAGGACAGCATCACTCTGGTGTGGCAGAAAGTGATTCTGTAGCTAGGACCCATCCTCCAGGTAATGTAAAACCCTCTCGCACCAAAGAGGTTTCTCCAGGACCATATGCCCAGGAGGAGAGGGTTAGGGCAGCCGTTATAGTTGGTGATTCGATCATTAGGTATGAAGATAGTTGGGTGGCTGGTGGACATGAAGATCACTTGGTAACATGCCTGTCTGATGCGAAGGTAGCAGACCTCACACGCCACCTAGACAAGGTGTCAGATAGCGCTGGGGAGGAGTCTGCTGTCTTGGTACATGTTGGTACCGATGACATAGGAAAGTGTAGAAGGGAGGTTCTGGAGGCCAAATTTAGGCTTTTAGGTAGGAAGTTGAAATCCAGAACGTCAAGGGTAGCATTTTCAGATATGCTTCCTGTTCCACACGCAGGATGCAAAAGGCAGGCAGCGCTCCAGAGTCTCAACGTGTGGATGTGACGATGGTGCAAAGAAGAAGAGTGTTTTGGATTTGTTAGGAACTGGGGAGCATTCTGGGAAAAGGAGGAGCTTTTCCGAAGGAATGGGCTCCACATTAACTGGGATGGAACCAGGCTGCTGGCATTAACCTTTAAAAAGGAGATAGAGCAGCTTTTTTTTTATTTTATATTTATGTAATTTTACAATAATAATCAAGCAAAACGCTTGTACAGAAATAACAACTTGTACAACAGAGTTTAGTATACTAATAACAATATTACCACTAAAAGAACGTACAAGAGTATGATTAGTCCACAAATCATTGGGGGAAAGGGAGTATAGAGATAAGAGGACAGGTGGGTCCTCCCACTCTTAATATAGGAAAACAGGAGATAATTTAATACCAAAATGAGGGCGGACGACGAAGCATCTTAACAATTGAGACTAATGACTGAGAAGGTGATATCACAGTATGAGAGCTAACAAATAATTCCTCTGGTTGAAAAAACAAATATTTTTTTCAACTAGAGCAGCTTTTAAATTACAGTAGATAACAGAGGAAAGCAGACAGCTGCCCAAGAGCACATGGTTCGGAAGGATGTATCCATGAAGGATACCAGCAAAATATTGAAGTTAGGGCATATCGACAGAGAAGTCCAATTAAAGACAAAAATAATCCAAATGCCCTTAAATATAGAGCAAACAGAACTTAAAGATTCCAAACTACCCCTGCCTACTGATAACCAGATTAATATGAATAAAATACAACCTCTAAAGTGCTTGTATGCAAATGCTAGAAGTCTAAAAAGTAAGATGGGAGAGTTAGAATATATAGCACTAATTGAGAGGTTAGATTTGATTGGTATCTCAGAGACCTGGTGGATTGCGGATAACCAGTGGGACACTATGATACCTGGGTACAAATTCTATTGCAATGATAGAGTAGATCAAATTGGTGGAGGGGTTGCCCTCTATGTTAGAGAGAGCATTGGGTCACACAGGATTAAAGTGCTGCAGGAAACAAAATACACGATAGAATCTCTATGGATTGAAATTCCATAAGAAAAGGGGAAGGTGATGGCTTGGTTGTCTACTGCCAATTCCAGACTTCACTCCTTTCACCTTGCTGCTCCTTATGCCTGGAACAAGCTACCTGAGTCTGTATATCAGGCATCTTCTCTGGCCCTTTTCAAATCTAGGCTAAAACCTCACCTCTTCGCTGCTGCTTTTGGATCTTGACTCACCTGAACTCCTTTGTGTTTCCTTACCATTCCCCCTAGATGTAGCCCGTGTCTACACCTACTGTGTGGTCTGCCTTGACTAGATTGTAAGCTCTGAAGAGCAGGGACCATCTCTTACATGTCTGTGCAGCGCTGCGTATGCCTTGTGGCACTATACAAATGTTCAGTAGTAGTAGTGGTAGTAGCAGTAGTGGGGCTGTATTACTGACTGCCTGGACAAACTGAACAAATGGATGATGAAATGCTCAACGAGGTCTATATAGTCTATCTGGACTCTCAGAAAGCCTTTGACAAGATCCCTCAAGAGAGACTCTTGGCAAAGTTAAAAAGTCATCGGATAGGAGGCAGTGTACTATTGTGGATCAGGAACTGGTTAAAAGATAGATAGCAGAGGGTAGGGCTGAATGGCCAATTTTCCCAGTGGAGAAAGGTGAATAGTGGTGTACCCCAGGGATCTGTGCTGGCTCCGCTGCTTTTTAAAAAATTCATAAATGACCTGGAAAGGGGAATAACAAGTGACGTAGTCAAATTTGCAGATGACACAAAATTATTAAAAGTTCTTCAAACCCAAGAGGATTGTGAAAATTGCAAGAGGACCTTTATAAATTGGAAAACTGGGTATTCAAATGGCAGATGAAATTTAATGTGGACAAGTGCAAAGTTATGCACCTAGGGAAGAACAACCCAAACTATGGTTACACGATGCAAGGTTCTACATTAGGAACCACCACCCAGGAAAAAGATTTAGGCGTTATCGTGGATAACACGTTGAAACCTTCCGCCCAGTGTGCAGCAGCAACCAAGAAGGCAAATAAAATGCTGGGATTCATAAGGAAAGGAATGGAGAATAAAACAAAGGATATTATAATGCCTCTGTATCGTTCCATGGTGTGACTGCACCTTGAATGTTGTGTGCAATTCTGGTCACTGTATCTTAAAAAGGATTAAGCAGAATTAGAAAAGGTACAGATAAGAGCCATCAAAACAGTAAAGGAGATGGACGGATTCCCCTATGAGGCGAAGCTTAAATGATTAGGGCTCTTCAACCTGGAAAAGAGACGGTTGAGGGGAGATATGATAGAGGTCTATAAATTAATGAACGGAGTGGAACAGGTAAACGTAGATCGATTGTTTACGTGATCAGAATATATAAAAACTAGGGGACATGCAATGAAGCTACAGGGTAAACTAAGACTAATAAGAGAAAATATTTTTTCACTCAATGTGTAATCAAACTCTGGAATTTGTTACTGGAGGATATAGTAAAATCTGTTAATGTAGCTGGGTTTAAAATAGGTTTAGACCTGTCCCTGGAGGAAAGGTCCATAAGCCATTATTAAAGAGGACCCAGGAGATCCACTGCTTGCCCCAATACAAGCATTATGGAACCTGTGTGTCTTTTGGGGAAACTACTAGGTACTTGTGAGCTGGTTTGGCCACTGTTGGAAACAGGACACTGGGCTTGATGGATCTTGGTCTGACCTAGTATGGCACATCTTATGTTTTTATGCTGCATGCCTTGATGTTAACCGGTTAGCCTCAGGGTGTTCTGGGGTGGCACTTGACCATAACTGGGCAGCGGCAATATTGAGCCATTGGCTGGTTATGGCTATGTGGTGAAAGTAAGGCATAGCAAAGACTGGCCTTACTTTTGTTCAGGAAACTAACCAGGCAGCAGCTGAATATCGCTGCTATCTGGTTAGCTTCTTGCCAATCTGGGCAGCCCGGATATTCAAAGCCAGGGCCGTATATGACCGTGGCATTGAATATCCGGATTTAAAGTTCAGCGGCGATGGCTAGCCGCTGTGGCTGAATATCGGGCCCTATATTCCTCAAGAAGGCCTTCTGCTCTGTGTTCCCTAGAGAGAAACAGTGGGGGTAATATTCAGCAATGGTGGTCAGTATTTTAATTTAAATGCTGGCTGTGGGATTTAACTTAATACATTTATTCAGTGCTGCTATACGTACAGTATGGTCATTGGTGCTAAATATAAGTATTTGCTGATGATTGCCATCACCACTATTCATTTAAAGCAACATTTTAGAAAGGCTGTTTAGGTGTCCTCTGGGATTTCCAAGTCAAAAAGTCTGAAATTCCACAGGAGGGGCAGCAGAGATGTTGGGCATGTGTAAATGAGTTCTAAAATCGACTTACCTCTGCCCCAAAAGGGAAATGGACAATTATGAATATATGCATGTGCGAAACATGCATTTCTATGAAACCAGCAACATAGGAACAAAATATATGCCCTACTGGGTCAGACTAAGGTCCATCAAGCGCAGCATCCTGTTTCCAACAAGTGCCTGTTGGGTTCTCAGAGGTAGACAAATTCATGCTGATTATCCCAGGGGTAAGCAGCAGATTTCCCTGGTCCTCTTTAATAATGGTTTATGGACGTTTTTGTCTCTGTCGCCACATGAATGTCCAGGCCTGCTGTTTTGAAAGCAGAGATGTGCTGCAGTGAGGTAGCTCAGAAAAAGGCCTCTGTATATACCCATATGCTTTTATGAGGGGGCGTAAAGTCAGAGGGCAGTGTCCTCTTCTCCCTACTGTTGCATGCTGGCTGTAGTGAGCACTTTTCAAATGCCTATTTGTGCCCAGCAGCTGATATAAACATTGATATCTACTGCCGGCCAAAAATCTGCCATTCTAAAATCAGATGTACATGTTGATCTTTTACAGATCGCTCTGGACATGCCTCCACCACACCCCTGTGCGACAGACATAATCGCACTGGTCATATGTAAAAGCCTTTCTAAAATGGCTCTTGAAACATGGATGTAATTGGCAAGTTTGAATGGGTGTTTTCAAATATGCAAATCGTGAACAGCGCTCCTAAGATGACCCCGTTAGCTTAGGCATGCTCGTCAGCCACCACTCTACCTACCTACATTTTGCAGCATTAAAAGTGGTTAATAGCCTTTGAGCACAAGGCCTGCTGCAATCTGTCCCCTCTGAAACAGGACATTTGCCTTGGAGGAGGCAAGGGATGGCACACAGGCACAGCATGCCCCGAGTGCTTGTTGAAAGACCCTGTGCTGCACTGACCATCATTTAATGTTGTAAGGTGTTCTGGTGGTAGCAGTGATGATGAGGGGAAGAGGCAGGCCTATTGTAGACTGCAAACAAATGCTGCTGTTTTCATGCATCAGTGCCGCCCCAGGAATTGTGCTTCCCTGGGCAAATGCCTAGTCCACCTAGTGGTAGTGATGGCCCTGATCTTGCAGCCAGGCTTTCATCCTGCATGGGAAGCAATTCTAGTTGGGGTGTAGACATGGTGTTGTGTGCATATGAAAACAGTAAAGTTATATGTTAGCACTATTCTGATTTCTGCCTAATCATCTTTAATTCAGTAATACTAAATGCACACACTCTATGCCTGGGCCCTGAAGAACGCACAAATAGGGTGGTAGGAGTAGCCAGAAGGGAAAAGCAGAAAACCAGCCCCAAATGTTAAGATGGCCATTTCTCATGATTAGAGGGTCATGGTAATAGGCCTGAGAGAAAAACTCATCTAAAACCCTGATCCTGTACCATACCCTCCCTTTTACTAGCAATTGTTCATAAAAAAAGAATGAATTTATACTGAAAAATGATATCCTGTATTTCATATAAACAGTATCATTTATCTCCCTATTTAAGCCATTTGGGAACAAAAAATTCAAATGATAGATTCAGTATGATTAATTTGTTCAATTTATCACCTTCCCTTTTTCCAAATCAAGTGAAACATTTTTAAATTTCCTTCATAATGATTAATGAAGTATTCAACCACCAGATATATCAAGCCCCCTTTTTATAAAGTTATGTTTAATTCCTTTATCAGAGAGCCAATATATCAAAGTCCATAATGAGAATGTATCATATATGCTATATATATATTCTTACAATTAATACATTGCCTGCCAGCCCGCCCACCCATTTGTCCAACCAATGCACCCCAGCCTGAGTATCAGACCCATTTCCAAGTCTCAGCCTCTTTCTCCCACTCAACCAATTGTCAGTCCCCATTCTCTGTTTCAACGTCCTGCCCCCCAGGCCCCAGCCACCTTCTCTTAGGACCAGCAATAGATCCCTTCTCTCATTCCCATCCCTTGGCATCTGCCCTTTGTCCTATTCCTAGCATCACTCCCTTCTTCCACCTCCACCATCTGCCACAGTGCAGCCCCTCAAATGGAGAAGAGGTGGATGGAGATTTAATAGAAGACATACTCAGCATTGCCAGGAAAGGGGAAGTGCTTCTGATAGGGGATTTCAGTATGCCAAATGTTGACTGGCACATCCCTGCTGCAGTATCATCTAGAAGTAAGGAGATCCTGGATAGGGAGAACTGTTCAGGCAACTGGTAACAGAACATACATGTGAAGGGGCCATACTGGACTTGATGCTTACCAATGGTGAACGTGTTTTTGATGTTATAGTGGAGATCATCTCGCTTCCAGTGATCACCAGATGGTGTTGTACAGTATTAGGATTAGAGTGATAAAATCCCTTCAAAAGCGAGGCTCTTAGACTGTAGGAAAACTAACTTTGCCAAGATGGGCAAGGAGTCATTAGTGGGATGGCATCAGCTGGGGGATGTAGAAAAACAGTGAGTAAAACTGAAAGGGGATATTTTAAGGACAACCAAACGTTTTGTTAAAATGATAAATAAAGATAAAAGGAAAAGGAGACTGCTATGGTTTTCAAAGAAGTAGCTGAAAAGGTGAAGAAAAAGAGGGAGGCCTTTGTGAAATACAAGAGATCACAGAGAGAGGAAGACAGGCATCTATATTTGGAAAAACTTAGAGAAGCTAGCAAACTCGTCAGGAAAGCAAAGATTCAAAAAGAGGAGGAAATAGCCAATGCAATAAAATGGGGGATAAGACATTTTTCAGATATGTTAGTGAGAAGAATAAGGGCAAAAGTGGTATTGCCAGACTCAAGGGTGAAGGGGAGGAATATGTAGAAGCTGATGAGGATAAAGCAGAATTGCTTAACAAATATTTCTTTTCTGTGTTCACAGATGAAGAACCAGGAGCAGGACCTCAGAAAACACTCACAAACAGGAACAGAAGTGAGGGGCATCTTGAACGATTTTCAGAAGACTATGTTCGTGAGGAACTAGCTAAACAAAGTAGACAAAGTGATGGGACCAGATGGGATACACACGAGAATACTGAGGGGACTTGGGGACGTTCTAGCAGCTCCACTGACAAACCTTTTCAATGTCTCTTTGGAGTTGGGAGTGGTGCCAGAGGACTGGAGAGAGGCACATGTGGTCCCTTTATACAAAAGCGGAAGTAAGGATGTGATTGAAAACTACAGGCTGGTTTATCTAATCTCTGTGGTGAGTAAATTATTGGAAATGCTGCTGAAAGAGAAATAGTGAGGTTTCTGGAGTCCAAAAGATTACCAGATGCAAGGCAGCATGGATTCACCAGAGGCAGATCTTGTCAGACAAATCTGATTGATTTCATTGACTGGGTGACCAGGGAGTTGGACCGAGGTAGAGCCCTAGATATTATGTATTTAGATTTCAGAAAAGCCTTTAACATCGTTCTACACAGGCAACTTATAAACAAACTGAACACCCTAGGGATGGACCCTAAAGTTACTGCTTGGGTTAGAAATTGTTTGAGTGGGAGGCGGCAATGGGTACAGGTAAATGGAGCGTACTCTGAGGAGAAGGAGGTTACCAGTGGTGTGCCCCAAGGATCTGTCCTTGGTCCAATTCTTTTTAATATCTTTGTTAGTGATATTGCAGAAGGGCTGTTGGGTAAGATTTGCCTCTTTGCGGTTGATATCAAAATCTGCAATAGAGTAGACACCCAGGAAGGTGTAGATAACATAAGGAAGGATCCAGCTAAGCTTGAAGAATGGTCTCAAATTTGGCAGCTGAGATTTAATGTTAAAAATGCAAAGTCATGCATTTGGGCTGCAGCAATCCAAGGGAGCAATATGGTATAGGAGGTGAAGTACTTCTGTCCACAAAAGAAGAGCAGGACCTAGGTGTGATTGTGTCTGATGATCTTAAAGTAGCTAAACAGGTAGAAAAGGCAATGGTGAAAGCTAGAAGGATGCTTGGGTGCATAGGGAGAGGAATGGCCAGCAGAAGAAAGGAGGTGATAGTGCCTCTGTATGTCTTTTGTGCAACCTTATTTGGAGTATTGTCTGCAATTCTGGAGATCACACCTTCAAAAGGATATAAACAGGTTGAAGTTGGTGCAGAGGATTGCTGCTAAGATGGTTAGTGGTTTTCGTTATAAAGCATACGAGAACAGACTTAAGGAACTTAATATGTATACTTTAGAGAAAAGGCGAGACAGAGGTGATATGAATGAGATGTTTAAATATGTCCATGGCATAAATGCACAGGAGGAGAGCCTTTTTCAATTGAAAGCAAGCTCTGCTACGAGGGGACATAGGATGAGAGTGAAAAGAGATAGATTCAGGAGTAATATGCGGAAATGTTTCTTTATGGAACGAGTAGTAGATGCGTGGAATAGTCTCCCAGTGGAGGTGGTAGAGATAAGGATAGTATCTGAATTCAAAAAAGCATGGGATAAACATAGAGGATCTCTAAAGGAAATAAAGGGGAATTTTGTAGTGGTTGATATGGAAGGGCAGACTACAGTAGATAGGCCAATGTTGTTTTTTTTTTTGCTATCATGTTTCTAAATTACTTTCTGGTTTGAACCTTCATAATAGGCAGTATGCTGATGCATTAAATTTGCTTTCTCTGTCACGCTATCATTATCAGATACCTTTGATTACAGAACTCTTTGTATTAACATGCTCTTTCTATTGGATGGATCATAATAGGTTAGCTTTTAATATTCCAAAGAGAAAGATTATTTATCTCAGGTGGGCATCTGCCGTGCCTTCTCAATTGGAGGTTAACGATTGGATTCTCCCTATATGTTTTTAAATTAGGAATTTGGGTGTAATGTTTGACACCAGGTTACTCATGCAATGACACATGAATACTGTGGCAAAGAAAGCCTTCTATAAACTCAATATTATTCGTAGATTAAAACCGTACATATATGGATAATCTTCGTACAGTGGTACATGCTTTAGTCATTACATATATGGGCTATTGTAATAGTTTATAAGTTTACCTTCCTGTTTATATCTTTCAAGCTTTTCAAATTATTCAGAATGTCACTGCCTGACTAATTACGGGAATAAGTAAATATGAGCACATCACTCTAGTATTGTTTGAACTACATTGGCTCCTCGTAAATGGCATGTGACTTACAAAGTACTCATTTTGGCATATAAGGCAGAGTCATGAAACTCCTTACTGTATTTCATCTGTACCGAGGCTTTATAAACCTCATCATGCATTATAGTAACAAAATGCACTTTCGTTAGAGTACCTTCATATCACAAGACACATTTCATCATGCTTCGAGACCGTATGTTCTCCACAATTGCTCCCAAGCTTTGGAACTCTTTTCTTCTTGAATTGTGGTTGGATACAAATTTATTATTCTTTAGGAGAAGGCTTAAGGCTCAGTTTTTTAAGCAGGCTTTTATAACTGGTTGAAATATTGATAAATTTGTCATTATTTTTATTTATTTTTTATTTTTTTTATTTACAGTTCTTATATACCGCGCTTTTTGGTATCAGTGCGGTTTACAAATAACAGAAATTTGCATCAGAACAGGATCTTTTGCTTACATTGAACAGGGTATGTAACTTGGAATGCAACAGGGGTAACTATATACAAACTACCGTAGTAGTTGTAGAAACTATTTACAGCTTATATTCAGCAAGTTGTTAATCGCAATGGGGAAAGATCTTGTGATCTATGATCATTGAGGGTGTGCCTAATGGGGGTCTAATTTGCGTAGCGTCAAGGGTTATGTTGTTGGGGCATCAGAGGCTGAGTGTGTGGGTTGCGGGGCAGGGAAAAGTGATTGTGTTGGATTAGGGTGGACAAAGTGGAGGCAGAATAAGTAGTGTTTAAGGGCTTTTCTGAACTGAGAGATGTCATTGATTGTTCGGATGTGAGGTGGGAGGTCGTTCCAGCACCTAGGAGCATAGAATGTAAAAGCTCTATTCCTGGTTGTTTTTGTGCATTTGGTGGACTCAGTTGGTATAGTCAGCATATTAGCGGATATTGTCCTTCTCAGCCTGTTTGTGGTTAGGAGTGTGGAGAGGGATAGGGGGGGGGGGGATATCCGGTTAATTGCTTTAAACATTAGTAGTAGTACCTTGTAAGTGATCCTGCATTGCAACAGCAGCCAGTGAAGATCCATGAGTAAGGGCGTGATGTGATCTCTTCTAGATATACCGCAGAGGATGCGAGCTGCTGTATTCATCGCCATCTGAAGTGGATTGAGGGTGCTCTTAGGGAGGCCGTGTAGGATTATGTTGGCATAATCAAAATGTGGCATTACAAGCGTTTGGAATATTGTTCTGAAATCATATGCGGCTAGTAGAGGTCTTAGGTGTCTTAGTGTCCGTATCTTATTGTAGATGGATTTTGTAGTATTCTTTGTGTGTTCTTCGAAGTTGAACTGTTGGTCTATTGTGACACCCAGGTATCGTATCTCCGCTTTACATGGAAGTTCTGCATCTCGCACCTTCAGTGAGGTGGGGGGAGAGAAATTCTTGTTCTTGGTTATGAATAGGACTTCGGTTTTCTTAAAGTTTATGCATAGATTCTGAGAAGAGAGCCAGTCAGTGATTGTGTTGAAACACTCTACTAGTGAGGAGAGGTCAGGTTGCATGATTTTGATTGGGGTGAAAATTAATACATCATCTGCGTAGATCAAACTGGATATATTAAATGATCTGATGATATCACAAATCGGTTACATATATATGTTGAAAAGTAGAGCAGATAGGGAGGATCCATGGGGTACTCCCTGTTGCTGATGGAAAGGTTCAGATGTTGAGGATCCTATACGTACATGTTGCCAACGGTTTGCTAGATATGATTTACACCATTCCCAGGCCAGACCCTGAATTCCCTTTTCCTGAAGGCGGTTAGAGGAGTTGCTCGTGATTAACGGAGTCAAATGCTGCCGCAATATCAAGGAAAATGAGTACAAACCCATTTTCGATTTTTTCAATTCCTCTAGATATAGTGTTAGTCAGCAAAGTGAGAAGCGTCTCTACACCGTGGGATTCTAGAAACCCATGTTGGCAAGATCCAAAGGGGCTGATATGTCTATGTGTTGCTGAAGTTGTATTTGAACCACCTTCTCAATGAGCTTAGCTAGAAGGGGTATGCTTGAGATCGGGCGATAAGAGTCTGTTTTTGTTGGGTCAAGTTTGTTGTTTTTCAAGAGGGGGCATTTGGAAGTTTGCTTGAGGATTGTTGGGAATGATCCTGCTGCAGAGGAGAGCTTCATGATGTATGCTAGAGTGGGGCTGAGGTCTGCTCGCATCGTTCTGATCCAGTGAGCAGGACAAGGGTCATTTGGGGCTGTAGTGGTATTGATAGAGGCAATAAGGTCAGCAATGTATTTCTCTGCTGGGGGAGTAAAGTTGGATAGCAGTGGCTGTACATTAGGAAGGTAGTTGGGTGTGGGACTCAGCGCCAAATTTGTTTTAATGATTTTAGATTGCAGGTACTCGGCATAGGGTTGAGGTTGTATTGATATTGTCTGATTGGATGACGGTGTCTTGGTTAAGGATTTAGCAATGCTAAAGAGGTCTCGTGGTTTATTTAATGAGCGGAGGAGGAGTTCCGTGTGGTGTTCTCTCATTTTTTCAGCTATTTTCTCACGGTGTTGTTTTAATGTGTCTTCGTAGGTCATTCGGTCTACAGCAGAATGAGATCTGCACCATTTTCTTTCTTGTTTTCTTAGGAGTTGAAGGGATAATCGTAGATCTGTTGAGAACCAAGGGGCTGGTTTTCTATTTCTTGGTGATTTGATGGATGCTGGTAGTTTGCTTGAGGAAGGCAGCTGCGATAAGGACTTTAGGGTGGAATTCCATTTGATAATCATATCATCGAGGTTTTGAGCTGGTTGACGGAGTACTGGCAGAGCTCTGTTGAAGTCATCTCTGTCCAGGGCTTTGAATCGTGATGTCAATCCTGAGGAGGCTGTATTTGTTTGGCTGGTTGGAGCTTGATTTTGTTGATGTGGGATTTGGAAGGATATTAGGCTGTGGTCAGACCATGGGACAGGAGTAGATGACAGGTTCATATCGTTGTTTGATACTGATTGGGGAGCAAATATGAGATCAAGAGCATTTCCCTTGAGGTGTGTGGGAGAGTTCACTATCTGTGAATAGCCAAGGTCAGTCATGGCATCAAGGAGCATGTTAGCGTAGGTGGGTTGTAGTGATGCAAGGTTAAAATCACCGATCAACTAGTTATGTTTATGTGGGCATCCGGGGTTGCAAGCAAGCTCTATTATGTTAGATAGATCTTCTGGGAGTGAAGAAGGAGCTCTGTAGAGGAGATTTATAATGGTGTGCTTATTGGCCACAGAGACTGTGTCCACGTGCGTGAGACTCCTAAAGGATAATAGTTGGAATTGGAGATTAGATCTTGATAGAATGAAGACTCTGCCTCCTTTTTGATTAGTTCTGTGGCAGGTATGTATTGAGTAATTGGGGGGGATGAGATGATTTATGAGGACAGAATCTGATTCAGATAGCCAAGATTCTGTAACCATAAGGATGTCTAAATTCAAATTAGTAATAAGGTCTGTGATGACTGGCCACTTTTTGCGAACTGAATGTGAGTTAATGAGGGCACGTTTTAGGTTACTACGTAAGAGGGTGGGTTCAGGCTTGGGCCTATGAATGCTATTAAGGGATATATAAAGTAGATAAGAATGTCTAATATGTTGTGCATTTGGTGATGTGTGGTGGGAGCAGGTGTGGCTTCTTCATCCTAGGCTATGTAGGATGGGGATGTGGTTGATGGTGGGTGCGATAGCTGATGTATTCTGGGTGGCATCGGCTAGGAGGTAAAAACTAATTATGGCAAATAGGGAGATGGCCATGTTAGACGAGCGATATTAATGACGGCTAGCAGGCACTGATAGTTCAAGGCTACTGGCAATAGTAAAAGTGGTAAAACAGAGCAGTTATATGAGACTACTAACAAATAGTAGATGCGGCTATTGGCAACAGTAACGTGGTCAAAAATAGAAACAGTTCTCTGAGGATTACTGGTAATAGTAAATGCAGTTCAAAACAACAACAGTTATATGAGACTACTAGCCATAGTAAATGCAAGCTAATTTATTTATTTTATTTATTTATTTATTTATCTATATTTTTTCTATACCGCCCCTTCCAGCGATCAAGGGCGGTTTACAAGGAACATTTTAACAATTGTACACCGATGTATACATTTACATTGAACAATCAGATTCAACTATTTACAATGAACGGTTAAGTTTAACTATTTACATTGAACAAAACTTCAACTTCAAGATGTATTAGTAATACAAACAACCATTAAATTATTTACATTGGATATTTACAGTGGTTGTGTTTTGTGTATATTTTGGAATTTATTTCCTTTTATGACGTAAATCGGGGGTGTGTATGGGGTTTCAGACGGGGGGGGGGGTGAGTTGTTTAGTTTTGAGCAAGGGGGTTTGTGTGTGTAATACCATGGTTATGGAGGTGTTTTGGGGGTATATGGGATTTCAAAGTGTTCAGTAAAGAGGTAAGTTTTTAGCTCTTTCCTGAACTGATAGAGGTCATTTATGACGCGAAGGTCTATTGGGAGGTCATTCCAGAGCGTAGGGGCAGTGAATGTGAATGCTCTGGAGCTAGTGGTTTTCTTTGTCTTCCTGAAGGCTTTTGGTGTGATAAGGGAGTGGGCTTCGTTTTGTCTGTGTGATCTAGTTTTGTTTGGTGATTGCAGTAGTGTGGATAGGTGTGAGGGGGCTATGTCTTTTATGAGTTTAAAGGTTGTTAGGATAGTTTTGTATCTGATTCGGCTATTGATTGGGAGCCAGTGTAGTTCTAGCAGTATTGGGGTTACGTGGTCTGTTAGACGTGCTTTAGCTATTACTTTTGCACAGATGTTCTGAGCTCTTTGAAGAAGGTATGTGCTTTTTTGAGGGAGGCCTATTAATAGACTGTTGCAGTAGTCAAAGTGGGGGGTGATTAGTGTATTTACTACAGATCTAAAATCTTGAGTTTCTAGGAGTGGCCTTAGGTGCTGAATAGTTTTTAGTTTGTAGTAGATGGTTTTTATGGTTTGTTTTATGTGTGGTAGCATGGTGAGTGTGTGATCTATTATCACACCTAAATATTTTACTTCTTTACTTCTAATGGCAACAGTAACATAGTCAATAATAGAAACAATTCTATGGGGTTACTGGCAATAGTAAAAGCAGGTCAAGATAGTAACAGTTATATGGGATTACTGACAATAGTAAATGCAAGCTACTGGCAACAGTAAAAGGGTCGAAATGTACAGTTGATTGAGGCTAGTAAATTGTTAATAGCAGCGGAAACCTAAGGGTCTCTTTCTATGTCTGTTAAAGTGATGTATACTTGCTGTGGTTGCAGAAGTGGTCGTGTTGACGGTGAGAGCGAGCTCAACCCTGGGGGAGCTCAAACTACTATTGTGTTGATGAAGATGGATCGCTTGTAGGTTTCTGGGGCGTCTCAATGAGGGCCGTTACCTAAGGGCCGTGCCAAAGGGCCCTCTTGCGAGGCACTGAGGCGCGGGCCTGCCTGTGGCGCTCCTTTTTTAAAGAGCAGTGGGCTGCCCCGATTGGGCAGCACTAGGCTGTGACGCCGCTGCTGTGGGTGGAGACGGGCAGCTTCTCACTCACTCCTGGGAGAGCTGGATGCTGGAGAGGCTTCGGTCCGGGTGGAGCTCTTTTGTGACGCTGAGGCTTCGGTCTGGGTGGAGCTCTTTTGTGAAGCTGAGGCTTCGGTCCGGGTGGCAGCTTCTCTCCCTCCTGGGAGAGCTGGACGTTCCTTATTAGTCGTTCCTTATCGTCTCTCCAGTCCAGTCCCTTTCTTCTGGGTTGTGTATCCCTTCCAGCAGCTTGGAGGCTGAGTCTACCATCGTTTTGATGATGCTATGGTATAAATACCACTGGCACCACTCACCAACACCAGTAAAACTCAGCCTCCAAACAGCTGGAGGGTGCCTGTAAGTCAGACAGGGCTTACTGGAGAGACTGTTAGGCAGGGAGTTGATTTTAAGGACTCCCAGGTCCAGTAGTTAGTTTTAATTATTTTAAGTTACTTTTAATTATTTTTTATTTTTTTTGGCTTCGAACAAAGACTTTTATTAATTTCTTTAAGTTTAATTTAAATAAAGTTTACTGGAATTTCCTTAATTTTCTTTAATGGATTAATTTAGCTAATGTATTGGGGCTAATTAATCAATTTAATTAATTTAGCTAATTTATTTTAATTTATTTTAATTTATTTAAGTGGATTGATTTCTTAAGGGACTCGGTACCATGCCCGGGAGGCCACGGTGCCTGGTCTGTGGCACCCGGCAGGGCACGGTGTCAGAAGCAGGAGTTTGCAGGGGTTGTACTACAGAGCCTGCTTCCGTAGAGCAAGAACTGCAATTCGGGTTATCCCAAGAATGAATCTCAGATTCCCAGGAATCAGGGGACCCCCTGGAGGAGGGGGGGTGAGCGGTCCTCACCTCCACCTTTAACCATGGATCTCCCTGGAACCTCCCAATCTCAACCCCACCCCTCCACACCCTCGGAGGAGGGAGGGGGCTGGGGAGACTTCTCACCTGAATTTGTTCTCCTACTGCACAAAGCCTTTTGTATGCGCCAGCTGGGAAAAGGAGGGTCTTCGGCGTCGCAGATAAGCGCACCCCCCAGACAGGGGATAGCCAGGATTCAGAAAGCGGGCGTCCCACCTAAGCGGGCTAGTCGGATGAATGAGGAGAGCCTCACATCCCCTCTATCGGAGAATCTGGAAGAGGAGTTCTTGGACAGGGATGTAAGGGAAGATGAAGAAGAACTCGAAGAGGGAGAGATTATGGAGGAGGAGCAAGCCCGGATAGTACGAGTTTTCCATCGGGAGGAACTCCCAGCATTGATTACGGAATCGCTGAGAGTGCTTAATATGGCTCCTGACATGCCAGCGGACGAGGAAGCCTTGGAAGACCCATTGATCAAATCAGTTAGGAAATCCCAGAAGGTTTTTCCAGTGCACAGAGTGGTGCGTCAAATGATTCAGGAGGAATGGAATCAAATAGAATCCAACCTGAGGGAGTATGATATATGGCTCGACTGTATCCATTTCTGGAGCTAGCCAAGGAATTGCTGAAGTCTCCCAAAGTGGGTGCGGCTGTCTCAGCAGTCACAAAAAAGACGACTATCCCGGTCGAGGGCAGTGCGGCTCTGAAGGATGCCCAGGATAGAAAGCTGGATACGCTGCTGAAGCAAGCCTTTGATGTTAGTGCCCTGGCCTTACAGGCTTTGGTTTCAGGGGCTTGGGTTGCAAGACCCTGTCTGAGGTAGCCTTAGCAACTTCAGTTAGCTGGTGGTCTGGCCGGTAATGCGCAGACAGAAGCAGCTAGGATGGAGTCGGGAGCGGCCTATCTAGCAGATAGTCAGTATGACCTCATTAAGAGCCTAGCAAAGAATATGGCCTTGGTCATGGCAGCTAGGCGATATTTGTGGCTACGCAACTGGGCAACAGATGCTTCCTCGAAGGCACACCTGAGTAGACTCCCCTTTAAGGGAAAGTTGCTCTTCTGAGAGGACTTGGATAAGTTGGTAAAGGAGCTAGGCGAGACCAAAGGGGGCAGACTCCCGGAGGATAGACCGAAACAGGGCCAGTCGTTGGCCCCTGCACATAGCCAACCAAAAGACTTTTGGAGGTTTCGACCAAATAGGTCAACATCCTTTCACAGGGGCCATTTCCCCTCGAGGGGACAAAGCTTCTGGGGGTTTCATGGAGCAGGAAGAGGTTTTGGGGCCTCTTCCTCCTCTGCGGGCCCTAGGAAAGCACAATGAAACAACAGGGGTCTGGGAGGGGCTTCTGCCAGTGAGAGGGTCGGTTAAGGCAGTTTCTTCCTGCCTGGACCTGGGTCATGTCCAATCAGTGAGTTTTGGAAGTGGTCCGAGAAGGTTATGCTCTCGAGTTTGCAAAGCCGATCCGACCAGCCTTTGTTCAGTTTCCTTGCAGATCTCCAACAAAGAGAGCAGCGGTAGAAGACACTCTTTCAAGACTACTATTGCTTGAAACAGTGAACCCGGTTCCTTTAAACTAACGCAGGTCCGGTCAATACTCGATTTACTTTGTAGTTCCAAAGAAGGAAGGGACCTTTCGGCCAATTCTTGACCTAAAACGGATCAATCGATGTCTCAGAGTACCACATTTTCGGATGGAAACTCTGACGTTGGTAATTGTGGCCGTACAGCAGGGAGAGTTCTTGACTTCTTTAGACCTGACAGAAGCACATTTGCACATTCCCATTTGAAAGGCCCACCAACAGTTTCTGCGATTTGCGGTCCCAAGAGGACATTTTCAGTTTCAGGCTCTGCCATTCGGCCTGGCAACGGCCCCTCGAACTTTCACGAAGGTGATGGTGGTGGTGGCCACAGCTCTACGAAAGGAGGGAATCTTGGTACATCCCTACCTAGACAACTGGCTGATCTGGGCAAAATCAGAGGCAGAAAGCCGCAAGACGACGGCCAGAGTTGTGGCATTCCTGCAGGATTTGGGGTGGGTCATCAATCTGGCCAAGAGCAGGTTAGTGCCCATGCAGGAACTCAAGTATCTTGGAGCAAGGTTCGACACTGCGAGAGAAAGGGTGTTCCTGCCGCCTCAGAGGTTAAGGGATCGGAGGCACCTTGTATCACAATTTCGGGGAAGTCAGAATCCTACAGCTTGGCATTACCTACACGTACTGAGAACCATGGCGGCAATGATAGAGGTGGTGCCATGGGCTAGAGCACATATGCGACCGCTTCAACGGGCCTTGCTGCGACGATGGTCCCATCAGCATCAGCCGTTGTCCATGGTGTTACACTGTCCCCATCTGACCAGGAGGGCCTTACAGTGGTGGCGCTGCCTAAGGAACTTGGAACGCAGAATGCCCCTTGAGCCTCCGCTGTGGGTGCAGTTGATGATGGATGCAAGTTTGGCAGGCTGGGGGGCTCATTGCAAAGGTCAGTTTGCCCAGGGCCTCTTTAGTGTGGTGGAGGCTCAGTGGTCCATCAACAGGCTGGAAATGCGGGCAGTAGCCTTAGCGCTCAGAGCGTTCGAGTCCTTAGTCCAACAAAGAGCAGTCTGTGTCCTCTCCGACGATGTCACGACAGTGCCCTACATCAACCGCCAGGGAGGAACGAGCAGGCCTCCTCTGGAGGAGGAAGCAGGCAACCTGTTGCAGTGGGTAGAAGCCCATCTAATAGCCATATCAGCACAGCACATGGCTGGTGTAGACAATGTCACAGCAGATTACTTGAGCTGGTGCAAGATAGAGCACGGAGAGAGGGAACTCGCTCAGGAGGTAGCCTGATGGGGGACTCCAATCATGGACCTCCTGGCAAGATGGGAGTCTGCCAAGGCGAATCAATTTTTCAGTCACAGGAAAGAAAGGATGTCGGAAGGCCTGGATGCGCTGGTCCAGAGGTGGCCTTCAGAAGGTCTCCTGTATGTTTTCCCTCCCTGGCCTCTCATAGGGAGAGTCCTGCAGCGGGTGGAAGCCCACCAAGGTTTTGTAATTCTCATAGCCCCGGACTGGCCACAGTAGCCGTGGTATGCAGATTTGGTGAGACTAATGGCCGGGCGCCCATGGTGGCTTCACTGCAGGGATGACTTATTAGTGCAGGGACCGGTACGGATGCCCCAGATGGATTGGTTCTCACTTACGACCTGGCTATTGAAAGGGCACAGCTCGAGAAGTGGGGATATTCAGGAGCAGTAATTTCGACCTTGTTGAGCACATGGAAGCGCTCGACCTGCCTCTCCTATGTGAAGGTATGGCGTATATTTGAGGCATGGTGTGCGGGTCAGGAGAAGAACCCCCTAGTGGCCTCTGTGCCGGAGGTTCTGGAGTTTCTGCAAGTGGGCTTTGAGAAAGGCCTAGCATCCAGCTCCTTGCAGGTTCAGTTAGCCGCCATTGCTTGTTATAGGGGTAAGGACCGTGGAAAGCCCTTAGGGGCCCACGCTGACATTAGCAGGTTCCTGCGAGCGGTTAGGCGTTTGCGACCCCAACAGAGGTCAGTGATTCCTCCACGGGACCTCAATCTGGTGTTGAATGTGTTAACGGGGGAGCCTTACGAACCAGGGGGGGGGGGAAGCCTCGTTGAAGGATTTGACCCTAAAAACAGTTTTTCTGGTAGCTATCTGTTCGGCTAGGCGTATTTCCGAGCTTCAGGCTATGTCTTGTCTGACGCCCTTTCTCTCTTTCTTCAAGGAGAAGGTGGTTTTGCAGACAGTCCCTTCCTTTTTGCCCAAGGTCGTCTCTCCTTTTCATGTGAACCAGGTCGTATCTCTCCCATCCTTTTCTCACAAAGGACGGAAGGGGAAGGATGAGAAGTTACATCACCTGAATGTGCTCAAAGTGCTGAAGCATTATCTGAGGTGCACGGCATCCTTTCGAAAGTCTGAACAGTTATTTGTTCAGTTTGGAGGGCCACGTAAAGGGGAGGTGGCAGCCAAGGCGTCCATCTCTAGATGGATCAGGGAGGCTATTACATCAGCCTATATCCTGAAAGGGAGGCAGGTTCCGGTGGGATTTTGAGTGCATTCGACTCGAGCCCAGGCGACATCATGTGTAGAATATAGTCTGATTCCACTGCTGGACATTTGCAGAGTGGCCACTTGGTCGTCGCTACAGACCTTTGCCAAGCATTACAGGTTGGATGTTCAGGCGGCAGCAGATGCTGGTTTTGGGCAGGCAGTGCTTCGGTCCGGGATGGCTAACCCCTCCCAGGAGCACCGTTGGACGATGGGTGAAGAGAATAAAGGCTTCAGGAAGTGGCAAAATGGAACTGGAAGATCTGCCATGGTCTGGGCGTCCTGCCTCAGCCACCAGTCCAGACAAGTTGCAGCGCCCTGCGATAGCTGCCAGAGGGCATTAAAATACTGTAAGCTGTTGCGGTGTGCCTTGCACACACCTTTGAATATCCCAAAGAGTCAATAATTTCCATTGCACTACCTCTACTGATGGAAAGCTGTACAGAGAATTCCCGACTCGTGATGCACCGATCCGCACGAATAATGTCATCAGCGCGCTGCAACTTGTCTGGACTGGTGGCTGAGGCAGGACACCCAGACAGCAGCGAATCTTCCAAGAGCAGAGATGTCTCTCTCCATACAAAGATTTGACTTGTTCAAGCCATGGCATTTTCAATAACGTCATATGGATGGGAAAGATGGACAGTGAAAAAGATAGACAGGAAGAAAATTGATGCCTTTGAATTATGGTGCTGGCGACGAATACTGTATATACCATGGACTGCTTGTAGAACAAAACAGTCAGTACTAGAGGAGATCAAACCTAAGCTTTCTTTAGAAGCTCAAATGACAAGACTTCAACTTTCATACTTTGGACACATCATGCAAAGAGAGACATCATTAGAGAAAGACATCATGCTGGCAAGATAGAAGGTCAACGCAAAAGAGAAAGACCAGCAATGAAATGAATTGATACAATAACAGCAGCTACAGGTACCAATCTGTCAACAATGAGCCGCCTGACTGAAGACCTCACACAATTTAGGACAACTATCCAGAGGGTCACCATGAGCCAACACCAACTCGACAGCACTTAACAACAACAAGAAGTTGTGTAAAGTGTTCTAAGGTCTATGCTCCTTCTAGTGGAGGAAATAATGTGGTTGTCATTGTAGTGAATGAACTGAACCATTTGTTATGGCAAATAGAAGAATCTTCTAGTGAGTACTTGTAAGGGAGTTGGGGAAATGGGAAAGTCTGCCTCTCGTCTCTTAGTCTAGAAGAAGGAGTTAGAGAGGGAGAATGTATAGTTTCTGTAGTGGTGCTTCTGGCATTTCACTGTAAGAAGTTTTCATGTGGAATCTAGCAATGGGATCATGGTCCAATATCTCCTGTCATATTCAGTCATCATGGTGAGATTCAATGTGACATCACATCTAGTTATACATAAAGGTACCTATACTTGGAGATTTTTGTGGCTTTCTGGTAGAGCAAGATGGCAACTGATGTTTTCCTCCCCATCAAGGCTCACACTATGATTTTGTTTTTAGGAGAGTAACATTATAGCGCTTTTCTTCAATCATTTCCATAGGGACTAGAGTCCTTTGCTTCTTTCTCCTGGCGCTCTTACTGGAACAGAAAGGAACATTCCCTGCATTTCCACTGGCTGAAGACATGGCTAGGAAGAACCCAAATGTGGAGGCCTCTTGCTCCCAGATGTAATCCCCTCTTGTATCCACTAAGGGACATCCATTTTTGGATCCAGCTTTGTCACATAAGACATTATGCTATAGGGACTTGAACTAGGAACCCTTAGAATACTGAATGTGGCACCAATCTTCTTCAAGGTCCCACTGATAGTCTCCCAAAATTCCACCTTTTGGGACCATGAAGACATTAGCTACAGGTCCTTCACAACATGCAACTCATCTCCCGAGTCTCCATAACAACATTTATAGCATGTTTCCAGTTCGGTTGCCCGCTACTCTGGCAGAACATGGATCTCTGGACAGTAACTCAAAGCCACACAGATGTTGGGCAAAATGGTATCAATTCTATTCATTTTACTAATGTTATAAAATTACTATTGCTAATTATATTTTCCTGAAGATCAGCTTGCCCTGAAAACAGCTGGCCCTGATGATTCCATAAACTTGTGGACCAAAACTTGTAGAAACATAGAAACATGACTGCAGTAAAAGACCACATGGCCTATCTAGTCTGCCCTTCCAGATCAACCATATTAGCCCCCTTTTTTCCTTAAGAGATCTTCTGTTTGTCACATGCTTTTTTTATTCAGATACTGTCCTTGTTTCTACTACCTCCACTGGGAGACTATTCCACGCATCAGCCACTCTTTTCGTAAAGAAATATTTCTGCATATTACTCCCAAGTCTACCCCCTTTCACCCTCATCTTATGTCCCCTCATAGCAGAGTTTGCTTTCAATTGAAAGAGACTCTCCTCTTGTGCATTTATGCCATGGAGGTATTTAAATGTCTATCATATCTCCTCTATCCTGCCTTTCCTCTAACATATACATATTAAGATCTTTAAGTCTGTCATCATATGTATGCTTTATAATGAAGACCACTAACCATTTTAATAGCCACCCTCTGCACAGACTCCATCCTGTTTATAACCTTTTGAAGATGTATTCTCCAGAACTGCACACAATACTCGCACCAGAGACTTATACATAGGCACTATCACCTCCTTTTTTCTGTGGACCATTACTCTCCCTATGCACTGAAACATCCTTCTGTCTTTCACCGTCACCTTTTCTACCTGTTCAGCTGTTTTAAGATCTTCAGAAACAATCACGGCCATGTCCCGCTCTTCTGTTGTTGACAGAGGTATTTCGCCCCCTACACTGTACCGCTCAAATGCATGATCCTGCATTTTTTATCATTGAATCACAGCTGCCGAATTCTTGACCATTCTTCAAGCTTCGCTAGATCCCTCCTCATGTTATGTACTCCTTCCCGGGTGTCTTCTCTATTGCAGATTTTGGTATCAGCCGCAAAGAGGGAAACCTTACCCGACAGCCTTTCTGCAATATCACTAACAAAGATATTAACAAGAATTGGACCAAGGATAGATCCCTGCAGCACACTGGTAACTTCCTTCTTCTCTGAGTGAGTTCCATTTACTTGTACCCTTTGTCGCATCCCACTCAACCAATTTCTAACCCAGTCAGTCACTCTAGGGTCCATCCCTAGGGTGCTCAGTTTGTTTATAAGTCGCCTGTGCAGAACAGTGTCAAAGGCTTTACTGAAATTTAAGTACACCACATCTAGAGCTCTCCCTCGGTCCAGCTCCCTGGTCACGCAGTTAAAGAAATCCATCAGATTTGTCTGACAAGACCTACCTCTGGTGAATCCATGCTGCCTCAGATCCTGTAATCCATTGGAAACCTCACTATTCTCTGTTTTAGCAGCGTTTCCAATAATTTACTCACCACAGAGGTTAGACTAACCAGCCTATAGTTTTCAGCCTCATCTTTACTTCCGTTTTTGTGTAACGGGACCACATGTGCCTTTTTCCAGTCCTTTGGGACCACCCCCGACCCCAGAGAGGCATTGGAAAGGTGAGTCAGTGGAGCTGCTAGAACATCCCCAAGTTCCTTCAGTATTCTAGGATGTATCTCATCCAGACCCATCGCTTTGTCTGCTTTTAGTTTAGCTAGTTCCTCACAAACAAAGTCTTCTGAAAATCATTCAAGATCCCTTTCACTTCTGTTCCTGTTTGTGGGCATTTTCTGTACTAATGTGTATCTATTTTTTTTGTGTAGGTCCGGTGAAGTTAAAGTTAAGACATGGAATATATAAATAATTAATCAATATAAGTGGTGTTAACTTTGTTGGTGAAAAAAATTTAAGATACTTTAAGATGCATCTTTTCAAAGAAGCTTTTGGAACTAGGCTACAGGGCCTTTGAGATGACAGTAGCCTTTCAAGAATCTCCCTACCCTTTGTCTACTCTCTCCAGTCTCCACTGATGGATTTCCTTTCTAACTTTTATTTAAGACATTGTAAACTGATTTGCTGTCCATGAAAGGCAGTATTACAAGTATCAAATAAACAATAAAGCAATTTTTGAAGTGTTTGTCACCATCACAGTTAGAATATTGAACCTTTTATTGTTTGCAGATGTCTGCCTCTCGCATTAAACCATGTCAACCTTATATGCATGTAAACCACTCTCAAGGTTTGTACCGTACTCATAACATGTGCCAGCTGTATCACTAGACAGCAAGCTAAACCCAATCAACTTCTATATAAGAAGAATCACTTTTTTGATTTCCAACAATTTTTTTGCAATTAAGTAAATGAGGAACAAGATAGATTGCTGTCATTAAGAATGCTGCACAGATTTTGGGTCAATAGAGGTATGATGAATGTTTCTGAAGATATTTCCATTTAATATAGATAATGTAATGCTGCTTGAGGGGTACAGGGAGAGAAGCTGCAGGCAGCCAGCTTGGACCTTCTGTGCAACTAAAATGGAGATCTCCGACCTGGGGGGGACAATAGCTTACTCATAATGACTGTGGTGCTCTAGAAATGATCAATATGGTAAAAGTTACATTCTGAGCCAGGGAATATGAGCTCAGAGACTCCAAAGGCACTAGAGAAAATGGATTGCAAACAGTATTCAACCTATGAGATTAAAGGTTACATCTACTTTCAGATAACTAAAATGCCCTGGACAGCAGAGGTCACAGGGTGGTAGCATAAACACACAATATGCAAACATATTTTGTGTAAACAGAACAAGACTAAAAAGTAACTTCTGTGTATTTCTTTCTAAAGTCAGTCCGTTACAAAATTCCCATCCAAGCTTTGCATCCACTTATATGGAGGAGTAGCCTAGTGGTTAGAGCAACTGCCTAATACCCAGAAGATCAAGGGTTCAATTCCCACTGGCACTCCTTGTGACCTTCAGTAAGTCACTTTGCCCTCCATTGCATCTCAAGAAAAGGCCTGACAATCTACTTCCAGTGATACATTGCCAAGAAAACCTAGAGGCAGTTGGGATGCCAGGAGTCAGCCCTGACTAAAAGCATTTAAAAAAAAATGGATAGAACGGGTGGTTTCACTCATATTTTGTTCATACAAATAAGTAAACAAAATTAACAGAAGGATGCAACTTTTAAGGAGCTAAGGTACATTTTGATCCATAAAACAAGAGAAGTTTAGCTGTGGTAAAGAGATGAGAATCTATAGAGGTAACTGGACTGAAGAAATTGTTGAAATCCTATATCCTACGGATATAGGATTGTATGATAAAGAGGGATAAGCTGGGAAACCATTGCAGAGTCAATAAAGAAGAGGAGATATAACAGATCCTGCTGGGACACCCTGGCAAAGCATTCCTTGTCTGCAACTCTGTCATGATTTTGCATAAAACCATAAAAATATACCAAACCAGGTCGACAATCAAATCTAATAAAAAAAAAAAAAAAGGGAGCCTGGTATAACCAACAAAACCACCGTTGTGTAAAATTATTTTTGTCGGAAAAGCCGTCACAGTACAGGAGGACTCCACCTCCTTACCACTGCAGCCTATCCTTTTGATTTTATTAGAAATATTATCAACTTCTTAACATTTTAAAAGTACTTAGCTGAAAGGCCTTTATAAATCTTCATCAAAGGACTAGCCGGACGACGTGTCACGTTTCGGGGAGTGTGTTGTGCCCCCCTGCTTCAGGTCCAGTCGCCACAAAATAACTGAGGCTGTTTATTTTGTGGCGACTGGACCTGAAGCAGGGGGGGCACAACACACGCCCCGAAACGTGACACGTCGTCCGGCTAGTCCTTTGATGAAGATTTATAATGGCCTTTCAGCTACGTACTTTTAAAATGTTAAGAAGTTGATAATATTTCTAATAAAATCAAAAGGATAGGCTGCAGTGGTAAGGAGGTGAAGTCCTCCTGTACTGTGACGGCTTTTCCGACAAAAATAATTTTACACAACGGTGGTTTTGTTGGTTATACCAGGCATGATTTTGCATAAAGCAGTTCTGCATATGTTAAATTGTATTTGCATTGAGGCCAATTCCGAGATGTGCGTCCGAGATGTGCTATCCGGCTAGATGGCCCCACTGGAGCAGAATCACATCATAAGGCTGGAACGTCCAAGTCGTGCCCCAATTCAGGCCCCCCAGATGTCTCTACAGTTACCTGGCTAGCCCAGCCAGGCTCCTGCATGGAGCCATGGTGCCAGGGCAGGGAACCCCCTGCACCCCCTTACTTCCCTTTCCCTGACCGGACCCTGCATCTTCCAATGTCCAGGGAGACTTATTCCACCTCCAATGTGGAATAAGTCCCCCGTCCAACTGGCTAACCTGGACATACAGAGCAGAACTCGGAATCAGCCCTGTACTTCCAGGGTAGGCGTCACGCCTCTGGCCTGCCCTCGTGCCTCCCTTGCTGTATGTGTGGGGAGCTCTGTCAGTTGCATAGCCACCCAAGGGTCTAGCAGGGATGGACGGCCAAACCAGACATCTATCCCTGCAAAATGCTGCTCTGAATCGACCCCTTATCAATAAACCTTATTTTAATTTGTTTAATAGACTGTTTGTTAAATGTCATATGCAGAGAAGAATAAAAACAGGATACAAATAACTACTCAGAGAAAAGAAACTATCAATAAATGAGCATGTATCCAACACACATGCAATTAACTATTAGCGTGTCAGGGTTTGCTTAGGCCATTGCAAACATTGTCACTCTAAGTCTTCATCACCCACAACAGATGAGAAAACATTCAAGGGTGATTGGTCTGTGTAATCTCTGACAATTTCACCGTATGCTAGGTGTTTAGACAATGACTGCCGAGCCTACTGTGTTATACATTACTCTCTTGCTGCAGCATACAGAAAGGCAGCGTGGCTAAATGTCACTTCTACAGTCACCACCGTAGACTTTATGGATTGTGTGTGTAGTGGTCTGTCAATGATGATTTGCTAAGTGTGTGAGAGCAAAATGACAAATGAGTGAACGTTCAGTGACAAGTCAACCTATGTGATTGCTTCTCCTTATTGGTAGGCATGGTGAGGGTAATTTTAGAAACCTTATCCCTGCATAAAGCATCTGTAAAAAGCTTCTTATAAAATTAGGTCACGCCTAAAAATACATGTGGTACAAGCCAGGACATTCTTGGAGAGTAGGTGTGCTCGGAGGGGGAGGTGGGGAGAGGGGATTTTGGGCAGAACTTTGCTACAGTCACAATTTACATGTGTATTTTAAAAAATGTACTTTGTGCTAGCATTTATGCCTACTGTCAAGCAGATATGATGTCCATGCATTCAATCCAGACATGATTTCTGTAGCAGATCTGCCAAGTTATTCAGTTCCAGGCATGAGATTTTAAGCCCGTCCTGGATTTCTGACAGTCTCATCCTGATGCATTATGGGACCTGCTGCAGCACTAATTTTGATGGGTAAAATCAGAGACTGCAAATGCCATACTGCATTGCAATGCAAATTTAAAACCAGAAATAGCCAAAACATCTCACTCCTGAATTTCGGTAGCATGGCCACTCTGCTGTAGGATTTGTGCTAGTATTTTATGAAGACACATAGGCGAGCATTTTCAAAGCGTTTTAGCCAGTCAGCTAAAACATGGTCACTGTGATATTCCAGTTAGTGCCGCCAAATATCTCCAGAGACCACTGAAAAAATATCTGGTTAAAACCGGCACAGTGACAGTCGCTTTCCAGTTAGCATCAATATTCAACTGCTAACCAGATAGCTTAAGTGGTTAAAGTTACGACGGGTGAATGGCTGTCCTAACTTTAAACGGTGTCTTACTACATCAAAGGCTAACACCTTGTAATGAAGACGTGCAGTTTATTTACAAACAAAGCAAGGATACTTATTCAGAAAGACAAGTAATTCTCTTAGTTACACATGAGTAGTTAGAAAAGATAACTAGAATGCAATTAGAATAATAACTAATGCACTTAATTACAGAATAATACTTCACTGAAAGAGTTATGAGATAGTGCAGCTATTTACAAAGAATACTTCACCAAACTTGTCATACAGTCCTTTACACATCAGCTGGGAGCGCTCAGCGAGAAACTGGGGACAGTCTGGGATTCTTCATGCGTGGCCAAGCAGATCTACGCTCTGTCTGTTCTGGATTTTCTCTGTACTTATATAGGCACAAATGTGTTGCAGCCAGCTCTCACCCATGAGCTTCTCTCCACCCCATCCACCTTTTTGCTTTGGTTTCCGGGCAGGCTTCTGATCACCCCCCTTGTTTTTAGAAGCTCAAAACTTACACAATCAAGATGCTGGTCAGACATCTGAGAATGCTCAAGGGACACATCCCCCATGGTCTACATTCCAAGGCTAGATGAAGTGTTCTTTTGTCATCATTAATGGGTCTCCATTTGTTTGCTAGGAGAAGGACTCCTAGGTGAAGTGTTCTTTTGTCCTCTCTAATGGGTAATTTATGTTTGCCAGGAGAAGGACTCCTCCCTAATCTCCCAGCATCTTCCTGTCAAGGGAGACACCCCCATGGTTTTAGAAGCAGCTCAAAGCTTCTACATTATAATTGATGAATTCTTATCCTGTCTACATTGGCTAGGCAAATGTTTCTATATTGGCCAAGAGAATTGTTCAAGTTGCAATATTCCTTGCTGATCCAAATAAATTTTTAATTAGTAATACAAACGGTTAGCGCTATCTGGCTGAATCTTGCCACTAACCTGGTGTCCTACCAGCCTAGATATTCAGCGTCAGAAACCAGATATGTTCCACTGCTGAATATCTGGTTTTACTGAAAGTGCCACCTCTGAATATTTATTTATTTGCAGTATTTGATGTACTGCTCTTGGTAAAACAACATCATAGCAGTTTACAATCAAAAAAAGGGGGGGGGGGGATACATTCAAGACAAGGACGAAGAAACATAAGGAAAATGAGATGCCATTGGACAACAATATTAACCAGAGACAAGAACATACGGTATCACAAGGAAAACACAAGGCAATAGAGGAATGAAAGAAATTGGGAGTTGATGGTTGGGGTTCTGTATTTATTGAAAGGTATCCTGTCTTGAATTTCTCATATGAGGATTCAAGTTGAAGTACTGTTAAAAGAGCATATCAAAGGTGAGGGAACAAAAATTGATGGACTTATAGGTCTCAAAATGTAAATTGGGTGGTACCTCTAGAAGGTTTTCAGTGACTGAATTCAGAGTTCAGGTTGAATGATAAGGAATAAGTTGTTTATGGAGATAAATCAGAGGGCCAGTATAGAAAGTCTGATGAGCCAATAGAAGGATTTTATATTTGATTCTGTAAGATGCTTATGTGCCTTTATAGTAAGCTAAAAATAGACGCCTTCCTGTCCTATTAATCAGTTACAAAATTACCCCTGTATGTCCATAATTTCAAATTGCCTTTTCCCTCTCTGTCTTTCCCCTGTGATCACTTCACATTTATGCTTTAAGGACATGTTTACTAAAGGATTTAACGCTTGTTTATAAAGATAACTCACGTTAAGTGCAGAGGACCATTTTATTTCTATGGGTGCAATGGTAATTAACACACTAATTTAATTAATGCACATTAACCTTTAGTAAACATGCCCCTAAATAATTTTAAAGGAATTTTGTGATCTTCATCCAACCTTTTTCAAAGTGAATCATATCCATTTTACCTTTGCTCTGTTCTAAGTATGGCGATAAAAAAAGGAACATAATGTAGAAATTAAGGCTCATTATTGCTGCTTTGGCAAAAGTCGAACAATACTGAAATTCCTTAGAAACACCTTTTAAACATAAATTTAGCAGACTATAGAGAGGACAATATTGAAAAGGAACAGAGGTAATTATAGCTGGTGTCAGAAGACAGCTGGGAAATGAAGGGTCAGAATGAAACAGTGATTTTAGGGCTATTCAATATTAGTGAAGACAGTAGCATGTCCTACCAGATATATATCTACAATATGAATTAAACATCCTGAGCCATTTAACTGCGGTGTTCAATGAAGGTTAAATGCAATTTTCTGTAAGAATCTACTATCAAGGAATCGTCTTTTTTGCAGAAATGAAATTTGAAATTCATAACTAGGACTGTGTCATCTAAATATTTTTCATAAGCACTATCACTCACCTCTCTGATGAGATAACCATATGTAACTTTCTTCAGTGATGCGTTCCCCCCCCCCCCCCTACCCTTACCATTAGCTGTTTTCTGTTAACGGCTTGACAGTTATACTTGCCTAATACAAAGGCACTCAAGCTGTCTTGTGGAATTGTTCACATTTGGAGCCGGCATTGCCATTAGGTGAAGTAGGCACTCGCCTAGAGCACTGGCCCTCCAGGGGCCCCCATTGCTTCCGCTGTCGTCCCCCCTCTTGGGACCTGCAGAGGTGGCAATAGCCACAAACAGCCCTGCGGTACCTCCCTTACTGAATGGGCATGGCCGCTGGTGACAGCATGCTAAGGGCCAATCTGCCAAGCAGTACTGCAAGATTACTGCCAGGGGTCAGATGCACCATTTTGAAGCTGGATAGCATTACCGCAGGAGCAAAAGGGGATCACGCTTGCTCCAACCACTAGACACCAAGGACAATGACTTTGTTAGTACTCAAGGGGATGGGGGTGGGAGGCTACCAGGGGAGACCTTCTTCAGGATGGGGGTCTGTGGATCGGATGGGCCTTGCATCAGGTTAGGGATTGGATGTGAGGGGTGGGGTGGGGTGGGGTGGGGGGGAGATCAGATGCCAAAGGGATGATGCTGCAACAGGAGGTGCAGGTTCCCCATGCTCCGCCGCAGTGGATCTTCTCTGATACCCCATATTCCCTGTCTCCGATGCTCCTGTGCTACCTGCCGAGGAAGAGAACATGGCTCCCATGTGCAGTAAATGTACCCTGTGTCTAAGTGCAGGGAAATGTTTAGGCAAACCCCCTGCATTTACCACAGGCTTTTAACTTACAGGCTTTTCATCTTACTTTGGCTGTTAAGATGCGGCAAATGCAAACATTTACCGCAGTTTAGTAAACATTAATGAGTTTCTGATTTTTTGAAGAGTCTCTACAGAGCACAGTGACAGCCTTAAAACTTGCTATCCAAAAAAAAAAAAAAATCCAAATTGTAGTATCTCCTTAGTAACAGAAACATTAAATCCTTCCACAACTGGACACTTTGTGAAGTAACAGAACCTTGCAAAATGACAATCAGAATAAATTTGCTATACCATAAAGATATCAAACTCTAAGGACACAAATAGCAAAAACTGTACCGGTGGAAAGGCAGAATTGCAAATACTATATACAGCACAAATACACTTACTGGAAAAGCGAAACGAGTCAGACTGCTATAAATCCCCATACAGAAACTATATGCTAGCAAAAACCCTCACTTTGGACACACAAAATTTTAAAAACAGTTCTATACCGCTATTATGAAGCATCATTTAAAGCAGTTTACAACAATTAAACAACAAACAGGAACATAAGATATGCCATACTGGTGTTTTATTCTCTAGGAGGGTTTGTTTATAATTCTTGGTCATTTATGAATATGTCAAAAAGCAGCGGACCCAGCACAGATCCCTGGGGTACTCCACTATTCACCTTTTTCCATTGGAAAATTGCCCATTTAGCCCTACCCTCTGCTTTCTATCTTTTAACCAGTTCCTGATCCACAATAGTATATCACCTCCTATCCCATGACTTTTTAGTTTTGCCAAAGGTCTCTGATGAGGGTCCTTGTCAAAGGCTTTTTGAAAGTCCAGATACACTATATCAACCGACTCACCTTTGTCTACCTGTTTATTCACACCTTCAAAAAAACATAACAGATTAGATCTGGTGCTCCACTAAGGGCTAAGTCCAAAATGGCTTCCCCTCTGGTCAGTTCATGAACCAGCTGCTCCAAGAAGCAGTCATATATTTCATCTAGAAACTTTATCTCCCTAGCATGTCCTGCCGTGACACTGACCCAGTCAATACTGGGGTAATTGAAATCACCCATTATTATTACCATTCTGTAACTTTTGTTAGCTTCCCTGATTTCTTTGAGAATTTCATCATCCATTTGTTCATTCTGACCAGGAAGTTGATAGTATACCCCTACTGCCATTGTCTTCCCCTTTTTACATGTAATTTCAATCCATAGAGATTCTACAGTGAATTTTCTTTCCTGTAGAACTTTAATCCTTTGTGACTCAATGGCCTCTCTAACATAGAGTGCAACCCCTCCACCAATTTGATCAGCTCTATCATTACGATATAGTTTGTACCCAGGTATCACAGTGTCCCACTGGTTGTCCTCCTTCCAACATGTCTCTGAGATACCAATCATATCTAACTTCTCATTTAGTGCTATATATTCTAACTCTCCCCATCTTATTTTTTAGACTTCTACCATTTGCATACAAGCATTATAGAGACTGTATTTTATTCATATTAATCTGGTTATTGGTAGGCAGGGGTAAGTTGGAATCTTTAAGCTCTGTCTGCTCTGTACTCAAGGACATTTGGGCTACCTTTGTCTTTATTGGAACCTCTCTGTTGATGTGCCCTAACTTCATTCTTTTGGTAGTATCCTTCAAGGATACATTGTTCTGAACCATGTGCTCTTGGGCGACTGTCGGCTCTCCCCTATTATCTAGTTTAAAAGCTGCTCTATCTCCTTTTTAAAGGTTAATGCCAGCAGCCTGGTTCCATCCCCATTAAGGTGAAGCCCATCTCTTCGGAAGAGCCCCTCCTTTCCCCAGAATGTTCCCCAGTTCCTAACAAATCCACAACCCTCATCCTTGCACCATTGTCTCATCCACGCATTGTCTGCCTTGGAGAAGGCAGAAGCTCCAGGTCAAAGCACAGCATTGGAGGATTTGGCTAAGTGCTGTGTTTTAATGTCACCGTCGCTGCAAGTCTAGAAGAGGGGCTGCAGCAGTGGCAATGGACTGCCCTCAAAATACTGGTGCTCTAGGTAACCATCTAGTTTGCCTAATGGTAGCACCGGCCCTGGAGGAACTTCTAACAGATCTTTCTGGGATGAGTTCAAAACCCTGCCCATCATACAAGGCAGGGTTTTACCAGATACAATGGTTGACTCCACACCAAACACCAGAAGACCAAGCACAGAATATTAACTTTGACTCTCTGAATTACTACAGTACTACTACTACTATTTATCAATTCTATAGCACTGCAAGGCTTACGCCAGTGCTGTACAGTTACATGTAAGAGACAGTCCCTGCTCATCAGAGCTTACAATCTAGTGAAGACAGACAACACAACAGCTGAGGACAAGGATATATCTTAGGGAAAGGTAAGGAAACAAATAGGAGAATAAGTGGATCAGGATCCAAAAGCGGCCTTGAAGAGGTGAGTTTTCAGGCTGGATTTGAAAAGGTCGAGAGATGAAGCCTGATGCACACACTCAGGTAGTTTGTCCAGGCTTAAGGAGCAGCAAGGTGGAAGGATCAAAGTCTGGAGCTGGCAGTAGAAGATAAGGGCACAGATAGAAGGGATCTGCCAGAAGAGAGGAGTTCCAAAGTAGGGGTGTTGGGAGAGATAAGAGAGGAAAGGTAGTGAGAAGCAGCAGAATGAATGAACTTATAGGTCAGTAAGAGAAGTTTGAACTGGATATGGAAACGAATAGGGAGCCAGTGAAGTGACTTCAGAAGAGGGGTTATATAAGCATATCGAGGCTGGTAGAAGATTAGTCGCACAGCTGAGTTTTGAACAAAATGAAGGGGAGAGAGATGATTCAAAGTGTGACCAGTAAGGAGGTTGCAATAGTCTAGATGGGAGGTGACTAAAGAGTGAATAAGTGTCTTAGTAGTTTGTGTAGAAACAAAGGGATGAATTTTGCCAATGTTAAAGGAAGAAGCGACAGGTTTTAGCTACCTGTTGGATGTGTGCAGAGAAAGAGAAAGAGAAAGTAGGGTCAAAGATGACCCCAAGGTTGCAAGCTGAGGAAACAGGGCAGAGTGTAGTGTTATCCACATTAATAGAGAAGGATGGAAGGGGGGTGAGTTTATGGGGAAAAATAAGGAGCTCAGTTTTGACTATGTTCATTTTCAGATGGCAGTGAGATATCCAGGCAGCAGTGTCGGATAAGCAGGCAGAGATCTGGGCCTGGATTCCTGGAGAGATTTCAGGCACAGAAAGGTAGATCTGAGAGTCATAAGTATAAAGATGGTACTGAAAACCATGGGAGGAAATAAGTACACGAAGGGACTGAGCGTAGAGAGAGAAAAGGAGAGGTACCAAGACAGCGCTGAGGTACATCAAGTGAAAGCAGGATGGCAGTAGAGGAAGAACCACCAGAACAGACACAAAGGGCGATTGGAGAGAGAAGAAGAAAACTAGGACAGAACAAAGTCCCTAAATCCAAGCGAGGACAGCATATCAAGGAGAAGGTGGTGATCAATAGTGTCAAAGGCAGCAGAAAGATCAAGAAGGACGAGAATCGAGTAGTAATGTAGAAATCTGGTAGTCTTTCTTTATCCATACACTAATTAAGAGGCATATTTACTAAAAGTGAGTGCACATTAACATTATGCAAATATTTATGCAAATGAAGCCCCACAATGAGTTTCCACACATGGCCCCGTACCCCCCTCTTGGGCTGCCCCTGGATGCATGATCAAACTACTGAGTCTGGAGATGGAGGGAGGAAGGAGGAAATGTTGAATTGCAGATGGGGGAAAGAAAGTAGAGAATGGTGGCTTGTGGGCAGGAAGGAGAGTAGGATGGCAAGGAGATATGCTGGCTTGGGCATAGGGAAAGGAAGGCAAAGGCAACAAAGGGTGGAGACTGGGGAGAGAGGCTAATTAGGGTGACGGCAGATTGCTTGGCATGGAGAGAGCAGAGGGACAGTGGAGAGATGCTGGACATGGGAGTGGGGGTAGGGAGAAAGAGGGGACATGCTGGACACATGGGGACAGAAGACATGATGAATGGAAAAGGGAGTGGGGTAATAATAGATGGGTGAAAAGGGTGGTGGTGAGATAATATGAATAGATGTTGGATGGAAATGTGGGTGGCTAGAGAGAAGAAGAAGAAGAGATATTGGGTGGAAAAAGGGGTGGAGAGAGGAGAAGAGGAGATGCTGGATGGAAGATGAGAGAGAGAGATGATGCCGGACTGAGGACAGAGTGAAGGGAGGGTTAGTGAAAGAATGGAGAATAGGGTGGCCAGGGTGAGGGAAGAAGATGAGCTGTAGATTGATACAGTAAAAAGAGGGAAAGTGAGGATGGGAAAGAAAGAAAGATGACATCTGAGTGGCCAGAGAGGTAGAAAGTAAAGTTCAGTGTCAGAGATGGATGTGGAAGAAGCAAAAATGATACAAAGAGAGAGGAAAATGACAAATGTACAGAAGCCTCTGTAAAGAGAGCTAAGAGAAGACAGAAAAAAAGCAGAAAGCAAAGACCACGGCCAACATGAGCAGAAAAATTAAATGTCCAGATAACAAAGGTAGAAAAAAGAATGAATTAATTTTTAATTTAGTGATTGGACTATGTCAGTTGTTGAAATTTACATCTGCTGTCTTTATATTTTGTACAATACAGGCGGCAGGGCCAGACTGTCCACTAGGTGGATTAGGGTGGCAGACCTCCATGGGCAGCATGGCACACATGGCATGTTGCCTCGCCTGTGCTGAGCCGTACCACAACGATGCCCCCCAATGCTGTTCAGCTCAGCGGCAGGCCATGTGCTTCAGCACACATGGCATGCCACTTCTGACCCCCCAAAGTTGTATCGGAGGGGTCGGAAATGGCAGGCCATGTGTGCCGAAGCATATGGCCGGTCACCCCCCCAACCCCACTGCCAGAATCAACGGCAGCATGCTCAGCACAGGGAGGGAGGAGTGGAGGGTGAGGAGAGAGAGGCAGAGGGGGTGGCACAGCCACAAACAGGATGTAGCTCTAAACACTAGGCTCCTCCTCCACTCCAAGTATATAAAGACTATATTTTTTTATTTTACAGCAGTCTAATCACATGCTTGTATACTCTTGGCCTATTTTACTAATTATTCTTCACAGTGCTACAACTTGTAATCTGCTAGCTTGTCACTGAAACCTGTTAATGTCATCCCTGTCTTCCTATAGTGACATTCTATATTCTTTGTATCAACATTATATCAATTGTGCTTATAGTTTCTAGATGTACGTTGATGCATGGTTATCATGTTGCCGATTGCTGCATTCTGTACAAAATCTTCCTCTTAAGTGTTTTTCTTTTGATCCATATCTAAAATTTAGAATGCTCTTGGACTATCACAGCCTGTTCATATTATGCTAAGTATTTACTGCTCAGTGGTTATTTTAATCTAGCTATGTATTTTCCTTTTCACTGCAATTTTCTTACAACATTGGATTTGAAGGAGAAATGCTAGCACCATGTGAAAAAAAGTTCAGAAGGAGTTTTGGAAAATTGTAGCCAGCATGAATAGTAATTAGAGAGGGTGTGCAGATCTATAGTTTGCAGGGAGGCACCAGAAACCCTAGCATTGGCATTGGGTGGCTCAAGGTAATCTACTGGCTGTGATGAGAGATGAGTTGGTGTTACCTGCTCCCCCCCCTCCCACACCAAAAGATGAAAAGGCCTTCTCAGCTCGTGGAGTTCCTCACTCAGAACACTGGTCTGGTGGTTGCCCCAAGAAAAAAGAAAGCTAAATATTTCTAGGCTAAAAAAACCCAAAACTTATATATGCAGCAAAACTTGTAGCAGTCTAATTATATAACCTGTGAATCTAATATAACATGCAAATTCCTGACACTGCACATTGGAGTGGCGCAGTACTGAATGTATATATAGAGTCTGCAAAAAAAACAAACAACGGAGGTGCAATATACTTGCATACTAAGGAATAAAAAGCAAAAGCAAAAAGCACAGCAGAATCCCTAAAACCAAAATAAATTATTATAACTAAATTTTATTTTGGTGTTATAAACTACACTGTGGTTCTTGCTTTCCATCTTTGAACTGATTTTGCATCCAAAGAAATTCCTCTCCCAACAATAGGTACAGAGCAGAACTAGAACATTTCCCCATAGAACTCAATATACTAAACATAATTTCTGATTCTTGTGTGTTCTCAATAACAGTAAGCTCTAAATTATCTTTAAACCAGCTGAATTAGACACGGGCAGAGTAGGTATTTAATTCTGGACAGGGGATTGGGGGTGGAAGGTGGTTTTGTTTTATTGGAGTACTGTATGGTATGTGTTTATAGAAATGTTATTAAATAAATTGATTTTCGTAAAAAGGTGAAGACCTTTTATTGTACTCTGGCTTTTAGTGTCTTAAAGCCTATAGAGTCTTTAGATCGGTTTGATTTGTCATGTATTGTCCTAATAGGATTTGTTATGTATTGTCTTAATATTATTTCATGTGTGACATTGTAAACTATATAGAACTGTGTTGTCATATGTGGTATATAAAGGGGGGCATTTTCAGAAGCATTTATGTGGTTTGCCGCCAGTGCAACACAAAAGAAATAGAAAGAGATGCATATGCCCTTATACTGTGTAAAATATAAAGATATAACATTTAAATTCCCAAAATATTTTCAAATCACTAAATTCAATTTTTTTTTAAATTTTTGTTGTCTGGCCATTTTATTCTGTAATTATGTTGATCCCAATCTCTGGTTTCTGCTTTCCTAGTTTCTAGGGCTTCCACTCCTGTCTTCTTCATTTCCTTCCATCTCTGACATTATTATTTTCAGCATTTCTTTCTATCAATTCAGATCTTACTCCTCCTCCTTACCATTTGGGTCCTCAATCTCCCTCTCTTTTTACTTATTTATTTATTTATTTAACAGTCTTTTCTATACCGCCCCTTCCAGAGATCAGGGGCGGTTTACATTGAACATTAAACAGAACAATTGTATACTTCTGTATACATTTACAAGGAACATTATGCTTTAACTATGTACAGGTGTACTTACAGGGAACATATTTTGAACAAATTTTGAACAACATTTTGAACATATTTTGAACATTAACTATAACAGAGCTTTTCAAACTATTTACAAGTTATATACATGGAGCGCATCTTAGTTAGTTACAGTTACAGTGGTGAAAATAGTCAACTGTTTGAGTGGTTCATTAGCGTGTTGTGTGGGGTTAGTGGGGTTAGTGAATTTTCCTGTGTTAGTCATTTGTTCTGTCTTGGGTACAGTGTATGTGTTTCTGTGATTGTATTGGCGAAGTTCTTTGTTGGTAGGGGATTTCAAAGTGTTTTGTAAAGAGGTAGGTTTTTAATTCTTTTTTGAATTGGTGAAGGTCTTTTATCATGCGGAGTGTTAATGGTATTTCATTCCAGAGGGTGGGGGCGGCGAAGGAGAATGCCCTGTCACTTGTTGTTGCTTTAGTTTTTCTAAAATTTGTTTTTATGTTGAGGGAGTGGGTTGCGTTCTGTCTGCGTGATCTAGTATCTGATGGAGGGTGTATTAGGGTGGATAGTTGTGATGGGGAGATATTGTTGACGATTTTGAATGTAGTTAGGAGGATTTTATATTTTATTCGGCTGTTTATAGGGAGCCAGTGTAAGTCTAGGAGAATTGGGGTCACATGGTCTGTTAGATTAGCTTTAGTGACCATCTTGGCGCATATGTTTTGGGCTCTTTGGAGATAGTATATGCTTTTTAATGGAAGTCCATTTAGGAGACTATTACAATAGTCGAAGTGGGGGGTTATGAGTGTATTGACTACAGATCTAAAGTCATCGGTGTTGAGTAGGGGTCTCAGATGTTGTATTGTCTTGAGTTTATAAAATATGGTTTTTACTGTGTGTTTTATGTGTGGAATCATGGAGAGTGAGTGGTCTAAGATTATTCCAAGGTATTTTACCTCCTTTTTAACAGGTATAGGTGTATTATTTATTGTGATTGTATTGGGGCATATGTATTCAGTGTCTGATTTCCTCGTTATGAACATTGCCTCTGTTTTTTTGAGGTTAATGCTTAGGTGGTTGTCTTCAAGCCATTTAGTAGTCTCGTTCATACATTGGAGTAGGCTATCATATTTGGGATTGTTAGGGTTTATGGGGGTGGCAAGCATGATATCATCTGCGTATATGAAATGGTTAATTTTGTGCTTCTTAAATATGTTTGTAATGGGCTGGAGGTATAAATTGAAGAGGAGGGCTGAGAGGGCTGATCCTTGGGGGATGCCTTGACCTTGTGGGAAAGTTTCGGATGTGTCGTTACCTAATTGTATCCGTATTAACCTGTTTGAGATGTATGATTTGAACCATTCAAGGACTGTCCCTCCTATTTTTAGGTATTCTAGTCTGTTAATGAGGGTATTATGATTGATGCTATCGAATGCAGCAGATAGATCTATGAAGAGGAGAAGGAAGCCTTTGTTGTTGTCATTGGTGCCTCTGATGAGTAGATCTGTTAGGGCGATTAGGAGAGTTTCAACTCCGTGGAAGGGTCGGAAGCCAAATTGATGCTCATCAAGGAGTTTTTGTTCATCAATGTAGTCTTGTAGTTGGAGTTGTATGGTCTTTTCTATTATTTTGGCAATTAGTGGTATGCTAGCTATTGGCCTGTAGGAGTTGGGGTCTTTTGGGTCTAGTTTATTGTTTTTTATTATGGGACGGATCGAGGAGAGCTTTAGGGCATTGGGCATGGTTCCTTGAGAGAGTGATTGGTTTACTATATGTTGGATATTTTCTGCAAGAAATTCCTTAGTATGTTTGATCCATGATACAGGGCAAGGGTCAAGCGGTGAGGTTGTGGTGTTAATCATTGTTATAATATTAAGGATGTGCTTTCTTTCAATCTTGTGAAAGGTTGTCCATTCATAATTACTGACATGTTTAGATATTGTGGTGGTTGGAGAGTAAGGTTTTGCCTTTAGTTTCTCAGCAAAATGTAATGCTAAGGTTTGTACACTGATTGAGTCTTGGTTCAGTACGGGGTTTTGTGTTTTTGTTAGTGTATTCACAATTGAGAAAAGTTCTCTTGGCCGATTGATAGCATGATTTATTAGTTTGGAGTAGTATTCCCTTTTTGACTTATTGATTGCTTCCTTGTATCTATTAAGTATGTTTATATATTTAGTTTTGTTATCGTGTGATTTTGTTTTTCTCCAAATTTTTTCTTGTTTCCGTAGTTGCTTTTTTAGCATGGCAATTTCTTTAGTGAACCATTTTTGTGATTCCTTCTTTATCTTCTGCATTGTTTGAGTGGGGGTTGCTGCTTTTTGGATAGTTTGGTTCCAGTTCTCTATTGTTTGTTCTATGTCATTTAGACTTGTGGTGAGTTTAGGTAGTATGTTGTCAAGGAATGTGTCATTATCAAAGTGGGGAAAGCGTGAGATATGTGATATTGTGTTTGTGGGCTGTGATGTTGTTTGTGCTAATAGGTGGAATGTTATCAAATGGTGGTCAGACCATGGTACTTCCCTAGCTATCGGGAAAGAATGGAGTTTATGTAGGTTAAAGGGGGAAGGGAGGAAAACAAGATCAAGTGAGTTTCCTTTATTATGTGTGGGAGTATGGACTATCTGGTTAAATCCTATGTGGGACATTGAGTCAATGAAGTTGTCTTTTTGGGATTGGTTCAGAGATGGGAGGTTAAGGTCACCTAAGATTATGAGGGGTTTTCTCTGAGATGTTGTGCATGCGAGTTCAAGGATGGGGGAGAGATTTTTGTGATCAGCTGATGGGGGTCTATAGATTAAGGAGAATGCTAGTGTTCTGTTTTCAATGTTTATTATGTCCATTCCTTCGACATTGTTTGAGTTCGTTAGGGTGTATTGTAGGTTTTTTTTAGTGAGGATGAGTGCACCACCTCCTCTTTTTGTGTCACGGTGGCAGTTGAATACATCATATTGTGATGTGTGAAGTTGGTTTAATAATATTGTGTCTGTCATCTACCTACCACTTTTCAACGCTTAACAAAGATGTCCCACTCTCCATCTTTCTGTCCTTCCCCAGCCTCTTATTCCCCAATCTTTATCTTTATCTTTATTTGTCGCTTGATATACCACCCAGGCAGGTGCGTCAGGGCGGTGTACAACATAATTAAACAGGAAAATCAGGAAAAGGGAAAAGAACGCCATTACTCAGACAGGACAGCGAGAGACAGAGAAGCAAAAAGTGGGAAAGAGACAGGTTAGGGGAGGTATGTGTGGGAAGGCCAGTCACTCCTAAGGGTCTGGTAGATCAAACGCCTGTTGAAAGAGGTGGGTCTTGAGTAGGGACTTAAATCGAGGGAAGGAAAGCTCGGTACGGAGGGCAGATGGGAGTGAATTCCAGAGTGCTGGAGCCAGAAAGTAAAATGCGGAGTGTCGTGTTGTTTCTAAATGGGCTGAGGAAGGGGAAGGGAAATAGAGACGGTAGCCATGTGCTGAACGGAGGAGGCGAGGGGAAGGTTGTAAATGGATAGAGTCAGCTAGGTACTGTGGGGAACTAGTGTGCAATGCTTTGTGAGTGAGAATGAGTATTTTGTAGTGAAAGCGGAAGTTAAGTGGGAGCCAGTGTAAGCGGAGGAGGAGGGGAGTAATGTGATCGCAGGGGGAGGAGTAAGAGAGTAAACGAGCGGCTGTATTCTGAACTAGTTGAAGACGGTGAAGTTGATACTTTGGGAGACCTGCTAGGACAGTATTACAGTAATCCAATCTTGACAGAACTAGGGAAATAACTAAAGAAGTGAGAGAGGAGGAAGGGAGAAAAGGGCGAACAGCTCGAATTTGACGGAGGAAGAAGAAAGAACGACGAATAAGTGAAGAAATGTGATGATGGAATGAAAGAGAGGAATCAAGAGTGACACCGAGATAGTGGAGGGAAGAAACTAAAGGGATGGGGTAGAAAGAAAAAGTGGAGCGCAGGTAGGTGGAGATGCGTGAAAGGAAAGCCAAAGAGCCGCTGACTTAGCGGGGTTAACATGAAGGAAGTTAGTGGTTATCCATGTAGCGACCCGGGAGAGACAGAAGTTGAGTGCGGAAAGATCTGGTGAGAGGGAGCTAGTGTGGTGAACAAGAAGGATATCATCAGCGTAGAAAAAACCGGAAATTCCTGACTGTTGGACAATAAGTTCTAAGGGGGCCAGAAAGATGTTGAAAAGGAGAGGTGCTAAAACAGAACCCTGGGGAACACCACAAAGGAGAGGTAGGGAAGGGGAAGTAGATGAGTCTCTCTCCTTTCTTTCAACCCAGGAAGGTGTAGATACCATGAGGAGGGATCTAGCTAAGCTTTAAGTATGGTCTAGAATTTGGAAGCTGGGATTTAATGTTAATAAATGTAAGGTCATGCATTTGGGCTGCAGCAATCCAAGGAAGCAATATAGTATAGGGGGTGAAGTACTTTTGTCCACTAAAGAAGAGAGGGTCCTAGGCGTGGTTGTGTCTGATGATCTTAAAGTAGCTAAACAGGTAGAAAAGGCGACGGCAAAAGCTAGAAGTATGCTTGTGTGCATATGGAGAGGAATGACCAGCAGAAAAAAGGAGATAATGCCTCTGTATAAGTCTTTGGTGCGACCTCATTTGGAGTATGGTGTGCAATTCTGGAGACCGCACCTTCAAAAGGATGTGAACAGGATGGAGACGGTGCAGAGGGTGGCTACTAAAATGATTAGTGGTCTTCATTATAAAGCATATGAGGACAGACTGAAGGATCTTAATATGTACACCTTAGAGGAAAGGCGGGATAGAGGTGATATGATTGAGATGTTTAAATACCTCCGTGGCATAAATGTTCAGGGAGAGAGCCTCTTTCAATTGAAAGCAAGTTCTGCTATGAGGGGACATGGGATGAGGGTGAAGGGGAATAGATTCAGGAGTGATATGCGGAAATATTTCTTTATGGAAAGAGTGGTGGATCCATGGAATAGTCTCCCAGTGGAGGTGGTAGAGATGAGGACAGTAACTGAATTCAAAAAAGCATGGGATAAACACAGAGGATCTCTAAAGGTAAAAAGTGGACTGTTGTAGTTGTTGATATGGAAGGACAGACTAGATAGGCCATGTGGTCTTTTTCTGTCATCATGTTTCTATGTTTCTATGTAACCCACCCCCATGTTCAGCATTTCCTCCCCTTCTCTCCTCCCATGTCCATTCTTTCGCCCCATCCAGTGTCTGCTCCCTCTCCCTATCCCATCCATTGCCTGTCCCTATTTCTCAATCCACCTTCCCTATGCTCAGTAGTCCCCTCTCTTTTCCTAATCCCCATCCCATGTCCAGCATCTGCCCCTCTTTCTGTCCATATCTCTCATGTCCAGCATTTCTCCCCTTCCCTGTTCCCCCCAAGCAGCACCATTCTAGGCTCTAACACTGAGATCCCTGTCATTTCTTTATATAGTTGAAAAACCTCCTCCCATAACCCTCTTACTTCCTTGCATCCCCACAAAAGATAAATCAGATCCCTTTTCCCGCACACTTCCTCCAGCATAGAGGACTGAGTTCTATCAAGATCGCATATAATTTCATTGGGGTTCAATACATCTGATAAAGAATTTTCAAGCTGTTCTCCAACAATACAGTCCCCAGTGCCAACCTGTGCCCCATTAAAAAAAATGTTTACCCACCTCTTCTCCCCCTCAATCTCCTGGTATTTATTTATTTAGCTGAGTTTATATACCGCTGTATCTACAAGTCAAAGCGTTTACATAAAACAAACAGACCCCAAATGGGCTTAAAATGAAACAAAATTAGAGTGAATAAGGTGGAAGTAAGATAAAGGCAAAAAGTAGTATTAATACATTGTACCACGATTTACATGGAGGAATATAAACAAAAAGCACTAATTTAAGTAGATGCAATGACAGAGAAACACTCGGTGAAGAGTAGAGTCATTAGCCCTTTTCTGAAAGTTATAAGGTCATTAATGGCACACAGGTGATCAGGAATAGTATTCTATAGTACATGGGCAAAGAGGGAGAAAACCCTCTTTGAAATGGTTCATGATGCTTTAGTGTTCAGATGAAGCATATATAAGGTGCTGCGTGAGTGTGTTCTGCGATTCCTATTGTTTGGGATTTCTTGAATCAGTGTACGAAGGTAGATTGAGGACAAGTTGTGAGACGCTTTGTAGATGATATATAAGCATTTGTACTTTATTCTGACGTACCGGTAACCAATGCAACTGTTTAAGGATGGGAGTGATATGTTCCGCTCTTGAAGTGATGGTGAGAAGGCATGCCGCAGTGTTTAGGGCCATTTGTAGAGGGTGAATGGCAGTAATTGGGAGGCCTTGAAGGATAAAGTAGTCAACATGAGGGAAAATAAGGGCTTGAAGAGCGGTGTGGAAGTCGTTATATTCCAGTAATGATTTGAACTGCTGTATTCGTTTTAGTTTGTGGTATATTTTTCTTGTAACATTGCTAATGTGACATGAAAGGGAGCGTCGTTGGTCAATGACACCTAGATAACAGACTTCATGTTTAATCTGAAGAAATTTAGAATTGATTGTGATAGACTCTGGAGGAGTGACGTTGTTGCTTTTACTAATGTATAATATGTCTGTTTTATTGTGGTTAATTTTAAGACTATGAACTGACAACCACTGAGTGTTAGCAATGAAACATAAACATAATGTTGCTGATCAAAGGGCTTGGTGATGTCTATTGGAGTGTACAGCATAATATCTTCAGCGTAAATATGGAACATGATATTGTGAGCCCTTATAATAGCACATAACAGCTGCAAAAAGATATTAAATAAGAAGGAGGATAAAGCTGATCCATGGGGATTGCCTTGTAACTGAGGACAAGGGTCTGATCTATCACAGCCTATTTTTACATGAACTTGACTATTCGGAAAATATGATTTAAATTAGTTAAGTGTGTTACCTCTTAGTCCTATATCATGAAGTCTATCAATGATCAGATTATGTGGAATGGAATCAAATTTAGCTTTTTTTACCAATGAACATGAGTATGAAGCCCCCGATAGGCTTATTGATTCCCTTTATCAGAATTATCAATTAGAACAGCTATTAAGGATTCTGCACTACAATGGGGTCTAAATCCGTATTGCTGATGATCCAAGGGGAAATGACAGTCAATATAATCTTGGAGTTGTATCAAAACAGTCTTCTCTATAATCTTAGCTAAAAAGGGGATGCTGGCAATTGGTCTAGAAGAGGTAGGTTAATTGAGATAATTTCCGGCAGCTTTCCTAATTTGGCGAGTGGATGCACTTTTTAGATCCGTGGGTATGTAGACTTGAGATAGGGATAGTTGTGCAATCCTCAGAATTGTGGGAGAAAGCTCTATTCTGGCAGCTTGAACCAGCTAACTAGACCAGGATCAAATGGAGAACTTGTAGTGATGATACTTGATTTTGTCCAATTGCTTGTCTGAGTTGTTGGAGAAAGAATCCCAGGTGATTTTGCTATCTATGTAAGTATAAGCAGGAGAGGTGTAACTAGAGGGGTGGGGGGAGATTATCAGGAAGACTGGTGAGAGATTGGAAGTGATTAGCCATTAACCTTTTACTGTCCAATGTTCCCAATCGGGAACAAAAATTTGATGCACTCTCATAAAACACGTACTGAACCAATCCTAACAAAATATTTTCCCATTAACAAGTAAGAGTTGCTCTTTGTTTTAAAACAAATTGGAACTCATGTAATGGTCTACAACCTGTGGAACGTTAGTTCAAAGTTAGTAAAAAATCAATAACTTTACCAGTTTCAGCAATTTGCATATTATGAAATCAGTGTTATAGCTTCTGGTCTAGCTTTCAAAGAAAACTATCAGGGAGTTTTTCTGATCATTTTAATACATTGTATGCCAATATTTATGCAATATGTGAAAAGTTATGATACAGATTATGACGATGTTCTCATTTGGGAACATTGGCTCCTAGGAGGACAATAAGTCACAGTGTCTGAGTAATTGCCCAGAAATAGAAGAAATGCAACAAATATCATTTTAGCACTGTTAACAAAAGCCAATTAGGTAACTTATTGCTGTGCTGTAACACCTTATGGCATACTGTAATACAGCATCCCCCATGATCATGATTTTCAGGTATCATGTTATATGACAATAGCTGTACAGAATGATTGGGATGTAACTATACCTGGCTATACTTTATTCAGAAAGGACAGGGTAGGAAGAAGGGGAGGAGGAGTGGCACTATATGTAAAAACTACTACTGTATTAAAGCTTTGGAATTACAGAGCTAAAAGGAAGAGAGGAGGCATTGTGGGTTAGACTAGAAAGAGGGAAAGAGAAATCTATTTGCATTGGTGTGATATACAGACCTCCCTCACAAGAGGAAGAGGTGGACAGAGAGTTAATTGAAGACATATGCAGCATTGCTAGGAAAGGGGAAGTGCTACTGATAGGAGATTTCAATATGCCAGATGTTATTTATTTATTTACTAAACATTTGTATACCGCTGCTTCCTACGATCAGCAGCGGTTTACTTTACAGAATCATAATGTATCGTACAATACAGTGAATTTTAAGATACACATTTCGATTGGGCAATGATTTACATAAAACAGGAAATAGCAATTAGATACATTATACATTGGATTGGGGCTCACAAATCTAAATATACATTTGATTGTAGGTGCGTGGGTGGGGCCTAAAAATATACATATATACAAGATTACATACCAGTATTCTAAATGCCGTCATGGCATGCAAAAGCCATCTAGTTGAGGTAAGGTGTCGCACTTAGGTCAGGTTGTAGTGAGCCTGGAATAAGTGGGTTTTGAGTTTCCTTCTGAATTCACTCAAATTATTTGTCAGTCGCAACTCGTGTGGGAGTTGGTTCCAGTGGATTGGTGCTGTATATGTGAATGCTCTATTGCTTGTTTCTGCTTTGACAGTTCTTATGCTGATCGGAACACAGAGAGCGTTGAGATTTATGGTTCTTCTGTTCCTGTTGTGTGGTTGAATAGTGATTAGGTTATCAAGGTAGGAGGGTGCAATGTTGTGAATGAGCTTAAACGTTGTTATGAGAAGTTTGAAAATGATGCGAGCGGCCACCGGGAGCCAATGCAGTTCCATTAGCACTGGGGTTATGTGATCTGTGACGCTTTTTTCCATGACGACTCTTGCAGCAACATTTTGAGCCATTTGCAAGATATTTAGGGTGTTCTTCGGAAGCCCTTGCAGAATGGCATTGCAGTAGTCTAGGTGAGGAATGATGAGAGCTTGTGCAACAGTCCTGAAGTCAGATTTCTCGAGGATATTGCGAAGTGGTTGAAGAACTTTCAATTTGTAAAAAATGGCTCGGTTAATTGTTCAGAGGTGTTTATCCATCTTAAGGTTGCTGTCTAGTAGGACCCCTAGATATTTTATTGCAGGCTTCGTATGATATATGTTTTTGTTAAGGGTGACTGTGGTGGGCGGGATGAAATTGGTTTTCTTGGAGATAAACATGACCTCTGTTTTCTTGTGGTTTATAGACATGTTGTTTTACATAAGAACATAAGAACATAAGATATGCCATACTGGGTCAGACCAAGGTCCATCAAGCCCAGTATTCTGTTTCCAACAGTGGCCAATCTAGGTCATATGTACCTAGCAGTTTCCCCAAGGGACACAGGTTCCACAATGCTTGTATTGGTTCAAGCATTGATATAATGGGTCCCTTCTTAATAATGGCTTATGGACCTTTCCTCCAGGAACTTGTCCAAACCTTTTTTAAACCCAGCTACACTAACAGCCTTTACTACATCCTCCGGTAACAAATTCCAGAGTTTGATTACACGTTGAGTGAAAAAATATTTTCTTTTATTAGTCTTAAATAGTTTACCCTGTAGCTTCATCGCATGTCCCCTAGTCTTTCTATATTCTGATAAGGTAAACAATCGATCTACGTTTACCCGTTCCACTCCGCTCATTAATTTATAGACTTCTATCATATCTCCCCTCAGCCGTCTCTTTTCCAGGTTAAAGAGCCCTAACCTTTTTAGCTTTTCTTCATAGGAGTATCCTTCCATCCCCTTTACCATTTTGGTGGCTCTTCTCTGAACCTTTTCTAATAACTCTATATCCTTTTTAAGATAGGGCGACCAGAATTGCACACAATATTCAAGGTGCGGTCTCACCATGGAACGATATAGAGGCATTATAATATCCTTTGTTTTATTTTCCATTCCTTTCCTTATCATACCTAGCATTCTATTTGCTCTCTTGGCCGCCGCTGCACACTGGGCCGAGGGTTTTAACATGGTATCCACAATGACGCCTAAATCTTTTTCCTGGGTGGTGGTTCCTAATGTGGAACCTTGCATCGTGTAACCATAGTTTGGGTTGTTCTTCCCTAGGTGCATAACCTTGCACTTGTCCACATTAAATTTCATCTGCCATTTTGATGCCCAGTCTTCCAATTTCTCAAGATCCTCTTGCAATTTTCCACAATCCTCTTGGGTTTTAACAACTTTAAATAGTTTTGTGTCATCTGCAAATTTGATAACCTCACTCGTTATTCCACTTTCCAGGTCATTTATGAATATGTCAAAAAGGAGCGGACCCAGCACAGATCCCTGGGGTACACCACTATTCACCTTTCTCCATTGGGAAAATTGGCCATTTAGCCCTACCCTCTGCTTTCTATCTTTTAACCAGTTCCTGATCCACAATAGTACACTGCCTCCTATCCCGTGACTCTTTAGTTTTGCCAAAAGTCTCTCATGAGGGACCTTGTCAAAGGCTTTCTGAAAGTCCAGATACACAATATCAACCGACTCACCTTTGTCCACCTGATTATTCACTCCTTCAAAAAAACATAACAGATTAGTAAGACAAGATCTTCCTTGTCTAAAGCCATGTTGGCTGTCTCTCATTAGTTCATGACTATCTTCATGCTGAGTAATTTTATTCTTTATGATGGTTTCTATCATTTTTCCCGGTATTGACGTCAGGCTCACCGGTCTGTAGTTTCCCGGATCACCCCTGGAACCCTTTTTAAAAATTGGTGTTACATTGGCGATCCTCCAATCTTCAGGTATTAGAGATGATTTTAATGATAGTTCACAGATTACTAATAGCAGGTCTGCAATCTCATATTTCAGTTCTTTCAATACCCTTGGATGTATACCATCCGGCCCAGGTGATTTGCTACTCTTCAGCTTATCTAATAGTTGTAATACATCTTCTCGATGTATCGATATTTCCTTCAATTCTTCTGCACCTTTAAATACCACTTCAGTCATGGGTAACATCCCTACATCTTCCTCAGTAAAGACTGAAGCAAAGAATTCGTTCAGTCTCTCTGCTATCGCCTTGTCTCCTCTTAGTGCTCCTTTAACCCCTTTATCATCTAATGGACCAACTGACTCTCTCACAGGTTTTTTGCTACGAATGTACTTGAAGAGGTCTTTACTTCGCGTTTTTGCTTCTGCAGCAAGCTTCTTCTCAAATTCTCCCTTTGCCTGCCTTATCAATGCCTTGCATTTGACTTGCCAGTGCTTGTGCTGTTTCCAGGTTTCGTCGTTTGGCTCTTTTTTCCATTTCCTGAAAGATGCTTTTTTGGCAACAACAGCCTCTCTGACCTCAACTTTAAACCATGCTGGCAGTTTTTTGGACTTCTTTCCACTTTTCTTAAAGCGTGGAATACAGCTGGTCTGGGCTTCCAAGATAGTATTTTTCAACAACAGCCAAGCCTGATGTACGTCTTTAACTTTTGCAACTGCTCCTTTTAGTTTTTTCTTGACTGTTTTCCTCATTTTATCATAGTCTCCCTTTCGAAAGTTAAAAGGTAGTTCTGTGGATTTCCTTACTATCCCTCCTCCACTAATTAAATCAAAGGCGATCATGCTATGATCACGATTGCCAAGTGGCCCCTACAACCTTATCTCTTGCACTAGATCTGGTGTTCCACTAAGGATTAGGTCTAATATGGCTTCCCCTCTGGTCGGTTCATGAACCAGCTGCTCCAAGAAACAGTCATTTCATCTAGGAACTTTATCTCCCTAGCATGTCCTGACGTGACACTGACCCAGTCGATACCGGGGTAGTTGAAATCACCCATTATTATTACTGTGCTGTAACTTTTGTTAGCTTCCTTGATTTCTTTGAGCATTTCATCATCCATTTGGTCATTCTGGCCAGGCGCTCGATAGTACACCCCCACTGCCATTGCCTTCCCCCTTTTACATGGAATTTCAATCCATATAGATTCTACAGCAGATTTTGTTTCCTGCAAAACTTTAATCCTTTCTGACTCAATGCCCTCTCTAACATAGAGAGCAACCCCTCCACCAATTTGATCAGCTCTATCATTACGATATAGTTTGTACCCAGGTATCACAGTGTCCCACTGGTTGTCGTCCTTCCACCATGTCTCTGATATTCCAATCATATCTAACCTTTCATTTAGTGCTATATATTCTAACTCTCCCATCTTATTTTTTAGACTTCTAGCATTTGCATACAAGCATTTTAGAGAATGTATTTTATCCATATTAATTTGTCTGTTAGACATGAGTAATTTGGGATCTTTAAGCTCTGTCTGCTCCATACTTGAGGGCATTTGGGCTACTTTACTCTTTTGTGGAACCTCTCTGCTTTTGGTAGTATCCTTCAAAGATACATTCTTCCGAACCATCTGCTCTTGGGCGACTGTCGGCTTTCCCCTAATATCTAGTTTAAAAGCTACTCTATCTCCTTTTTAAAGGTTAATGCCAGCAGCCTGGTTCCATCCCGGTTAAGGTGAAGCCCATCCCTTCAGAAGAGCCCCTCCTTTCCCCAGAATGTTCCCCAGTTCCTAACAAATCCAAACCCCTCATCTCTGCACCATTGTCTCATCCACGCATTGAGACTCCGGAGCTCTGTTTGCCTTTTGGGTCCTGCGCGTGGAACAGGAAGCACTTCGGAGAATGCTACCCTGGAAGTTCTGGATTTCAACTTCCTACCTAAAAGCCTAAATTTAGCCTCCAGAACCTCCCTACCACATTTTCCTATGTCATTGGTACCAACATGTACCAAGACAGCAGACTCCTCCCCAGCACTATCTAAGACCTTATCTAGGTGGTGCGTGAGGTCCGCTACCTTCGCACCTGGCAGGCATGTTACCAGGCGATCCTCACGTCCACCAGCCACCCAGCTATCTACATGCCTAATGATCGAATCACCAACTATAACGGCTGTCCTAACCCTTCCCTCATGGGCACATGGCCCTGGAGAAACTTCCTCGGTGCGAGAGGGTTTTACATCACCTGGAGGACAGGTCCTAGTTACAGGATCACTTCCTGCCACACCAGGGTGATGCTCTCCTGTCACGTGACCTCTCTCCTCCATGGCAACAGGGATGCTGCCAGACTGGAGGTGGGACTTCAGGACTATATCCCTGTAGGTCTCGTCTATGTACCTCTCTGTCTGTCTTATGCTTTCCAAGTCTGCTACTTTAGCCTCTAGAGAACGGACTCGTTCCCTGAGAGCAAAGAGCTCCTTGTTTTGTTGAAGCCATGTTTGTAGCATGTCAAGGCATACTTCTAGTGGAGTGAAATCCGGTTGTGTTATGTCAAGGTGCGTGTACAGCATCACATCATCAGCATAGATGTGGTAATTGATGTTGCATTTCTGAAAGATCTCGCAGACCGGTTTTATATACAAATTGAATAGGAGAGATGATAAGGCGGATCCTTGAGGAATCCCTTGGGTTTGGGGGAAGGCATCGGCTTTATCGTCGTTGAATTGAACTTGTTGCATCCTATTGGATATGTATGATGCAAACCACTTTAAAGGGGTCCCTGTTATACCTATGGATGCAAGACGGTTTAGGAGGGTGCCGTGGTGTACTGCATCAAATGCAGCTGAAATGTCGATAAATATAGGTATGAACATAGCATGTTGATTGGCACATTCCTGCTGCAGTATCATCTAGAATTAAGAACATCGTGGATTCTCTACAGGGAGAACTATTCAGGCAATTGGTAACAGACCCTACACGTGAAGGGGCCATACTCGACTTGGTGCTTACCAATGGTGAAAGTGTTTCTGATGTTGTAGTGGGAGATCATTTTGCATTCAGTGATCACCAAATGGTGTGGTTCAGTATTAGGACTAGGGCTGTTAGAATCCATTCAAAGGTGAGGATCTTAGACTTTAGGAAGACTAACTTTGCGAAGATGGGCCAATACCTCAGGGAGTCGTTAGTGGGATGGGAACAGCTGGGGGATGTAGAAAAACAGTGGGCAAAACTGAAAGGGGATATTTTAAGGGCAACCAACCTTTTTGTTAAAATGGTAAATAAAGGTAAAAGGAAAAGGAGACCGCTATGGCTTTCGAAAGAAGTAGCTGAAAAAGTGAAGAAAAAGAGGGAGGCCTTCATGAAATACAAGAGATCACAGAGAGAGGAAGAAAGGCATCTATATTTGGAAAAACTTAGAGAAGCTAGCAAAGTAGTCAGGAAGGCAAAGATTCAAAAGGAGGAGGAAATAACCAATGCAATAAAATGGGGGATAAGACATTTTTCAGATATGTTAGTGAGAAGAGGAAGGGCAAAAGTGGTATTGTCAGACTTAAGGGTACAGGGGAGGAATATGTAGAAGCTGATAAGGATAAAGCGGAATTGCTTAATAAATATTTCTGTTCTGTGTTCACAGATGAAGAACCAGGAGCAGGACCTCAGAAAACACCCACAAACAGGAACAGAAGCGAGGGACACCTTGAACAATTTTCAGAAGACTGTGTTCGTGAGAAACTAGCTCAACTTAAAGTAGACAAAGCAATGGGACTGGATGGGATACACCCTAGAATACTGAAGGAACTTAGGGACATTCTAGCAGCTACACTGACTGACCTTTTCAATGCCTTGTTGGAGTTGGGAGTGGTGCCAAAAGACTGGAGAGAGGCTCATGTGGTGCCTTTACACAAAAGCGGAAGTAAGGATGTGGTTGAAAACTACAGGCTGGTTAGTTTAACTTCAGTGGTGAGTAAATTATTGGAAACGCTGCTGAAACAGAAAATAGTGAGATTTCTGGAGTCCAGCGGATTACAGGATCCGAGGCAGCATGGATTCACCAGAGGCAGGTCTTGTCAGACAAATCTGATTGATTTCTTTGACTGGGTGACCAGGGAGTTGGACCGAGGGAGATCCCTAGATGTGGTGTATTTTGATTTCAGTAAAGCCTTTGATACTGTTCCTCATAGGTTACTTATAAACAAACTGAGCACCCTAGGGATGGACCCTAAAATTACTGCTTGGGTTAGAAATTGGTTGGGTGGGAGGCGACAAAGAGTACAGGTAAATGGAGCTCACTCTGAGGAGAAGGATGTTACCAGTGGGGTGCCCCAGGGATCTGTCCTTGGTCCAATTCTTTTTAACATCTTTGTTAGTGATATAGCAGAAGGGCTGTCGGATAAGGTTTGCCTCTTTGCAGATGATACCAAAATCTGCAATAGACTAGACACCCAGGAAGGTGTAGATAACATGAGGAGGGATCTAGCTAAGCTTGAAGTATGGTCTAGAATTTGGTAGCTGAGATTTAATGTTAAAAAATGTAAGGTCATGCATTTGGGCTGCAGTATAGGGGGTAAAGTACTTTTGTCCACTAAAGAAGAGCGGCACCTAGGCGTGGTTGTGTCTGATGATCTTAAAGTAGCTAAACAGGTAGAAAAGGCGATAGCAAAAGCTAGCAGAATGCTTGGGTGCATACGGAGAGGAATGGCTATCAGAAAAGGTGATAATGCCTCTGTATAAGTCTTTGGTGCGACCTCATTTGGAGTATAGTGTGCAATTCTGGAGACCGCACCTTCAAAAGGATGTGAATAGTATGGAATCGGTGCAGAGGGTGGCTACTAAAATGATTAGTGGTCTTCATTATAAAGCATACGAGGACAGACTTAAGGACTTAATATGTACACCTTAGAGGAAAGGCGGGATAGAGGTGATATGATTGAGATGTTTAAATACCTCCATGGCATAAATGTTCAGGGAGAGATCCTCTATCAATTGAAAGCAAGTTCTGCTATGAGGGGATATGGGATGAGGGTGAAAGGGGATAGATTCAGGAGTGATATGCGGAAATATTTCTTTACATAAAGAGTAGTGGATCCGTGGAATAGTCTCCCAATGGAGGTGGTAGAGATGAGGACAGTAACTGAATTCAAAAAAGCATGGGAGAAACACAGAGGATCTCTAAAGGTAAAAAGGGGACTGTTGTAGTTGTTGATATGGAAGGACAGACTAGATAGGCCATGTGATCTTTTTCTGTCATATTTCTATATTTCTTGAATGTTCTAGAATGTTCTTTCAGCGTCCACAGAATCCTTATATCTACTCTTGAATTCAAGGTTATTGTAGAATATTCTAGAACTTTCTGGAGATTTCTTTGAATCTGTATATAAACCAGGGCTCTGAGGGTTTATCATTGATTCTTTTCTCTAAATATTTTCAAATTCTCGCTACATATTGGTCAGTTTTACAATCTATTTTATTGTTGCAATTATCTTCAACAATACCTGTTCAATGCTGTATTACACTTGATGAGGTTATGAACATTATCTTTTCAGCATCAAATTTAGAAGAACCACCTGAAATTGCCATTTTAACCTGAAATTGCTATTTTACCACCTGATGATTGCCATCAAAATTCAGATGAAGAGGAAATTGATGATGATCATTTGGAAGCTGTCGATCCTGGTGAAGTTTGTGGTGAACTTGATGTCGTCATTCAACCAAGGTCACCTGACCAAAGTGAATCAGAAGATTAACTGCTTACTACATATACAAGGAAAACTGCAAAGCAAAAGAAGCAGCAGCCAGCTAAGCCCAACTGGATTCAAAAGAGGTTTACAAATGTTCATTTGCCATTCAGAAACCACAACCATTGGCTCAACTTCGACCTGATTTGATTCATAAGACACCATTTGAACTTTTTATGCTTTTATTTGGACAGGACTATCTGGATCACTTGACAAGCATGACAAATCTTTATGCTCAGCAGAAGAATGCTAATGTTGACCCAACTGCAGATGAAATTATCCACTTTTTTGGACTAACTCTTCAGTGGCTACCATACAGTTCCAAAAGAAAACCACTATTGGTCAACAGCACAGGATCTGTCTAACAACATTCTGCCAAGAATAATGTCCAGGAAGCGATTCAAAAAACTCAAGAATTATTTTCACTTGGTTGACAACACAAATTTGGAAGAAAGAAAGGCTGCCAAAGTTGCCCCATTCTACCACCACCTTGAAAAAAGGTTTATTGAATTTGCTGGAGTATTTACTGAGAATTTGATCATTGATGAATCAATGGTATCTTACTATGGCCATCATAGCTGCAAAATGTTCGTGGAAAGCCAATACGCTTCGGTTATAAGGTTTGGATGATGTGCAGTCCAGTTGGGTACCCATTTGCCATGCAACTGTATACACTGGTGCAAAGCAAACTGACCCATCAGCATCCAAAGAAACGATGCCTCTTGGCACTCGTGTTGTCACTGAACTGACTGCAATCCTTGAAAAGCCTAAACAGCATAGCTTGGATTTTCACAACTTCTTCTCATCCTATGGGGCTTGTTCATGGAATTGAGAAGAAATGAAATGAAGGCTATTGGCACAGTGCATGCACAATGTACAGGAAAGTGCCCACTTGTTGCATTCAAACAGCTGGCAAAGCAAAGCGGGGGTGACTGATTATGCATCAGATGGAAATGTCTCCTGTGTACACTGGAATGACAACAGTGTGGTCACAGTGATATCCCACTGGACCAGTGTCCTGCCAACACAAGGTGTCAAACATTATAGTAGTTAGCAAAAGCAGAAGATAACAATCCAACAGTCAAAAATTACTGGAATGTACATTGAAAATATGGGTGGCATTGATGTCTTGGATTGGCTTTTAGGCTCCTACTGACCAAATCTGCGATCAAAGAAATGGTGGTGGAACTCATTCAACAATGGTCTCAACATGGTGGTTGTTGCTGTCTGGTGATTGCGTTGCTATGCTGTTGGGCAAAAAGATGCAATGGACCATCTCAGCTTCTGGCGGGACAGTGGGACTTGAAGCACAACAATTAAGAAGGGGTGACCCAACAGCTGCAGTCAGCCAAGATGTTGTGCAATCCCATGGTGGTCATTTCCTCTCACAAACACAAGGACATTGCATTCAATGCCAAAACAACATGAGAAAATGGTGCCAAATGTGCCAAAGTTTCTCCATGAAATATGCTTCCTGGAATCTCACAATATGTGATTCATTGCCTGGCTATTTGCGTATTTGTCAAATTTTATCAATATTTGGTAAGTACTTGTTGTTTTGTCTGCTTTTGATTAGTTATTTGTAAAAAAATAAATACATTTAAAAATTTTGAAAAATTTGTCCTCTAGGGAGCCAACGTTCCCAAATGGGAACATAACCAATAAATCGACAGGGAAATAAACTTTTGGTCTGTTTTTTTGCATGCAACCTTACATTTACCTAGATACAAACATACTAAAAGTGCACCACTGTAGCACACCTGGAACATAGGGTGGACTCTAAAAGGTTAACTGTGGTGCTATGGGAATGAAATCCTTAGGCGCTGTAGGATCTTTCGTTAAAGATTTAATTATATCAAAGACTTCCCGTGGGCGATTTAAAGAGCCTTGAAGAAGTTTAGAGTAATAGTCCTTCTTAGTCTTGTTTGTAGCAATCTGATATTCATGTAGCTTTGCTGTGTAGTTGTCGAGATTGCGTGCAGTTTTAGAGCTTCTCCACTTCCTCTCTAGGGCTCTTAATTTACGCTTTAGAGGCTTGAGGCTAAGGAGAATACCAATTTGCTGAATGCAATCTCTGATGGGTTAAGTTTGTGGTAGGTTTTGTAGCTATGCTGGCTATAGCTGTGTTCCAATTAAGTACTAAGATGTCGAGATTGCTAGAGGAGTTCTGAAGAAGAGATAAGAGTTTCTGAAGAAAGTCTTTTTTTGTCAAAGTTAAGAAATTTACATGTTGTGGATTGAGCTGTGTGATTTTTATGTATAAGTGCTGTGGTAGCAAAATGCAGATCAGACCAAAGGACTGAGGTGAATGTAGCGTGTGTAAGGGTGCAAGCATTGAGCAGAGACTGTGGGATGAAAACCATATCCAGTATATTTCCCTTGATATGAGTTGGCTGAGAGATAAATTGAGTATATTCCAAGGCATCAGCAGCATTTGATGTTTTTGCAGCTTTTGATGTTTTTGCAGGGGCTGAAGGAAGGTTTAAGTTGCCTAGAAGAATAAGATGGTAAGTGTGTGATTTGTGGCTAACACATTGCCTCAAGAAGCATGCCTACGTTCCCTGGGTTTGCACTAGGAGATCTGTAAGCTAACAAGATTGAAATGGAACTATTTGACAAAGTTAAAGTGCCCAAGCCGTTGTCCAAGTGTGAGGATAGCATTTGGAAATTGAGGTGCTTTTTTGCAATGATAAAAACACCTCTGCCTCGAGACTTCATAGAACTGAAGAGGATATTAGTCATGTGCGATTAGTAGGTTCATCAGAACATTGTCAGTGTCTGTGAATCAGGATTCAGTGACACATAGAAACATAGAATGTCAATGTTATTATCTGTTAAATAGTCATATAATATTTGGGTTTTGTGTTGTGTGGCTTTAGCGTTGAGGAGAGAGCATTTTAATGGGGGGGGGGGGGAGAGTGTATGCAGAGGAAAGTGAAGGCAGTTGAAGATTGTATCTGTGGGGTTTGATATGAATGAGATGCTGGTATGTCCTGACTCTGCACTTGATATTGTATTTAGCCATTGGGTACAAAGTACAAGCAGAAATGAGTGGGGGTGGGTGAGCATTGCGTGTATGAGGCTTGACATGGATTAAGTGGTGATACATTCTGGTCTGCATTTAATATTGCATTTTGTTGAGAGGGGTGCATTAAAGTGAATAACCGGTATAAATTGTGCGGGATTAAAGGAGTACATAATTAATATAAAATATAAGTACATATTAGAGGGAAGGAGAGAAATGAGATGCAAGAGTACTGGTATAAGAAAACAGGAGCAGATATAACTTGGGAAAGAGGTGCTAAATAAGAGCCTGGAAAGCTTACAGATTTGAATACATTAGAATGATTATGTGATGTTGGACGCCTTGTCCCCATACTTAACAGCCACACCAAATTGGTGTGGCTTTTTATCCCCCAGCAATAAGAGCATATAAACACAGGACAGTAACCCCCTGGTTCTCCCCACCTTCCTCATCAGCTCTTCAAAAGGTGTTTCCCACAGACACAAGTCTCCCTGCATAACCCTTTGCTCCAAATGCTGCTGCATCTGCAAAAATGGGATCTATCTGCCTCACCAAACCAAACTCCTCCCGCACAGATTCAAAACTCCTCACCTGGCCATTCTCCCCCATTATCTGCCCTACCCTTGACAGACCCTTCCCCACTCACCCCCAGAATCTTCTACCCCTGAGCCCAGGCTGAAATGACTCAATACCACAGATAAAGGATTGCAGTGACATTTTCTTCTCCCCCATTAACTACCCCTTACACCTATCCCAAATATACAATGTAAGTCTGGTCATCGGATTTCCCACTCCCCACCTCCCCATACCAACTCCTCCAATACCCCCCATATCCTCTCACTCCAACCTAACCCACTGTTTCTCTTCCTCTTTCCCACATCAATCAAAAAACACTTTTATCTGCACAGCCTCATAATAAGACTGAAAACAAGGAATTCCCAAACCCCCATCCCTCCTTCTCCAAACAGAACCTCCTTTACTACCCTGGGTAGTCTCCCCCTCCCCCCCCCCATATATAGCTCATAACCAGTCCTTGCACTTGCTTCAGAAACAACCGAGACACATGCCATGGTAAAGACAAACAAAAATTACACCCTATGGAGAATATTTATATGGACCACTGGCACACTCCCTCACCAAGAAGTCCGCTTACCTAAATCTCTTTTAATTGCTTCCAATAATGGTATATAATTAGCATGAAATAAATTCCCAATCTCCACTCCTAAATGAATCCCCAAATACTTAAAACACCCATGTAACCACCTAAATGGGAATGCCTCCCTTAAACATTTTTCCAATTCCTGTGGTTCATTCATCCCCAACAACCCAGTTTTCCCCATGTTGATTTTGTACCCCGACACCTCAATGTACCCTCTAATTTTCTCCATTAAAATGGTTAGAGATATTAAGGGCTCCCAAATAGTAAAAATAACATCAGCAGCAAACAATGCAATCTCCGATACCCCCCCACTCCCGCCCTTTCCCTTTTATATTCCCACGATCCCTAACCAGCTCTGCCAATGACTCAATAACTAATGCAAAAAGTAATGACGATAGTGGGCAGCCTTGTCATGTCCTTCTCGCAATCTGAAGGTCTCAGAGTAACTCTGTTAATACGAATGCATTTATCTGGAGCAACATAAAGAGCCTTAATCCATTGAATAAAATGTTTTCTCATCCCCATTTTTCCAAAACCCCAAACATAAATCCCCTTTCAACCCTATCAAATGCTTTCTCGGCATTTACAGTAATAAACAAAGTCCCCTTCCTATCCCTTTGCGTTTGCCAAATTAAATTTAATAATTTCCTGATATTGTCCTCCCTCTGTCACTCTAGAACAAACCCCGCCTGATCACTGTTAACCAACTTTGGCAAATACCTCTGCAGCTGGGTTACCAAAATCTTTACCAAGAATTTGACATCCAAATTGATAAGCAAGATTGGCCGATATTACCCCCACACACTTGCATCTTTACCAATCTTGGGTAATACAGTTATCCTGGCCGTGTTCATAGATCCTGGGATCCACCCCTCTGGAATCATCCTATTCAACATCAGGGTCAACGGACCCATCAGCTGTGCCTTATAAGTACAGAAAATTTTCGCAGTATACCCATCCAACTCAAATCCCCATTCCCCTATCCTTCCTTTACCCCCCTCTTCCCCACTCCCCTTCCTGATGCCTTCCTTCCCCCCCCCCCCATTCCCTTCCTTACCCTCTCCGCCTCTAGATCCCCTGAAGGCACTCCTTCTATGAGTAGTAACCTCACCACACTTGCTCTCCCAATCCACTCCCTCCAGCCACCAATTACTCCACCCCCTCCTCGCATCCACTCACCTCCATTCCCGTTAGCATGCCCCTCCTTTTCCCTCACCCCTCTTTCCTCATATCACCTAATCATATTTACAGTACACAGCATGTCCATTCATCCAGTCGACCAGTCCAAACATAGTAAAAAGAAAGACAGATACTTTTATTGAATTGTATACAGGGGATATTAAGCAAGCTGACCCAATATTAGCCAAGCTGACCCAATATCAGGTCAGCTTGGCTAATATCCCCTGTATACAATTCAACAAAATTATCTGCCTTTCTTTTTACCACGTTTGGACTGGTTTTCTTGTATTTCACGTGGTTCATGCTTTTGTGTTGGACTATTCCATTCATCCAGTCAGCCACAGTCAAGCCACCCCAACACTTTTACAGAAAAATGTTCATTGTCTGCTCTTGTTAATGAGTCCTTCCCAGCAGTCGTCTTCTTTCTTGCTCCATCCTTTGCCATCACCGACCAATTTGCATGCTTCATGGCAGTTACCACTTTTGGCTCTGTATTTATACCAGTCCCTCTGTATCCAGTCCAGCTTCCTTAAATGCCTCCACGGCTTGACCAAAAGTCTGAATCTGCCATGTTTGGCCTGCTTTTGTAAAAGCCATTCCAAAGGGATAAATCCACTGGTATCGCAGCTGCCCCAGACACAGTTTTTCAGTAATTACATGAAACTCTTCTCTCTGTTGCAGAGTCCTAGCAGCCAGGTCAGCATATGCTGCCACCTTATCGACCTGCCATTCAAAGTCACCAACCAACCTCATTTTCATTGTTATATGCTCTTTCAATGCAAAGACCTGTATACAAGTCACAATGTCCCTTGGCAAATTATTGCAGGATGCTCCCAGGGTTCTGTGTGCTCTGTCCAGCTTAATCTCCTCTGTAACCTCTGACTCCCTACCTTTACTCAGCAGTGCTGCATAAATCACCCATGCCACTTTCTTGCAGTCCATAAACTCAAGCTCCTCTGGCACTCCTCAGATGCGTAAATTATGCCCCCAGGATCAGTTTCCCAGATCCTCAATTTTAAGCATGAGGGCCTCTTTTACCTTCCAAGGCATCCAGCTATTTAGCCGCTTCCACCATTGCACCACTCAATGCATCCAGATGCTCCTCATGCTCCTTGATTTGATGGTCTAGTTAAGAACATAAGAAATGCAATACTGGGTCAGACCATCCAGTCCAGTATCCTGTTTCCAACAGTGGCCAATCCAGGTCCCAAAAAGTACATGAGTTCCACAACCCTTGTCCAGGGGTAAGCAGTAGATTTCCTGGGTCATCTTTAATAATGGTTTATAGACCTTTCCTCCAGGAATTTGTCCAATAGATTTTACTATATCCTTGTGGTACAGATGAATTTTGACTATTGATTATGCCTCAGTAGTGAATATGCCTCAACTGTAAATAGGGGCACTTGAAACTGTTGAAACAATTTACATAACTACAGATACTGGAAAGATCAGGGAGGAGACCTTCTCCTAGCAAGCAAATGGAGACCCATTACAGAGAACAAAAGAACACTTCACCTAGGAGTCTTTCTACTAGCAGACAAATTGAAACCCATTAACAGGACAAAACAGGACAATTCACCTTGCCTTGGAAACATTTCTCCTAATTCATCAATTGTAATGTAGACCAGGGAGGGGGGTTCCCTTGAGCATTTTCAAGCACCTGGCCAGTGTCTTGGATGTGCTTAATGGATAACTGACTCTATACTACGTATGTGTCACATGATAGGAAATAACTGGATTGTTCTTGCAACTGGATAAAATGGGTACCTGTTTTCAGCTAGACAGAGAGAAATGGATTCATCTAGGAATGGACGCATTGCCTAGAGAAACTCCCGATTGAGAAGTCTCTCTTGTCTGGTTGAATCAGGGATCCATTCAATCGAAGTGTGACAGGGGATGAAGTAGAACTCTTTCGGTGAAGTATTATTCTTCTGTAATTAGCTTTCTAGTTATCTATTCTGTAATTAAGTGCTTTTATTCTAATAGTTTTCCAGATATCTTTTTAACTAATCATAGGTAGATATATGAATTACTTGCCTTTCTAAATAAGTACGAATTAAGAAGTTAAATAAGTGAAATTCAAGTTATCCCTGCTTTGTATTATAAATAAACTGCACGTCTTCATTAACAAGGTGTGTTGGCCTTTGTTGGAGTAAGACAATCCTCTGGTAACAAATTCCAGAATTTGAAAATGCTTTGAGTGAAAATATATTTTCTCTTATTAGTTTTAAATGGTTGCATTGTAGCTTCATTGTGTGTGTCCCCCCAGTCTTTTTACTTTTTGATTGAGTAAACAACCTATCTACATACCCATTCTACTCCATTCATTAATTTATAGACCTCTATCATATCTCTCATTAGCCGTCTCTTTTCATAGTTGAAGAGTCCTACCCTTTTAAGCCTTTCCTCTTAGGGGTATCCCTTCCGTCCTCTTTTCCATTTTGGTGGCTCTTCTCTGTACCTTTTCTAATTATGTTATATCCTTTTGAAGATATGGCAACCTGTATTGCACACAATAATCAAGATGCGGTCACACCGTAGAATGATACAGAGGCATTATAATATCCTGGGCTTTATTCTCCATTCCTTTCCTTATGTGTCCTAGCATTCTATTTGCTTTCTTGGACACACTTGCACACCGGGCAGAAGATTTCAAAGTATCTTCAACCCTAACTCTCAACCCAATTCCACCCTCACCCACACCACTACGCACCACCCTGGCTATGCCTGCTGAACCTCCTTCAGCTTCATTACCAAGGAAAACATTGGAACAATCCTAACGGCACTCAGCACATGCCCTGCCAGCTGGATCAAAGTGGCAAAAACTGAAGGCAGCCTAGTCCTCACCAAAATCACACAAGCATCACTACAGCATGGCCTAATGCCTGATTGCCTCAAACTCTAATCCATCAAGACCCACCCTTAAGAAACCTGAACTTAACCCCTCTGACCCTACCTCCTACAGACCCATAGCCAGTTTCCCCTTCCTAGCAAAAATCATCAAGAAGAATGTCTAACTGCAACTTCAGGACTACATTGACAACAATTCTCTCCTTGACCCTCAGCAGCATGGATTCCGCCCCCTGCATGGTGTGGAAATGCTAATGACCTCCCTCATCCATAATCTTATCAAAGGCATACAAGACTCAACTCAAGGCTTCCTACTGATCTTCCTCAACATCTCAGCAGTGTTCAACACCGTCGACCACAAAATCCTCCTCCAGTGTCTGCAATCAACAGGAATCCAGGACTCAAATTGTTTCACTCCTACCTCTCCAACAGACACCAGCAGATAAAATCAGGAACAAACATCTCCAACCCACACCCTCAAACATAAGGAGTACCCCAAGGATCCACCCTGTCCATGCTACTCTTCAATCTATACCTTCAATCCCTTTGCCCACTCATTAAAATACACATCAGCTTCCATATCTATGTGGATGACATCATGATATACTGTCCATTCCACACCAAACATCCATGTGACTACTACTCTCCAGTAAAATAAAGTACAAAACTCTGCTGTTAACCCACAAAACTCTCCATGGCCATACAACTACTCACCTCCTATCCCTCCTCCAACTGCTCAACCCCAACAAACCCAAAGACTAACCATGACCAACAAACTTACAATACCACACTCCAGAACAAAGTATGACCAACAATCATGTAGAGGAGCCTGTGAGCTACACGCATCGTCCCTCTGGAATACACTCCCAGACCCAATACGAAATATCTCCGACCTCCACACCTTTTGTAAATAGCTGAAGACCTTCCTATTTTCTGACTACTTTGGCCCCACTACCTAAAATACAACATGTTTTGAGCCTCGCTGTACATAGTTTATATGCACTGTACATATGTTATTTACACCTGCAAATATGTTATCTGCACCCAAAAATGCTACTTGTAGTTAACTTTTTTTTAAATTCATTTTTATTAAAGGTTTTACATGGTACAAACAATTACATCATCTTTCAACTTTTCCATAGCCATAGTATAGCCACGTTATAAACATAACAAAGAAAACAAACAACTTTAGAAACACATTACGAAAACCCAACCTACCCCGACACCTCACAAACCTCTCGTCCTTGCCTATTAGCATATTGTAACATTAGTATAGCGATCCAGGGCAGCCCACCTGACCTTCGGTTTCCCCCGCCTGCTCAAAAAGTAGGATTTTTCATAAGCTTTTTCGTATCTGCTATAGAGACAGACTTGATTCCACCATCTACCCCACTGTAACTTCGAGGGGTCTTTCCAGAAAAATAAAATTTCTTTTATGGCAACAGCTAACAAAGTTCAATACGAAAAAGTGCTCTTTGTCTACCCCTGGAATTTCTATCAATGACCGTAACACTATTATGCGCCAGGACAGGGGAAAAGAAAAACCCACCACCCTCTGAATCCTTTCCCAAACATGATGCCAAAAACCCTGAACGCAGGGGCATTCCAAAAACATGTGACTCAATGTGCCAGGAGCGTTCTGACAGGACCAACACTGGGACGTCCTCTCTGAATTCCATTTGGACAGTCTCAACGGTGATATATATATGCCCGGTGAGCAAATAAATACATAGATTGCGTAAGGGAAGCCGATCTAGAGGAACGAACAATGGGACCCCACATGTGGTTCCAAACTTGTGGAGGCAGAGTACAGTCTGTTTCATCCTCCCAAATATTCCACAGGCCCTTTGCCTGCTCTGAATTGAAATCTCTGAAAAGTGCATAAAAACTGGATATGCCTCCTCTCCGCATACTGAGATCCGATGTAATCCTTTGCAGTCCCCAAGACTCAGCGAGCTCTCGGGGGTTAATCTTCAGCTGGGCTAAACAGTGTCGAAGTTGAAGATATTGAAAAAAAAACAGTTAGAAGGTAGCTTAAACTCCCCTTGCAACAGATTGAAGGACTTCCATCTGCCGTCCATAATCAAGTGGCCCACAGTCCAAATGCCACAGCGCTGCCAGGTCGGCCACGCAAATGGAACTTTATTAATTTTGAGGACCGGATTATGCCAAAGAGGAACTTGCATCGAAAACGGATTCTCCTTTACAATAAGAGGTAGTAAACTTTGAAACGCTTGCTGCGTAGCAGCAACTACCCTGCCCATTTTAGAAGCCCCGGGGCATCTCATACCCATGCATAACTGCACAGGACACGGGTACATCAGGCGTTCTTCAAGAGACAACCAAATTGGCTTTAGCGAAGGGGTGATCTCGGCCCCCCACAGGCCTCCCTGCTTTAACAGCACAGCAAGATGGTACCATTGAAAATCTGGAAATTGCACCCCGCCATCCCTCTTGTTTGCCTTCAATTTCTTAAGTGCAATTCTGGGCGTCTTCCCATTCCAAAGAAAGGCACTCAAAGTACGCTCCACCTTCTTATAGACAGCTGATGGGAATAAGATTGGTATCATTCCCAGAATATAGTTTATCTTGGGCACTAATACCATCTTGATCGACTCCATCCGGCCCCACCAAGTGAGATGCAGAGACGACCATTTCATGGTAAAAGACCGGGCAATTTCTTTTATCTTCTCAGCGTTCAGCTGCAGTGTCTCATCCAACGGGGTCGAGAATTGTACTCCAAGATATTTTATGGCCGACCCAGCCCATTGGAACGAAAATTCCTGGACCAAATTGCTATGCGCCCACTTATTGAGAGGGAAGGTCACAGATTTTGACCAGTTTACCTTATATCCAGAAAAGCGTGCGTACTGGTCAATCACTTGGAGAAGGGGAGAGACAGATGAGGGACGCAGAAAGAACAAAAGGTCATCTGCGTATGCTGACAATTTGATGTGCAGGTCAGCTATCTCAATGCCCTTGATATCCATCGTCTGTCGAACAAGCAAGGCAAGCGGCTCTAACGCCAAGTTAAACAGTAGAGGAGACATCGGGCAACCTTGCCACGTGCCTCTGTGCAAGGAGAAAGGCCTGGACAGCTCTTGATTGACAAAGATCCTTGCAACTGGTTGGGCATACATAATATGAATCATATCCACGAACCTCACTGGTATCCCAAACCACTCCAGGACAAGAAATAGAAAAGGCCACTCTAGCCTATCAAAAGCCTTCTCTGCGTCCAGTGACAGACCGATAAAAGGCTCTTCAGCATGTTCTGCTAATCCAAGGATGTTGCACATTAATCGAGTATTATCTGCTGTAGACCTCCCAGTCACGAAACCACATTGATCTGGATGAATAAGGTGATGCAGTAGTTTGTTTAAATGACTAGCCACAATAGCTGCGTATAGTTTGTAATCCGCATTCAACAGTGAGATGGGCCTGTAGCTACCCACCAGTTTTGGGTCCTTCCCAGGCTTCTCCAGCACGACCACAGTGGCCTCCGCAAAGGCACCGGGGGCCGTGCCCTGAACTTGAAGTAGCTGAAAGTACCGCAGCAGAAAGGGGGAGATTTCTTTTGTAAACAGCTGGTAGAATTCTGTCGGAATGCCATCCGGACCTGCTGCCTTACACCCTTGTAATCCAGAAAGCACATCCTCGAGTTCCTTCTGTCCCAAAGCTCTTTCCAGCTCAGCAGCCTGTTCAGGGCCCAACATCGGGTGCTCGATCTGTCGCAACCACTCTCTCATGCTTGAAGTATCACACACCACCTCAGAAGTATACAAGGAGTTATAGAAGTTCCTGAACGATTCAAGTATCTCCGAGTTTCCAGTCATCTGAAAATTTCGCTCGTCCAATAAGGCAACAACATGCGATTTCTCTCTCTTTGGCTTTAGACTGGCAGCCAAATGTTTGCCCGACTTGTTCATCTCCATATGGTAGCGGGCCTTCTGGGCAAAGGTGTGCTGCTCAACTTCCTTACTAAGCACAGCGTTGTATTGGAACCTTAGTTTCTGCAACCGGGTTAGAACCAGGGAGCTAGCGTGGCGATGCAGTAGTCTCTCGCCAGCCCTGATCTGCTGGTCCAGGGACCTCAATTCCTCCTTCACCTTCTTCTTGACTGCAATATTATAGCTGGTGATCTTTGCTGTAATGGAGGCCTTGAAATCTTCCGACCATGCCCATACTGATGTGTCTTCTAGCCGATTAATATAAAAAAAACCCTTTATTTCTTGCCGGACAAATTGTTTAAAGGCCTCATCTGCCAAAAGGTGCCTCAGGAAAAACCATCCTCCAGATGAGACTGGGGTCTTCGACACGTCCAGATCGAACATTATTGCGGCATGATCAGAAACATGAGTACTTAAAATCTCCGCTCTGGGAATGTCTTTAACCAGAGATCTAGACACAAGAAAAAAGTCAATCCGTGAGTGGGAAGCATGTGGAAATGAAAAAAAAGTGAAATCTTTTTCAACAGGATGCAGAATCCTCCAAATATCCACCAGACTCCTTTCCTCCATAATAGACTCTAGAACCTCTAGAGCTCTGCTCCTTCTGGTCTTTCTACAGGGCTGGCAGTCGATCAATGGGTCCAGGACCATGTTGAAGTCCCCACCTAGCACAATGGAGGAAGAGGAGTACTCCAGGAGCAGCTCCGCCAGGCCTTGAAAAAATTTGGGGTTGTCATAGTTGAGCGCATAAACATTAATGAACACTATTTGTCTTTGATCAATGGCTACCTGGGCACTAGTCCACCTCCCTTCAGGGTCAGCTCTGAGCACGTGACATTGAGCCTTCTTGGCCTTTTTGACTAAAATTGCCACCCCATTTTTCTTCCTAACCGCTGCAGCATGAGACACCAAGTTATACTTGCCCATAGCCAATTTTGCCGTCTCTGCAGCAGAAAGGTGCATTTCCTGCAACATCACTACATCTGCTCCTTGCTTGAAACAATAAGCAAGAATCTTTTTACGTTTGACAGGATGTTTAATGCCCTTTACATTCAGGGACAGTACCTTAAGAGAGAGCATTTAACCGAACATACTGGAGGGCCCCCACACTCAGGATCGCTTTGTAAACACAAGCCTGCAACTGACAGAGTGCTATCTGAGGTTTGTAAGGTGTCACCATAAACTCTGCGTTGCAGAGACTACCTACTGGGTGAGCCAACATAGGTCCACAAGAGGCCTCCCAATATCCCCTTCCCTTCATCTGATGCATAAAAGAAACACAGTACAACAGTTCCCCAACACCACAGATTAGTCACATCACCCCCATTCAAAGATCCCACTTGACCCCAGATGTCTCCTTGATAACCCAAGGGGCAAAAGGGGGAAGCGATATTATGCAAAGCCAGGGAAATTCCCAACCTAATTTAGCACGCAATTATTTCACATCTCAAAACCCCACTCATCCTCCCATACAACAGACCATAGTGAAGATACAAATGCCTACAAAAAAGGAGAAGAAACATGAGCCCTGCACCTCCTGAGTCTACAACCGCCAACTAGAGCGGGAGAAACAGGAGGGGGGGTAATACCTGAGTACACAGTGATTTAAAGACATCAAAGTTCACAGAGTCACTGCATTTGCAAAGCTTCATGTTCTTCAAGAAACTGTAAAACTTCAGCCGGATCATCATACGACTTGGAGCTGTTGTTATAGGTGATCTTGAGACGGGCTGGATAGAAGAGACCAAATCTCGCCTGCAATCTCAGAAGCCGAGGCCGCAAAGCCAGGAACTGCCTCTATTTATCCGCCGTGATTTTGCACACATCTGGGAAAAATGAAATCTTGCTGCCCTCGAACTCCCACACAGATTGCCTTTTAGCCGCGGCCATAATTTGGATAACTTGCTGATGACGAAGCAGGCAGAAAATTATCGGCCGCGGAGTCTTCCCGCTCGTTGACCGCTGCGACGGCACTCTGTGAGCACGCTCTATTTCCAGCTGCCCAGCGAACTTCACCTTAAGCAAGGCAGGAAGCAGTTTCCCCAGAAACACAAAAAGATCAGGGCCCTCCGCTCCCTCCGGCAGACCCACCAGCCTGATATTATTCCTCCGGTTGCGATTACTGAGGTCTTCAACCTGTAACTCAGGACGCTCCATCCGCTTGCACACTTTATTTAGGGATTTCAGCTGCTCCAAGTGCACCGCAATTGCGTTATCTGCTCTGTCCATGCGCTCGGAGAGGTCTTGAAATCGCGCCTTCATGTCCCCTAACTCCGACTGCACTCTCACCAGCGCATCCCCATTAGCCATCACAAGTTCCTTTACCGCTCGAATTTCCCCTAGCATCTCTCTCATTCCTTCCTCCGATTCACGAGAGGCGGCCATCTTTTGAGGCGAGAGCGGGTCTGACTTCGCTCTCTTGGAACCCGAATTAAGCGCAGCGGCAAAGTCCAATTTAGTTGGTTTCCCCCCTGCCATGACACCTGAACCTTCGGACACATGACCAGGTTTTTTTTGACAGCCCAGCTGGGGGGAGTTGCACTATCCTTCCAGGAATCAAGCCAGGGAATATCAGCGCTCTGATATTAAGCCGCCATCTTGCTTCCCCACAGGCTCCGCCTCCCTACTTGTAGTTAACTTTTACCTGTATAGAGTTAACCATCATATGTAACCCATATTCCCAATGTAAACCACTTTGACCCAATGAAAAGCGGTATATAAACCCAGACAAATAAATTATCCACAATGATGCCTAAATCTTTTTCCTGGGTGGTGGTTCTTAATGTATTTATTTATTTAATGGGGTTTTTTTATATTGCTTTATCATTTCAGTCAAAGCAGTTTACATTGTAACAAACTTGGTATCAGGGACATTGATAACTTGGATTTTTCTGAGGCAATGGAGGGTTAAAGTGACTTACCCAAGGCCACAAGGAGTGCTAGTGAAAATCAACCCTGGTCTCTTGGTTCCCAAGCCAGTGCTCTAACCATTAGGCTACTCCTCCACTTGTATCATGTAACCATAATTTGGGTTGTTCTTTCCTAGGTGCATAGCTTTGCACTTGTCCACATTAAATTCCATCTGCCATTTGAACTTCCAGTCTTCCAATTTATCAAGGTCCTCTTGCTATTTTTCACAATCCTTTTGTGTTTTAACAACTTTAAATAATTTTTTATCATCTGCAAATTTGATCACCTCACTAGTTATTCCCATTTCCAGTTCATTTAGCCAGCACCCACCCCAAGAGAACAAACAATAAAAATATGATCGTCACCCCTCTGGAAAACAAGAAATCTAACCAGACTACCTCTGCTAGAGCACTTTTCCTCTCCGCTCCAACACTATGGAACACCCTACCGGAAGACATCAGATCGAAAATGGATATCAAGGACTTCCACAAAAAACTAAAAACTTACCTCTACAGTGAATGTTTTGGTCACATCACTTAAACCATACATAAACATTGGACCACGTACCACACCAACAGACTACTGTAAAGACCAATGTAACACACCACTCTTAACTAATATAAGCTCAGTTATCACTCTCCCATTTCTGCCCTATGCATTGTATATAGTTCCCCTTAATACAAGTTTACAAGTTTCACAAATATATTACTATGTTTATCTATGTTTAATGTAGCAGTCGACATTGTGATTACCTCCATTGTCATATGCATAAGTTAATGTTTTAATGTAAGCCGCTCTGATTGAAGGATAGAGCAGTATACAAAACTGTTAAATAAATAAATAAATAAAATAAATTTATTAATATGTTAAAAAGAAGCAGACACACAGCAGCACAGATCCCTGGGGTACTCCACTATTCACATTTCTCCAGTGAGAAATTTGGCCATTTAGCCCTACTCTCCGCTTTCTATCTTTTAGCCAGCTCCTGATCCACAATAGTACACAGCCTCCTATCCCATGACTTTTTAATTTTGCCAAGGGTCTCTCATGAGGAACCTTATCAGAGGCTTTCTGAAAATCCAGATACACTGTATCGACTGGCTCACCATTGTCTACCTGTTTATTCATATCATCAAAAAAATATTAGTAAGACAAGACTTTTCTAGACTAAATCCATGTTGGCTTTCTCCCATTAAACCATGGTTATCTATATATTCAGTAATTTTATTTGTTATAATCGTTTCTACCACTTTGCCTGGTACTGATGTCAGACTCGTCTGTAGTTCCCCAGATCATCTCTGGAACCCTTTTTAAATACAGGGGTTACACTGGCCATTCTCCGATCTTCAGGCACTACAGATGATTTTAATGATATTTCACATATTACTAATAGTAGGTCTTGCAATTTCGTATTTCAGTTCTTTCAACACCCTTGGATGTATATCATCCAGTCCAGGTGATTTGCTACTCTTTAGTTTATCAAATAGTTGTAATACATCTTCCTGGTTTATCGATATTTCTTTCAATTCTTCTGGTACATTACTTTTAAATACCATTTCAGGCATAGGCAACTTCCCTACATCTTCTTCAGTAAAGACCAAAGCAAAGAATTCATTCAGTCTCTCCGCTATGGCCTTGCTCTCTCTTAGTGCCCCTTTATCCCTCTATCATCTAATGGTCCAATTGACTCTCTCACAGGTCTTCTGCTACAAATGTACTGGAAAAAGTTTTTATTATGCACGTTTGCTTGCATGGCAAGCTTTTTTTCATATTCTCTCTTTGTCTGCTTTATAAACGTCTTGCATCTATAACTTGCCAGTGCTTACTGTATGTTGTTTCCCATTTTCATCATTTGACTCCTTTTTCCTTAATCTGAGAGATGCTTTTTAGCTAGAACAGCCTCCCTGACCTCCCCTTTAAACCATGCTTGCAGCTTTTTGGACTTCCTTCCAGCTTTCTTAAAGCATGGAATACAGCTGGTCTGGGAATCCAAGATAGTATTTTTAAACAACACCCATGTTTGATGTAAATATTTAACCTTTGCAGCTGCTCCTTTTAGTTTTTTCTTTACTATTTTCCTCATTTTATCATAGTCTCTCTTTTGAAAGTTAAAAGGTAGTACTGTGGATTTCCTTGCCATCCTTCCTGCATTTATTAAATCAAATGCGATCATGCTATGATCACTATTGCCATCTTTTATTTCTTGCACCAGATCTTGTGTTCCACTAAGGACTAGGTCCAAAATAGTGTCCCCTCTTGTTGGTTCATGAACCAGCTGTTCCAAGAAGCAGTCATTTATTTCACCTAGAAACTTTATCTCCCTAGCATGTCCAGCCGTGACACTAACCCAGTCAATACTGGGGTAATTGAAATCACCCATTATTATTGTGTTGTAACTTTTGTTAGCTTCAAAAACCCAGGGTTTTTTTTTAGAGTTTGGCAGAGAGCAATGCTTCCTCCAGTCAGGAGCCGACACGCATAAACATTCCCGCGGTTTGGGTATCTTCAAAGGGCACAAGTGCCGGCGTCCTCAGCATAGCGAATATTTTCATTTGTGCTGCAAAGCGGCTCACGCGGTAAATTTTCTTCTTTGTAGTTTTCAATTGCGCATTCATCTTCAGGTAAAAGATGTTTTTTCATTTTAATTATGTGACTGTTTTATAGCCCTTAAGACGGTTTAAATACATTACAAAATATGACAAATGATAACGTTTTACACTTGCCTCCCTATATGAATAGGCTCCTTATGCATTTTTAATCAAGTACCACATTACTCTTGGTTTCGCTTTCTAATCATGTTTTTGGATACAATATATACTCCTTGAAGCTTGGTTTCGTTTTTTAACTTTGCTCATGTTTGTAACACAATATTCATGCTTTTAACTTAAGACTCATGTCCTTTGATATAATATATGTTTCTTGGTGTTTTGTAAGTATTACACTTACCTCAATTTTGCATCTCAACCTTGCTTATGGTTTTTTAACATATATACGGTTTTTGATATAATGTACATGTCCTTTCACATCCTGCAAATGTGTCTCCTGGTTCCACAAAATACATACACTTTTGCAATCAAGTTTTTATAGCACTAATGTTTTTAAAGTGAAACGTTTGTTCTAGCTCACTCCTGCTTCGATAAATGATGTGTCTGATCATCTCTCCCTTTTCTTTCATTATAGCACAAGATCAATTTGAGCGTTTACGTTCTAATTTTACAAAGAGGTATTATTCATGAAGTTATTGTTTGTCTAATACACCCGTACATGTTTTGATTTCTTTTAAGTTTTATTAGTGTCCACTATTAATCATCTTTATCAATGGTTATTCATGACATTAATTTTTATTGACATTCCAACATTTATTTTATTAGTGTATGATGTGTTTATTTGATGGTTTTATGCTTTATTTATTTATTTCTGTTGAACCCTTTCTCTCAGGGCCTGCCCTCCTTCAATGAACCTGGATTCTTTTAGTTAATTATCTGAAACCTTCTAACAGCAAGGAAAAGAACAATTATTATTATTCCAGAGCTCTGAAAGGAAGGATCAGGGAGCCAAAGTAGGCCTTTCCATCTGAGTTCCTTCAAAGATTTCTTAGCCAGAGATCCAGCTTTTATTGAGAATTATCAGCTGACATAGTTAATTTGTAATTAACATCTGGTGATAGTCATATTACAAAAGTACAAGTCTAAAATAGAATCTGCTGATATCTTTGCCAAGCAACTAGTGAAAGCAGAAGTTACAAGGTTATGACTATATTCATTAGACACAGTAGGTGTCGCTACAAGTCTTTCACTAAACAAAAGCTAATTAGTTACACTTGTAATGTTTGCTGAATTTTTATTATTTATTCAAGTTTTGTTTAATTTCCAGTTATATGTTGACCTAAGGTCTGATTCTCGAAAAGTTCATGCTGACCTAGTTACTACTCTTCAACCTATCATCTTGCAGGATGAAAGGGGAAGCACTGTCTGTAACCATTGATTTTTTAGAGAAGCTGGCCTGTGACCCAATAACTATGTACACAGGTCTGTTAGCTAATTCTCTGATGCAATTGCTAACAGTACAGAAGAACAATCTAGTAGAGAAAAACTCTTTGATATTGCAGTTTAGCTTGTGAATTCCAATAAGCATATGTTTCATGTCCTGTTTCATGATTTTCTATACTATCACTGTCTGTGCCTACGTCCAGTATTCCATATGTACATTCACTGTCACTGTCCACCTCTAAATCCAAATTTCCATAGACAGGGTGATCCATAGTTGTATTTATTTTTATTTATTTATTTACATTCTCTTATATACCGCGCTGTTATGTGTGGTTTACATTGAACAAACTGAAATTACATTGAACAGGGCATTATAACTTGGAGATAACTATTTTACAGGGAACATGGGCTATGGAGGGTTAAGTGGCTTGCCCAAGACCACAAGGAGCACCTGTGGGACTAGAAACCCCAATCCTTCCAGCCCAAGGTTGCTGTCCTCTAGTGGGATTTGAACCCCTGACCTTCTGGCCTGAAGTACCTTGCCCCAACCACTAGGCCACTCCTCCACATATAGGTTACTTTAGTACATGATAACTCATCAATTTCTTTTATAGTCTCTAGTTTAGTTCTAGGGCCTGGGTTGAGGCGCCCTTTTCCACAATTTCTTAGGCAATAATTTTTACTTTATATTTATTTGTGATATGCTTTTTAATGATTTCATGTTTATTTATTTGTTTTATTACTTTTATGAACTATTTGTATATGTGTAAATTCATTTTGTTGATGTGTTTATGGATACAGTATGCCAGAATTCCCCTGAAGAAGAATATTTCAAAACACGGCCTGTGTCGGGCATTTATGGTGGTTTCTATTGATCTACAATAAAAGTTCTTTCTCTTATACCACGTTTTAGTACTGGGTCTTCTGTTTAGGTGGTATTGTGCTTTTTTGGTGGACCATTCAGTCAATCAGTAATACATTCCCTTTGCCTTCACCCTCCCCTTTTAACATGGAATTTATATCCAGAGAGATTCTACAGTGTATTTTGTTTCCTGCAAAACTTTAATCCTGTGTGAATCAATGTTCTCTCTAACATAAAGCGCAACCCCTCCACCAATTTGATCTACTCTATCATTGTGAATAGTTTGTACCTAAGTACATAGTGTCCCATTGGTTGTCCTCCTTCCACCAGGTCTCTGAGATGCCAATTATATATAATCTTTCATTTAGTACTTTATATTCTAGCTCTCCCATCTTATGTTTTAGACTTCTAGCATTTGCATACAGGTATTTTAATGGTTGTATTTTATTCATATTAATCTGGTTAGCAGTTGATAGAGTTAATTTGGAATATTTCAGCTCTGTCTGCTTTGTACTTAAGGGCATGATGTTCCAAGAGCTGCAGAGCAGAGATGGTGTCCATCTATCCAAGAAGGATCGAAATGTCTTCAGCAGCAGACTGGCTATCCTACTGAATAGGCTGTAATCTAGGTTCATAGGGGATGGATGAAGAAAGCCCCCCAGGTAAGTGAAACTTGAATACCTTTGTAGAAATGGGTAAAAGGGGCAACATCTTGAAAGCGGTGTGTATAACTGCCCATAGCATGGGAAATAAGATCTCAGATGTTGAGGCTTTAATGGAAGAGGATGACTTGGATTTAGTGGTGGGTACGAAGACATGGTTAACGGACAGCCATGACTGAGATGTAATTATACTGGGCTATACTTTATTCAGAAAGGACAGGGTAGGAAGAAGTGAGGAGGAGTGGCACTATATGTAAAAAATAATATTAAAGCTATAGAATTGGGGGTTATGTAATGCAGTGTATCGAGTACGACGTGTTGATCTCTGCTCTGGGGCTTCCCACCTGAACTTGCCGCACATTTTTTCAATTTGTCTCCCTAATCACCACCACTTCTGAGCTGTGGGATCCACAGCTACATGCTACCTCCACCACTCACTTTGGAACAGTCTGGCTGTGGATGGCGGCGAAGGTAGCCCACTGAGACAAAACTCGCATGCAGGAAACCAAGATGGCCGCCATATCGCCTGCTCCCTTGTAGGGAGCGGAGGGCTTGTCCATGGGAGCGGAGGTTCCCTGGCAGTGGTGAAGGCTCTTGATGAGCAGTTTTAGGCCCTGATGGACCAAATGAGCTAAATGACCCAAGCGGTCACCTACTTTAATGGCTGCATCATGCAAGTGGAACACTCAGCATTCCCAGGCAGCTGACATCAAACGCTTGGAAGAACTGGTTCACCAGCATGAGGAAAAAAATTGATGACCTCGAAAATAGAGGGCGACGGAAGAACCTAAGATTTATAGGTATTGCAGAGACTGTAAAAGATGCTGAGGTGAAGGGGTTCCTTGAGACGTGACTCCCTCTTAACTTACAGCTGGGGGACCAGATAGGCAAAATACAACTTGGCAGGGTCCATCGGCTCAGCCCATACTGGGACAACAACCCTCAGCCTTGGGTGGTGCTGGCGTGCTTCCATGTCTTTGCTCAGAAAGAAACGGTTGTGCGGGCAGCCAGGGGACGGCGAAGCAACAACACAACAGGCAAGATTACTCTGTGGTCCTGAGCCGCCAATGCTGGGAGTACTCACCACTCTGCAAACAGCTAATGGCAAGCAATGTACAATTTTCTCTGCTTTACCCTGCAAAGATGCACATCGGCTATCAAGGATATACCCAGCTATACACTAGCCCCCAGGAAGTCCAGCAATTCCTGAACACTCTCCCATCAGACTCATGAGGCTAACAGGAACTTTGGAGCAACAGAAGGCCTAGTGAAGTGGAAGTTAGAATTTGTGCTTGTACAACTGCAGCCCACAATGACTGGTGAAAGAGAAGAGGAACTGCCAGAGGACCCGGGAGGTAATGGGCTTGCTGGGATTCTGGTGCCCCGGTTTGTCTTCATCCCACGGACACACCCCATCCTGACATGATATGGAGCATAGGCAGGATCCCACTGGCAACACAGAGCTGGCATTTTGCTGGCGTGTAGCCTACTAGCTGAGCAGTAGACCTTCTCCTTAAGTTATATTCAGTTGTATATTGGGTGGGTGGGCAGTTATACAATTCGGGCTGTTTTGTTGCTGGGTTAATTATAATAACTGATAGTATCTATGAAAAGGTGACTTTGGGGGCACTGCCCATACCAACTGAAAAATCGCTTTGTTTTGCATTTCTTTTTCTTGCTTTTTTTTCTTTTCCTTTAATAAACCACTGTTTATACAGGGGAATATTCAGGGAATAGTAGAATAATAAGTAAGTGCATCCTTTATGCCAGGTTACGATGAGGATGCGATTGATAGTGGGTTTACTGGGGGAGCGGGTAAGCCCTTTAGGTGGAGTTTAGTATAAGAATGAGGAAAGTCACATGGGCATAGCAGTGAGGGAGGGGTAAGGATGTCAGTAGACGTAGAGCAGAGACCTTAGTTTAGATTAAGACACCTACTTAGGGGGAGAACATTCATAAGAGAAGATAGACCTCCTGGGAGAGATGGGTCTTGTTGGGGAAGCCCCAATGCCACTAAGGCCTCAGATAACCCTGACAGGGGTTAAACTGTGAACTAGGATGGGGAAGGAGAGAGGGGGAGGGAGAGGAAGAGAGGAGACTTAGAGGGAGGAGGGGGGAACGGGACTTATGTCAATACCATCAAGAGTAAGCAAGGGAAGGGTGGGAGGGGACCTCATCTTATCGGGTTTTGGGTTACACCACAGGGCAGGTTTTTTTTTTTTATTTTTTTTATACAAGTGTTTATGCTTGAAGGAGGGTTGAGGATGGGTGGTCTAGGCTGGGGGACCACTCTCACTGAAATGCAATATCTCTGTAATAGAGGATCTTGGCGTGTGAGGGTATCATGAGCCAAAATGTGACTCATAATATCCTGGAATGTTGGCAGCATTGGTTGTCTACTTAAGCGCCATAAGGTGCTACGTGCTTTGAGAGATAAACATGCTGATGTTGCAGTGCTCCAGGAAACACACATCGACAGCAGAACATAATAAAATACAACGCTGGTGGGTGGAATAAGTGTATGGAGCATCATCTGGCTCCAAGCAAGTAGGGATGGCCATTTTAATTTAAAAAATCCCTTAAATTTCAATGTGAACAGGTGGGTACGAGACCCCTGGGGATGCTACCTTAACTTGGTAGGACATCTTCAGGGCCTCCCAATCTTAATAGGGAACATCTATGGACCCAACCAATTTGAATGTGAATTTTTTGATGTGCTGGTGCAGAGCATGACAGTTCAGGGCGACAGAGAGGTCATTTTGAGGGACAACTACAATTGTGTACTTGACCCTTCTTTGGATCGGTCTCTGGGAGGCATGGATCAAGCTCTCCGGCAATAACGCCGGATTTTGGGACTCTGTGATAGCCAAGATTTGATTGACATATGGCGTAGCCTGCAACCCAGGGAGCAAGACTATTCTCACATGTCCTGCACTCATGGGATGTGGTCCCATATTGACTACGTCTTGATGTCCCAAAGGCTCTTAAACCAGGTTGACGATGCACATGTTGGTAATATACAAATCTCCAACCATGCTATGGTGTGGGTGGATAAGCAAATGTCCACAGCACCATATTTTGGGAGTTAGTGGAGGTTCCCTTTTTGGCTCAAATGGGATGCTGACTTTGTGTGATTCCTACGGGAGCAATGGGATCTCTTTGTGACTACCAGTGCTGACCAGAGACAATCCGGTGCTTTTTTGGGAGACCGCTAAGGCTTATCTTTGCAGAGTTCTAATTGGGTATGCTAGTCATAAGAATAAAGAGTAATCACTAAAAATGAAGTGTCCACTTACAGAGGGTAACTGTTGATCAATACAATATATATTTCCCTCCAGTTAATATCTAGGCTATGAAGCTTCCCTATTGCAACATCACATTATGCCTTGCTCTTATATAGCAACTTTTCACCGCAGATATTAGGGAATACAGAGGTCTCAGACTACTTATGGGAACAGCTTTATCAGACTGAGTCCTCAACCACTGTGCCCTTTTGCATCAACGACCTCTATCGTACTCTTCCCTTCTTTCTCTGCAGTTAATCCTTATAAGCATATCTGAAAGTCTGATCTCATATTTCTAGAATTAGTTGTGTGCATATCTGATCTCATTTTATTGCCCCGACGCCACCATCCGGCTCCGTTTGTGCGTTTCACAGACGTGGGTTTCTTCAGGGGGAAGTTGTATATCACAGCACTCAATATGGTATTGCCTCTCTGATCACACGGCATATTCATTAATTTCTCCAATATAGCACTACCTATGAAATGGTCACAATTAATTCAGTTATCATGCCTATCAATTCGCCATCATCTACAGATTATTTCTAGCCAATTCTTACAAAATCCCGTGCACTAACCTCTAAGGTTCTCTCTGCTTAATTCGTGGCTCAAAACCAACCGGTCTGGAAAAACGCCGCGCATGCGGAACTATGTCTCTACCGGCTTATAACTCTCACGTCGTTACGTGCTTCATTGACCACATTTAAAGGTCCATTAGAAAACCTTTACATTATAACGCTTCATTCCTGGGCCATGGATCTTGTACCACCTACACGGGTGTCATGTCCTACTTCACAAATGTATTCTGATGATTCATACATCGTAAGAATAGGTTACTAATCCATAAATCATTTTTGATAGTTTTCAATTTAGGATTGACTTAATGAAATAATCTGTAGATGATGGCGAATTGATAGGCATGATAACTGAATTAATTGTGACCATTTCATAGGTAGTGCTATATTGGAGAAATTAATGAATACGCCGTGTGATCAGAGAGGCAATACCATATTGAGTGCTGTGATATACAACTTCCCCCTGAAGAAACCCACGTCTGTGAAACGCACAAACGGAGCCGGATGGTGGCATCGGGGCAATAAAATGAGATAAGATAAGCACACAACTATTTCTAGAAATATGAGATCATGAGACTTTGAGATATGCTTATAAGGATTAACTGCAGAGAAAGAAGGGAAGAGTACGATAGAGGTCGTTGATGCAAAAGGGCACAGTGGTTGAGGACTCAGTCCGATAAAGCTGTTGCCATAAGTAGTCTGAGACCTCTGTATTCCCTAATATCTGCAGTGAAAAGTTGCTATATAAGAGCAAGGCATAATGTGATGTTGCAATAGAGAAGCTTCATAACCTAGATATTAACTGGAGGGAAATATATGTTGTATTGATCGATAAGAATAAAGAGAACAACCAGCAATTATGTGAACTGTGGAGGCGTCTAAGACGGCAAGACACATAGACAAACAGAACAGCTTACTTGGCCCTTCAGAGTCAATTGAATACCCTGATTCATGCTAGGGCCAAGCGCTCCATGCTTCATTACCTCTATGTCCTCTTTCCACTCTGGCCGATTGTTGTCTGCACTTCTCAAGGCCGCAGGGGGGCCCTAGGACAGTGCCTGCCATTTGGACAGGGAACAGATGTGTTTGTACAACACAGGAGATGGAAGCCACCTTCCTGGACTATTATTGGGAACTCTACTCCTCAGATGCTCAAGATAGTCAAGAAACTGATACTTACATGCAACGATGTAGTCTATGGCAAGGGAAATATGCATGAATAACATTACAGGTCCTTAAGGGACCATGGTGTCGGGGTGGAATAGGGATGCTGGACCTCCAGGCCTATAACCTAGCATGTTTGTTGCATTACTTAAAGGATTGGATCTTTGATACAGAGGAATACACACATTTGGATTGCAATCGAGCCCTGGTTGCACCGTCTACACTGTGCTATGTACTGCATGAACTCTTGAGCAAGCTGGCCTCCCAGGTGAGGAGTTCCCCCACTGTCTGTGCAGTTCAGCAGGTCTGGCGCAGGATCTGTCGTCATCTTGGTCACTCCTACTCACAATTGGTTTACCTACCACTGTTTGGCAATCTTGACTTCCTGCTGGGGATGTCCTCCTTTTGCCTTTGTCAATGGCGGTACAAGGGGATTCTGTCCCTAGACCAAATTCTGACCAAAGATGGGGAAATCCTATTGTTTGAGGAACTCTGAGCACAATTTGATCTGGGAAGAGGGGACCTCTTTTCCTACTACCAACTTAGAAGTTACATTCAGGGCTTAGAGAAGAGCAACTTATCCAGTGAGTTCTGTACTGAATTCGAAGACTTCTTTCTTTGTGAGGAATCAGGCTGGATATGGGTAGCTAGAGTACAATCTTCTTTTGTGACCCATACTTCTCAATCCTTTTGCCACCACTTAGCCGAAATGTGGAACGCTGACCGTGGCATGACTCTCACAGGTGAAACTCTATGGAAACGTATTGGTCGAATCCCGAGGTTTATGGCTATGGTCTCCCTACGGGATATGGAATACCTTATAATCAGGAGGGCATATCTCTCACTGGGTCAGTTGTGTGCGATTGGATACGGCAGGTGGACTCGCTGTCCTAAATGCAATGAGGACGGAGCCCCCTTAGTCCATCTATTGTGATCCTGCCCATTCATACAAGAATATTGGCATCAGCTCCATTCCTTTGCTGAGGCGGTTCTTGACCAGAGGTGGAGATTGACACCGCAATCCGCCCTTCTCCATGCTATGTACGGGGTAGAGGTTACGGGCCACAGCCGACGGTGCTGGTTGAAGCTGGCATGGGCCCTAGCCTCATGGGTTATTCTCATGGGCTGGAGAAGCACCAATCCCCCAAGTTACTGGCAATGGCGGAATGCTCTGCACCGGCACATGCAAATCGATAAATTATGGGCCAAGGCTGAACGCCGATGGGTACTCCAATTTCATGAAGTGTGGGATGACTATGTGCAGATGCTGCCCCCGTGCTGCTGTAGCTATGTCTGGAACAACCTCTAGGAGACCACCCAGGATACCTGTGGGGAAAATGGGGGAGGGTTGGGGAGGGGGCTGGAGTAAGCTACAGAATATCTAAGGAACACCGCTCTCTGTCTAAGGAAAACCCTTCAGTTTAACCCATTCTCCCAAAGGTGGGGGGGGGGGTCACCCATGGCAAGTTCATGGAGGGCTAAGGGGGGGGGAGGAAGAAAACACATAAAACTGTTGAACAAACTATATAGAATTATGTATGCCATATGGTAATTGGATTTGTATCTTTCCCTGAGTGTTGATATTTCTCTAATAAAACAGTTTTGAACGAAAGCTATAGAATTACTTCAGTTCAGGCACCATGCCATCCAGCTCAGTTCGCATTACCGTTACTTCCTCCTTAAGTTCTTTGAAGCAGCCCAGAAGCTCCGCACACATCACTTGCACCAGAGTTACCGCTGCTGCAGCTTACTTCCTATGACAGACCTCCTCCTTTGAGTTGTTTGTGTTGTTGCCACCCACCATTTTGGACTCCATGCAGCTCTCCGATTCTGCTCCTGCATATGCAAACTCTTTCAAGTCTGCCATTTTCCACCTTGTAGATATCATGTAACCTGCCTCTGCACTACTCCATCACCTCTCCGAAGTACTCCTGTCACTGAGAGGCCAAAATATTGCTTTTAATAGGGGATCTGTGCTGGATCAGTGATGTCACTTCCTCCCCAGTATTTTTTTTAATGTTATGCTAGATAATCATTTTCATTTAGGAAATCACCAGTGGCTTCAGTGTCTGATGGTCTTTGAAGGATTTTTTTCTGGGAAACATGGTCAGCATTCAGGTCGCCTTCCTTCTTGCTGGTGGAGAGGGCTCTAACTGATTTTAGACCTATTACTTCCATTTTAGATCCTATGCTGGCTTTCTTAATTAAGAATTTAGAACAAATCTTTAAGAGGATAGACTTATGCAAGGTTATGTTCCACATCTTTTGAAGCAGAAGGTTGACTCTCGATTCTTTGATTGTAGCTCATTATCGGCTTATGTCAAATATTTCCTTTTTTTTCTAAGATCTTGGAAAATGTTCTGTTGCAATTATTGCCATTGTTGATGAGAATCCTTGTGCTGCACTTAAGGCAACCTGGCTTTTGCCAAAGGCATAGCATGGAAGCATTGCTATTGAAGAAGGCAAGAGTAGATCTGGACTCTGAGAAAATAGCTTTTCTTTCCATGTCTTGTTAGTTTTGTCAGCAGCATTTGATTTGATAGATCATGATTTAATGCAGAGCTGTCTTTAGGAACTAGGGATTGCTGGCATAGTACTCTTGATTGTGATGTTTCTTAAAGATCACTTTTGACCCCAGTCTTTTTTAACATCTTTTTGTCCTCACTTATCATACTGATCCATTCCTTGGTGTGAAGCCCCTACTGTGTCTCTCCCATGCCATTTTGAATTCTGTCACTGTATTTGCCCCTTCCACTTCCATTGGGAGGGCATTCCAAGCATCCACCACCCTTTCGGTGAAAAGTATTTCCTGATAATACTTTTCAGTTTACCCCCCTTGCAGCTTATATAGTATATGATGGCAGATAAAGACCAGTATGGTCCATCTAGTCTGCCCAGCAAGATGGCAAGAGTAGGTGCACTTGCTGCCCCTTGCAGGTCACCCCTCCCCATGCCTTTGTTTAGGGTTGTACCCACCGCTCCGTGTAGGTCACTCCTATTTGTTGAGATATAAGAGATAGTTATTTTTATTTTGATTTTATCCTGTTGCTGTAAAGGGATCCACTTGGTCTGCCCCATGCCATTTTGAATTCTATCTCTGTATTTGCCTCCACCACTTCCATCGGGAGGGTATTCCAAGCATCCATCACCCTTTCAGTGAAAAAGTATTTCCTGACATTGCCTTTCAATTTACCCCCTTGCAGCTTCATGTTATTCCCTCTAGTTTTACAGTTTCCCCGTCTTTGGAAGAGGTTTGTTTGTTCATTATTACTCTAAGTATTTAAAGGTCTGAATCATATCTCCCCTGTCCCTCCTCTCTTCCAGAGTGTACATACTTAGGTCTTCAAGTCTCTTCTCATAAAGTCTTCTGGCACAGGCTCCAAATCATTTTGGTCGCCTTCCTCTGAACTGTTTCCAGTCTTTTTATATCCTTTGCAAGATACGGTCTCCAAAACTGAACACAGTATTCCAAGTGAGGCCTCACTAGTGACTTATACAGTGGCATTAGTACCTCCTCCTTTCTGCTGGTAATTCCTCTCTGTATGCAACCCAGCATCCTTCTGGCTTTTGCCATCACCTTGTCACACTGTTTTGCCACCTTGAGATCCTCAGAAACAATCACACCGAGGTCCTTCTCCTGGTCCGTGCACACCAACCTCTCGCCCCCTATTGCATACATTTCCCTTGGATTTGTGCTTCCCAAGTGCATGACACTGCACTTCTTCACATTAAATCTTAACTGCCAAGCATTAGACCATTCTTCTAGCTTTTGTAGGTCTTTCCTCATGATCTCCACTTCCTCAGGGAAGTCCACTCTGTTGCAAATTTTTGTGTCATCTGCAAAAAGACAGATTTTTACATTCAGTCCTTCAGCAATATCACTCACAAATACATTGCACAGTACTGGACCCAGGACCGATCCCTGGGGCACGCCACTAATCACCTTCATTCAAGTGAGTTCCGTTTACCATCACCTTCTGTCGTCTGTCAGTCAACCAATTTCTGATCATGTTCACCACCTTGGGACCCATCCCCAAGCTGTTGAGTTTATTGATAAGCCTCCTATGAGGAACAATATCAAAGGCTTTGCTGAAATCTAGGTAGATCAATCCATCGCATGCCCTTGATCTAGTTCTCTGGTCACCCAGTCAAAGAACTCAATCAGATTTGTTTGGCAAAATCATAATTTGGTAAAACCATGTTGCCTTGGATCATGCAACCTGTTGATTTCGAGAAAGTCCACTATTCATTCTTTCAGAAGCGCTTCCATTACTTTTCTCGCCACTGAGGTAAGGCTTACTGGCCTGTAGTTTGTCACTTCTTCCCAATTACCACTTTTGTGAAGAGGTACCACATCAGCCTTTCCCCAATCCTGTGGAACTTCTCCTTTCTCCAAGTATCTGTTAAAAACATCATTTGATGCCCTGCAAGAACTTCTGAGCTCTTACAGTATCCTGGGATGTATCCCATCCGGTCCCATGGCCTTGTCCACTTTTAGTTTTGCAAGCTGTCTGGGACTGAGCCAGGAACTGCCCCTAAAATAACCACATCTACTGTGTGTATTGCCCTTGGTTGATGCTAAAAATACTATATTGTAGAGTTTTCAACCAAGGGCAATACATACAGTAGTTACGGTTATTTTAGGGGCAGTTCCCGGCTCAGTCCCAGATGGCACATTCATTCTAATCTACATTAGAAACATAGACTATTGGTCCCTTATGGTAAAAGATTTTTTGAAGTTGCTATGTTTTGTACTTTGATACTGATCACATAATAGTTCTTTCCATTTCCTTTTTTTGAATGTTAACAAGAAAAGCTTTTTCTTGGTTGCTCCTGATGGTGACCTTTGCTCTCTGGTTTTGGAGCAAATTTTTGCTCAGCATTTTAAAAGGTCTGCAGGCTAAGCACATAACCTGTCTGATTAGAACCATGGTGTGCACACACATGAAACTTGTCAGGCAAGGTCTCTTTTTGAACAACCTTATATTAGATTTGTGGATACTTCCATTTTATGTATGGAATGCTCTTATCTCATATTGTGTTTTATTCAGCTCACAGAAACATTGACAATTGTTTTGAATTGGTTGGCTGTAGTTTTTTATAGGCGTCTTTACAATACAGTATTTGTCTTCTCCTCCAGATGCATTGTACTCTATTAAGTTATCACTTGGTGAGTGAACTAATAGCAGGGCTGGCTATGTACACAGCAATTCTCTTCCTCCCTTATGTACTCTTCATCCCTTACTAATGGCATTGTGGGTTTTTTACTTACTCAATAGCTTTTTAAGTATTCTCATTGATATTTCTATGTAGTTTCATTTACTTTGGATGATTTCCTTCCTTTCTATGTTACACAATGCATTTCATCAGCTTTTTAAGTTTTAACACTTATTTTATGGGTTCTTAAAATTTATTTATTTAGCCAGTTTTGTATACCACCTTATCCTTCAATCAAAGTGGTTAGGGATATAATGAGGGGGTCTACATTCAACATAGGTGACAAGACATACACCTATGGAGGGAGGAGTAGCCTAGTGGTTGGGGCACGGTACTTCAGGCCGGAAGGTCGGGGGTTCAAATCCCACTAGAGGACAGCAACCTTGGGCCGGAAGGACTGGGGTTTCTAGTCCCACAGATGCTCCTTGTGGTCTTGGGCAAGCCACTTAACCCTCCATTGCCCATGTTCCCTGTAAGTATTAGTGTATGTGTCTCATATCCCCGCATGTTAAATGTATCCCCCAATCGTGTTGTGACCGCTTTGATTGAAGGATAAGGCGGTATACAAAACTGTCTAAATAAATAAATAAAATAAATACATATATTTCTGGGGGTTGAGTCCCAGGTCTGAGATGTTGGTGTATTGTGGCTGGATCGGCAAGGCTGCGTGGATTGGGAGTTAAGGTACTTGTTCATATTATATATGATTTTTAATATTTTTTTACATATTGTTTGATATATATATTTTTTATACACAATTGATATGTTTATTTATTTATGTATTTATGCTTTTTTGTTTTTAATGTTTTTTTGAAGCTTGATCCCCCCTGAAGAAGGCCTAGACGGCCGAAATGCATTGGGGTTCCAATAAAGACCTATTGACAGCCAGCGTGTGTACCAGCTCCTTTGTCTTTTCAATTATTTTGCTGCAGGTACCTGTTGCTCTACCTTTGTCTTCTCATCTTCTATTGTGAGGACTGAGCCTTAGTTTCTGGGTCATAACCATAAACCCATGATCATTACCATCATTACCATTATCATTACCGTAATAATATTTTTGATGAAATCTGAGTCAGTCTATCTTCATTTTGGTCAGGGGACAGGAGTTTTGGCACAAATTTTGCAGACACACATCTCATCCCCAAATTGACAGTAAGAATGAACTGTACTGACCTGAAACTAATGTCCATGTCCTCAGCAAGCTAGTCAATCGATGATTTGAGTATATTGCAATATGCATTGCTTTAACTTTATCTTCAACCTTTATCTTTAACCTTTAACCTTTATCTTTAACCTTTAACTTTATCTTTAACCTGCTCATGGATAGCCTTCCAGAATGTTCATCACAGTCAACATTTCGGCAGCCCTCTTGGAAACATTTGTACCAGACAACCTCGAGCACGACTCGTGCATTCATCGCTATAGTCTTGCTGTAATTTGTCATAAGTCTCTTTGCACAAATCTCCAAGTTTCAGGCAGAATTTAATGCAAATTTGCTGTACTATTTTTTTCACTCATCATAAATCTGACGAACTGCTTTTACATCACACCGTGAAATCAATGGGGTCGCGGCTCCGATAACGATCGCGAACCGCTACCGTAGCTTTGTAAACAAGTCCCTAAATGTCACATGATTCAAAAAAGTACAGGTGTGCTGCAGCCACGCTACACTCTGCACATGCAGAACACATAACTAGGTCACTGCATGCTTAATAGCATCACGGTGTGATGTATAGTTATATAGCTACACAATAAGTCTCGATACTTTTTGATCACAGCTCGTACACAGTATTCTTCGCCAGCACCATAATTCAAAGGTATCAATTTTCTTCCCGATTAGAGCAATTAAATTTTGGTTGGATATATCTATTGCAATGGTCTTCCCTTAGGAGCACTGAAATGTCTACAATTGGTACAGAGAATGGTGAAACTTCTGTCTGGGGACAAGAGATTAGAATATAGATCAGTTGTTTACTTCTTCAAAAAGTAGGAAGACTAAGGGGCACACAATGAAGTTACAATGTAGTACATTTATGACTAATCAGAGAAAATATTTTTTCACTCGACTTGTAATCAAACTCTGGAACATGTTAGCAGAGAATCTAGTAAAAGCTGTTAGTGTAGCTGGCTTTAAAAGAGGTTTGGACAAGTTCCTGGAGGAAAAGTCCATAAACCACTATTCAAGAGGACCGGGGAAATCAACTGCTTACCCACATGACAAGCAGCAAGGAATCTGGATATCTTTTGGAAACCTGACAGGTACTTGTGACCTGGACTGGCCACTGTTGGACACAGGATACTGGGCTTGATTGGCCCTTGGTCTGACGCAGTATGGCATATCTTATGTTCTTATGCTCCAGTATTATAGAATTCATTATCACTCCAGCATAGATAGGGAATCTTCTTTTTCCATATTCAAGTCTGGTTTAAAAGCCTGTTTTTATCAGCTGGCCCGTGAAACCTAATCTTTCTAGGTTAAGTTCCCCTCCCTTTTCCCAATTTCCTTTTCTTATGGTTTGCTGGTTCTGATTTTATTTGTCAGTGTGTTTGCTAGGTGGATGAGTGCATTTTCTTTGGTCTTACTCATAAACCACCATGATGTCCTTGGGTGAAATCGGCGATCAATAAAGTTCTGTATAATAATTATAATCATAATAATAATAATACCCATGGAGAAAAATAATCCTAACAGTTACAGTATGTATATGAGTGTTAAGTTCCACATTAGGAAGTAGGAGGAGTGTGGAGGGCTTTGGGTAGGAAATTGGAACACATGGCAGTAACAGAAATGACCTTGTAGGGAGCTGATCCACCTTTCTGATAGGTAGGTGCCGTCAACAAAGTGAGCAAAATAAAACAAGATAAGATGACCCAGGTTGGTGGCATATCAGCAGAGAGAATCAGCATGTATTCAACAAATCGTAGCATTAACAAATGTACTAGAAAAGATTGCCTGACCTTCCATTTCCTTTCTATCCTGCCCCTTCATTACTATGCTAATATCAGCACAAACAAATCTAGTGAGTGTGTATTTCTTTTGCTACTGCCACTAGAACAGAAATTTCATATTATGGTAAGGTTACCAGATGTCCCTGATTTTAGAGCTGTGTCCCTGGCTCCCACCTGTTTGGCAGCCTCTTGTCCTTGATTACAGCAATGAGAACAGAGGGAGTAGAAAAAAGCATTATTTTCAAACAATTTTTTAAAAGTGTCATCAAGTAAATGCTGGCAACCCAGCAGCCCCTGGGTTTTCTGGTAAGATATGACCGGAAGTAGATTGACAGGCCTTTTCTACCGAGGCAGTGGAGAGGGTAAATTGACTTGTCCAAGGTCACAAGGAGATCCAGTGGGAAGGACCCCAATGTCTTGAGTAGGCTGTTGCTCTAACCATTAGGCTACTCCTCTATTTTCAATTTAGTGATTGGAATATGTCAGTTCTCACAATTCACATCCATTATCTTTATATTTTGCACAGTCAGGGGGAACTGCATCACTGTTTCTAATTCTTTGTGGCTTTGTCTGCTAGGAAGTGATATTGCTGCTGTTATGGGATGGACTGGGGGGAAGGGGGTCCAAGATAATGACTCCTCTTCTCTCCTCCAAGCCTTGTTTTTAAACCTGGAGCTAAGGTGTCCCTCTCTCTCTCTCCCCACAAACACTTTGGATAAGGGTCCCAGATTTGCCTGCAAAAAAAATCTGGTAACCTCACATTATATTACGGCCTTTTTATGGGTCCCTTTTTAATAATGGTTTATGGACCTTTCCTCCAGGAATTTGTCCAAACCTTTCTTAAACCCAGCTACACTAACAGTCTTTACTACATCCTCCGGTAACAAATTCCAGAGTTTGATTCACTCAACGTGTAATCAAACTCTGGAATTTGTTACCGGAGGATATAGTAAAGGCTGTTAGTATAGCTGGGTTTAAAAAAGGTTTGGACAAGTTCCTGGAGGAAAGGTCCATAAACCATTATTAAAAAGGGACCCAGGATATCAATGCTTGACCCAATACAAGCATTGTGGAACCTGTGTCTTTGGGGAAACTGCTAGGTACGTATGACCTATACTGGCCACTGTTGGAAACAGGATACTGGGCTTGATGGACCTTGGTCTGACCCGGTATGGCATATCTTATGTTCTTATGTTCTCTGCACCAGGTTAATCCTTTACTGAGTAAGCAAACAGACTCCTTTTCAGCCACAACAGACTTCCTTTCACTTCCTTACTCTTTTTTCCCATGCAGACTCCTATCCTTAAAGACCTCCACTCCCTTCCCAGGCTGGCCCTGTCCCCTCCAATTCACCTCTCTTCTGAAGTGGCAAATGGCCCAGGGGAAATTATATGAGTATTCTGGCTGCAATGGTGATGAGGTTTGTGAGTGAGTGCAGGGACCGAGTCGATTTGCTCTCAAAAATCTCAGCTCCTCCACCTAAGCTGGAGGGATGAGGCCTCTGTGGGCATCTGTGAGCCTGTGATCACCCATAACTTTCTGCTATTACCAGCAAATCCAGTACCAGTCTGATCCACTTCAGAAAAGACAAGGTGCAGGTCTGCACGGGAAGGGTGGGCTGGTATGGAGGGAACAGGAAAATGACCATGGAGGTGAGAAGGGGAAGCATTAGAGTCACATGGAATGAGATGTGGGTGTTTGTTGCTAGGGAGGCTGGATGTCAGTGGATTGTCCTCAGTTGTATTGCTGGTTTAAAGTTTCTGCCGACCACTGGCCTCTCTTAATTAAACTGTGTGATAAGGAAGCTTATCATAGCTCAGGAAGGGGCTATAGAAAAGGTGAAGTGTCTCTGAACAAGCAACCTGTCAGTGCTGGTAGAAATGAGAAAACAGAATTTTGCCATAAAAGACTACCAGTCCCAGAATGCACCAGGTTTCCAACAGCCATGAGAGGAGCTGAAGTGAGAAAACGTGTGTTCAATCAAAAGGGCTATGAGGCAATCCCCAAGCACTCATTGCAAAGGGCAGGGCTTGATTCAGCACAGCTGCGCTGTGCTAGGATGGAACACTCATCTCAAAGGGCAAGGCCTGATTCAGCACAGCTGCGCTGTGTTAGGGAGGAACACTCATCTAAGCAGAATAAGAGTAGAGTTTATTCTACAGATGACATTCTTCATGATCACCTTGGATATCCAGAGAATTGTCCTCAGTATCCTGAGAATCAGCTTGAGTTTGATCATCAGTTTCATCTGAAGGATCATCAGAAGCAGAAGCCAAACCGGACGGACAGAGAGGGAAAGAGAGCCTTTGGAAGAAGGAAGAGAAAAGCCTTTGAGAGGTCTAGAAGAGTCCAAAGCAGTACGTATACTGGGAGGTATTCCAAGGGCCAGCATACACCATTGGACTGGGGAAAGCCAGAGGAATGGTGCTGCAGAGCTAGGAATCACCAGAGGCTACCTGTGAGGGAGACGGCTGCACGTGGAAGGGACCCTAAGACCTGTGCCAGAAGGTATGTGAAGAGAGATCCAGTATCCAGGGATCTGGATTGGAAGGCTGGACATAAGAACTGGACTACATACTGGCCAGGCTATATAGAGAGGAACTCTAGCAGCAATGGAAGCTCAGGTATGAACACTGATCTATGCCCTAGCTATAACCTTGAAAGACAGCAGGGAAACAAGTATTCTCCTGAAAATGCTCCATTGAGAGATTCATCTGTGCCAATCCATGATATTGAACCCAATCTTGTTGAACAAGGGGGAATAATAGCAGATGAGGATCCTGTTTATATGGACTGCTCTCTATCTAAACTCCGTTGGTAACTTTCTGTTATAAAGTACAGCAACCATCACAAAGAAATACAAATTTGTTCTTTAATCTACTCAGAAAAGCTCCTGAAGCAGGATTTGACCCACACAGTGGAAGGCAAGCCAGCTAAGGGGTTTCAGCTGGTGACTGCTAGCAATTAAGCCTTACCTAATTGCTTGTGAGCTAGGAGAGAATCACTTCTGTATCTATGTGGGAAAGTAATCAGAAGTTAACCTGAAAAGAACAGTTTGTTTCTTGCTTTGTGGCTTTTCATTTGTTGTTTTCCTGATTTTGACTTTGTTTTTCCAAGTTAACACTGAAAGCAAGTTACCTAATTTATGTGCTACCAAGCATATCTGTGTTGGGAGAAATAACCCCATAAATAAATATCTTATTGGCTTTACCCAAGAGCACAATTAAATTATTGTCAGCAGCTGTGACCGGTGTGAATGAACTACATTGCCCACAATACCTTGCAAATCATATAGATATATGCACTTGACAAGACTGTGAAGATTCTCACCCAGGCAGCCGTCTGACAACTGTCACTTACAAAAACTAAGTCCTCACGAAACAGCAGTCAACAAATCACCAAAAATCAAAACACTGCCATCAGAAAAGCATAATGCTAATCCGTTATGAGTTCATAAAAACAAACAGAGAAGCAGCGGCTTCAGTGTCTTAATTAAACGGGACTTTGATAACAAGGCAGTTTGACAAGCAATCGCCCAATCCCTAAACAACATCATGTATCACTCCAATCCTCTCAATAAAGTGATTATAGAATGGTTCCAAAATTGACAATAATTTATAACCTGTCTTCTCAATATGCCGCTTAACTCCACACAGTCAAATATGGCCTCAACGCTGACAGCGTTTTGCATCTTAGCTGCTTCAGGAGGTAAACATTGGATGAATGCGGCACTTTAGCCTCTACTTTCCATGAGAATATTAGATGCAGCTAAAGTGCTGCATTTATCTAATGATAGCCTTTAGCTATCTATGTCCTTATTCATGGAATATGTATAGCCGCCAATATTTCTGAAACTGACTTGTACATTTTCCTCTTTTAAATCTGGCCTAAAAACCTAGCAGGCATTTGGATTTTGACTATACTCGAACTTCATTTCTCTTTCTGTCTGATAGCTCTGATTCTCAATTATTGCTAATTCCTCCCTTTTATGTTCTGTTTCTAATTTTCTTCCCATTTTAATATAATTTTTTGATTTATGTATGCTGTAAACCATTTTGATGGTTTTCTAAAAATAAACAAATAGACTTTGGCCTCAAGTCTACCACATCTGTTCTCATGCTGACTCAACAGGTTTTTAGGCCCTCTTTTGACTGGGCCACAGGCATGGTTATGGTTATGGTTAAAGCATTTGATATACCACCCTTTACTATGTGTATCAGAGTGGTTTACAGAAATATGCTAATAGGAACTTTTTATTCCCTTGTCCCTGAAGGGCTCACAATCTAAGCGTACCTGAGGCAATGGAGGATTAAGTGTCTTGCCAAGGCCACAAGGAGTAGCCATGGGACTAGAGACCCCAATCCCTCCAGCCTGAGGTTACTTGTCCCTAGGTGGGAATTGAACCTCCAGCCCTCTGGCCTGAGGTAGCCTGTTCCAACCACTGAGACACTCCTCCCTCAATGCATGCACCTAGTTTGTATTCACATCAATCCAGCCCTGCCTTGTCTATGCCTTCCCACTAACTAAAAGTTGTCCTTATTCCATATATATATGTGCAGTCATTGCTTGATGATTTCAAGTTATGTGCTGAGATCCCCAACATGATGCACCAGGAAAATGTTTATTTTACTGAACAGTATTTAATGGAAAACTACTGTTGGGGTAATATTCAGCCTGTGGCAGGCAGCAGTTTTTTAAATGCAGGCCATCTTGGGCAAAATCATTTGGATATTCAGCATCACTAACTGGCAAAGAACAGCTGCAGTCAAAGCAAAGCAATGGGTCCGAGCAGCCAAACTCAGAGCCATCAATGCAATGAAGAAACTGCAGTATACAAATAGTCCATTTATCCCTGTAAGTGGCTTTTAAAAATCTTCATTATGTAGATATTTACAAAAGAAAGTAACATATTTAAAAGTATGATGTCCAAATCTGCATCTTTATAGGATTGTTCTGTGAGGAATGATGTTGAGATGACTGCTGGGAATGTGAAGGGCGGTATATCTTAAAAATTAGAAAAGGTACAGAGAAGAGCCACCAAAATGGTAAAGGGGATGGAAGGATACTCCTATGAAGAAAGACTTTAAAAGTTAGGGCTTGGGTCTAGTTTATGTTTGGAAAAGGGATGGTTGAGGTCAGATATGAAAGAAGTCTATAAATTAATAAATTGAGTGGAGCAGGTAAACGTAGATCATTTGTTTACTCCTTCAAAAATGTAGAAAGACTAGGGGACACTCAATAATGCTACAATATAGAACTTTTAAGACTAATAAGAGAAAATATTTTTTCGCTCAACGAGTAATCAAACTCTAGAATTCATTACTGGAGGATGTAGTAGAAGCTGTTAGTGTACCTGGGTTTAAAAAAAGGTTTGAACAAGTTCCTGGAGGAAAATTCCATAAACCATTATTAAAGAGGAGCAGGGGGGGAAAAAGACGCATAGAGGATGAGGGAAATCCACTGCTTATCCTGGGACAAGCATTGTGGAATCTGTGTATCTTTTTGGGAACCTGGCAGGTACTTGTGATCTGGATTGGCCATTGTTGCAAACATGATACTGGGCTTGATGAACCCTTAATCTGACCCAGTATGGCATATTTTATGGCTAGTGACTTCCACTGAATATCCGGATTGTGCAGCCACTATCCGCATGGTAGTGATTTTCAGCCACTGAGTTGTCAGGATAGCACTTAGGACACCTTCTTTCCTGTCCTAAGTTGAGTGGAGTAGTCGTCTAGTGGTTGGGGCAAGGTACCTCAGGCTGGAAGGTCAGGGGTTCAAATCCCACTAGAGGACAGCAACTTTGGGCCGGAAGGACTGGGGTTTCTAGTCCCACAGGTGCTCCTTGTGGTCTTGGGCAAGCCACTTAACCCTCCATAGCCCATGTTCCCTGTAAAATAGTTATCTCCAAGTTATAATGCCCTGTTCAATGTAATTTCAATTTGTTCAATGTAAACCGCACTGATGCAGAATAGCGCGGTATATAAGAGAATGTAAATAAATAAATAAAAATAAATAAATCCAGGTAGTTATCTGGAGAGTGGTGCTGAAAATCGCAGCTATAAGGATAAATCTTGTCTCCACCCCGGGACTGCCCCAGTACTATCCGGATAATGCTGAGGCAATGTGTAATGATATTCTGTGGTACTATCTAATAGCCTCTCTGGTATCTCTGAATACTGGTTTAGGAATATCAAATATATAGTTGCCTAGTACTTAACTAGACAGCTTGCTACATCATAAAGCTTGTAAGATTTTCTTGGGTTTAGTTTATGTTTTCCATGTTGTTACTGTCACACCGCCTTCAGAAATGTTCCTCACAAAATCCTTTCAAGGCAGGAATATCATTAAAATAACATGTTGTCATCTGTTCTGTTGGCTAGTGTAGCTATGCTTGTTTACGAGCTGCTTCCAGGAATTTAGGTGAAATTACATGGAGGTTGCTGAGAGAATATAAAATTATCCTGAGACATTTTTAGTCAGTACAGCATATGTATTTTTATTTCACTTGGATACTTTTGGAAGATCGTTCTACGCAGCTTTAGCTGTTTTTGTCTAATATACCAATATAGACTATGGATTTAATGGCTGAATGCTTCTGTGCAGGTTAAGAGAGGTAAGACAAGCTGATGACAGTAAAGTGTGTTGACTAGAGAGAATGCAGTCATATCCAGCACACAAATGATGGCTTCCTCTGGTATTTGCTTTCTGTAAAGTAGTTCTCCTAAGTTGTTGCACAGATAGGATCAATCCTACTGGATCTCTCCCCCAGCATCCAGTAGGTCAGAGGAATAACAAAAAATACTGACTAAAACAAAGAACATTCAGAGTACAGCAAGTCCCCAAGAAGCTGTCAGCAGGAATTTGCAAACAGAGAGAGAATCAGTGAACCGAAGAGAGGGAGCCAGTTGCAGGATTTCAAGGGCGAAAGAGGAGAAAGCTCTTCTATTTTATCAACAGTTACAAAGTGAGGAGGGTAGGAGCTCTGCGAGTGAAGAAAAGAAGGTCAAGACAAGAAGACCTGGTGAAAGGGGAATATTTACTTAATGAGTCGTGAGAGCTATGCTTAATTTCATTTAGGGGTCATTTATTAACAGTTAAGGTGCTATAATGCCATTAATGCAGTTTATTTGCCAAGGGAGTCCATTGCATAAAATGTTTCCTGCAGCACCCACCAGGGGAGATATGATACAGTTGTAGTCAACATTACTGTTACCCTTTCAGTTCAACCCCTTAATGTCAAATATCTCCTAAAAAAAAGTGACCAGTGAAATGGCTTTGGACTATAGAAGAATCAAATAAAAGAAGACAAAATTAAAAATGGAAAGAGTAGGAAATAGTATAAAAACTGGGACATTGCCAGGACATGATTATTGTCAATATCTAATAAGACTACTGCAATATGCTTGAAGAAGGGCCGGGAGATTCAGAGGCCTGAAACGTGACGTTGGCATTTGCTGAAGGAGAGAGGGCTGGAGAGTTTGCCCGTATTTTGTGGTGATTATGACCGCATTGAATACTGGCTAAAGAATGAGGTTCGAGACCTATTGGCAGTAGAGGCGGTATTATTGACGTTCATTCACTACTCGGGACCTTTGGATCACTCAATTCCAGCTAAGTAATTCTGAGGATGATTGTGGTATTATCCCCCTTGGTGTGGTGTGAGGGGTTGTCCCCCCTTTTTTAAAGAATAAAACAGAGGATTTGCTACGAGAAAGGATAACCCTTTCAAGGCAAATAATCCAAGAAAAAATATTTTTTGTACATTTTCAAGACGTATAGTGGGCACGGGGTTTATCTCTTTTGTTTATGAGGACATGATTATTGGCACACTTATAAACAACTCAAATCAGTTTGAACAAAAGAACCACATTCCCATTGCAGTAAAATTTGATTGACCTGTGATCAATTGTCAGTACTCACATGACTTGAATCAACCAATGAATGATGCCACTAATGTTTAAAATGGCTACAAAAACTCCTTGTTCCATTTTCACAATGTGAAGACAAGAGCACTTCCTGAGACTGTCAGAAACACCATTATCATCAAACATCAATCTTCAAAGGAGTACAAGGCCATCTTCAAAGACCTTGGAATTCCTGTCTCTATAGTTCACAATGTTATTAAAAAGAAGCAATAACATTTTCTTCTGTGTATTATGTATCCAAGCTGACCCCCACGGAGACTGCCTCTTCACCCAAAGGGACTTCTCCTTTAATAGAATCCTTAAATGTTCCTGAGTTTTTGGAGTCTTCCCTAGATGTTATCTCACATCGGGTTACATTGATTGTTTCTTTCTTATCGTTGGCTGATAAGAACTTGGTCTTGCAGCTATACTTTACAAAAAAAGATCAAGCTTTTTGTGGGCATTCCATTCGGATCTTTCCGGATGTGTGCAGATCCACTCAAAAGCGTAGGAAGGCTATTCTTGTATTAAAACCTCGAGTTGTCGCTTTGGGGGCCTCTTTCCTATTAAAATATCCCTGTAAATGTATTATTATATTTCAACGAGTTAATTATGTTTTTCTTGAGCTTGAACAATTGGAGGCATTTTTGTTAAATAAGGAAAAAGTATGAGTTTGCTTACTTCTTGACCTAGTACTAAGGGGTTTATATTGTTTGGGAATCCAGTCATGTTTCTTAATGCTTGTTCTTTTTGGTTGTATTTTATTATGGTGATTTTCTTTCATTTTAATTTACTTAGTTTTCCCTAATTGTAATAGGGCAGTGCTCCTCTTGATGTGGACTTCATTATATTGCCTGTATAAATATGTTTATTGTAACATGTATATATAATAAAACATTTAAAAAAAAAAAAAAGTTTCTACTCATGGAATTGTCAAGAACCTCCCAGGAAGTGGTGGGAAGAAAAAAATGAATCCAAGAAGTCTTTGAAGTTTAGTGAGAACTGTTGGAAAAACACCATGTTTAACATCTAAAGAGTTTAAGGCTAACCTGGAGCAATCTGGAATGGTGGTTTCAATATGCACTATACATCACACACTAAACAAAGAAGGACTTCATACGCAAAGGCCAAGGAAGACCCCACTGCTCAAAGACACATAAAAAGGCATGCCTGATCTTTGCCCAAACCACCTTGAGAAACCACAATCCTTCTGGGAAAATGTTCTGTGGACAGATGAAACCAAACTTGAGCACTTTGGCAATGCAGACCAGTGATACATTTACAGGCCAATAAATGAAGCTTAGAAAGAAAAAAAACACCCTTCCTATAGTTAAATATGGTGGAGGTTCCATAGTGTTGTGGAGCTGTTTTGCTGCCTCAGGAACTGGAGGCCTGGAATGTAATAAAGGAATCATGGAGTCAGAGGACCACCAAGGTATTTTTTAGTTAAATGTTCTACCTAGTGTCAGAAAGCTAGGTCTACGTTGAAGGTCCAGCAGGACAATGAAGCAAAACATATAGCCAAAAGTACAAAGGAATGATTAAAAATGAAGAAATAGACTATTTTAAACTGGCCAGCAATGAGTCCTAATCTCAATCCAATCGAGAACCTTTTGAAAGAGCTGAAATCTGCCATTGGTAAGAGGAGTCCTGGAAATATTCATGCGCTGGAACAAATCGCAGTTGAAAAGTGGTAGAAATTACCAGCAGACAGATGTACGACACTTATAGATGGCTACACAAAACATTTGGAGGCTGTCATCACTGCAACCAAATATTAGTTAAGGATGAGATTATTCTTGTCCAGGTCATATTTTGTTTTTGTTTTTTTCTCAGAAATTACTACGTCTAAGCTGTATGACATTTTTTGTTGTATAGCTTTGAACATACTATTAAAATATTATGATCACTACAGTTGGCATATTTCCAATTATTTCTCAAAATATTGTACACACTATACCTAAAATGCAAGGGTGCCAATAATATTGACCACAACTGTAGAGACATTTAAATACTTGAAAGGCATTCATGCAAAAAAAAAAAAAACCTTTTACCAAAGACAGGAAAGATAGAGAATGAAAGGACATGAAATGAAGCTGAAAGGAGGAAAATTTAAAAGCAATATCAGAAAATATTTTTTTCATGGAAAAGGTTTATTGTTTATTTGACACTTTCTTTGTCGCCTCTCACCAAATTTGAGTAACGAGGCAATTTACAAGCTATTAAAAATGGAAAGAGAGAGAAGAGCTACAATAACAGGACACTTATAGGGGCCCTTTTACTTAGAGGTGCTAGGGTGTTGCTCACCTAACACATTAAAAGCGCTGAAATTATGGTGCTTTAGGTGTAACACCTCCATGTTAGCTGTCAGGGGTGTGGAAAGAATTTCTCCAGCAGTTTTATTTATTTTATTTATTTAGACAGTTTTGTATACCGCCTTATCCTTCAATCAAAGCGGTCACAACACAATTGGGAGATACATTTAACACGCGGGGATATGAGACACATACACTAATACTTACAGGGAACATGGGCAATGAAGGGTTAAGTGGCTTGCCCAAGACCACAAGGAGCACCTGTGGGACTAGAAACCCCAGTCCTTCCGGCCCAAGGTTGCTGTCCTCTAGTGGGATTTGAACTCCCGACCTTCCGGCCTGAAGTACCTTGCCCCAACCACTAGGCTACTCCTCCCTTTTATGTGGAGTTTATGTGGAGTCCTCTCCCTTAGCATGTCACATTAGTGCAAGTGTGCTTAACTCCATCTATTGAGGTAGCGTTAGGTGATCCTGCACTAATGAAGTTAGCGCATAGTGTGAACCTGGCCTTAACTGCATGGGGCACACCATGCCCACTGTCCACTCCTACCTCACCCACTCGCAACCCATTATAACGATGGTTACTGTGTCAGCACAGGAATCATCCCATGCTGTCTTGGTCCTGCACTAGCTGGCAAAGCGGGTCCCAACAGGCATTTAGTCGATGCCAGAACATACGTTGTCAACTAACGCCTTTTAGAAAAAGATCCCCATAAAGCCCCATTCTGGGAGCGGGTCGACTGGACACCCTGATGAAGATGGGGCTGTTAGGACCCAATTCTGGTCTGCAGGAACAAAACGTTCCTGTGGTTGACAGAATCAGGCCCGTGGACGGCCTGGCATGCCCCTTCCACCTGTGGGGACGTCCTCCCCGCAGGTACCCCAGACATCTGTGGCTCTGGCCCCCAATATCCCCGCCGCCCAACCCATGGCTGGCCTGCCATGGCCAGGATCGGGTGGTGGGGACCCCCCGCATCCGGCCCCAGCCCCAGGGGGGTGGTTGCCTGGCTCTGAATGCACAGAAAGTGCTGCTTAGACTACCTTTGAGGTGGCCTAAGCAGCACGTTACAACGGGCCCAGCAGGACATACAGGGCCGTGACCTGAATCTGTCCTGTACATGCTGCCAGGCTGGCCTGACCCCACTTGGCCCTGATCCCACCCCCTGCCGGCTCTCCCCATCCTGATGTACAGGGAGAACCAGAGGGGGAATAAGGCTCAGACAGCTTGCAGGGCTGCACGTCCCCCCAGGATATGCAGCCCTGCAACCCATGTTCGAGAATGAGGGCCATAGTATATTAAAAGGAGAGAACTGGAGGAACCAGGAAAACGAAACAGGAAAGAAGACTGAGATCATGCTAGGTGTCCACTATCCCGAAGGCAACCCATAGCAGCAACTGAAGGCCATAGGAGGAACAATCAAAGCAATGCTGAAAAGGCAGATTCAAAAAAGTATGTCTTTAAAGCCACCTTCAGTTTCAGGTAGGATGTTTTGCAGAACAGCATTCCAGAGGGAGGGGGGTACCAAGAAAAAGAACAAGGAGTTACATGTAGTTTCATGGTGGAACATAAGAACATAAGATATGCCATACTGGGTCAGACCAAGGTCCATCAAGCCCAGTATTCTGTTTCCAACAGTGGCCAATCTAGGTCATATATACCTAGCAGTTTCCCCAAGAGACACAAGTTCCACAATGCTTGTACTGGGTCAAGCATTGATATCTTCGGTCACTTCTTAATAATGGTTTATGGATCTTTCCTCCAGGAACTTGTCCAAACCTTTTTTAAACCCAGCTACACTAACAGCCTTTACTACATCCTCCGGTAACAAATTCCAGAGTTTGATTACACGTTGAGTGAAAAAATATTTTCTTTTATTAGTCTTAAATAGTTTACCCTGTAGCTTCATTGCATGTCCCCTAGTTTTTCTATAACGTTTACCCGTTCCACTCCGTTCATTAATTTGTAGACTTCTATCATATCTCCCCTCAGCCGTCTCTTTTCCAGGTTAAAGAGCCCTAACCTTTTTAGCCTTTCTTCATAGGAGTATCCTTCCATCCCCTTTACCATTTTGGTGGCTCTTCTCTGAACCTTTTCTAAAATCGCTATATCCTTTTTAAGATACGGCGACCAGAATTGCACACAATATTCAAGGTACGGTCTCACCATGGAACGATATAGAGGCATTATAATATCTTTTGTTTTATTTTCCATTCCTTTCCTTATCATACCTAGCATTCTATTTGCTCTCTTGGCCGCGGCTGCATACTGGGCCGAGGGTTTTAACATGGTATCCACAATGACGCCTAAATCTTTTTCCTGGGTGGTGGTTCCTAATGTGGAACCTTGCATCGTGTAACCATAGTTTGGGTTGTTCTTCCCTAGGTGCATAACCTTGCACTTGTCCACATTAAATTTCATCTGCCATTTTGATGCCCAGTCTTCCAATTTATCAAGATCCTCTTGCAATTTTTCACAATCCTCTTGGGTTTTAACAACTTTAAATAGTTTTGTGTCATCTGCAAATTTGATAACCTCACTCGTTATTCCACTTTCCAGGTCATTTATGAATATGTAAAAAAGCAGCGGACCCAGCACAGATCCCTGGGGTACACCACTATTCACCTTTCTCCATTGGGAAAATTGGCCATTTAGCCCTACCCTCTGCTTTCTATCTTTTAACCAGTTCCTGATCCACAATAGTACACTGCCTCCTATCCCATGACTCTTTAGTTTTGCCAAAAGTCTCTGATGAGGGACCTTGTCAAAGGCTTTCTGAAAGCCCAGATACACAATATCAACCGACTCACCTTTGTCCACCTGTTTATTCACTCCTTCAAAAAAACATAACAGATTAGTAAGACAAGATCTTCCTTGTCTAAAGCCATGTTGGCTGTCTCCCATTAGGTCGTGACTATCTACATGCTGAGTAATTTTATTCTTTATGATGGTTTCTACCATTTTTCCCGGTACTGACGTCAGGCTCATCAGTCTGTAGTTTCCCGGATCACCCCTGGTTCCCTTTTTAAAAATTGGTGTTACATTGGCGATCCTCCAATCTTCAGGTATTAGAGATGATTTTAATGATAGTTCACAGATTACTGATAGCACGGAGAGAATGGTCAGTAAATTTGTACCTTTTGAGCAGACAGCACGAGCTGACTCATAAGGAATGAGTAGAGAAAATAAAAGGCCCTACGGATGAGCATTAAGATCTTGAAACAGCAGCAATAGGAAACTGGAAGCCAGGGATGGTGTTAAAGTAACGTTGTGATGTGTTCATAACTTGGATGCATTACATAATGGTTTAACGGTTGTATTTTGAACAGTCTGAAGTCTCTTAAATTCTCAGTTATTAACCCCACAATAGATAGAATTGCAATAGTCAAGCACGAAAAGACAAGTGTATGAAGTAACATGTGTAGAGCGGGAAGATCAATGAAAGTCTCGACAGTACATATGCACCTGAGACAGCAGAAAGATACTTTGACAGTGAAAGAAACACGGTCATAAAAAGACAGATCAAAATCTATAGTGACTCCCAGGTATAAGAGAAATTTAGAGAAAATAATGGAGGAATCTGCAAGAGGTGGTGATACTATGGTGCAAATGGATGGAAAGCGATTCAGAGGGCTTGACATTTTGATAGCGATAACCATCTCAAATTCAATCTAAGTCCAGGAGGTGACAGTATTTAGACAGTGGTTCCTCGGCTCCCTGAGGAAGAAATGTTGTGCTACTTCAATCAAGCTGGCTCCCCGATCCTCGCCATCATTAGGATCTCTGGCTGAGGGCAGTGTGAGAAACACATGAAAACAGCAGCAAACTCTTCCGCTAGAACCGGAGCAGCTCTACAGTGTACCTTCCCACCAGAAGAGTAGAAGCTCAGCCGCACACAATAGAGCTGCTCCGATTATGGCGGGAGAGTTTGCCGCTTTTTTCATTTATTTATTTTATTTATTGCTTTTATATACCGCGCTATTTAAAATCAGTGCGGTTTACATATAACAGATTTGTGCATAACAGTCGCCTGCTGTGCATTTACAGTAAAACAGGAAGAAAACTTGGGTTTCAACTGGGGAAACTATGTACATCTATATACATTTATCTACAACATTAACATGAGATGATTGTGACTTACTGATTCCTGTGTCTCTTTTCATGTCTCTCTCACACTGCCCTCAGCCAGCAATCACTGATGACGGTGAGGACTGGGGAGCCAGCTTGATTGAAGGTGCACAGCATTTCTTCAGCTGGACATCAGGGAGCTGACTTGCTTGACTGACATATGTAGTTGCAAAATTAATTTCCCATGTATTTCCCCAGTTAAGAGGTTAATTCTCATGGTGATATTCTGAGGTTTAATGGTGTTGGTGTTGTGATAATAATTGAATGACCTACATTAAAAGTGAACAAAGCATTACTTATTTATTATATTTTCATATCCCTTCCATTATTAATCATGGCTGTGGAAAAGAAGTGTAGGCCGTATCTGGAGGAGTATTTGTCTTATGGCTTTGATGAAAGCCCATTTGATCGAAGAGAGCCTTTATGTCATATGTAACAGCTCATTTTCAAATTAAACTATGAAGCTATCAAGACTTTAGAGCATTTAAAAAGAAAACATCCTGATAAAATTGACAAACCCATTGATTATTTCAAAAATTTGAAAAAGAATTTTGAATGAAAAACTGTTCCTTCTTTATTTACAAAAAGTACACAAATAAATGTAGATGGAATGATTGCGTCTTATGAAATTGCACAAATCACTGCAAAAACTGGAAATGCGCATTCAGTTGCTGAAAAATTTATACGGCCTGCCTTTGAAACTCTTATGAAAACTGTGTTGCATCAAGATTCATCAAGTGTATTAAAAGCATTACCATTGAGTGATGATTCGATTCAGAGAAGAATTGATGAAATGTCAACTGATGTAGAAACCCAGCTTGTTGAAAAATTAAAAAGCAGAAAATTCTCAGTTCAAATTGATGAATCAACTAGTGAGCATAGAGCTATTCTTATGGCATACATCCATTTTATTTATTTATTTATTATTTATTTCTCTTATATACAACGCTCTTCAACATCAGCACGGTTTACATGGAACATTTAGGTTTTTACGGTGGGGGTTGCACCGTAATTACAGATAACAGGTAGCTCAACTTGGATAACCATAATTAACTATTTACACATATTTGAAACACATAGTAGTATTTACAGATTATACAACATTTGAGGGATGGTTACAGTGGACATGGAGCTTATTTGTGGGTAGGTCGAGATGGTGCACCTTCATTTGGGTAACATTCGAGGAAAAGGTGGTGCTTCAATGCCCTCCTGAATTTAGTTAGTTCCGGGATTGCTCGTATGTTGGGAGGCAGGGCATTCCAGTATCTGGGAGCACTGATACTAAAGGCCCTGTTTGCCGTTGCCTGTGTACACTGGGTCAATGTTTTGGGGATTGCCAAGGTGTTTATTGCTGTAGTTCATCTGGCCCTATTTGGGGGAGTTATGTGTGTGTGACGCATGCGAGTGATGGGGGGTGGGGGTGGGGAGAGCCCATTTATGGCCTTGAATGTTAGTAGTAATGTCTTGAAGACAATCCTCAGTGGATAGGGAGCCAGTGGAGACTTTTGAGGATGGGTGTTATATGGTCTCACCTCGAGGCCCCATTCAGAACTCTGGCTGCAGTGTTCATGGCAAGCTGGAGCAGGCTCAGGGTTGATTTTGGGAGCCCTTGGAGGATCGCGTTGGCGTAGTCAAGGTGTGGAATGGTTATAGCCTGGAAGATAGTTCTGAAGTCGTCTGGTTGTAGAAGGGGGCGTAGATGTTTGAGTGTCCTAATTTTATGATATGTTCATTTGACCATGTTGCCAATGTGTGTCTTCATGTCAAGTCTCTGGTCTAGTGTAACACCCAGGTAACGGATTGTGGGCTTGGTTTGCAGCTCTACCTCACCGACTTTTAGGTGGGTTGGTGGAGAGAAATTAGAGTTTCTGGTGATGAACAGCACTTCAGTCTTTTTGTGCTGTATCCGAAGATTCTGATTTTGAAGCCACCTTTCTACTGCGCTGAAACATTCTGTTAGGGGTGAGAGGTCAATCTGATCAATCTTGAACGGCATGTAGAGCAGGACGTCGTCTGCATATATCATGCATTCGATGTCGAATGAGAGAAATGGGTCACAGATGGGCTGCATGTAGATGTTAAACATTAGGGCTGAAAGGGAGGATCCTTGCGGGACACCTTGTTTCTGATGGAATGGTTTGGATGTGGAGGTTTCGGTTCGCACATGCTGCCATCTATCGGCTAAGTATGACTTGCACCAAGTTAGTGCTGAGCCGCAGATGCCCTTCTCTTCGAGCCATTTCAGGAGGGTTTTGTGAGATACTGAGTCGAATGCTGCGGCTATGTCTAGAAATATCAGGGCAACCCCCCGATGGATGTTATCTATTGTGTTGAGTATGTTGTTGAAAAGGGTGGTAAGTAGAGTCTCCACACCATGAGCTTCTCTAAAGCCGTGTTGGCAATGGTCAAGTGGTGCAGTGTTGTCGATGTGTTGTTGGAGCTGACATTGGACCTCCTTTTCAATTCACTTGGCCAGTATTGGAATGCTGGCAATTGGCCTATATGATTCCACTTTCTGGGAGTCAAGCTTGGAGTTTTTCAGCAGAGGTCTAATGGATGTGTGTTTGAGACTTAGGGGGAATGAGCCTGAAGAGAACGATGTGTTAATGAGTTTAGCTATGAATGGGCTAAACTCTATCCGTAGTTCTTTTATCCAAAAAGCCGGACAGGGGTCGGTCTGGGCAGTGGTCGTGTTGATTGTTGAGATTAAGTCGATGATTTGCTTAGTGGAGGGGGTGGTGAATGTTGTTAGTGTCGTTATGTTTGTTGGTTTATTGGTGCAGGTAGGGTCGGTCTTGTCGGTTTGGTATAATTTTGATTGAAGGAAGTCAGCATATTCTTGGGCGTGAATCTCTGTTTTTTGCTCCGGTCCTGGTTCTTTCGTTAGGTTCTTGACGAGGGTGAATAGGTCGTGTGGTTTATTTAGCGATCGCATTAGTGTGTGCTTGCCTCATTTTCTCGGATACCGCGGTTCGGTGAATTGTGAGTTGTAGGTTGTAAGCTTCCTGATCTTCGGTGGATCGTGAACACCTCCATCGCCTTTCGAGTTTCCTAAGTTTGAGAAGAGAGGTCTGCAGTTCGTTGGAGAACCAGGGTACCGTGGGTCTTTTCCTTGGGGTTTTGTTGTGTACTGTACATTGCGCGATAGTACTGAGACTGTCGTTCCAGCTGGAGACTAGCCTGTCGGGGTCTGTTGTCAAGCTTAGGAGGGGTTGTGTGTGGTTTATGATGGACTCCTTGTTGAATGGTTGGAAGCTTCATGAGGGTGGTCTCGTGGGGTTTGTCTTACTTTCAGGAGGTTTCATGGGCTTGTTATCCAAAGGAATTTGGAATAGGATTAACTTATGGTCTGACCATGGTACTTCGGTGTAGGTTGGTGAAGTGAAGTTGGCAGTGTTACAGGTAGTTAGTGGGGCAAAGATCAAGTCCAATATGTTTCCCTTTGTGTGGGTTGGTTCGCTGATTAGCTGCTGATAACCTAGGTCTTTGAGTGCATTTAGAAATGCAGAGGCTTGGGAATCTTGTAGCGTTGGCAGGTTGAGGTCTCCTAGTATCCAGTTTGGGGTGCGCAAGCTTGGAGTATTGCAGGCTAGCTCAATTATCGTGGCTAGGTCATCAGGGGATGATGTTGGGGCTCTGTATATTAGGTTGATGGAGCAGTGATTATTAGTTATGACTACTATGTCAAGGTTTGTTGAGTTGGTGCTATTGAAGAGGTTGAAATTGAGGTCTGTTTTTGTATGAGAACTCCTCCTTCCCTTTTGTTGCTTCTATGGCATCTATGGATTGTAAAGTTGGGAGGTAGAAGGTGGTTAATGAGTACAGTGTCTTCATTTGATAACCATGTCTCTGTGACCAGAAGCATGTCCAGGTTGTGCCTGACTATCAGGTCAGTGATGATAGGCCATTTCTTGCGTATTGAACGCGCATTTATGAGGGCGGCCTTTAAATCTTGGGGCTGTAGGATACCTTTTCTTGCAGTTGCGTTGTGTTTAATTGTGATGTGAAGCAGGTGCTGATAGGATGGGTAGCATATCGTCTGGTGCCTTGAGGGGAGGGTTTCTTGACCATCTCCTCCCGCCGCTGTGTAGGATAGGTATGTGTTTGTGAGTGTTGGTTAGGGCCAGAGTGCTGCTAATCAGCTCTAAGAGGAGGTACCCACAAATTATTGCTGTGATGGTGCGGGCCATTTTGTGGTAGAATTGCCTTTCGTTTAAGGGGCTTTAGGTGCGGGTAGATGGAGGATTGCTCTGATTCAGGATATTGCACAGGTGACAGGGTGGGATGGAACCTTTGACGTCAGGCAAATTAGATGTGTCAGAGGCAAGAATGAGATTTGGGATTGTACTATGGGTGGTACAGGTGGCACTTCGTTAGTATGAGCACTTATAGATATCGAATTTGCAATGGAAAGAATGTTACAGTATCCTACCTACAATAAGTAACAAATGTTGCAGTAGACTGCAGTTATCAAATTTGTAATGGAAACAATGTTACAGTATCCTGCCCACAATAAGTAATAAATGTTGCAGTAATCTACAGCACAGGTGACTATTCGCTAGTGTATGCAGTTGTGGTCAGCCAATTTACAATAGAGACAATATTATATCTAGGAATGCAATAGGGACAATCATAACTAGGAGACAATCATAATTAGGGATGAGGCAGGTAGGTAGCATAGCGTAATACTGGCAACCTAGGCAGAATAATACTGGCAACAGTAATAGCGGACTACTGGTGTGGTGACTTATGTTCAGTTAGTTAACGTGGCATATACTTGCAGTTCTTGTAGAGTCTGTAGAAAAGTGGCTGTTTTAGTTGTCGAGAGTGAGCTCAGCCTGGGGAGCTCAAGCTGCTGGTAAATTGTAGAGATGAGGATGGGTCCTTTTGAGGTAAACGACGATGGTTGGGGGTCAGGAGAGGTTTCTTATGTATCACGATATGGGCCGTTGCCTAAGGGCTGTGCCAAAGGGCCCTCTAGCGAGGCCCTCAGGCGCGGGTGCGCCTGTGGTGCTCCTTGTTAAATTTGCAGGGGACTGCCCCGATTGGGCAGCACGAGGCTGTGACAGTGCCGCTGCGGGCTGGAACTGGCAGCTCTTCTCCCTCCTGGGAGAGCGATGCAGCAAAGATAGATGAAGACTACAAACTGTCTGAAGAAATGTTGTTCCTAAAGTCTTTGGAAACCAACACAACTGGATCATCCATTTTTGAGGCTTTGAGATCTTGGTTTGATGAAAAACAAGTAATGAAAACTTAGTATCCTGCACAACTGATGACACTCCATCCATGGTGGGAAAACATAAGGGATTTGTTGCCCACTTAAAAATATATGTCCTTTGATTCTTACAGTGCATTGTGTCATATGCTGCCAGTCTTTTAGTTGCCAAAATTTTTAGTCCAGTTCTACATGAATTATTGGCAAGTTAATAAAATTAACTTTAAAATTAACAGTTAATAAAATTTAATTTCGCAGCAAATATGACTGACTTTCTAAGAAGTTTTGCAGTGATAACGAAGAGCAGCACATAGACTTATTTTGCATATGGAAGTTCAATGACTTTCAAAAGGAAATTGCCTAGCAAGATTTGTAAGTCTTTTTGATACAATAGTTAGTTTCTTGGAAAGTGAAGGGGAGGTAGATTTGGCAGAGGAAGTAAAGAACCACAAATGTGACATCTACTTTTTGGCCTAGATTTTTTGAAAGCTCATTGAAGTTTCACTTCAGCTTCAAGGCAAATTAAATACTTTGCCAGACTGTAAAAGTGTTCTGAAAGCTTTTACTGAAAAATTAGATATTTTTTGAACGAGTTTACAGAAGCACTTTAATAGCATGCACGAGTTACCAGAAATAATTGAACATCTCTCAGATCAAGCTCTTAAAAATTACACAGAATATTTATTGTCAATGAAAGAAGAACTGAATAGTCGATTTTCAGATTTATTTTCTTTTGAAGTTGAGCCATGGATGCTGGATCCTTTTGACTGATATAGAATCTGTCAGTGAAAACATCCAAGAGGAACTTATTGAGCTAAAATGCAATGACGAATGCAAATACAAATTTGAAAAAGCTGGAATGACTGTATTGTGGCTGTCAAATACAACTAAACAGCTCTATCCAAACACGTGGTCTGAAATGGCTAAGGTACCGTTGTGCTTTCCAACTTCATATTTGGTTGAATGTGGCTTTCAATAAAATATTGACAAAGGAAAGAAGTAGAACTGATATATGCATGCAAGGAGAGATAAGACTAAAACTCACAAATATCAAGCCAAACATTGAGAATCTAGTAGCAAGCATCAAGCACAAGGGTCACATTGAATAAACAACGTAAGTAAAATGTCATTTTAGTTTTATTAAGAATTGTTTTTGGGTAGGGGGTGAGATTGTTTTAAAAAATAACCAAAAGTGGGCAATAGGTGAAAAAATGGTTGAGAAACACCGGTATAGAGTATTTCCACTCAAAGCAAAACTTATTTTGACTTTCACACCTATCAAACAGAGGGGAATAACTTGCACAGAGTGGCAGTTACAACCCTAAACAAAAGAGAGGGTAACATGCATGGAGTGACAGGTAGAACCATAATCATCCCCCTGGGTAGACAAGATGGGCCATGCTGGTCTTTATCTGCCATCATTTTTTACCTTACTGTGTTACTCAGTAAATGTTAGTAAATGACCCCATTAATGCTCAAATGTAGTAAACTACCTTTTGAAGAAAAGTTTAGGATGGACATGTGGAGGCATATTTTAAGATGTGCGTCCCAGGCCTCTGTGTGTCCCAGGCCTCTGTGCGTCTGGTTGGAACCAAACACACAGAGGTAGATGGGATTCTGGTCCCACGGGACACATCTGGTCCCCACGGGATCAGAATCCCATCTAGGCCTGTACATGCAGTCCGGGACCTGATTCCAGTCTTCCTGCACATACAGGCCTCTGCCTGGATACCTCAGTCAAGGCTCCTGAATGGAGCCACGGCACCATGGCCAGGGTCGGGCTGCGGGGAATTTCCTGCATCCCCTCTACCCTTTGATGCACCCTAGGCCTGCCATCCCCCGCCATCTAGGGGAACCTATTCCAACTCAGAGGTGGAATAAGTTCCCCCGTCTACTCTGCAACTACAACTTGAACTGTTGGGTGTCAGTGAACTGAAATGGACTGGCATCGGGCACGTTGCATCAGATGATCACATGGTCTACTATGCTGGAAATGAAAGACAAAGAAGAAATGGTGTTGCATTTATAATAAAGAAGAAACTTGCAAGAACTGTAATGAAATACAATGCAGTCAGCGAACGCTTAATCATCTACGAGGAATGCCTATCAACACAACTATAATTCAAGTATATGCCCCAACAACAGCTGCAGAAGAGAATGAAATTGAAGAGTTCTATGAACAAGTACAAGCTGAAATTGACAGAACATGCAAACAGGATATCCTGATAGTCATGGGTGACTGGAACGCAAAAGATGGCAACAAAGAAGGCGCCAAAGTAGTTGGAAAATATGGACTTGGCAACAGAAATGAAGCTGGAGAAATACTGATAGAATTCTGCAAGACCAACGATCTATTCATCTCAAACACCTTCTTCCAGCAACACAAGCGGCGACTGTACACATGGACTTCACCCAATGGATTGTATAAAAATCAGACTGACTACATCTGTGGAAGTCAATGATGGAAAAGCTCTATAACATCAACAAAGACAAAACCTGGAGCTGACTGTGGTACAGATCATCAACTACTAGTATGCAAACTCAAGCTAAAGTTTGTCAGACGGCTGCCTGGGTGAGAATGTTCACAGTCTTGGCAAGTGCATATATCTATATGATTTGCAAGGGATTTTGGGCAATGCAGTCCATTCACACCAGACACAGCTGCTCACAATAATTAGTTGTGCTTGAGGGTAAAGCCAATAAGATATTTATTTATGGGATTATTTCTCCCAACACAGATATGCTTGATAGCACATAAATCAGGTTACTTGCTTTCAGTGTTAAACTTGGAAAAACAAAATCAGGAAAACAACATTTGAACTTGTCAGGCAATCAAAGCAAAAGAATAAAGACCTGGTTGGCAACAAACTGGTCTTTTCTTTCTGTAGGCTTTAGCTAATATTTTCTTAGCAGTGTATCAAACAACAAACAAAAGCCACAAAGAAGAGAAAAACTGTTCTTTTCAGGTTAACTTCTTATATCTTCCCACATAGATTCAGAAGTGATTCCCTCAGAGCTCACAAGCAATTAGGTAAGGCTCAATTGCTAGCAGTTACCCAGCTGAAACCCCTTAGCTGGCTTGCTTTCTACTGCGTGGCTAAAAATCCTACTCAGGAGCTTTTCTGAGTAGATTAAAGAACAAGTTTGTATTTCTTTGTGATGGTTGCTGTACTTTGTAACAGAAAATCACCAAAGGAGTTTAGACAGAGAGCAATCCATGTAAATACAGCCTTCATCTGCATCCTCTCCCCCTTCTTCAACAATCATGGGTTCAATATCATGGATTGGCACAGATGAATTTCTCAATGGAGCACTTTCAGGAGAATACTTGTTTCCCTGCTGTCTTTCAAGGTTATAGCTAGGGTATAGATCAGTGTTCATACCTGAGTTTCCATTGCTGTTAGAGTTCCTCTCTATATAGCCTGGCCAGTATGTAGTCCAGTTCCTATGTCCAGCCTTCCAATCCAGATCCCTGGACACTGGATCTCTCTTCACATACCTTCTTGCACGGGTCTTAGGATCCCTTCCACGTGCAGCCGTCTCCCTCACAGGTACCGTCTGGAGATTCCTAGCTCTGCAGCACCATTCCTCTGGCTTTCCCCAGTCCAATGGTGTATGCTGGCCCTTGGAATGCCTCCCAGTATACGTACTGCTCTGGACTCTTCTAGACCTCTCAAAGGCTTTTCTCTTCTTTCTTCCAAAGGGTTTCTTGCCCTCTCTGTCCGTCCGGTTTGGCTTCTGCTTCTGATGATCCTCCAGATGAAACTGAGGATATCCAAGTTGATCATGAAGATGATGATGAGGATTCTCTGTAGAATAAACTCTACCTTTATTCTGCTTAGATGAGTGCTCCTCCCTAACACAGCGCAGCTGTGCTGAATCAGGCCCTGCCCTTTGAGAGGAGTGCTTAGGGATTACCTCATAGCCCTCCTGATTGAACACACGTTTCCCCACTTCAGCTCCTCTAATGGCTGTTGGAAACCTGGTGCATTCTGGGACTGCTAGTCTTTTATGGGAAAATTCTGTTTTCTTATTTCTACCAGAACTGACAGGTTGCTTGTTCAGAGTCACTTCACCTTTTCTATAGCTCCTTCCTGAGCTATGATAAGCTTCCTTATCACAAGTTGAAAAAGAGCAAACCACTCATGAATGCAGCAAAATATGACCTTGAGAATATACCACTGGAATTTAAAGACTGCCTGCAAAATTGATTTGCTGCTTTAGATACAAATGACAGAGCTCCAAAAGAGTTATGGAATGACATCAAGAATTTTGTGTTGGAAGAAAACGAGAAGTTTATACAAAAGGTGAAAAAGAAAAAAACAGCCAAAATGGATGATGGAAGAAACTCTGAAAATTGCCCAGAAACGCAGAGAAGCTAAAGCCAGAGAAGAAAGAAAGAAAATCACAGAACTCAACAGAGATTTCCAACGTGCAGAAAGACAGGACAAGGAAAAGTACTACAACGACGCATGCAAGGAAATAGAAGCAGAAACTATTAGAGGAAGAACAAGATCTGCTTTCCTAAAGCTACGATAGTTAAAGAAAAAGTTCCAGCCTCAAATTAGAATGTTACAAGATGCTCAAAGTTCTATGTTGAATGATGCTGAGAAGATCAAGAAAAGGTGGAAGGAATATACAGAGTTTTTATATGATAAAGATCAAGTGGACCAACAGCCGTTTCAACCTGTACCTTATGATCGGGAACCATTGGTGATGAAAGAAGTTGAAGCAGCATGTAAAACCTTATCAAAGAACAAAGCACCAGGCATTGATAGCATTCCCATAGAAGTATTACGGCAAGCTGATGCAGCTGTTACCGTACTTACAAGGCTCTGCCAAGAAATATGGAAGACAACATCATGGCCAACTGACTGGAAAAGATCTGTGTTTATACCAATACTAAAGAAAGATGATCCAACTTTCTGTGGAAATTATCGCACAATCGCTCTGATCCCACATGTCAGCAAGATTCTACTAAAGATTATTCAAAAGAGACTACAACCATACTGGAACAAGAACTACCTGAAGTGCAAGCAGGGTTCAGGAAAGGGCGAGGAACCAGAGACATTGCGGATGTGAGATGGATCCTTGAAAGGACTAAAGAATACCAAAAGGATATCTATTTGTGCTTTATCGACTATGGCAAGGCTTTTAACTGTGTAAACCATGAGAAACTCTGGGCCACATTAAGCAGCATGGGTATACCAGAACACCTGATCGTACTCCTGCACAATCTGTACATTGATCAAGAAGCAACAGTTCGAACGGAACAAGGAGAAACAGAATGGTTTAAAATAAGCAAAGGTGTAAGGCAAGGCTGCATTCTTTCCCCCTACCTGTTTAATTTATATGCAGAACAAATCATCAGAGAAGCAGGATTGTATGAAGACAACAGAGGTGTGAAGATTGGTGGAAGACGCATCAACAACCTTCGCTATGCTAATGATACCACATTACTGGCTGAAAGTGAAGATGATCTGAAACATTTGCTTCTCACAATCAAAGAATATAGTCTCAAAATGGGCCTGCACCTTAATGTAAAGAAGACGAAGATCATGACAACTGGCATAATCAACAGGTTCATCGTTGAAGGAGAAGAAATTGAAATTGTGAACAACTTTAACCTATTTGGATCAACTATCAATAAGGAAGCAACAAGCAGTTAAGAAATCAGACGATACATTGCTCTTGAGAATCTTATCTAGGTCTTTCATAGCCATTCTGCCAAGAGCAGAGATGTCTCTCTCCATACAAAGATTCAACTTGTTCAAGCCACTTTCAAACAAAAAAAGAGAAGCAAATCTTCTTATCACACAATCCCTCTTTAGCAGAGCTATCAGCTTGGACGAAGGTCTCAGAATAATAAGGCTACAGTATAAAATGCATTGATTACATCAAACTTCATAAAACCATTTGCCCTTTCAAATCAATGACCTTCCCATTGGTATACTAATGCCAAATGAGCAAATACAACTAAAAAATGACTTAGCTTTCAGCACAGCTTCGAACAATCTGAAGCCGATGCCCCGACGCCTCACCCAAGCGCCCCTCAAACGTTTCACTTCACGTTTTGTCAGGGAGTGTAATTGCTCCAAAATTTTCAAGCTACAAATTTTGCTTCTCTTTTTTTGTTTGAAAGTCTTTTTGAAAGCTGTTTTTGGAATTTTGACATCAGTTTTGGTACGGTGGAGTGTTTTGTTATATTGGATTTTCACTCCAACAGTTGACCATTTTTTTCGTTGTTGACCACAAATAATAGTATTTCCAATAACATCATATGGATGTGAAAGCTGGACAGTGAAACAGATAGACAGGAAGAAAATTAATGCCTTTGAATTATGGTGCTGGCGATAAATACTGTGTATACCATGGACTGCCCGAAGAACAAACCAGTCGGTACTAGAGGAGATCAAACCTAAGCTTTCTTTAGAAGCTCAGATGACAAGACTTCGACTTTCATACTTTGGACACATCATGCGAAGAGAGAGATCATTAGAGAAAGACATCATGCTTGGCAAGATAGAAGGTCAACGCAAAAGAGGAAGGCCAGCAATGAGATGGATCAATACAATAACAGCAGCTACGGGTACCAGTCTGTCAACAATGAGCCGCCTGACTGAAGACAGAACACAATTTAGGATAGCTATCCAGAGGGTAGCCATGAGTCGACTCAAACTCGACAGCACTTAACAACTACTCCTCTGCCGTCCCTGGATGTACAGGGCTGACATCAGAATCAGCCTTGTACATCCAGGGTCGCAGACTGCCCACTGCCTGCCCTAACCCTGCCTCCGCACTGCCCCTTTCCCGCCCCCATTTAGCTTCCCCAAACAAACTCCCTGTTCGTACGGGGAGCTTAGTCGGGGATGGGAAAGGGAGATGAATAGACTCCATAGTACCATAAAATCTCAATAATCACTAATTCAAGTCTTAGCTTAATTAACATCATAAACATACCAGCATAAAAGTAATACAAAGCAACATTAAGAATAAATAAAAACCTTCCTGTCTCAAACATAAAAAGCAAACAGACACAAAATGAGTATATACATAGTGTGTCTAACATAAGCCAAACTTTGAATGCAATCTGCATGCAAGTAAGAATAATCCTGACATTTAGGATTAAGCGGGGAAGAGGAGAGAGTAGACAAGAAAATAAACCTATAGCCTTGGGAAAAATAGTCCAGGGAACCCTGTCTCGTCTGGTTAATTCTCATTTGAACCTATGAAGAATTTTAAGAGATATAGGAATGGAATGAAGATTGGAAACACTGGGTCCGATATTCAATTGGGACGACTATGTACCGTCACCGCCAACCTCTAACCCTGGATATTCAATGCCGGGGTCATATGCGGCCCTGGCATTGAATATCTGGGGTTACCACACAGATTCCGACGCTGCAGGAGCTAACCAGGTAACAGCGATATTGCACCACTACCCAGTTAGATCCCATGGGTAAAAATAGGCCAGCTTTTGCTACACCTAGTTTTACCCGCAGGTCACTAACTGGTTAGCGGTGCAATATCACCACTCCAGTTAGCGACTGTCGCCGCCCATGACAGCCCACAACACACCCCAATGCTAACCGCTTAGCATTGGGGTGTATAGTGGCATTAGTTTGGGATATTCAGCAGCACTAACTGCTGTTGACTATCCCGTTCAGTGGTATTTACATGGTTTATTGTGCCTTTCCAATATCGAGCCCATATTTTTTGACCCTGTATCATGTTCCTGCTCCTTTGGACTTCTAGCTCAGTCAGAGCTAGCCTGTATTTGGTCTATGACACCAAAAATATTCAAACATTAAATACCAATCAATATAAAAAAATATTTTTATGAAGTAGAAATTGTATGTTATCAAAAATAATATGATTTTTCAAAAACTTTTTCAGAAGAATGGGAAAAGATAAAAACACTTTACAGCAAAATCCTTTATTAAATTTCAATTATTTTTATATTAAATGAATTAGTTCAGCATTGTTTAGATTATTTTCATTCTTTTTTGTCTCTCTGCATTATGGCCATATTCCTTTTTTGATGCGGGAAGGTGATAGAAATAGATGTCTTCTATATATATTTATATTTAGCTCACACCTTTCCAACAGTAGATCAAGGTGAGTTACATTCGGGTACGGTAGATATTTCCCTGTCCCTAGGGGGTTTACAATCTAAGTTTGTACCTGAGGCAGTAGAAGGTTAAGTGACTTGCCCAAGGGCACAAGGAATTCCAGTGGGATTTAAACCCTGGTCTTTCTGGTCCTAGGCTGCTGCCCTAACAACTAGGATAATCCTTCATCCTAATAGTGTTAATGGGTCACTTGATTATACAGTATTTTTTTTTTAACTTTAGCTACTAGTGGAAGATGAGAGGAAGGTACAGTGTTTATCTTTTAATGTCACCCGATTGTAAGCATGAATTGCATTGCACGCTCAATCATCAGATCAATCTGTTTTTTGGATTATTATTATTATTATTTTGGATTTAACTTTTATGTCAGTAGAGCTGGGGATTGGACTTTTTTTTGATACTGCCTTAAGTTGATTGGCATTGATGTCATATTGGCTCCTGTTCCTGCTAAATTGGTGTTGACTCTTTAGAGCAGACACCAAGGAGCCTTTTTCAATATAGCACTGACCAGATAAGAGCATTGTAGTGACTTGCTGAAAGAGACACATCAGACCTAATGTCCACAATACAGTGGTTTCAAATCGCCCAGTCATTATCATCGAAACTGATTCTTACCAATGGCGTTTACTCTCATTTCCTTCCATTCATTTTCACGGAGATGGCGGGGCCGCTTTATCCAAATTTTGGGTATATGAATGGCATTTATCTTGAAATTCTTAAGGGTTATTTATTACACTTCTGAACTGCACATCTGAAAACACTCATTGCGGTTTACATAGTAAGCATACAATATATCAACATAATAACAACACAGTACAATTATTTCCTCACAGTTCTCCCCCAAAAGCTTGCACAAACAAGTATGTGGAAGGGAATTCCAGAGCACAGGAGCCTGAACCTGGAATATTCAGAGCTGACAGCTTGTCCCCTGACTATCTCTCAAACCCGGAACAGCCAATAGCCTCACGTCCGCAGACCACAAGGCTCGACTGGGGACGCTATAAAAGCTGTGGTTATAAGCAGGTGCCAGATCATGCAAAGATTTAAACACCAAAATCAGGAATTTATACCGAATCCAGAATGACATAGGCAATCAATGTAACTCCCTCAAAATAGGGGTAACGATCAAATTTTCACAGTCCCTTAATGATTTTAGCTGCAGTATTTTGTACCAATTGCAACCAAGCCAACTTCCTCATGGATAAATCCAGCAACAAAGAGTTGCAGTAATCCATTTGAGGAAGGATCAAGGCCTTTGTTAGTAGTATCAATTGCCCTTCAGACAGGTACAGAAACAATGTATGGAGCATCCGTAGAACCCCAAACAAGGATCTAATTGTCCTGGAAACATGATTGTGCATGGTCAAGGAGCTGTCCAGCCACACCCCCAAACTGTGACAAAGTCTGAAAATCCCATGAATTCCTCCCACTCCTCCACAGAAAGATCATCAATAGATCTGTTGGATGATAATGAGAGGAGTTCAGTCTTCTGTTAATTCAAGTTAAGGAACATCTATGCAAGGGAGTAACACCTGCACAACATCTCCATACATATACAATTTCAACCCCTTATTCCTTAAAGAACATAGTTACTAACCGTTATATTTAGGCGTGTTATCAGAGCGTATACTCCCGTATCAAGTACTATCATTATCGCTCTATAAAACCTACTCACCCCTATCTGGGGAACTTATTCTTTAAACAAACTTGCTATTAAACAAATGACCAGGTCTCAGACTTCCCGACACTTCAGATGCTAACTGCCAGCATCCTGGCGAAAGCAGTGCCACATAGCATCAATGACCTGTCAGATGTAAAGCATGTGAAAAAGTGAAAAAATGAAAAAATGACTTATCTTATAGATATCTAATAAAAAAGTTAAAACTACGGTTCAAAGAATGTGTGGTTCTCCCAATGCAAAATGACTTATCTTATAAATGTGATGAGAGTGTCTCAATGAATGCTGAATTTCTCCCGACGGTTCAAAGAATGTATAATTCTCCCAACGCTATCTCAGTAGTGCTTCAACGCATTTCTCCTTATCAGGATTCTTCAGGGGAAATAATTCCAAAACACATGCCCCCGAAAAGGGTTAATATATCCAAACAGTTTGTATAGAAAGGTTCCTTCTTTCAGTGACTCCCTACAAGTGCACAAGAACCGTTCAACACCAACCACCAATTAGAATTCATTCCTGAATAACTATATAATACAGTGGGATGTTATTCTCCAATGACATTACAAAATGGTAAAACTTACTAGCAATTGTATAACTCCCTATCATTCCATGCAAGATATTAACCATCTATTGATGCTGCCCGCGTTCTTCTGGAGGGTAACAACTTGCTTCCGGTTGTCTAAAAAACACCGCGCATGCGGACTCACTAATCTGCTATTCCTTTATAGGAAACCCCACTCATGTTAGCATGATGTAAAAATACCAACTTCCCAGACAATTAAACAGAGCATGCTTTCCATTCGATCATGTTATTCAATCCTGTTGGTTCTACTGATTGCAGCGTAAAAATCCACCTTTGCTCATGAAACACCAGGGTCTGTTCTAGTGTTTTGCCATATTGTCTTGTATGTACCTGCTCTATGGCAAAACATCTAAAATCTTCAAAAGAATGGCCAAGTGCTATGCTGTGTTGCACAAGTGGAGCCTCCTTCACTCGGCACTTAATACGACTTTTATGTTCTCCCAGACGAATTCTCAAAGACCTAATGGTCTTACCAATGTACAAAAGATTGCATGGGCACTGGATGGCGTAAACTACAAATGTAGAATCACAAGAGGTGGAACTACATAAGATATATGTCACATTATGATAGGTAAAACTCTCTACCTCTTGGTTTATCATACACATATTGCAATGACCACAAGGAGAATGCCCCCTCTTCGCGTCATTCAGTTGAAGAACAATTTTTTAAAGCGAGGTTATCCAACGTCTGTTGTAAAACGAGCATACATGAGAGCCTTATGTAATGATCGTTGGCTCTTGTTGGCACCCCAGGCACAAGTCAGACGGCATGGGATGGAGACTGCTACTGATAAAGTCAACCTAATTACTTGTTTTTCTCCTTTGAGCAAAGATATTCAAAATATTATTAAGAAACATAGTAGAATTCTGGGGATGATTCCGGGTCTCTGTGATAAGCGGATACGTTGTGTGTGGAGTAGGAGCACCAATTTGAAAGAGCGGCTTAGTCCATCCATTCTGCGTCCGGAGCATTCTGGAAATGAGTTACGTATCGAATTGGGAAATAAGAAATGCGGCACTTGCAGCATTTGTGCTATAACATTGGAAATAACGCATTTTGAGCATCGTGATGTCGCATATAAGCTGCGGAAAGCTACTACATGTTTGTCCACCTATGTAGTGTATGGGGTTCGATGTCCTTGCGCCATGTTGTACATTGGAAAGACTGTCCAATCCCTAAAGTCTAGGATGGGGGAGCATCGCAGCTGTGTGAACAACAGAGTCATGGAGGCACCGCTAGTACAGCATTGCAACATTGCGAATCATAGTTTTGATCAACTAAGATGTTTCGCCATAGATCGGGTTGACTTCCCTCGGGGAGGAAGGACTAAGGAGCAAACTCTGCTTCGCGAAGAACAGCGATGGATTTTTATTTTGAATACAGTTAGACCCCATGGCCTGAATGCCTTGATAGATTGGTCAGCATGTGTATAAAGGGATTTAACAAATGACGTACACCCAGGGGGAGGAGTTCTGTAAGAAGTCCACATAAAGCTTCCTATCAGCCCCAGATCGCATGCGCAGCGTTTTTTCGATTGAAAACGAGGTGAGAGTTTGGCAGATACAGTTTCCTTTTGCTTGCAGAGAATTAATGGAGAGGATATTGAAGGTATGTTTGAGTACCTGCTTTTGGGTGACTATGTAAACTGTTTTTTACATGAAACGAAGAAATAGCGTTTAGGATTTAATGTATTCTGGCTGTATTTTCTTTTACCTAGTTTGCAATGTCTATATGCAATCCCCTGAGGAAACACACAGTGTGAAACGCTTGTCGATTGAAAACGAGGTGAGAGTTTGGCAGATACAGTTTCCTTTTGCTTGCAGAGAATTAATGGAGAGGATATTGAAGTTTGCAATGTCTATATGCAATCCCCTGAGGAAACACACAGTGTGAAACGCTTGGGCGCCTTAGAAGCACAGTGTTGGGATTTGAATTGCAACCGCCAGCAAAAATAAAGGACAGCACTTCAGCAAAGTGAAAGATATTCCGTGTGGCATTGAAGCTAAGTACCAGCTATATGCTATCAATGCCTGGTGCTTTGTTCTTTGATAAGGCTTTCAATGCTGCTTCAACTTCTTCTTTCATCACCAATGGTTCCTGATCATAAGGTATAGGTTGAAACGGCTGTTGGTCCACTTGATCTTTATCATAAAAACTCTGTATATTCCTTCCACCTTTTCTTGATCTTCTCAGCATCATTCAACATAGAACCTTGAGCATCTTGTAACATTCCAATTCGGGGCTGGAACTTTTTCTTTAACTCTCGCAGCTTTAGGAAAGCCGATCTTGTTCTTCCTCTAATAGTTTCTGCTTCTATTTCCTTGCAAGTGTCATTGTAGTACTTTTCCTTGTCCTGTCTTGCTGCACGTTGGAAATCTCTGTTGAGTTCTGCGATTGTCTTTCTTTCTCCTTTGGCTTTAGCTTCTCTGCGTTTCTGGGCAATTTTCAGAGTTTCTTCCGTCATCCATTTTGGCCGTTTTTGCTTTTTCACCTTTTGTAGAGACTTCTCGCTTTCTTCCAGCACAACCTTCTTGATGTCATTCCATAACTCTTCCGGAGCTCTGTCATTTGTATCTAAAGCAGCAAATCGATTTTGCAGGCAGTCTTTAAATTCCAGTGGTATATTCTCAAGGTTATATTTTGGTGCATTCATGAGTGGTTTGCTCTTTTTCAACTTTAGCTTGAGTTTGCATACTAGTAGTTGATGATCTGTACCACAGTCAGCTCCAGGTTTTGTCTTTGTTGATGTTACAGAGCTTTTCCATCGTTGACTTCCACAGATGTAGTCAATTTGATTTTTATACAATCCATTGGGTGAAGTCCATGTGTACAGTCGTCGCTTGTGTTGCTGGAAGAAGGTGTTTGAGATGAATAGATCATTGGTCTTGCAGAATTCTATCAATCTTTCTCCAGCTTCATTTCTGTTGCCAAGTCCATATTTTCCAACTACTTTGCCTTCTTCTTTGTTGCCAACTTTTGCGTTCCAGTCACCCATGACTATCAGGATATCCTGTTTGCATGTTCTGTCAATTTCAGCTTGTACTTGTTCATAGAACTCTTCAATTTCATTCTCTTCTGCAGCTGTTGTTGGGGCATATACTTGAATTATAGTTGTGTTGATAGGCAATCCTCGTAGACGAATAGAGATTAAGCGTTCGCTGACTGCATTGTATTTCATTACAGTTCTTGCAAGTTTCTTCTTTATTATAAATGCAACACCATTTCTTCTTTGTCTTTCATTTCCAGCATAGTAGACCATGTGATCATCTGATGCAAAGTGCCCGATGCCAGTCCATTTCAGTTCGCTGACACCCAACAGATCAAGTTGTACACGTTCCATTTCATTCTTGACCACCTCCAACTTCCCTTGGTTCATGCTTCGTACGTTCCATGTTCCAATGTGTAAGACATCTTTACAGCTTCTGACTCTCATTTCATGCGCAGCTACATCAGCAGTCAGACTTCCCGAGGGCTTTGATCCAACCACATCATAAATGCTGGCTTTACTCTGAAAAGTCTTCAGCTCTTCCCCAGTAGCTAGTTGAGTGCCTTCCGACCTGGGAGTCTCATCTTCCAGCACCATAGCACAATTTGTTTTGTTGTAACTATCCATTGGGTGATCCAACTGACTGTGGAAATTATCGCACAATCGCTCTGATCCCACATGCCAGCAAGATTCTACTGAAGATTATTCAAAAGAGACTACAGCCATACCTAGAACAAGAACTACCTGAAGTGCAAGCAGGGTTCAGGAAAGGGCGAGGAACGAGAGACATCATTGCGGATGTGAGATGGATCCTTGAAAAGACTAAAGAATACCAAAAGGATATCTATTTGTGCTTTATCGACTATAGCAAGGCTTTTGACTGTGTAAACCATGAGAAACTCTGGGCCACATTAAGAAGCATGGGTATACCAGAACACCTGATCGTTCTCTTGCGTAATCTGTACATTGATCAAGAAGCAACAGTTCGAACAGAACAAGGAGAAACAGAATGGTTTAAAATAAGCAAAGGTGTAAGACAAGGCTGCATACTTTCCCCCTACCTGTTTAATTTATATGCAGAACAAATCATCAGAGAAGCAGGACTGTATGAAGACAACAGAGGTGTGAAGATTGGTGGAAGACTCATCAACAACCTTCGCTATGCTGATGATACCACATTACTGGCTGAAAGCGAAGATGATCTGAAACATTTGCTTCTCACAATCAAAGAACATAGTCTCAAAATGGGCCTGCACCTTAATGTACAGAAGACAAAGATCATGACAACTGGCATAATCAACAGGTTCATCGTTGAAGGAGAAGAAATTGAAATTGTGAACAACTTTAACCTACTTGGATCAACTATCAATAAAGAAGCAACAAGCAGTCAAGAAATCAGACGACGCATTGCTCTTGGCAGAATGGCTATGAAAGACCTAGATAAGATTCTCAAGAGCAGAGATGTGTCTCTCCATACAAAGATTCGACTTGTTCAAGCCATGGTATTTTCAATAACATCATATGGATGTGAAAGCTGGACAGTGAAAAAGACAGACAGGAAGAAAATTGATGCCTTTGAATTATGGTGCTGGCGGCGAATACTGTGTATACCATGGACTGCCCGAAGAACAAACCAGTCGGTACTAGAGGAGATCAAACCTAAGCTTTCTTTAGAAGCTCAGATGACAAGACTTCGGCTTTCATACTTCGGACACATCATGCGAAGAGAGAGATCATTAGAGAAAGACATCATGCTTGGCAAGATAGAAGGTCAACGCAAAAGAGGAAGGCCAGCAATGAGATGGATCGCTACAATAACAGCAGCTACGGGTACCAGTCTGTCGTCAATGAGCCGCCTGACTGAAGACCGAACACAATTTAGGATAGCTATCCAGAGGGTCGCCATGAGCCGACTCCGACTCGACGGCACTTAACAACAACAACCAGCTATATTGCTTTTTCATACGCTGCACTAAAGCCTACAAATATGATGAAGGATATTACGTATGGAATTGAAATTAAGTATTAGCTGGATTGCTATTCCCATGCGTTGCAGTAGAGTTTACCATACGATTAGCTGGAGGAGCAGTTCCTGACAGTTTAAAGAAAAATAAGAAAATCATATTGACTATTTTTTATGACAAAGCACAAAAAAATAAGAAAAGAACAGCTAAGAGAAAATCATATTAACTATTTTTTACGACAAAGCACAAAAAATAAGAAAAAAACAGCTAAGGTGTACGTAAAGAAAAGGTCATTGATGTGAACAGCAGCAAATAGTAAGGGTGGTGATCATAAAACCCTTTACAAACAGCTGCGGTTGTTTTTACTGAGACCTTAGTACACAACGTTAAATAGATGAAACCATAATTAATGTTTCTTTAGTTTCAAGTGGTGAATATTTGAGCAGATAACACGATATTAACGTATCAGGCCTTTCTTCTGAGGCAATGGAGGATTAAGTGACTTGCCCAAGGCCACAAGGAGTGCTAGTGGGAATTAAACCCTGGTCTCTTGGTTATCAAGCCAGTGATCGAACCACTAGGCTACTCCTCCACTCCTGAACATTCCACAATGTTACCCAAAAGAGGTAAGCTAGAAATGGGGCGATAGCTCCATAACTGGTAACATCACCGCCACTTTTTAGAACAGGAGTCACTATACCCTTCTTCGACACAGTTGGGAATATACCAAATGCCAAAGAACTGTTAACAATCTGCATCAGCTTCTCTGTAGTTAGGAGCTTATTTTGTCAATCTTCTCACTACCTAATTTTCCACCAACTCCCCCATTATCCAAACCACAGACAACTGGGGTAAGAACCCTAACCCCTTGAACCTCCTTCCCAGAAAAGCCAACCACACTCCCACTCCTATCCAAACCATAAATACCCATTCCCATCACAACATTAATTTTATCCTCTTCAAAAACCTGAGCTTTATACCCCATACCTCTTACAAAAACCACCCCCAAACACCTCTCCATAACCAGTGGGATACTTTCACCCATCCTTGATCTGCCTCTAAATAAAACCCATTCCAAAAGCAATCAATTCCTCAATCACAGTCCCCCAATCAAACACAAAAATTAAAACAACCCACAAAAGACCTTCATGCAAACCCCAAAATATTCCTGCCCTAACACCCATTGTTCGCACAGGGCACCATCACAGTTTCATTTGGTTCAATCTGCTGCTTCGGTGCCCCCTCTGATTTATAGAAAACTGAAAGTCTGGGGCCGAAGCAGCAGATTGAAACCATGACGGAGCCCTGGAGACAGAGGGCAAGTGCTGTGTTGCGGTTTCAGGGGCAATTGCTGCTGTGGTTAGCCTCAAAGAGGGATGTCCACTGTGGCAATGGGAGCAGGGGCACCCCTCCCCCCCCCAAGGGCTGTCCCTCTAGGTCAGTGTTTTTCAACCTTTTTTGTGCAAAGGCACACTTTTTTCATGAAAAAAATCACGAGGCACACCACCATTAGAAAATGTTAAAAAAATTTACCTCTGTGCCTATATTGACTATATATAAAGTAATTCTCTTGAATAGGAATCAAACACTCACACCAACCCCCCTCCCCTGCTGGTTCACACCAACCCCCCTCCCCTGCTGGTTCACTCACACCACCCCCCCCTCCACTGCTGGTTCACTCACCCACCCCCCTGTCACTTACTCACCCCTCCTGCTGGGTCACTCACTCACTTACCCCCCTCCCCTGCTGGTTCACTCACACCATCGCCCCCCCCCCTTGCTGGTTCACTCACACCACCCCCCCCCTCCACTGCTGGTTCACTCACACTCCCCCCCCCTTGCTGGTTCACTCACACTCCCCCTCCCCCTTGCTGGTTCACTCACACTCCCCCCCCCCCCCTTGCTGGTTCACTCACACACACACACACCCCCCCTCTGCCCAAGCTGCTGCTTCTGCTTTGTACAGAGCAGCGGCTGCACTACACTTACATTGAAAAGTAAAGAGAAACTGTGTCAGGAGCCCTCTGGTCATCGCAGAGCCCGAGGAAGTGATGTCATGGGGGCGGGCTCCTCACAGGCTGTCTTTCCTTTTCAAATTAACTTTATTGCAGCTAAAGTTAATTTGAAAAGGAAAGACAGCCTGTGAGGAGCCCGCCCCCATGACATCACTTCCTCGGGCTCTGCATGATCGGAGGGCTCCTGACACAGTTTCTCTTTACTTTTCAATGTAAGCGTAGTGCAGCCGCTGCTCTGTACAAAGCAGAACCAGCGGCTGCACTGCTATAGGGAATCACGATCGCGTTCGCGCCGCGGACTTCGGCACAAAAGCCGGTTTTTTGCTCTGGCCGCTCCCGATCTTGCGGCCAGAGCAAAAAACCGGCTTTTCAATGGCCGGTTTTACAACTGTGCCGGCAGCCGGCCTGGCCAAGGAAAAACCGGCCAGGCCAGCTGAAAACCGGCCGGTTGGCAACCCTAATTTGTGAGCCGAGGCCACATGTTACGGATGAAATTGGAATTTTTCCCACGGCACACCAGACAATATCTCACGGCACACTAGTGTGCTGCGGCACAGTGGTTGAAAAACGCTGCTCTAGGTGACCACCTAGGTCACCTAATGGTAGCTCCAGCCCTGCATGAAGAGTTGTCTATGGCTGTACAGAGCTGCCTATGTCTTGACCTGATAGATGACTTGGGGTCCCACAATGAAAGATTCTGCTCCCAACATTTCGAGCAAAAATACTCACTTGTCCCTTGATACACCTAGCATTCACTACAAAGTTAACAGAAAAGCTCACTCAAAAGTACGTCTGATCTGAACATATACATAATACATTCTCGCTAAGATGGAAATAAAACAAAAATAACATTTTGTGACTGACTAGAGACAGAAGACTGACAGTTCCTTTAGTGGTGGTCTCTTTCTCAGTGTGTTTATCACAGCTTCTAGTGACTTGGTTACAACTGGCTTTTGGTCTCATATGGATGGCCTCTTAGCTGGCAAGCTCTCTTTCTCGAGCATTTTCTGCAGAATGTCCCCCTCGGACATTCTGAGGTCTCTCTCTCTCTGCTGCTTTCTTCCAGATTCTTCTGGTCCTTGCTCTGGCTTCTTATATCTCTGTGGGCTGGGTACCTGCAGCCTGAAGTGCTTCTTACGGTTTCAGTCTTGGGTCTCTGCTCCTGCTGAGCTCTGCTCATTGCTGCAGCTCTCCACAGCTTGTGTCTCTCTCCAAACTAGACTCCCAGGCCCCGCTGCTTCGCAGCTTTTCTTCTGGCAGAACTGCTCCATCGCAGGCTGCAGCTCTCTCTTTTCTGTTCTCCTGTTTACAAAGACTTTAGCTTCTTTTTAGCTTTTGGCTTCTTTTCTGTTGCTTTATTGCCTTCTTTTTGTCTTTCACGTCATTTCTCTTTGTTTCTTCCCCTCTGTTCTGACTTATCTCACTTAGGGTTTTCTGTCCTCTACAGCAGCCAGCACGAGGCTCCATGTGCTACTTTCTGTTCTGGTCTTCTTTTTTCCACTCCTGTGTCTCTTCCTAGCTACAGCTGCTCTGATTCTGCCTTTGCTGCAACCTCTAGCTTTGCAGCCGTCCTTCCTGCTGCAGTCACTGGTCTTGCCAATGCTGCAGCTCCCTTGTTTCTGCTGTGCTCTCTTCCTGCCTCCCCTATAGCTACTGAATGGCCCACTTCTATATTCGGGGCCCAGAGCACTGTCACGGGGGAGTTCTGCTTTCAGCCCCCTCTAAACTGAGGCTGCTCCAGGGCACCAGCCCCAACTTCCTGGGTAAGAAATTTTTTTTTACTGTATGCACTTTTAAAGTAAGGGGAAAAGATGAGGCCACGTTACCATAAGGACAATAAGTACAAAGTCTCTATATTCAGGCTAATACACCACTAGGTAAATCTTTGAGGAGCTGAGCAGATGTGCTAGCACTGGCAGGAGGCATCAAAAGCAGGGAGGTGGGGGGGGGGGGGAGTGAGGGTGAGGGGAAGGAGGATGTATTGGATATCAGCAGCAGCAAGTGCATCCACAAACTGAACACAATACAACAAATCTAGATGATATCATCACCAACTGAAACCACACAATACATAACACTGCAGCGGCCTCAAACAAGAGGCTACACAAAAATGACAGACAGAAGGCACCATGGTACTCCAGTGAAATCAATAACCAAAAAAGGATACTAAGGAAGCTAGAGAGGTGATGGCGACAAACCAAAAACCATGAAGACCTATGGGAATACAATTCCATGCAACATAAATACAATGACCTAATAAACAAGTACAAACAATACTATAAGAATCTTACAATGGGTTCTCTTAACAAACCTAGAGAATTATTTGATGTTATATGCACACTCAATTAAGGAGCTCACCCAGAACAAAGATACCAACAATCTAAATCCCCAAGATATGGCACACTTCCTGGAACACAAATACAAAGCCACATCTACTCAAGAAGCTATTCAACTCGAGGATATACTCACACACCACAACAATCCTAAAATATGGAACACATTTCACATTCCTACAGAAGAAAAGCTGAACACTATCATAGCAAACCTTAACATGTCTACATCCCCACTGGATCCATGCCCAGTCCCATGGATCAAGCTTGCAAGGAAAACGGCTAGCACCCACATTTCTAAAGATCACACAGCTATCATTCACACAAGGTTACTTACCTCTCAACCTCAAACAAGAACCAGTCTCACTAATAAGCATCCCAACTCCTACAGGCCGATATCAAGCTTACTATTTATAAACAAGATCATAGAAAAGACTGTCCAACAACAACTACAAGACCACATCGATCACCATGCTCCACTTGACCCCCACCAACATGGCTTTAAACCAAATCGCAGTGTGGAAGTACTCCTTACTTCACTCCTGGACAAAATAATAACTGGCATATACAATGTAAGACAAAGCCTTATACTAATCTTCATTGATGTTGCATCAGCCTTTGATTCGGTGAACTCAGAACCCTACTAAGAAGCTACAAGAAATAAGAATCCATGGCACGATCCTGAATTGGTTCACCTCTTACCTAACTCACAGAAAACAGCAAGTCAAATCTGGGAAACACTATTCACAGCCATTTCCCCAACCTCAAGGTATCCCACAAGGCTCAGCCCTGTCAGCACTACTGTTTAACATTTATATGCAGCCTCTCTGCAACATAATAAAAGACCATAATATCCAATACGAAATCTATGCCGATGATATAATCATTTATATGCCATTCAACACAGACCAACCTGAGTGCACTCTGCCTTGAGGCAATGAAAGAGTGGCTCAACATACAAAGCCTCTCCATAAATTTCAAGAAATCAGAGGTCCTACATATCACGAGAAATACCACATTCGCTCCACCCAAAACGCTAAAAATCCTAAACCATGACTTAGAAGTCAAATTAGAGGTGAAATACCTTGGAGTCACCTTAGACCAAAATCTTATCTTCCAGTCACACATCAAAAAAACAACCAAGATAACGTACCACAAACTGAAGATGATACAGCAACTCAAATCATTGCTCGATGCAACAACTTCTGAACTGTCTGCCAAGCTATGATGCAACAACTTCTGCACTGTCTGCCAAGCTATGATAACACCTTTAATAGACTACTGTAATATAATCTACCAAGGCCTCCTGAACAAAGTAACACCCCCACAACAACGGGTCCAGAACACTGCAGCCCAGATATTCACTGCATCAGCAAAACATAACCACAAAACGCCTACACTACATCAACTTCACTGGCTACCAGTCCTGACATGCACCAAATTCAAAACATAACCGACCATCTTCTAAATCCTTCATAACTTATCTCCATCTATCCTCCAACAAATGATCATCAAGGAACCAGAGAATAGACTAAGGCAATCCTCAAATAAGAACCTACTATCCATCCCTAAAGCCAAGACGAAAGCAAAGCCGACAACCTGTAACAGAGCTTTTTCCTTATATGCTCCATCTCTATAAAATACCCTCCCTCAGAACACCAGATCCATCAAGGACCTCTAAGACTTCAGGATAGCACTAAAAACATTCCTCTTCAAGGAGCATTTTGGACCCAATACTTGATCATTCTAATCCATCCATCCAGCACTGCTTATTCCTCCCTATCCCCCGACCTCAAGTCTCCTGCAGCCTGCCACTAGCCTCCTAACTACTGCTTTGCAAGCCATTCCACCATCCCTCTGATAAATCCTTGCCCCACTCTAGTAATAATTTGCTCTTCTCGACCACTCTACCATCTCCCCTACTTAGTCATACTGGATCCCCAGCAACACATGAATCTCGTTCATCACTTGGCCTCCCCTTAAAAGCCTCCGAGTTATGTTCCCCTGTTCTATGTATACTTTCAGGTTGACGTTTAATGTAAACCACTTTGAATATAGATATGGGGGTATAAAAACTTGTTAAATAAATAAATAAATAAGTAAATAAAGCATTTTGGGGAGGAGCAAATTTTGAAGCCATTCAGGACAGTCAGAAACCTTGCACTGGCTCAGACTGTGGCTTTAATGATATGAGCAAATTTTCACACGTAGCCTCACCAAAATCATCACACATCCCATTTGTGACCCTATGAAAATTTAACCCACTGACACAATACTACCTAATTCCCATGAGAGCTTTATTAATGTGTCATTTTTAGCATTAAGCTTCCATTTCTAGGTATAATGAAGACAAGAGTGTTTTGCATTGCCTTCGGAGTAGTAACAGTTTGACCTGATAATGACACTGCAATGTGAGCTATGTAATTTTTAAACCGCTGAACTCTCATCTCCCTTTGTCCTATTGCAAATTAAGCTCTCACAAGATCCTTGAGACAAAGCAGACCTGCTTTTAAATTGATGGTTTTCAAAAACCTCTTCTATTCCGGAACTGGCAATTTTGGCTTGAAGCGGAGAAGGGCCCAATTGTTTCCAAAAACATCAAGCATGACATTGAGAATGGAAGGTTTTATTCTGGGGAGATGGAAAGGGAAAACTGCAGATGCTATTAAGTATTATATGCACTGTCTTCCAAAGGAGGTAGAATGAATATATAGACTTGTAGCTACAGACAGAAATGATTTGCTCAGCTTTAATATTTTTCTAGATTGAACAAAAATAAATAGAAAAATATAGTTGTCAAATAGGAAAACCAAACACATTCACCAAAGAGCTCAAACAAGTAATTTGAATAGTAGAGTACCTCAAGGATCTGTGCTGGCCCCACAGCTTTTTAACATATTCATAAAAGACCTGGAAATAGGAACAACAAATGAGGTGATCAAATTTGTAGATGACACAAAATTATTCAAAGATTTTAAAACACAAGAGGATTATGAAAAATTGCTAGTGGGCCTTGAGAAACTGGGAGACTGGGCGTCCAAATGGCAGATGAAATTTAATGCGGACAAGTGCAAAGTGATGCACATGGAGGCCGATTCAGAGTCTGAAGTCTGAGTCCATCTGGACATCCAGAAAATGGATGGGGCACATTTGTTCCCGATTTTGCAACTGCGGGAGCTATACGTTCCCGCGGTTGCAGAATCAGGGCACTTAGATGGCCCAGCGTGCAGCCTATTCAGGGGAGGGAGACGTCCAGGGATTTACCCAGCCAGCCCGCCCAATGCTCTGGCTGGTATGCCGGTGCTGGGGCATACCTGTGATCAGAGACGTTCAGAGGCCAGACCTAAATGGCCAATGTACGTCCCAGGGCCTGGCCACACCCCTGCCTGCCCCAGCACCGCTCCTCCCACCCCATTCAGCACTCCCCGCACAACGGCCTTGTACGTGCGGGGAGCAAGAAGTGCTGAATACGGTCCCGGGCCTAAACATGGGTTGGATGTCCAAAGCTGCTATTCATAGGTCAGAATCGGTCCCTTAGGGAAGAACCCAAACTAGGTTTACACGATGCAAGGTTCCACATTAGGAATCACCACCCAGGAAAGGGATCTGGGCATCATTGTGGATAATACGTTGAAACTCTGCCTAGTGTGCAGCAGCTAGGAATCATAAGGAAAGGAATGGAGAATAAAACCAAGGATATTATAATACCTCTGTATCAACCTTGAATATTGTGTGCATTTCTGATTGCCAGATCTTCAAAAGCACATAGCAGAATTAGAAAAGGTACAGAGAAGAGTAACAAAATGGTAAAGGGAATGGAAGGATTCCCCTATGAGGAAAGGCTTTAAAGGTTAGGGCTCTTCAACTTGGAAAAGAGATGGCTGAGGGGAGATATACTGGAGGTCTATAAAATAATGAATGGCGTGGAATGGGCAAACATAGATCAGTTGTTTGCAAAATCCAGCATGTTTCTTCGAGTCAATGCTGACTCCTGGAAACCCAGCAGCTCCTGTGTTTCTTGGCATTGTGACAGGAAGTAGATTGCCAGGCCTTTCTTTGGATGCAATGGAGGGTTAACTGACTTGCCCAAGGCCACAAGGAGTGCTAGTGGGAATTAAACGCTGGTCTCTTGGTTACCAAACCAGTGCTCTAACCATTAGGCTATTCCTCCCCTTCAAAATAATAAATGGAGTGGAACGGATAAACGTAGATCGGTTGTTTACTCCTTCAAAAAGTAGACAGACTAGGGAAACATGCAATGAAGCTATAATATAGAACAGCGATGGCGAACCTATGGCACGCGTGCCAGCTGTGGCACGCGAAGGCCTTGCAGCTGGCACGCGGGAAGGTCCGCCATCGAAAAAAAAACAACAACCCTGTCTGCTGCCGTTGTCGGGGCCGCCGCGGCAGAATCGAGCGTGCCGCGGGGCCCCCCTGTACCCACCGGCAGAGCCTGTCCTCCCCGTAGCAGCTCTCTCTTTGGAGCTGAAGTCAGACTCGCCGGCTTGCAGAGCGCGAAGGGAAGAGTTTCCCTTTCGCGACTCTGTTAAGCCCGCGGGGCTGATGGGAACTTCCCATCAGCCCCCGCAGGCTTAACAGAGCAGCGCGGGAACTCTTCCCACGCGCTCTGCAAGCCGGCGCGTCTGACTTCAGCTCCAACGCGAGAGCTGCTACGGGGTGGACAGGCTCTGCCGGTGGGTACAGGGGGGCCCCGCGGCACGCTCGATTCTGCCGCGGCGGCCCCGACAGCGGCAGCAGACAGGTTTTCTTTTTTTTTAATTTTCCCTGGGATGGGCTGGGATGGGCTGGGGGTGGGGGTTAGGAGTGGTGATGGGCTGGGCTGGGCTGGGCTGGGGGGCTTAGGAGTGGTGATGGGCTGGGCTGGGGGGGGGTTAGGAGTGGTGATTGGCTGGGCTGGGCTGGGGGGGGTTAGGAGTAGTGATGGGCTGGGCTGGGCTGGGGGGTGTTAGGAGTAGTGATGGGCTGGGGTGGGGGGGGTAGGATTTGTGATGGGCACTGGGCTGGGGGGTTAGGAGTGGTGATGGACACTGGGCTGGCTGGGGGGGGTTAGGAGTGGTGATGGGCACTGGGCTGGCTGGGGGGGTTAGGAGTGGTGATGGGCGCTGGGCTGGGGGGGGTAGGAGTGGTGATGGGCGCTGGGGGGGGGTTAGGAGTGGTGATAGGCGCTGGGGGGGCTTAAACTAAAAATTGAGTGATGGGGGATTAGGACTGGGAGTGGGCTGATGGGGAGGTTAGGACTGGAAATGGGCTGGTGGGATTAGGACTGGGAGTGGGCTATGGGGGGCTAGGACTGGTAATGGGTTGGGGGGGTTGCTAGGACTGGAAATGGGCTGAGTGGAAGGGGGCTTGAACTGCAAATAGCTGTTGGGGATGGGGCTTGGAATGGAAATGGGCTGAGGGGAAGTGGGGGGCTTGAACTGCAAATAGCTGATGGGGACGGGGCTTGGAATGGAAATGGGCTGAGGGGACGTGGGGGGCTTGAAGAAGGGAATGGATGCTGGGTGAGACTGGAACTAGAAGGGAGCTGATGTTGGGGGAGGATTAGAATGGGATGGGGCTGGGAGAGTAAAATGGAGAGGGGAAAAATATTTTGTGTAGGAGGGATGAAAAATCTACAATTGGCCAGGTATTGGGAGAGTAATTGGGGATTGAGGATGGAGGGGTAAAATTTGTGTGGATGAAATAGGAATGAGGAAAGAGCAAAAGGAGAAAGATTAGTATGTTAAAGCAGATGTAGAGAGAGAGAGAATGGAAAAAAAACTAGAAGAGAGAAGAAAGGACAAATGGACAGCAGACGATGGAGAGTTAGCAGAAAACATGAAGAAACCAGAAGAAAATGGCTGGACCAATTGCAACTGAAAAAAAATGCACAAAAGGTAGAACGATATCTCTTTATTTTGAATTTATTAACTGGAATATGTCAGCTCTGGGAAATGTGCATCATTAACATCTGCGCTTTGTTTGGTACAAGAGGAAATTCCTATTTGACGTTGCCACTTGTTCTCTTTCCCCAGTATTCACTGAAATGTATTGGTTTAATATTTGCAGTGTTGCCTTTTGATAGGTAGGGTATGGTGCTTTGTGAGTCCTGGTAATGCTGTCAGGATACAGCGGGTTTGCTATGGGTTCTAAATGGGCAGCGTTTGTAGTAGTTCCTAATGTGCCTGGCGGTTGGCACTGGATTATAGTAATGTAGAAATCTTTTAGTCTTTCTTTATCCATACACTCATTAAGAGACATGTTTACTAAAAGTTAGTGTATGGTAACATTATGCAAATATTTATGCAAATAAGACCACTTATGCAAATGACGTGCTGGCACTTTGAGGAAATTCTTTGGTTTTGTGCGGCAGTTTGGGCACTCGGGCTCAAAAAGGTTAGCCATCACTGATATAGAACATTTAAGACTAATCAGAGAAATATTTTTTCACTCACCCGTAATCAAACTCTGGAATTAGTTACCAGATGTAGTAGTAAAAGCTGTTGGTGTATCTGGGCTTAAGAGGTTTTGGATAAGTTCTTGGAGGAAAAGTACATAAACCATTATTAAAGAGGACTGGAGAAACCCACTGCTTACCCCTGAGGCAAGCAATATGGAATCTGTGTACCTTTTGGGAACCTGACAGGCACTTGTGACTTGAATTGGCCCCTGTTGGAAACAGAATACTGGCCTTGATGGACCCTTGGTCTGAACCAGTATTGCATATCTTATGTTCTTATGTTTTCAATCGGTCCATTTTTGCTGCTTGGGTAATCTTTTTATAGTAAGGGGTTGATATACAAAAGGGTTTATGTGAGTTACTGAATCCACATTAACCCCACTCTGCAAGATATTCAGTGGCATTAACTGGTTAGTTCTTTCTGAATATCCCCACAGACCCAGGGCCGGCCCGTCCATTGAGCAAAAATGTTGTTTGCACAGGACCCCGCATTTCAGGTGGCCCCGCGCAAACAACATTCTGCCCATCAGCCCAGGAAAATTTTAAAAGAAAAAACAAACTTGCTGCTGCTGCTGCCATCGTGGCAGCGGCAGAATCAAGTGTCTCCTGCGGGGCCCCCGCCCGCCCAACAGAGCCCTCCCTCGATCACTCTCCTCGGCGCGGTTTTCAGAGCCGCAAAGGGGACTCTTTCTCTCTTGCGGCTCTGTTAAGCCCACTGGGGCCGATGGGAACAGGCATTTCCTGTTTCCCATCAGTCCCAGCCGGCTTAACAGAACTGCGAGAGGGAAACCATCCCTTTGGGTTATGGGGGGCTAGGACTGGAATTCGGCTGATTGGGGGGGTTAGTACTGGTAATGGGCTATGGGGGGGGCTAGGACTGGAAATGGGCTGATGGGGTGTTAGGACTGGTAATGGGCTATGGGGGGGCTAAGACTGGAAATGGGCTGAAGGGGGGGTAGGACTGGTAATGGGCTACGGGGGGGGGGGGCTAAGACTGAAAATGGGCTGATGGGGGGTTAGGACTGGAAGTGGGCTGATGGGGGGGGCTTAGGACTGGTAATGGGCTATGGAGGGGCTAGGACTGGTAATGGGCTGAGTGGAAGGGGGGATTTGAACTGCAAATAGCTGATGGGGATGGGGACGGGGGCTTGGAATGGAAATGGGCTAAGTGGAAGGGGGGCTTGAACTGCAAATAGCTGATGGGAAGGGGGGCTTGGAATGGAAATGGGCTGTGAGGGGAGAGAGCTAGGACTGGAAATGGGCTGATGGAGGTGCTAGGATAGGACTGGAAATGGGCTGTTGGGGGTGCTAAGATTAAAAATGGGCTGTGGTGGGGGCTTGGAATGAAATGGAGTCATGGAGGGGCTAGAACTGGAAGTAGGCTCATTGGGGGCTTGGATTGGAAATGGGCTGAGTGGAGGGGAGCTAGGATTTGACGGGCTGATGGTGGGGCTAGGAAAGGACCAGAAATGGGCTGATGGGGTGCTGGGATTGGAAATGAGCTGATGGAGGGACTCGGATAGGACTGGAAATAGATGGGGGAGCTAGGACTGGAAATGGGCTGATGGGGGGCTAGGACTGGAAATGGCTGATGTGGGGGCTAGAAGGGAGCGGATGCTGGGTGGGGCTGAAACTAGAAGGGAGCTGATGTTGGGGAAGGATTAGAATGGGATGGGGCTGGGAGAGTGAAATGGAGAGGGAAAAAATATTTTGTGTGGGAGGGAAGAAAAATCTTCAATTGGCCGGATATTGGGAGAATAAGTGGGGATTGAGGATGGAGGGGTAAAATTTGAGTGGATGAAGTAGGAATGAGGAAAGAGCAAAAGGAGAAAGATTAGTATGTTAAAGCAGATGTAGAGAGAGAATGGAAAAAAACTAGAAGAGAGAAGAAAGGACAAATGGACAGCAGATGATGGAGAGTTATCAGAAGACACGAAGAAACCAGAAGAAAGTGGCTGGAGCAATTGCAACTGAAAAAAAATGCACAAAAGGTCGAAAAATATCTTTTTATTTTGAATTTATTAACTGGAATATGTCAGCTCTGGGAAATGTGAATCATTAACATCTGCGCTTTATTTAGTACAAGAGAAAATTAATTTAGTTTTATTTCTACAGTGTTGTTGTACATTCCAAGTTTGGCTTTTGGGGTTCCCAGTTTAATTATTGTCTTCCTGTTTCTAAATTGTGATTCCTTGTTTGGTGATGGTCTATGTTCTGCATGTGTAACTGAGTTGAGGTATTCTGTTTATGTAATTCCTATTTGACTTTGCCACTTGTTCTCTTTCCCCAGTAGGTCACGTATTGTTATTCTCTGAAATGTATTGGTTTAATATTTGCAGTGTTGCCTTTTGATAGTTAGGGTATGGTGCTTTGTGAGTCCTGGTAGTGCTGTTAGGATACGGCGGGCTTGCTATGGGTTCTAAATAGGCAGTGTTTGTAGTAGTCCCTAATGTGCCTGGCGGTTGGCACTGGATTATAGTAATGTATTAATATTTTAGTCTTTCTTTATCCATACACTCATTAAGAGGCATATTTACTAAAAGTTAGTGTATGGTAACATTATGCAAATATTTATGCAAATGAGACCCCTTATGCAAATGGAGCCCCGCACCGAGTCTCCGCACATGGCCCCACACCCCCTTGGGCCGCCCCTGCACAGACCACCCTAGAAACTTGTGGTTATTTTCCGGGAAGTCCATGGGAGAAGCTGGGAAAGTCCCAGCACATAAAGATAGGACATGCCATTCTAACTTTATACATATCTTGCTATCTGGTTAGTGGCCAAATATTTATTTATTTATTTAACTGTATTTCTATACCGCTTTTTCTTACAATCAAGGCGGTTTCACAGCAAACAATCAAAAGGGGTGATAGTGTTTTTCATGCAGTGAAGGATATATCGTGACTTGTGTGTATGTTGTGTTGTGTGTTTGATTATGTTGAGCTATGTACATTGTGCGCTATGATACATCGTGTTTTATAGTATTGTTGTTAACCAGATAGCAAGACCACCTGCAAAACCAGATATTCAGCGCTGGATGCTGAATAGGCTCCGGCACGGAATATATAGTTTGATTTCTGGCCTCGGCAGTGAAGAGCTTCAGCAGTTTCGGCTGCTGTGGTCTGAATATGTACTCCTAAGATTTTATTATACTGTATTAAAAATCCTTTGAAATTAATAGCTGCAGATCAAACCAAACCAGTCAAGCCATGGCAAGTTTTGTCTCACTAATCTTCTATACGTTTTTGAAGGTATGAACAAAGATGAGCTGGTGGATATAGTGTATCTTGACTTTCAGAAAGCCTTTGACAAGGTCCTTCATGAGAGACTCTTGAGGAAATTAAAAAGTCATGGGATAAGAAACAGCGTACGATTGTGGATTGGAAAGTGGTTAAAAGATAGAAAACAGGAAATAGGGTTAAGTGGTCAATTTTCTTAATGAAGAAAGATGAACAGTGTACTTAAGAAATCTGCGCTGGGCCCGCTGCTTTTTACATATTCATAAATGAACTGGAAATGGGAATAATGAGTGAGGTGATCAAATTTGCAGATGACACAAATTTATTCAAGTTGTTAAATCACAAGAGGATTGTGAAAAATTGCAAAAGGACCTTGAGAAAATGGGAGACTGGGTGTCCAAATGGAAGATAAAATTTAATGTGGACAAGTGCAAAGAATAACCCAAACTATAGTTACATGATGCAAGGTTCCACATTAGGAATCACCACCCAGTAAAAGGATCTGGGTGTCAACGTGAATAGTGCACTGAAACCCTCTACCCAGTGTGCAGCCATGGCCAAGAAAGCAAATAGAATGCTAGGAATAGAAAACAAAACAAAGGATATCATAATGCCTCTGTATCGCTCCATAGGGCAAACGCACCTTGAATATTGTGTGCAGTTCTGGTCATCATATCTAAAAAAGGATATAGAGGAATTATAAAAGGTACAGAGAAGAGGGACAAAAAACAATAAAGGGGATAGAAGGATACCCCTTCGAGGAAAGGCTTAAAAGGTTAGAGCTCTTCAGCTTGGAGAGGAGAAAGCTGAGGGAAGATATTATAGAGGTCTATAAAATAATGAGTAAAGTGGAAAAGGTAAATGCAGGTCAGTTGTTTACTTCTGCAAAAAGTAGAAAGATGAGGGGGCATGCAATGAAGCTACAATGTAGCACGTTTAAGGTTAATCAGAGAAAATATTTCTTCATTTGGCACATAATCAAATTCTGGAATTCATTGCCAAAGGATGTAGTAAAAGCCGTTTGTGTAACTGAGTTTAAGAGAGTTTTGGACAAGTTCCTGGACGAAAAGTCCATAAATCATTATTAATGTGGACCGAGGAAATCTACTGCTTACCCCTGGTATGTCTATCTTTTGGGAACCTTACAGGTATTTGTGGTGATTGTAAATGCTGATAAGCAGGGACTGTCTCTTACATGTCTGTGCAGCGTTGTGTACGTCTTGTAGCGCTATATAACTGATGGAATGGGATTTAGGAAGATCAGAAAGCATAAGGGTAAGGCACAGAATTCCTCTTGTAAGACTATAGTTACTAGACCCATGGAGAAGCACATTTCTGCTAAGATCTCTTTGTTGACAACTCAGAGAGTGAAGAAAGTGGGAGATGTTTAAGCTTCATGGAGTATACTCCTCTACCAAGGCCTGTGTCAGTAGACACTTCCTTCTATGAGACTAGTCTGTGGATGCAGATTGTGTCTTAAGAGATACCTCCTTCTCTTAAGGTTCCACTAGGGAAGGTTCTTCTGCTATGGAGTGGGTGATGGAAGGGATACGTTTTTCCTCCCTGGTCTTACTCCTTGTTGGTTGGGACTTTAAGGCTGGATTGCATGAACAGTCAGCAGTCAGTGACCCATCAATTCTGGAGACTGAAAAATGGTCTCCAGAACCGAGACTCTCCTAAATGGAACAATTCTAAGATAGGTAAAATCACACAATCGGGTAGTAAAAAAAAAAAAGGAAGAGTATGATCAAAAGTTGACTTACTGTGCATCTAATTTAGGTGAGGTAACATTCCAAGTTATGATATTGCAGGCACTTGCCAATACACATAATAAGGATTTCTTACATAGTCATAGGAGGTTAGAGAGATAGAAAATATGGAAGGAGCTTGTAATTTGTTACTGAATTTCTGAAAAAAAAATCATTTACTATTGGCTGTTGTTGAAATTAAGTGAAGTTGAGTCGGTGTCGACTTATGACAACCCTTTGGATAGTTGTCCTAAACTATATTCAGTCTTCAGTCAGGCAGTTCATTGTTGATAAAGTGGTACCCATAGCTGCTGTTATTGTATTGATCCATCTTATGCTGGCCTACCTCTTTTGCATTGACCTTCTACCTTGCCAAACCTGATGTCTTTCTCTAATGATCTCTTTCTTTGCATGATATGTCCAAAGTTTGAAAGTCGAAGTCTTGTCATCTGAGCTTCTAAAGAAAGCTTAAGTTTGATCTCCTCTAGTACTGACTAGTTTTGTTCTTCAGGCAGTCCATGGTAAACACAGTATTCGTCACCAGCACCATAATTCAAAGGCATTGATTTTCATCCTTTCTCCCTTTTTCACTGTCCAACTTTTGCATCCATATAACATTATTGAAAATACTATGGTTTAACAAGTCAAATCTTTTTATGGAAAGAGACATCTCTGCTCTTGAGAATCTTGTCTTGGTCCTTCATAGCCATTCTGCCAAGAGCAATGTGTCATTGGATTTCTCGACTGCTTGTTGTTTCTTTATTGATAGTTGATCCAGGTAAAAGTTTCAAATATTTCAATTTCTTCTCCATCAATGATGAACTTATTGATTTTGCCAGTGTTCAGGATCTTTGTTTTCTTTACATTAAGGTGCAGGCCTGTTTTAAGACTATGTTCCTTGATCTTGAGAAGTAATGTTTCAGACTGTCTTCACTTTGAGCCATTAATTAATTAATTGATTGATTGATTAAACTAGGTTTATATACCGCTTATCTACCAGTTAAAGCGGTGGACAGTCAGGTAAAATTTAAAAGCTGTGATTGTAATGACTAGAAATTTTCCGCTTCATTTAGTAATCATCTATTTTCATTTAATTTGATTAAAATCAATGTATTCTGACGTGTAGTCAAATTTTAACGTATATAACTCCGAGTGTCGTTATGTGGCGCACAAAAATTTAACCTTCCTTCAAAAGCTGCACAGCTGATATTTTATGCACACACAGCCTACAGAAAATTAGAGGGAACATTGGTCACAACCTAGTACCTGTGGGACTAGAAATCCTAGTGCTTCCAGCCCAAGGTTTCTGTCCTCTAGCAGGCATGATATCATCAGCATAGTAAAAGTTATTGAGGAATCTTCCACCAATCTTCACACCTCGGTTGTCTTCATACAGTCCTGCTTCGCTAAGGATTTGTTCTGCATATAAATTAAACAGGAAGGAGGAAAGGATTCAGCCTTGCTGTACAGCTTTGCTAATTTTAAGCCATTCTGTTTCTCCTTGTTCTATTTGAACTGTTGCTTCTTGATCAATGTAAATGTTGTTCAAGAGATCTATCAGGTGTTCTGATATAACTATGCTTCTTAATGTGTTCAGAGTTTCTCAAGGTTTACTCAGTCAAAAGCCTTGCTGTAGTCGATAAACACATAGATATCCTTCTGGTAGTCTTGAAGGACTAGAAAGGGGGACTGTTACTTCTGGAGAGAAATCTGCAACTGTGAGTATATACTTCTGGTAATTTTCTAAAAAGAATTCTTTGTATTAAAGCTACTTAATCTGTGAACCCACTGTTTTTTGTTGGATCAGTTAGGGCCTAGTAGCAGCAATTAAAGTTTGAATTTAAAACACAGAGGAGAGCTTTCTGGTTACATTTCATACCCAGCAGAGAGCTTGTAGTTTAAATTTAATAGTCACTCAGGGCCAGGTAACAGGAAAGTACTTTTAGTTTAAATTTAACACATAGAAGAGAGCTTTCTGGTTAAATTTAGTACCCAGCAGAGAGCTTGTAGTTTAAATTTCATAAGAAGTTAGAGCCTAGCAGCAGCTAAGAGCTATAATTTAAATCAAATCAGAATTTAGCTTACCTCAGCAGCACAAGACAGGATACTGTGTAGCAGCCCTCTTTTAATAAGTGTTATTTCCCTCCCTCCCTCCCCACACCCACCCTCCCCTGGGATAATCATAGCTTTATAGGTACTTACACATCTTAGAAGACAGGAGGTGCTTTCAGGTGAAGCTCATTACCCAAATCAGTCATACACTAAGGACCTGAGATTAATTAAGCTTCAGGTGAACAAGGTATATTAAACGTATTAGGTACAGTTTTATTGGTATAAATACCCATAGCAACCCCTAGTAAGTAAGAACTTAAAGATCTAGACACAAACTTAAAACTAAGATGCAGACAGCAGTCCAGCAGCGGGATGGGGGCTTTCCAGTCTTTTGCATTGAGTGTCACATGTATGATTTTCTCCCAGTTGGTGAGAGGTCTTACATGTGCACTAGGTGCAAGGAGCTCTTTGCTCTCAGGGAACAAGTCCGTTCTCTAGAGGCTAAAGTAGCAGACTTGGAAAACATAAGACAGACAGAGAGGTACATAGACGAGATCTACAGGGATATAGTCCTGAAGTCCCACCTCCAGTCTGGCAGCACCCCTGTTGCCATGGAGGAGAGAGGTCACGTGACAGGAGAGCATCACCCTGGTGTGGCAGGAAGTGATCCTGTAACTAGGACCTGTCCTCCAGGTGATGTAAAACCCTCTTGCACCGAGGAAGTTTCTCCAGGGCCATGTGCCCATGAGGGAAGGGTTAGGACAGCCGTTATAGTTGGTGATTCGATCATTAGGCATGTAGATAGCTGGGTGGCTGGTGGACATGAGGATCGCCTGGTAACATGCCTGCCTGGTGCGAAGGTAGCGGACCTCACGCGCCACCTAGATAAGGTCTTAGATAGTGCTGGGGAGGAGTCTGCTGTCTTGGTACATGTCGGTACCAATGACATAGGAAAATGTGGTAGGGAGGCTCTGGAGGCTAAATTTAGGCTTTTAGGTAGGAAGTTGAAATCCAGAACTTCCAGGGTAGCATTCTACGAAATGCTTCCTGTTCCACGCACAGGACCCAAAAGGCAGGCAGAGCTCCGGAGTCTCAATGCGTGGATGAGACAATGGAGCAGAGATGAGGGTTTTGGATTGGTTAGGAACTGGGGAACATTCTGGGGAAAGGAGGGGCTCTTCCGAAGGGATGTGCTTCACCTTAACCGGGATGGAACCAGGCTGCTGGCATTAACCTTTAAAAAGGAGATAGAGCAGCTTTTAAACTAGATATTAGGGGAAAGCAGACAGTCGCCCAAGAGCGGATGGTTCGGAAGAATGTATCCTTGAAGGATACTACCAAAAGCAGAGAGGTTCCACAAAAGAGTAAAGTAGCCCAAATGCCCTCAAGTATGGAGCAGACAGAGCTTAAAGATCCCAATTTACCCATGTCTAACAATAGCCAAATTAACATGAATAAAATACTTTTTCTAAAATGCTTGTATGCAAATGCTAGAAGTCTAAAGAATAAGATGGGAGAGTTAGAATATATAGCACTAAATGAAAGGTTAGATATGATTGGAATATCAGAGACATGGTGGAAGGAGGACAACCAGTGGGACACTGTGATACCTGGGTACAAACTATATCGTAATGATAGAGCTGATCAAATTGGTGGAGGGGTTGCGCTCTATGTTAGAGAGGGCATTGACTCAGAAAGGATTAAAGTTTTGCAGGAAACAAAATCTGCTGTAGAATCTATATGGATTGAAATTCCATATAAAAGGGGGAAGGCAATGGCAGTGGAGGTGTACTATCGAGCACCTGGCCAGAATGACCAATTGGATGATGAAATGCTCAAAGAAATCAAGGAAGCTAACAAAAGTTACAGCGCAGTAATAATAATGGGTGATTTCAATTACCCCGGTATCGACTGGGTCAGTGTCACGTCAGGACATGCTAGGGAGATAAAGTTCCTAGATGAAATAAATGACTGCTTCTTGGAGCAGCTGGTTCATGAACTGACCAGAGGGGAAGCCATATTAGACCTAGTCCTTAGTGGAACACCAGATCTAGTGCAAGAGATAAGGGTGTTGGGGCCACTTGGCAATAGTGATCATAGCATGATCGCCTTTGATTTAATTAGTGGAGGAGAGATAGTAAGGAAATCCACAGTACTACCTTTTAACTTTCGAAAGGGAGACTATGATAAAATGAGGAAAACAGTTAAGAAAAAACTAAAAGGAGCAGTTGCAAAGGTTAAAGACGTACATCAGGCTTGGCTGTTGTTGAAAAATACTATCTTGGAAGCCCAGACCAGCTGTATTCCATGTTTTAAGAAAAGTGGAAGGAAGTCCAAAAAACTGCCAGCATGTTTTAAAGGTGAGGTCAGAGAGGCTGTTGTTGCCAAAAAAGCATCTTTCAGGAAATGGAAAAAAGAGCCAAACGATGAAACCTGGAAACAGCACAAGCACTGGCAAGTCAAATGCAAGGCATTGATAAGGCAGGCAAAGGGAGAATTTGAGAAGAAGCTTGCTGCGGAAGCAAAAACGCGAAGTAAAGACCTTTTCAAGTACATTCGTAGCAAAAAACCTGTGAGTCAGTTGGTCCATTAGGTGATAAAGGGGTTAAAGGAGCACTAAGAGGCGACAAGGCGATAGCGGAGAGATTGAATGAATTCTTTGCTTCAGTCTTTACTGAGGAAGATGTAGGGATGTTACCCATGACTGAAGTGGTATTTAAAGGTGTGGAAGAATTGAAGGAAATATCGATACATCGGGAAGATGTATTACAACTATTAGATAAACTGAAGAGTAGCAAATCACCTGGGCCGGATGGTATACATCCAAGGGTGTTGAAAGAACTGAAATACGAGATTGCAGACCTGCTATTAGTAATCTGTGAACTATCATTAAAATCATCTCTAATACCTGAAGATTGGAGGATCGCCAATGTAACACCAATTTTTAAAAAGGGTTCCAGGGGTGATCCGGGAAACTACAGACCGGTGAGCCTGACATCAGTACCAGGAAAAATGGTAGAAACCATCATAAAGAATAAAATTACTCAGCATGTAGACAGTCATGACCTAATGGGAGACAGCCAACATGGCTTTAGACAAGGAAGATCTTGTCTTACTAATCTGTTATGTTTCTTTGAAGGACAAAGGTGAGTCGGTTGATATTGTGTATCTGGACTTTCAGAAAGCCTTTGACAAGGTCCCTCATCAGAGACTTTTGGCAAAACTAAAGAGTCATGGGCAATGTTCCCTCTAATTTTCTGTAGGCTGTGTGCGCATAAAATATCAGCTGTGCAGCTTTTGAAGGAAGGTTAATTTTTTTGTGTGCCACATAACGACACTCGGAGTTATATACTTTAAAATTTGACTACACGTCAGATTACAGTATGTACACCACATTGATTTTAATCAAATTAAATGAAAATAGATGATTACTAAATGAAGCGGAAAATTTCTAGTAATTACAATCACAACTTTTAAATTTTAAGACGTCTCTGTTGTTTTCTATCAGAATCAGAACCGTAATCTTTGTGATCTCTGTTGTAAAGTATGTGCGCTTACTCGGCGAGGTGTGTGCGTGCGCACACGCACACAGCTTAGAGGGAACAGTGGTCATGGGATAGGAGGCAGTGTACTATTGTGGATCAGGAACTGGTTAAAAGATAGAAAGCAGAGGATAGGGCTAAATGGCCAATTTTCCCAATGGAGAAAGGTGAATAGTGGAGTACCCCAGGGATCTGTGCTAGGTCCTTTGCTTTTTTACATCTTCATAAATGACCTGGGAATGGGAATAATGAGTGAGTTAATTAAATGTGGTGAAGCAGCTGCAGGGAAAATGAAAATAAAAATTAGGAGCATCAGTGATTGGAAAGGTAAACCTGTAGTGACAAGCAAACTGAATCATCAAATATATTTTTCTTTGTGTAGAGAAAAATGGTGAGGAGGAGAAGGACCCCTTCTGCACTATCCGCCATAAGAAAAAGACTGAGGCAGACCAGTAAAAGCAGAACTGGGGCATGAAGGTGCAATATAAATTCTTAAAACTTCTTTGCCTGCTGGAGGAAGGTTCCAGGAACACAGGCTCTATCGGAGGGCTAATACTGTGAAATGTGCCTGCATGGGTCTTGAAGGACTACCAAAAGAGACTGCTACAACTGGAAGTAGATCTACACTTGTGAGTATAATCTTTGGAATAAACTCTAAATCTTGGTGTACAACTGGAAGTAGATCTACACTTGTGAGTATAATCTTTGGAATAAACTCTAAATCTTGGTGTAAAAGGGACTTCTTGGGGCTAAAGTTGATAAATCTGTGTATTTTAGAATTCAGTGTTTTTCCTGAGTCAGTCCGGTCTTAGTAGCGCAAGTGAGCTTTGTATTTAAGTCAAAGCAGAGTATAGCTTAGCATAGAACAAAATAAAAGTAAATAGAATTTAAAATTAATTTGTTTCCAGACAGCTTTTCATTTAAATCAAATCAGAGTTTAGCTTAACCTAGAAAGTAAAATAGAGTAAATAGTTACTGAAATAAATTTGTTTCTAGAGAGCTTTTTTAATTAAATTGAATCAGAATATAGCTTAACATACAAGTAGAATAGCCTCCAATTAGAAAGAAAAATAAACTTGTTTCTATGAACTTTACAAAGAACTCTTCCAAACAGGAATCAAAAGATCTATGAAGTTTCCTAAATAGATGTTAAAGGCGAGTGACAGATCAAAGAGTCAATTTAAAAGGCCCCCTTCTATCAAACCAAGGGCTGTGTGAATCACCCAGGAACGTGGTAAAAATTTACCTGAGAAGCACAGGACAGGGCACAGTGTAGCAGCCAACTTTTAATAAGTCTTCTTTCCCTCCCTCTCTTCCCTGGGATAATCATAGCTTTATAGGTGCTTAAACCTCTTAAAGGGAATGAGGTGCTCATATTCACTCTCAGGTGCAGCTGTATATCCTCATCAGGCATACATTAAGGACCTGAGATTAATTAATCTTGAGGTGAAGAAAGTCCATTAAACGTATTAGGTATAGTTTTATTAGTATAAGTATCCCCAACAAACCTAAGTAAACAACTTAAATAACTAAACACAATCTTAAAAATAAGATGCAGTCCAGCAGCGAGATTGGGGTTTTCCAGTCTTTTGCATTGAGTGTCACATGTATGATTTTCTCCCAATTGGTGAGGGGTATTACATGTGCAAGGAGCTCTTTGATCTCAGGGAATGAGTCCGATCTCTGGAGGCTAGAGTAGCAGACTTTGGAGGACATGAAGACAGAGAGGTACATAGACGAGACCTACAGGGATGAAGTAGTAAAGTCCCACCTCCATTCTGGCAACATCCCTCTTACTATGAGGAGAGAGGTCAAGTGACAGGAGAGCCTCAACCTGGTGTGGCAGGAAGTGATCCTGTAGTTAGGACATGTCCTCCAGGTGATGTAAAACCCTCTCGCACAGAGGAGGTTTTACAAACCTCTTCCAAAGGAGGAGAAGCTATAAAACTAGAGGGAATAACATGAAGCTGCAAGGGGGTAAACTGAAAGGCAACGTCAGGATATACTTTTTCACTGAAAGGGTTGGTGGATGCTTGGAATGTCCTCCCGATGGAAGTGGTGGGGGCAAATTCAGTGATGGAATTCAAAATGGCATGGACACTGTTGATCCCTTTATAGCAACAGGATAAAATCAAAATAAACATAACTCTCATATCTCAACAAATAGGGGTGGACCTACACAGAGCGATGGATAGACCCCTAAAAAAAGGCATGGGGAGTGGTGACCTGCAAGGAGCAGCAGGTGCACCTACTCTTGCCACTTTTCTAGGCAGACTAGATGGACCATACTGGTCTTTATCTGCTGTCATATACTATGTTACTATGTTAACATAAGCACTGGCAAATTAGAGGAAAAGCATTGATAAGGCAGGCAAAGAGAGAATTTGAGAAGAGGATTGTTGTGGAAACAAAAATGCGTAATAAAGATTTTTTCAAGTACATTCGTAGCAAAAAACCTGTGAAAGAGTCAGTTGGACCATTAGATGATAGAGAGGTAAAGGGGCATTAAGACGGGACAAAACCATAGTGGAGAGACTGAATGAATTCTTTACTTTTGTCTTTACTGAGGAAGATGTAAGGATATTACCCATGACTGAAATGGTATTTAAGGTGTTGCTGCAGAAGAATTGAAAGAATTATTGATACACCGGGAAGATGTATTACAACTATCTGATAAACTGAAGAGTAGCAAATCACCTGGACCAGATGGTATACATCCAAGGGTGTTGAAAGCACAGAAATATGAGATTGCAGACCTAATATTAATAATCTGTGAACTATCATTAAAATCATCTGTAATACCTGAAGATTGGAGGATGGCCAACGTAATGCCAATTTTTAAAAAGGGTTCTAGGGGTGATCCAGAAACTACAGACTGGTAAATCTAACATCAGTACCAGGAAAAATGGTAGAAACCAATATAAAGAACAAAATTACTGAACATGTAGAAAGTCATGGCTTAATGAGAGACAGCCAACATGGCTTTAGCCAAGGAAGGTCTCGTCTTACTAATCTGTTATGGTTTTTTTGAAGGTGTGAATAAACAGGTAGACAAAGGTGAGTCAGTTGATATAGTGTATCTGAATTTTCAGAAAGCTTTTGACAAGATCCCTCATGAGACACTTTTGGCAAAATTAAAAGGTCATGGGATAGCAGGCAGTATACTATTGTGGATCAGGAATTGGTTAAAAGATAGAAAGCAGAGGATAGGGCTAAATGGCCAATTTTCCCAATGGAGAAAGGTGAATAGTGGAGTACCCCAGGGATCTGTGCTAGGTCCTTTGCTTTTTTACATCTTCATAAATGACCTGGGAATGATGAGTGAGTTAATTAAATCTGCAAACGACAAATATTATTCAAAGTTGTTAAAACTCAAGAGGATTGTAAAAAATTGATAGAGGACCTTGACAAATTGGATGTTCAAATGGCAGATAAAATTTAATGTGGACAAGTGCATAGTTATTCACCTAGGTAAGAACAACCCAAACTATGGTTTCACGATACAAGGTTCCATATTAGGAACAACCATTCAGGAAAAAGATTTAGGCGTCATCCTGAATAACATGTTGAAACCCTCCGCCCTATGTGCCGCTGTGGTCAAGAAAGGAAATAGAATGCTGGGAATCGTAAAGAAAGGAATGTAGAATAAAACAAAGAATATAATGCCTCCTTATCGTTCCATGGTGCGACCACACCTTGAATATTGTGTGCAATTCTAGCCGCCTTATCTTAAAAAGGATATAGAGGATTAGAAAAGATACAGAGAGATACAGAGAAGAGCCACCAAAATCGTAAAGGAGATGGAAGGATACCCCTATGAGGAGAGGCTAAAAAGGTTACAACTCTTCAACCTGGAAAAGAGATGGCTGAGGAGAGATTTGATAGAGGTCTATAAATTAATGAACGGAGTGGAACAGGTAAACATAGAGCGATTGTTTACGCCAACAAAATATAGAAAGACTAGGGGACATGCAATGAAGCTACAGTGTAACCTACTTAAGACTATTAAGAGAAAATATTTTTTCACTCAATGCATAATCAAACTCTGGAATTTGTTACTGGAGGATTTAGTAAAAAGCCATTAGTGTAGCTGGCTTTTAAAAAAGATTTGGACAAGTTCCTGGAGGAAAGTTCCATAAACCATTATTAAAGGGGACCCAGGAAATCCACTGCTTGTCTCAGTACAAGCATTGTGGAACCTGTGTCCTTTGGGGAAACTGCTAGGTATTTGTGACCTAGATTGGCCACTGTTGGAAACAGGATACTGTATTAGGTTTGATGGACCCTTGGTCTGACCCAGTATGGCATATCTTATGTTCTTATGTTCATTTCCACCTGTTTGTCTACTGAAAATATATGTGATGCCTTGGTTCTTTCCATATTGTTACCAATGCAGTCAGTGCCTGCAGTATCATTGGGTCATCGGCCTTGTGTCCATAATCTGCCTTGTAGTATTTAATGTTTACGTTTATTAACATTTGCTTTACTGCCTTTCATGACAACAGCAGGGTAGTGTTCAAAATTATAAGCAAATTAAGATAAGATATTAAAAGAGAGCAGTCAGATGGGGAGAGGAGGGGAGGGGAAGGGGAAGTGGGCAGGGAAGGAGAAGAAAACATAAGATCGGGAGGGAATGGAATAATTAGAGAACTGACAGGTTGAAGGTGTTATTAAACAAGTGGGTCTTTAGTAATGATTTGAACTTAGCATAGGAAGGCCCAAGCCTAAGAACGAGCAGTAGGGAATTCCAAGAAGCAGGTGCAATTAAATAAAAAGCGGAAGAACATGTAGCATTCAACCGGGACTGAGAAACAGAAGGAAGATGTAGGTGGTTGGTGTGGATATTCCAAAAGGACATGATGTGGAGAGTGGAGAGGAGAGAATCAGAAAAGAGAGCGGGGAGAACCAGTGTGTAGTGCATGGTGAACCAAAGTGAGCAGTTTATACTGGATTCGGGATTTGATAGTGAGTCAATGGTAATGCATCAAAACGGGAGCAATATGTTCAAAATGGGAAGCATGAGGGAGAATATGGATGGCTGTGCTTTGAATTAACTGAAGGCGGTGAAGTGGATATTGAGGGAGACAGAGATAAACAATGTCACCATAATTGATTTTGGAAATGACAAGAGTGAGAAGCAGTGTAGTCAGAGAGGAAGTAGACAGGAAGGGGCAGGCAGCACAAATCTGATGGAGAGAGAGAAAGCAGTGGCAAACTACAGAAGAGAGATGGGCATGAAAGGATAAAGTGGGATCAAGCGTGATTCCTAAATATCAAAGTGACTCAACGACTGGAATATTACAGCCAGAGAGGGGACCAGAGTAGGGGAAGGACAATCATAAGAACATAAGAACATAAGATATGCCATACTGGGTCAGACCAAGGTCCATCAAGCCCAGTATCCTGTTTCCAACAGTGGCCAATCTAGGTCATATGTACCTAGCAGTTTCTCCAAAAGACACAGGTTCTGCAATGCTTGTACAGGGTCAAGCATTGATATCCTGGATCCCTTCTTAATAATGGTTTATGGACCTTTCCTCCAGGAACTTGCCAAATCCTTTTTTAAACCCAGCTACACTAACAGCCTTTACTACATCCTCCGGTAACAAATTCCAGAGTTTGATTACCCGTTGAGTGAAAAAATATTTTCTTTTGTCAGTCTTAAATAGTTTACCCTGTAGCTTCATTGCATGTCCCCTAGTCTTCCTATATTCTGATAACGTAAACAATCGATCTACGTTTACCCGTTCCACTCCGTTCATTAATTTATAGACTTCTATCATATCTCCCCTCAGCCGTCTCTTTTCCAGGTTAAAGAGCCCTAACCTTTTTAGCCTTTCTTCATAGGAGTATCCTTCCATCCCCTTTACCATTTTGGTGGCTCTTCTCTGAACCTTTTCTAAAATCACTATATCCTTTTTAAGATACGGTGACCAGAATTACACACAATATTCAAGGTGCGGTCTCACCATGGAACGATATAGAGGCATTATAATATCTTTTGTTTTATTTTCCATTCCTTTCCTTATCATACCTAGCATTCTATTTGCTCTCTTGGCTGCCACTGCACACTGGGCCGAGGGTTTTAACATGTTATCCACAATGACGCCTAAATCCTTTTCCTGGGTGGTGGTTCCTAATGTGGAACCTTGCATCGTGTAACCATAGTTTGGGTTGTTCTTCCCTAGGTGCATAACCTTGCACTTGTCCACATTAAATTTCATCTGCCATTTTGATGCCCAGTCTTCCAATTTATCAAGATCCTCTTGCAATTTTCCACAATCCTCTTCGGTTTTAACAACTTTAAATAGTTTTGTGTCATCTGCAAATTTGATAACCTCACTCGTTATTCCACTTTCCAGGTCATTTATGAATATGTCAAAAAGCAGCGGACCCAGCACAGATCCCTGGGGCACACCACTATTCACCTTTCTCCATTGGGAAAATTGGCCATTTAGCCCTACCCTCTGCTTTCTATCTTTTAACCAGTTCCTGATCCACAATAGTACACTGCCTCCTATCCCATGACTCTTTAGTTTTGCCAAAAGTCTCTGATGAGGGACCTTGTCAAAGGCTTTCTGAAAGTCTAGATACACAATATCAACCGACTCACCTTTGTCCACCTGATTATTCACTCCTTCAAAGAAACATAACAGATTAGTAAGACAAGATCTTCCTTGTCTAAAGCCATGTTGGCTGTCTCCCATTAGGTCATGACTATCTACATGCTGAGTAATTTTATTCTTTATAATGGTTTCTACCATTTTTCCCGGTACTGATGTCAGGCTCACCGGTCTGTAGTTTCCCGTATCACCCCTGGAACCCTTTTTAAAAATTGGTGTTACATTGGCGATCCTCCAATCTTCAGGTATTAGAGATGATTTTAATGATAGTTCACAGATTACTAATAGCAGGTCTGCAATCTCATATTTCAATTCTTTCAACACCCTTGGATGTATACCATCCGGCCCAGGTGATTTGCTACTGTTCAGTTTATCTAATAGTTGTAATACATCTTCCCGATGTATCAATATTTCCTTCAATTCTTCCGCACCTTTAAATACCACTTCAGTCATGGGTAACATCCCTACATCTTCCTCAGTAAAGACCGTAGCAAAGAATTCATTCATTTTCTCCGCTATCACCTTGTCGCCTCTCAGTGCTCCTTTAACCCCTTTATCATCTAATGGACCAACTGACTCTCTCACAGGCTTTTTGCTACGAATGTACTTGAAAAGGTCTTTATTTCGTGTTTTTGCTTCTGCAGCAAGCTTCCTCTCAAATTCTCCCTTTGCCTGCCTTATCAATGCCTTGCATTTGACTTGCCAGTGTTTGTGCTGTTTCCAGGTTTCGTCGTTTGGCTCTTTTTTCCATTTCCTGAAAGATGCTTTTTTGGCAACAACAGCCTCTCTGACCTCACCTTTAAACCATGCTGGCAGTTTTTTGGACTTCCTTCCACTTTTCTTAAAGCGTGGAATAAAGCTGGTCTGGGCTTCCAAGATAGTATTTTTCAACAACACCCAAGCTTGATGCATGTCTTTAACCTTTGCAACTGCTCCTTTTAGTTTTTTCTTAACTGTTTTCCTCATTTTATCATAGCCTCCTTTTCGAAAGTTAAAAGGTAGTACTGTGGATTTCCTTACTATCCCTCTTCCACTAATTAAGTGAAAGGCGATCATGCCATGATCACTATTGCCAAGTGGCCCCAACACCCTTATCTCTTGCACTAGATCTGGTGTTCCACTAAGGACTAGGTCTAATATGGCTTCCCCTCTGGTCGGTTCATGAACCAGCTGCTCCAAGAAGCAGTCATTTATTTCATCTAGGAACTTTATCTCCCTAGCATGTCCTGACGTGACACTAACCCAGTCGATACTGGGGTAATTGAAATCACCCATTATTATTAGTGCGCTGTAACCTTTGTTAGCTTCCTTGATTTCTTTGAGCATTTCATCATCCATTTGGTCATTCTGGCCAGGCGCTCGATAGTACACCCCCACTGCCATCGCCTTTCCCCTTTTACATGGAATTTCAATCCATATAGATTCTACAGCAAATTTTGTTTCCTGCAAAACTTTAATCCTTTCTGACTCAATGCCCTCTCTAACATAGAGAGCAACCCCTCCACCAATTTGATCAGCTCTATCATTACGATATAGTTTGTACCCAGGTATCACAGTGTCCCACTGGTTGTCCTCCCTTCCACCATGTCTCTGATATTCCAATCATATCTAACCTCTCGTTTAGTGCTATATATTCAAACTCTCCCATCTTGTTTTTTAGACTTCTAGCATTTGCATACAAGCATTTTAGAGACTGTATTTTATTCATATTAATTTGGCTATTGGTAGACATGGGTAATTTGGAATCTTTAAGTTGTGTCTGCTCCATACTCGAGGGCATTTGGGCTACTTTACTCTTTTGTGGAACCTCTCTGCTTTTGGTAGTATCCTTCAAGGATACATTTTTCCAAACCATCCGCTCTTGGGTGACTGTCGGCTTTCCCTTAATATCTAGTTTAAAAGCTGGTCTATCTCCTTTTTAAAGGTTAATGCCAGCAGCCTGGTTCCATCCCAGTTAAGGTGAAGCCCATCCCTGTTGTTGTTGGGAATCTAGAAGGCCCATTAATTAGCTTTTCAGATACACATTCACTGTGCTGTAAGTGGTCTCCTAAATGAATTAAATGTTTTCAAAAGCTTTGTGGGCTTATGTGAGTCTCTCATAGTGCTCTCATTAAGAAAGTTATATGATTCCTCATTTCTACTTACAGCTCTTATTTTTGGCTGAGGACTTATACACATACAGATTAATTTATAAATTATAAAAGAATATATTTAAAAAGCAAAAATAATGTTTTTTGATAAAATAGTATGATTAGTATGGTTCACTTTTTTGTTCTTTTTGCATGTAGGACATAGGTCTACTTTGCCAATTTTGGGGTTTTCACAATAGAATACAACATGAGGAGCTGCTGAATTATTGGATCTTAGGCCTACATTTTTTCCAGTTTGTTAATTTGCTTTTATGAACCACAGTCAAAAGCTAAACCTGCATAAAGAGGAAGTTGCAGCACAAAGCAGCAAGAGCAGTAGGCATTGGGAATAAATTGGAAGGATTGCAGTTACAACCATTGGAACTACTCTGCAAAGAGTGGCAGCAACAACTCTCTAAAAGGCAATGGTACTGCTATGAAAAGTCAGGCGAAGGTCATGGGAGGAGAGAGAATAGGTTTAGGGCTCCATATGGAAGTCCATATATATATCTAGCCAAAATGGACAAGTCTCTGCTCAGCAGATTATATGAGCTATTCAATGTTTCTTTCTTTAACAATTTTTTACAGACTACCTTATCTAAAAGTCAAAGCGGTTTACATGGAACGTTAATAACATTACATAGTAAGTACAATGCTTTAACAGAATGTAAATTCAACAGGGCATGTACAATACGTGTAAGGAGATAGACGGAAGGGAACTTGATAGCCAACTGAGGTGACAGATGTTCATTCTGAAGTTAACAAGGGACTATGCATGGGCTCCGTTTCATTTCCAAAGTGCAGTTGGAATAAGTACATTTTTATTTCTTTTCAAAAGCGTGCAAGGTCTTTAGTAGCCCAAGTACCTTTGGGCTTAATAAGAAAGATTTACTATATGTTCTGGTCCTGTTGAGGGTTTTTCTTTCTTTCTGTAATAGGGCTGCATGTACCACCCCAACATTAAATGTCTTACCATATAAAATCTTTCTCTCTTTCACAACAGGACACCGGATATAGAATTGATAACATAAGCACCTAATTTATTGGTTGGTCTGCAATAAGCAAGCTCAGCATTGATTTACATCTGAAACACACAATTTGCAGTTATAGTCATTCTTAACCACCACCTAGTCTGTATCCTGTGGGGCAGAAGGTGACTTCACTCGCATGGAGTGTCTGTCACTGTCTGCCCCCGTATTCAGTTACTCCTTATATGTGCTCAAACTATGGAGCCTGAGTCCTTGGTGATTTGTAGCCTGTAAATCAGTTTCCTTGCCTTGACATGTTCTTAATCCCTCCCTCATTCAGCTATCTGGATCTCCTAATTTACTATCTACGTCCCCATACAAACTCTGTCTCCCCATTATCTAATCTTCTTGTTTGCTATACCTGCCCGTCTCAATACTGTTTTTAAACATTCCTTCAGCAGCTTCCTTATCTTTGGAATTTCCTATCTAGCTGGTTTTCTTTAAAACCTTTGTGAGAGTAGGGCCCCATCCGACCTCTGGTCTGTGGTCATAACAAATTCTGCAACATTTGCTGTTCCTTGTACAATCTTTATCTTTATTAAAACATTTGATAGACTGCCCATCGGGAGCCATCTTGGCAAATTACAATGACAATAGCCAGAAACAGAAAAGGAACTACAATGCCAGACATAAAAGTGCATACTCATGCAGGACTAAAGAGAAAAAGAGCCTAAGTGGAAGAAGAGGAAACAGGGGGGTCAGGGAAAGGGAGGTCATAGGCAGTATAGAAGAGGTGGATTTTTAGAAGAGACTTGAATTTTGGACAGGATTCTTCTTGACGGATCTAACAGAATTTAAAGAGGTAATAAATAGGCAAGGAAAATTTATATCAAAAGCAGCCAAAATAGTAAATTTAGAAACTTAGCTTTGCAGTTGCTGGATCAGAACTCCTGCTCAGGTAGCAGAGTCTGAATGCATTAACCACACCCTGTGAGGTGGGCTTCTAACCGAGCAATGGAACTTTAAAATTTGAAATGAAATCCTACTTTTATGTACCAGTCTACTATGCAAAGGACCTTGGTACTTTAAAATGTATACCTTTTCTGCAAAATTTAGTAGGAAACCAGATTTTTGCAAATCTTAACGAAAATGTGCACTGCAATTCCTAGTAGACAAATACAAGGATATAGTGTCCTTGGCCAGTAGACCTTCTATGAACTAAGGGCACACTCAGATCTAAGTAAATATAAACAGGTAATAAATAGGCAAGGAAAATTGACATCAAAACCAGCCAAAAAACTAAATTTAGAAAGTTAACTTTGCAGTTGCTGGATCAGAACTTCTGCTCAGGTAGCAGAGACTGATTTGGACACCTAAGTGGCAAATGAAATATAATATAGACAAGGGCAAAGTGATGCACATTGGGAAAAGAGTCCAAGCTACTAGTTTACACACTTCTTTATCATCTGCCAGACCAGTCATAAGAACATTAGATATGCCATACTGGGTCAGACGAAGGTCCTTCAAGCCCAGTATCCTGTTTCTAACAGCGGCCAATCTAGGTCATACGTACCTAGCAGTTCCCCCAAAAGACACAGGTTCCACAATGCTTGGACAGGGTCAAGAATTGATATCCTGGATCCCTTCTAATAATGGTTTATGGACCTTTCCTCCAGGAATTTGTCCAAACCTTTTCTAAACCCAGTTACACTAACAGCCTTTGCTACATCCTCCTGTAACAAATTCCAGAGCTTGATTATTACACATTGAGTGAAAAAATATTTTCTTTTATTAGTCTTAAATAGTTTACCCTGTAGCTTCATTGCATGTCCCCTAGTCTTTCAATATTCTGATAACGTAAACAATCGAGCTACGTTTACCCGCTCCACTCCGTTCATTAACTTATAGACTTCTATCATATCTCCCCTCAGCCATCTCTTTTCCAGGTTAAAGAGCCCTAACCTTTTTAGCCTTTCTTCATAGGAGTATCCTTCCATCCCCTTTACCATTTTGGTGGCTCTTTTCTGAACCTTTTCTAATAACGCTATATCCTTTTTAAGATACAGAGACCAGAATTGCACACAATATTCAAGGTGCGGTCTCACCATGGAACGATATAGAGACATTATAAGTAAGCTCTTCTTTTAATTTCAAAACTTTGCGAAAGGATACTGCAGAGAGAGCAATTTCCTTGGCTTCCCCAATAATCTGGAATTCTCTAATAGCAGGTCTGCAATCTCATATTTCAGTTCTTTCAATACCCTTGGATGTATACCATGCGGCCCAGGTGATTTGCTACTCTTCAGTTTATCTAATAGTTGTAATACATCTTCCCGATGTATTGATATTTCCTTCATTTCTTCCGCACCTTTAAATACCACTTCAGTCATGGGTAACAATCCTACATCTTCCTCAGTAAAGACCAAAGCAAAGAATTCATTCTGTCTCTCTGCTATCGCCTTGTCGCCTCTTAGTGCCCCTTTAACCCCTCTATCATCTAATGGACCAATTGACTCTCTCACAGGTTTTTTGCTACGATTGTACTTGAAAAAGTCTTTATTTCGCGTTTTTGCTTCCGCAGCAAGCTTCTTCTCAAATTCTCCATTTGCCTGCCTTATCAATGCCTTGCATTTGACTTGCCAGTGCTGATGCTGTTTCCAGGTTTCGTTGTTTGGCTCTTTTTTCCATTTCCTGAAAGATGCTTTTTTGGCAATAGCCTCTCTGACCTCACATTTAAACCATGCTGGCAGTTTTTTGGACTTCCTTCCACTTTTCTTAAAGTGTGGAATACAGCTGCTCTGGGCTTCAGTATTTTTCAACAACACCCAAGCTTGATGTAAGTCTTTAACCTTTGCAACTGCTTCTTTTAGTTTTATCTTAACTATTTTCCTCATTTTATCATAGTCTCCCTTTCGAAAGTTAAAAGGTAATACTGTGGATTTCCTTACTATCCCTCCTCCACTAATTAAATCAAACGCGATCATGCTATGATCACTATTGCCAAGTGTCCCCAACACCCTTATCTCTTGCACCAGATCTGGTGTTCCACTAAGGACTAGGTCTAATATGGCTTCCCCTCTGGTCGGTTCATGAACCAGTTGCTCCAAGAAGCAGTCATTTATTTCATCTAGGAACTTTTCCTCCCTAACATGTCCTGCCGTGACACTGACCCAGTCGATACCGGGGTAAGTGAAATCACCCATTATTATTACTGCGCTGTAACTTTAGTTAGCTTCCCACCATGTCTCTGATATTTCAATCATATCTAACCTCTCATTTAGTGCTATATATTCTAACTCTCCCCTCTTATTTTTTTAGACTTCTAGCATTTGCATACAAGCATTTTAGAGACTGTATTTTATTCATATTAATCTGGCTATTGGTAGACATGGGTAATTTGGGATCTTTAAGCTCTGTCTGCTCCATAATCGAGGGCATTTGGGCTACTTTATTCTTTTTTGGAACCTCTCTGCTTTTGGTAGTATCCTCAAGGATACATTCTTCCAAACCATGCGCTCTTGGGCGACTGTCGGCTTTCCCCTATTATCTAGTTTAAAAGCTGCTGTTTCTCCTTTTTAAAGGTTAATGTCAGAAGCCTCGTTCCATCCCAGTTAAGCTGAAGCCCAACCCTTCAGAAGAGCCCCTCCTTTCCCCAGAATGTTCCCCAGTTCCTAACAAATCCAAAACCCTCATCTCTGCACCATTGTCTCATCCACGCATTGAGACTCCGGAGTTCTGCCTGCCTTTTGGGTCCTGCACGTGGAACGGGAAGTATTTCAGAGAACGCTACCCTGGAAGTTCTGGATTTCAACTTCCTACCTAAAAGCCTAAATTTAGCCTTCAGAACCTCCCTACCACATTTTCCTATGTCATTGGTACCGACATGTACCAAGACAGTACACTCTTCCCCAACACTATCTAAGACCTTATTTAGGTGGCACGTGAGGTCTGCTACCTTTGCACCAGGCAGGCATGTTACCAGCTTTCTACATGCCTAATGATCGAATCACCGACTATAACGGCTGTCCTAACCCTTCCCTCATGGGCACATGGCCCTGGAGAAACCTCCTCGGTGTGAGAGGGTTTTACATCACCTGGAGGACAGGTCCTAGTTACAGGATCACTTCCTGCCACACCAGGGTGATGCTCTCCTGTCACATGACCTCTCTCCTCCATGGCAACAAGGATGCTGCCAGACTGGAGGTGGGACTTCAGTACTATATCCCTGTAGGTCTCGTCTATGTACCTCTCTGTCTTTCTTATGTTTTCGAAGTCTGCTACTCTAGCCTCTAGAGAACGGACTCATTCCCTGAGAACAAAGAGCTCCTTGCACCTAGTGCACACGTAAGACCTTTCACCAACTGGGAGAAAATCATACATGTGACACTCAATGCAAAAGACTGGAAAGCCCCCCATCTCGCTGCTGGACTGCTGTCTGCATCTTAGTTTTAAGCTTGTGTTTAGATCTTTAAGTTCTTTACTTACTAAGGGTTGTTATGGATACTTATACTACTAAAACTGTACCTAATACGTTTAATATACCTTGTTCACCTGAAGCTTAATTAATCTCAGGTTCTTAGTGTATGACTGATTTGGATAACGAGCTTCACCTGAGAGCACCTCCTTTCCTTTAAGATATGTAAGTACCTATAAAGTTACGATTACCCCAGGGGTGGGTGGGTGTTGGGGAGGGAGGGAGGAAGGGAGGGAGGGAAATAACACTTATTAAAAGAGGGCTGCTACACAGTACCCTGTCCTGTGCTTCTGAGGTAAGCTGTGACCAACTTCCTGGGTGATTAACAGTCCTTTCTTGGATAGAAGGAGTCTTTCAAAATATTCTGATAAGGTAAACAATCGATCTACGTTCCACTCCGTTCATTAATTTATAGACTTCTATCATATCTCCCCTCAGCCGTCTCTTCTCCAGGCTAAAGAGACCCAACCTTTTTAGCCTTTCTTCATAGGAGTAGCCTTCCATCCCCTTTACCATTTTGGTGGCTCTTCTCTGAACCTTTTCTAAAATCGCTATATCCTTTTTAAGATACGGCGACCAGAATTGCACACAATATTCAAGGTGCGGTCTCACCATGGAACGATATAGAGGCATTATAATATCTTTTGTTTTATTTTCCATTCCTTTCCTTATCATACCTAGCATTCTATTTGCTCTCTTGGCCGCCGCTGTACACTGGGCCGAGGGTTTTAACAAGGTATCCACAATGACGCCTAAATCTTTTTCCTGGGTGGTGGTTCCTAATGTGGAACCTTGCATCGTGTAACCATAGTTTGGGTTGTTCTTCCCTAGGTGCATAACCTTGCACTTCTCCACATTAAATTTCATCTGCCATTTTGATGCCCAGTCTTCCAATTTATCAAGATCCTCTTGCAATTTTCCACAATCCTCCTGGGTTTTAACAACTTTAAATAGTTTTGTGTCATCTGCAAATTTGATAACCTCACTTGTTATTCCACTTTCCAGGTCATTTATGAATATGTCAAAAAGCAGCGGACCCAGCACAGATCCCTGGGGTACACCACTATTCACCTTTCTCCATTGGGAAAATTGGCCATTTAGCCCTACCCTCTGCTTTCTATCTTTTAACCAGTTCCTGATCCACAGTAGTACACTGCCTCCTATCCCATGACTCTTTAGTTTTGCCAAAAGTCTCTCATGAGTGACTTTGTCAAAGGCTTTCTGAAAGTCCAGATAGACAATATCAACCGACTCACCTTTGTCCACCTGTTTATTCACTCCTTCAAAAAAACATAACAGATTAGTAAGACAAGATCTTCCTTGTCTAAAGCCATGTTGGCTGTCTCCCATTAGGTCATGACTATCTACATGCTGAGTAATTTTATTCTTTATGATGGTTTCTACCATTTTTCCCGGTACTGATGTCAGGCTCACTGGTTTGTAGTTTCCCGGATCACCCCTCGAACCCTTTTTAAAAATTGGTGTTACATTGGCGATCCTCCAATCCTCAGGTATTAGAGATGATTTTAATGATAGTTCACAGATTACTGATAGCAGGTCTGCAATCTCAAATTTCAGTTCTTTCAACACCCTTGGATATATACCATCCGGCCCAGGTGATTTGCTACTCTTCAGTTTATCTAATAGTTGTAAGACATCTTCCCGATGTATCGATATTTCCTTCAATTCTTCCACACCTTTAAATACCACTTCAGTCATGGGTAACATCCCTACATCTTCCTCAGTAAAGACCGAAGCAAAGAATTCATTCAGTCTCTCTGCTATCGCCTTGTCGCCTCTTAGTGCTCCTTTAACCCCTTTATCATCTAATGGTCCAACTGACTCTCTCACAGGTTTTTTGCTATGAATGTACTTGAAAAGGTCTTTATTTCGCGTTTTTGCTTCCGCAGCAAGCTTCTTCTCAAATTCTCTCTTTGCCTGCCTTATCAATGCCTTGCATTTGACTTGCCAGTGCTTGTGCTGTTTCCAGGTTTCATCGTTTGGCTCTTTTTTCCATTTCCTGAAAGATGCTTTTTTGGCAACAACAGCCTCTCTGACCTCACCTTTAAACCATGCTGGCAGTTTTTTGGACTTCCTTCCACTTTTCTTAAAGCGTGGAATACAGCTGGTCTGGGCTTCCAAGATAGTATTTTTCAACAACACCCAAGCTTGATGTACGTCTTTAACCTTTGCAACTGCTCCTTTTAGTTTTTTCTTAACTGTTTTCCTCATTTTATCATAGTCTCCCTTTCGAAAGTTAAAGGGTAGTACTGTGGATTTCCTTACTATCCCTCCTCCACTAATTAAATCAAAGGCGATCATGCTATGATCACTATTGCCAAGTGGCCCCAACACCCTTATCTCTTGCACTACATCTGGTGTTCCACTAAGGACTAGGTCTAATATTGCTTCCCCTCTGGTTGGTTCATGAACCAGCTGCTCCAAGAAGCAGTCATTTATTTCATCTAGGAACTTTATCTCCCTAGCATGTCCTGTTGTGACACTGACCCAGTCGATGCCGGGGTAATTGAAATCACCCATTATTATTACTGCACTGTAACGTTTGCTAGCTTCCTTGATTTCTTTGAGCATTTCATCATCCATTTGTTCATTCTGGCCAGGCGGACGATAGTACACCCCCACTGCCATCGCCTTCCCCTTTTTACATGGAATTTCAATCCATAGAGATTCTACAGCAAATTTTGTTTCTTGCAAATCTTTAATCCTTTCTGACTCAATGCCCTCTCTAACATAGAGCGCAACCCCTCCACCAATTTGGTCAGCTCTATCATTACGATATAGTTTGTATCCAGGTATCACAGTGTCCCACTGGTTGTCCTCTTTCCACCATGTCTCTGATATTCCAATCATATCTAACCTCTCGTTTAGTGCTATATATTCTAACTCTCCCATCTTGTTTTGTAGACTTCTAGCATTTGCATACAAGCATTTTAGAGACTGTATTTTATTCATATTAATTTGGCTATTGGTAGACATGGGTAATTTGGGATCTTTAAGTTCTGTCTGCTCCATACTCGAGGGCATTTGGGCTACTTTACTCTTTTTTGGAACCTCTCTGCTTTTTGTAGTATCCTTCAAGGATACATTCTTCCAAACCATGCGCTCTTGGGCGACTGTCGGCTTTCCCCTATTATCTAGTTTAAAAGCTGCTCTATCTCCTTTTTAAAGGTTAGTGCCAGCAGCCTGGTTCCATCCCGGTTAAGGTGAAGCCCATCCCTTCGGAAGAGCCCCTCCTTTCCCCAGAATGTTCCCCAGTTCCTAACAAATCCGAACCCCTCATCTCTGCACCATTGTCTCATCCACGCATTGAGACTCCGGAGCTCTGCCTGCCTTTTGGGTCCTGCGCGTGGAACGGGAAGCATTTCGGAGAACGCTACCCTGGAAGTTCTGGATTTCAACTTCCTACCTAAAAGCCTAAATTTAGCTTCCAGAACCTCCCTACCACATTTTCCTATGTCATTGGTACCGACATGTACCAAGACAGCAGACTCCTCCCCAGCACTATCTAAGACCTTATCTAGGTGGCGTGTGAGGTCCGCTACCTTCGCACCAGGCAGGCATGTTACCAGGCGATCCTCACGTCCACCAGCCACCCAGCTATCTACATGCCTAATGATCGAATCACCAACTATATCTGCTGTCCTAACCCTTCCCTCATGGGCACTTGGCCCTGGAGAAACCTCCTCAGTGCGAGAGGGGTTTACATCACCTGGAGGACAGGTCCTAGTTACAGGATCACTTCCTGCCACACCAGGGTGATTCTCTCCTGTCACGTGACCTCTCTCCTCCCTGGCAACAGGGATGCTGCCAGACTGGAGGTGGGACTTCAGGACTATATCCCTGTAGGTCTCGTCTATGTACCTCTCTGTCTGTCTTATGTTTTCCAAGTCTGCTACTCTAGCCTCTAGAGAACGGACTCGTTCCCTGAGAGCAGAGAGCTCCTTGCACCTAGTGCACACGTAAGACCTCTCACCAGCTGGGAGAAAATCATACATGTGACACTCAATGCAAAAGACTGGAAAGCCCACATCCCGCTGCTGGACTGCTGTCTGCATCTTAGTTTTAAGTTTGTGTTTAGATCTTTAAGTTCTTTATGTACTAAAGGGTGCTATGGATATTTAAACTAAATTTAAACTAAAAGTACTTTGCTGATACTAGGCCCCGAGTGACTATTAAATTTAAACTACAAGCTCTCTGCTGGGTTCTAAATTTAACCAGAATGTTCTCTTCTGTGTTTTAAATTTAAACTTAAACTGCTGCTACTAGGCCCTGACTGATTTAACAAAAAACACTGGGTTCACAGATTAATTAGCTTTAATACAAAGACGTCCTTTCAGAAAATTCCCAGAAGTATATACTCACAATTGTAGATCTCTCTCCAGAAGTAGCAGTCCCTTTTTCTAGTCTAGAATTATGCTCACCAACCAGCAAATGGAGACAGAGACAATAGCGTTGTGAGCTCTGATCTATATAAGGCTTCATGCAGCCACTAGCTTCCCAGTATTCTGTCTCTAGCAGATTGTGATGACCTACTGTGCAGCTCTCCTGTTCTCTGAGAATTAGGCTACAGGCCATATTGGGTTGGGATCCTTGAGCTCAGCAGCAGCGGGATAACAATGATTGGACAGCCTCCCCACTCTACCACGTGGTACTTATAAGAGTCCAAGTCTCTCTCCCTGGCCAGCATAGGACTGTTCTGCCCTTTGTTTTGTTTCTCTTCTTTTATTTTTTTTCCCTTTGGTCAGCCTCCTGGCTGGTTTGGTGTTGCTCCCCCCCTACCCCCTCCAGTAGGATGAGCATAAAAAAGAGGGTATTTGGGGAACAGGAGGGCTGTGATTCTCTTGCCAACTCATTCCTCCTTGCTCGTGTATGCTGGCCAGCACAGCACGGTCCTCCCTGCCATGGGCACTGCCAAAACAATGTTCAGCTTACCGGTGGAATTTAGCCCTAGACTGGATTTTGGCAGGAAGGTGGAGCCATGACAGCAGAAAGTGGTGGTTCCCAGGGTTGGGGCTCAGAATACCAGCAAGTGACAAGGTTATTCTGCATTGAGGCTCCCTGTGACATTCCAAATACTGCTCCCATTGTGGTGGCTTAGAGAGGTAGCAATGGTCACTGTGTTCTTCCTGGAGTTCCTCTGCCAGAGACATGGGCAGTCAGTCGCTCACATCCAAGACAACTGTATCAGCTCCCATGGGTTCCCTTCAGCCTGCTGGAACCTCGGAAAAAAGTGTGGGAGACAGTGCCACTTTGGGCATGCTGCTTGTAGAGCATCAAGGGGCTGCCCCTCCCCCCATGTTGTCTCCAGAGTCACAAGACTTTCCTTGCCCCCATTAGAGAGGCTCCCATAGAGTCCTCTCAGCTTGGTTTTTCACCTGTTCATACTACTTTTGCATAAAGCTTTTTTATTTAAAAAGGCTCAGGGGGCCAGTGCTAGCATTTCTATGAGGGGGGAGGGAGGCAGTCTTGGCTCTTGCAAAACCCTCTCCTCCCAAGCCCCCACCTGTGGGCCCCCTGACTAAGTGGGAGCTCAAGTAAAAAGTTTCACATTGGTAATCGGAAGCTGCTGCAGGCAGTGTGCTAGATAGGAAGGCTGTGGAGATAGATCTCTTGAAGGAGGGGGAGCTCCCAGTGTGAAAGGGCAACGATCCAATCAATAGTTTATCTCATCCATCAGGAGGAGTTGGGACCGATAACTTCTCAGGCACAGGAGATGCTCAGCATTATGGATTCTTTGTGACATTGCCTCTGCTTTTGGGGACCCTATCTTTAAGGGAATCTGCAATCTGACAAAAGCCTTCCTTATCCACCGGGACTTCCAAAACATACTTCAACCTAGTGGAATGCCCCAGAGTCTAGCTGCTGGGTGGGAAGAGCCATGGGGAAGCTCTTTTCCTTGATCTCAGAGGTGAAAGAGAAATTGATGTTGCCTAAATTGGATTCTCAGGTCATGGTGATTATTAAGAAAATCACCATTCTGGTTGAAGGTGGTATGACATTGAAGGAACAGGAGGATCGCTAGTTGGAACCAGCCCTGAGGCAGATTTTTGAGGTATCCTTTCCGTTTTCTTTTTTTTTTTTTTTTAATATAATGCTGTTTATCGAATCCAAAAACAAATAAAACACCTGGGCATCGTGGGTACATTTACACCACGCCTGGACAAACCTATCACAGTAAATAAACCTTTTTAAAATTTTCCCTTTGTTATCCCTTCCCCCTCTCCCAATCTTCCCCTTGGCTCAGTCCCTCCCAAACCACACACTCTCAAATCTATTCAGATAATACTTCCCCTTCTGGTGTCCCTCCTCCCAATGTGGACTTATCTCCCATGGTCTAAAGAGTCAGGAGTTCATTACATGGCTCATGGCGCCAGTGACTGGATATACCGTTCCCACAGCACACGAAATGTCTCCCGCCTCTTAGTATTCCCCCTAGCGTCACTGTGTTCCATAAGTATCAGTTGGTGGAAACAGCTCTACCACTCCCAAAACTTAGGTGGCGTGGACTCCCTCTACCATTGGAGAAGGAACTGTTTCCTCACCACACAGGCCTTCTTTATGAATAACCGATTCCACTGGCCTTTGGGAAGTGGAGAGGTCAACTAATCGAATACCACAAGGGTCCCAGTTCATTCCACCCTTTGGCTCATGAGTGAGCTTACATAGATCTAGATCTGCCGTCAGTACTTCCGAATCTTACCGCATGTCCACCATAGATGGCCTAGATCTGCCATCAGTATCTAGCACCATAGACAGCTACATGTCAGCTAGCTCCATGGTGTGCGTTGTGGAGAAATGAGCATGCCACACTGCCCATAATTGTTTTTCCTGCAGTTTTGCTGACTGAACCAAACCCAGGGTATGACGTATCATTCCTAAAACCATGTCTGAGGTGACCATAAATCCCAACTCCACCGCCCATTTCCACTCAATCCTATAGAGGAATTGAGAGAAATATCGCTACACCGGGAAGATGTATTACAACTATTTGATAAACTGAATAGTAGCAAACGCCTGGACTGGATGGTATACATCCAAGAGTGATGAAAGAACTGAAATATGAGATTGCAGACCTGCTATTAGTAATCTGTGAACTTTCATTAAAATCATCTGTAATACCTGAAGATTGGAGGATCGCCAATGTAATGCCAATTTTTAAAAAGGGTTCCAGGGGTGATCCGGGAAATTACAGACCGGTCAGCCTGACGTCAGTACTGGAGAAAATGGTAGAAACCACCATAAAGAACAAAATTACACAGCATGTAGATAGTCATGGCCTAATGGGAGACAGCCAACATGGCTTTAGACAAGGAAGATCTTGTCTTACTAATCTGATATGTTTTTTTGAAGGTGTGAATAAACAGGTAGACAAAAGTGAGTTGGTTGATATAGTGTATCTGGACTTTCAGAAAGCCTTTGACAAGGTCCCTCATCAGAAACTTTTGGCAAAACTAAAGAAGGCAGTGTACTATTGTGGATCGGGAACTGGTTAAAAGATAGAAAGCAGAGGATAGGGCTAAATGGTCAATTTTCCCAATGGAAAAAGGTGAATAGTGGAGTACCCCAGGGATCTGTACTGGGTCCGCTACTTTTTGACATATTCATAAATGACCTGGAAAAGGGAATAACTGGTGAGGTTATCAAATTTGCAGATGACACAAAACTGTTAAAAGTTGTTAAAACCCAAGAGGACTGTGGAAAGCTGCAGGAGGATCTGGATAAATTGGAAGACTGGGCATCCAAATGGCAGATTAAATTTAATGTGGACAAGTGCAAAGTTATGCACCTAGGAAAGAATAACCCACACTATGGTTTCACAATGCAAGGTTCCACACTGGGAACCACCACCCAGGAAAAAGATTTAGGAGTCATCGTGGATAACATGTTAAAACCCTCTGCCCAGTGTGCAGCGGCAGCCAAGAAAGCAAATAGAATGCTAGGTATCATAAGGAAAGGAATAGAAAATAAAAGAAAGGATATTATAATGCCTCTGTAGCGTTCCATGGTACGACTGCACCTTGAATATTGTGTGCAATTCTGGTCGCCATATCTTAAAAAGGATATAGCGTTATTAGAAAAGGTACAGAGAGGAGCCACCAAAATGGTAAAGGGGATGGAAGGCTACTCCTATGAAGAGAGGCTATAAAGGTTAGGGCTCTTCAACCTGGAAAAGAGACGGCTGAGGGGAGATATGATAGAGGTCTATAAATTAATGAATGGAGTGGAACGGGTAAACGTAGATCGATTGTTTACTCTATCAGAATATAGAAAGACTAGGGGACATGTAATGAACCTACAGGGCAAACTATTTAAGACAAATAAGAGGGACTTCCGGTGATGCGTGAGTGAGAGAGGACGTGCCTCCTTCGCTCCGGGGCTGTCTCGGTACTAAATCGTGCTTTTATCTGCTTTATAACACCCTCACCCTTGCTTATTATCGGGGAGAGCTGGGTCATCACTTGCTGAGCTTGCCAACCGGCCACACGCAGGGCTGCGATGCCATTACCAACCAGGAAAGAGCGGGAGAAACTGCCGAAAACGGGGCCTGCTGCCGCGGCCACGAGACAACCTGCCTCACCGGGTGCAGACAGCACCGATTCGGCGTCGGAGGAGCTAGCGCGGGAGGTGGTACGGCTCCTCGACCCCAAATTTGACCGACTCATGCAAAAGTTGGAGGGGATGGAGGAATCCATGTCCGAGTTTGGCCGGCGCGTGGAGGAACTCGAGCACCGCGTGACCGCGGTGGAAGAGGGGGAAAGCCGCCGTGATGGGGAGTTGGAAACTCAAAAGAAGCTCCTCCTTGAAGTACAACAGAAGCTTGAAGACCTAGAGAATCGCTCGCTCCCGCCGGAACAACTTGAGGCTCGTGGGCATTGGCGAGGACCGATCTGAGCAAGAGCTGCTAGCCTTTTTGGAGACATGGCTGCCGGAGGCGCTGGAGATCCCGGAGCTCCAAGGCCTGTTCAAGATTGAACGAGCGCACCGCCTGGGGGCCCGGAGAGATCAAGGTGATCGGCCCCGTGTGGTGATTCTCCGGGTGCTCAATTTCCAGCACAAATGGCGGATTCTGCAGGCCTACCGCAAAAGGGGCGAGCTCACTCTCCACAACAAGAAGATCCTAATCTTTCAGGATTACTCTGCGGCGGTTGCGGCCAAGCGCAGGGAATTTTCTCCTCTGTGCACAGAATTGTTCAAACGTCGGGCGCGTTTTACTCTGGCTTACCCTGCTGTGCTGCGAGTCTCCCTCGACGGTCAGAATCACACCTTTGAGAATGTAAGGAAAGCGCAGCAGTTTGTGGAGCAGCTACCACCTTCGAGTGCCGCGGGGAGCGCGCCATGAGATTGCTTCAGAACTGGAGATGGGGCTGGACGATATTGAATCTTGTCTGCCATATATTTAATAGCCTTGTGTAGTTTGAGAGTGGCTACTGAGTCGGGATTTTGGTCTGGGATAGCTACTTGAGCCTGATTTGTGTTACTCTGCTTTTATTTATGAGTGAGTGCTCAGCCTGCTACTAGATCGTTAGGGGCTCCTGCCCTTCTGCCCTAGCGGCCTGGGGGGATTTTTGCCCTGCGCCCCGGGATTCAGTTCAGCTGTGCTCCCCTTGAGACCCAGCGCTCCCCAATGTTTGCGCAGCCGACGCGGATCCTGATACGCGTGGCAATGGGTGTAACGTGGACCCATGGGGTTGGAGTCAGATCTTACACTATCTTTATCCTATGTCTTGCAGGCTTAGCACTCATTATTATTACTCTATGTGCGCTCGCCATATTATTATTCTAAGGCGCCCTGGTGGTTGAGACCGACGGAAGGGTTACAGCTGTCCCAACCAGTAGGGGTCAGGGCAGTCAGCTGACATGGGGGTCGGTGCTGTTAACTTGCTGCTAATAACGGATGTTCTTCTGAGGCTGAGGTACCCTACATATGAAGCGTAATTGGGCTACGAGCTCTGCTCGGGCTCCCGTTGATATTACGTTGGAACTGTATAATACTGATCTATGTTCATGTACCTGCCTGTTTATTCTTTTCTTTGAACATGCATTTGGGTCAATGCCTTCCTGTCTACTCAATGGGCTCTCCGATATTTTCTGATTCTTTATTCTTGTCCCTTTGATTCAGGGGTGTGGGGTTAAAGGTGGCTGATCGAGGCAGCCCTGCAGCATTGCTATGGGGTCCTAGCCTCAGTGCAGTAGCTGAGGGTTTAGTTGTTCAGGGGTGTGTATTTGAGGGTGCCACGGGGTGGTGGGGCGTGCGATTGTAGAGAGTAGAGAGTGGGGAGGGTAGGGGTGTAGGGGTGTAGGGATGTATGGTGGGGTGTGTTTCGGGAGGGAGCGGGGGGTAGGGGGCAGGGGAAGGGTAGGGTGGGGTTTGGGTGGCAACTGTATGGACTGTGTGATGAGAGTTGGGAGCTTCTCTGGACTGCAACTGCCTATCTTTGTGCTTTTCTGGGGTTGGTACCGGGGGGCTGCCCGAGGACACGCCTGATGCTTGATTTATGTCTTGGGTTGAGGCTGGGCAACCTGAGACGTGACTGTGACTGGTGGATATGCTTCCTTTTGACCACACTGCTTGGTATGAATGAGAGATGAGCTCCGCATGGTCTCCTGGAATGTCGGGGGCGTCAGTAGCCCTATTAAACGGACTAAGATCCTGCAGGCTCTTAAGAGGGGGCGTGCGCAACTTGCTTTCCTACAAGAGACTCACTTAAGTGCTCTCGAACATGCCAAATTTAAAACGGACTGGGTGGGGCAGGTTTTTGCAGCCTCGGCGATTGGCAAAAAGAGAGGCGTGGCCATATTAGTAAAACGGGGCATGAATGTGGAGGTCCTGAGTCAGGACGTGGATCCGCAGGGGCGGTTTCTATTTCTGCATGTGAAAGTCCAGGGAGAGGAGTTATTCCTCGGGAATATATATGCTCCTAATTCGTATGATCACCAATTTTTTCAGGGACTGTTGCGAAAAATTCTGGGGGCACCGAAGATCCCCTTGATCTTGGCGGGGGACTATAACTGCCCACATGATCCTGCCCTGGACAGATCTGCTACTGGGGGCTCCGGGCGGGCCTGGCGTAATAAAGGCGTGGGATATCTATGTAACATGGGCGGCTTGATTGACTCGTGGAGAATCCTACACGGAGTGGAAAGGGACTACACGCACCTGTCGAGAGTGCACCAGACTTGGTCTAGGATTGACTACATTTTGGTCTCAAGTCAGAGTCTGGGGAAAGTGATCCGGGTGGAGATCGACCCCCTAGTGGTGTCTGATCATGCTAAAGTGGTCCTGGATTGGAGGGTGCGCCCGTTGGGTGGTGCCCGCTGGTCTTTTCCGGGGTATCTGTGGCAGAAAGACGAGTTCCGGGCCTACCTGATTCGGCAGTGGGAGGAATATCTATTGCTTAATGATACGGGAGAGGTTGGTGTGGCGACGTTTTGGGAGGCGGGCAAAGCGGTTCTTCGAGGCCACATAATAGCGTATGTGGCCAAAGAAAGGAAACGTTTGAACGCTCAAATTATGGACCTTACAGGTCAGTTACAGGAGGCCAAAAGGGTAGCACTGCGGACACCGTCTCGGTTGCCAGAGTACTTTACGGTGCAGCGGGCTCTGAATGAGGCGCTGCATGATCGAGCGGTTCAGTCGCTGAGTTATTATCGCCATCAACTTTTTAGGTTTGGAGATCGTACGGGTCGCCTTTTGGCGCGTCTTGTGAGCCGCCGAGGAGGTATCCAGGGAGTGGCCCGGATTAAGGATAAACAGGGGGTTCGGCATTCGGAGCTGGAGCGGATAGTGCAGGTCTTTAGTCAATATTATCAGGAGCTTTATACTCCTGAGCCTGAGAATAGAAATTGGGAACGAGATTTTCTCAACAAGGTGGAACTACCTAAGCTGATGGACTCTGAACTTGATGAGCTTAATGCGCCTATCTCTCCGGAGGAGCTTCATCGGGTAATCAAGGCTGGCAAGACGCATAAAGCTCCGGGCCCTGATGGCTATGGCTCCGAATTTTACAAGATTCTGATGGCCCAGGTCACGCCTACTTTGACAGCCCTCTATCAGGATGTTCTGGAGTTGGGCAGTTATCCGCGCGATATGAGAACGGCGGCAATTACTATCATACCTAAAGAGGGTAGGGATCCAGAAGAGCCGGCTTCTTACCGCCCTATTTCCTTGATCAATTATGATATGAAACTTGTGGCTTCGGTGTTGGCGTCCCGACTACAGCAAGTTCTACCGAGGTTAATAGGGATCCATCAGTCAGGTTTTGTGAAGGGACGGGGGGCTTTTTCTAATATTAGTAAAGTGTTGCTGGGGATGGAGCGCTGCTCACTCCAACAGGAGCCTTTGATTTTGGTGAGTCTAGATGCGGAAAAAGCTTTTGATAGGGTGTCGTGGCCATATATGTTCGAGGTGTTGGTCAGATTTGGGTTTAACGGGGCCTTTTTGACATGGATCCGAGCCCTCTACACGAACCCGTTGGCAAGTGTAGCCAGTGGGGGTGTCTCCTCTTCACCGTTTGTACTACAGAGAGGCACGCGACAGGGTTGCCCTCTATCGCCGCTGCTTTTTGTGTTGCAACTGGAGCCCCTGCTGCTTTCCCTTATACGGGCTGAGGGGATCCGTGGGATCGAATGGCCTGGAGGCGGAATTAAGGTCAGCGCGTTTGCTGACGATATGCTGTTGTGTTTGTCTCAGCCACAGGCCTCGCTGGATTGCGCGCTGGAGTTGATCCAGCGGTTTGGTTCTTTCTCCGGTCTGCGGATCAATGTGGGCAAATCAGTGGCTCTGGATGTAGGCAATCGGGCACGCTTAGGATGGCGGGGCCCGTTCCCCTTACGATGGGCAGAGGGTCAGTTTCGCTACCTGGGGATCCAGATACCAGACCGTATTTCACAACTGTACGATGTCAATATTCGGCCGATGTTATTACGTACCGCGGATACTCTTCGGCGTTGGAAAGACCTTCCGCTCTCACTTATGGGTCGAGTAGCCCTTTTTCAGATGGTGGAGGTCCCCAGGTGGATGTACCTCTTGCGACATTTGCCTGTCTGGCTCTTACGCCGTGATGTCCTGCGCTTTCAGAGTCAGGTGGGACGATTTTTATGGAAGGGGAGACGATCTCGGATACCACTTTCCGTGCTTATGAGTAGTAGAGTTGAAGGGGGGTTGGGACTTTTTTCGATGCGCAACTATAACTTTCTCAGCTTGTTGGACCCCTTACGGGATCTGATCCTGGGACGCGATACTGTTCTTCCGCGGACTCTAGTCCAGGTGATGTCCCAGTCTCTTCATCCGGCCTTTTTGTTGCACTGCGGTAGTAGTACCCTGCCGAGGTGCTGGCGAGAATCGCACTACTTAGGCACTTTGCGGCAGGCGTGGAGATTTTTGTGTCAGCGTAAGGGGATGCGCTGGTCAGCTACTGGGTGTCTTCCCCTGAGGGGTAATGGGGAGTTTGAGCCTGGGAGATTGGGGACCCCACCTAGCTGGGGATCTGGGGGTTTAGAATTTCTGGGCCAACTGTGCATGCCTTCGCAGGGAGAGCTTGATTCATTTCAGTCTGTCCGGGAGCGATACTCGCTTGGGTCATCTACGTTTTACTTCTACTTACAGGCGCGGCATTATGTCCGCACGTTGCAAAAGAGTCCTGGCTTCCAGCTAACCCACGAGGGGGTGTGGGCGTTCATAGTCCGGGAGGAGTTGCGGGTTACTCAGAGGTCCTTGCGGGAGGAGTGGCATCCTGGAGGTGACAGGGGCCCATTGGAGATCTTGGCTCGGAGATGGCAGCAGGATGGGGAGATACAGTTGGACGTTGATGGCCTTCAAGATGCTTTTCAACGGCTCACTTCGATATCTGAAGCGATTCGGTTCCAGGAACTGCAATATCGGATCCTTTGGCGAGCATACGTGCCTAATGTTTGGGCTGTTAAGATGGGGGTGCTCTCGACCGATGTTTGTCAGCTTTGTGGGACCCAAAGGGGGACCTTGGTGCATCGTTTGTGGACGTGTACTCGTATCGCCCCCTTTTGGTGTGCGGTCCATGCAGCCTTGCAGGTCTGGAGACCAGGGGGCGAGGAGCTCTCGCCTGAATTGTGCCTGTTTGGCGCCCCCAGTACCAGGAATCGATCTGGATCCGGAGTTTCTGGGGTGTCCCAGGATATAGACATGTCTCCCTCTGATAGGAGGTTCTACGATAGGGGCTATCTGATAGCGAAGGCATGTATTCTTAAGCATTGGGTTGAGGACAAGCCCCCTGGGATTGAGGAGTGGCGGCGGAGCTTCTTTATGCTACATGACTGTGAGCGACGCACGGCCCGGATTCTGGGTGGTAGGACACAAGTGGAGTTTGACAGAACCTGGCATGGGGTTCTCTCGCGGTCCGGCCTTCCAGGTGACCATGCGACCTGAGGGGTCTGTGGTCTTTGATGTCCGCGGATGTGACTGGCATATGGGTGTGTCTGAGTGCAGGGATCTATAGGCGGGGGGTAGTGGAGAGCTCTCATGTTGGTCTACATCGGGTAGGGGGGGGAAGTGGGTGCAGGGGGGAGGCTTAGGGGGAGGCTTAGTGGGGGGACTCACTGGGGGGTGGGTTTGTTCAGTACTCTTCAGTGTTCACTGCTTTCTCTGTTAAGGTGCTGTTATTGTATGGCTTCACTGCATGTTTAGTGGGGCGGTATTAAGCTTGCCTAATGGGACGGAGAGGGCTGCGGGTGGATCTCCTAATTGGGCTTCGGAGGGGTGAGTTGTCTATTTTATTTTACTTTACTGTTATTCTTCTTGGATACTGCCGTACTTGACGGTGATCTGCCTCGGGGCCTGCTTAAGTTTAAGTTTACGTTCATCACAGTTATGACGGCTGTTATGAACATAGTTAGTACTGTGCCTCCTCTTGTTCCATTTACGACGATTCTGCTTGTTCCTTCTGTTGTTGCTGTTATTTCTGTCTTTGCATCCAGTACTGGGCTGTATAAGTTGGGTGCTTTCAGCATCTTTGTGATATGGTTTACTGACACAGTGTACAGACGTGGTTTCTCTAATGTTGAAATATCAATAAAAATGATTTGACATAAGACAAATAAGAGAAAATATTTTTTCACTCAATGTGTAATCAAACTCTGGAATTTGTTACCGGAGGATGTAGTAAGAAGCTGTTAGTGTAGCTAGGTTTAAAAAAGGTTTGGACAAGTTCCTGGAGGAAAGGTCCATAAACCATTATTAAAAAGGGACCCAGGATATCAATGCTTGACCCAAAACAAGCATTGTGGAACCTGTGTCTCTTGGGGAAACTGCTAGGTACGTATGACCTAGATTGGCCACTGTTGGAAACAGGATACTGGGCTTGATGGACCTTGGTCTGATCCAGTATGGCATATCTTATGTTCTTAAATCTGGGGGTTCAAGCCAACTCATCAGTTTATTTGAATATTTGGAGACAGAGGGATGGTCCTGTTCCCCCAGTTTGTAAAATTGCAATATCCGAGCGGCCGTCTATGCTGCCAAAGACTTGGGGACCCAACATGATAATGCAGCTGAAAGTAGGCAAAAAGGTGCCCAGCCACCAGATCATATTTGTCCCGAAGTGCATGAAAGGTTTTAGAAGAGCCTGATGCATCCACTGCATGTCCCAAACTACACAACCCTTTTGCTGCCCACTCCCAAAATGCCTGGGTTTCAGTTCCAGGCAGTAAATGTATATTGCCATAAATGGGCAACCAACTGCAGACTGTCAGCGATGTCTGCCAGTAGGAACACAGAAGTCACCACACTCCCCTTATTAGTACGATCAATAGGCTCCTTGAAGGTCTCTGCAGCAGCACTGCTTTGCCCATGTATTACACAACTAACAAAGAGTGAGGGGAAACAAAAACCTCCTCCACTGCACACTCTGCAAACACCCTAGTGTACCCTAGCTAATCATCTAAATGGCACATTTGGCGGGCCTGTGCATAGCAGAGATGATCTAGGAGACTGAGCCCTCCATGCTTCCATGGGCCTCTTAGACATGTCATGGCTATTCTCACCTTCTTCCCCTGCCAAAAGAAGCCATGCAGTTCCCTATTGAACATGACCACATCCTTGCGCAGAAGTTGCAGTGGCAGGGTTTACATCACAAAGTATTTTGGGGAACAGCTGCCACTCATCCCAGCAGCGATAGTGGCAAAGGGGCCCAGTTCCTCATCTGGATCCGCAACTGCTGCAGTACCCTAATACAATTTTACCTGTAAGGTAAGTGGGGTTCACTAGTCAGTTGGATCCCTAGGTACGAAAATGCCATATCCACTCAGCATAAGGGGAAGGGGGACCCCCATGGTGTGCGAAGTTGCCTCAACACGTCAAAAGCCTCTAACCTTTCTTGGTTAATCCGAAGACCCGCAATCTCTCCAAAAGCAGAAAATTCCATGAGCAGCTTTGGCAGGGATGACCTGGGAGGGGTAATGTGGACTAACATGTCATCTGCAAAAGCGGAAACCTTAAACTCCTTCATCCAATTCAGACTCCGGACACCTCCTTACACTCCACAAATCTACATACCAAAGGATCCAAAGATAATACAAACAGTGGGAATAGGGGACAACCCTCTTGTCCTGCACCCTAAACTAAAAGCCTCAGATAACATCCCATTGGTCAACACTGCTGCCATGGCTTCCATATAAAGCAGCTGCACCACACGAATAAATTGGTCACCCAAGCCATAAAGCAGCAAGAGGTGAAAAAGGTAGTTCCATCCCACCCTGTCAAATGCCAAACTAATCAATAAAGACACAATCTGATGTTCTTGTGCCCACTCAAGAGATGCTATGATCTTATGCAGGTTCCAGGACACATACCACCCCTCATAAATCCCACATGAGAATTCTGTACCAGACTTGGCATCATAGGCACTAAATGATCTGCCAGGATTTTGGCCAATAGCTTCAAATCAAAGTTAATTAAGGAGACTGGTCAATAAGATGAAGCCTGCAAGGGATCTTTTCCAGGTTTTGTAATAAGAATAATATGTGCTCAGTTATATCCATAGGTAACATGTCCTTGTTTTACTCTTTCCTGAAACATATCCACCAGGGGGGAACCACCAAATTTTGCAGAAGCTAATAGAATTCAGCATTAAACTCATCAGGGCCAGGAGCTTTATAGCACTAGGCCCCTTGGATGCCTCGCTGCACCTCCATCTCAGATATCAGCGCTCTCAACACCACCACCTGTTGGGCGGTGAGCTGCAGCAAGGGCAAGCCCTGTAGACAGTCCATTATCCGGGTGGGGGAAACCACCTCCACTATGTAAAGAGCCTTATAAAAGTCTCGAAAGAGGCGTGTAAGGATGAGGCTGGGATTATGAAGCTTGACAGTCCCATCCCTTAGAGTAGCTATCATCTGTGATCTTCTACTGCCTTTAAGGCAATGGGCAAAAAGCTGTCCAGATTTATCACCATACTGGTAGAGTTGATATTTATAATACAACAGGGATTTTTTTGCCTGCTGAGCAACGTCTCATTGAGAGCAGACTGCCTCTCCATGAGTTGAGCCTTAGACACCTCTGTCAAGTGTGGCACCGTCTTTCCAAAATCCTGTCTCTCCAATCTGACTATCCTAGCATTCAGCAGATGTTGGCATCTAGCGATATATGCTATGATATCTCCCTGAACGACTACCTTCACGGTTTCCCCAAAAGGTTCTGGTATTTCTCTATGTCGCTCATTATGAGCAGCGTAAGATTGCCACAGGTAGACTTGGAACTGTTCATCTCTATAGAGATCTCCTGCCAAACAAAATCCACCCAAACAAAGGAGTGGTCAGAAATTTAATCAGGACCGATGCCTGCATCGTCAACTTGTGAAAATAGAGGTTCTGAAATAAGCAAATCATCTATGTGGGCACTGGTCCCATGGGCTCAAGACCAATGAGTCTAGTCACAGTCAAGGGGGGTGCATGAGACATCATGGATCGGCCAGACGTAAGCGTTGTTTAAGACTGCGAATAAGTCGAGTAGTGGCACCCCATACCCCAGCTTCCCCCATACTCAAGGTATCCATAACCGGGTCCAGGACTCCATTAAAATTGCCACCCACCACAGGCGGGTCCTCCAGGAATTGTTCGATGCTAGAGGCCAGCCGGGCATATAGAAAGGCATCATAAGCATTGGGGCCATATGCATTACATAGAATTATAGGTCTCCCTTCACGTCCCCCTTCAAAATAAGGTACTGTAACGACCTGACATGACAGAGTTCCACTGTACAATGAAAGTGGACCCTCTTGTGGACCACTAGGGCCAACCCCCCCCCCCCTTCTTCCCTTGCACGGGAACAGCAAACACCTTACCCCCCACAATCTCTACCCGGCTTTTCATGCTCAGTTGCAGTCTGATGGGTTTCCTGGAGAAAAGCTATGTCACATCTGTGTTGAGCAAAGGCACATAGAATCTTATAGCATTTAATGGGAATACCCAGCCCACAGACATTCCAAGAGACTATCCTCAGGAGACTGCCCATACATCAGACTCAGCATTCACCCAGCTTCTCACCCAGAAACTACGAGGATCTCCCCATTCAAGAACCCTTTTCCCCCTCTTCACCAGAAGCACCACCCACTCCACCCCCCACCAAGATCTTCCCGGGCTAATCACCTTTCCCTCACCTCCCTCCTCTCATCCCTCCCTCCCCTTCCCTCCCAATAAACACAGGTCATGTCTTTTGATGTGTCAGCGACCTCTCATTATGGACTGCCCTAGCCCCCCCCCTTTCCCTTCACCACATATCACATCCTTTCTCTCTGATTCTCAACCCATCCATTCAACCGTCTAGCACTCAAATACCCAATTTTAACACCCCCGTACTCCATTCCTTCCCCATAGAAGCATAGAAATATGATGACAGAAAAAGACCACATGGCCTATCTAGTCTGTCCTTCCATATCAACAACTACAACAGTCCCCTTTTTACCTTTAGAGATCCTCTATGTTTGTCCCATGCTTTTTTTCATTCAGTTACTGTCCTCATCTCTACCACCTCCACTGGGAGACTATTCCACGGATCCACTACTCTTTCCGTAAAGAAATATTTCCGCATATCACTCCTGAATCTATCCTTCCTTCACCGTCATCCCATGTCCCCTCATAGCAGAACTTGCTTTCAATTGAAAGAGGCTCTATCCCTGAACATTTATGCCACGGAGGTATTTAAACATCTCAATCATATCACCTCTATCCCGCCTTTCCTCTAAGGTGTACATATTAAGATCCTTCAGTCTGTCCTCATATGCTTTATAATGAAGACCACTAATCATTTTAGTAGCCACCCTCTGCACCGACTCCATTCTGTTCACATCCTTTTGAAGGTGCGGTCTCCAGAATTGCACACTATACTCCAAATGAGGTCGCACCAAAGACTTATACAGAGGAATTATCACCTCCTTTTTTCTGCTAGCAATTCCTCTCCGTATGCACCCAAGCATCCTTTTAGCTTTTGCCATCACCTTTTCTATCTGTTTAGCTATTTTAAGATCATCAGACATAACCACGCCTAGGTCCCGCTCTTCTTTAGTGGACAAAAGTACTTCACCCCCTATACTATATTGCTGCCTTGGATTGCTGCAGCCCAAATTCATGACCTTACATTTTTTAACATTAAATCCCAGCTGCCAAATTCTAGACCATTCTTCAAGCTTAGCTAGATCCCTCCTCATGTTATCTACACCTTACTGGGTGTCTACTCTATTGAAGATTTTGGTATCATCTGCAAAGAGGCAAACCTTACCTGACAGCCCTTCTGCTATATCACTAAGGAAAGTGTTAAAAAGAATCGGACCAAGGATAGATGCCTGGGGCACACCACTGGTAACATCCTTCTCCTCAGAGTGAGCTCCATTTACCTGTACTCTTTGTCGCCTCCCACCCAACCAATTTTTAACCCAAGCAGTAACTTTAGGATCCATCCCTAGGCTGCTCAGTTTGTTTATAAGTCGCCTGTGAGGAACAGTATCAAAGGCTTTACTGAAATCTAAATATACCACATCTAGGGCTCTCCCTCGGTCCAACTCCCTGGTCACCCAGTCAAAGAAATCAATCAGATTTGTCTGACAAGACCTGCCTCTGGTGAATCCATGCTGCCTTGGATCCTGTAATCCGCTGGACTCCAGAAACCTCACTATTTTCTCTTTCAGCAGCGTTTCCAATAATTTACTCACCACCGAAGTTAAACTAACCGCCCTGTAGTTTTCAACCACATCCTTACTTCCGCTTTTGTGTAAAGGCACCACATGAGCCTCTCTCCAGTCCTTTGGCACCACTCCCGACTCCGAGGCATTGAAAAGGTCAGTCAGTGGAGTTGCTAGAACATCCCCAAGTTCCCTCAGTATTCTAGGGTGTATCCCATCCGGTCCCATTGCTTTGTCTACTTTAAGATGAGCTAGTTTATTTATTTTATTTATTTATTACAATTTCTTATATAGCGCACTATTCGATATCAGCGCGGTTTACATTATAACAAGAAGACCATAACAACAAGCTGTTTGGTTTTACATAGAATAGGGGTACAAACTTGGATAACAGGGGTGAACTATGTACATGAAATAATTACAAAGAACAAGATTAAGCAACAATAACATAAGGAAAATATGTGCATAAATTGCAGGCGGGGTGTTGGCACTGTCTCAGAACTAACAATGGTTACTTTCTTAGGTGGGGTTACCTAGATTTCGTTGCTGTCTGGGTAGTATTGGAGGAAAAGGTGATATTTGAGTGCCTTCCCGAACGGAGTTAGGTCTACAATGGCCCGAATGTCGGATGGTAGATCATTCCAGCATTTGGGGACGTAGAGACTGAAGGCCCTGTTTGCCATTGTAATGTTGCATTTTGTCAATGCCTTCGGGGTTATTAGCAGGTTTACAGCTGTTGCTCTTCTGGATCTATTGGGGGGGCACTGTGTGAATGAGTTCCGTGAGTGAGGAAGATGACAAGCCTTTGATGGCCTTGAATGAGAGGAGTAAGGTTTTAAATATAAGCCTTCCATGGATAGGGAGCCAGTGAAGCTGCTTGAGAATAGGAGTCACGTAGTCACTTCTGGAGGCTCCGTGGAGGACCCTTGCTGCAGCATTCATAGCCAGCTGTAATGGGTTCAGTGTAGATTGAGGGAGACCTTGTAAGATGGCATTTTCAAATTCAAAATGGGGTAGGATTAGCGCCTGGTATATAGTCCGGAAATCATCTGGGTCCAATAGGGAGCGCAGATGCCTGAGCGTACGGATTTTGAAATATACAGCTTTAACTATATTGCCTATGTGAGATTTCATATCCAGACGTTGGTCCAAGGTGACTCCAAGGTATTTTATTGTTTCTTTAGTTTGCAAGTAAGCTTCCTTGACACTTACATGGGACGGAGGAATAAAGTTGGGGTCTCTCGCGATGAAAAGCACCTCCGTTTTCTTGTGTTGAATGCGGAGGTTTTGGGATTGGAGCCATTCTGAGACCGCATTGAAACAATCTACCAGTGGTGTCAGGTCCATTTGAACTGTAGAGAACGGCATGTATAAGAGTATGTCATCAGCATATATCAAACAGTTCACGCTAAATGATCTAATGATATTGCAGATGGGTTGCATGTAAATAGTGAACAGGAGAGATGACGAGGAACCTTGAGGCACACCTTGTTTTTGATGGAAGCGTTTTGATTCTTCTGATCCGGATTTTACATATTTTTACATACAGTTTCTCACGAACACAGTCTTCTGAACATTGTTCAAGATGTCCCTCGCTTCTATTCCTATTTGTGGGTGTTTTCTGAGGTCCTGCTCCTGGTTCTTCATCTGTGAACACAGAACAAAAATATTTGTTAAGCAATTCCGCTTTATTCTTATCAGCTTCTACATATTCCTCCGCTGCATCCTCGAGTCTGACAATACCACTTTTGCCATTCCTCTTCTCACTAATATATCTGAAAAATGTCGTATCCCCCCATTTCATTGCATTGGCTATTTCCTCCTCCTTTTGAATCTTTGCCTTCTTGACTACTTTGCTAGCTTCTCTAAGTTTTTCCAAATACAGATGCCTGTCTTCCTCTCTCTGTGATCTCTTGTATTTCATGAAGGCCTCCCTCTTTTTCTTCACTTTTTCAGCTACTTCTTTTGAAAACCATAGCGGTCTCCTTTCCTTTTACCTTTATTTACCATTTTAACAAAAAGGTTGGTTGCCCTTAAAATATCCCCTTTCAGTTTTGCCCACTGTTTTTCTACATCCCCGAGCTGTTCCCATCCCACTAACGACTCCCTGAGGTATTGGCCCATCTTCGCAAAGTTAGTCTTCCTAAAGTCTAAGATCCTCACCTTTGAATGGATTCTAACAGCCCTAGTCCTAATACTAAACCATACCATCTGGTGATCACTGGATGCAAAATGATCTCCCACTACAACATCAGAAACACTTTCACCATTGGTAAGCACCAAGTCTAGTATGGCCCCTTCACGTGAGGGGTCTGTTACCAATTGCCTGAATAGTTCTCCCTGTAGAGAATCCAGGATCTCCTTACTTCTAGATGATACTGCAGCAGGAATGTGCCAATCAACATCTGGCATATTGAAATCTCCTATCAGTAGCACTTCCCCTTTCCTAGCAATGCTGCGTATGTCTTCAATTAAATCTCTGTCCACCTCTTCCTCTTGTGAGGGAGGTCTGTATATCACAACAATGCAAATAGATTTCTCTTTCCCTCTTTCTAGTTTAACCCACAATGCCTCCTCTCTTCCTTATAAGCTCTGTAATTCCAAAGCTTTAATAGTAGTTTTTACATATAGTGCCACTCCTCCTCCCCTTCTTTCTACCCTGTCCTTTCTGAATAAAGTATAGCCAGGTATAGTTACATCCCAATCATGGTTTTCTGTGAACCATGTTTCTGTAACTGCCACTAAATCCAAGTCAGCCACTCCCACCAAAGCTTCAACATCAGGGATCTTATTTCCCATGCTACGGGCATTTATACACACTGCTCTCCATATGTTACCCATTTCCATAAAGGTATTTAATGTATCACCTACCTGCGGGCTTTCACCTACCTGGGGGCTTTTTTCACCCATCCCCAACGAATCCAGTTTAAAGCCCTCTTCAGTAGATTAGCCAGTCTACTATCAAAGTTGCGTTGACCTTTCTTGGACAGATGGATGCCATCACTCCTCTGCAACCCTTGGAACAGCATCCCATGGTCTAGGAAACCAAAATGCTCTCGCTGACACCATTTACGCAGCCATACATTCATCTCCAGGATGCAAGTTTCTCTGCCTTGGCCTTTACCCTCAACAGGGAGGAATGAAGAGAACACCACCTGTGCACCTAACTGCTTCACCCTCTGTCCCAGAGCCATGAAGTCACTTTTGATACATTCTGAGGTATACCTGGCAGTATCATTTGTTCCAACATGGATTAGCAACATTGGGTAATAGTCAGTGGGCTTGATGAGTCTCGGCAAACTGTCCGTAACATCTTGGATTTTGGCACCAGGTGGACAGCATACCTCTCTGGACATCAAGTCTGGTCATAAGAACATAAGATATGCCATACTGGGTCAGACCAAGGTCCATCAAGCCCAGTATCCTGTTTCCAACAGTGGCCAATCTAGGTCATACGTACCTAGCAGTTTCCCCAAAAGACACAGGTTCCACAATGCTTGTACTGGGTCAAGCATTGATATCCTGGGTCCCTTCTTAATAATGGTTTATGGACCTTTCCTCCAGGAACTTGTCCAAACATTTTTTAAACCCAGCTACACTAACAGCCTTTACTACATCCTCCGGTAACAAATTCCAGAGTTTGATTACACGTTGAGTGAAGAAATATTTTATTTTATTAGTTTTAAATAGTTTACCCTGTAGCTTCATTGAATGTCCTCTAGTCTTTCTATATTCTGATAATGTAAACAATCGATCTACATTTACCCGTTCCACTCCATTCATTAATTTATAGACTTCTATCATATCTCCCCTCAGCCGTCTCTTTTCCAGGTTAAAGAGCCCTAACCTTTTTTAGCCTTTCTTCATAGGAGTATCCTTCCATCCCCTTTACCATTTTGGTGGCTCTTCTCTGAACCTTTTCTAATAACACTATATCCTTTTTAAGAATTGTACACAATATTCAAGGTGCGGTCTCACCATGGAACGATATAGAAGCATTATAATATCTTTTGTTTTATTTTCTATTCCTTTCCTTATGATACCTAGCATTCTATTTGCTCTCTTGGCTGCCGCTGCACACTGGGCCGAGGGTTTTAACATGCTATCCACAATGACGCCTAAATCTTTTTCCTGGGTGGTGGTTCCTAATGTAGAACCTTGCATCGTGTAACCATTGTTTGGGTTGTTCATCCCTAGGTGCATAACTTTGCACTTGTCCACATTAAATTTCATCTGCCATTTTGATGCCCAGTCTTCCAATTTATCAAGATCCTCTTGCAATTTTCCACAATCCTGTTGGGTTTTAACAACTTTAAATAGTTTTGTGTCATCTGCAAATTTGATAACCTCATTCGTTATTCCACTTTCCAGGTCATTTATGAATATGTCAAAAAGCAGCGGACCTAGCACAGATCCCTGGGGTACACCACTATTCACTTTTCTCCATTGGGAAAATTGGCCATTTAGCCCAACCTTCTGCTTTCTATCTTTTAACCATTTCCTGATCCACAGTAGTACACTGCCTCCTATCCCATGACTCTTTATTTATTTATTTATTTAACACTTATTTATATACCGCATCTTCCAGCGATCAGTTGCGGTTTACATTTAACAACAATTAACAATGCAGAGCTTGTTTTACATAGAACAGTTATAACTTTTTACAATGAACATCTTAACTTGAACAACAAAGTGTATGTAAAAACTATGCGGAATAGTTCAATAAATCAACTAACACAGATTGTGTAACAATTTAAACTGAAGTACTGTTTCTAACTCAATTTTAACTATATACAAGTGGGGTATTGATGCATTGGAATGGAATGATTATTCATTTAGTTTTGCCAAAAGCCTCTGATGAGGGACCTTGTCAAAGGCTTTCTGAAAGTCCAGATACACTATATCAACCGACTCACCTTTGTCCACCTGTTTATTCACACTTTCAAAAATACATAATAGATTAGTAAGACAAGATCTTCCTTGTCTAAAACCATGTTGGCTGTCTCCCATTAGGCCTTGACTATCTACATGCTGAGTAATTTTATTCTTTATGATGGTTTCTACCATTTTTCCCGGTACTGATGTGAGGCTCACCGGTCTGTAGTTTCCCGGATCACCCCTGGAACCCTTTTTAAAAATTGGTGTTACATTGGTGATCCTCCAATCTTCAGGTATTACAGATGATTTTAATGAAAATTCACAGATTACTAATAGCAGGTCTGCAATCTCATATTTCAGTTCTTTCGACACCCTTGGATGTATACCATCCGGCCCAGGTGATTTGCTACTCTTCAGTTTATCTAATAGCTGTAATACATCTTCCCGATGTATCGATATTTCCTTCAATTCTTCCGCACCTTTAAATACCACTTCAGTCATGGGTAACATCCCTACATCTGCCTCAGTAAAGACCGAAGCAAAGAATTCATTCAGTCTCTCCGCTATCGCCTTGTCGCCTCTTAGTGCCCCTTTAACTCCTCTATCATCTAATGGACCAACTGACTCTCTCACAGGTTTTTTGCTACGAATGTACTTGAAAAAAATCTTTATTTCGCGTTTTTGCTTCCGCAGCAAGCTTCTTCTCAAATTCTCCCTTTGCCTGCTTTATCAATGCCTTGCATTTGACTTGCCAATGCTTGTGCTGTTTCCAGGTTTCATCGTTTGGCTCTTTTTTCCATTTCCTAAAAGATGCTTTTTTGGCAACAGCCTCTCTGACCTCCCCTTTAAACCATGCTGGCAGTTTTTTGGACTTCCTTCCACTTTTCTTAAAGCATGGAATACAGCTGGTCTGGGCTTCCAAGATTTATTTTTCAACACCACCCAAGCTTGATGGAAGTCTTTAACCTTTGCAACTGCTCCTTTTAGTTTTTTCTTAACTATTTTCCTCATTTTATCATAGTCTCCCTTTCAAAAGTTAAAAGGTAGTACTGTGGATTTCCTTACTATCCCTCCTCCACTAATTAAATCAAAGGTGATCATGCTACGATCACTATTGCGAAGTGGCCCCAACACACTTATCTCTTGCACTAGATCTGGTGTTCCACTAAGGACTAGGTCTAATATGGCTTACCCTCTGGTCGGTTCATGAACCAGCTGCTCCAAGAAGCAGTCATTTACGTCATCTAGGAACTTTATCTCCCTAGCATGTCCTGCCATGACACTGACCCAGTCGATACCGGGGTAATTGAAATCACCCATTATTATTACTGCGCTATAACTTTTGTTAGCTTCCTTGATTTCTTTGAGCATTTCATCATCCATTTGTTCATTCTGGCCAGGTGGTCGATAGTACACCCCCACTGCCATCGCCTTCCCCTTTTTACATGGAATTTCAGTCCATAGAGATTCTACAGCAAATTTTGTTTCCTGCAAAACTTTAATCCTTTCTGACTCAATGCCCTCTCTAACATAGAGCGCAACCCCTCCACCAATTTGATCAGCTCTATCATTACGATATAGTTTGTATCCAGGTATCACAGTGTCCCACTGGTTGTCCTCCTTCCACCATATCTCTGATATACCAATCATATCAAACCTCTCATTTAGTGCTATAAATTCTAACTCTCCCATCTTAATTTTTTAGACTTCTAGCATTTGCATACAAGCATTTTAGAGACTGTATTTTATTCATATTAGTTTGGTTGTGGGTAGACATGGGTAATTTGGGATCTTTAAGCTCTGTCTGCTCCATACTCAAGGGCATTTGGGCTACTTTACTCTTTTTTGGAACCTCTCTGCTTTTGGTTGAATCCTTCAAGGATACATTCTTCTGAACTATCCGCTCTTGAGCGACTGTTGGCTTTCCCCTATTATCTAGTTTAAAAGCTGCTCTATCTCCTTTTTAAAGGTTAATGCCAGCAGCCTGGTTCCATCCCGGTTAAGGTGAAGCCCATCTCTTCGGAAGAGCCTCTTCTTTCCCCAGAATGTTCCCCAGTTCCTAACAAATCCAAACCCCTCATCTCTGCACCATTGTTTCATCCACGCATTGAGACTCCGGAGCTCTGCCTGCATTTTGGGTCCTGCACATGGAACGGGAAGCATTTCAGAGAACGCTACCCTGGAAGTTCTGGATTTCAACTTCCTACCTAAAAGCCTAAATTTAGCCTCCAGAACCTCCCTACCACATTTTCCTATGTCATTGGTACCGACATGTACCAAGACAGCAGACTCCTCCCCAGCACTATCTAAGACCTTATCTAGGTGGCGTGTGAGGTCCGCTACCTTTGCACGAGGCAGGCATGTTACCAGGCGATCCTCATGTCCACCAGCCACCCAGCTATCTACATGCCTAATGATCGAATCACCAACTTTAACGGCTGTCCTAACCCTTCCCTCATGGGCACGTGGCCCTGGAGAAACTTCTTCTGTGTGAGAGGGTTTTACATCACCTGGAGGACAGGTCCTAGTTACAGGATCACTTCCTGCCACACCAGGGTGATGCTCTCCTGTCACGTGACCTCTCTCCTCCATGGCAACAGGGATGCTGCCAGACTGGAGGTGGGACTTCAGGACTATATCCCTGTAGGTCTCGTCTATGTACCTCTCTGTCTTTCTTATGTTTTCCAAGTCTGCTACTCCAGCCTCTAGAGAACAGACTTGTTCCCTGAGAGCAAAGAGCTCCTTGCACCTAGTGCACATGTAAGACCTCTCACCAACTGGGAGAAAATCATACATGCAACACTCAATGGAAAAGACTGGAAAGCCCCCATCTCGCTGCTGGACTGCTGTCTGCATCTTTAGTTTTAAGTTTTTGTTGAGATCTTTAAGTTTTTTACTTCCTAAGGGTTGCTATGGATATTTATACTAATAAAACTGTACCTAATACGTTTAATATACCTTGTTCACCTGAAGCTTAATTAATCTCAGGTTCTTAGTGTAGGACTGATTTGGGTAACGAGCTGCACCTGAGAGCACCCCCTGTCTTTTAAGATGTGTAAGTACTTATAAAGCTACGATTATCCCAGGGGTGGGTGGGTGTGGGGAGGGAGGGAAACAACACTTATTAAAATAGGGCTGCTACACAGTACCCTGTCCTGTGTTGCTGAGGTAAGCTATATTCTTATTTGATTTGAAATTTTAAATTATAGCTGTTTGCTGCTGCTAGGATCTAATTTATTATGAAATTTAAACTATAAGCTCTTTGCTGGGTTCTAAATTTAACCAGAAAGCTCTCTTCTGTGTTTTAAATTTAAACTAAAAGTACTTTGCTGATGCTAGGCCCTGAGTGACTATTAAATTTAAACTACAAGCTCTCTGCTGGGTATGATATGTAACCAGAAAGTTCTCTTCTGTGTTTTAAATTTAAACTTAAACTGCTGCTACTAGGCCCTGACTGATTTAACAAAAAATAGTGGCTTCACAGATTAATTAGCTTTAATACAAAGAATTCCTTACAGAAAATTCCCAGAAGTATATACTCACAATTGCAGATCTCTCTCCAGAAGTAACAGTCCCCTTTTGTAGTCGGCAGATGGATGCCTCAGTACCCCTCAGAAGAGAGTCTCCAACCACCACTACCCTTCGTTTGCTTGTGGTCACTGATTCTGCAACTTTGGGGTACTTGAGCTCTGGTTCTTCCCTTTCCAGGTATGCTTTCACCTCCTCCACTTCCAGGGCTGCATAATGGTTCTTCAATTCAAGGGCTGGAGAAGTTGGATTGGTGATTTTGCAGGTCCTGGTGACTTGTATCCAACCATTGACATTCTGTTGGCACCCATCTTCTCCTCTGCTGGAGAGCTTGGTTGCTGCAAGAAGCATCTCATCAATGTACTTCTCACTGTCTTGAATGCTCCTCAGCCTCGCCACCTTCTCTCTGAGTTCCTCCACTTGTTTCCTCAGAGCTTCAGCATGCAGGCACCCTGCACATGGAACTGGTCCTTCAACTGGCATTAGGACCTCTGTCTGGACCGAGGCAGAAGCTGTAACGGGGGCAACAGCTTTAGCGATACGATTTTTCCCAGCCATTGTTCTGTTTGTGGAGCATAGGTATCTGTTAAAGCAAAAGAGAGAGATCTACCAAGTACCAGCTGGTTTCCCAGCTGTCCTTTCAGAGAAAAAGAAGTAAAATCTCTTTAATTATATTCAAAATGTGCTGGTCCAATTCTCTGTGATTTGTTAAATGGGGAGGTGCTCTATAAAGCAAGACTGCTCACTAGGGGTGGGTGGGAGTCGGGGTAGGTAGAGAGGGAACTAACACCTGATTAGGTGTTAGCAGTTCCCAAAACTGTGCTCAAGGAAAGTTCCACTAAAGCACCAAAAAGAAAGTAACCTTGCTTTAAAAATATACAAAAAACCCTTTTAAGAGCTCCCAGTCAGAGAGCTAGCAATTTAATATAATAAAATAAACCCTCAAATCCTTACTGTTGGTTGATCTGTAGAGCTCCTGTTAGGAAAGCCTCAACAGGGCAGGGAGATGACCATCAGACCCGGTGTCGATTCCGACTTCCCATCTGATGCACCTGCCTCGGCGGGCAGGGCATGGGTCTCCAGAAAGGGCTGGATGGAATGCAGAGACGATGATGCTGGTGCCACAAAGCCTGTGTTCCACAAATCTAGAACCACTGCCAAGTGAGCTTCAAAGGCTCAAAGGCATTCCTCCAGCATCACCACCTGCAAGGAGGCCAGTGCCACGGCCACAGTCACTGGTGTCGATACCTTGGGCAGGGATTCCCTGATGTATCAAACATTGTGAGACAACCAGGTGCCCTCCTGGGCAATGGCAGTTGACTCCTCTGTTCTAGGAGTCAATTCCTCCTGTCGAGAAAGCTTGGCTGACTGTTCCTGGCCATTGCTCTCTGTGTTGTGTCGAGAGGAGCTGTGATGACGATGCACCCATACCTTATCCCAGTGCTCCCCCTTTGACATCGATGGAGTCTCACCAGAAATTCTCCTCTTGCTGCTCAGGCCCTCTGGTTCCAATTGGTCATGGACTTCCCCTCCCTGTGGATGCTCAGCAGAAGCCTTGGAAGGCGTCAACATCAGGGTCAGGGCTGAGGAGCTGAATCCAATGAGCCGAAGAGGGACACCTGTTTTTCCCGACCTCTCAGTCCCCTTTGCATCATCTGCAGGCACAGATTGCAGGCTGTGGGCTAATGATCGTGTCCAAGACATTGTAAACACCAGTTGTGATGATCAGTGACTAAGATGGTCCTGTCATACTTGGTGCATTTCTTGAAGCCACTAGCTGGCATAGACATGTCGAGAAATACTGTTGTGACCCAGTTAAACTCAATATGTGGGTGGTAGAAAAACCTCCAGAGGGGAGAAACATGTCAAAAGGCAAGAAAAAGAAAAAAACCTCTTAAGTAGGCTGGGACAAATTAAGCAGACAACAGGCATCAAGAAAAGCAGAAGAAAACCGGCTCACGAGGGCCAAGAAAGAAAATCTTTCATGGAGCACCTAGGATGTTTTCCTGCATACTAAAAAAAAAAAAAACTACAGAAGATGGTGATGCAGCAGGCAGGAAGGCAGGTGCAATGTACAGTGTGCCTCCCAAAAGTTTCCTTTGGAAGCTGGGGAGCATTCCCACGCGGGGCTGTCAGTGATGCCACCCATACATGAGGACTTATTTCCTGCTTGTTCATGGAGAAACATAATTTGGTGCTTTCATGCAGGCACCCAGTCCCTTTGAACCTCTCAAGAAGGCATCCCTCAGGGATCTCAAAGATGGTCTTTTTGGTAGCAATTTGTTCAACAAGATACAATTCATAGCTTTCTTCTGCAGGGAGCTTTTTCTGCACTTTACTGAGGCAGACGTTGCTCTTCAAACTGTTCCTTTGTTCCTTCCTAAGGTGGTAGTTCCCATTCAGTCTTAATCCTATTTTGGAATTGCCTTTTTTCTATCATGAGGATTGCATTTGTGAGTTTTCTATCCTTCAATTTCTGAATGTTTGGACAATTTTTATTTGGTATCTTGAACATCAGCTTTCACAAGTTGGATCATTTGTTTATCTTGTTTGGCAGTAGTAAGAAGGGTGAGGCCACTTCTAAAGTTTCCATTTCATTTTGGATTAAGGAGATGTTTTGTCAGCCTATATCCTTAAAGGCCAGACTTTGCCCCAGTCCTTCCAGACTCATTCAACTGAGGGCGTTGTGGCCTTTTGGGCAGAATCACATGCCATTTGTTGGCTGGTGGAGTGGTATACCTTGCATTCATTTTCGAAGCATTACCACTTGGATGTTCGAGCATGCAAAGAAGTTGCTTTCAATTCAGTAGCACTTTAGGCAGGATTCTCTATATCAGGCCCAATTTAAGGGGTGCTTTTTTTACATCCCATAAGTTCTGGACTTGTCTAGTGGATGATAAAGGAGAAATTTGGTCTTACCTGCTAATTTTCTTTCTTTGAGTCCAACCAGACTGGTTCTGAGGTCAACTCTATTTCTGTCTCTTCTCAAAGAGATTCCTGTGTTGGTGAGATGGCTGGGAGTCCTGGACCCTCAGTGGTCTGTGCTTATTTTTGGGAGTGTTCGTTCCTGGTTTCCCCTCTTATCCAAGAGACATTTTAAGAAAAACAAGATTCATTTAAATGTCTTACAATACAAAAGGACAAATTGTAAAGGTTAGAAGGTTTTTGGAGTTTGTTTTTTTTAGTGCTTGCCTACAGATTTACCGAGATGCTGGTGGCTGCATGGGGCCTTATATCGGCCAGAGCACCCAGCTCTATAGTCTCTATCTCTATTTGCTGGTTGGTGCATATAACCTATGAGTTCTGGACTAGCCTTATTGAAACTTAAGAAAATTAGCAGGTTAAGACCAAGTTTCTTCTTTATAACTATTCTGGGAAGTTGCTATCAAAAGAGGAACAGATGCATTATTACCTAGTAACATAGTATATGACTGCAGATAAAGACCAGTATGGTCCATCTAGTTTGCCCAGTAAAGCGGCAAGAGTAGGTGCATTTGCCACTCTGTGCAGGTTACCACTCCCCATGCCTTTGTTTAGGGATGTACCCACCGCTCCGTATATATTACCCCTATTTGTTCAGATATAAGAGAAAGTTCAGTGTATTTTGATTTTATCCTGTTGCTATAAAGGGACCCACTGTGTCTGTCCCATGCCATTTTGAATTCTGTCACTGTGTTTGCCCTCACCACTTCCATCGGGAGGGCATTCCAAGCATCCACCACCCTTTCGGTGAAAAACTATTTCCTAACATTGCCTTTCAGTTTACTCCCTTGCCCTCTAGTTTTACAGCTTCTCCGTCTTTGGAAGAGGTTTGCTTGTCCAGTAATACTCTAAAGTAAGTATTTAAAGGTCTGAATCATATCTCACCTGTCCCTCCTCTCCTCTAGAGTGTACATATTTTTGTCTTCAAGTCTCTTCTCATAAGTCTTCTGACACAGGCTCCAAATCATTTTGGTCGCCTTCTTCTGAACTGCTTCTAGCCTTTTTATATCCTTTGCGAGATATGATCTCCAAAACTGAACACAATATAATGAGTGGTCCACAATATTCCAAGTGGTCCACATTCTTAATGATTGATCTAGTGTGCAAGCAGCAGCCAAAGAAGCTAACTACGTTATGAGTTATTTTGAAAGGCATCAATAAAATAAATCCGAGGATATTATGATGGGTCAGTGTCACAGCAGGACATGCTAGGGAGATAAATGATTGCTTCTTGGAGCAGCTGGTTCATGAACAGACAAGAGGGGAAGCTATGTGGACCTAGTGGAACACAGGATCTGGTGCAAGAGATAAGGGTGTTGGAGACCACTTGGCAATAGTGATTATGTCATGATTGCATTTGATTTAATGGAGAGAGGATGGCAAGGAAATCCACAGTACTATCTTTTAACTTTCAAAAGGGAGACTACAATAAAATGAGGAAAGTAGTTAAGAAAAAACTAAAAGGAGAAGCTGCAAAGGTTAAAGATTTACATCAAGCATACGCATTGTTTAAAATGCCAGCATGAATTAAAGGTGAGGTCAGAGAGGCTCTTGTAGCCAAAAAAATGCATATTTCAGAAAATGGAAAAAGGAGCCAAATGACAAAAATGGGAAACAAGCATTGGCAAGTTAGATATAAGGCAGGCAAAGAGAGAAATTGAAGAAAAGCTTGCAGTGGAAGCAAAGACACAAATGTTTTCAAATACATTCGTAACAAAAAAACCTGTGAGAACTCAGTTGGACCGTTAAATGGGGTTAAACAGGTGCTAAGGGAGGACAAGGTCATAGTGGAGAGACTGAATGAATTCTTCACTTTGGTTTTTACTGAAGATGATACCATGCCTGAAATGTTATTTAAAGGCAATGTATTGGAAGAATTGAAAGAAATAACAATAAACTGGGAAGATGTATTACAACTATTTGATAAACTGAAGAGTAGCAAATCACCTGGACTGGATGGTATACATCAGAGGGTGTTGAAAGAATTGAAATACAAGATTGTGGACCTACTATTAGCAATCTGTGGACTACCATTAAAATAATCTGTAGTACTTGAAGATTGGAAAATGGTCAATGTAACGCCAATTTTTATAAAGGGTTCCAGGGGTGATCCAGGAAACTACAGTCCAGTGAGCCTGACGTTAGTTCTGGGCAAAATGAAAGAAACCATTATAAAGAATAAAATTACTGAACATGTAGTTATAGTCATGGTTTAATGGGGAAAGTCAAAATGGATTATCCAAGAAAAATCTTATCTTGCTAATCTGTTATATTTTTTGAAGGTCTGAATAAACAGGTAAACAAAGGTGAGCCAGTCGATATAGTGGATTTCTAGAAAGCCTTTGATAAGGTCTCTCATGAGAGACTCTTGGTGAAAATAAAAAGTCATAGGATATGAAGCAGTTTATTATTGTGGATCAGGAGCTGGTTAAAAGATAGAAAGAAGACAGTAGGGCTAAATGGCCAATTTTCTCAATGGAGAAAGGTGAATAGTGGAGTATCCCAGGGGTGTGTGCTGCTTTTTAACATATTCATAAATGACCTAGAAATGGGAATAACGAGTGAGGTGATCAAATTTGCAGGTAGCAAAAAATTATTCAAAGTTGATAAAACACAAGTGTATTGTGAAAAATTGCAAGAAGACCTTGATAAACTGGAAGACTGGCTGTCTAAATGGCAGATGAAATTTAATGTGGACAAGTGAAAAGTTATGCACTTAGGGAAAAACATCCTAAACTATGGTTACCTAATGTGAGGTTCCACATTAGGAACCACCACCCTGGAAAAAGATTTAGGTGCCATCGTGGATTGAAACCCTCCTCCCAGTAGGCAGCAGCAGCCAAGCAGGCAAATATAATGCTAGGAATCATAAGGAAAGGAATAAAGAACAAAACCAAAGATAGTATAATGCCTCTGCATCATTCCATGGTGCGACCACACCTTGAATAGTGTGTGCAATTCTGGTTGCTATATCTTAAAAAGGATATAGCAGAATTAGAAAAGGTACAGAGAAGAGCCACCAAAATGGTAAAGGGGATGGAAGGATACCTATGAGGAGAGGCTTACAAGGTTAGGCTCTTTAACTTGGACAAGAGACGGCTGTGGGGAGATATAATAGAGGTCTATAAATTAATGAATGGAGTAGAATGGGTAAATGTAGATTGGTCGTTTACTCCTTGAAAAAGTAGAAAGACTAGGGGACATACAATGAAGCTACAATGTAGTCCATTTAGGAGTAATAAGAGAAAATATTTTTTAAACTCAACAAGTAATCAAATTCTGGCATTTGTTACTGGAGAATGTAGTAAAAGCTGCAAGTGTAGCTGGGTTTATAAAAAGGTTTGGACAAGTTCCTGGAGGAAAAGTCCATATACCATAATTAAAGAGGATCAAAGAAATCCACTGTTTACCTCACGATAAGCAATGCGGAATCTATGTACCTTTTTGGTATCCTGACAGGTTTTTGTGACTTGGATTGGCCACTGTTGGAAGCAGCATTCTGGGCTTGATGGATCTTGGTCTGACTCAGTATGGCATTTCTTACATTCTTATGTGGATAGAGCTGTTCATCCCATCACAAAAACATGGGGAAGCTTGAGAAGGTACAGACTAGAGCAACCAGAATGCTATGAGGAGTGAAGCTTCTCAAACAAAGTGACTGGCAAAGAGTTTTCGTTTGAAAGAGAGAAAACTACTGGGGGCCATTATGGAAGTCTATAAGATCACTGGCGTAAAACAAAAAGTAGAAACATAGAAATATGACGACAGAAAAAGACCACATGGCCTATCTAGTCTGTCCTTCCATATTAACAACTACAACAGTCTCCTTTTTACATTTAGAGATCCTCTGTGTTTGTCCCATGCTTTTTTGAATTCAGTTACTGTCCTCATCTCTACCACCTCCACTGGGAGACTATTCCACGGATCCACTACTCTTTCCGTAAAGAAATATTTCTGCATATCACTCCTGAATCTATCTCCCTTCACCCTCATCCCATGTCCCCTCGTAGCAGAACTTGCTTTCAATTGAAAGAAGCTCTCTCCCTGAACTTTTATGCCACGGAGGTATTGAAACATCTCAATCATATCACCTCTATCCCGCCTTTCCTCTAAGGTGTACATATTAAGATCCTTCAGTCTGTCCTCATATGCTTTATAATTAAAAGAGGGCTGCTACACAGTACCTTGTCCTGTGCTGCTGAGGTAAGCTGTATTCCGATTTGATTTAAATATAGCTCTTTGCTGCTGCTAGGCTCTTATTATGAAATTTAAACTACAAGCTCTCTGCTAGGTTCTAAATTTAACCAGAAAGCTCTCTTCTGTGTTTTAAATTTAAACTAAAAGTACTTTGCTGATACTAGGCCCTGAGTGACTATTAAATTTAAACTACAAGCTCTCTGCTGGGTTCCAAATTTAATCAGAAAGCTCTCTTCTGTGTTTTAAATTTAAACTTAAACTGCTGCTACTAGGCCCTGACTGATTTAACAAAAAATAGTGGGTTCACAGATTAATTAGCTTTAATAAAAATAATTCCTTTCAGAAAATTCCCAGAAGTATATATTTTTTTCTTTCTTTTTTTTTTTTTTTTTATACCGCGCTATTTAGAATCAGTGCGGTTTACATGTATACTAATAGGTACTTTTTATTCCCTTGTCCCCGAAGGGCTCACAATCTAAGTGTACCTGAGGCAATGGAGCGTTAAGTGGCTTGCCCAAGGCCACAAGGAGTGGCCATGGGACTAGAGACCCCAGTCCCTCCGGCCTGAAGTTGCTTGTCCCCATGCGGGAATTGAACCCCTGGCCTTCCAGCCTGAGGTAACCTGTCCCAACCACTGAGCCACTCCTCCTATTGCAGATCTCTCTCCAGAAGTAACAGTCCCCTTTTCTAGTCCTTCAAGACTGAGGATCACAGAGCTCTGGTTGAGCTATTTATGCCTGTGCTGCTGAGGTAAGCTGTGACCAACTTCCTGGGTGATTAACAGTCCTTGCTCCCTTGGATTGCTGCAGCCCAAATGCATGACCTTACATTTTTTAACATTAAATCCCAGCTGCCAGATTCTAGACCATTCTTCAAGCTTAGCTAGATCCCTCCTCATGTTATCTACACCTTCCTGGGTGTCTACTTTATTGCAGATTTTGGTATCATCCGCATGCTAGGTATGGATCCTAAATTAATGCTAAGCAAGTTTGAGGGGCTCATCTGGCAATTTTATGTTCAAATGAACACATTACCACATTTGTTTGCTGACTAGAGCCTTTCTTTTGGCCAGAAATGTAAATCAGATAAGTAAGTCTTAATACTTATTAACACAATTTCACATTTTAGAATAAAAACCTCAAATTAAAATCTGGTTACTTTAGCACAAACTCTTTATATGTGCATTACATGGGATGATTTATTGCTTTAGTCTATGAAACTAGAAAGCTTGCAGAAAACTATGCAGAATTGTTATAGGACAGGGTGAACAATTGCACTTTTAGATCTCTTTAATTTAAAACCTTCTAGCTAATTGGCCATTCACTTGGCTCAGCCCAGTTGGTGCCTAATAGCAAATAGTTATATGTGATTAAAGAGCTGGTTCCTTTGCATGTTCTTACTGAACCCTTCAGAAACCCACAACATTGACTGGTGTCTCATACAACTGTTAAAACATGAAGGTCATCAGACTGGTGACTATGAGGCAGATACTTTGATATTGAATAAATAACAAAAAAGACATTTATGCCAATGTTATTTTTAATGTTAGTGTTTTACATTTTCAAATTTTCACAGTTAACATATTCAATTTCTAAGGAATTTAACCAGGTCAATAACTAATTTTTGCATTCTACGACTCCTTCATGCACCTTCTAAACGAATGTCAAAAATTAACACCAGTGCACAGTGTAAAGCTTAGACTAGCTCTGCTTTGGATGTCACATTTCATTGTCTACTAGAAAAAAATAAAATACTGTCACACAAACTACCATTAGCCATGAGCAGTTCACAAACTGTAATTTTTTTGCTGATGCTAGACTCACAGTGATCAATTACCTTACATTTTCTCATAGCCAAGAGTTTTATGATTTCATCAATAACTTTTCTTCAAATATTCCTATTTACAGGACTTTTGGTATGATTAGTAAATTCATTGGACTTCTGACATCTCAAACTTGGGATAGGTATAAAATATAAAAAAATCGTTCTTGCAGTCAGAAAGTTTCCCGTGACAGCTCCATTTTCCTTCCAGGAATAGATGTTAGTTGTAAACAACTAAAGCATGGTTGGACACACATCCAACCCCCGCCCCCCCCCCATCATTAATAGAGACCTACAAATAACGTAGAGAGCTTGTAATCTCAAATGTAGTGTTATTATTTTTTTAATTGTTAGAAACATATATCATTTTCTATACAGAGATTCTTTATCTCCTTGATCTCTCCAGCTCTACATTCATTTTGAGCCTCAAACTCTTTAAATCTATATCTATATACAAACACTCACGTACATATTAAACATGGAAACAATGTGGTATGCAAATGACCATTCCATAAATACATTTCATACATTGATTCATGATAAAGGCGTGATAGAAAACATTTATTCATTTATTGAGCGCCTTTAACCAAAGCGCAGTTACAGAACCAAAACATTACGGGAAAAGACGGTAGAATGGTAGTTATTTCCACATTGGTGAAATCACTGACAGCAATAATAAGAGTTTCCAGGTATCTTGGGGGCCTAAGTAAAATACTGCACTCATTTTAACAACACATAACAAGCTGAAATATAAATTACATATTGATTTTCATGAACCACATCACTCACTTGTAAGACTTGGTCACATGAGGGAATGAAGTTATTTTATCACATTTCACACTAATTCAGAAGCCAACTATATGCACACCAACTTCGTTATTTTTATCAAAATGTGTTCTAGCGTTTGACTTACATTTGCTTTCAATTTCAGTCAACCTTCTTGCTGAATTTTAAGCTACAAATAGATTCTGTGATCGTCTTTTTAGCGATTCGATCTATTTTTCCCCCCCCAACTGGTTAGAGAATAAAAGAACATATGTTAAGTTACCAAGAAAACCAGCAGCTATCGCCCTCAACCAAGAGTAATTATGGAGTACTACAAAAAAATGTGCCACTTGTTCAGAAATGAGAACAAATACCTTTGTAGCTATCTACAAAGAAGAAATTACTTTCCAGTAGCTAAAAATGAAAGGAGGAAGGGACCAATACCTGATGATGGCATCACCTTGTCAAAACAGAATAGTGAAATGTAAAAAGTAAATGTAAGCTATACCTTAAACCAAAGGGAGTGTGTTTCATTATGTGTGTGTGTGTGTGTGTGTGTGTGTGTGTGTGTGTGTGTGTGTGTGTGTGTGTGTGTGTGTGTGTGTGTGTGTGTGTGTGGAGGGGGGGGGGAGGTATTATTAGTAAACCACTGGAATGGAGACAGCATCAGAAGAGCGTATGTTGTTCTAAATGAACCTGGCCCACTACACAGTGACAAATATGTCCTTAAATTTGAGGTGTGTAAAGCGCAGCAGAAAACTGTATTTTACTTGGTGAAATCTTGGGAGATTTTACTGTGAGGATGCCATCCTTTTAAGGGATATCAAGAAGAACAATAAATATAAATGGTCAATATTGCATAAAGGTAGATAAATGGAGACTGGTGATCAGGAAAGAGACAAACCTAAAATGTTCCCACCTTACAAAGCAGCCTTTGGTCTTTTCCATTCTAAATCCACTGATCGTCTGACCTGCTCATTTACCCAAATTGATAAGGCAGGGGCATAAGAACGGGTGGGTCTAGGACAACTCAGCGCGGCTAACTCAGCATGCCGTGCTGAATTGTCCTAGACCAGTGATGGCTAACCTTTTTGAGCCCGAGTGCCCAAACTGCCGCACAAAACCAAAGAATTTCCTCAAAGTGCCAGCACGTCATTTGCATAAGTGGTCTTATTTGCATAAATATTTGCATAATGTTACCATACACTAACTTTTAGTAAACATGTCTCTTAATGAGTGTATGGATAAAGAAAGACTAAAAGATTTCTACATTACTATAATCCAGTGCCAACCGCCAGGCACATTAGGAACTACTACAAACGCTGCCCATTTAGAACCCATAGCAAACCCGCCGTATCCTGACAGCATTACCAGGACTCACAAAGCACCATACCCTACCTATCAAAAGGCAACACTGCAAATATTAAACCAATACATTTCAGTGAATACTGGGGAAAGAGAACAAGTGGCAACGTCAAATAGGAATTTCCTCTTGTACCAAACAAAGCGCAGATGTTAATGATGCACATTTCCCAGAGCTGACATATTCCAGTTAATAAATTCAAAATAAAGAGATATCGTTCTACCTTTTGTGCATTTTTTTTCAGTTGCAATTGGTCCAGCCATTTTCTTCGGTGTTCTTCATGTTTTCTGCTAGCTCTCCATCGTCTGCTGTCCATTTGTCCTTTCTTCTCTTCTAGTTTTTTTTCCATTCTCTCTCTCTCTACATCTGCTTTAACATACTAATCTTTCTCCTTTTGCTCTTTCCTCATTCCTATTTCATCCACACAAATTTTACCCCTCCATCCTCAATCCCCAATTACTCTCCCAATACCTGGCCAATTGTAGATTTTTCATCCCTCCTACACAAAATATTTTTCCCCTCTCCATTTTACTCTCCCAGCCCCATCCCATTCTAATCCTCCCCCAACATCAGCTCCCTTCTAGTTCCAGTCTCACCCAGCATCCATTCCCTTCTTCAAGCCCCCCACTTCCCCTCAGCCCATTTCCATTCCAAGCCCCGTCCCCATCAGCTATTTGCAGTTCAAGCCCCCCACTTCCCCTCAGCCCATTTCCATTCCAAGCCCCATCCCCAACAGCTATTTGCAGTTCAAGCCCCCTTCCACTCAGCCCATTTCCAGTCCTAGCAACCCCCCCAACCCATTACCAGTCCTAGCCCCCCATAGCCCACTCCCAGTCCTAATCCCACCAGCCCATTTCCAGTCCTAACCTCCCCATCAGCCCACTCCCAGTCCTAATCCCCCATCACTCAATTTTTAGTTTAAGCCCCCCCAGCGCCTATCACCACTCCTAACCCCCCCCCAGCGCCCATCACCACTCCTACCCCCCCCCAGCCCAGCGCCCATCACCACTCCTACCCCCCCCAGCCAGCCCAGTGCCCATCACCACTCCTAACCCCCCCCAGCCAGCCCAGTGTCCATCACCACTCCTAACCCCCCAGCCCAGTGCCCATCACCACTCCTAACCCCCCCACCCCAGCCCATCACTACTCCTAACACCCCCCAGCCCAGCCCAGCCCATCACTACTCCTAACCCCCCCCAGCCCAGCCCAGCCAATCACCACTCCTAACCCCCCCAGCCCAGCCCAGCCCATCACCACTCCTAAGCCCCCAGCCCAGCCCAGCCCAGCCCATCACCACTCCTAACCCCCACCCCCCACCCCCAGCCCAGCCCAGCCCAGCCCAGGGAAAATTTAAAAAAAAAAGAAACCCTGTCTGCTGCCGCTGTCGGGGCCGCCGCGGCAGAATCGAGCGTGCCGCGGGGCCCCCCTGTACCCGGCACAGCCTCTCCTCCCTGTAGCATCTCTCTCGTTGGAGCTGAAGTCAGACGCGCCGGCTTGCAGAGCGCGAGGGAAGAGTTTTCCCTCGCTGCTCTGTTAAGCCCGCGGGGGCTGATGGGAAGTTCCCATCAGCCCCCGCGGGCTTAACAGAGTCGCGAAAGGGAAACTCTTCCCTTCGCGCTCTGCAAGCCGGCGAGTCTGACTGCAGCTCCAACGAGAGAGCTGCTACAGGGAGGAGAGGCTGTGCCGGGTACAGGGGGGCCCCGCGGCACGCTCGATTCTGCCGCGGCGGCCCCGACAACGGCAGCAGACAGGGTTGTTGTTTTTTTTTCGATGGCGGACCTTCCCGCGTGCCAGCTGCAAGGCCTTCGCGTGCCACAGCTGGCACGCGTGCCATAGGTTCGCCATCGCTGTCCTAGACCCATTACTAGTCACATATATGAGGTGAAATTAGGAAATGTCAAAAAAGTGCAATAGTAAATGCAATAGTAAAACATCCCAAAACATTTTATTAAGCTATCAGATAATTTTGTATTTGTCAAATGGAATCGGGAATGTTCAAAAGATTTTCTTAGTTATGCTATCTGATAATTATGAGCTATGGCACGCAAGTAATTCTATAGGGCGTCTAGTGCCGTAATCTGATACAATTTTTGAAATATGTTAAACAGCTTTGCAGTATTTCCTCAACTTGGCTGGAGGACTGTGGCCTGAAACGAGCTGTTCATAATAAGCATCTCTGCCCTTCTGCACCTTTCTGAGGCCATCAATGAATTTCTAGATCATGGGATGGCATATTCCAAATTTGGCTCGGAGACGACAATGAACAGCTTCAGAGTGGTTGTTAGTGTGATGCTCGGCACTTAGTGTTCTATCAAACAGATTCCACATAGATGGAGGAAACAGAGGAGATAGTCTACCGTTTCCTCTCCTATTTCGGCGACCAATGTAACTGTGCTCATTCCAGTTGAGCAGAGGATGAAGCTCTTTGAGCAGGTGTCCTTCCAGAGCAGCAACATAATCTCCCAAGTCTGGGACAGGAACAAGTGCTAAGGCCACAACCATTTTGGCTTTAAGGGCATACTCTGTGTTTGTGCCACAAACTAGAACAGCACCTATCGATGCCAAATGTTTCCTCATGTTCTGAACCAGATGGAAGAAGCAGCCTTTTAAAGCCACTTCTGGGAGGCATGCCTTTATGGCCTTCATGACAGCCATTTCGTAGTCACAGTGAATAGGCTGCGGCCATATTTTAGGTACCAGTGTTTTAATAAAATTAAAACAACCGCCCTATGTGGAGTGCTATTTGTCTGACAGAAGGGTGTACAGCACCGGATGCATGCCCCCATATTTCCTTGCCAGATCACATAAACCTGAGCAAATAGTTTGGGGGTTATTGCAAATGTGCCATCCATGTACCAGGTACTGGAAGTCTTCAAAATGTCCAGCCAACTTTCTCTGCCAAAGATTAACATTCTTTGGTATAACGTTCTCCAATATCCCATAGCAAGAATGATTTTTGCACACCTGTTGTCGGTTCATATGTTTTGTATGCATCTGGCAGTACAAGATCACCCAGTGTGACCAGGTCAGAGGGTGCAGCTCTTAATTGATTTTGTCTTCACCGGATTGTTTTTTGTACGCTTCAGTTCTCAGAATTGCAGCACGAACCTCTGAGCTCACATTGGACATGCACGAATGAGTAACTTTGGCCGTCCCTTCCAACGTTTCTGCAGCTCGCCGCTTTATCCCTGTCACAAATTTTGCCACTTCAATATTTGCTGGTGAAGGATGGTGAGAATGGCGATTGGTCAGTTTAATCACCTCCCTGTTTCTGGTGTGAATTCTGGCCTTGCATCGTCCCATCTGTTCGCAACGCCAGAACTTAACCGATTCATCCACTTTGCTGAGTCTTTCGAGTACATAAAAGTATCTATCAGAAGCAAACTTCGGCCTTCCTTTCTGGCTCAGAACTGTCACAAGTAGCAGGACTTCAAAGACAGAAAACACATTTGGCTCTCTACTACCCGCCACTGTAGGGCAACACTATAGGCAGGAACCCTGACTGAAATGGCTCTTCACATGCAGGATACTATTAAATATAAAAAAAAAAACCACATGAAATTAAATCCTCAAACATTATAGAGATGTAAAACATAAGATACATGCCTCTATCAACTTCATTGGAAACTCACCGTAGCTGACCAACAGCAAACGCTGACTAACCTGACCCCACCTCTCAAAAATACCAGTAGCAAATCAGTTGTAGTAATCACAAACCAAATCAGCTGAGAGGGAGATTAGAACGCCACCAAATCTGACCCCTTGTCTTGCAGCAGCAGACCAACTCCCATTCAAAATTCCTCTTGAACTCTAAATTCCAAATCCCATTCCTCTTGGAACCAAATCAGCTGAGAGGGAGAACGCTGCTGACAGCTGAGAGGCCAAACCTGACCCCTGACCCCAAATCAGCCAAGAGGGAGAATGCCGCTGAGAGGGCGAATGCTGCTGAGGGCTGAGAGGGAGAATGTGACAAACTGGACCCCTGAGAGGGGACAGCCAAAGTACCCCACTAAAAGCTACCCCGCTAAACTGGACCTCCTCTTGGTGATGAGATGGCCCACGCTGAGTTGGCTGTGCTGAATCGTCCCATTCCGATACAGATTAATGCCAGCATGATGTCATTCCACCTTTACATATGGCTTCTCTTTCAGCATTGCTAAATCAAAGAGCCATCATATAAAAGGGGTCTACGCACACAACGAAAAAGCATCTAAATATACAAACTGACCACACTGCTTTACCACAGCTGCAAAACATAAAAAACAGTGAATCCGTTATTCCTTATTACATATGCTAGACTCAATGGGACAGAGTCAATGTGCAGAGGGCAGCCACTAAAATGGTCAGTGTCCTTTGTCATAAAGCATATGGGGACAGACTTAAAGATCTCAATATGTGTACTTTGGAGGAAAGGCAGGATAGAGGAGATGTGATAGAGACATTTTAATACCTCCATGGCATAAATGCACAGGACGACTGCAAGGAGGGGTCATAGGATACGCTCCCTTAGACACCTTCGATCCTTGCTAGAGCCAGACGATTTTAGAACCATCTATCAGGCGCTAATCATACCTCATTTTGATTATGCGAACTCAATTTTACAAGGTCTTCCACAAACCACCTTACACCCACTTCAAATGGCTATGAATGCTGCAGCTAGAGTCCTTCATGGAGCTTCCCGGAAAGACCATATCTCACCTATTCTAAAACATCTTCATTGGCTCCCAATTCAAAGTAGACTCACTTTCAAAATTTTACTAATTACATTCAAAGCCTTCAAAGAACTCTCATCTTCATCAATATCAGACTTGATCCAAACACCACCCCTCAATAGAGACAGAAGGTCAGTAACACTCAATACTCTGTTAGTCCCTAAATCAATATCACAGTGTACCAAAACTACTTCAGACAGGGCCTTTTTATTCTGTGCACCAAGGTGTTGGAATAGCCTCCCTCAAAACATTCGAGCAATACCAGACCTTTTGCAGTTTCGCAAAGCTTTGAAACACTACCTCTTCCTTTTATCTTATCCAGTAAACAATAAAGACATCTCAACCAACCCACAGACCTTCCACTCATACACATACAATACAGATACCCCACATACCACATACACACAAAACTGAAGCCATGATGATATTATGACTATGTTTATTAATTATATACCCTGTTATCCGAGTTATATTCTCCTGTTTTCTGTAAACACAAAGTACTGTTGAATTGTGTATCTCACTGTTTTTTGTGAACCGCGCTGATGCCTAATAGTGCGGTATATAAAAGTCTATAAATAAATAAATAAAAATAAATAAATAGGATGAAGGTTAAAAGAGACAGACTCAGGAATAATCTGAGGAAATATTTCTTTACAGAAAATATGATGGATGCGTGGAACAGCCTCCCAGTGCTGATGGTAGAGACAAGGACTATTTGAATCCAAGAAAGCATGGGACAAGCACAGAGGACCTCTAAGGGGAAAAAGGGACTGTAAAGCTTAGTAGATAGAAAGAAAACAAACAATGGTAGCACAAAGACCATATGGTCTATCCAGCCTGCCCTTCCATTCTTTCTAGGCAAATTATTGCTTGGGCTCCAGTTTGAGCATGTCTATTGATACTTTGTAATTGGGAAATTTGTGATATGGAGATTAGTATTTTCTAAAATAATTTTGGGCATCATTTCCACAGAAATACGCAGGATTCTGGTCACTAAGGCTTGATGTGTACTTAGCTGTATGATTTCAAACAAATAGTAACATGGACATTTTCCTCCCAGATATCTCCTGTATTGTGGTTCCATCCAACTCAACCTCGTTGCCCTGCCTATACCAGAAGTGATGCTCCTGCGCTACTCCCAGGTAACACTGGATTATAAATCCTCCGCTCATGCAGCGATCTGCCTGCTGCTCTCCTTGTGACCTGCCTTTCACACTCTTCACTGTTGATGTAGTTTACTGTGCCTGCTTGTACTGCTGCTCTATTGGCTGACTCTTCAATGTGTCTCCCTCCTAGGTACCTCCTATATTGTGGTTCTGTCCAGCTCTGCCTCATTGCCCTGCCTATCCCGGAAGTGATGCGGCTGCGTTCTTCCCGGGTAATGCTGGATTATAAGTTCTTCTGTCCTGCGATGGTCTGCATGCTGAAGGAGCATGCCCAAGGAACAGGTTGAGCTCCTTGGGGCAATGCTAGGGGCAACAGTGTTCACCTTGGATTGCCCTCCACGATTCCACTTGCTTTTCAGGCTCTGACTACCATCTGCGGCACCTGTAAGTTCCTCATCCTCTTTTTTTCTCCTCTATACTTTCTCCACCCTCTCCGTTTCTCTCGGTTGCACCATGTCTTCCATCCCGGTTCACTGGGGATAGTGTCCTGCTCCCTCTTCATCAGTCCCTTTCTCTGGTCAGCCTTTTTCCGCCAGGAACTTGGCCAATCTCATTCCCTACTTTCCCTTGCACCTCCTCCTCATCTCCCTCCCCCTATCGGCTTATGTTCCCCCCCCCCTCATTTGCTCTTCTTAATTGCAGGTCCCTGTGCTCTAAGACATCCTTGTTAACGATCTTCTCCTTCATGCTCTCAATGCTCTCTTCCTTACTGAGACCCGGCTTCAGGAGGGGGAGGAACTCCTTCTCAGTCACTGTCATCCTTTTGATTTTTCCGCTTTTTCCATCCCCTGGTGTGGCCGTACCAGTGTGGGGGGGGGGGGGGCGTGGCGGTCCTTTACTGGTCCTCCCTCTTTCTCTGTGAGGTCTTCTCACGTGCCCTTCTATCCTGAGGCCCTGCTGCTCCATCTCAATTCCTCCTCTCCTCTCTACTTCCTCCTTATCTAGTCCCATGCCTCCCTCCCATCTCATCTATGAGGTTCCCTCTTCCTTACTTTCTTGGAAGCCTTGCCTCCTGATCGACCTCAATCTCCATGTGGACTCCCCTTCTAGACCCCACAATGTCTCATTCTTTTTCCTCCTTGCTGACCTTTCGCTCCATCAACATGTCCACTGCCCTACTCATACAGCCGGGCCATACCCTTGACCTCATCATCTCTCCCTCTGATCTCCCTCCTCTCATATCCTCAAGTCTCTCCACATTCCCAGTCCCCTGGTCTGACTATCTCTGTCTCTGGTTCTCTTTACCCTGTCCCATTTCTCTGCCCTCCCCCTCCCCCCTTACTCAGATCATCTCTGCTTCCACTCTTCAGCAGTTTCCCCCTCTGACCAGTTTCCCCACCTGACTGTCTCTTTTCCCCTTAATCTTCAATTCTAGACCTGGAATTTGACTCAGACTGTGGTCCTTGACATTCTTGCTCCCCTTTGCCCAGTTACTCATCCTCGTTCTGCTGTCCCCCATCATTCTTGGTACCATTCTCGCTTTACTTCCACCGGACTTATTTTCACCGTGCCGAGCACCTCTGGTGCAAACATCCATCATCTACTGAATCTCTAACTCACTTCCATTCCCACTACCGCTCCCTCATCCATTCCGCCAAGCAATCTTACTACTCTGACCTAGTTTCCTCCTCTTCTAACTCTTCCCATCAGCAGTACTCCATCCTCCACTCTCTGTTGTCCCTCCACTCTTCCTCCTCCTCCCCAGTCCCTCCTGCTATCCCTCCTGACCTTACCCGCTTGGCCACCCACATCGCTTACCTTTTGTCCTACCTTCCCAGCCTGTCTGCCTCCCTTCTCTCCTACCCCCCCACATCCCCCCTGCCTCCTCCACCCCTTTCTATCCCGACTCTGTCCCATTCCATGTTCTCCTTCTGTCCCATTTCCTCTGCCAAACTCTCCAAAAAACTCTTTCTTCCTTCAGCAAGACCACCTGTCTCTCTGATCCTATTCCCACCCCCTGGCTCCTTGACCCCTCCCTGGCCTTTCTTCTGCTCATCCTTAGTATTTTAAATTCTAATCTTCTCTATGGTTCTTTCCCCCTGCCCTGGAAGCACGCTTTCATTCGGCTCATCCTCAAGAAGCCCTCACTAGACCCCACCATCCTCGCCCACTGGCATCCCATCTATGCTCTCCCATTGATTTCCAAAATCCTCGAGAAACTGGTTTTCGCTCAACTATTCTCTCACCTTGATGCTATTCTTGCAGCTCACCCTCACCAGTCCAGGTTCCGGCACGGTCAATGTATGGAAACTATTATTCTGTCCCTTCTCAACAAGCTTCACACCTCACACGATTAGGGTTATATATCTCTGGCTGTCTCTAGATCTATCCTCTGCCTTCGATCTATTCGATCACAGCACTCTCCTCTCCCACCTTCATGATTTCGGCATTAATGGCACTGTCCTTTGTTGGTTCCATTCTTTTCTTTCATCCTGGACCTTCTCTATCCTCAACGGCTCCTCTTCTTTGCCTGTCACCCCTCTGCCTTGTGGTGTCCCTGAGGGTTCAGTCCTGGCTCCCCTTCTTTTCAATGTTTTTCTGGCTCCCTTAACTCTTATTGTCCAACAGCATAGCATTTCAGCCTACTACTATGCAGGCGATATCCTTCTTTTGCACCACACTAGCTCCTCTATCCCTGAATTGACCCCCGCTAAATGTCTGTCTCCTCTTCGATGGTGCCCCTCTCTACACTTCTCTCTCTGGTCATGACTCAAATTGACTACTGGCCTCCCCCAAAATCAACTCTGTAGACTACAACTTCTCCAGAGTACTGCCGCCAGCACTACTTGCTTGGACCACCTCACTATCCCTTTGCTCATCCGTTTACATTGGCTTCCCATAAAATTCCAGGTATATTATATGATTCTCACCCTTGTTCACCATGTCATTCACACAAACACTCCCCGGCATCTCTCTGATTTGATTCACCTTCACACCCCCACCGCTCACTCTGGAAGGTTTACTCGAATCCCTTGTTCCTTCCATCTCCCTCACAAGCTCACCTAGAATCCACCCGTACTTCTGCATTCTTTTTCCTTGGCCCCCTCCTCTGGAACTATCTCCCATCAGACCTCCGCCTGGAACTTTCCTTTCCCAGATTTAAGAAAATATAGAAAACCCATCTTTTTTCTGCTGCCTTTGACCTTCATCTTGGCCCTGCCTAGTCCTGGCTCCTTCTGTTTGTGCCATCCCTACCTCCCTTGTCCCTCCGCCCCCTCGCCAGTCTATTTTATTTCCTTCCTGCCTTGTTATGGCATTCCTTTTCATTCTCTGGCAGCATGCTTACCCTTTATTATAAACCACTCAGATGCCCCGGTGTTGGGTGGTATATATAAATGATTCAATAAAGAACGATATCATATGTGTTTGTCACACTGAGACTATGTACATTATAAGTCTGTTATAGTAATATGTATTTATTATTTAACAGGTTTTTTAATACCGTTCTATAATTTTAGTCAAAGTGGAAGTGATTAACACTAACAAACTTGGTAACGTACATTAAACAGGGACAAAGATAACTCGGATTCTTCTGAGGCAATGGAGGGTTAAGCGACTTGCCCAAGGCTACAAGGAATGCTAGTGAGTTTCTTGGTTCCCAAGTCATGATCTAACCACTAGGCTACTCCTTCCCACAGGGCTTAAAGCACCAAATTATATTACCCTCAGCTATTAATGTGCATTAATAGGTTTTAAAAACATGTTAATGAAAAGCAAATGAAGCATGTGTGAACAGGGCTGGCCTCAGAGTTGGTTGATGGTGATGGCACCTTAAGCTTTATGCCCTCCTGGCTGTCAGAATCTATTGTTTAGCTTTGAATGCCCTGCTCTTTGCTCTCCCCCAGAAGCTGCTGCCTAGTTTGGCTAATCATTGGGCCGGCCCTGCATGTGAATGCAGATGGTAACGTATGCGGGTTAAAGTTTGTACATTAATGTGGATGTCTAGCAGGGACCTTTTGAAACTCAGTTGAGGGGCTTATGTTCTCTTCCCTCTCTGCCAACCTGCCATTGGTTCTGCAGAATGTCTGGCTCCCTTCTACCTTCTGGGAGTGTCGGAGGTATACAGTACAAGAAACAGAGCACGGCAGGGTATTCATGCCTGCTGATGCACACCCTTCCTACAAAGACACAAAGAAAACAACCGCCTTTTGCTATTATAAGATGGCACAAGAAGTTAATTATACCTCCCTGAGGTGTAGTTAATTTTTTTGCATTAATACAGTTTGCAGGTTTTGACATTGTTTTTCATTGCATTGATAGGTAATGAACTATTTAATATATGTCTGCATCTTATTTCATTAGCGCAGATTAAGCAATAACATTAACACAAGCTAGTTTACACACATTAATAAAGCATAGTTACTCACCTGTAACAGGTGATCTCCGGGAATAGCGGGAATTTAGTCTTCACATATGGGTATTGTCGGTACCGATGGAGCCTGCGCGGGAACGCTCCCCAGCGTTCAATAGGAAAGCTTTTGGGAGCATCCCACAGTGCCTGCATGCTGCCTTCCCGCCTTTCCCAACTGTCCCTCTCCAGTTGAGTTTATAGCTGAGACAAAAGAGAGAGGGAAAGAGAGAAAGATAGAGAGATACAACTCCTAGGGGAGGTGGGCGGGTTGTGAAGACTAAATTCCTGCTGTTCCCAGAGATCACCTGTTACAGGTGAGTAACTATGCTATCTCCAGGAACAAGCAGGAATGTAGTCTTCACATATGGGGACTCCCTAGCTGCAGATGCCAGGGAGCTGGCCCCAGAAAGTTGTGTGCCCTTGTGAAAGGGCTCCACTTCCCCTCATGGATCTTTGGCATCCTACCAGGGATGGTGGGTAGGAGTTGATTAAGTCTGGCACAGGTGTTGAAGAACAGCCTGATCAAACAAGGCATCCCGGCGGGAGTCCTTGTCTAAGCAGTAATGGACTGTGAAGGTATGTACCGAAGCCCAAGTAGCTGCTCGACAGATGTCATCGATAGACACAGAGTGAAGATGAGCCATTGAGGCTGCCATGGCTCTCACATTGTGAGCTGTGACATGGCCTTCAAAAGGAAGGTTCTTATTCTCATAGGCAAAAGATATACACTGTGCAATCCAGTTGGACAGTGTCCTTTTGCAGACTGGAAGTCCCAAATGACTAGGATCAAAAGCAACAGAGGATTTTCTATGTTGCTGTGTCCTTTGCAAGTAAAAGGCCAAAGCTCTTTTACAGTCCAAAGTATGAAGGTTCCTTTCTGCATTTGAGGCGTGAGGCCTTGGAAAGAATACAGGAAGGTAAACCGTTTGGTTCAAATGAAAAGATGAAACCATCTTTGGCATAAAGTGTGGATGAATTCTAAGGACTACCTTATCATGATGGAACCTTGTATAAGGAGGATCAGCCAGCAAAGCTTGCAATTCACTGATGCGACGTGCTGATGTGATTGCAATGAGAAAGATAACCTTCCAGGAAAGGAATTTCAAAGAGGTAGTGGCTAATGGTTCAAAGGGCGGTTTCATGAGCTGCCCAAATACCAGATTCAAGTCCCATGCCACTGGTGGTGGCTTAATGGGAGGCTTCGTTAAAAGAAGGCCTCTCATAAATCTCACTATGAGAGGATGAGAGGAAATAGGTTGTCCATTGAGAGGCTTGAAAGAAGCTGCAATAGCACTCAAATGGACTCTCACTGAATTGTTCTTAAGCCCTGCATTTGATAAATGAAGGAGGTACTCCAGTAATGATTCCAGAGGTATCGCAAGAGGGTTAAGACCCTTCTGCGAACACCATATGGTAAACCTTTTCCACTTAAATGCATAAGAGCGTCTTGTGGAAGGTTTCCTGCAAGCATGAAGGATATCCTTTACCTGCTGGGAAAGGTTAAGAGCGTGAAGTTCTAGGCTTTCAGCAACCAGGCCCTGAGGTGCAGAGACTGGGGATTGGGATGCCACAGCATCCCGTCCTCTTGAGAAAGAAGATCTGGAGCAGATCCTATCTCCAGAGGCGGAGCTTGAGAGAGATGGAGGAGCAGAGGCCGTGGCCAACGTGGAGCTATAAGGATCATATGACCTCTGTCTCTCTGAAGCTTGAACAGGGTTGTGGGAATTAGGGGAATGGGTGGAAAGGCATAGAGGAAGTCCTGACCCTAATGAAGGAGGAAAGCATCCCTGGCCTGACAACCTAGATCCAGAATTCTGGAACAGAACCGGGGAAGTTTGACTTGCAAAGAGGTCTATATCCGTGGTTCCCCAAATTTGAAAATTTTGGGCCACCTGGTCTGCATGAAGAGACCATTTGTGTGGAAGTAGAACTCGACTGAGTCTGTCTGCCCAAGAGTTTTGAATGCCTGGAAGATGCACCGCAAGGAGATGAATCTGATGCTCTCTGGTGAGGGCCCATAGTTGCAAAGCTTCGTTGCACAGCGACAGAGAGCCTGTTCCACCCTGCTTGTTCACACAGAACATGGCTACCTGATTGTCCGTTTGAATTAGGACTGTCTTGTAGCTGAGCTGGGTGTGAAACACTCGAAGAGCAAGGAAGATTGCTCTGAGCTCCAGGAGGTTGATGTGAAGATAGGCCTCCTGTGGAGTCCAGGTACCCTGAGTAGAGAGGCCGTGCAGGTGGGCTCCCCAACCCACCTGTGAAGCATCTGTTGTTAGAATGGCTTGGGGTGGGGGTTGCTGAAAAGGAGACCCCGCCAGAAGATTTTTGGCTGACTGCCACCATTGGAGGGACAAAATAAGGCAATCTGAGTTTGCTATGTTGTCTGACAGGCAACCTGAGGCCTGAGTCCACTCAGTGGATAAGGTCCACTGGGCTGCCCTCATATGGAGGCGAACATAAAGGAACCACATGCACGGTGGATGCCATGTGGCCTAGCAACTGTAACATTTCCCGAGCAGTGAAGTGAGGTTTTACCACTGCTTGGGAAGCTAACTGCACAATGCGAAGCAGGGGCGGCCCAAGGGGGGTGCGGGGCCATGTGCGGAGACTCGGTGCGGGGCCTCATTTGCATAAGGGGCCTCATTTGCATAAATATTTGCATAATGTTACCATATACTAACTTTTAGTAAACATGCCTCTTAATGAGTGTATGGATAAAGAAAGACTAAAAGATTTCTACATTACTATAATCCAGTGTCAAACACCAGACACATTAGGAACTACTACAAACACTGCCCATTTAGAACCCATAGCAAACCCGCCGTATCCTAACAGCACTACCAGGACTCACAATGCACCATACCCTACCTATCAAAAGGAAACATGCAAATATTAAACCAATACATTTCAGAGAACAACAATACATGACCTACTGGGGAAAGAGAACAAGTGGCAATGTCAAATAGGAAATACATAAACAGAATACCTCAGCTCAGTTACACATGCAGAACATAGACCATCACCAAACAAGGAATCACAATTTAGAAACAGGAAGACAATAATTAAACTGGGAATCCCAAAAGCCAAACTTGGAATGTACAACACTGTAGAAATAAAACTATACATTAATTTGCTCTTGTACTAAACAAAGCGCAGACGTTAATGATGCACATTTACCAGAGCTGACATATTCCAATTAATAAATTCAAAATAAAGAGATATTTTTCTACCTTTTGTGCATTTTTTTTCAGCTGCAATTGCTCCAGCCAATTTCTTCTGGTTTCTTCGTGTCTTCTGCTAACTCTCCATCGTCTGCTGTCCATTTGTCCTTTCTTCTCTCCTAGTTTTTTTCCATTCTCTCTCTACATCTGCTTAAACATACTAATCTTTCTCCTTTTGCTCTTTCCTCATTCCTATTTCATCCACTCAAATTTTACCCCTCCATCCTCAATCCCCACTTACTCTCCCAATACCCGGCCAATTGTAGATTTTTTATCCCTCCCACACAAAATATTTTTCCCCTCTCCATTTTACTCTCCCAGCCCCATCCCATTCTAATCCTCCACCAACATCAGCTCCCTTCTAGTTCCAGCCTCACCCAGCATCCACCATTCCCTTCTAGTCCCTGCATCAGCCCATTTCCAGTCCTAGCCCCCCATCAGCCCATTTCCAGTCCTAGCAACCCCCCAACCCAATACCAGTCCTAGCCCCCCCATCAACCCACTTCCAGTCCTAACCCCCATCACCCCATTTTCAGTTTAAGCCCCCCCTATAACCCATTACCAGTCCTAACCCCCCCATCAGCCCACTTCCAGTCCTAACCCCCATCAACCCATTTCCAGTCAGCCCCCCATAGCCCGTCCTAACCCCCCCCATCAGCCCACAGCCCATTACCAGTCTTAACCCCCCCCATAGCCCATTACCAGTTCTAACCCAACAGCCCACAGCCCTTTACCAGTTCTAACCCCCCCAACAGCCCACAGCCCATTACCAGTCCTAACCCCATCAGCCCACCTCAAGTCCTAACCCCCCCCCCATCAGCCCATTTCCTGTCCTAGCCCCCCCATAGCCCATTATCAGTCATAACCCCCCCCCATAGCACATTACCAGTCCTAACCTCCCCTCAGCCCACAGCCCATTACCAGTCCTAACCCCATCAGCCCACCTCCAGTGTTAACCCCCCCCATCAGCCCATTTCCAGTCCTAGCCCCCCCATAGCCCATTACCAGTCCTAAACCCCCCCAACAGCCCACAGCCCATTACCAGTCCTAACCCCAACAGCCCACCTCCAGTCTTAATCCCTCCAGCCCATTTCCAGTCCTAGCAACCCCCCAACCCATTACCAGTCCTAGCCCCTCATAGCCCACTCCCAGTCCTAATCCCACCAGCCCATTTCCAGTCCTAATCCCCCATCACCCAATTTTCAGTTTAAGCCCCCCCCTACCCCATTACCAGTCCTAACCTCCCCATCAGCCCACTCCCAGTCCTAATCCCACCAGCCCATTTCCAGTCCTAATCCCCCATCACCCAATTTTTAGTTTAAGCCCCCCCATAGCCCATTACCAGTCCTAACCCCCCATCAACCCACTTCCAGTCCTAATCCCATCAGCCCATATACAGACTTAGCTCCCCCATAGCCCATAACCACACCTTACCCCCCCAACCCCCACCATAGCCCTTAACCACTCATAACCCCCCCCAGCCCCCCCCATAGCCCATCACCACTCCTACCCCCCCAGCCCATCACCACTCCTAACCCCCCCCAGCCCAGCCCAGCCCAGGGAAACCTTTGAAAAAAAAAGCTGTCTGCTGCCGCTGCCGGGGCCGCCGCGGCAGAATCGAGTGTGCCGCGGGGCCCCCCCGCCCAGCAGAGCCTGCCCTCCCCTGTATCACCTCTCTCTTTCCAGCTGCAGTCACACGCACCGGCTTTCAGAGCGCGAAGGAACTAGTTTCCCTTTTGCGGCTCTGTTAAGCCCGCGGGGGCTGATGGGAACTTCCCATCAGCCCCCGCGGGCTTAAAAGAGCAGCGAGGGAGAAACTCTCCCCTCGCGCTCTGAAAGCCGGCGCGTGTGACTGCAGCTGTAAAGAGAGAGGTGATACAGGGGAGGGCAGGCTCTGCTGGGCAGGGGGGCCCCCGCGGCACATTCGATTCTGCTGCGGCGGCACCGGCAGCGGCAGCAGACAGCTTTTTTTTTTTTTTTTAAATTTTACTTTTAGATCAGAATGTTTTTTGCGCGGGGCCCCCTGAAACGCGGGGCCCTGTGCAAAAAACATTCTCGCTCAATGGACGGGTCGGCCCTGATGCGAAGGCAGCGGGGCTGTGGAAGGAAGGCCCTTGTCTGTCTAGTATCCAAAAGAGTTCCTATAAACTCTAGGGATTGAGTGGGAGCAAGGTTGGACTTTGGGAAGTTTATGACAAGTCCCAAATACTGAAGGATGCGCATTGTGGGAGACAGAGCAACCCTGGCCTCTGGCTCTGAAGAGGCTCGAATGAGCCAGTCGTCTAAGTAAGGGAAGACAAATATTCCCAGAGTGCGGAGAAATGCTGCTACCACAGCCATGCATTTTGTGAACACTCTTGGTATAGAAGCCAGGCCAAAAGGAAGAACACTGTATTGGTAGTGCTTTCCTTGAAATAGGAATCGAAGGAACGTTCGGTGATTTGGATGGATGAGAACATGAGTGTACGCATCCTTGAGATCTAGAGAACAAAGCCAATCCTGACTCCAAAGGTATGGCAGCAGAGTTCCTAGAGAAATCATTTTGAACTTCTCTCTGAACAGGAATTTGTTCAATTCTCTGAGTTCTAGAATGGGTCTGTGTTCCCCCGTTTTCTTTGGAATAAGAAAATAGGGGGAGTAAAACTCTGTACCCCGTTGTGGAATGAGCACCTCTTCTATTGCTCCTTGAGCAAGGAGCATAGTGACTTCTTGACCTAATTGGTCAATGAGAGGCCTGAAAATTGAACTTACTATTGTAGGAGGGGGCATGCTGAGGAAATGAAGCTTGTACCCCTCTCGTATAATAGACAGAGTCCAATTTTCTGCTGTTATCTGACACCATCTGGGGGAAAAATGACATAACCTTCCTTGGAGGTTCTGGGCCATTCAGGGCCAGGAAGGCAAAGTTCCTAGACAGGAGTCTGAGTCTGCTGAGCCGGTTGAGGCTTAGCTGCTTTTGGCTTCCTTTGTTGCCTAGGTTGTTGCTGCTGTCCCTTTAGGGCAGACTGACCTGAACGATGTCCCTGCTGGGTATAGGAGGGATAAAACTTTTTATTCTTGCTGAAGAATGGTTTCTTAGAGGATCTTTTCCTCGCAGGATCAGTTGTAGATTTGGACAATCTATCCAAAGTGATATTGTCAGCATCTATCTCATTAGCTTTTTCCTGCCAATTCTTGCCAAAGAGATTCTCTCCTGTGCAAGGAATATTCCCTAGTTTATTCTGTACCCAGATTTCCAAGTCAGATGCCTGGAGCCGGGCAATTCTACGTGCACCTATGGCAATAGCAGAGGTTCTGCTTATGCATTCAAAGCAGTCAAAGGCTGCATGATTCACAAACTTGGAAACATTCTGAGTATGTTTAACAAGAGCAAGATAATCTTGCCTTTTATCATCAGGAAGGAGAGGGCTCATAAGCTCTAAGTCTCCTGTGACTTCCTTAAGGAACATTCCCATATACAAGATATAGGAACTGATCCTAGCAGAAAGCATGGAAGCCTGGAAGGATCGATGTCCAAAGGCGTCAAGAGTCCTACACTCACGTCTTGGAGGATTAGATGCATGCCTTTTTTCACTCTTTGTCTGTCTCATGGCTGATTCCACCACCATGGAATGGTGTGGTAATTGAGTCTTCTGAAACCCAGGACAAGGAGGAACTCGATACATGGTGTCAAGTCTTCGAGAATAAGGAGATGTGGTCAGAGGTGTTTCCCACATCCTTAACATAAGATCATGCAAGATCTCATGAATAGGTAAGGTAGCTGCCTCCTTGGGAGCTTTAGGGTATTGTAGGATTTCTAATTCCTTTGCCCTAGGTTCTTTTTCAGGAGCCACTGTGATGGAAATACCTCGGGCCACATCTCGGATAAAATCCTGAAAGGACATATCCTCTGGTGGAGACATCCTACGTTGAGAAGAGTAATCCTCGGGAAGAAGTACTCTGGTATCGGCAGAGCTTTCAGAGTCTTCAGACTCATCCGAGGATTTGAAGTATCTCCGATCCGGGTGATCGTGCAAGGCACTGTACCGGTACCGATCGAAGTCGGCATCAGAGTGGTTCGGTACCGACTTGTCGATGCCGGATAGAGACGCATGACTCAGTCCCAGTAGAATACCAGCCGATATCGATGCAGTTGGTGCCGGTACCAGTGGAATTGTCTGAAGCGGTTTCAGGGGCATCGAGGCCATGAGAAGAGCCGCCAGACTGCGTTCAATAGCCAAGAATCTCTGGTCTATCGACGCTGCCGATGCTTAGGTATCGGTGCCGGATAAAGCGTCCGGAACCCCAGAGCATGGCACCAGTAGTTCTGCCGAGCTTGAAGCCTTGAGAACATCCTGGAGCCCCGTTAGTGCTTTGGAAGCCGAAGCCTCCCGCCGGGGCAATTTTGCCGGTGAAAGTCCCTCAAGGGCAATGCCAGAGGCATCTCGATGTTTAGAAGGAGATCTACCCTTTGAGGACCGACTAGATTTATGTTTAGTTACATGAGATCCATGGGAGGAAGATGAAGCCCTGGAAAACGTCGATACCACGGAGGCTGCATCGGAGGGAAAAAGGGTGCTAAGCTTAGCACCTTGGTTTTGCCGGCCCCTTTTTGACATCATCCCACAGGCAACACACTCTGAAATAGAGTGGTCAGGACCTAAACATTTGAGGCAACACTCACTGGTGTCGGTGATGGAGATGGTACCGCCACACTTAGAACACTTTTTAAAACCTGAAGCGGGTTTTTCCATTTTGAGGGAAACAATTGGGCCTAGTGCCCAAAATGGTGTGTGGCACCCAAGAAGAAAATTACTAGAGAGAAGCTCCAGAAACAAAATTTTTTTTTTTTTTTTTACAAAAAAGAAAAGAAGAACCGGCAGTACCGCTATAGCGTCGAGGGAAGGCAGATGCGACCACAAAAAAGAAGTATAAGGGAATTTTCTGCGGTGACAGGATGTGCGACTTGTCGGCTCTGCGGAAAACGAAGAACTGGAGAGGGACAGTTGGGAAAGGCGGGAAGGCAGCACGCAGGCGCTGTGGGATACTCCCAAAAGCTTTCCTATTGGACGCTGGGGAGCATTCTCGCGCAGGCTCCGTTGGTACCGATGATACCCATATGTGAAGACTACATTCCTGCTTGTTCCTGGAGATTGCAGGTAACGCTTGTATTAGCTAAAAGGCATTTAACACAAATTAACAGGAATTAGAAGGAAGATTAAGATATCAGTTGAGGTCCTTTATCTATGGTAGCCACAAAACAATCCATGGTGGCTGTATTTGAAACAACAAAAACAAAATAATGTTTTCTGGCCAAGAAGTTGATATTTTACTTACCGGATAATGTCCTTTCCTTGAATCGTGCTAGACCAGTTGAGACAAGTGGGTTGTGTCCCCCTACCAGAAGATGTGGAGACAGAGGAAGCTTCCAGAGGCTTCTTATGACATCATGCCATATCAGCCAGAACCACTAGAGGGAGCTTTCAGAATTCATATCAACACATGGTGAGGCGCTTCAGAACACACTCCAAGTCAGTTTCAACAGAATAATAACCATAACTATAATATGTTCAGGATCAGCTTCAACAGAAGGCTTGTCAAAAGGGTATAAGCCTGCAGGGTCAACTACAGAGAAGAGCAGACCAAGCAGTTTTCCAGGGTAGGTCCTGGATTGGTCTAACAGGACTCAAGGAAAGGAAATTATCCAGTAAGTAAAATGTCACCTTCCATATTATTCTGCTAGACCAGTACAGATAAATGGGACATACCAAAGCTATGACTCCACTGGACAGGAAGAAGACATGGCAGTTTTTAAGACCTCTGAGCTAAAGGCCGTGTCTGCACAAGTATGGACATCCAAATGGTAATGCTTGACAAAAGTGGAAAGTGATGCCCATGTTGCTGCCTGACAAATATCTGAGGGGGCTACCAAGCTCCACTCCACCAATGAGGACCCTTGCGCCCAAGTGGAATGCACACACAAACCCTCCAGAACAGACTGGTTCTGAAACAGATACGCGGAGGCAATCGCTTCTTTGATCCAGTGCTCCAAAGTAGCTGCGTCACCTTTATGCAGTCCTGCAAACAGCACAAAGACATTGTCTGACTTATGGAAAGCGTTAGTACAAATATCAGAGAAGCACTCTCCAGACATCCACCAGGCAAATATCCTTGTCCTTCCCTAGGCATTCCTCCTTAGAAAAGGAGGGCAAACAGACTACCTGATTCATGTGGAAGGCAAATGCCACTTTGGGCAAGAGGGAAGGAATAGGCTGAATGCACATGGCCTTCTCTGAAAAGTATAAGTAAGGATCCCTGCATGACAAGGCTTGCAGCTCGGATATAGGTCTCACTAAACAGATTTCGACCAGAAGGACAATCCCAAGGGTCAGATCTTTAAGCCTAGCCCTCTTCAAGGGATCTAAGGACTCTAACATCAAGACCCAGAGCTCCAGGCAGAGATCCCACAGAGGAATAATTGAAGGCAGGGGGAGGAAACAGATGTCATACCCCCTAGAGAAAACAGAAAACATCAGGATGTGAGGAATATACTGACCCACCACCGGCCCCCTGAAGCAAGAAAAGGGCTGCTACCTAAACCTTCAGGGAACTAAGACCCTCCTGAAGAAAGGCAAGGACAGTAAATCCACTGTATCAGGTCTAGCCTGACATTGATGAGACCAGTGCTCAAAAAGACACCAGACATGCAGATAGGCCAGGATGGCAGAGCCTCTCCTAGCCTTGAGGAGCATGGAAATCAAAGTGGGTGATTAGCCCTTACAAGCTAAGCGGTGCCTCTCAAGAGCTAAGTCCTAAGTGAGCCAGCTCATCTAGAAGACTCGGTCCTTGATGTAATACCCCTGGCCTGGAGCAATCACAGAGGAGAACCTTATAGAAACCTTATCAGGTCCCTGAACCACAGTCTCCAAGGCTAAACCAGTGCTACCAGGATCACCCAGTCTGGATGCCATTTTATGCAAAGCACATGACCCACTAGGGGCCATGGAGGAAACGCATACAGGCCGCACTTCAGCCAGAACTGAACTAGGGCAGATACCCTAAAAGCCTGTTTCTCTGTGACAACTGAAGAAGTGTTTCACTTTGGCATTGGACTGGGTCACCATCAGATCTATCTTGGGATGACCCCCAGTGGCGCAGAATCTGCCGATAGGCCGTTTGATTCAATTCCACTCCCCAGGATCAAGAGTGATGACTGAGGAAGTCCGTCTCTACACTGTCAACTCCGGCAATGTGTTGCGCTGATAGAGCTAGTAGGTTCTTTTCTGCTCAGGAGAATAAGAGGGCCATCTCCAGGGCCACTCCGGCACAGTTTGTGATCCCTTGCCAATTGACGTATGCCACTTCTGTGGCATTGTCCGAGTAGACCCACAACGCTTTACCCTTAAGCAGGGTCTGGAAGTGCCCAGGCTAGCATCCATTGGCATGAGGAGCCATGAGTGATCATCCAGTGGCATACCCTTCCCCAGGTGCTGCAGCTGCTTCTACTACTGCAGGATGGACACCACCTCCAGCTGAAGGGGCAGCCTGACCTTGAACTTCTGAGATCTGGAAGCTCACCGAGAAAGCATGGATCTCTGAAGTGGCCTCATATGAGCTCTCTCCCAAGGCACCATGTCTATGGGCACCATGTCTATCGCCACCATCAATCCGAGAAGCTGTAAAAAATCCCAAGCTCTGGGAGCCCGCTGAGTTTGGAAGACTGCCAAGTAGAGCAACTACTTTTTCACCCTCTCCTCAGTCAAGAAGACTCTGCCAAGTGTTGAAACACACTCCTAGGTATTCCAGTGATTGGGAATGCACCAAGTGGCTTTTTCCTCGATTCATCACCCAACCAAGACTCTCTAGAAACTGTATCACCTGGGTCAAAATCTGTGATGCTTTGGACTTCAACCTGATCTGAACGAGCCAGTCATCCAGATATGGGTGTACACAGATCCCCATGCGCTTCAGCACAGCAGCTGCCACCACCATCATTTTCAAGAATGTCCTTGGTATAGTGGAGAGGCCAAAAGGGGACAGTGGCGAACTAAAGAGAGGCAAGAATGGTGAAACAAAGAAAGTGCTGTTGATCTTCTTGGATATGGATGTGGAATTAAATCTTGGCTAAGTCCAGAAATGAGAGGACTTCTCCATGGCATACTGTCTGAATTAATGACCGTAGGGTCTCCATACAAAAGTGAAAGAAAGGTGCACAGTTGAGTATGGACTCCCTGGAGATTGAGGATTGGGTGAAAGAAACAGTCTTTCTTTGGCAGCTCAAAGTAAATGGAGTATTGGCCTTGGCCCTAGTTAGCTGGGAGAACTGGGACCACTGCCCATGGATGGGGTGTCTATCTAGGGTACACTGAACTGTGGTTCTCTTGGTCACAGATCTGTAAGGAGAGATGACAGTGTCTGGAATAGGCTCTCTGCATTCCAGAACATAGCCATGCTGAATGGTGATTAGCACCCAGTGATCCTCTGTGATCGAGGCCCATGCCTGGAAGAAAAGGTGAAGCCTGCCACCCATGGAGGCATCTTGGAATGGACCCTCAAGCAGTCATTGTGCTGGATGGGAGGAGGCACCTCTCTGGAGGTGTTAGAGTTCTGGGATCCTAGAGTCTGAGACCGGAACCCAGAGGAGGAGAAAAAGGAGGGCTTTCCAGGGCAGTATCTTCAAAAGTCCCGGGAACCATGGGACTCTGAATAGTGTGTGCAAGGAACATGGGCATACGATGAAGAGGAAGACATGCCTGTACATCTCCCAGGTCCTTTTGGCATATCCTCTGGGAAGTAATGAGGTTTAGACTCACCCAAGTTCTTAACCAGCTTCTTCAAGTCCACCCCAAATCCAGGCTTGAAGACAAATTCATCGCCCAATGGCAGAGCCATATCCAATGTTGCACCACAGTTAAAGAACAGAACATTTAGAGCTAAACACTAGATTCTGACAGCCGGGGGGGGGGGGGGGGGGGGGGGGGGGGGAAGGGGCAGAGTGGGGTGGGGCGGGGGATAAAGCTTAAGGTTTGCCTAGGGCACCAACACCTTCAATCAAATCTGGGGCTAGCCCTGGTGCAGCTACTTTTGACATGTAAACTTGAAAGTGTACTTTTGAAAATGCAAAGTATGTGCCCTCTGGCATGCCTCTATCTGTAGTGGCACTGTGCATATACTTTACATACATATAGGGCAGGAAATGTTCAAAAACGGTACTTCCATGCATAAGCCCCTATTGTATAGATAGCAATGCCTTTGAAAATTGGCCACATATTGCATTAATATGATGTTACACAGTCATGACTTCAGTGGTATGGTATTTATCCACATACTTTACTCCATCTTTCTATTCAAGAAACATATAGTTCTGGTCAACATTATTGGTACCCTTGCATTTTAGGTATGTTGTGTACAATATCTTGAGAAATAATTGGAAATATTCCAACTATATGTCATCATAATATTTTAATAGTATGTTCAAAATGTATACAACAAAAAAAGACATAGTAATTTCTGAGGAAAAAAAACAGAATATGACCTGGACAGAGTTAATGTCACCCTTCACTACTATTTGGTTGCACAACCCTTGGCAGTAATGACAGCCTCAACACGTTTCTTGTAGCCATCTATATATTTCATACATCTGTCTGCTTGTAGTTTCTCCCACTCTTCAACTGTGATTTGTTCCAGCTCATTAATGTTTCCAGGATTCCTTTTACCAATAGCAGATTTCATCTCTTTCCAAAGGTTCTCCGTTGGATTGAGATCAGGACTAATTGCTGGCCAGTTTAAAACAATCCATTTGTTCCTTTTTAACCATTCTTTTGCACTTTTGGTTCATTGTCCTGCTGTATGACCCATGACCTTTGACCCAGACTTAGCTTTCTGACACTAGGTAGCACATTTCACTCCAAAATACCTTGGTAGTCCTCTGACTTCATGAACTTTTAATAAATTCCAGGCCTCTAGTTCCTGAGGCAGCAAAACAGTCCCACAGCATTATGGAACTTCCACTATATTTAACTGTAGGAAGGGTGTGTTTTTTCCTTATCAGATTCATTTTTTCATCTGTAAATGTATCGCTGGTCTACATTGCCAAAGAGCTCAAATTTGGTTTCACCTGTCCATAGAACATCTTCCCAGAAGGATTGTGGTTTCTCAAGGTGGTCTGGGCAAAGATCAAGCGTGCCTTTTTATGCGTCTTTGAGCAGTGGGGTCCCTCCTTAGCCTTCACGCATGAAATCCTTCTTTGTTTAGTGTATGGCCTATGGTGCGTATTGAAACCACCATTACAGATTGCTCCAGGTTAGCCTTAAGCTCTTTAGATGTTGTATAAGGTTTTTTCCAACAGTTCACACTAAACCTTTGAAGACTTCTTTATTTTTCCTCTTCCCACCCCATCCTGGGAGGTTCTTGACAGTTCCATGAGCAGAAAACGTCTTAATAACACTGCGGCACTGTAGACACAGGAATCCCAAGGTCTTCAGAGATGGCCTTGTACCCCTTTAAAGTTTGATGTTTGGTAATAATGGCTTTTCTGACGGTCTCAGGCAGCTCTTGTCTTCACCATTGTGAAAATGGAACAGGGAGTGAATGTGGACATTTTAAAAATTAGAACCATTATTCATTGGTTGAGTCAAGTCATGTGACTACTGACAAGTGATCACAGGTTCGTCTAATTTTACTGCACTAGGAATGTAGTTCTTCTGTTCAAAATGATTTGAATTGTTTATAAGGGTGTCAATAATCATGGCCCAACACAAATCAAATGCCAATATCAGAAGAAAAATAATAGACCAAACACCAACTTCAATTCACTAAACTGCAGTATTGAATTGAGATTTCTTCCATGTAAAGGGAGAAAAAGGATCTCAGAACAGAACCAAAACTAAACCTTGGGTGACAGATGTACAACCCTAGGTCTATAACTCGTTCATCAGGGATCCTAAAAAAAACCCCTCCCATACTCCATCAAACTTAATTTTGAAAAAATCTTAAGTATTTCTTAAATATATCTTGAAGCAATTATTGAGATGTTAAAACTCCTTTCAAACACCTTCCATCCTCTAGAGCGTAGTGCACAAACAGCTGAAACAACATGTCTCAGATCACAAACTCAACATGCTTAAGGGTGCTTAAAGTCAAGAGTACTTAAAGTCAACTCATATGTGTAAAGGTCTGCAGTCATTCAATATTTCCCACAGTGCCTCTTCTGACACCTTCATCGGCGTTTCACAGATAGCTTCATCAGGGGGTCAGGAAAACATGCTGTAAGAGATGGGAGATAAAAATAATAAAGATGTTGGATGATTGGTTAGTTCACGATGTAGAAAGATTCTTTATATTCTGAATTGACATCACAGTCTGATCTGGTGATCTGACGAGTCGATAAAGGTGGAGCCATTGTGTTGCTCAACACGAAAGTCTATCTTAAAAGAAGCTTTTTGACAGTTGGGGGACTTGAACACCTATATTATTTTAAGTGAAGATCAGACCATAATCCTTCATAAGCAGATTAAGGGCTGACTGATCAAGTTCATTCTGCAGGCCATTTAATAAGGAAGGAGCACAGAGTTTTGAATGTTGATTTTCTTCAGGGGGCTGTGTTTTACCTATCACCTAAAATCCATAAGTGATTGCAGGATCCAGCAGGGCATCCGATTGTTTCAACTAGAGGCTCCTTACTTGAACCATTATCAATGTACATAGATTCTTTTTTACGCCTTCTGCTGGCACAAATTCCATCCTACATTCGCGGCACCATACATTTTTTGAATATCCTGACAAGAGTTGGGAGAATATTGTAGCCGGGATGATCTGTTATTAGTTACATTGGATGCATCGCCCCTTTATACCGGTATCCCCTAGGATGATGCTTATAGTATGGTTAATGAATCCTTAAGTGAGTCGGGGAGATTTGTCACAAGACTACATTAATTTTTTGATTGATATGACTGGTCTTGCATTGAGACACAATTTTATTGAGTTTGAAGGGAATATTTATCAATGAGTGTTGTGGCGATGGGGGCTACTTTTGCTCCCTCTATAGCCCACATATTCATGGGGACCTATGAACGGAGCAGGCTAGCTTCCTCTCCTTTTCAGCAGCATATTGTTACATGGAGACGGTATATCGATGATATGTTCATGTTATGGGTGGGAGATGGTAATTGCTTATTGCAATTTCATGCTTGGCTTAATGGCCGAGATCCTAACATCCAGTTCTCTCTATGTTTTGATGCAATCACCATTTACTTTTTGGATGCGAGTGTTTCAGTGAAGGAGGGAGGTTGGCATACTACTGTTCATAAGAAACCCACGGACCGCAATACCTTTTTGCACTTTTCTAGTGCTCATCCTTTGAGGCTTAGGGAAGGGCTGCCATACTCCCAGTTTATTCGTTTTCAGAGAAATTGTTCCTCTATTTCTGAATGGCTATGACAGGGGTATATCCCTCTTTTGCAGTAGGCAGAAATGGACATACCTTTTGAGTACTGTTTAGTTTTTTGGCATGAATATGCAGATTGACTTGGGTATGTGTGTGTGATTCTGTGTGCAGAGGGTGGGTGTTTTTTTGTAGCCATCGACCATTTCTAGTTAGATCCTATTTCTGATTCTTAGTCTTCCTACTGGTTGGTATTTTTGTCGGGTTTGTGAACATGGCACCTTCTGGGAAGTATGAAAGGAGGGCGCATGCGTGGAGCTTTTTCAAGTAATCCGATGGTGGCATGGTGCTAGGCTACATTGTGTTTTGGTTTGCTATCTGATAGGTTCATACAATTGACTACGTTTGCAATATTCCTGGGGTTTTTAGTCTATTGGTGATATGATCAGATATGGCACTGTTCTAGGCTTTGATTTTGTTTGATGCGTCATTTATGATTTCTCTTGTTTTTTTGGGATAAACGAGGGGACCTTTCTAATCTTTAATTATTTTTACCTTCCATCTCTTATAGCATGTTTTCCTGACCCCCTGATGAAGCTAGCTGCAAAATGCTGATGAAGGCATCGAATGAGGTGCTGGGGCAATATTGAACGACTGCAGTCCTTTACACAGATGAGTTGACTTTGAGCACTCTTAAGCATGTTGAGATCGTGATCTGAGACATGTTGTTTCAGCTGTTTATGCATTATACTCTAGGGCAGAGGTTCCCAACTCTAGTCCTGGAGGGCCAAACACCATTCAGGTTTTCAGGCTGTCCCTAATGAATATGCATGAGATACATTTGAATACAATGGGGGCAGTGCATGCAAATGCATCCCATGCATATTTATTAGGGACAACCTGAAAACCTGAATGGTGTTTGGCCCTCCAGAACTGGAGTTGGGAACCTCTGCTCTAGGGGATGGAAGGTGCTTGAAATAAATTTAACATATCCTCAATTGTTTCTAGATATACTTAAGAAATATTTTAGATTTTTTTCAAAATTAAATTTGATGTAGCATGGGAGGTTTTTTTAGGATCCCTGATGAACGGGGTATAGATCTAGAGTTGTACATCTGTCACACAAGGTTTGGTTTTGGTTCCGTTCTGAGATTCTTTTTCTCCCTTTACATGAAAGAGGTCCCAAGCCAATACTGCAATTTAGTAGACTGAAGTAGTTGTTTGGTCTAATAATCATGTCCCGGCAATGTCACAGTTTTTATACCATTTCCTACTATTTTCTTTTTTAATTGGGCTCGTTTTATTTGATTCTTTTGTGTGTCAAATATGTGTGCATATATAGTCCAAAGCCATTTCACTGGCCACTTTTTTTTTTGTTTGTTTTTAGGAGATATTGGACATTAAGGGGTTGAACTGCAAGGGGCCATAATTTTGACCACAACTGTAAGAGGCATCTAATCAAAGCAGTACTACGGAAGAAAGTTCTGATTGTTCCAACTCTACCCTTCATGCACTTGTAAAACAGTGTCAGTTAGCTGAAGTCAATGCCAAATGTATCAACAACAACTAGCAGCTCCACTTGACTTAAAGCAAAATCGTCTTGATCTATTTTCAGAGCACATCAATGCTTTCCATGCACTTAGTCTGCATGAAATGAGTGTGACGCCTGACTTTAGTTCTGCTGTGGAGGTAGTTATTAGCAGAATGACTGGCACATATTTAGAACGAGCTGTCATTTAAATGAAGCAGTTTCCTAAAAGGTACTCGATAGGCAAATGAAGAGAAGCACAGAGAAAATCATGTTGATTAATGAACTAAAGCAGTACGCAAATTATCGCTTTTGTTTAAGTAAATCGAGTCAAAAGTGATTTACATGTCAGATGTTAAAAGGGAAAAAAAAAAGATGAGAATAGCAAAAGCAAGGTACTGTAATCTTTGTAACACCACTGAAAGGTCAGTTTAGAGCCTAGAAACGGGCTGGAGTTCACCAGTGATAATACAGGAGAATATTTAAGCATGCATAAACATTTCAAAGGCAAGATGACAGGCATAATAAGTTTGGAAAAATGGAAATACAAGTCAGGGTTGACATACAGTTATCTTCAGCAAAGAAAAATTCTGCACACAGATTTGATGTTTAAAGAAACAGTTATAACTCATGCAGGCTTCCATGGTCTATTTGGGGATAAATAAAGCATGTTAAAGCCCAAAGGTCTGAATGGACCTGCATATAAACAAACAAAACTATTTATCATCATGATTTTATACAGTATATGTGCAAATAAACCATACGAGTGCTCCCTTCTGAAAAAATGAAGGGGCCCTTTTACTGAAGTGCGCTAAGGTGTTGTACCTAACACGCCAAAAGTGCTGAAACTATGGTGTGGAAAGCAGGGGTGTGGAAAGAATTTAACATGGAATACTTTCCCCTAATGTGGGCCGCATAAGTGTGGGCACACTTAACTCCACCTACTGAGGTGGTGCTAGGTGAACCCATGGGATGCTAGCCGTGCAGGACACAGTTAGCATGTGGTGTTTACCCTGCACTAATTACGCAGAGCTCAGCACGCCCGCTCTCTGCCCCTAACTCGCCCACACGTGTCCCTAAACGGGGATGCAAAGTTAGTGCAGGAACTGGTCTGCACTGTTAATGGTGTCACGCTAGCTGCCAATGCGTGTCCAAGGCGTGCTTTTGGCACATGCCCGACTTGCGCTGCCAGCTAGCACCTTTTAGTAAAAAGGCCCCTTGAGAGTAGAGAAGTTTTTTTTTAATGGTGGGAAAATGTGATTTTTATATATTATCACCACATCAGTTAATGCGCTGCCATTCCCTGCATTTTATAAGGCCGATATTCAAAAGCATTTATGCACTCAGCGATGATGTGGAACGCCTAAGTGCTTTTTAAAAAAACATCCAAAGCAGTTGAACAAATCATTTTGAACATACAGTAAGTTGCTATATGTCCAAAGTTTTCGATTCAAAAAGGAGGCAAGGTTTGGGGAATGTTTTTTTTTTGGGGGGGGGGGGTTGGGGAAGGGGAGGTGGTACTACTTAGCCATGTAACTTAGGTCCCTTTTATCAAAGTGCAGTAAAAGTGCCGTTACTGTGCTGTAACTGAGAAAGCACAGTTACTTACCTGTAACAGGTGATCTCTGGGAACAGCAGGAATTAGTCCTCACATATGGGTACGTCGGAACCGACGGAGCCTGCGCGGGAAAGCTCCCCAGCTTCCCAGAAAGGAAGCTTTTGGGGCCTCCACAGCGCATGCGCGCTGCCTTCCCGCCTTCCTGACCAACTCTCCTCAGTTCGAGTTTAAAGCTGAGACAATAGAGAGAGGAAAGGAAAGAGAGAGAGAGAGATACAACTCCTAGGGGAGCTGGGAGGGTTGTGAGGACTAATTCCTGCTGTTCCCAGAGATCACCTGTTACAGGTAAGTAACTGTGCTATCTCCAGGAACAAGCAGGAATGAGTCCTCACATATGGGGACTCCCTAGCTAGGATGCCGGGGAGATCCCCCTGCAAGAATTCTTCATCTTCCTATGGATCTCAGGCATCCATTCAGGGAAGGTGGGCAGGAGTTGTTTAAGAATGGAACAGGTGTCTGAGGACAGCCTGACCAAACAAGGCATCCCGGCGGGAGTCCTTGTCCAAGCAGTAATGGGCTGTGAAGGTATGAACTGAGGCCCAAGTGGCTGCTCGACAGATCTGATCGATGGATACAGAATGAAGATGAGCCATAGATGTGGCCATGGCTCTCACATTGTGAGCTGTGACATGGCCTTCCAGAGAAAGGTTTTTACTCTGGTAAGCAAAAGAAATACACTGAGCAATCCAATTGGACAGTGTTCTTTTTGAGACTGGAAGTCCTAAATGAGAAGGATCAAAAGCAACAAAAAGTTGAGAAGACTTTCTATGTTGCTGTGTCCTGTGGATGTAAAAGGCAAGAGCTCTTTTACAATCTAACGTATGTAGGTTCCTCTCTGCACTAGATGCATGAGGAGCTGGAAAAAAGACAGGTAGATATACCTCTTGATTAAGATGAAAAGGTGAGACCACTTTAGGCATAAAGTGGGGATTTGTCCTAAGGACTACCTTATCATGATGGAACCTTGTATAAGGTGGATTAGCCACTAAAGCCTGCAGTTCACTGATGCGGCGAGCAGAAGTGATTGCAATAAGGAAAATGACTTTCCAGGAAAGAAATTTCAAGGAGGTAGTGGCTAAGGGTTCAAAGGGTGGCTTCATAAGCTGACCAAGAACTACGTTTAAGTCCCATGCCACTGGAGGAGGCCGAATGGGAGGTTTAGTTAAAGATAGACCTCTCATGAATCTTGCAATAAGAGGATGAGAGGAAACAGGTTGTCCATTGATAGGCTGAAGAGATGCTGCAATAGCACTCAAATGGACTCTTACAGAATTGGTTTTAAGTCCTGCATTGGAAAGATGCAGGAGATATTCAAGTAAAGAAGTTAAAGGTAGTGCTAGAGGGTTAAGACCTTTGTTAGCACACCAAATTGAAAATCTTTTCCATTTAAAAGCATAAGAACGCCTGGTGGAAGGTTTCCTCGATGCATGGAGGATATCCTTCACCTGTTGAGAAAGATTCAAGTCTTGAAGGTCTAGGCCTTCAGTAACCAAGCTCTGAGGTGAAGGGACTTGGGGTTTGGGTGCCACAAAGTCCCCTCCTCTTGAGACAGAAGGTCTGGAGCAGCTCCCAGATCCAGGGAGGGTGTCTGGGAGAGATGCAGAAGTAGAGGGTACCACACTTGGCGTGGCCAGCGTGGAGCTATGAGGATCATGGATCCTTGATCCCTCTGAAGTTTGAATAGAGTCTTGGGAATCAAGGGAATGGGTGGAAAGGCATATAGGAAGGCCTGACCCCAATGAAGGAGGAAGGCATCCTTGGCCTGAGCTCCCTGACACGGAATCCTGGAACAGAACCGGGGAAGTTTGGCATTGTACGGACTTGCAAAGAGGTCTATGTCCGGGGTCCCCCATTCTTGAAAGATTCTGAGTACCTGATTCATGTGCAGGGACCATTCGTGTGGCAGCAGGACTCGACTGAGTCTGTCTGCCCAAGAGATTTGGATTCCTGGGAGGTACACTGCCAGGAGATGGATCCCATGCTCTCTGGCGAAGGCCCAGAGTTTTAGAGCTTCGTTGCAAAGCGACAGAGAGCCAGTCCCTCCTTGTTTGTTTACGTAGAACATGGCTACTTGATTGTCGGTATGAACAAGAACTGTCATGTTGATGAGGAGGGTATGAAAGACCTTGAGAGCAAGGAGAATTGCTCGCAGCTCCAAAAGGTCGATATGAAGGGTGGTTTCCTGTGGAGACCAAATGCCCTGAGTGGAGAGGTCTTGGAGATGAGCTCCCCAGCCTATTTGGGAGGCATCTGTAGTGAGAGTTGCTTGGGGTAACACAGGTTGGAAGGGGGCCCCCAACAACAGATTTTGAGTGGATATCCACCATTGGAGAGACCAAAAAAGACGTTTTGAGGTTGATATTTGGTCCGAGAGAGCTCCTGATGCTTGGGTCCACTGTGTGGACAAGGTCCATTGAGCTGCTCTCATATGTAGGCGAGCATAAGGCACTACATGAACTGTGGATGCCATGTGACCTAGCAGTTGTAGCATCTCTCTGGCAGTCAAGTGGCTTCTGGACTGAATTTGAGAGGCCAAGTGCACTAGACAGTTGCAACGGGCCTGAGGAAGATAGGCCCTTGCAGTGGTAGTATCTAGCCAAGCCCCGATGAACTCTAGGGATTGAGTAGGGGTGAGTTGAGACTTTGGCAGATTGATGACAAGTCCCAGATACTGCAGTATGCGTCTGGTGTGGTCCAGGGAAGTCTGAGTCTCGGACTGAGATGGAGCTTGGATGAGCCAGTCGTCCAGGTACGGGAAGACAAAGATCCCCAGAGTGCGTAGAAATGCAGCTACTATTGCCATGCATTTGGTAAATACCCTTGGAGCAGAGGCTTGACCGAAGGGGAGTACTCTGTATTGGAAATGTTTTCCCTGGAACATGAACCGTAGGAATTTTCTGTGGGATGGATGGATGAGTATATGTGTGTACGCATCCTTGAGATCTAGAGAACAAAGCCAGTCCTGACTCTGTAGGTATGGAAGGAGAGTACCTAGAGAAAGCATTTTGAATTTCTCTTTGTAGAGGAATTTGTTCAATTCTCTGAGATCCAGAATGGGTCTGTATCCCCCTGTTTTCTTGGGAATGAGAAAATAGGGAGAGTAGAAACCTGACCCTTGTTGAGGAAGAGGAACCTCTTCTATTGCCCTTTGGGCGAGAAGAGTGGTCACCTCTTGGCCCAACAGGTGCAGGAGAGATGGGGGAGAATTGAATTGTCTCACCATGGTATGGGGAGGAAGGCTGGAGAAATGTAGTTTGTAGCCCTCTCTGATGATAGAGAGGGTCCACGGTTCTGATGTGATTTGTTCCCATCTGGGAGCAAAATGAGCCAACCTTCCTGGAATGGTGAGAGGTTCTGGCTGTTGCAGAGCCAGAAAGGGTAAGTTCTCTAGAATCAAGTCAAAAGCCCTGAGGAGGTTGGGACTGCTGGACTGTAGCAGCCCCTGTGGCCTTTGTTCTGGCCTGCTTAGTTTGCTGACGCTTAGGAGCAAAGCGAACTTGGGAAGATTGCTGGCCAGTATTTGTGGAAAATCTGGTCTTTTTATAGAAAGTTTTCTTAAAAGGTTTTTTCTTGGCAGGGGTAGAGGTAGACTTAGAAAGTCTATCTAAAGCAGCATTCTCTGCATCTATTTGAGTGGCTTTGATTTGCCACTCTTTGCCAAAGAGATTTTCACCTGTACAGGGCAGATTGCCCAAGCCTTCTTGTACCCAGGGTTCCAAATCAGAGGCCTGGAGCCAAGCCAGTCTGCGAGCAGCTATGGCTATGCCAGAGGCTCTGCTTGCCCCCTCAAAAGAGTCAAAGGCTGCTCTGTTGGAGAACTTGGAAACATCTTGAGTGTGCTTTAGCAAAAGAAGGAATTCCTCCTGTTTATCCTCTGGGATAAAGGGGAGAAATTGACGTATCTTTAATGCAATCTCTTTCAAAAACATGCCCATATAAAGGCTGTATGAATTGATTCTGGCAATAAGCATGCTAGCTTGGAAGATTTTTCTCCCAAAAGCATCCAGAGTCCTACATTCTCTTCCTGGAGGGGTAGAAGAGTGTGTCTTTTGGTACTCTTTATCTTTTTCATAGCAGACTTCACCACAATAGAGTGGTGAGGAAGCTGAGTTTTTTGAAAACCAGGAGAAGGAGGAACCCGATACATGGTGTCCAAACGTCGAGAATGTGGAGTTAGGGTAAGAGGAGCCTCCCACAAATCCATCATGTGTTCTTGAAGAATTTCATGTATGGGTAAGGTGGCTGCCTCTTTAGGAACCTTAGAGTATCCTAAAATATCTAATTTTTTTGCTCTAGGTTCCTTTTCTGAGGATACAGATATGGAGAGTCCTTTAGCTACTTCAATAATGAAGTCTTGAAAGGACAAATCCTCTGGAGGAGACATTCTCCTTTTTGGAGAAGAGGGCTCCTCAGGAAGAGTGAAAGAGACGTCAGCAGAATCATCTGAGGTATCAGACTCTTCAGAGGATTCAAAGTATCGTCTATTTGCTTCCAGAGATCGATACGCGTACCGATCGGTACCGACATCGGGCGTACCGGGTATCGGAGCGGTATCGAAGAAAGCTCCGGAACCGGCATGCTACTGGAAGTAGATGCTCTGGGTACCGGTATCGGTTGCGGTACCGGAATCAGAGTCGGAACCGATTGTCGCGGTACCGATGGCGGTGCAGCATTAATGAAAGTAAGGCCTGCTGCATGGATTGTACCATAGTACCCATAGCCGCCACAACTGCCTGGAAGTCGGTACCGGTGTTAGCCGGTACCCCAGAGCAGTCTAACAGGAGATCGGTCGAGGCCGTGCCATCGATGTCTACCTGTAACCCCATAGGAGGAGCTTTGGAAGCCGGAGCTTCCCGCCGGGGTTGTTTGGCTGGGGCAGGGTCCTCAGGGTCAATTGCAAGGGCCTCTCGCTGCTTAGAGGGAGATTTGCCTTTTGAGGACTTGCCCGAAGAATGTTTGGTTACCTGAGATCCATCAGGAGAAGAAGACCTGGAGGATGTTGATGCTGGAGTATCGGTAGAAAACAGCATATGAAATTTAGCTGCTCTGTTCTGTAAGCCCCTTTTGGACATCAGAGAGCAGGATGGACAATCCGGAATGGAATGGTCAGGCCCCAAACATTTAAGACACCACTCATGGGTGTCTAACTGAAATAGTACCGGTACACTTAGTGCATTTTTTAAAACCAGAAGCTGGTTTTTCCATGAGGGAGACCTGTGAAGGCCTAGAGGCCTCACAGAAAAAATACACCAAGTGTAGGAAAAAGTAATATATATATATTTTTTTTTTTTTTAAATAAACGAAAAAAGGACTGGCGGTACCGGTCTGGAATCGGGGAAGGCAGACACGCGGTCAAAGAAACAAATTAAAATAACAATTTCTTCAGCGGTGACAGGAACACGACCTGCTGGCTCCGCGGAAAAAGAAGAACTGAGGAGAGTTGGTCAGGAAGGCGGGAAGGCAGCGCGCATGTGCTGTGGGAGGCCCCAAAAGCTTCCTTTCTGGGAAGCTGGGGAGCTTTCCCGCGCAGGCTCCGTCGGTTCCGACGTACCCATATGTGAGGACTCATTCCTGCTTGTTCCTAGAGATAAACCAATACAAAGCCACTGAGTTACCTGTTCCTAGCATCTGCCCAGGCAGTTAACAGAGAAAACACATTTAGGGGGTTATTTTAGGAGCCCTATTCAAAATTGCTATGTGGAAAATCTGGCATTTATGTGAAGAAATGGCATTCAAGTGTAGATGGCAATTTTAGAAAAGGCTAAATTTACATGTGGATGTCCATAATACATAGAAATTGCAAGGGGATGTGTTAGGGGTGTGTGCTTAGGTCATGGCCTGAGTGGATTAGAAATCTACATGTGTCTTCTCAACTTCATAGAGGGAAAAACACATGTTTGACTGTAATTGCTTACATTGGGATTCAAAACGGCTAAGTTTAGGTTTTCAAAAAAAAGTACTTGTTTCGGCTAGCCCTTTACAGGACAGATTAAGGGGTCATCTTCTTTGAAGAGGGAAATAAACAATAGGGTATTAAATAATAATTAGTTAAAAATAGCAGCATCTGTAGTTCATTGAAAGCAGTTATACATGCAAGTTTGCAAACTGGCGAACATACATATGTAAATGCCAGCAGAGCTGTAACAAAGGGTTACGCAAGCGGTGCGGCTGCAGACAGCCCAAGTACAGAAGGGGCACTGAGGTCATCGCTGGACTTCTAGGAAGCCTAGAAGAGCAAGTTCCTGCACATGGCTGGGTGGGGGGAGGGGGTGGCACGTTTGAAAGTCACACACAATACATTTCTAGCTTGGTACGTCCTGAGTGCTGGCACCTACCTAAGGAAGCTGCCGAGTTTCCCCCATTGATATTTCCCACATGTAAATTTGCAAAATGGGTCCTCTGGCTCCACATAGCATCAAATACACACGCAGTCCTGCATTACTTTAGAACAGGCTCTGTGTTTAGCAGGGTCTGCCAAAACTGTGCTATGTTGCGAACTCGACATCTCAAGTCCAGTGTCTACATGTAGTCTAAACTGTGCCTTCACTTCCTGACACCTATTAAGGTACAACCTGAAACTGCAAGCTATATGTGAGCATGCTGCCGTGCTACTTAGACAATTTGCAATCATACGTGTATATTCGTGATGCCGTCCTAAGTCAGATGTTTCCAGTTCTGCACTCTCTGGGCAGCTAAATATAAACCTCACATTATTATCTTAAGGGTAAAATGTTTAAATTCAACATAAAAACGTTGGCCTGCATGTGTTTTACTGAAACTTACAAATATTTATCTAATTTACCAGGATATTTCTCCTGACTATGGGAAAAAAGATAGCAAATCAAGAACTTACTCAAAATTGCTAGCCTGTACAACTGGGAATACCATAGCAAGTCGACAAACACAGCTAGAAGCAGAGGACTGAGATCTAATAACCATCAGCTGACCAAGTATCTATACAATCTTAATCAAAAATATCTATATTTCATGAAGAAAGTTTGGATGTTGTTCTTTTTAGGGGTAAAACCAAAGACAGACAAATGGATTATAAACTCAGGTATCCAGGCCACCAGCACAGGAGGCAGAAGACCAGAGGAGATTTGGTTACAATTTTCTGTAAAAAACAACCCACAAACACATTTTCACCTTTCAGTTAAAAAAAAAAAATATAAAATGAGCTTTGCAGTTTTTGCATCACAGCAAGTCATTATCTATGAACATGCACAAACTTTCACACATAGCAGACTGTGCACACAGGTTTGCTATGCAACCGAGCCAAAGAGTGCCAATTTTTGCTGAAGGCCCCGTGTGAAAAAAATTCATAAAATGCTGAAATTCAGCATTCATGCATATTTGTGGCCATTTGCCTTATACATAGCAATTTACATTTTAATATATTTGGAATTTTTTGCCTTTTTCAAATCCAGATCCAAAGCGAGCTGCATTCAGGTACATGAGTTATTTCCCTCCCCAAATAGGCTCATAGTCTAAGCTGCCCCTGAAACAAATCGATGGCTAGGTGACTTGCCCAGGTCACAAAAAGTGTCACCGAGAGGAGTAGGATTTGAAGCCTGGCCTCCATGGTTCCAATTTGCTTTTCTACCTACTAGGCTTTTAACTCCACAAGGAAAGACAGGTCGTAGAAGGTGAGTCCAGCTGTTAGGATAAAAGCAGTACTTTATGCAGGGTCAGCGTTAGGTATGCAAGGGCCTAGGGTAGAAACTGCCAAGAACCCTAGAACCCACCTTCTGACTGGCTGGGAAGATTAATTAAAGTATAACAATGGGCTAAAGTAAAAGGAGTGATTTTAAGAGAAAAAGATTTATACTGGGGGGGGGGGAAGAAAAGCATGAGGGAGAGAGAGATCATTACAGTTTGAAAAGAGGTATCAGAAAAGGTAAGGACAAAAATAAGAAGATTCAGTGATACAAGGGATCTCAGAGAGAAGAGGACTGAGAAGGTATCTGGAAAGACTATGGGAAATAAGGAAGTGGTAAGACTTTTAACACTGCTCTACACACAAGATTCATTAGTATATATTGGTAAATAGTGTTTACTTAAGAGAAATAGGGTTATCAGGAGTTCGGTTCTCCTTAATATTTTTAGAAATAATATTGCAGAGGAGCTGATAACATGGAAAACCAGGAGAGCTTTGGGGGTCCTTTTGCCAATGATCTGCATCGGATGGACTAGAAAAAAGTGAGGCATGATCTAAGAGGAATAGGATGTGCGAACGGCCAAAATCATTCAGTTCATTTTCAGTTTGTTTGGCTAGTTCTGCTCTCCCCCCCCCCCCCCAAAAAAATGTATTTTTTTGGTTTTTTTACACACTAATATTAATAGCATTTAATGCATATTAGAAAGTTCTAATAACATGCAAATCAACCTTGTGCACATGAATTTGTAGGTTTACACATTACATTGATTTTATGTATTAAACTCAATGCTGGCTGATGAATGCACATCTCTGTTAAGGAAGTCTGATAAACAGTCAAAGGTTTGGCAACTAAACCTCTGCAGGGGGATGACGGATCCAAGTTTTGGAAGTAGCTCAAATTAAAAGCTTATACACTCTTAGGGGGACCAAAACCCTATATGGCTAAAAATCACTCAGCAACTCTGAAGTCTAATGTCCTCCCAAGAAGCTACCTCTATAAAAATAGGAAAATCTACCAACCTATGATTTTTTTTTCACAGATGGGGTCAAAATATGTTAAAATGTGCAAAACAGCCTGTAATGTGGAAAAATGCTGGTACTTGGAGCATTTGTTTTCTAATACACACAATGTTTGCGGAAAAAAAAGCAACTTTTGGGTAGTTTGTATAGTAAAATTTAGCTCATAATTCATCATATGCAAGAGTTTATATAAATTCTTGCATAAGGGACTGTGATGCAAAACATGCAAAGTAGCTTGTCTTTCAAAAAACAGTTTGTGAAAATATGTGCACGCATCGATTTTTGCAAAGATAATTACATCTATGGAGATGTGGTTATCTTTTTTCCCAAAATATTCAAAACATTTCTAGGGAGCAAGTTTTCATGTGAAAGTGTGTTACCCAGCTCATTTGCATGGGTAGCAGACTTTCACATGAAGAGGCCAAGTGGGATAGTAACACTGGCCTCAAAGTTTGGTTGAGCTAGGTCCAGCTGTTTCAAAGTTCTAAAAGCAGGGGACACACAAAAAGCATTTCTTAAGCGAAAGTGTCAACTTTACCTCCCTGCCATATCCCTCAAATAATTCACCACCTTTGAAAAGTATAAAAGTTAGATGTACACGTGGCCCTACCTGCCCACAAAGTTTAGTGAAGCTATAGGGCTGGCCTTACCACTAAGGAGAATAGGCATCTCCCATGTGGTGGAAGAACAGCACTTTGAAGTTGCTGTCAGCATGGTGCAATAGTCTGCAACACAGGTCCGCGCTCAAGCCCTTTTAGGTATTGCTCTTTCCCACAGGAAGTTTGCATCAGAGGAGTTGGGAAGTGACCATGCTTGAGCCGATTTGCTTCTTCCAGCCTGGGCAGATGTGGGGTGATAGTGGTGGCCCAGCCAGGGGAGGGAAGGAGAGATGGACTACGGTGGGAGAAAGCAAGAGAATTGGAGATACTGGATTGTGGGGCAGGGGGTAGTGCCTTGAACTACTTCTGGAGTCACCTAGGACGTCAGCCTTGTGTCTGCCCTGTGAAACTAGATCCACATGTTTCAATGTTATATATAAATATCCAGATTTCAGTACCCATCTGATAAACTTGTGTTCATACAGAACCAAGATTTATTAAAAAAAAGTGAGCTCACACAATTATTTTCTTTTCAATAGCTTAAAACAAATGTAAGCACCTTTGAAATATATTTTGGAAGCAGGAAGGTAAATGTTCTTAATCAAGCAGATCTGGACAGGGCTGATGTGATTATACAAGTAAATATTTTTCCTAAGAGTACAAAGATATTTATTGAATCTGACCCACTGGAAATAATGAGCAACATTGCATTACCCAGTCTGAAGATAGAGCGAGTTACTATACTTCACTGAATCAACTGCTTTATATTCTTAAAGCTATTATTTCAGATTTTTTTTTTTGGAATGACCAACTAACCTTTTCCAAGATCTACAGGAGGTAATTTTAGGTCTACACATATATGCTGTGTAATGCAATGTGTCAGTCCTGACTCCTGGTGACCCAGAAGCTCCTGGGTTTTCTTGGTGGTGTCACCAGAAGTAGATTGCCAGGCCTTTCTTCCGAGGCAACGGAGGGTTAAGTGACTTGCCCAAGGCCACAAGGAGTGCCAGTGGGAATCAAACCCTGGTTGCTTGGTTACCGAGCCATATGCTGTGTAGCACAGCAAATTTAAAGGGGCATATTCAGGGTGGATCTTAGGACTATACATGTATACAGGGCTGGTGCAACCATTAGGCAAACCAGGTGGCTGCCTAGACCCCCAAAGGACCAGGGACAGTCCGCCACTCTCTGGGCCCTGCAATGGCCGCAAACAGCCTCACAGCATCTACCTTAAAACGTTAGCGCTACAGGGCTGTTTGCTTCTGCCCCCTTGGACTGCCCCATGCCGATTTCCTGTTTGCAAACAGGAAGTTAGCATTGAGTGTTGGAAACAAATAGCCCTGTGGTGCTGAAGTTTTAAGATAAGCGCCACAGGGCTGTTTGTGGCTATTGCAGATCCCAGAGAGGGACGGCGGCAGCAGCAGCAGCAATGGGTGCTGGAAACAGGTTGCGCAAGGGATCTCCATCAACATTTACATAATCTTTGAATCACATATAACAGAGAGGACTTCTCCTGTGGGCCTCAGCTTGGTGGGGGCGGTGGCAGATAACTATGCTCACCCCTTAGATGTTCATTCATCCAATTTCTAACCCACCTATCATATCAACTACTATGCGGATTACAGCTTCCATTCATAATCTGGACTAGACTATTCCATGTATTGCATTTAAATATCAAACACAGACATGTAAACTTACTTCTAACATTCAGAGATAACCAGTGCAATTCTTTTAACACGGGAGTAACATGGTCAGTTTTTGAATTCCCACTAAGTAAACAGGCTGCAGAATTCAAAACCATCTTTAAAACCTCATCAATCCAGCAGGTAAACTGAAATATAGAATATTACAATACCTTCAGCTCAAAATGTCAAATATTTCAGTTCTTCGCATCTTAATTGGCTCCCCCTTGTACCTACAATTTGAGAAAACCTGCCACGTACATGCACTTGTCCACATTAAATTTCATCTGACATTTAGACGTCCAGTCTTCCAATTTATCAAGGTCCTCCTGTAATTTTTCACAATCCTCTTGTGTTTTAACAACTTTGAATAATTTTGTTTCATCTGCAAATTTGATTACATCTCTCATTATTCCCATGTCCAGGTCATTTATGAAGATGCTAAAAAGCTGTGGGCCCAGCACAGATCCCTGGGGTACTCTTTTCTCCATTGAGAAAATTGGCCATTTAGCCCTACTCTCTGTCTTCTATCTATCTTTTAAGCATTTTCTGATCCACAATAGTACACTGCCTCCTATCCCATGACTTTTTAATTTTGCCAAGAGTCTCTCAAAAGGGACCTTGTCAAAGGCTTTCTGAAAATCCAGATACCCTATATCAACCGGCTCATCTTTGTCTACCTGTTGATTCACACCTTCAAAAAATATAACAGATTAGTAAGACAAGACCTTCCTTGGTTAAATTCATGTTGGCTTTCTGCTATTAAACCATGACTATCTACATGTTCAGTAGTTTTATTCTTTATAATGGTTTCTACCATTATTCCTGGTACTGACCTGATAGATGTCGGGAATAGTCTCCCAGTCGAGGAGTAGATACGAGGACAGTATCTGAATTCAAGAAAGCATGGGACAAACACAGATATCTAAAGGAAAAAAATGTAATCAGTATGGAAGGGCAGTTGTATAGGTCGCATGGTCTTTATCTGTCATCATGTTTCTATGTAAGTGTCGTCATCCTCAGAGGAGACTGTTCTAGGAGGGAAAATTCAAGCACTATCTAAACTACATCCAAAGGCAGAGCCCTATCTTTGGCTCCTCAGCAACTGCAGCCCAGTGATAGCATAGGAGTCTGACTTAAAGGAGCAGGGGTCTTTAAGGGGTGTAGCCTTTACACAATCAAGAGGGATCTATCTGGTTGGAGATTGCATTGGGGGGAACAGTGAGGTTAGAGGGTGACACAGGTTGCTATGGCCTTGCTCCCAATATCTACTGTGTCTGTGCAAGAGATGGAGCCAGCTGCAGATCATTTCCAATTTACTCTTTTGCTCAGTCAAGCATGGCAGGCCAATCAATTTATGGCTTTTGTCCATTACTTGGCTGCACAGCTGCAGACAAGTGTCATATGCGTACACACTCCCTGCACAGTGCATTGCTGCTGCCTTGCAAAGTTACCCTCCTTCTAGATCCATCCTGCAGGGGTTGGAGGGTCCATTTGGCAAACCCTACTCCCCTACCATGCCTGCTCACCTTCCCCCTAGTGAACAGAAAGCAGTCCTGATGATAAACCGAGCAGTCAACCAGTTTCCTGCCTGCTCAGCCGAAAGGATACACGGTTTGGAGGAGCAGAGAACCCTGTGCAGTTTCAAGTTATGAAGGTCCCGACTGACTCCCAAGCTGGCGTCAGGACCAGGACTGCTCCCCTCCTGTGGGCACATGACATACTGCAGGGCTGCTCAGCTGCTCCTCGCTGTCTTCTAGTCCCTCCATAGGTGGCTTCAGAGGGAGTCCGGCCTGTTTCCATTTCCCTTTTTGTCCTGTACACTTTTCCTCCTCTCTTCTTCACCGCATCTTAATCTGTTGCTCTCTATAGCATATTTCCAGATGAGTTAGCTATGCTCCCTTGTGAGCAGGTGGAGGCAGACTTGAGCAACTTTCAGTGATGTCATCAGTAGTATATCTGCTGGTGCAGCTCTGAGAGAAGCTAGCATTTTCTGTCTCCAGCAGGTGGCAAGGTGCATGGACTGGTGCAGCAGTGCAGATAAGCCTGACTCACCATTTTGTGGTGCAGTGTTTGTTGAGACCCAACATTGTTTAGACTGTAGGTGTACACGTCTCCACCCTGTGTCCATGCTGTTTCCTATGTGTTAGTTGCATTTGGCTGGCTGGAAAAGGAACAGGAGGACCCCATGGGGCCCCTGAGGTGGGTCAGTAAGTTGGGTCTAGGTCCCCCTTCTCTCTTGCTGTCCTTATCTGCATGCTATGTGTTTTTCAGATTTTAATCTGATGTTTTTTTCCTGAATGACTTTTTTCCCCATTGGTTTGAAAGGGAGGTAATTTAGCTCTCTGCTGCTTTTATAAAGCAGCTTCAAATAAAAACAAACAAAAATCTCACCCAGGCCTTGATAGGCTGCTGGGCCTCCCAGGCTTGCATGGGCATCTGGGGCTTCCCTACTCGGGTTTTTCCAGCTATCCTGACAGACAATGGGATTCCCTTTCTGCCACAGCAGTGCTTCTTTTTTATCGTGGTTTTTTTCAGTCTTTTTTACACTTTGCCACTGCAATGTTCAGCTATGTGGCTCAATGTAGTCAGCGACCCCCAGCAGGATTTCTCTGCAGCTGCTTATTTTTGTCCCTGTTATGGCTGCATAGCCCAGAGCACACATTTTTTTAGTATTTTGGGATCCCCTCCCCCAAGGAGGCACAGGAGCTGTTTCTTTGGCTCTGCTACTCCTTCTGCCTTTTCCCCGCCAATGTGCACTGTGGGCCATTTTAGATAATGGCCTAGGCTTGGCGGTGGTGGAGCTTGGTGGGGAGGCCTTAGTCACATGTCTTTTGGCCCCTGGGGGCCCTAGGACTCTCCTTTTCAACTGTCTTGCACTGCAGCTCCTGAAACAGCTCACGGGCTGTATTTAGTTCTGACTAGCTGCTTGGAAGCCCCCTGGCATCAGCTCTCCTCTTGAATATCTATCTCCAACCCCTCTGCAACATCATCCAAGCACACAATATAACTTATCACATATATGCAGACGACATCATGCTCTACTCTCCAGTCGACCTTAGCAAACCATCCTACCACAAACTCCAGCAATACTTCTCGGACATCTCAAAATGGCTATCCACAAATCACCTCTCCATCAACTTCAAGAAAACAGAAGCCCTCTTTGTCACCAGGAACGAATCCTTCATCCCCTCCCCTCCATGATCACCCTCAATAACATGGAAATCCAAATCAAACCTTAAATAAAGTACCTGGGGATCATCCTAGACAGCCACCTCACCTTGAAGACTTAAATAGCAAACACAACAAGATCTACTTCAAAATCCAGACCCTACAACACCTCCACCCTCTCCTTGCCCCATCAGATTTCCGCTCAGTCCTTCAAGCTCTCGTAACACCCCATGCAGACTACTGCAACTCAATATACCACGGACTACCCAAATCAACACTCCATCCTCTTCAAACGGTTCTCTACATGGCAACAAGGATCATCACTGGAACTTCCAAATAGGAACACATCACCCCCATCCTCAAACACCTCCACTGGCTTCCCCTGCAAAGCAGAATTCTCTACAAAATCCTTCTAATGATTCACAAAGCCTTGAACTATCAATCATCCACCCACCTTTGCTCCCTCATCACACCACAGCCTTCAAACAGACGACGAAGAACCTCCACAATGAACATGCTAACTATCCCCCAAGATGTAACAAGGAGCACCCAAGTCCATACCAGATCCTTTGAACTTTACGCTCCTACTGCCTGGAACTCTCTGCCTGCCCACATAAGAAACACTATAGACCTCCTATCCTTCTGCAAGCTCCTCAAGACTTACCTATTCACCCTCCACTTCAGCCCCACCCTCCCCTCAACCCTACCCCTCTGAACAACATTTTCGAATCCACATGAGGAACGAGATATTTCAAGCACATGTAAATAGTTTCAACCTATATATAGTTAATTTAAGTTAACCACTGTTCTCTTCTCTCTGTACAAAGTTACCTGCTTTTCATTGTAAACCCAAGTTCCTTGCAAACTGCTTTGACCTCCAGGAAAAGCGGTATATAAATACATCCAAATAAATAAAAATTAAAAAAATAAATGGTGGTTCCTAGTCCCTTCTTATTTATGGCCTGTCCCATATGGGTGTAGGCTTTCATTAAGGGTTGCTTGGGAGTGGTAGCAACTTCCCTGCTTATGGCATGGTGTGCCTCTGTCCTTCTCTTATGTTAAAGCTCTTTTGGCAGTCAGATCTGGACTAGGGTTTGGCCCTGAACTGTCAAAGTTTGTGTAGTGGTCTGGTTGTGCTACAGGAGTCACCTCCAAGGGCATTCTTCGGTGGTGCATCTCAGAATTGCCTGCTTCTTCAGATGTGAAGGAATTCTGTCTGCCTGTGTGTGCTGTTGTGTCTCTGTGACTCTTCCCGAGATTGAGGGACCTGAAAAGGCAAGATCTGCTTCAATAATGGACACATCACTACAAGGGCAGTATATGAGACCATATAGCCTACTTTGTCCACTAGAAAAGAACTGAACCTCTCCAGGGCCAAATTAATCGGTCTGGCCATCCTTGTGCTCATATGTAAGGCCTCCCTAGAGGGTTGGTTCCTTACGGTGGCTTCCTGGGGACTCTAGTGTCCACCAGGTGGTGTGCTACAGGTCTAGTTTTGTAGAGAACTGTCCTGGTTTGTTCGACAGCTTCTTTCATTTTGATGTCTATGCCGTCCTTTTAAGTGTGCTGCCTCCTTTTTTCATCTTGACCAGACTGGTGTGTTCTGCCTTGTCATGTCTGCTGGACATGTGGAGAGTGTTGCTTGGATACCTGACAACTGCTACTTCCTTCTGCCGATTGGATCATCACTTATTCTCCTTGTTGATCAGAGGAAGGAACTGGCAGAGGTTGAATCTTCTGTTTGGTGGCTTAAGGAGGCCATTGGGTCAATGTAAATTCTGGCTGGTAAGCGTGTGCCCGAGGGGGTCAGAGCTAATTCACTCTGGGTGCAGGCCTCCTGGGCAGAGTCCACTCTGATGTCTCTAGAGAACTTCTGTATGGAGGCTTCCTGGTCTTCGTTGAATGCTTTTATAAGCTGTAGGGTTTGGTACACATGGTGTCTTTGGCAGGGTAATCTGTCCCGGGCGAGGTCTTCCCGTCATCCTGGGTCCTCATTGCTTGAGTACATCCTATTCAACTGGTCTGGTCTAGCAAGATAAGGTTGGATACATTTTACTTATCTGAATTTACATACCTCGAATCTTGCTAAACCAGTCCGTGACTCATCCTGAAAGACTCTTTCTGCAGGTTTAGAGGTCTGGCTGCTGTTAAAGTCATAGTCAGTCCTGTGATCTGTCACCAATTTCATTATAGTAAGAGAACCAAATACTTGCTCATGCTATGCGTTGCAAAGTTGTTAGTGGTTAATAACGTTTTCTGAGTGTTTCAGTCTTGCTTACTGCTTGGGAAATTTCATACTAGCTTCTGGAGTCCAATGAATTGCAGAATTTGAGGCAGTATGGTTTTACTAGAGGCGGGTCTCATCAGTCAAATCTAATTTCTTTGACTGGGTAACCAGAGAGTTGGACAGAGGGAGAGCCCTAGATGTGATGTACTTAGATTTCAATAAAGCTTTTGACACCGTTCTGGCACAGGAGGCTAATAAATAAATTGAGCACCCTAGGGATGGACCCTAAAGTGACTGGCTGGGATAGAAACTGGGTGAAGGAGAGGCAACAAACATACAGAGCTCACTCTGAGAAGGATGTTACCAGCCGTGTGTTGTAAGGATCTGTACCTGGTCCAATTTTCTTTAATATTTTTGTTAGTGATATTGTGGAAGGGCTGTCAGATAAGGTTTGCCTCTTTATAAATGATACCAAAATCTGCAATACAGTAGACACCCAGGAAGGAGTAGGTAACATGAGGGATCTAGCTAAACTTGAAGAATGGTCAAGAATTTGGCAGCTGAGATTTAATGCTAAAAGAATGCAGGGTCATGCATTTGGGCAGCAAACAACCAAAGGAGAGGTACAGTATAGGTGGTGAGTTACTTCTGTCCACAAAAGAAGAGCGGGACTTGGGGTGATTGTTTCTGTAAGGTGGCTAACAGGTAGAAAAGGTGATGGCAAAAGCCAGAAGTATGCTTGGGTGTGTAGGGAGAGGAATGGTCAGCAGGAAGAAGGTCGTGATAGCGTCTCTGTATAAGTCTTTGGTGAGACCTCATTTGGAATATTTTGTGTAATTCTGGAGACCACACCTGCAAAAGGATATAAACAGGATGAAGTTGTTGCAGAGGGTGGCTACCAAAATGGTCAGTAGTCTTCATCATAAGAGGACAGAAGGATCTCAATATGTATATTTTGGAGGATAAGACAGGAGATATCATAGTGACGTTTAAATACCTCCATGGCATAAATGCCCAGGAGGAGAGCCTCTTTCAATTAAAAGAAAGCTTTGCAATGAGGGAGTATAGAATGAAGATGAAAGGAGATAGACTCAGGAGTAATAAGCGGAACTATTTCTTTACAGAAAGAGTGGTAGATGCATGGAAGAGTCTCCCAGTCAAGGTAGTAGAGATAAAGACAGTATCTGAATTCAAGAAAGCAAGGGACAAACACAGAAGATCTCAAAAGGAAAAAAAGGGATTATAGTAGTTGGAAGTGCAGACTGGACAGGCCATATGGTATTATTCTGCTGTCATGTTTTTGTGTTTCTCAGTGCTGCACAGAAGATATAGTGAGTAATGACATCACTGAAAGCTGCTCAAGTCTGCCTCAACCCGCTGGCAAGGGAGTATAACCCACTCATCTAGACTGGTCTGCCAGGATTCGAGGAAGGTAAATTATCAGGTATGTAAAATATATCCTTCTTTTAATGTGCATCTGGGAAAATATAAATAATGCAGCAACATGTACTTTATAAAAGCTTTAGCATTCCGTGAGCCTCTTTATAAAATATCACAGTTTTGTACACATGGAACTAAACATCCATTTTCTGATCTAGACCTCCATTATATTGGGCTGAAGATCTATCAGCTTGTGGTCACTTTAAGCATTTAGGCCACAGTGCTGTCAGGGCTAGCTCAAGTACTAGTTGAACCAGGCAGCTGCATGGAGAAATAGCGCTCTGGGGGCAGCACCACAGTACCGCAAATACTGGTGGCAGCAGCAGCATTAGCAGAAGAAAGTCTGGGTGTGTTCTGGACCAACTGTCAGGCGCATCCAGGGCCCCGAGATAAAGCAAGGGTGGAGCAGGAATGAAAGGGGGACCTGCCACTCCCCATCCTGGGGTTACTTCACTTGCTGTGTTGCCACTGAGACCTGAATGGGAAGTTCTTGTTTTGGGGGGAGGGGGGAGGAGGGGAGAAGGGTTGTTAGAGATGCCGTGAAGATGTGACAGGAGCATCTGCTAGTGTCCCAGAAGATCAGTAGGAGACGAGATGAATTTTGCTCGAGGCAATGCCCAGAACCCCTAGTGAAGCTGGTAAGTAGGAAGCGGCAGAGAAAAATAAAGATGGGGATGTGTGGATGCAGCTGGGGGAAGGAGAGAAAGATACTGCTGGGAAGGGGCTTGGAAAGAGGGATTGTTGGTGCTGAGAGGAAAAGGGGGTAGAGAGGTGCTGCAGGTAAAAGAGAGCAAAATGGCTATTGGGGGAAGAGAGAGAAGGGCTGCCGAGGCTGGAGGAAACAAGAGGGGCTTTTGGGGCTCATGGGTGCAAAGAGGGATGCTATGCCAGAGTCACTGCCAAAAAATGGGGTGTGTAAATGGGTGGGAGGGCAGAAAGGAGGGGAAGGGGGAACACAAGACCACAGATTTGCTTAGGGTTCCTAATTCCCTTGTACTACTGAGTGGAAGAGTAGCCTAGTAGTTAGGGCAACAGCCTAACATCCAGGAGGCTGGGGTTCAATTCCCATTGGCACTCCTTGTGACCTTGGGCAAGTCACTTTGCCCTTCCTTGCCTCGGAAAAAAAGGCCTGGCAATCTACTTCTGATCATACATTGCTAAGAAAACCCAGGGACTGCTGGGTCACCAAGAGTCAGCAAAGACTTCATGGCACTTAAAAAATAAAATGTCCTAAATATTGTGATTTACTAAATCAAAGACTCAAAAAAATGTATGGTTGATCTCCCTCTTTTAAATTTCCAATGAAGAAAGACTATAAGCTAAAATCAACAACTGTTTTTCTCTTATAGATTCTGGCATGGTTTGTTATCTTCTCATTTAATGGAGGTGTGAAAAGTGGAAGGTCTTGAATGTGTGGACAGATATATGGTGGAATAGCTGAAGAACTTGAGTTAGATAAAAAAGGGCAGAAGAGGCACTTCTGAAATAGTTAAACAAACACTGTCGGGCTAGGCACACAGACTGCAGTAGCTAAGGGTTCTTCCACACTGATAATGTGGAAAATTTCTGTGTATGACCACAGAAACTTGCCATTGCCTGGATGATTAACATAACTGCTCACAAGCACCAGCCTTGAGTTATTCTACTCCTTTGTGCTTAAATTAGTTTAAGCAAGATACTGGAAGGGCACATATAACATTCATTGTTCTTCTTAAAAGGATAACCCGTTACAGTAATGCAATATAAAGGACTCGTGTACATGATATTGAAAAAGCATGACGTACCAGATTTATTGATGTTCTTTATAAGGTAAAAAGGTAGCTAGTTCTGGGTGAAAATGGTCCCATTCACTGCAACTAAAAGCAAACCAACACAAATACTTTTTTTTTTTTTTTTTTACTATGTCTAAAAAGGAGGTAGTGACAAGGATTATTTAGAGTGGGGGAAGGAAAAGCATAGATACTCACCTGTAACAGATGATCTCAGGGAACAGCAGGAATTTAGTCTTCACATACAGTATATGTGACATTGGTACTGATGGAGCCCCATGGGGGAACGCTCCCCATCCAATTGGAAAGCTTTTAGGAGCACTCCACTGCGCCTGCCTTCCCACTTTCCCAACTCCCTCTCTTCAGTTAAGTCTGTAGCTGAGAAAGGAGAGTAAATGAAACCCTATAACTCCTAGGAGAGGAGGGCAGGTTGTGAAGACTAAATTCCTGCTGTTCCCGGAGATCACCTGTTACAGGTGAGTAATGACACTATCTCAGGAACAAACAGGAATGTAGTCTTCACATATGGGACTCCCTAGCACCCAGATGCTAGATGAAGTGACCTCAGAACCAGTGGAGGTTCACCTCAGAGTAGGCTTGAAGAGGTCATGGATCCTAAATGGATTTCTGGTATTGTCAAAGTCCAGGATGAAGAGTAGGAGTTGCAACAAAGTCTGAAAGAGGGTTGGAGTACAGCTTGACCAAACATGGCATCCCAGCGGGAGTCCTTGTCCAGACAGTAATGGGCAGTGCAGGTATGGATGGAAGATCAAGTTGCTGCCTTGCAAATTTCGTCAATGGCTACTGAGCATAGGTTTGCCATCGAGATTGCTGTGGTGCGAACGTTGTGAGCAGTGGCATGCCCTTCCAGGGAAGAGTCTTGCTTTATCTTAGGCAAATAAAATGCAGTCCACTATCCATCTGGAAAGCATATGCTTAGATACATGTAGACCCAGGTGACTTGGGTCAAATGAGATGAACAATTGCAAGGCTTTACAATGACCTTGAGTCCTTTGGAGATAGAAAGCAACGCACGCTTGCAGTCAAGATTGTGCAAAGTTGCTTCCGCTCAAGACACATGCAGTTTAGGAAAGACTAGGTTAATTGACTGGTTTAAATGAAAAGGAGACACCACCTTTGGCATAAAGTGTGGGTGAATTCGAAGGTGACTTTGCATGGTGGAACTGGGTATGGGGGGGGGGGGGGAGGTCCGCCTCCAAAGCTTGAAGTTCACTAATGCGTCTAGCTGAAGTGAGGGCAATTAGGAAGATTACCTTCCAAGACAGGAACGTCAGCGAGGTCATGTCTAGTGGTTCAAAGGGCGGCTTGAGAAGCTGTGCTAGAACGACATTGAGGTCCCAAGCCACCAGAGGTGGCTTGATGAGTGGTTTGGACAGTAGAAGACCTCTCATGAAACATGCTACAAGCGGATATGAGGAGATGGGCTGTCTATTCAGTAGGTGGTGAGAAGCCGCAATGTCACTGAGGTGGACTCTCACAGGGTTGGTCTTTAGACCTGCCGAGGACAGGTGGAGGAGATACTGGAGGAGAGAGTCCACTGGAGCAGAAAAGGGATTGAGATCTTTCTGTATACACCACATTATTTATGCCACTTAAAAGTGTATGAACATCTGGTAGAGGACTTTTGAGAAGCTAATAGGATCTCCTTAACCTCTTGTGGAAGGTCAATGTCCTGTAATGCTATGCTCTCAGCACCCAAGCTGTGAGGTAGAGAGACTGTGGATTGTGATGAAGTAGTGAGCTGTCATCCTGGGAGGGGAGATTGGGCACAGATCCCAACTGGAAAGACTGAGCTTGAATCAGATGTAGTAGCAGTGCAGTAGCTGCGGTCAGTGAGGGGCTATGAGAATCACGGAGCCCTTGTCAGACTGAAGCTTTAAAAGCATCTTGGGAATGAGAGGTATAAGAGAGAAAGCATAAAGCAGACCCTGACCCCAGTGTAGGTGGAAGGAATCCACTTGTGGGTTGCTGGATGTCAGAGTCCTTGTGCAAAAGCGAGGAAGCTTGGCATTCTGCAGAGTCGCAAACAGATCTATGTCTGGCATGCCTCAGGTCTGGAAAATGTAGGATTTTGTATCTGTTTGAAGAAACAATTCATGGGGGAGAAGGATCAGACTCAGCTTGTCTGCCAAGACATTGAGCTCCCTCAGAAGGTACACTGCTCAGAGGTGTATTTGATGAGAAATGGCCAATGACCACAGGTGAAGAGTCTCTTTGCAGAGGGGCCATGAGCCTATTCCTCCCTGTTTGATTACACAGAACATGGCTACCTGATTGTCCATCCTGACTAGGACCTGCCTGTGCCCTGAGGTGGTGTTGAAACACCTGGAGGGCATTTGAGATAGCACAAAATTCCAGAAGGTTGATTTGGAGTTGTGACTGTGTAGGCAGGTTGCCAAGGTGTGCTCCCCAACCCAGCTCCTGTGTAGGCAGGTTGCCAAGGTGTGCTCCCCAACCCAGTTTGGAGGCATCCGTCATCAGGGTGTATTGAAATGGTGGCATCTGAAAAGGTGACCTTATGAGCAGATTTTCTGGTGACTACCACCACCACTGAAGGGATGTGGTTAGAGGGGCAGTGACTTGGATCCTGTCCCAGAGGCAAGAGTCCATTGGGCTGTCCGCATATGTAATCTTGTATATGGAATGACATATACTGTAGAGGCCATGTGCTTGAGGAGCTACAGCATTTCACAGGCAGTCAGAGGGTCCTGTTGGAGTATCTGGGATGCTAGTTTGATTAGATGAGTACAGCGGACATGGGGGTGTACAGTAGGGCTCCGATGAACTCTAGCTTTTGAGTTGGAGTGAGCTGGAATTTTGGGACGTTTATGATGAATCCCAATTGCTGTAGTACCATGATGGTACGATGCAAGGTGTCTGCTTCTATGAGCCAGTCGCCTAAGTAAGGGGAGATGAATATCCCCAGATACCGTAGGTATACAGCCACGACCACCATGCACTTTTTGAAGACTCTTGGAGCAAAGGCGAGTCTGAAGGGAAGGACTCTGTATTGATGTTTTCCTTGAAAGGAGAAACATATATATTTCCTGTGTCCTGGATGGATGAGGATAAGCGTGTATGCTTCTTTTAGATCTAGAGAACAGAGCCAGTCCTGACTCTGGAGGTAAGGAAGACTCCCAAGAGAGATCATCTTGAACTTCTCATGGACTAGAAACTTGAGGTTTCCGAGGTCCAGAATAGGCCTGTATCCTCTGCTTTTCTTTGGAATGAGAAAGTTTGAAGAGTAGAAACCCATTCCCTGCTATGATGTCGGGACATTCTCGATGATGCCTGAGACAGAAGAGAGGACGCCTCATCCTGTAGGACAGCAGTGAGTGGGGGCTGCATTTGAAATTCTCCCAAGAAAGTGGAGGGGAACAGAGTTTGCAGATGAAGTCTGTACCTCTCCTGGACTATGGTTAGTGTCCACTGCTCTGAGGTGTTGAGATGTTCCTTTCAGGAACATATCACGTCACTCTCTAGCCGCTCTTTTGCCGCCCTACGACAAATTCGAGCCGTTCGTTCTGTGTTACCCCCTAGCTCACTGGTTACCCTTGTCCTTGCATTGGTTGTCAGTAGGCTGGACTATTGCAACGTTTTCCTGGCTAACCTCCCCAAGTATCAGCTCCAAAGACTACAACGGATTCAAAATACAGCAGCACGCCTGGTTACTTTCTCTAGTCGGTTCGATCACATTACTCCCATTCTCATCCAGTTACATTGGTTGCCTCTTCGCTTTCGCTTTCACTACAAATTTCTGATTCTGATTCATCGCGCCATTCATACCGGAAATCCTCTTTACTTAGCCGACTGCATCTCTCTACATTCCCCTCACCGCCAACTCCGCTTAATCCATGCCAACCGCTTATCACTTCCCTCACCGTCCCAGGCCCACTTAGAACAGACTCGCCATTTTGCCTTTTTCTTTTTAGGACCCCTCCTCTGGAACATGCTACCAACTCCCCTTCGGCTAGAACCCTCCTATCCTCAGTTTAAGTCATTGCTCAAGACCCATCTATTTCAGAAAGCATATGACCTTCCCCCCTGAAGCCCCCTCCTGGTTACCCTGTTTTGTCTTTGTCCTTGTAGGTTGTCACTTGTTTGTCCCTTGCTCGTTTGTTTATGTTGCCTGGCTAGGCTATGGCTGTCTATGATTTGGTTGTAGTGTGGTGTTACTATTCTGTCCTTGCCTCCTTCTTTCCTATTTATTATTGGCGTTCCTTTTCTGGTTTGTAGTGTTGAATCCATCCATTTTATTGTACACCGCTTAATGTTTTTACAATAGCGGTTTATCAAATACGAATAAAGATAAAGATCTGTGGGCATAGTGGCACAGTCTGCCTGCTATGTGGAGGAGGTGGGGGTCCTCCAGAGGCAGGGTAGCAATGTTCTCCAGAAATGAGTCAAAAACCAGGTGCAGACTGTGGCTACGGAGCTGGTAAGGTTTAGCCTTCTGTGGCTTCTTCTGCTGCTTAGGGGGCTGTTGCCTCTTCTGTGGGGCTTGACCCTGGGACTGAGAAGCAGGAGGATAAGAAGAGTAGAATCTCTTCTTCTTATGGTAGAAAGACTTGTTTGCAGTTGCCTTTTTTCCAGCAGGATCAGCTGTTGTTCTAGAGAGTCTCTTTAGAGTAGTATTTTCTGACTTTAATTGAGAGACCGTATCTTGCCAGTCTTTGCCAAAGAGGTTTTCACCTGTGCAAGGTATGTTGCCCAGCTTTATCTTGAACCCACTGTTCAAAATCTGAGACTTGAAGCCATGCAATTCTGCAGGCACCGTTGCATATTGTTGAGGCCCTACTTGGGCATTCAAAAGCATTGAAGATGGCCCTATTGACAAACTTCGATACATTTTGGATATGTGACGAGGGTGAGATGGTCTGCCCTCTTGTCATTTGGAAGGAAAGGAGGAAAGGCTTCGAGATCCCCAGTCACCTCCTTGAGAAACATTCTATGTAGAGGATATAGGAGTTGATTCTAGCAGAGAGCATGGGTGCCTGGAAGCTTCAACACCTAAAGGTGTCGAGGGTTCTCGATTCTCTTCCTGGAGGGTTAGAGGAGTGGGTCTTCGAGCATTTGATTTGATGCACTGCCGATTCAACCACCATGGAATGGTGGGGGAGCTGCAGCCTTTGGAAGCCGGGACACTCTGGTATCCGATACATGGTATTGAGTCATCAACTGAGGTGAGACCATGAGAGAAGACTCCCACATACAGAGCATGAGATCATGAAGGATGCAGTGCACCGGCAGGGTGGCTGCCTCTTTGGGTGGTGTTGGGTATTGGAGGATCTCCAATTCCTCCGCTCTTGACTCCTTCTCCGATGTTACTGTGATGGAGACACCCTTGGCTAGGTCTCAAATAAATTCCTGGAAGGACATGTCTTCCGGAGGAGACATGCGTTACTGTAATGGTGGTGAATGGTCTGAAAGAAGGTCCTTGGGGCCCTGGGAATAGAGTGACTCCGCATCCAAAGCGTAGGAATCTGAATCAGAGAACTCAAGTATCGACAAACACTGTGTTCGCCGTAAGCTAAATATTGGTACTGATGCCCTGAGGTATCGGCCTCGGTGAGCCATTTGGGTTGGGTATTGACATCGGTGATAGTTTCAAGGGAGGGCATGGTTGGCAGCAGTGTCTACGCCATCTGCCTTAGCCCAGATGTTGTGCCCACAACTAGTGATGATGTTGGTACCGGTATAGACAGGGCAGTGTCTGGAACCAAGGGTTTTATAGGTACTGAAGCTGCCAGGAGAGCTGCCAAGCTCTGCTCAATGGCCAGTATGTGCTGGTCTATCGAGGTTGCAGATGCTTGGGTATCAGTAATGGGAACTTGCGCTAATGTCCCAGAGCATGGCACCAGAGAAGCTCTCTGGAGGTCAAGGCCTTGGAGCCCCTCCATGGCTTTGGAGGATAGGACCTCTTGCTGGGGATGTTTGGCAGGCTGATCCACCTCCAATGCAATGCCCGAGGGATCTCAATGCTTTGAGCGAAATCTACCACTGGAGGTTTTGTCCGACTTTGATGTGTTTAGCCTTTCCGGATACCTGGGATCCATGAGAGGAGGATGAGGCCCTCAACGAAGTGGACGCCAACGATACCGTGTCCGAGGTGAAGAGTGTTCCAAATTTAGAAGGCCGGTTCTGCAGGCCTCTCCATGTCATTTTCTGACAGAGGGGATAATATTTTGGCTGGTGGTCTGGGCAGAGGCATTTTAAGCACCAGTCATGTGTCAATCGCTGAGATGATGCTGCGACACTTAGAACATTTTTTGAAACCACTAGCTGATTTCTCCATGCCTTTGATGGGAAGGCTATGGGAGGCTTAAGGCCTAAGAGAGTGTTGAGACACCTGAGTTTTTTCTTTTTTTTTTATAAAAGGGAAAAACCTAGATTTGAAGGAAAAAAAGAATAAGGGAACCGGCGATGTCTTTAACAGTGCTGGTGTCGACGGGAAGGCAGAGGCGCTATTCACAAAAAGCAAAGTTTTTCTGCGGTGACAGGATTTGCTTCCTGCTGGCTCTGCGGAAAACGAAGAACTGAAGAGAGAGAGTTGGGAAGGTGGAAAAACAGTCACACAGGCACAATGGAGTGCTCCCAAAAGCTTTCCAACTGGACGCTGGGGAGCATTCCCGCACGGGCTCTATCGGTACTGACATCATCCATATGTGAAGACTACATTCCTGCTTGTTCCTGGAGATACACGTGCATTTGATTTTCAAATTCATGTGCAGTTTTTCCTCTCTGGTTCAGCCTGCATGTCAAGTCAGCATGCATGTGTGGGGCTTGTACACAGTTTTCAAAGTGAAAGTACTCTGATCACTGCCCCTTGAAAATGTGCTACAAGGTTTGTAGAGACAGAAGTGTGCACGTGCCCTGGAGCAGTGCTGGCAGTTCAACACTGTCCCTTGCATGCTCCACATTTTTGAAATGATGCTGTGAAAGTTAACACCATAACTCGGGTTAAGTAACAAAACTGTGGTAAGCTAGATGTTTTGTACTTACGGGTCTGACAGCATTTAGAGTAGTTACTCACCTGTAACAGGTGCTCTCCAGGAGCAGCAGGAATCAGTCCTCACATATGGGTGACGTCGGCGTCGACTGAGCCCCCATGCGGAGCATTTCCCCAGCTTTCAAAGAAAGCCTTTGGGAATGCAGGAATGCATGCGCGGTCCCCTTCCTGCCCAAAGGTGCCATCTTGCTCAGTCTAATGACATAGCTAAAAGACAGCACAAAAAGAAAATGAACTATGCAACTCCAAGGGGAGGAGGGAGGGTCGTGAGGACTGATTCCTGCTGCTCCTGGAGAACACCTGTTACAGGTGAGTAACTACTCTTTCTCCAGGACCAAGCGGGAAGTCAGTCCTCACATATGGGTGACTCCCTAGCTCTGGGCTACCAGGAACCCAGGCTGAAAAATAGAGCTCCCTCTAGAGCCTCAGCAACAGTGAGGGAATATTCTCTGAGACCACACCTGAACGGTAGCCCAACACCAGGGCTGGAGGGTAGGAGTTGCCTAAACCTCAAAGAGATTACGGAGTACCGCTTGCCCGAAAGCACTGTCCCTACGGGACTCCCTCTCGAAGCAGTAGTGGTCCGCAAAAGTCTGGCTTGAAGACCAAGTAGTGGCCCGGCAGATGTCTGCCAACGGAACAGAACGGAAGTGAGCTACTGATGTGGCCTTCGCCCTGACCCAGTGGGCCGTGACTCGACCCTCCAGGGAGAGGCCGGCTGTCCTGCATGCCCAGGCGATACAGTTCGCCACCCAGATGGACAACGTACGCTTAGTGACAGGCAACCCCAATTTATTAGGGTCAAAGGAAATGAAGAGCTGAAAAGCCCTTCTATGCCCCTGCGTACGTTCTAGGTAAAAGGACAGCGCCCTTCTACAATCCAGGGTATGCAAGACAGTTTCGGCCCTATTGGCGTGCGGCCTGGGAAAGAATGTCAGAAGTACCACCTCCTGGTTGAGGTGGAAGGAGGACACTACCTTTGGAAGGAACTTAGGATGAGTCCGCAAGACTACCCTGTTCCTATAGAACCTGGTATACGGCCTATCCGAGACCAGGGCCTGAAGCTCACTCACCCGCCTAGCCGAGGTGAGTGCCACAAGGAACACCACCTTCCAGGAGAGGAAACGTAAATGGCAGGTTGCCATCGGCTCAAAAGGTGGGCGAGTCAGTTGCTGCAAGACCACATTGAGATCCCACTCAGTGGCCGGTGGACGAATAGGCGGCTTAAGCAGAAGCAGGCCTCTGAGAAAGCGAGACACCAGAGGGTGGCCTGAGAGAGATTGTCCATCCACCGGCGAGTGGTGAGATGAGAGGGCACTGAGGTGAACCCGACAGAGTTGGACTGAAATCCTAGGTTGGGAAGGTGGAGCAGGTATTGTAGCACCACCTGGACCGAGCAGGAGAAGGGGTCCTCTTGCTGTTGAGAACACCAAGTAGAGAACCTATGCCACTTCAGAGCATAGGCCTTCCTAGTGGAATGCTTCCTGGAGGCCAACACCACCTCTTCAACCTCCCTTGATAGGAGCAAGGGAGCAAGGACTAGCCTTTCAGCAGCCAGGCCATCAAATTGAGGGATCTGAGGTTGGGATGCAAGAGGGACCCCTGATCCTGAGTCAGAAGGTCGGGTTGCAACCGCAAAGGAAGTGGAGTATCCACTGCCAGCTGCAGAAGAGGGAACCATGGCTGCCTGGGCCACCTGGGGGCTATCAAGATCACCGTGGCTCAGTCCTGCTGGATTTTGAATAGAGTCTGGGCCACCAGAGGTGTGGGAGGAAAGGCATACAGCAGGCTCTCTGACCAGGGGATCAGGAATGCATCTGGCGCTGTTCTCAAGGGATGCAGTTGCCTGGAACAGAACCTGGGTAGTTGCCTGTTCAGCGGACTGGCAAAAATATCCATAGTCGGAAGTCCCCACTTCAGAAAGATCTGTTGAACTACCACAGGATCCAACTGCCACTCGTGAGGCTACAGGAGTCTGCTTAGCCTGTCCGCCAGGTAGTTTTCCTGGCCTGGGAGGTAGACCGCCCTGAGGGTCATGCCCTGATTGACAGCCCAGGAGCAGAGCGCTTGTGCTTCCAGGCACAGAAGTCTGGATCCTGTGCCTCCCTACTTGCTGACGTAGAACATAGCCACCTGGTTGTCCGTCTGAACTAGGACAGACTGGTGAGACAGGATCTGAGAGAAAGTCCGTAAGGCTAGTCGAATGGCCCTCAATTCCAACAGGTTGATCTGCTGAGCGGCCTCCCACGGAGACCACAGGACTTGTGTGCAGGCCCCCTGGCAGTGTACCCCCCAGCCCTGCAGGGAAGCATCGGTTGTCAGTACCTGAGTGTGTGGGGAGGCCTAGAAAGGAAGACCCCTGACCAGATTTGGGAGATGCCTCCACCAGCGTAAGTAGTCCACCAAGAGTGGACACCTTTATTCTGTCTGACAATTTCCCTGTGGCCTGCAGCCACTGTGCTTTGAGGTGCCATTGAGCCGGCCTCATGTGCAGTCGGGCATGTGGTGTGACATGCACAGTGGAAGCCATGTGACCTAAGAGCCGGAGGAAGTGTCTGGCTGAGACCAGAGAGTTCGCCCGAAACTGGCCGGCCAACTTTATCAGCCTGTGAGCTCTGTCCACAGGCAAATAGGCCTTTGCATGGATGGTATCCAATCTTGCCCCTATGAACTCCACGTCCTGTGAGGGGACTAAAGTGGACTTGGGGAAGTTTATGACGAACCCCAAGTGCTGAAGCAGGGATATGGTTCTGAAGGTGGCCTGCCTGGCCTCTTGTGGAGACTGGCCCCTGATAAACCAGTCGTCCAGGTAAGGGAACACAAAGATCCCCTGGTTCCTGAGGTAGGCTGCAACCACCGCCAGGCATTTTGTAAAAACCCTGGGGGCGGAGGTGAGGCCAAAAGGAAGTACTCTGTACTGGAAGTGCTTTCCTCCCACCACAAATCTGAGGAATTGTCTATGGCTTGGATGGATGAGGATGTGAGTATAAGCATCCTTCAGGTCTAAGGAGCATAGTCAATCTCCCTGCTGGAGGTAGGGCAGTAAGATTCCAAGGGTAAGCATCTTGAACTTTTCCCTCTCCAGAAACTTGTTCAGATTTCTCAGGTCGAGGATGGGTCTGAGGCCTCCTGTTCTTTTTGGTACCAGGAAGTACCTCGAGTAGAAGCCTTGCCCTTCCAGGTGGTGAGGCACCGGTTCCACCGCCTGGTCCTTTAGTAGACCTTCCAATTCCTGAAGGAGTAAGTTTCTGTGCAGAGGGGGGTCTTGGAGGCTCCCCTGGAAAGTAGGAGGGGGGCATCTGGGTGAAGTGGAGCAGATAGCCCCTTTCGATGATGCTTAACACCCAAGTATCCCCTGTAATGGCTGGCCACCTGTCTGCGTACAGGGTCAGCCGACCTCCTGTGCCCTGGAGAGGAGGAGAGGCTATGCTGGCATAGTCAAAAAACCCCTCCCTGCTAAGCATGAGCCGGAGTAGGAGGTTTGGGGGCCTTCTGCCTACGGGGCCCATGACCTTGCCCCTTGGCCTGCTAGCCCTGTTGGGGAGCTGCAGAGGCCTGGTAGTGAGGGTAGGTTTTGTAGGCAGCGGTCTTCCTCGGGTAAAAGGTCTTTTTCCCCGAGCCCTTCTTCTTCTGAGAAGGGGCAGAGGTTTTCCTGGACAGCCTTGTCCGGGTAAGAGTCTTGGTCTCGAGTTCTGCGGCCTTTTCTGCCATGGGCTTGCCAAAGAGGTTTTCACCTCGGCAAGGGACATCGACCAACTTGTCCTGTACCCATGGCTCGAGGTCCGAGGATTGTAGCCAGGCCTGGCGGCGTGCACCGATGCTGGCCCCTGCTACCCGGGCCGAAGCCTCAAATCCATCGTAGGCTGCTCGAGATATAAACTTTGAGCACTCTCGAATACCAGAAGACAAGGCCTTGAACCTCTGCAAAGGTTCCTCGGACAGACCAGAAGAGAACCCGGCAATCTCCTTTGCCAGGTTTCGAAGGTACATGCCCATGTACAGCTGGTAGGTCTGGACACGGCAAGCAAGCATAGAGCCCTGGAAGCACTTTCTACCGAGGGCATCCAGGTTCCGGGCTTCCCTGCCGAGAGGCACTGAGGAGTGCATGTTCTGACTCTTCAGGCGATGCATGGCTGATTCCACAAACATGGAGTGGTGTGGTAGCTGTGCCTTTTGAAACCCGAGGCTCTTGCGGACTCGACAGATGGAATCGACCCGCTTGCTTAGAACCGGCATCGAGGCCGGCGCCTCCCACATGCGGAAGAGCAACCGCTCCAGCATCAGAGGAACCGGGACAGTAAAGGTCTCCTTGGGAGGAGAGTCATACTGTAGAGCCTCGAGCTCCTCGGCTCGAGGCTCCTCCTCGGGGTCAGCAGGGAATGCCAGTTGTCACAGCCCCTCCTAGTGTCAGCGTGCAGAAAGGAGAGGGCGGACACTTATTGTTGGTTGAAGGAGGAGAAACTTTTCTAGACCAGGTGCATCATGGTCTTTGTAGTCCCACTTCATAAAGAAATAGTTGTGAGCCTTGTGCAGGGTTAAACTTAAATGGTATTTATTCCCTTTGTTGCGCAAAGGTTCTCCAGGAAGACAAAAACAGAATGTACCTTACTTCATATAGTTACAAAGTCAGTAACTGTTACAGGCACTTCACACTTCTTTGCATTCGAACAGGTTTTCAACACCAAGAGGAAAAACAAATACAAAACCTTTTTCTTTCAGCTTAGCAAAAGCAAAAAGATATATTAAAGCATGTCCTGCCGGTTACAATCCTATGAGAGACGCTAGACTGTTGGAAACAGAGTGAGCAGTCCATCGGGTGCTCTAACTGCAACGGCTCTGGTTCTATCACCTCTATTTGCATAGGTTCCTGTTTGGCCGTGTTGTCAGCTAGTCCTGAGCTTTCCCTGGATAAGGCAGGTTGTAGTTCAATAGATCTCTCCAATATTCCCCAGCCTTGCTGGTCTTGGTTTGGCAAATAACTGTTATGGCTTTTTACTATGCCTCTCTGTAAAGGTTTCACAAGCCTTTCCCAGCTTTGTTTCCTATCAGTACGGCTCTCTGGGTTATAAGCTTTTCTAGGAGCTGGCTCACATCTTGGAAAGGAAATATAACTGTACCTTGGATCTTTGAGACGTGCTCTGCTGGTATTTGCTCTACCTGGCAGTCTCCTTCTATCACCGTCTTCCCTGAAGACTGGCTCCTGAAGCTTTCTGGAACAGGCTTGTCCTCCCTGGAACTTAGCTCTTCCTTGTAAGTACTCCAAGCTTCTCTGCCTTTCAGTATGTGAGGTACTGCTAGGTACGTATGACCTAGATTGGCCACTGTTGGAAACAGGATACTGGGCTTGATGGACCTTGGTCTGACCCAGTATGGCATATCTTATGTTCTTATGAGGTTCCTCTCTCAGGTCCCCTCTCAGTTCCTCTCTCAGCTCGTAGTCCTCTCTCTGTTCCTTTCTGAACTCGAGGTCCTCTCTCAGTTCCTCTCAGCTCGAGGTCCTCTCTGCTTTCTTCCTTCTGAGCACTGTTTATAAAGCCGTTTCTCCACTGAGCTTCCTGGCTCTCTACTCAGGTGTACCTGATTAGCTCCTGCATTCTCAAAACCTGGGTGTGTCAGCTTAGCTTCTGCAGCCTCGTGTCTGCTCCCTCTAGTTGCACTTTTAGGTAACTGCACCTTCTGTGAGTCAGTTGCTTTATAATAAACTGTGTTTTTTTCTAAGTCTATAGCTTCAATGGCTTCAGCTTCATCACACAGTGCTTTGGCCATGTCCCTTACGAAATCCGAGAACCTGGTATCCTCCGGGGGGGACCTTGTCTGAGGCTCGGATCCCGGTGAGTCCGATGGGACGCACTGAGTCCAGAAGGTGTGTGATAAGGAAGCTTATCATAGCTCAGGAAGGAGCTATAGTAAAGGTGAAGTGACTCTGAACAAGCAACCTGTCAGTCCTGGTAGAAATAAGAAAACAGAATTTTTCCATAAAAGACTACCAGTCCCAGAATACACCAGGTTTCCAACAGCCATTAGAGGAGCTGAAGTGGGGAAACGTGTGTTCAATCAGGAGGGCTATGAGGTAATCCCCAAGCACTCATCTCAAAGGGCAGGGCCTGATTCAGCACAGCTGCGCTGTGCTAGGGTGGAGCACTCATCTAAGCAGAATAAAGGTAGAGTTTATTCTACAGATCCTCATCCTCAGTTTCATCTGGGAGATCCTCATCCTCAGGATCAGCTTGGATATCCTCATCTTGGACATCTTCATCATCTGGAGGATCATCAGAAGCAGAAGCCAGAGCGGACGGACAGAAAGGGCAAGAAACCCTTTGGAAGAAAGAAGAGAAAAGCATTTGGGAGGTCTAAAGGAGTCCAGAGCAGTACGTATACTGGAAGGTATTCCAAGGGCCAGCATACACCATTGGACTGGGGAAAGCCAGAGGAATGGTGCTGCAGAGCTAGGAATCTCCAGAGGGTACCTGTGAGGGAGACGGCTGCACTTGGAAGGGACCCTAAGACCCGTGCCAGAAGGTATGTGAAGAGAGATCCAGTGTCCAGGGATCTGGATTGGAAGGCTGGACATAAGAACTGGACTACATACTGGCCAGGCTATTTAGAGAGGAACTCTAACAGCAATGGAAGCTCAGGTATGAACACTGATCTATGCCCTAGCTATAACCTTGAAAGACAGCAGGGAAACGAGTATTCTCCTGAGAGTGCTCCATTGAGAAATTCCTCTGTGCCAATCCATGATATTGAACCCATGATTGTTGAAGAAGGGGGAGGGGTTGTAGATACAGGCTGTGAATACATGGATTGCTCTCTTTCTAAACTCCTTTGGTAATTTCTGTTACAAAGTACAACAACCATCACAAAGAAATACAAACTTGTTCTTTAATCTACTCAGAAAAGCTCCTGAGTAGAATTTGAGACATGCAGTAGAAAGTAAGCCAGCTAAGGGGTTTCAGCTGGGTAACTGCTAGCAATTGAGCCTTACCTAATTGCTTGTGAGCTCTGAGGGAATCACTTCTGAGTCTACGTGTGAAGATATAAGAAGTTAACCTGAAAAGAACAGTTTTTCCCTACTTTGTGGGTTTTGCTTGTTGATTAAAGCACTGCTAAGAAAATATTAGCTAAAGCCTACAGAAAAGACCAGTTTGTTACCAACCAGGTCTTTATTCTTTTGCTTTGATTGCCTGACAAGTTCAGCTGTTGTTTTCCTGATTTTGTTTTTCTAAGTTTAACACTGAAAGCAAGTATCCTGATTTATGTGCTACCAAGCATATCTGTGTTGGGAGAAATAACCCCATAAATAAATATCTTATTGGCTTTACACTCAAGCACAACTAATTATTGTGAGCGGCTGTGTCTGGTGTGAATGGACTGCATTTCCCACAATCCCTTGCAAATCATATTGATATATGCCTTTGCCAAGACTGTGAACATTCTCACCCAGGCATCCATCTGACAGGTGTCAGGGGACTCCTCCTCCTCCGTTTTCCACGCCGATTCCTCCGAGGAGGAATCGAGCGGCTCCGAGTGGGCGGGCACCAATGCCATCCGCCCAGACGCCGAGGGAACCGTAGTCAACAACCTCGGTCCCGAATGGGAGGCTGAGGGTGACCTCGGCCGAGGATCGACTCGAGTTTGCATGGTCTCGAGGATCGGCTCGGCCTCCGGGGTCGACTTGGACGTCGTTGTCCCGGTGGTCGGGGCAGATGCGCCGGTGAGACCGGCGATCAGCACCCGCTGCTGCTTCCTGAAGGCAGACAATCTGCTCTCCAGGGCCGTCAACCTGAGTCCGAGCTCAGGAGACCCAGCAGCCTCCAACTCGGGCCCCGATGGCGGCTCCCCTGGAGGAGAGTCCACAAGGACTACAGTACTCACGTGACTCGGGGCCTCCGACTCCACACGAGGATGCTTTGCAGGCCTCTCCGACTCTGAAGACCTGGGACGGCGATCAGGGCTATGCGACCTGGCCCTGGAGGAGACAAGAACGTCCACCGATGCCGCCCTCACGGGTTTCTTCTTCCTTTGGTGCTCCCTCGAGGGGGACTCCCTTTCAGAGGAACCCCGACGATGCTCGGGGTCAGACTCCCGAGACATTGAGGCCTCTGACGAAGTCCGGACCCGTCCAGAGGCAGATTCGGAGAAGATCCTCTCACGCTGGTGCTGACAGTTCCGAAATGCCTTGGAAGACATTTTGCCACAGGGGCTACAGACCGTCGAATCATGGTCTGGCCCCAGGCACCAGAGGCAGCAGTCATGTGTGTCGGTGAGAGACATCAGTTTCTTACACTGATCACACTTCTTAAAGCCACTGGCAGCCATTGGGGGAAAAAGGGCCCCTGCAAGATCAAAAAAGTGGGCTGCCAGGGAAAAGAAAAAAGGCATGAACGCAGTCTCTAAGGACAAAAACCGAAAAAGAGATCCGGGCTCGGCACCGGTGTACCGAGTCCAAGCGGGAAAGGAACCGATGTCGAACCGAAGAAAAATCTCGACCCAACGCAGAAAAATCAACTTTTTTCACGGGTGACAAGGACAGTTGTCCGTAGGGCTCCGCGGAAAAAAGAAGACTGAGCAAGATGGCACCTTTGAGCGGGAAGGGGACCGTGCATGCGTGCCTGCATTCCCAAAGGCTTTCTTTGAAAGCTGGGGAAATGCTCCACATGGGGGCTCCGTCGACGCCGACGTCACCCATATGTGAGGGCCGACTTCCTGCTTGGTCCTGGAAAATATTTGATTCCTACCAAATGAATTTGTAAATTTACAACTTCTATGAACGCAGGGGTTGACTGCATGTGTTAATTATTTCAGAGTATTTCCAAGGCCAGCATATTATTTAGGCCTTTATGTATTTGCCAACTAAACACAATAACATTTTTCTTCTTATTCATCATTGTCTTTCAAATATAAAATCTACAGTTAAATTTGCAGTGATCATGTTAGCAGTCACATAATCTAGGAAGAATAAACAATCTACTGAAAGGTATGTGCACACGACAGGCCAGATTGAAGATTGGCCAAATGCCCTGCAGTTTCTGCACACTTTGTAGAATGCACAATGTCTTTCTTACGTGAGTTTTTCCAAGCTGTTACGTGCTTTTTTTTTTTTTAGTCCATGTGACAGTTTTCCTCCGTCTTTGCTTGATTTCTAAATGGGGAGGAATTTTCATTACAAAAAGCAACACAGCTAGCACAGTTCTAAGCAAAGGTTTAGATGAGATTTAAGCTTTGGACAAAGGTCTTGGCACATTTGAAAAGGTGATACAATGATCAGGGCTGTACCAACGGCTGTGTAAGCAGTGCGGCTGCACAGGTGCAAGCACGGGAAGGGCGCTGATGTAATTACTGGGCTTCGAGGAAGCTCAAAATGAATGAGTTACTGAACATGGCTGGGTGGAGGGGGAGGGGGGGGGACCTCACCAGATTTATTAGTCACACAGGGCTCATTTTGAGCTTGGTACGATCCTGAGAATGATACAAGTTGACAGCTCTAGAGGTAAAACAGGTTCTTTCACTTATTTTCATCATGGAAATGGTTTTAATGTATGTAATTTAGGAAGGGAACCCTCAGATTCTGAATGCGACAGAATGTATAGATTTAATCTATACAGGAGGACATCAGTAAGCATATAAATACTTAATATCTCCTCTGGGAAGAGGAAATTCCTAATTAAAAAGGAAGAAAGTGTTTTTATTGGTTTTCAATGATGTGGATTTATTCATTTGTATTTTCATATATCACAACTGAAAATTTCATACAGACTGCAAAGTGACAAAACATACTAGCTTCAGGTATAAAATAGCCATAGCAGAAAAAAGAATCTAAGGGAACGGTTTCTTTCCAAATTTCTAAGTAAATGCTATTTAAAAAGTGACAACTCATGTTTGCGATTTAAAAAAAAATCCCTAGAAATATTTCATTTTAATTGTCAGATGTGTTTGTACAAATTATGAATTTTTATTTTTTGCATTAGTCTTAAATTTGGCACAATGGAAAAAGCTTATTGCAAATTCTCTCAATTGTGGAAGGAAATTTGTGATTTTTGGTCCATTTCTTAAATCTGGCCTTCCATAATTAATGTCGCATGTCCTAAAAACACAGACTTTGATGTCTAACAAGTGCCTCTTTTCTGTACGTACTAGAAGAACGGCCATCACATAAAACAGGACTTATGCATTTGGAAACGTAATAGTCTAGTATACACACAATCTATTCTCTCTCAAAACTAGAAATGTGTTCTTTACACTTTTCCCTCACTTCTTCCTCCCCCACCTAGTTTCATTCAACCCCCTCAGTGCCCTCCCCCCCACCCCCAGCAACTGCACTGAGCTTTAGATATCCACTTGCAGCCTAAATTGTGTGTCCCATCTCAATCTCCCCTTCCTCAGTAGCTCATTTCCTTCTTTCTTCAAAATGGGTTAATAGTTTCCCCCCCCAGTTTTGGTTCATTCCTTCTGTCAGCCTAAACAATTCCACAGCCCTAAATCTTCTTCAGTCTTAATAGCAATCCCCCCCCCCCACCTCAATTCTCATATGGGTTGCCAACTGGCTCCATATGGATCCAGTCCTGGGTTTACCAAGTGCATGAATTTCTTATGGAGTGCAACTGAGAAATCAGAACTACATATCCTGAAACCCAGGACTGGATCAAGCCTGTCTGGCGCATTGGGAGACAGTTGGCAATCCTATGTGGGTGTCTGGGAAGCTCCTTCAGCAACTCAAGAGAACCAAAACTGGGACATTGAGCAGTTGACTGGCAGTACGGTTGCTTGGCAACTGCTTCATAAGCTATTCCTTTTATGGATGTGTCAAAGAGAACATTATCTTATTACATATAATAGAGTATTTTAGGGTCTAGGCATGAGTACATAGGGTCTCAAAGAGGTGTGATAAAATACTGCTTAAGTATAATTGCTTTTTATTTAAGCACATCTTTAGAGTGAACTATATGAAGATAAGTATTTGATAATTTGTCACCAGAGCAACCAAATTAAAATTTAGCTTGTGCTTTTTCCTATTTTAAGTAGGTAAAGTAAGGCAGACTTTGCTACTGTTGAAACAGCATAGGTGTGATTACCAAATGTGGAAATACTATACGATACAGATGTTGCACAAGCCTGAAGAAAATATCAAGATGTTATCTCCACTGTTGGTGTGCATACATACATACATATATATAAGTATAACTTCTGGAACCTCTTATTCCAACACAGAAGAAGAGGGAGGGTGGATGCAACAGTTGGGTCGCCTCAAGTTCTGAAGAAGTGACTGAAACACATTATGCTGCCTCCCTTTGAGCTTTTTGCTTGACGTGTCAGAGGAAATAGATTTCCGGTTCTGGTTACATTGAGCCCTTATAAGTTTTTCATGCTCTCGTATCTGTCTCTGTAAGTGATTCTGAATAGCAATCCCTAAAGATTCTGGATCCATGGAGGCACCATAAACTTCCCATGTCATGCCCTGTTCATCCCAAACAACATCCTTTACACGTTTGGACTGCTTTGCTTGGCTTTTTGTCTCAGTATTTGGGCTCAATTTCTTCCCAGGTAACAGCTTTTGCTGCTCGGAGGTAGAAATGGCTGAGGTAATCAGTCTTTGTTCCTTCCTGTCTTCCCGGGCTTTTTTGAACCTAGGGGTCTGCTGCACAAAATTCTGGTTGAAATCTGAAGCTGTTCCAGACTGTAGTCTCAAGGTGCTAGACTTCTTTAATTGCTCTTTTTCCTCTAACAGTCCATCTTGCTCTTGTCTGACAAAAACTTGAAGAAACTCCTCAACAGGGCCACCAGTAGCTCCCATATTGCTGTTAATTTCTGCCTCAAGATGCACAGAAATTGGCTTCTCTTCCTTCTTTGGCTCTATGTCTGTACTGATTAGAGATTGTGTAGCTCCCAGTTCATCAGTAACTCTGAACTGAAAAGGCTTTAGATCCGTGCTGCATTCTCCGATCTTGGATGACCCAGTTTCATTATGAGTGTTGCATGACTGCTTGCTTTGTGCATCATTCATATGGTGGGTACCCTGCACCATTGAAGGCTGAGTTTGTTCTATTTTCATTCCCACGGTTTCTTGACATGACTTCTGTTGGTTATTGGTCTCAATGTTAATTTGGTAAACAGGCTTCATGTTCGGCAACACAGGGGAAGCTACTGGTATCTGAGATGTGCCATGGCCATCTATGACTACATCAATTGCTCCATCTTTGAACCCATCTTTATGGGTTGCTTGGGATTCTAGGCATTGATGGTCAGACTTTGCTATGTCTGATGATGTTTTACAGGCTCTCTCAGTTGCATCTCCTGTGTTTGCTTGTGGTTTGCCAGACTGATGGTCTCTGGCAGAGGTTTGAAAGCAAATGTTTGGTGTGAGTGTGAGATTCTGAGTAAGCTCTGTATTTCCTGAAATGTTGCCAGCAAGTTCTGATTGCTTCTGTGTGGCACTATCACAATACGTGATACACACTTGATCTTGCCTTTCTTTTGCTTCACATGAAAGATTTTCTTTTAAATAAGCTGCAAGGATACTTGGGCTGGTGGATACAGATTTGCTTTCTACATTGGCTACAGCCTGAACCTCTACATCCCGCCTAGTCCAGATCTCAGGTTGGGCTGTCATTGTACCTATTTCTTTGCAACTGGCTTGTTTCTGCTTCTCCGCTAATTCTGCTGCCATTTCTGCGCTGTGAGTCATCTGTGTGTGAACTGAGAGAGGTTGTGGTAATGACTCAGGACCTTGTGCTAGTACAGTTTTGTCAACAGGGCAAGTCTCTGAATTATTTGCAACTTTTGACTCTGCTTCTAAAGGAACAGTAAAATCACTTGGCAGTTTGGAGGCAAACTCCATTTTAGCTAGTTCACAGTCTGCCACTTGAGAAGATAACCAAGTGGATTCATGCGTAAGGATGTCCTTTGCTGGTGCTTTGCTTGTTTGTTGTATTTGTGCAGCATTTGCTTGAGATGCACTGTTGACTATTGCCTGGTCTACCATTTGGATGCTGCACTCACTTTGTGCTGATGGAATGGACACCAGCAGGTTCCTTTGAAGGGACTGGTGGGCTGCATGGGTGGTTGGCATAATATCTGCAGCACCCACAACGGAGATACTGTCCATTCCAGTTTGCTCTCCAGAGTCATTGCTACACTGTGGCTCATTGTTACTAGAGTGCTCTGGTACTGAAGAACTTATTTTTCCATCTTTGCTAGAAATCTCTGGAGAAGACACAGCTGTCTGGTTAGTATCACCCTTATGCCCACAAACATGCTCAACCTCAGGCATTTCTGCAACTGTACTGCAGTTTGGGTCAAACAAGCAAAGTACTCTGAGTTTCGACTCCGAGAGAGAAATGCCATTACCATTCTTATCTTTGGCTGGCTGTGTTTGAGGGTGATCAGAAACCAGCAAGTCTCCAAAGCTATCTGCTTCTTCAGAAGGGGTAACTACAGGTGATTTGACAGATATTCGAGAATCTGGTACAGTCCCCATGGAAGTGTCCTGATGTCGTAATATATGTCAGGTTTCGCCAGCACGCTTGCACTCTGTAGCAAGCAATTTTGCTAGAAGAAACGTCACCAGGAGCAGAACCTCAAACCCGGTTTCTGAAAGACAAAATGAAAAGAGGTGCGAAAGGATTATTAGCAGGTTATGTTATTTAGCTATGATATGTTTTAAAACTCTTATGATGTCAATCTTAACACTGTTACACATGATGGCTATATGACATAACATTCTATTTTAAAACGATTGCTTTCTCATCCCTTGACATTTTAAATTTCTTTGATAGACTCCCTAATCAAAAGGATATCTAGGTGATTTATAGTAAAAATAGTAAACAAACACCACCACAAACTGGCACCAAGAGCAGGCATACTAGTGTATGAATCAATCTTTAACAGAGAGCGAGATGATTTGAGATCAGATTTAAATTTTGGGAAAAAAAGTTTATAACCTTGGATCTAGTGGAAAATTGTTCCATCTTTCTAAATTCCCCCCTCCCCAATTCTTAACTCCAAAATTCAATCAATAAATCAAACATTGACAGAACATAAAAGGACCCTTTTCAAAGGTAGCCTGTTTTATTCTAAACTTACGGAAACTGATACTGGAAAGAGATCCACAACGCTGAAAACAAAGTTCTATTCCATTGCCATTAACAATTCAGTTACATCTCACTGATACGTATTTTATTTTTTTGCAAATCGGGGTTTGTAACTCCATTTTTGCAGAGTTCACCTATGCATTCTAGTTGATGATCTGCTTTGCATAACTCTGCATTGCATTCATAAACTATGAAGTTGTATAACATTTTGCCAAGTGATCTACAACTGAAAAATAGCTACTTACCAGGTTAATGGCTAACCTTTGTACACTTGGAAGGTAATTTTATAATAGGGCACCATAGGAAGGTACTATATTATAACAAGTAGGCACCTACTTGTCTTTGACCAGTGTACTAGAGTGCACAGGCCTCCTCATGCACTAAAATTACACCCAGTTCTATTAGATGTCATATATGTATGCCATAATGCCAAAGATACATGCTCAATAAACCATCATAAAATTTGTTTCTGACTTTGTCTTTCTAGCAGTTTCCGTTCCTTCCCTATTGTGGATTGGGAACTGGTTAAAAGATAGGAGCAAGAATGGGGTTAAAATTGTCAATTTTCTCAGTGGAGAAAGGTAAATAGTGCAGTACTCCAGGGATCTATGCTGACCCACTACTTTTTAATATATTTATAAATGACCTGGATATGGTGACAAAGAGTAAGTGAGCTGATCAAATTTGCAGATGACACAAAATTATTCAGAGTTGTTAAATCCGAATAGAATTATGAAATATTGTAAGAGGACTCTGAAAAACTGGGCGTCTAAATGGCAGAGAAAATTCAGCGTGGACAAGTGCAAAGTTATGGACATACAGTAGAAGAAGAATAACCTACGCAATGCAAGATTCCTCATTAGGAGTCACCACCCAGCAAAAGGATCTAGGTATCATTGTGGATAATATATTAAAATCCTCTGCTCAGTGTGCAGCAGCGGCCAAAAAAGCAAATAGAATGCTAGGAATTATAAGGAAAGGAATGGAGAATAAAACCAAGGATATTATAATGCCTCGGTATCACTCCATAGTGGTAAACCAAACGTGCTATTCCTTATTTTCAGTTAGGAAGAAACACACGATTTTGAGTAGAATCAAAGGTTTCCTTGTGAGATACCTAATCACAGTCACCCAACTTTACCCAGAATGATGAGATGCAGCATTTCTTGAAACCAGATGAAATGTTAATTTAAGGGATGACTGACAATTTTCTTCCCAACTTCAGGGAACATTTCATAGTACAAATTTAAAAAAAAATGGGTCAAATCAGACGGGGATTGCAAAGATATAAACTTAACCCCACCAACCCCTCCCCCTGCGCCCCCCCCAAGCCCAATGCATTTCTATGAGAGAACCAGACTCCACAGCATAGAAACTTCAATACAGTGAAACACAGCAGTTAGGGAATTGCTTCTTTCAAACGCTCTCTCCCTGTTCTCTACTCTCCTAAACCCCCAAACTGCACTCCCTCATAATTATCCCAACACCCCACATATTGCCCCAAACCCTCCCAAAAACTCTTGCAATTGCCCTAGCAACCCTCCAAATCTCCCCATCACAAAAAAATCACCCCAACTGGCTCAATACCCTGCAAAATGCCCCACTCCCCAAAACAATACCCTCACACAGCCCTACCACACTGAAAATGTCCTCACCTCAAAAAACAAACCTCCTGCAACTGCCTCGCCACCCAACAAACTGCACCACTCCCGATCATATTTCACCTTCTCCACAGGTGACTGGCTCTATGTTCCTCTTTTGAGGTATGTCTGTTCTCAGTCAATGATTCTCAGTTTTTGTTACATGATTGTGTGTCAGCCACACTCTTTCCTATGGCAGATAGACAATTATGCCCACACATTTTGGGGTCCCGTTTGATTACAACTGCTTCAGCATTGTTGATCCTGAGATTCAATTACTGCAATTCTCTGTCACTGGGGTTACCTTACAGAGAATTGCAGTGTTTGCAGTTCGCACAGAATACCACTGTTTGTTTTGTCTCTGCAGATTTGACCATAGTTCCTCAGAATTGAAACAACTGCATTGGTTACAGATTTGGCAGCAGGTACAGTGTAAGGGTTTACTATTGATGCTTAAAGTCTTACATAGGATAGTGTCACAGTACTTGATAGTACATTGGAGCCTTATAGTGCCACAGTACTTGATAGTACATTGGAGCCTTATGTACCAAGGCACGTGCTGCATTCAAAAGTCCTCCTTTTTAATGTAATTCACTGCTCCTAGGTTTAAGGGGCTGTGGAGATTTGTGGGATTTTAGATGGGATTTAAAAATGTATTTGTTTGAGAAAGCTTTTAGTAGGACGGATGATTAGGTTTTGATTTAGGCTGAGATTCTTTAGAATGGGAGGAAGATTCTGAAGCTGTATTTTATTTTGTATTGTTACTGGGCAGGGGCTGATTTGTTTGTTTTTAAAATTTTGTAGACCACTTAGAATACGGATATAAGTATAAATAAATAAAACTGCTCCACCCCAATAAACAACCTTATGCAAATGTCCCATCCCCCAAAAATATTCCCTTACAACTCCCCTACCACCCCACAAATTACTCCCACTCCCAAACAATGTCTCTGCATCTGCCCCACCACCTCAACCCCGGAAAATACCCCCAACTGCTTTACTACTCTACCCCCAAAAGCTACCCACAATTGTCCCACCACCTCACCAATTATCCCTGCCTATCCCTCTCCCAAAAACTACAGCCCAATTGTCCCTTCCCCCAATACTACCCCATCAACCTGCACACTGCCCCACTCCTAGAAAAACGCTTCCTTCCAAATTCCATGCCACCCCACAAACTACCATACACCCTAAAATACACCCCCAAATACCCCACATCCATTGAAAATTGCCTCACCCCCAAAAGCTACACTTGCAATGCTCCCACTACCTGGCCAATTACCCCCTCTCTCTGCCCCACCCTCTCACACTGCCACTACTCATTAGAGTTGTTACTCTGCATTTCCCCCACACCTAAGCTATTACTGCTAATCATCTGTATTGTGTTACAAGGTATACACAGCGCTGTACACAGACATGTAAGAGCAGAAAGGTAGAAAGATCAAAGTCTGCAGTTGTCAGTGGAAGAGAAGCACACAGATAGAAGGGATCTGCCAGAAGAGCGGAGTTTCTGAGGAGGGGTGTAGGGAGAGATAAGAGAGGAAAGGTAGTGAGGAGCAGCTGAATGAAGGCACTTATAGGCTAGTAGTAGAAGAATTACCTTCTGCAGCTGCCCCACTACCCTGCAAACGGCCCTACTAATAGAAAATACTGACAATTTCCCTAGCCCCTCACAAACTATCCCAGCCCCACAACCTACCCTCCGCAACTCCTCCACTGCCTCATAAACTACTCCCATCCGCAAAATTACCTTGCCATTATCCCATATTGCAAAATGCCCCTGCATTTGCCCCACCATGCCACAAACGGCCCCCACTCCCAAAACACTAATCATGACTGCCTCACCCCCAAAATAAGATTCCCCTGCAATTGCCCCACCACATTGCAAACTGCACCACACACAAAAATATCCACCCTACAATTGTTACCAACACCCAAAAATATGTCTATTGGAAATCCTCCCCCCCACGACAACACACACACAGCATACACAGACACAGGGATTACAAATAATTCCCTAGCTATGATGTACAGTATTTCACAGTGACATGTGTATTTCATTTTTTTTAGGTTATTTCTACTTAGTGATTGCTACATGTAATGCAAACTAAAATCTGTTGCCACAGGCAAGGATAAATTTAGTCACTGGCAAGATAGGATCATACTTCGTTTCCAGAGTTTAAGGGGGGTGCAGTCAGATGTGCTCAGCATTTAGGAGGTTAGGCTTGACAACTGTATGGCTTCTCTCATGGTACTAATCATTTTGAAATTAATGACTGAAAGCTAAAGTCTCAACATTTTTCAGAGTTTAAAACTTCTACCTGCAGTTCTCTAATCCTTCCCCCCTGTGTCAGTGAGCCTGGCCTGTTTCCAGAGTTTCCAGAATCCAATAGATTTCAGGATCTGAGGTAGCATGGTTTTACTAGGGGCAGATCTTGTTAGATAAATCTGATTAATTTCTTTGACTGGGTGACCAGAGAGTTGTACCAAGGGAGAGTACTAGATGTGATGTATTTAGATTTCAGTAAAGCCTTTGATATTGTTCTGCACAGGTGACTTATAAATAAATTGGGTGCTCTAGGGATGGACCCTAAAGTGACCACCTGGATTATAAACTGATTCAGTGGGAGGCAAAGGGTACTGGTAAATGGAGCTCACTCAGAGGAACATTACCAGTAGTGTGCAGCAGGGATCTGTCTTTGGTCTGATTCTTTAACATTTGTAAGTGATATTGTGGAAGGGCTGTTGGGTAGTTTGTCTTTGTGGAAAAATGCCAAAATCTGCAATAGGGTAGGAAAGTGTAGATAACATGAGGAGGAATCCAGCCAAGTTTGAAGAATGGTTGAGGATTTCACAACTGAGTTTTAATGCTAAAAGTGCAGGGTCATTATAAGGACTCCTTATGGTGGAAAAGCTAAGGTATTTCCAAGAGACTTCCAAAGCCACTCAATTTAAGTGCAGAGTCTTTTTGGAATTATGACAATATGTGAAATTTGGGTATGGCTTTTTAAAATGACAGTTTCCTTCAAATGTGTTATTCATGTTAATGGACATGTGCATTCCTTTCTAGAGCCTGAACAATTAAGGAAATTTGTGGAATTAAAACAACTCAACTCGGTTAGGAATTTTGATTTGATGTTTACCAAATTTGGCCAGTTAGAGAATATAAACTGTCCACCATAACTCATTTTTTAAAAAATATTCTTATTTTTTTAACCTACTCTCCTCCTTGCTTTTGTTGTGGGCCATCAAGTTGGTGCCAACTCCAGGAGACCCTGTGGACAGTTGTGACTATCCCCTGGGTTTCTATGGCAAGGTGTGACCAGAAGTAGACTGTCAGGCCTTCCTTCTGCAAGGTAAATCTACAGCGCCTAGTAATCTAAGGTGGCTTCCCATCCAAGTACCAACCAGGCCCAACCCTGCTTAGCTTCAGACATCAGGCGAGATTGGGCTCACTGAGGGTGGCGTAGCTGTAGCCCCCCCCTCTCTTTTAATGGACTTTAATGGGAAATCAAATAAAATACAACCAGAATCTAGTTATTTTACTTTAATATTTTCTTATCTTTGGAATCTTTTCCTTCAACATTATATTTTGATGTTGCAAGTTAAAAGCCTAAAGAATGATATAATAAACATATATCTGATGTTGGACTACCTTTATACATGTCTTGATTAGCTTTCATTGGGTAAAATCCCCTTTCTCAACACGAACAGAATGAGCAAAAGATGGCAACGCTAGAAAATAGAAGCAAGTCCCAAGCATTTCAGGGTCAGCCGCACTACTTTATTCATTTGGAAGTAATCCAGAGGTGATTTTCTCCTTTCATTTCCTTTTCCACTAATCATCTTGAGTTAAAGAACTAAAAATTGCCCAAGGCCTAGCGAATTAGAATTAGAGGACTAAAGCGGATCATCAGAATGGATGGTGGAATCTGGGCTTAGGAGATTTCTGTAAACAAACAAAAGCCGTAATAATATAGTTTGTTTTCCAATACATCTGATTTTGGATGTGTAACTGCAGTTTGTCAATTTAAACTAAGACAGCCTTAGTGAGAGAAGAGTCTTGAATCTGAATATCACCTTGTTGCAACACCCAGTTTTTCAATGATGAAGCAAACCTTAAGAAAAGGAAGTAAAGCCAGACAGACTCATTATTTATAACTAACAATTTGGGCCTTGTCCTAGAGGCTGTTTAACCAATCTGGTATCCGGGATAGCCACAGTGATTATATATGGCATATGCTTGCATATGTCGGAGGCCCAGTGCATACAAATATTCACTGCAGCTCTCCTGAAAAGAAGACTGGTCAGGTGTGCCTCCAGGACAGGTCTGGGAAACACTGCTGTAGATCCAGTCCTCTGGTTAGAGGATTGACACTTGTGATCAACTCCTTAGATTTCTGAATCATTTTTTATCCTTTACATGACAAGTTGAAAAGTGTACCCTTGCAGTGTGTGCTTGAGTATGGGTGGGTATCATGGCGGCATCATGGTGTGTGTGTGTGTGTGTGCGCAAGTGTGTGTGCGCAAGTGTGTGTGCACTCCCACATTTAATTTCTAGGTCTTTACAAAGGTGCTCAGAGATGACCAGGTAGCCACCTTACAGATGTCCTCTGGAGAACCAAGAAGGACTCTGCCCAGGATGTGGCTTGTATCCTAGTGGAGTGAGCTCAGACTTCCTCTGGCACACATTTCTCACACAGAAGGCAAGCTAAACTGAATAGCCTCCTCAATCCAGTGATACGTTAAGGACTTGACTGCTGCCTGTCCTTTCCTTGGACCAAAGAGATGGTCACTGATAGAAGGAATTGGTAAGCTCCAGATAACGTTACCAACACCCTCCTCATATCCAGATACTTCACCAACATCTTCCTCGAATCCAACAGATGCAGCAAGGGGTCCATCCGAAAGTCCTCCTCTAAGGAGGAGGGCAGGATCACAGTCCGATTAAGAAGAAAGGAAGACAGCACCTTTGGGAGAAAGGATGGTACTGTCCTCAAAGACAGACACCATCGATATGATCAGAAAAGGTTCCCTACAGATGACCTATACTCTGATACCTGTGTGTCAGATGCAACAGTCACCTGGATCAAATCCTTGAGACAGGCACCTGAAGGTGCTCAAATGGGGGAGCTTTCAGTACCTTCTACATTACAGAATGTACCACACTGGAGTTTACTGCATGTTTGGATCTGCTTCACCCCTGAGCATACCCCCACTAGCATGCAAGAGTTGCCACCTGGACCTTGAGAGAGCTCAGATCTGAACTCTGATCTGACCTGTACTATAAGAAGGCCAGAACAATGACTGTCTGCCTTCCTATTATCCAGGGCCAGAGAACCTCCAGACCTTCACATAAACAAAGGATGTAGAGATCCTCCAGGCCTTAAGGATGTTGACTACCCTCCATAGTCTCCTTTCTTAGATTTACAAGCCATAAGTGTGAAGGGAATGGAATCCTATATGACCAGGGGACCCTGCTACAAAGTCCACTTCTCCTGAGGTAACAATAGGGGGGGACCATACCAACAGACTCTGGCATGACTCGAATGACCAAGCCCAGGTGAAAATGAATTCTGCGCAGAAGTCTGCTCACAAAGGGCCATGAGGAGAAGACAGAGGAGCCCCTTCTGGGTCCACTTCTGATGAAGGACATCCAAGCCTGCCACTTGCAGATCCTTCCTGCGGCTGAAAAGGTTCAATCACCATCCTCTGGATGGCATTATATCGAACAATGGCAGGACTCACCACTGCACAATGAGGTCAAATGCATGAGTGGTAGAAAACAGTGTATCCCGACAACTGAGGGCTGACTCAAAAAAATCGTCCTGCATGTTGCCTATGCCCTCTATACGGGCTGCCAGAAGAGACACTAGATGAGCTTCAGCCCAACAATAGAACTCCATTTCTGTGGCTATTGTACACTGTGCATGCCTACTATGACATTGTTCAAGAACAATGACTGCTTTGCCTCCCAGGAAGGATCAAAACCTCTCTACAGCCAGGTGGATCACTCTGGCATTTAGTCTGTTGATTAACCAGGAGGCTTCCTGAGAGGACTACCGGCCATACACAAACCGACTCAGACAACACAAACACTCAGACAACCCCTTAGGCTTGCATCTGTGGTGAATATCACCCAAATCCAGTGCTTTCAGAGGCATCCCATCCATCAGAGGGACAGAATTCATAGACATCAGGTCAATTTCCCTTTGATCTTCCAAGGAAGAGGCAGGCACTGTTCATACAACAGGAGTAGGGATGTCCCTTTCAGGGGCATATGTACATTCGAGCCCAAGATACCAGTTCCAGGATCATTGCCATTGACACCAGAAACTCAAAATATTCTCTGGCCGTGGAAGCTGCCTGAGAGCAAAACCTCTGAGCAGCAGTTTGTTCAACCTTTCTAGGTTGAGAAACACCCTGCCCACACGCGTGTAGAAGCAGGCATCCAGATACTCAAGATCTGGAAGGAAACTAGGCTGCTCTTGGGGTAGTTAAACATGCATCCCAGCTTCTTTAATGAATGAATCATCTGGGTAGTATTCTGCCATGGACAACTCCATGGAGTCAGACCTAAACAGCTAGTCATCCAAGTACAGGTGGAACCTGGATCCCTTGCTTGCACAGGAAGGTCGCCACCACTACCATGACCTTCAAGAACGCGCAAGGAGCCATGGCCAGGTCAAAAAGCAAAGCACAGAACTGAAAATGACGGCCCAGGCCACAGAGGTGGAAGAACCACTGATGTTGCTCCCAGTCTAGAATATGGAAGTATGCTTCAAAAAGGTTGAAGGAAGCTAGAAATTCCCCTTACGGGACCAATGCAATGACCAACTTGGGGTTCTCCATGTGGAAGTCGGGCACTCTTAGTTTGGCAATGACTGATTTTAGGTCCAGAATGTGTCACGACCCCCGTCTTTTTTGGGCACCATTAAATACATGGAATGCTGTCCCTGACCTTGTTCTGTGGAGGGCATGGGTATGATACCTACAATTGCAGAAGGTCGCAAAGAGTGTCCTTGAATGCCACTCTTTTGATTAAGGAGCCACAAGGAGACTCCAAAGAGGCATCCTGAAGAACCTCTGCAAACTTTAGCATGTACCCCTTTTTGAGGACCTTGAGGACCCACTGGTATGATGTGATGTGGGTCCTTTCTGAGTAAAACAGCTAGAGATGCCGCTTACCGGCTCCCAAGGAGGTGCCTGCTGATTCCTGAGATCACTGGACTCGCTGTAAGGACTGACCCTTCTTGGGTTAGGACTAGAGGAGGAACAGGCCATACTCAAATTCTTTTTGGCCCTAAAATGCTGCCATAATCCCCACTGAGCTCTATGTGAGGAACTCTTGGAACCTCTGGCCTATCTTCTGGAAGCTTTTGTAGGCAAGCCTGTCTAAGGTCTTTCACTAGCTTCTCCAGGTCCTCCCAAAAAGAACAAACTGCCTTTAAAAGCAGGGGCATCAGCAGATCAGTTTCAGAGCCAGAGCCATCTTAGCTGCCGTCATGGACTTAGAGGAGACCTTGATGAAGTCATATAGTGCATCTGCCACAAATGACGTTCCAGATTCCAATCATGCTACCTCTGGGCTGTCCAGAAATTGTTGGCTCAAGCATAAGAGTGCTCTGGTCACTATGCCCCCATAAAGCACTATCTGAGGTACTCAAGGCCAAAACTGTGAAGACATTCTTGAGGGGGGCTTCCGCCTTCCTATCATGAGACTCTGACAGCGCTACCTTTCATCTGAATGATATGCACTTCATCATCGCCATGACCATGGCATCCACCTTAGGGACCCTGAAAAGCTGTTACATCTCCCTTTCGGGTACTGTATAAAGCCAAGCCAGGACCTTAGTACCCTGTCAGCCCCAGCGCTCCCATGTCTCCCGCTGTGAGAACACGAGCCTATGCAAGAGCTCAGGGAGCCAGAGGGACTCCATAATCCCTCTAGGATAGGGTCCCACTTGTGAAACGCCCACTGGAGGGGAGCTCCAAAATGCACATAACCATCATGGCATCCTGAATAAGGGTTGAAAGGATCTCCCTGTGAAAATGTCAGATCACTGGTAGATCCTCTCCCTCCACCAGGGGAAGCTCCTCTTCCTCCAGTGACTCACCCATTCTAGAAAGAATACTCTTCTTCTCTCTAACCTCCTTCCAGGCTCTCTGAGGGACAGGTGAAAATGAAGGGCAAGGCAGTTAACCCCCTTGCCACCAGAGGAGATTCCAGAGGGCCCAGAGTCTCCCCGTAGGGGAGGTCATGGTCTTGAATCCCCACAAAGGGGTGCTGTAATGCAGCTAACCAGAGACTGAAAACAGTCTGTGAGCTCTTTTGGGAGTTGTTGCTCAAAGCTGGCTAAGAATGGGCCTCAGGCCCCCGGAGAACCTGGTTTTGGAACTGGACATACCAACAACTATGGAAAAACTACCTCCCTTTCCACCATTCAAGAATAGTCCAAATCCAACAAATTGTATATGAACCAGAAAAAAAATCCCAACAAATTCCAGGTGCCAGCTCACCAAGAAAATTTTGAGCAGTTAGCCTGGATGGACCGAAGGGCCAGTGGGCAGGAGCTGACCCGCAAGACCCAAAGAGATGCCAGAGCACAGCCTGGCCAAAACTGCAGTCCCATCGGGAATCTCCATCCAGACAGTAATGGGCTGCGAAGATATGGACCGAAGACCATGTTGCAGCCCTGCAGGTCTCTTCTGTTGAGACAGAATGAAGGTTGGCTACTAATGTAGCCATCGCATGGACATTGTGAGCCGTGACATGACCCTCAAGTCTCAGAGAAGCCACAGAATACATAAGGGGAATGTAATCAGCAAGCCAGAGGGATAACGTATGCTTCTAAACAGCAACACCCAACCTATTAGGATCAAAGAAGATGAACAACTGAGAGACTTGACGGTGCGTCTTCATGTGCTCCAGACAGAAGGCCAACGCACTCTTGCAATCTAGCATGTGCAACACTGACTCACTGCAACTGGCGTGAGGCTGGAAAAAAATGTTGGAAGGACAATGGAATGGTTGAGCTGAAAAGCACAGACCACCTTTGGCAGAAAATGTGGGTGCGTGCTGAGCACCATCCGGTTCTGGTGGAACCTGGTATAGGGAGGGTGTGTGACCAGAGCCTGGAGCTCACTCATACGTCGGGCCAATGTGACAGCCACCAGGAAGAGGGTCTTCCAGCTCAAGAACTTCAGAGGACACGCAAACAGCGGCTCAAAAGCAGCCCGCATAAACTGGCTGAGGACCATGTTCAGATCCCAAGAGACTGTAGGGGGCTTAACTGGAGGTTTGGAGAAAAGCAATCCCCGCATGAATCAGCCTACCAGAAGATGAACCGACACAGGCTTCCCTTCGCCACCACGATGGAATACACCTATCGCGCCGAGGTGAACAAGCACCAAGTTGAACTTGAGCGCAGAATAGGAGAGGTATGAGAGGTACTCCAACAGCTGGTCCACAGGACAGACAAAGGGGTCCAACACCCGACCAGCACAACAGAGGGCAAAACGCCATTTGAACATGTAGGCTTTATGCATTGACTCCTTTCGGGACACTAACAGGATCTTGGTAACGTCCTCAAGAAGAGCAAGCTCCACGAGGGCTACCCGCTCAGCATCCATGCTGTGAGCGCCAGGGAATGGAAGTTCGGATGCAACAAGGTGCTGTCCTCCTGCAAGATGAGGACTGGGTCGGAGCCCAGACGAAATGGTTCCTTCTGCGGAAGGTGCAGCTGTAACGGGAACCACAGCTGTTGAGGACAGTAAGGAGCAATGAAAATCATGGATCCTCTCTCAGCTTGGAGATTCAGGAGCATCTTCAAGATGAGCATAGAGCAGAATACCTTTGCCCCAGTGGACGAGGAAGGCATCCGGAGCCAGGCGATCGCAGAAATGAGCTACACCTGGGCATTCTGTGCCATAGCGAAGACGTCCACGTTGGGAGTCTCCCACTCCCGAACAATCCAGTCAACCACCTCCCTCTTGAGGGACCACTCGTATGGCTGAAGAACCTGGCTGAAGCAATCTGCTAGGCTGTTGTCGCCAGGCAAATACATCATCCTAAGATCTATGCTGTGGAGCAGGGCAAATTTCCAGAGGCGAACAGCCTCACAAAACAGGAAGCATGAGCCCATGCCTTCCTGCTTGTTCACATAAGAAATGCCATACTGGGTCAAACCAAGGTCAATCAAGCACAGCATCCTGTTTCCAACAGTGGCCAATTTTTGGCAGGTTCCTAAAAAGGCACACAGGTTCCACAATGCTCATCCTGGGGTAAGCAGTGAACTTCCCAGATCCTCTATAATAATAGTTTATAGACCTTTCCCCTGGGAACTTGTCCAAACCTCTTTTAAACCCAGCTACACTAACAGCTTTTATTACATCCTCCGGTAGCGAATTCCAGAGTTTGATTCGCATTGAGTGAAAAAATATTTTCTCTTATTAGTCTTAAATGGGTTATATTGTAGATTCATTGCATGTCCTCTAGTCGTTCTACTTTTTGATGGCATAAACAACCGATCTACGTTTACTCGTTCCACTCCATTCATTAATTTATAGACCTCTATCATATCCTCCCCTCAGTTGTCTCTTTTCCAAGTTGAACAGCCCTAACCTTTAAAGCATCTCCTCATAGAGGTATCCTTCTATTCCATTTACCAATTTTGTTGTTCTCTGTATGTTTTCTAATTCTGCTATATCCTTTTTAAGATATGGTGACCAGCACTGCACACAATATTCAAGGAGCGGTCGCACCATGGAACAATACAGAGGTATTATAATATCCTTGGTTTTATTCTCCATTCCTTTCCTTATGATTCCAAGCATTCTATTTGCTTTCTTGGCTGCCACTGTACACTGGGCAGAAGGTTTCAATGTATTATCCATGATGCCTAAATCTTTTTTCCTGGGTGGTGGTTTCTAAGGTGGTACCTTGCATCGTGTAACTAAATTTTGGGTTGTTCTTTCCTAGGTCCATAACTTTGCACTTGCTTCACATTAAATTTCATCTGCCATATGGACATCCAGTCTTCCAATTTATTAAGGTCCTCTTGCAATTTTCCACAGTCCTCTTGTGTTTTAACAACTTTGATTTGTCATCTGCAAATTTGATCACTTCACTCGTTATTCCCATTTCCAGGTCATTTGTGAATATGTTAGGCCCACTGCTTTTTAACACAAATCCCTAGTATACTCCACAATTCATCTTTCTCCAATGAGAAAATTGGCCATTTAACCCTACTCTCTGCTTTCTATCTTTTAACCAGTTCCTGATCCACAATAATACACTGCCTCCAATCCCATGACTTTTTAATTTCACGAAGATCTCTCATGAGGGATCTTGTCAAAGGCTTTCTAAAAATCCAGATACACTATATCAACCAGTTCACCTTTGTCTACTTGTTTATTCACACCTTCAAAAAAATGTAACAGATTCCTTGGCTAAATCCATGTTGGCTTTCCCCCATTAAACCATGACTATCTACACGTTCAATAATTGTATTCCTTATAATGATTTCTACCATTTTGCCCAGTACTGACATCAGGCTCACTGGTCTGTAGTTTCCCGGTTCAGCCCTGGAACCCTTTTAAAAAATTGGCGTTTCATTGGCCATTCTCCAATCTTCAGGTACTACAGATGATTTTAATGATTGCAGACCTACTATTAATAATTGGTGAGCTATCTCATATTTCAGTTCTTTCAATACCCTAGGATGTATATCGTCTGGTCCAGGTGATTTGCTACTCTTCAGTTTATCAAATAGTTGTAATAAGTCTTCCCAGTTTATCAATATTTCTTTCAATTCGTCTGCTAAATCACCTTTATATGCCATTACAGGCATGGGTATATAAAGTTCAGTAAAGAACAATGCTGCTGCTACTACTACTTCTACTGAACATTTGTATAGTGCTACAAGACGTACGCAGTGCTGCACAGACACATGTAAAGACAGTCCCTGCTCATCAGAGTTTACAATCAGGTCAAGAAAGACAACACAGTAGCTGTAGACATGGTATATATCTAGGGGGAATGGTAAGGAAACACAAAGGAGACCAGGTGAGTCAAGATCCGAAAATGGCAGTGAAGAGGTGAGTTTTCAGTCTGGATTTGAAAAGGGTCAGAGAAGGTGCCTGACATACAGACTCAGGAAGTTTGTTCCAGGCATAAACAAAGAATTCATTCAATCTCTCCACACTGTGGCCTTGTTTCTCCCTTAGCGCCCCATTTACCCCTCTATCTTCCAATGGTCCAACCGACTCTCATGGGTTTTTTTGCTACGAAGGTACTTAAAAGCTTTTTCATGCGTTTTTGCTTCCATGGCAAGCTTTTTGTCAAATTCTCTCTTTGCCTTCCTTATCAATGTCTCCTATCTAACTTGACATTGCTTTCCATTTTTGTCATTTGGTTCCTTTATCCATTTCCTGAAAAACACTTTCTTGGCTACAACAGTCTCTGTGACTTCATCTTTAAACCGTGCTGGGAGACTTTTGGCCTTCCACATTTTCTTAAAGCTTGGGATACAATTGATCTGGGCTTCCAAGATAGTACTTTTAAACAAAGCCCATTCATGATGTAAATCTTCAACCTTTGCAACTCCTCCTTTTAGTTTTTTCTTAACTATTTTCCTCATTTCATCATGGACTCCCTTTTGAAAGTTAAAAAGATAGTACTGTGGATTTCCTTGCCGTCCCTTCCATTTATTAAATCAAATGCGATCATGTTATGATCACTATTGACAAGTGGCACTAAAACCCTTATTTCTTGCACCAGATCCTGTGTTCCACTAAGGACTAGGTCCAAAATTGCTTCTTGGAGCAGCTGGTTCATGAACAGACAAGAGGGGAAGCTGTCATTTATTTCATCTAGAAACTTTATTTCCCTAGCATATCCTGCTGTGACATTGACCCAGCCGATACCTAGGTAACTGAAATTACTCATTATTACTGTGTTGAAACTTTTGTTAGCTTCCCTGATTTCTTTCAGCATTTCATCATCCATCTGTTCAATCTGGCCAAGCGGTCGGTAGTACCCTACCACTGCCATTGCCTTCCCCTTTTTACATGGAATTTCTATCCATAGAGATTCTGCAGTATTTTGGTTACTGCAAAACTTTAATCCTATGTGACTCAATGCCCTCTCTAACAGAGAGCACAAACCCTCCACCAATTTGATCTCCCTATCATTGCAATATAGTTTGTACCCAGTTATCACAGTGTCCCACTGGTTATCCTCATTTCCTTCAGGTCTCTAAGATGCCAATCATATTTAACCTTTCATTTAGTGCTATATATTTCAGCTCTCCCATCTTATTTTTTAGACTTCTAGCATTTGCATAGAGGCATTTTAGAGGTTATATTTTATTCATATTAAGCTGGTCATCATTTGATAGGGGTAATGGAACATGGCCACCTGGTTGTCCATCTGGTATAGGACTACCTAATTCGCCAGGTGTTCCCAAAAAGCACAGAGAGCATTTGAAATAGCCTGAGGTTGAGGAAGTTGATCTGATGGAGGTTTTCACTCTTGGACCACAGGCCCTGGGAGTGGAGCTGAGCTTGGAGGCATCCATTGTGAGCAGTGCACAGCTGGTTAGAACGGGAGGCCCCGAAACTAGTATGCAGGCACTAGACAGCACTTCAGGGACTGTATGAGTGGTGCAGGGACCACCACCTTGTCCCTCAGGCAGCCTAAGGCTTGCTGCCATTGTGTTCGCAAGGTCCACTAAGCCTGCACCATGCACTATGGCCGCCATGTGTCCAAGGGCTCTCAGCAGTCCATGGGCCATGGTGTGGCATTGCAAGGTGCCCACCATCTCTATGAAATGCTGCTAGCTTTCCGCTGGCAGAAAAGCTCTCGCATGAGTGATATCGAGTGATATCGAGAAGGATCCCGATGAACTCCAGCTGTTGCTCCGGTTGGAGGCGAGACTTTAGATAGATGACTATGAAGAAGAGTCCTTCGAGCACCTGAATGTTGAGCTCAGTAGACTGTTGTACATTAGCCAGAATGGGACCTTTTATAAGCGAGTTGTCCAGGTATGGGAAGAACCCCCCCCCCCTAGGTCTGAAGGAAGGTGGCCATGACTGCCAGGCACTTTGTGAAGACTCTGGGGGCTGCAGCTAGGCCAAAGGTTAGCACCCGGTACTGATAGTACTGACCACTCAGAATGAACTGAAGGTACTGTCTGTGTTGTGGGTGGATCGGAATATGCATCCTTCAGATCCAAGCAGCATAGTTGGTCATTTTGTAGGAGGCATGAAAGCAGCATCCCCAACAAGACCATTTTGAACTTTTTGCACACCAAGAACTGGTTAAGGTTTCGCAGAGCCAGAATGAGGCATAACCACCAGTCTTTTTGGGGACAAGGAAGTATCTGGAGTAAAAAAACTCCCAATCTGGGCTGGGGGAACTGGCTCGACCTCTGTCTACAGAAGGCTCTGGTTAATGGGGTCCATGAGGTACTCCCCAGGATTGTAAGGAGGTGGCAGCTGGGTTAAATGCAGCAGATAGTTGCTTTGGACGATCTGTAGCACCCAGGCGTCCGAGGTGACAAGAGGCCAATGGTGGACAAAGTGGACGACCTGCCCCCCCCCATCTGTGGGGGGACCTCAGCGGATGATGGACTACTGGTTATGTCCCTGAAGATCCCATCAAAATCCCACACCTGGCTTTGGCTGGGGGGCGGGTTGTGCTTTCAGAGTTTTCTCCCTCTGCTGGGAGTGGGGAGCTTGAGCTTTAGGCTGCACCTACAACTGAGACAAAGAATTTCCGCAGCCACGGAAGAAAAGCCTTCTTGTTTTGAAGTTTCTTTTGCATGGGATCCGCAGTCTTTCTAGAGAGCCTGATGAGGGTCACCTGCTCCTTTCCAGCTCTTTGGCTTTTTCCTCCATGGGCTTGCCGAAGAGGTTCTCATCCTGACAGGGGACATTGGCAATGTTGTCCTGGACCCACTGTTCGAGGTCAGAGGACTGCAACCAGGCCATCCACCGCATGGCAATACTCATGGCCATCACCCTACTGGCGGATTCAAAGGCGTCATAAGCGTCCAGGACCATAAACTTCAAGCAAGCCTTGCCGTAAGCTACAAGACCTCAAGAAGACTTGTGGCGGTTCTCAAGAATCAGATCCTCTATGTCCAGTATGACATCCTTGAGAAACATGGCCATGTAAGTCTGTTAAGAAAACCACCAGGCAAGAGCGAAGTGAGATACAATCTTTATTTTAATTTCTTCACCCCAGGGGGTTGCTAAAGGGGCTCCCGATACGGCTGTGTTTCGGCACTGCCTTCATCAGGGGATTGGCCAGTAAAGGCACCTTATGCTTCTTTTGCCTAAAGAAAATTGTATTCAAAAACTGCAAAACTGCTGAATTGCACCATAGTGTTGCCTTTTAGGACTCTGGTCTCAGAATATCTTTTGGAAACTATGAGCTTCCTTGATAATTCAAGGTCAAAAATCTTGGGATTATGTTAGAGTTGGTACTATATGTTCTACACCAAAATTATACGTTAAACTCTGTATAACAACTAGAAAGTAACTTTAGTCAGATTCTAGACTGATAATATTTTATATTGTAATAATTTAAGTAATTATCTTCAGGTAGCCGCGTGGTCTCAGTATCATCGGGTTAGCGTCAATGAGCTGACATATCACCCAAACTGTAACATCAAGGACCACCTCTACGCAGCCACCATATTTTTGAGACAATATTGAACTATAAAAAATGCTCTATTATGCACAGCTTTTCTCAATATTGAGCACTTGACAAAAATGCTTAGCTTTAGAAGTCGTTGTCTTTTTCAATGCTTAGCTTGAAGTGTCATTCCCAACGCTATCAGGCACTAAGCGTTTCACCATTTGAGGCTTCATCAGGGGAGATAGCTAAGCTCTAAAATATAAAAACAGTTCTTTCAGACTTTACTTTCATTATTAAAAAACTTAACCTCATACAAATAAACAATTCATAACAACGTAAAGACTAAAGATCAAAAACAGCCTCCGGGACGGCCAATAGTGTCTACTCGTGGATCCTTGCTTGAGCCCATATCGATGTATTTGGACTCTTATTTGCGACCTTTAATGGCTTCTATACTGTCTTACATTAAAGATTCTACTCATTTTTTGAACATTTTATATGATCATGAATACCTGACAGCTGCCACTGATATAATTTTAGTGACATTTGATGTGACCTCATTGTATACAGTAATTTCTCAACTGCGGGCTCATGAGGTGGTTATGGAAGCCCTGCGGGGTCGGGGGGACCTGTCTGAGTCTTCACTTCATTTCTTGTCTACAATAGCAGAATTTCCGTTGTTCAACAACTTCTTTGTATTTGAACAAAAAATGTATCATCAAATCTCCGGGGTGGCTATGGGCGCAACTTGCGCCCCTTCAGTGGCCAATCTCTACATGCAAGATTTTGAGATCCGATGGATTCAGCACTCCCCATACCGTGAGTCTTTGAAAGTATGGAAGAGGTATATTGACGATATTTTTGTTATCTGGCAGGGTACTAGCTCTTCCCTGCAGAGTTTTACTGAATGGTTAAACTCTTGTGAACTGAATATCAAGTTCACATTGACTAGTCATGAAACTCAGGTGTCATTTTTGGATGTTTTAGTGAGTAAGACCTCAACGGGGTGGAATACCTCGATCTATCGCAAAAATACTGATAAAAATACTTTTTTACATTACTCAAGTGCACATCCATTACAATTACGTAACAGTTTGCCATTTTCACAATTTATTCGATACCGGCAGAACTGTAGTACTATGCCTGAATTCAAACAGCAGGCAGCTCGATTGCGGCAAAGTTTTTTTCAGCGGGGATATCCGAGAAAGATCATTAAAGAAGCCTACACTAGGGCACGTCATGTTAATAGGGACTTGTTGTTACACCCCCCTGGTCAAAAACCGCAAGAAAAAGATTATGTAAATTTGAAAACGGTCCACTCCCCATTCAGTAAGAGGCTTCAGAATAGTCTAAACCGACACAAGAATATTTTATCTACTATTCCAGGCTTGCAACAATACCGCACACGATGTGTGTGGCAACGTCAAAAAAATTTGAAAGACATCCTCAGTCCGACAGTTTTACGTCCTTCAGTAGAGAATCTTTGTTTTGATGGTCATAGACGTTGCGGAGAATGTACGATCTGCTCCATTACTCAAGAGTGTAACAGTTTCTCACATGAGGGACGTATTTACCATCTACGTATTAATACCTCCTGCGGATCCTCAAACGAAGTTTATTGTATAAGATGTCCTTGTTCCTTGCTATATATAGGTAAAACTAATCGTTCGTTTAGAATTCGTATGAACGAACATAAAAGTAAATTAAAATGTCAGCGATTAGAAGCTCCTATTGTTGAGCATTGCCTGTCCTTGCATCACAACTTTGACGATCTGCGCTGTTTTTGTATAGCTCAAGTATTGAAACCTCAGCAGGGCCGAACTAAGGAGCAGACTTTACTATACATGGAACAACGATGGATTCATACCCTTCAGACCGTCATTCCATCAGGTTTAAATGCCCGGAGTGGGAAGCTTGCGTATGACGTCATTTTTTGACTGCTATACTCATTGATAGTTCCCTCTATTTAAGAAGCGCATGCGCGGCGTTTTTTTTACAACCGCTTAGCAGTTCAGCAATTTTCTGTGAATGGAACGCCAGCGTGTATAAGAGGTTTGGCCATAGTCTTTACATTGTTATGAATTGTTTATTTGTATGAGGTTAAGTTTTTTAATAATGAAAGTAAAGTCTGAAAGAACTGTTTTTATATTTTAGAGCTTAGCTATCTCCCCTGATGAAGCCTCAAATGGTGAAACGCTTAGTGCCTGATAGCGTTGGGAACGACACTTCAAGCTAAGCATTGAAAAAGACAACAACTTCTAAAGCTAAGCATTTTTGTCAAGTGCTCAATATTGAGAAAAGCTGTGCATAATAGAGCATTTTTTATAGTTCAATATTGTCTCAAAAATATGGTGGCTGCGTAGAGGTGGTCCTTGATGTTACAGTTTGGGTGATATGTCAGCTCATTGACGCTAACCCGATGATACTGAGACCACGCGGCTACCTGAAGATAATTACTTAAATTATTACAATATAAAATATTATCAGTCTAGAATCTGACTAAAGTTACTTTCTAATTGTTATACAGAGTTTAACGTATAATTTTGGTGTATAATACTCTGTGATACAAAGACCGACTTAGTGAGTTGTGTTCCACTATATGTTCTTCTACTACTACTACTGAACATTTGTATAGCACTACAAAACGTATGCAGCGCTGCACAGATACATGTAAAAAACGTCCCTGCTCATCAGAGCTTATAATCTAGTCAAGACAGACAACACAGTAGCTGAAGACAGGGATACATCTAGGGGGAAAGGTAAGGAAACACAAAGGAAATCAGGTGAGTCAAGATCCAAAAGCGGCAGCGAAGAGGTGAGTTTCCAGCCTAGATTTGAAAAGGGTCAAGAGAAGGCACCTGATGTACAGATTCAGGTAGTTTGTTCCAGGCATAAGGAGCAGCAAGATGTAAGGAGCAAAGGAGTTAGCAATAGAGGAGAAAGGCACAGATAGAAGTGATTTGCCAGAAGAGCGGAGTTCCCGAGGAAGGGTGTAGGGAGAGAGAAGAGGAGGAAAGGTAGTGAGGAGCTGCAGAGTGAATGCACTTGTATTCTCAAATCAGGCAAATTTTAAAAGCTGGTCTTATCTGTGGCAACTGCGAAAAACTTCAATCGTTCATCGAGAACATAAGATAAGACATACTAAAACAGATCAAAAGGTCCATCAAGCCCAGTATCCTGTTTCTAACAGTGGCCAATCCAGGTCAGATTCCCAAAAGGTAGACAGATTCCTTGCTGCTTATCTCAGGGATAAGCAGTGGATTTCCCCAGTCCACTTTTAAACTCAGCTACACTAACAGCTTTTACTACATCTTCCAGTAATGAATTCCAGAGTTTGATTACAAGTTGAACGAAAAAAAAATATTTACTCTGATTAGTCTTAAAATGTGCTGCATTGTAGTTTAATTGTGTGTCTCCTAGTTTTTCTACTTCTTGAAGGAGTAAACAACTGATCTAAGTTTACTATTCCACTCCATTCATTATTTTATAGATCTCTATCATATCTCCCCTCAGTCATTTTTTTCCAAGCTGAAGATCCCCAACCCTTTTAAGCCTTTTCTCACAGGGATTTCCTTCCATCTTTATCAATCTTAATCATGTAGTCCATGCTAACTTTATGAATTACTGCAATGCAATCTGTGGATTGTTAACAAAATAATTATATCAGCTTCCATTAATCTGAAATTCTGCATCATGGAATTTAGATGGCTAAAATTTGTGGGACAATATCACCTTTGCTCTATGAAATCCAAAATGGGTATGTATGCCTTTTTGGCCAGACCAGGATTTAAATCTCACTGGCACTTCTTGTATTTTTGGTCAAGTCACTTAAATTTTTACCTGAGGCAATCGAGGGTTAAGATTGTAAGTCTTCTGGGGACAAATACCTCAGAGATGCCAAGGAGTGAGAGATTTACTTCCCTAGAGAATGAGAGTGACGTCCAAAGAGTAAGATTTTTTTCAGATGGTGCATCCATGGTATAAATCTAGAAAGATTTAAACGTAGTAATGCTTTGCAAATGAAAAAAAAGCAGCATAAAATATTTCCTTTTTTTCAGAGCTTCTATAAGGATGTATAATGGAGGCAATATGGGTAACTTCTCTGGGCTGAAAATTGCTGTCTACTCAGTGCCTAAAACTATGCACACAGGTTTCACAGCTCCTGTATTTGTAGGCACAGGGAAAAGAGGTGATGCAGGAGTACACAAAGGTGAGCTCAGATTTCTTCCTACTGGCTGAACTACTTGATTCTTCTTCTTAGGCCTGCCTCTCATGAAAGCAGTGATCAAGATCAGTGCACTGTGAGAGACTTTTCAAATGAGTGTGACACACTATTAATGAGTGAGACCTGGAATCTTTGAATACCTATGATACCTGACTACAACTCACCATGAACTACTACTGGAAAGGTGCGAGCTAAATACAGACTAAATTTAAAGCTCGGACTCTTGTTTTAAAGGCCCTAAGAGGAATCAGATCAGCATATTTTATACACCTTCTAGTTATTTAAGGTTCTCTCAGAGAAGCTGCCTTATCACTCTTTTGCTGAAAGAAATCAAAGTTACCAAAATTAATCAGTGGGCTTTTAGGTTAGGGTTCTTTAGGGGAAGCAATATGTGAATTGGGCCTGATGCTCTACTTTAATGCAGATGAATTTAGATCCTGTTTCCCTGTTCTGACCACTAAATTAAGATTAAAAGAGGGTTTGGGGAGCTGTCTGTCTGCACATCATTCAGGACTGGACCTATAGACTGTTTTAAAAGGAATAAAACAATTGAGATTCTTTGGGCAAGTAGGAATCAGTGGGAAGATATGATCCATTTTAGGGTTGGCCAATGTGATTTCAGGTTGAAGTCAGAGTCAAGCATGTGATGCACAAGATACTTGGTAAGCTCAGCACAGTAAGGCATCAGATTTCAGGCTAGTAGTTCAAGCCAATATTATGACATATTTAGAGAACTGTACTTCAATCCCATTTACATAGGTCTACCAAAAAGAGTGAGTAATCAACTGCAAATAGTACAACATGAAGCTGCAAGGAGGTAAACTGAAAGGCAACCTCAGGAAATACTTTTTCACTGAAAGGGTGGTGGATGCATGGAATGCCCTCCCGATGGAAGTGGTGGGGGCAAATACAGTGACAGAATTCAAAGTGGCATGGGACAGACACAGTGGATCCCTTTATAGCAACAGGATAAAATCAAAATAATCATAACTCTCATATCTCAACAAGTAAGGGTGATCTACATGGAGCAGTTCAGGCTCCCCCTTAGCCCACCCTCCTCCTCCACCTCCTGTCCTTGTCTATCTTGTGTTCATGCTCTTCTTTCCTGTCCTGTAATCATTGGTGTTCCTTTCAAACCTTTGCTCAGCAGCCAAATTATGTTATTTTTTGTAAACTGCTCTGATGCACCCGCCTGGGCAGTATATCAAATGTGATAATAAAGATAAGGATCCCTATACAGACCCTATGTGCTAACAGAATGCCTAACCTCAGTCACATATACTAAACGTATAGAAACTCACCCAAGTACATCACAAATTACCACAAACTGATAATAGAAATGGGTAGACAAAAATAGAACTGAAACCCCAAGAAGCCAGACTGCATGCAGTGCAACACCAGAGAAGTAAAAAACAGTACTGTGTCAAATATTAAGAAAGCAGCCAGAGCCAGAGCGGCCGCCTAGGGCAGCAGACCTCTGTAGGTGGCCTGGCACGGCTCCCACGGTAGGCCATGGTCTGCTGCAGGCTGCTGCCACCATGCCAAGCCGAGCTGTCCTCCTCCCACTGACCCTGCCAACAGACTTAGTGGCAGCGCAGCTCGGAAGGGGCTGGGGGGTGGCATGGCTGAAGCAGCAGAAACCCTTGGGTTGGTCCTGACAGCAGATATAAATTCCGAAAACTGACATATTGCAATCACTAAATGAAAAATAAAAATTGTTTTTTCTACCTCTCCTGTCTGGCCAACTTTTCTAATCGTGTTGGTCCCAGTCTCAGGTTTCTGCTTTCCTCCATTTTCTCTTAACTCTCTCTCCAGGATCTCCAGACCATTTTCACACTTCTTTCCTCCTGTATTCTTCACTCCCTCCCCTACATCCATCTCTTTCAGATATTATAATGCCTCTGTACCATTCCACGGTGCAATATTGTGTGCAAGTCTGGTTGATGTATCTTAAAAAGGATATAGCGGAATTAGAAAAGGTAGAGAGAAGAGGCACCAAAATGGTAAAGGGGATGAAAGGACACCATCAGGAGAGGCTTAAAAGGTTAAGGCTCTTCAACCTGAAAAAGAGACAGCTGAGGGGAGATATGATAGAGGTCTATAAATTAATGAATGCAGTAGAACAGGTAATTGTAGAACGTATGTTTACACCATCAAAAAGTAGAAAGACTAGGGGACACGCAATGAAGCTACACTGTAACCCATTTAAGACTAATAAGAGAAAATATTTTTTCACTCAATGCGTAATCAAACTCTGGAATTTGTTACCAGAGGATTCAGTAGAAGCTGTTAGTGTAGCTACGTTTTAAAAAAACCACAAAAAAAACCAAACCAGGTTTGGACAAGTTCCTGGAGGAAAGGTCCATAAACCATTATTAAAGAGGACCTAGGAAATCCACTGCTTGTCCCAATACAAGCCTTGTGGAACCTGTGTGTCTTTTTTGGAAACTGCTAGGTACTTGTGATCTGGATTGGCCACAGCTGGAAACAGGATACTGGACTTGATGAACTTTGGTCTGACCCAGTATGGCATATCTTATGTTCTTATCCAGTTTTATTTCACTCCTTACTATCCAGTCTTCAGTCTCCCTCTTTTTACTATTTTCCATCTCTTTCCTTCACCCTTGCCTTCCCATTCCCCATCCCCTTATTCTCTGGTCTCTCCTAGTCATCCAGCATCTCCTCTCTCTCTCTCACTTCCCCCTTCTTCTAGCATCTTGTCTCATTCTCCCCTCTTTGTTCAGCATCTTCTCTCTTTTCCCTTAATTCAGCTTCTCTCTCTATTCACCCCTCTATGTAGCTTCTTCCATCCTTCTACTTCCCTCCATGTCCAGCATTACTCTTCTTGTCTTAATCTCTCTCCCATGTTAAGCACCTTCCTGTATCCCTATTCTCCTATGTCCAGCATCCCCCTCTACATCCCAGCATCTCCCCGTTATGCCCAGCATCTCCCTTCTGTCTTCCCCTGTATGCATTATCTCCCTTGTCACCTTATTCTCCCTCCACATGTCCAGCATCTCTCTCTCCCACTCTACATCCACTATCTGCTCTCTATCCCCTTATGTCTCCATCACGTGTCTGCTCTCTACCTCTCCACCCTATGTCCTGAATATGCTCTTTGTGTCCAGCATCCACCCTTCAACCCCCCCTTCATGTCTAGCATTTGGCATTCGGCCCTCACAACTCCCCCCCGCCCCATGCCGCTTGGCCACCTGCTTCTTTTCCTGTGTCTGCAGTTGCAGGGGCACCAGTGGGCCTCCAACTTTAAAAACAAGCCCAAAACAAAAACAAAACCCACCAAACAAAAAGCATGGATCTTTCCAACTCTGCGCTAGGAAGTCTGGTTTGGTTCCATCCCCTCTGGCACAAAGCATGTACCAGAAGGGAGCGGGAGCAGACAGTCTTCACAGCATGGGAGCATGGGAGTTAAAGATCCTGTGGTTATTTTTTTTTTTTTTAAAGTTGGATGCCCGCTGCTGCTGAAGACACAGGAAAAGCAGTGGCAGCGGGCAGACAAGTGGCAAGCGAAGGGGGGGGGGGGCAGAGGAGGATGCCTTTGAATCGGCAGTCAGATTTTTGGAAGCGGCCCTGCCTGGTGGTGAGCAGAGCCCAATGGCAACACTGACAACTTGGTTGAATGTATGACTGAAGGAGGGCAAAGCATGTGTGTGTGAGAGTCGGGCTGAAAGCATGTGTCACACGCCTAATGCATGTAATTTGGCATGTCCTGCCTGCCTGCTGTAAAGAGCCGCTGAAAATCTCCTTCAGGTGAGGAAGGATGAGGGGATGGTCTGGCAGAAGCACTTGGGTAGTTTCCCTTTCTCTCCTCTGATCTGCTAGAGATGTTGCACCATTGCCTTTGGCTGACGAAATCTTATCTATATCCTTGGTTACACCATTTTATCAGGGCCGGTCCAATCATTAGGCAAACTAGGCAGCTGCCTAAGGTGGCAACTTCATTTATTGGGGGGGGGGGGGCTGGTGGTGGTGGCAGCAGCGGCAAACAATGGGCTTTCAAAGACAAATAATAGATTGTGACAGCCAAATAAGGCATAAGGCTTAAAGTTTGCCTAGGGTGCCAACACTTTGAACCAACTCTGGGACTGGCCCTGTGATATATCAATTATAGCAGATATTAGCAGTTTATAAAGGGGGCTTCATTAACTGAATACAATTCATTTTAATTTTTTTTTAGAACAAGTATTACATGCACAGTGTATGTGATACTTCTTGTTCTTAAAACAACACACACCAACCACCCCAGTCTAATATTTAATACAGTTAATACTTTTGTCAGAGATGTAACATTTAGAATTAAAGCAGGCAGAGCGAGGCAAACTAACACGTTCAAAACTGCCGTTTTGCCTCTCTCTGGCTTCCAAAATGACACATTCTGCCCGCAGCAGCCAGAGAAGGATGCATGTGATTTGTAAGAAGAGAAAGTTAACTGGGGAGTTGAGTCAAACGAGTTTAATGCCCCAATTTGTTAGGCTGCCTGAAATGTAAGTGAACCTATTACTTTCTTTACAGTTCATCAATAATTCTGGAGAAAGGCAGTATTTACTACCAATTATGCACTGCCAGGATCTGCTCTGAGCCTTTAAATCCAACAGGGCATTAAATTAAAAAGATAGTGTCCTGTCCCGATGGGCAGTTGATATTAAAATTTATTGTAAGTTCCATTTAAGGGTTTTCATTGTAGTTTTGGGAAGGCAGCTGGCAAGAACATGCCGAACAGTAAGTCAGTGAGGCAGGACGTTTCTGTGAGATGAATTCCCTGTGTTTCAGATTGATTCGATTACCGTGCACCTTACTGAACACGTCCATAATACCAAACATTAGGTATCTGAACAATTAAAAGGTAGGAAGGGCAGACTTCATTGGTGGCATCTTCTATTTAGGATAAATTATTTTTATTGACTCACTCTTGAAGTTAAGAGAGGGATTTTAACACCATCCTCACTCTTATCAAAAGGGCTTTATGTTCTAGGATTTGGATTTCCAGACTCAGTTTCTGTGATTACTTTCTAATTGGCCCTTCACGTCCTATCTACACCATTCATGTTTAATCTTGTGATGTGCAGTATCTTTGTTTTTTGCTTTGTTTTCCTCACCCAGACCTAAAGGGCACAACTTCCCCCTTTATCCAATTTGCTCCTTCCTTGAACAATTCAGAAAGCTACTTAAACCATGTGCCCCCCCCCTTTTTTTTTTCCTCCCAAGACCAGTGTATAGCACCTCGCAATGTTTTCTAACCTTTCTCTGTTTCATGCATATTTAAAACGTATGCAGCTAATCATTAGCTAACTACTGCAGTTTGTAAACCACTTGAGCAAAAAGCATTCTGTGAAATAAATAAATAATTACAGCATAGCTCAGTTCCTGGAGGACTGACAATACTAAACACGGACTTCACAAGGGGAATAATTGGCATTTTAGTTGGCAGTCTCCAGGAGGTATTCAAAAGGACTGAATAGACAGGAAACAGAATTTGTTCTCTCAGATTAAAAAACAAAACAAAAACAGAGAAAAGGGTCACAACTCAAAATATAAAGTGGTTTGAAAGAGTGAACTTCCTAGCATGGTTTGTATTTAATGCAATTTAGAACATGATTAGATCTCCATTTAAACCCTGATAAAGCAGAAATTTAACCCCACTAAATAACTCTCTCAGACAAGTTGTTGAGAGAATCAAAATTTATTTTATTTATTTATTTACATTCTCTTATATACCGCGCTATTCTACATCAGTGCGGTTTACATTGAACAAACTGAAATTACATTGAACAGGGTATTATAACTTGGAGATAACTATTTTACAGGGAACATGGGCTATGGAGGGTTAAGTGGCTTGAACAAGACCACAAGGAGCACCTGTGGGACTAGAAACCCCAGTCCTTCCGGCCCAAGGTTGCTGTCCTCTAGTGGGATTTGAACCCCGACCTTCCGGCCTGAAGTACCTTGCACCAACCACTAGGCCACTCCTCCACTCAAAATATATCCTACTACTACTAATCATTTGTATAGCGCTACAAGGCGTATGCAGTGCTCTAACATTCAAGAGACAGTCCCTGCTCTTGAGAGCTTACAATCTAATCAAGACAGACCATACAGCTGGGGAATAGGGTAAATCTAGAGGACTGACAAAGATACAGATAGATGATGAGCAGGAGAATAGGGGGGATCGGGATCCAAAAGCAGCCTTGAAGAGGTAGGTTTTTAAGCCTGGATTTGAGTAGGGTTGTGTGTTAGATGCTTATGCATATGGAGCTGCAAGGTGGAATGAAGGACATCTAGCGTTGGCAGTGGAAGAGAAAGGCACATCTTAAAGGGATCTGCCTGAAGAGTGGAGTTCCTGAGGGGAGGTGTAGGAACAGATACGAGGGTAGTGAGGAGCCGCAGAATGAACGAACTTATAGGTCGGTAGAAGTTTGAACTGAATGCGGAAATGGACAGGGAGCCAGTGAAGTGACTTGTGAAGAGGGGTTATAGGAGCGAGAATGGCAGATTAGCCACATGGATAAGTTTTGAATAGATGAAGGGAGAGAGATGATTCTGAGGGAAACCAGTAAAGATGATTCAGTAACATGGAGTTCAATTTATAAAATGATTCAACAATGTACCTTTGTGTAAAAAAAGTATGTGAACCCTCATTCAGTAACTGGTGGCACCTTCCTGACCAGCAATAACTTCCAGCTAAATATTTGGGATTCTGCAGGTACTTGTGACCTGGATTAGCCACTGTTGAAAACAGGATACAGGGCTCGATGAACGTTTGGTCTGACCAACTACGGCATATCTTAGGTTTTTATGGCCAGTCTCATTCATCCATACAGAACCATTTCAAATTTTGGAGGAAGTAAATTTTTTCGAACATGCTCTTTCAGGGGCAAACCTACCCTAGAAGCAGTATGGTCCTAGGCAGGGCTTTTTTTTTGAAGAGGGGGGGGGGGGGTGGTACTCAGTGGTACAGAGTACCAGCACCTTTTTCACTGCCTGCTAAAATTGACCCACAGTCTTCATGTATTAATGAAAGAGCCCTGCACATAAGTACCAGCACTTTTTTTTTCTAGGAAATCTGCACAGGAGATAGAAGTGGAGAAAAAGTGGTCTTTGCTCATCCATGAATTATCTTGGCACCTGGTCTTCGCTTGTCCAGTTTTGGTCAATGGAGGCTCCTTTCTGCTAAGCTGACTTGGGACCCAACATCTGGATTCAGTAGCATCTCTGATGCTGGCCTAGACCAGAGACAAATGAAAAGAGGCAAGGTGGAGTGCTGTTTAAGCCTTACCTGACAGAAAAATAAAAGGAGAGAACTCCCAAGAAATTTATTCTGCCCTCAGGAGTTAGAGAGGAGCCTAGTAAGGGACTTGAACAAAGCTGAAATGGAGGAAGAACCCATGCTGAGCTAGCCCAGCTGGGCTTCTGAGGAAAGAGGTTGCTTCCAAGAGCCTTGGAAAGGAGAGATAAACAGGAGAACAAACCAGAGAGGATTCCTACTCACAACTCCTGCATATTACACGCGTTGTGAGATGGGATCCACTTGTGTCCAAGAATGTGTGGATGTAAAAGGAAGTGGAATTAGAGAGGGCAGAAGCACAAACAGCACTAGAGGTGAAGGTAACAGCTATGGTGCCTTTTTAAAATTATTGTCCCTACTATACGTCCCTGAGAAAGGCAGCAACTGGAGACCACTGGCACTCTAGGTGACTGCCTAGCTCACCTAATGGTATAGCCAGCCCTGATTGGGAGTATGGACCAAGGTACTAGAAAAGAGTAATTAGACCTTACCTGCTAATTAGTGTTCCTGAAGGAACTCCAGTCCAGTCCCTTTCTTCTGGGTTGTGTATCCCTTCCAGCAGCTTGGAGGCTGAGCCTATCATCGTTTTGATGATGCTCTGGTATAAATACCATTGGCATCATCCACCGGCACCAGTAATCTATTGAAAAAGCAGACTTAACGGAGAGACAATTAAGTAACCATTACTTCCTAAACAAAGTATAACTAACTTTCAAACTGTAGAATATCCTCTCCCCTCCCTCCTGGAAGGAACTTTCCAACCCCCCCCCCCCCAGGAAAAAAAATGGTTCACATGAAAGGGAGAAATGACCTTAGGCAAAAAGGAAGGAACTGTCCGCAAAACCACCTTTCTCCTTGAAGAAAGAGAGAAAGGGCGGCAGAGAAGACAGAGCCTGAAGCTTGGAAATACGCCTAGCCGAACAGATAGCTACCAGAAAAACTGTTTTTAGGGTTAAATCCTTCAACAAGGCTTTCCCCCTTGGTTCGTAAGGTTCCCCAGTTAACGCATTCAGCACCATATTGAGGTCCCATGGGGAATCACTGACCTCTGTTGAGGCCGCAAACGCCTAACCGCTCGCAGGAACCTGCTAATATCAGCGTGGTCCCCTAAGGGCTTTCCACAGACCTTACCCCTATAACAAGAAATGGCCACTAACTGAACCCGCAAGGAGCTGGCCGCTAGGCCTTTCTTGAATCCCGCTTGCAAAAACTCCAGAACCTCCGGCACGGAGACTGCTAGGGGCTTCTTCTCTTGACCCGCACACCATGCTTCAAATATACACCACAACCACACATACGAGAGGCAGGTCGAGCGCTTCCACGTGCTCAACAAGGTCGAAATTACTGCTCCTGAATATTCCCGCTTCTGGAGCCGCGCCTTTTCAATAGCCAGGCCGTAAGCGAGAACCGATCCCCCTGGGGCATCTGTACCGGTCCCTGCACTAATAGATCGTCCCTGCAGGGAAGTCGCCATGGACGCCCGGACCATTAGTCTCACCAAATCTGCATACCACGGCTGCCATGGCCAGTCCGGGGCTATGAGAATTACAAATCCTTGGTGGGCTTCTACCCGCTGCAGGACTCTCCCTATGAGAGCCCAGGGAGGGAAAACATACAGGAGACCTTCTGAAGGCCACTTCTAGACCAGCGTGTCCAGGTCTTCCGACATGCTTTCTTTCCTGCGACTGAAAAATCAATTCGCCTTGGCCAACTCCCATCTTTCCATGAGGTCCATGGAGTCCCCCAACGGACTACCACCTGGTCGAACCCCTCCTGAGTGAGTTCCCACTCTCCGTGATCCATCTTGCACCTGCTCAGGTAATCTGCCATGATGTTGTCTACACTGGCCACGTGCTGTGCTGATAGGGCTATTAAATGGGCTGTCTGCTTCCTCCTCCAAAGGAGGACTGCTCGTTCCTCCCTGACGGTTGATGTAGGTCACTGTCGTGGCGTTGTCGGAGAGGACACGGACTGCTCTTCATCGGACTAAGGACTCGAATGCTCTGAGCACTAAGGCTACTGCCACTGCACTCCAGAGGCCCTGGGCAAGCTGGCCTTCGCAATGACCCCCCCAGCCGGCCAAACTTGCATCCGTCGTCAACTGCACCCACAGCGGAGGCTCGAGGGGCATTCCGCATTCTAAGTTCCTTGGGCAGCGCCACCACTGTAAGGCCCTCCTGGTCAGATGGGGATTTAACCCTGCCATGGACAATGTCTGATGCTAATGGGACCATCGTCGCAGCAAGGTCCATTGAAGCGGTCGCATATGTGCTCTGGCCCACGGCACCACCTCTATCGTTGCCACCATGGTTCCCAGCACCTGTAGGTAATGCCAGGCCGTAGGATTCTGCCTGTCCAGAAATTGTGACACGAGGCATCTCAGATCCCTTAACCTCAGATGGAAGGAACACCTTTCCTCTCATGGTTTCGAACCTTGCTCCGAGGTACTCGAGCTCCTGTGTGGGCACTAACCTGCTCTTTGCCAGATTTATAACCCATCCCAACTCCTCCAGGAATGCCACCACTCTGGCCGTCGCCTTGTGACTCTCTGCCTCTGATTTCGCCCGGATCAGCCAGACGTCTAGGTAGGGATGTACCAAGATTCCCTCCTTTTGCAGAGCTGCGGCCGCCACCACCATCACCTTGGTGAAAGTCCGAGGGATCGTTGCCAGGCCGAAGGGCAGAGTCTGAAACTGAAAATGTCCTCTTGGTACCGCAAATCTCAGAAACTGCTGATGAGCCTTTCGAATGGGAATGTGCAAATACGCTTCTGTCAGGTCTAAAGTTAAGAACTCTCCCTGCCGTACAGCCACAATTACCGACTTCAGAGTTTCCATCCGAAAGTGTGGTAATCTGAAACATTGATTGATCCATTTTAGGTCGAGTATTGGCCGAAAGGTCCCTTCTTTCTTTGGTACTACAAAGTAAATTGAGTATCGACCAGACCCGCGTTGGTCTAAAGGAACCGGGACCACTGCCCCAAGCAATAGTAGCCTTGAAAGAGTGTCTTCTACCGCTGCTCTCTTTGTTGGAGATCTGCAAGGAGACTGAACAAATGCTGGTTGGACCGGCTTTGCAAACTCATGAGCATAACCCTCTCGGACCACTTCCAAAACCCATTGATCAGACGTGACCTGGGTCCAGGCGGGAAGAAACTACCTTAACTGACCTGCCACCGGCAGAAGCCCCTCCCAGACCCCTGGTGTTTCATTGTGCTTTCCTAGGACCCGCAGAGGAGGAAGAGACCTTAAAACCTCTTCCCGCTCCACAAAATCCCCAGAAGCTTTGTCCCCTCGAGGGGAAACAGCCCCTGTGAAAGGACGTCAACCTAGCCGGTCAAAACCTCCGAAAATCTCTTGGTTGGCTACACGTGGGAGCCGGCAACCGGCCATGTTTCGGTCTATTCTATGGGAGTCTGCCCCCCTTAGTCTCGCCTAGCTCCTTTACTAACTTATCCAAGTCCTCTCCAAAGAGCAACTTTCCCTTAAAGGGGAGTCTACTCAGGCATGCCTTCGAAGAAGTATCTGCCGCCCAGTTGCGTAGCCACAAATATCACCTAGCTGTCACCACCGAGGCCATATTCTTTGCTAGGCTCCTAATGAAGTCATACTGACTATCTGCCAGGTAGGCTGCTCCCGACTCCATCCTAGCCGCTTCTGTCTGTGCATTACCGGCCAGACCACCATCTAACTGAAGTTGCTGAGACCACCTCAGACAGGCTCTTGCCACCCAAGCCCCTGACACCGAAGCCTGTAAGGCAAGGGCACTAACATCAAAGGCTTGCTTCAGCAACGTATCCAGTTTTCTATCCTGGGCATCCTTCAGAGCCGCACTGCCCTCGCCCGGGATAGCCGTCTTTTTTGTGACTGCCGACACAGCTGCATCCACTCTGGGAGACTTCAGCAATTCCTTGTCTAGCTCCGGCAATGGATAGAGACGAGCCATAGATCGTACTCCCTTCATGTTAGATTCTGGTTGATTCCATTCCTCCAGAATCATCTGACGCACCACTCTGTGCACCAGAAAAACCTTCTGGGATTTCCTAACGGCTTGGATCAATGCGTCTTCCAAGGCCTCCTCGTCTGCTGGCATGTCAGGAGCCATATTAAGCACTTTCAGCGATTCAGTAATCAATGCTGGGAGTTCCTCCTGACGAAAAACCCATACTATCTGGGCTTGTTCCTCCTCCGGAATTTCTCCCTCCTCGAGTTCTTCTTCATCTTCCCCTAACTCCCTGTCCGAGACCTCCCCTTCCAGAGTCTCCGATAGAGAGGATGTGAGGCTCTCCTCATTCATTAGTCTAGCACGCTTAGGTGGGACGCCCGCTTCCTGAGTCCTGGCCATCACCTGTCTGGAAGGTGCGCTTGCCTGCGACGCCGAAAACCCTCCTGTTCCCTGCTGGCACATACAAAAGGCTTTGTGCAGCAGAAGAACAAATTCAGGTGAGAAGTCTCCCCAGCCTCCCCCTTCCCCAGAGGATATGGAGGGGTGGGGTTGTGACAGGGACGTTCCGGGCAGATCCATGGTTAAAAGTGGAGGTGAGGACCGCTCACCCCCCCTCCTCCGGGGGTCCCCTCATCCCTGGGAATCAGAGATTCATTCATGGGATAACCCCTATTGCATTTCTTGCTCCACGGAAGCAGCCTCTGCAGTACAACCCCTGCAGACTCCTGCTTCTGACACCGTGCCCCGTTGGGTGCCACAGACCAGGCACCGTGGCCTCCTGAGCATGGTGCGGAGTCCCTACTTCCACAGAAATTAATTAACTCAAATAAACTAAATAAATTAATTAACCCAAATAAATTAGCTAAATTAATAACTTAAAGAAGTTAAGGGAATTAATTCCAAGTAAACTTTATCTCAATTACACTTAAATAAAATAATTAAAATAAACTCATTAAGTACAATTAATAAAAACAAATTCTTTGTCCCTTGTTTGAAGCCAAAAGGACCCCCCCCCCTTTTGAACCAGGGAACGCAAAACTCCCGATTCCTGCTCCTCTCCCCCTGTCTCAGAGCGTGTGAGGAAATCAGCCATCTCCTACCTTGTGCTGATTCCACGTGTTAGGCCGCGGCCACGCGGCACTCTGTTCAGCGGTCGTGAAGCTCCGCTCGCACCGCCGCTCCTCCTGCCTGCTTCCGCCGCTTGCCGCTTCTCTTGCCCGCTTCTCCGACGGCGCCGGAATGTCTGCTGGCCGTCCCGTTGCCGAATCTGCCTCTCAGCACTCAGCCACCAGCAGGGCTTTGGCGCCAGGCGGGGGAGGCCGCAGGCAAGGGCCCTCGAGTGCTGGCAGGCTCTGCTCACAAGGGGGGCTTCTCTTCTTCTCTCCCTAGAGCGGCAGCAGGCAAGTCTCCTCCTCAAGTGGCTCCGAGAAGACCGGGCCTGAACAGAGGTAAGGCGGGGGGGGGGGGGGGGTTGTAAAGCTAAACCTAGCAGAAATTTAGTAAATTAAAATAAAGTAAGTAAATTAAAATAATTAAACTAACTTCTAGACCTGGGAGCCCTTAAAACTAACTCCCTACCTAACAGTCTCTCCTGTAAGCCCTGAGTCTGGCTTACTGGCACCCTCCAGCTGCTTGGAAGCTGAGTTTACTGGTGCCGGTGGGTGGTGCCAGTGGTATTTATACCAGAGCATCATCAAAACGATGATAGGCTCAGCCTCCAAGCTGCTGGAAGGGGTACACAACCCAGAAGAAAGGGACTGGACTGGAGAGATGATAAAATTAGTTCCTTAACACATGAAATCTAGTTTATACATTAACAGTTTTGAAAGCATGAAAGAAATGCTAATGATAGTGAGGCAACCTTTAGAATTCATCAACTTTAAAAGGCCAATGCCTGGGCCTCTCTGACCTGCAGCTGCAACAGCAGATTCTGGTTACAAGTAAAAGGACAGCAGTAAAAGCAAGGATCAAGCCCAAATTTTCAGCTGCTCTTTGGAAACACACAACTTAATTTCTTGCATAAGTGGATGGAAAAAAAAATTCAATAATGTTGAGACTGCTCGCATAAATATCCTATTCCTGATTTTTAACCCTTTCATGGTTGCTGTTGCTATATGGCAATCTTCAAATTTTCCCCAAATTTTTCACTGGATTCTATATTTCCAAAAAATCCACACACTGTGTGTGAAATGTGATATGTATCTGTGCTTGACATCTGAAAAAAACTGTTGCTTAAACTATCACACCCAGCAGTAAATGAAACTGATGCCAAGACTGTTTTTATATTTTAGCCATTCAGGACCGTAGTTGCCATATGGCAACAGTAAATATTGTTTCTTAGAAATAAAATTAAAAAAAAACCCTTTATATTCTGCATCATTTATCTCAAATCTTAATAAAAAACAGAAAAAAAACGTTCAGTTACAAAACAATTATGTGGAAGCGAAAGGGTTAATAACTATATTTCTTTCAAAGAAGGCAACTATGAACTCCATAGTTAGATCCAACAGTGCGAAAGGGAGTCCGCAAAACAAAACATTCCCCTAGGTAAGTTGAGCCATTAAACTATAAGGCTCTAAGAGCTTAACTTTATAACAGGGTACTTAAGTTAAGGCAGCCAAAACACGCCTACTTTTAATACTAGTTTATAAAATATTAGCATAAGTGGCAGAGATCGTTAAGGTGTGGACATGAACACCTTCTCTATGGTGTATGCTTACTAAAGTCCGCTACTGGGTCGTACAGGGTTTAGCACATACCAAATGTGCTGAGGTAAATAGTGCCACATGGTAAAAATCCTGTGCTATCCAAGTAAAGTAGGCTGCGGCAGAAATGGGGCAGCTCTAGGGCGAAGTGTGCATATCGCGGGTAGTGTAGACGTTTTTGGCACACGCTCCTCAGCGATGTCATAGATATGCTTATGTTTATTAAAACAAGTCATGGTAGCATGACTTGTTTTCGAACAGTTTGACACTCACGGATAGCACAAATGCTCTTCACCCCCATCAGGCCGGCTTTTGGCCAGGCCACAGCACTGAAATTTCCTGTCATCCCTCCTCAATGAGGTATATGAATCCCTCAATAAACGCAACATCACCCTTGCTGTATCCCTTGATCGATCATCTGCTTCTGATCTGGTGAATCATTTCATTCTCCTCTCTTGTCTGCATCACCTAGGTCTTCGTGGCACTGTCCTTCATTGGTTTCATGCTTTTCTCTCTAATCAATCCTTCAGTTCATCACAACTCCTCAACCTCGGCTTCATACTCTCTGGATTGTGGTGTTCTGCAAGGATGGGTCCTTGCTCAGTTCTCTTCAATGTCGCTCTCCCTTCTTGCTCTCCTTATTCAGCAACTTAGTGTCTCTGTGTACTACTATGCCAATGACATCCTGCTCCTACTTCACACTAACCCGTCTTCACCTGATCTCTCTTCACTCAACACCTGCCTTTCCCATGTGGTCAACCGACTCCACTCAACTCAACTCGTACTTAATCCCAGCAAAACTTCAGCCACTTAGCTAACTGGGCCTGCTTCCTCCCCTACTTCCTCACTTCTTCTTGGTGCTCCTATTCCTCTGGTTACTTTCTTTGGTTACCTTGACCTCATCCTGGATTCAAACAGGATTCAAACAGGATTCAAACAAATCCGACAGGAGCAGCTTCCCTTCGCCTCCAGCCAGCTCCGTGCTCCCCGATCGGGGTTGAGCACACCTGAGCAGGGTTCAGCCATCTTCCCCCTGCTCAGGAGCCTCCAGTCCAATCGGGACTGTGGGAGGCGGAGCCTAACAGCAGAAAAGCAAGCCGCCGACAGGAGCAGCTTCCCTTCGCCCTCCAGCCAGCTCCGTGCTCCCCGATCGGGGTTGAGCACACCTGAGCAGGGTTCAGCCATCTTCCCCCTGCTCAGGAGCCTCCAGTCCAATCGGGACTGTGGGAGGCGGAGCCTAACAGCAGAAAAGCAAGCCGCCGACAGGAGCAGCTTCCCTTCGCCCTCCAGCCAGCTCCGTGCTCCCCGATCGGGGTTGAGCACACCTGAGCAGGGTTCAGCCATCTTCCCCCTGCTCAGGAGCCTCCAGTCCAATCGGGACTGTGGGAGGCGGAGCCTAACAGCAGAAAAGCAAGCCGCCGACAGGAGCAGCTTCCCTTCGCCCTCCAGCCAGCTCCGTGCTCCCCGATCGGGGTTGAGCACACCTGAGCAGGGTTCAGCCATCTTCCCCCTGCTCAGGAGCCTCCAGTCCAATCGGGACTGTGGGAGGCGGAGCCTAACAGCCGAAAAGCAAGCCGCTGACAGGAGCAGCTTCCCTTCGCCCTCCAGCCAGCTCCGTGCTCCCCGATCGGGGTTGAGCACACCTGAGCAGGGTTCAGCCATCTTCCCCCTGCTCAGGAGCCTCCAGTCCAATCGGGACTGTGGGAGGCGGAGCCTAACAGCAGAAAAGCAAGCCGCCGACAGGAGCAGCTTCCCTTCGCCCTCCAGCCAGCTCCGTGCTCCCCGATCGGGGTTGAGCACACCTGAGCAGGGTTCAGCCATCTTCCCCCTGCTCAGGAGCCTCCAGTCCAATCGGGACTGTGGGAGGCGGAGCCTAACAGCAGAAAAGCAAGCCGCCGACAGGAGCAGCTTCCCTTCGCCCTCCAGCCAGCTCCGTGCTCCCCGATCGGGGTTAAGCACACCTGAGCAGGGTTCAGCCATCTTCCCCCTGCTCAGGAGCCTCCAGTCCAATCGGGACTGTGGGAGGCGGAGCCTAACAGCAGAAAAGCAAGCCGCCGACAGGCGGGCCCGCGCCTGTCGGGCCCGCGCCTGAGGGCCTCGCCAGAGGGCCCTTTGGCTCGGCCCTTAGGCAAAGGCCCTTCCAATGAACCCAGGAATCGTCCAAGAAGCTCACAGCTCCACGCACATCCCGCAATCAGTGATACCCTGAGGCTACATTCATCAGCATATACTCGGTCTAAATGCACAGCAAGTATTTAATATCTATAAAGTTAAACTAACCTCTGTTCTAGCTCAATATCACCGCCGTCAGTGCCACTGATAGCACACTCTCCTGCTGCTCTGTGCCTACTCTATAGCCATTCATATACATTTGTTACAGTTTGTTACAGTTGCCTGTATTACCTGAGTTGTTACAGTAACCTGCTTTGTATAATAACAGTAACCTGCTTTGTATAATAACTGCCACCTGATACACTTGCCTTATTACCCTATATTATCCATTCCTACAGTTGTTACAGTTCTACAATTGCTTGCATTGTATTACAACATCCATCTACCCGTACCCTCATCAATAATATCCCTACCTGATATAATATACAGCTCACATAGACATCTACATCTCCTCAACAAAATCCAAAATGTATCCTCACCTCATCACTCTTCTTTCTGTGTACCTTCTCTCTGACTGGATCGAGACCTCCGCTGCTACTCTTCTTCCACCAGTCAAATCCCTATCCTCAAAAACCACGGAAAAAAATGGTTCAATAATTCTTACCATTATCCAGCTAAGGAAGCTCGCATACAGCACTCCCACCTGATTCACATCACATTACTCCAAAACAGTAACCCCAAGCAACAAGACTCCTCACCTTCCCAAAGCATAAAATGTGCCCTTGTAAATGCCCGCTCGATTAGAAAAAAATGGCCTGTAATCCAAGATTTAGTCACCCATAACAATCTTGACGCACTCTTGATCACTGAAACCTGGCTATCAAAAGAAGATAATGTCCTCATTAACCAACTCATTCCACCTAATTTCTCCATACACACAACTCACAGAGAAAACAAGAAGGGAGGAGGAGCACTCATACTCACTAAGTCTGATCTCCTCTTCAATACAGTTAACTCCTACAGCTCAGACAATCTGGAAATTATCACCATAACGAACAAGCAATGCTCCATCAACTTGATTTACAGAACCCCGTCAAGCTCCCAGAACGACCTGCCCACAATACTTGACATTGCAGCCAATACCAGCAACTTCAACACTCCAAACTGGATAATGGGAGATCTCAATCTCCCATCACTGCAGCAACATCAGTCCTCTTCATTCCTCCACGCCATCGAAAGTCTTGGATATAAGCAACTAATCATGGAGCCCACACACATCAAAGGAAACATCCTTGACATGGTTTTCGCCCCACAATCTGTTGCTACACAAAACAGCAACGTGATAAAATCTATCACTAATGTACCATGGTCAGACCACAAACTCATAATCCTACAAATTCCCTTGGACAACACTCATTACCAAAACAACAGAAACCTTGACAACACACCAAGAGCCCCATCAAGAGGCTTTCGGCCCTTCAATAAGGATTTTATAATGACAAATACCCAATCACTCCTCAACAATACAACACTCAACCTGGAAGAAGCAGTTGAAGACTGGAATAACAGACTCAATGCCATTTCTATCCAACCACACAAAAATAACACCTCAAAGAAAAGAACCTCTGCCCCTTGGTTCTCTCCTGATCTGCGAGACTCTCTTAAGCACCTGAGAAGACTCGAAAAACGCTGGCGCCGATCACTTGCTGCTGATGATCACACAGCTTACAATCTCTATTTAGAGACTCACCGTGAAGCAATCACAACCAAGAGGAAGCAGTATCACACTGAGATGCTCAAAAGATCATTAAATAAACCCCGTGATCTTTTCAGCCTAGTAAAATCACTATCAAATGAACCATCATCAGAACAAAAACATGATATTCAACCACAAGAATTTGCTGACTATTTGCAATCTAAACTTCTACAGACGGATGAGCTACAGAAAGTAGATATCCAAGAATCAACCTGCCAGATCACCTTGACATCACTTTCCGCACCTTCAGCTAAACAAGTTGAAGACACAATCTCCTCACTCAATACCTCCACCGCTCAAACCGATCCTTGCCCAGCCTTCTGGATCAAGGACCTTAGAAGTGTCTTCAGTCCATTCATTGCAAGAATCATGAACCTCTCTTTCACAACTGGATCTTTCCCATCTGTACTAAAGCTCACATCCATCAGACCACTTTTAAAAAACCCCAAACTAGACCCTAAAAGAGCTGACTCATACAGGACTATTGCTAGCATTCCCCTCCTAGCAAAAATCTTTGAAAAAGAGGTGCAACGCCAAATTCAAGACCACATTGATGCAACAGCCCCTCTCGACTACTTTCAACATGGATTCAGGGAACATCATGGAGTTGAAACACTCCTCACCACTCTCCTCAACAACTTACTCACCAGCATAGACAACATCCGCCAAGGCGTTGTGCTAATCTTCTTAGATATAGCAGCAGCCTTTGACTCGGTAAATCACGAGATACTCATTACACGTTTGAAGGAAAAAGGCATTGGTAGTTCAGCTCTGGAATGGTGTAAATCATACCTAGACACCAGAATGCAATATGTAAAATCTGCAACGGGAGAATCAAATCTCTTCCATCAAAAACAAGGGGTACCACAAGGGTCATCTCTCTCATCTCTCATGTTTAACATCTACATGCAGCCTATCTGCAATATCATCAGATCATTCAATGTGAAATGTATGATTTACGCAGATGATATCCTACTTTATATGCCATTTTCTACAAGGCAATTAGACCTACTGCCCATAATAAACTGCTTTAATGCAGTATCGGAATGGCTTCTCTCACAGAACCTCCGCATCCAACACAAGAAAACTGAGGTTCTCTTTGTGACGCGAGACCCCAACTTCATTCCACCATCACATATAAGTGTGAAAGGAGCGGATCTAGCCACAAAAGAAACAATAAGATACCTTGGAGTCACGCTGGACCAACGTCTCAATTTGAAAACACATGTAAACAATATTACAAAAGCTGTATACTTCAAAATACGCACACTCAGGCATCTTCGCTCATTACTTGACCCAGATGATTTTAGAACCATCTTCCAAGCACTCATTTTGCCGCATTTTGATTTCGCCAACTCAATTCTACAAGGTCTCCCACAATCCACCCTAAGCTCTCTTCAACTTGCCATGAATACTGCTGCAAGGATTCTACAAGGAGCTGCCAGGAGTGATCATGTAACACCAATCCTCAAACAGCTTCACTGGCTCCCGATACAAGGCAGACTCGAATTCAAAACCCTAGTCCTAACATACAAGGCCATCCACGGTGTATCTGCAAACGCAATAATTGATCTCACACAAACACTACCACCAACAAGATCCAGAAGACATATAGCAATAAACACCCTAATAATACCGAAGGCCATAACAACGTGTAGCCAATCAACAGCGAACAGAGCCTTCATGTTCTGTGCCCCAAAACACTGGAACTCCCTACCACCCGAAATTCGTGCCATAACTAACATATACCAATTCAGAAAGGCCCTCAAGCATAACTTATTCATCAAATACTACCCTACATAAAGCTTCCCCTCAAGCATAACCTAATCAACAATTATTACCCTACATAAATTCAAAATATTCACCTCAATATTAACCACTTTGCCTCCTTTCACAACCCCACAAGCAACGTCTCATAAATCCCTTTCATGTTATCAAAATTAACAGACCAACATTCTATGTATATAGTTTTACCCCCATATTATTCAAGTTTATCGAATCCAAGTTTATCGTCCTGTTTTATGTAAAACCGAGCAGCCTGTTGTTCTGGTCTTTGGTTATCTGTGAACCGCGCTGATTGTAAATAGCGCGGTATATAAAAAACTGTAATAAATAAATAAATAAATAATAAATCAGACTTAACAACCACACCATTTCTGTTGTTCAAAAATCTCTTTACACATTGTTCCAGATCAGAGCTGTACGCTCCCTTCGGTCCCCTTCGGCTTTAACTATTCAGATACTCTCTCTTGTGATCTCCCGTCTGGATTGTTGTAATGTTGTTTATGCAGGACTTTCCAAATATCAGCTCCACCGACTTCAACTTATCCAGAATACCGCTGTCCATCTTCTCGCTCATGCCTCTCGCTATGATCATTGTATGTCCCTTCAGATGCATTTTCACTAGCTCCCCATTCAATATCTCATACGCGTTAAGATTCTCACCCTGGCTCATAAAATTCCCCATTCAGATATTCCCTCTTATTTCTCTTTTATTATCGCTCCCTTCATTTGCTTCATGCCAATCGCTTACACCTTCCTTCTGCTTCTCAGACTCGATATGAATCCACACGACACTCTGCCTTCTATTTCCTTGGTCCCTACCTCTGGCATTCTCTCCGCTCCGCCCTTCAAATGGAACTCTATGTCACTTTCAAATCCCAGCTCAAAACCTCTCTGTTCCATGCCACTTTTGATATCCCAGGTCTCCCTGCTGATATCCTTTCCTCTCTAGCTCCTTTCCCTCCCTTTTACCTAATATGACAGTGATTCTCTTGCCTATGATTTTATGGAGTTCCTTTCTTACTTGCTTTTAAACTAATTTTACTGTAAACTGCTCTGCTATCCTTTTTGAAGGGCAGTATTATCAAATTTTGATAAACAAACATCACTCTGACCCTACACCAGACAGTCCAGAAAAAGCCCGAGAGATATAGTAGGTTTTTAGAGAAGGGCTTTAAACCTTTTCGGAGAGGACTCAGTACGAATGTGCACTGGCAAAGCATTCCATAACGATGGAGCCAAAAAGAAGAATGCTGCATGGCGGGAAGCCTCCATCTACATGGGGAACAACCAGTATTCTGCGATCGAAGGGACCTACCATGGGAGAAGGGCACCAACCAAGTGGAGAGAGAAGTTGACAGACCTGTAAAATAAACCATGCGAGTGAGAACAAGAATTCTGAAATGAAAGCGGAAGGCTACTAGAAGTCCGTGGTGCTTAAATAGAAGAGGGAAGACCTGATCAAGCCTAGATGAATTAGATAAGAGATGAATTGTGTCCTGTGTAATCTAATTTTTTAAAGATAAGTGGACCACAAACTACAGTAGATCATGTTACAATAATCTAGGAGTGATGTTATTAATGTAGACAGCCAGACAGACAGGTTTTCAGGACTATTATGATGAATACATGCATGCGTACCTCTCATATGTGTATTCATTGTGGCGATCTTGAAAACCTGACTGGCTAGGTGTGTCCTGAGAACTGGGTTGAGAACCCCTGCATTAGTGGTTGCTACATATCCAACAGATCAGTTTTGCTACTCATTTCTTGGGAAACAACCAATCTGTCAGGTTTTCGGGATATTTACAGTGAATAGGCATGACAGATCTGCATGCAATTGAGGCAGCACATGCAAATTTCTTATGCCAATTCATTGTGTATATCCTAACAATCTGACACAAATGGGTGCACTCTGAAGCACGAGTCGAGAACCACTGATCTAAAATGACTAGATGCAGGTTTTGCTACACGTCAGACAATTTCCTAGGGACTTGTTGAGAGGTGCGACATGTACTGTAACTGTTTCTATATCAAAGACCGCATCAAAGAACCAAGTTCTTATTAGTCTGCAGAAGACTAGTGGGGGTGCTAGTCTGTTTTTGTTATGCCTGAATTGAAGACTCTCTAAACCACATCCTGTGAGTCACCAAATGGTAGCAAAAGCTTAATGTTGTTAGCATGCATGTTTTTAAATTAAACTTTTAGATGTTGCTGCTCATGGGCTCCAAGTAGATGTTGAGTAAAATAAGTAAAAGAAGCCCTGTGGAATCCTGTGATAAAGGCACGTTAAGACGTCTCACTCTGGCATCCATTTAACACAAGAGGAAAATTCTTTGATACCATCATTCCTTATGGCTGTCTTCCAAAGTCTAGAGGACAGTAGAATGTCACTGTTAACAAAATCAAAAGTAGCAGATAGATCAAATCACATCTGAAAACCAGCGCCACCTTTACCTAAAATTCACCACACATCAAGCAGACTGATAATTAAAACAGAAGTTTTTCAAAAGCATGTTGTAGGATTATTTTTGGGCAGTGATCAAACCGAGGGAAACATCACAACGTTGTGTAAAACAATATGCATTAGGAAAACCTGGGAAACCTTGACATGTTTTTCAGTTTGCACCTGTTTCCAGAGGAAATTATTTCAATAAAATAGGAATGGGCTCTTGACTTGTGTAAAATCCCCACACACATGGAGGAACAAAACTCGAGTGAAGGTTTAAATGAGATCATGCAGGAAGAGTCCCCAAAGAAACTCAGATAATAGAAGGAAGTCTATAACTATAGTATCGCAAACAATAGATCTGTGTGGCTCCTATATACAGGCAGACATGCAACATAACTACCCCTCCTGGGTGGCCTCTTTCTCTTGCATTGCCAGTTTCAGAGTGTAGGCAAGATTATACTAGATATCTACACTACCAAATTTCCTTTGAGGTGTTGCATGATGTTATTTGCCTATGGATTTCCTTCCATTCAAGTTCTTGAAGTTTATTTTGGGACTTCCTGCATATCCTTGTTTAAGATTTTGCTTCAGTTTTGTTTTTCCAATTCATGCATTTCTTTTTTGGCCTGATCATTTCTTCCTTTTCCTTACAGTTCAATGCTTGGATCTTAGTACCATGAACCTTCATTTATAAACCACCAGAGAATGTTTTTCTCTCTCTCTCTCTCTCTCTCTCAACAACCTCTCTCACTGCTTCTATTCTGGTCGTTGCTTCAATGATCTTGAGGTCAGGACTTTCCAGAGCCTTGACTAAATCTTGTCAGCAGGTGTTGTCCTCGTTGAATTCTCTCCCCCTCCCCCACCCCTTGGGGCTATGAAGGTTGCCACTATAGTCCTGGCTAACCCAGGATGTGGAACACTATTTGGGAACAGAATTGGGGACCTTCTATGAATTTGCCAACGAGTCATCAATGGCTCCTGTAGATGCAAAGGATCCTTTCCCTACCGAGGTCACAAGTTACAAAAACATGAAGTATTTCAAATCAGTAAAATTATTTCCTCTTGAGACTGGAGGAAGTTGGAACCAGTGCTGAGCTCTCTGAGGTTTTCTGTGTACATACTGCTATTAGGCTCCTATTTACTTAGGTTTCATTAGCTGTTAATGTGCCAATCAACCTGCACTAACAGTTAATCAGATGATTTACCAGTTAGCACATGGTAATTTCCACATTAATCACCTAATGCAGAAGGCAGCATTAGATGGGTAAGTACAACATGTTAACTGTTAACTTGGTAGACACCATACTGTATCACATTATTAGACAGTCTGTTAACGCATGTCAAAAAAACTCTTTGTGTTAACTGAATGTGAAATTACTGGGAACACCCTAAACAGAGATTTTGCAACTACCTCGTATTAACTGCAAAACCTTAATGCAGGTTAGTAAATAGGCCCCTTAATATTATCAGTCAAAGGGCACTACAGACTACACTCTAAACTCTCCTGTGTACTCTGAAATGAAGAATCTGTTCATCAGATCTGACGATGAAAGAGCATACTAAGAACAATATCCTAATGCCACTTTAAGGGAATAGATAGGTGACGACTTGTAATGCAGTCACTGAATAAACAATATGCCATTTCCTAATCCTCCAGTGCAGCAGCTAAGACATGGTCCTTATTTATTATTTATTTATTTACATTCTCTTATATACTGTGCTATTCTGCATCAGTGTGGTTTACATTGAACAAACTGAAATTACATTGAACAGGGCATTATAACTTGGAGATAACTATTTTTTACAGGGAACATGGGCTATGGAGGGTTAAGTGGCTTGCCCAAGACCACAAGGAGCACCTGTGGGACTAGAAACCCCAGTCCTTCCGGCCCAAGGTTGCTGTCCTCTAGTGGGATTTGAACCCCCGACCTTCCGGCCTGAAGTACCTTGCCCCAACCACTAGGCTACTCCTCCACTCCTGCCTTGCCTCCAAACTCAAGCAAAGTAATTCTGGTTTAGCCACTTGGGCCCCAGAAGGATTTATTCCAGTTCTCCACCACAGAGGGGTTTCAAGTAGTTCAGCAATTGGCACCTGGCTACTTTCACACCTATTAAATTACCTCCTAAGGAGCTGTGTAAAGTTACATGCCATCAACATGAATCGTCATGTATTTCCAATCGCTTACACAGGTGAATGGGCACTTAACGTGCATATTTTAGTCGGTCTTTATCTTGCAATTATGTACGTCAGTCTGATGGCATGTACTTTCAGTATGGATGCGCGCAGAGATGGAGCACGTAGAGTGCCCATCTATGCACGTAAGTTTATAAAATACTATAATTTATAAGCATTTCTTAAACAAATAAAAAAAATCGAGGCAGTAGCTCCTGTAAGTGCTCGCGCTTAGGTTTACATTGTGTTTTCGGATACATATGGCCCTATTTTTTAAAGGAAAGTAGGCTTAAGATAGGCACTAAGAAAGTGTAGTTACTCACCTGTAACAGGTGTTCTCCGGGGACAGCAGGAATCAGTCCTCACATATTGGTGATGTCAGTGCCATCGGAGCCCACGTGGCAGCATCTCCCCAGCTTTCAAAGAAAGTCCTTGGGAGATGCACCACACATGCGCAGTCCTCTTCCCGCCCAAGAGTGCTATCTTGCCTCAGTCTAATGACATAACTAAGACAGCAAAAATTAAAATAAGGGGAGGAGAAAGGGTTGTGAGGACTCATTCCTGCTGTCTCCAGAGAACACCTGTTACAGGTGAGTAACTATGCTTTCTCCAGGAACAAGCAGGAAGTCAGTCCTCACATATGGGACGCCCCAGCTACAGGCTACCGAGAACCTGCAAAAACACCATGGTGACCTGCAAAGGGTGAGCCATAAGCAGCAGCAGTTGAGTCCTTACTGTGAGACTCTCGCAAGACCCAACTGTATGGTGGGAACCGGCACTCTGGTTGCCTGAACATAGAAAGGTCGGAGGGCAGGAGAAGAGATTATGGAGTATGGCCTGGCCGAAGGTGCAGTTCTGTCAGGACTCCTTCTCCAAGCAGTAGTGAACAGCAAAGGTATGGACTGAATACGAGGCGGCGGCCCAGCAGATTTCCATCACAGGTACGGAACGCAGGTTTGCCACAGAGATAGCCATGGCCTTGATGCGGTGCACCGTGACCCTCTGGTCCAGTGAGATCCCAGCCTGCTCATAGGCAAGGGAAATGCAGTTTGCCACCGAAGCAGAGTTTGCTTAGTCACTGGGAGCCCCAGATGACTGGAGTCATAGGATATGAAAAGTTGTAGTGCTCTGTGGTGGCACCGAGTCCGTTGTAGACAGAAGGACAGGGCCCTTTTACAATCCAAAGTATGGAGGATGGTCTTCGCTCTGCTGGCATGAGCCCTGGGAAAGAGGGTAGGAAGCACCACCTCCTGATTGAGGTGGAATGGGGACATCACCTTTAGCAGAAACTTGGGGTGTGTATGGAGCACCACCCTCTTCTTGTAGAACCTCAAGTAGGGGGGTACTCTGCCATCAGAGTCTAGAGTTCGCCGATTCTGCAAGATGATGTGAGTGCCACAAGGAAGATGAACTTCCAGGAGAGAACTCAAGTGGCAAGTAGCCAGGGGCTCAAACGTCGGCTTAGTGATCTGCAAGAGCACCACATTGAGATCCCACTCTGCCGCAGGAGGGTGGACGGGGGGATTCGGATAGAACGAGGCCCTGCAAGAACCGAGATACAAGGGGCTAAGCTGAGAGAGGCTTGCCCTCAACAGAATGGTGGTGCGCTGCGATTGCGCTCATGTGTACTCTGACTGAGTTGGACTTCAGTACCTGCTCTACCTGTCGCAGATGGGACTAGAGTACCACTTGTACTAAGCAGGAGATCGGGTTCACCCATCTTTCTGTGCACCACACTAACAATTGGCCCCACTTGAAGGCATACATTCTTTTTGTGGAAGCCTTTCGAGAGGCCAGAAGAACCTCTTCCATGTCCCATGGGAGGTTGAAGGGAGCTAATGCTACCCTTTCAGCAGCCAAGCCGTGAGTGACAGGGACCCCAGGTTGGGGTTCAGGAGAGAGTCCTGCTCCTATGATAGTAATCCTGGGGCTTGGCCCAGGGGAATCTGTGATGCCGCCAACAGGGAAAGTAGCCACGGGAACCAGGGTTGTCTAGGTCACCAGGGAGCTATCAGTATTAGTGATGCCCCATCGCGCTGGACCTTGAAGAGGGCCTTGGTGGGAAGGCATAAATGAGACCTTCTGTCCATGGAATAACGAATGCATCTGCTGCCACCCTGGACTTATGTGGCTGGTGGGAGCAGAAGCAGGGCAACTGTGTGTTGTCCAGACTGGCGAACAGGTCCACCAGGGGGACACCCCAGAGTCAAAACAGCCGGAAGGCCACTTTGGGAACCAGGCACCACTCATGAAGCTGGAGGACTCTCCTCAGCTTGTCCGCCATGCCATTGTCTTGGCCCGGGAGGTAGACTGCTCTTAGGAGCATCCCTCTGCATGTCGCATAGGGCTACTGCCTCCTGGCAGACGGAGTATGACCCCATGTCCCCTTGTTTATTCACACAGAACAATGAGACTTGGCTGTCGGTCTGGACCAGCACCGATTGGTGCTGTAGCCAGTGGCGGAAGGCTCAGAGCCACAAATATCGCCTGGAGCTCCAGTAGATAGATTTGAGTCTGGGATCTGCTACCTTGCATCATCACAATGCGCTCCCCATCCCAGTAAGGAGGCGTACGTGGTGAGGACCCTCTGGGGGGTGGGTGCCTGGAAGAGAATCCCAGCCTGAAGGAAGGTATCTGCCTTCATCCAAGGGAGTCCGCCAGCTGGCAGGTCACTCTCATTCAGTCCTGGAGCCTGCCAGTGGCTTATGTCCACTGAGAGCAGAGGCACCCACTGGGCCGCTTTCATGTGCAGTTGGGTGTATGGGGTCATGTGAACTGTGGAGGCTATGTCACATAGCAAGCGGAGGAGAAGCCGGGTGGGTAGTGATCGATATTGCTGTACCTCTGTGGCTAGCCCCCTGAGGAATTCTGACCTCTCCTGAGGGAAAAAGGCCTTGGTCTGGAGGGTGTCTAGATGAGCCCCTATAAACTCCAGGCATTAAGCCAGTGAGAAGTGAGACTTGGGGTAGTTGATGACGAACCCCAGATGCTGCATGGTGATGATGGTGCACTCTGTGGTGCATTGTGCCTCTGCAGCTGTGCCTCCCCTTATGATCTAGTCATCCAGGTAGGGAAAGACAAAGGCCCCTTGGAGACGGAGGTGGGCTGCAACTTCCGCGAGGCACTTGGTGAAGACCCTTGGTGAAGGCCCTTTGTGATGAGGCCAGCCTGAAGGGTGGCACCCTGTATTGGTAGTGCTCTCCTCCCACCATTAATCAGAGGTATTTTCTGTAGTTGGGATGGATCAGGATGTGTGTGTAGGCATCCTTTAGGTCTAAGGAGCATAGCCAATCTCCCTGCTGGAGGAATGGCATCAATGTTCCAAGGGAGAGCATTTTGAACTTTTCCCTTATCAGGAACTTGTTCAGATCCCACAGATCCAGGATGGGCCTGAGGCCCCCTGTTCTCTTGGGGATGAGGAAATACCTGGAGTAGAAGCCGTGCCCCAGAGATGTTTCAGCACTGGCTCTATCACCTGGTTCTCAAGGAGACCTGCAAGCTTGATGAGGAACAGAGGTGGAGGAGAGGTCTTAAGGGTTCTCCTGGAAAGTATGAGGGTGGTGTTTGCCCTCCTTGACCACTTGTAGTACCCAGGTATTGGTGGTGATGTGGATCACCTGTGATCAAACAGGGCCAGCCACCCCCTTTTGGGCTTTAGGGGACTTCCTGGGGGAGAGGTCACGCCCAGGGAGTCAAAAGCTCCCCCAAGGCTGAGCCAGGGCCAGCACCTGGGACTTGGGAGTCCTTTGCTTATGGGGGCTGTGCCCCTGCCTCTTGTGCTGTTGGCTATGCTTTGGGGCCGAGAAGGTCTGGAACTGTGAGGTGTTGCCAAAGCCATCCTTTTTCCTTGGGAAGAAGAGCTCCTTTCCGGTGGGCCTTCTTATGGGACTGCACCAAGGTTTTTTTTGAGTCTGGTCCTCATTAGGAACTCAGTCTTGATCTCTGCTGCTTTTCCTGAAGAGGTTCCCTCTGATGCAGGGGACATCAATAAGTTTGACCTGAACCCATTGAGGTCAGATGACTGCAGCCACACCTGGCGTCAGGTCCTGATGTTGGCAGCTGCCACCACCCTGGCTGACTCCTCAAGGCTGTCGTAAAATGCTCGAGCAGGAACTCTGAGCACTCTTTGACTGCCAAGGCCAGAAAACTGAACCTCTGGAGGGGTTCTCCATCGAAGCCTGTCGAGAACCCACAAAGCTCCTGTGACAGCTCTTTGAAATATATGTCGATGTAGAGGTGGTAGGACTGGACCTGACATGTCAGCATAGAGCCCTGAAAGGCCTTCTGACTTAGGGCATTGAGGGTCCAGGACTCCCTGCCAGGGGGAACCGAGGAATGGGTCTTTTGGCTCTTGAGTCTGCGCATGGCAGACTCAATGACCACTGAGTTGTGGGGAAGTTGGGCTTTCTGGAACGCAGGGCCTCGGTAGACTCAAAACAGAGTCGAGTTGCCTGCTGACAATTTGCACAGATACCGTTGTCTCCCACATGAGGATGAGGCGGCTCTGGAAGATCTCTAATTCCTCTATGTGAGGGTCCTCCTCCACCTCAGTCTCGATGAAGAATGCCCTAGCCATGTCCCACACAAAGTTGAGGAAGGCAACATCTTCTGGCGGGGAACGGCATCGGGTTGCTGGGAGGGATGGGTCCGATGGAACGTCTCAGTGGTGTCAAGAGTCCGGGGCTCCTCATCCTTGGTCTCCCAATCAGAGTGGAAGTCTGAGACTGACTCCAAAGCTTCGCGGTCACCACAGCAGAGGTCCAAGCCGAGAGGCCCGGGGCATCCAGAGGACTTGTGGTCCGAGCTGCATGCACTTTCCAGAAACCCAAGGAACGGGAACGAGACCTCATCCGATGGCTCTCTTGAGGCCGGTGGTACTTGAGGATCGGCTCGATGTCCGGGGAAGCCCTTGATGTTGAGGGTCCTGTCATCGGAGCAGATTAACCAGACACGAACGTCCGCTGCTGGGTCACAAGGGCCGAAATACTGTGCTCTAAGGCCACCATCCTGGTCTCCATGCCAGTTGGCTCTGCAGACTTTGACGCAGATGAGGGTTTTGAGTCCAGCGTCTGTTCCATCGAGGAGGAGTCCTCGACGATGATGGCCTCAGGTGTCCAAGGCCGGTTGGTGGGTACCGACAACTCCTTTCAGGGCAGCATGAGAGATTGCTCCCGCTCCGACTCCTCCAACTCACGCCAGGGACGGTGGGGCCAGGAATAGGATTTTCCCATATTCCTGAACGCAGTTTCCGAGGAGGTCTTCGAGGGCTTTGACTTCTTATGTTCCATCTCCAGGGATTTCCTCTGGCTGTGGGTCTCTGAGGCGGCCAGGGCTTCGTGGGGCATCAAGGTACTGGAGGCGGCCCAGGAGTGGGGTGTCGATGGAGACTCCGGCGTGGAGTCGGACTTTTGGAAAAAGTTTTCCTGCTGATGGCTCTTAAGGGACTTTGGAAGTCATGGTCCTGCAAAATTCGCAGTTCGCAGTCCGAGTCATTGTGTTCCGGGCCAAGGCACAGGAGGCAGCAGTCATGTGGATTGGTGAGGCTGTCCAACAGAAAAGCACAAACCACGTGCCAACAGAATCCTCTGGTTTGAACATGGAGGAGGATTTGTCTGTGTTCCTATAACATATTGAAATGTAAAAATTGTTTCAAAAAAAGTTTCTTTAAAATGAGCATCTATCCCTCAACAGTGCAATTTTGTGTGGACAAGAGAGGTTAGTTGCAATTTCCCGGAATAAATACGGTGTGTTATCCCCCAGATTCAGTTATTCTGTGGAATAAAGGTGTAAGAACTTTTGGAGATTAATGCAAGTTATCAACGTTATGACTTTGAGGATAGTGTAATCTGTATGGAAATTAAGGCGTATACTACAAGTTATGATCTATGATGATAATGTTTGTGAATAATGGTAAACAATAAGATACGTCTGGTGACGTCATTATAGTTTCCCGCGCTCTTGAAGAAGTTAAAGAGTTTCACGCAGGCGCGGGCGTCTGCAGTTTCACTCGCAAAAAAAAGGAGCAGTGCGGGGACGCTTTGATGCAATTGTTAACATTTCATTCACGTCTTGGGTGAGTGTTATATGAGTTCTGTGCAGATGCCACGTCCTTATGACATATAAGGATTAAGTTTTATGTATTTATTAATTTTTTTGTAATGAGTTGGGCAAAAGAGAGGTTTTGAGTTTCAGCATAAATAGTGTGCGTAGAATTTATGTCGGGTGCAAGCGTGTTTTCTGGATATTGGTAATGAATAGAAGCGTGGTTTGTACTCATATAATGCTTTTTGTTGAAAGGATCTCTGCTACAGGATTAGCTCATGTATTATACGTTGTTGGGTAATTATTAACTATGGGGGAAGGGTTTCCGGCGACTAGGTAATGAATTTGTGAGATAGAGTATTTTATACTAGAAATAAAGATTAAGGATAGTGAGTAATTCATGTGGTTACTGATTAGAATGCTTTTAAGTGCATGTATTATGGTGGAAAGGTTTTCCGGCGATTGGGCAGTGTATTTTGTGAGAGAGAGTAATTTATATTTGAAGTAAAAAATATGGATAGTGAGCATGTTATGTGGTTAATGATTATAATGTGTTCCGTGTATCGGTAGAAGTCAATAGTCGGACGAGAAAGCAACGGTAGAGTCGGTACTTTGTTAGATTTGATATACACACCCGATGAGCGGTAAGGGCGCCATTATAAGATATTAGCTGGGTTGACAGCATTCTGCATTTTTAGTCATGATTTAGGGTAATATCAATTGCAATTTATTTAATTTATTTAAATGTTAAATGCATACCTCTTTACGCGCATTTGTAGTTTTACAAAGTCGCACGAGAGAGCAACGGCAGAGTCGATATAGTGCCAGAATTGATATACACATCTGGTAAGCAAGTATTAAGTATTATGTATAAGACAGTATATTTGTAATGGTCCTGAGTTAAAAGGTTTTAAGTATAGATATAATTGGATATAGGGATGATTGGTGAATAATCTAATTAATTAAAATTAAAATACTTTTGGGTGATTCAAAATGCATAATTGAAGAATATTTGCGGTGGATCAAAAACGATATTAATTGTAACCTATAATATAATAAGATAACAGCATAATTATAAATAGGTGATTTAATTAAAATATAAAGGTTTATACAATAATTTTTATTCATGTATCACTAATTTTGTTAATAAGGTTATTAATTATTAATATTCAATTTACCTGTTGCGCTTTCCTGGGTGCAGTGTTCCCTCTAATGATGTAGCCTTTTGTTTAACACTATTATTTATTATTTTTAACTACGTATTATTATTATTTTTATAATTTTAAGTGTAGTTTTTTTAAAGAAAAGGTTCACATTGATTCTTGCATCATTGAAGATTTTTGATTGGATTGGTTCCTCTATTTGCTTCTCCCTTTTTCCTCAGTCATTGCAGTGTGGCAAGAAAATCATATAGGTAAGAATGCCAAAAAGCAATTTTAGTATATTATATTGTGGGTTATGTTGTTTCTTGGTCAAAAATCGGTTTTAAAGTTTTAGTTATTTGATTTTTATAAGTGTATGATTTTATGTATGATTTGTGTAATTGATATATATGTCACTTATTATCAGATAAATTTATTTAGTTTTTTAGTTAATAGATATTTCATTGTATGTCACTAATTTATTAAGTTATTAAGTATTTATTAGTGTGACTATATGTTCATCAGTTTTTATAAATGTTATTATACATGTATCATGCATATACGATTATATAGTTCATTGCTTATTCTTTTATTTGTTCCTTGGTTTACAGACGTTTGCTGTATTTTAGTAATTAGTACTTATTCATTTTTTATTTATTTATGAATTTTTAATGTTTTGAGTGCCTTATATATGTATATTTATGATGAATTTATATGTTTTTAAATAAGTTTTTATGTGTTGTTATAGCCATAGCCCCTGATGAAGGCATAAACGAAACACGGCCTGTGTCGGGCCTGGCTTTATGAAATAAAAGGTGATATATACAGTTCCTTCCTTGCCTCCACGGTTTTTATGTGGATTGGTGAGGGACATCATCTTGGTGCACCGACTGCACTTCTTGAAGCTGCTGAAGACCATCGGGGAAAAAGGGGGTCCCTGCTGCTCAGCAGGGGTCAGAGGCCTTCGGCTGAAAAAAGCACAAACGCCGGTTGAGGGATACCTCAAAGAAAAAGAATGAAGGAACAAACCCAAGGAGCGATGCCAAGGTGAGCTGGCTCGGGGGCAGGAAAGGAACCAGTATGAAAACTGGACAGAAAGGTATAACCCCCCCACACACACTTTTTCTGGGGAAAACTGGACAGATGTCTGGAGGGCTCCACTGAAACAAGGAGACTGAGGCAAGATGGCAACCTTGTGCGGGAAGGGGACCATGCATGCTTGGTGCATTTCCCAAAGGCTTTCTTTGGCGTGGGCTCCTTTGGCGCCAATGTCACCCATATGTGAGGGCTGACTTCCTGCTTGTTCCCAGAGAATGCGCCTAAAACTGAACACCTAGGTATAAAAAATTACCCTTAGATTTATGGCCATATTGGGAGGGGGGGGGGGGGGAGAAAGACTCGCCAGTCTAGTTTTTCCTACTTAGAAAGGCACATAGCAAAAAAGATACAGTTTTGGCTCTCATGAGCACATTTATCACATATGACCAAGGCATAGAAAACTTCTGACTTCAGATTTTCACCTAGACAATGGTTTATTTACCTGAATGTGTCATGGCTCCTCACCTTGCCTATCTAGGGTCTGGCTTTTGAAGGCCCTCTCATTAGTTCTTCTGTGTCAGAGCAGGCAATGTTCTGGACCTTCCATGCCTCAGATCTCCACCCTGGGGATCCTTTAAGCTTCTGAACTGAAGCTGTCCTTACTCAGTTTGTATGCTTGCTCCCTAGTGCTAGACAGTTGTTGCATGACCATCTGTTGTAATGTCTTACCTTTTCATCCACTCTGGGGGTCATTTTAAGAGGAAGCATCTATTCTTAGGTGCTAATAATGCATGTAAATGCCAATATTTTAGTCATTTAAGTGTGCAAGTGGTCACATATGCATATAAAATACCAACCAGCATAAAAAACGACATGAGTTAATTTGATGGCACATGTACTTGCCAAATGTAGGTGCAGTCACCAGTATTTTATAAAGACTAATAGTTGTCTTTATAAAATAGACAGGATTTTGAAGCATTGGTATTTCATTTTGAAGAAATTAAGTAGTATTGTACCAGAGACAGAACAAAAAATGTGCTGACTGATCGTGACCCAGCAGCTCCTGGGTTTTCTTGGCAATGTGACCGGAAGCAGATTGCCAGGCCTTTCTTCCAAGGAGGGTTAAGTGACTTGCCGAAGGCCACGAGGAGTACTAGTGGGAATTGAAACCAGGTCTCTTGGTTACCAAGCCAGTGCTCTAACCACTAGGCTACTCCTCCATCCCAGTGACAGGACAATAGAAGCATGTATGAAAAATTGCTATGGAAGATTACATCTGTACAATCTGTATTAGATTTAGGATTGATGCGTTATGGACTTCAAGAACTGCCTGAACTAAACCTAGATCTACAAGAACATGGATATATATAGAGAGAAAGCGTAAGCAAGATTAAAAGTCTTGTTCAAGTTTATTAAGAGAGATGAGAAAGTCCTGGACCATATTACAAAAAATTAATGCTGCCATTACTTTCATATTCCAAGGGGGTTGTCCTCCACAAAAAGGAGGACTCTCCAATTTGTATAAATGCATTCTATGAAAAACTGAAAATCTCTGCTCGATGATGAAGAAGCTGATCTATGTAAATGGGTCAAAGTACTAAGTCCCAAACAGTGGCCAGAGGACATCCAGAAGCATTTAACTTTTGGTGGATCAGAAATAAGAAATTTGTCCAAAAGACTCCAACTGAATCAAAGAGAGATGATTCGTGGATTCCAAGAATATCTCAGAGAGAAAAATTCCAAATTATTTCCATTGGAACATACTCTTGACATCATTCCAATTTCATCGAGTGAGTGTGAGTGTAAAAGAGGTTCTTCACAGATGAACCTTATTGTGATGTCTTCAAGATCCTCTGTTAGTACACATAATATCAGTATAGTTGGACCTCCTCTAACTCAGCTGAATCAAGCAAAATATTTTCAGTCTTGGTTGATTCATGGGCATCATTCTGCAACAGGCACCAGAAATTGAGATGCTGAACCTATAATAGGCATGATTCAGATTTGGAGTGTTATGTGAAAATTCAATTAATGATATTTCATTTTAGAATTTACAATTTTTGACATATATGACCTTCTGATTTCAAGTGAGTGTGAAAGAGGTCTTTCACAGAGGTCACTTGAGATACTCCCATCCCGACCAATAAAAAGCTTGATGACACTTCCCCTCAGATGATCCAGGCATCAGGAAAAGCCCCCGATGCCATCAAAATACTATCAGGACACATATGCAAATTACCCATGCAGGGCCCTTGTTTCTCTGGGAGAGCATACCAAACTTGTGTGAACTTCTGTGCACATGTGTTTGGCTTGCTCTCCCAGTTTAACACTGCCATTCGCGCCACAGTTTAACGTGTGGTAATTTGCATAAGCACCTGTTGCTGCATGCCGGCCTGAAGTCGCATGTTATCAGTGCACTGAAAGAGGCATACAGAGTTGATAGCATGTGACTTCAGCGCCGGCTTTCTGCATCGGCCTGCTACTAAATGAAAGAGAGAAAATTCGAAGATTCTAAGAATATCTGGTGAAGAAAATAATTTCAGACAAAATTATGTAGACTCCACTGAAATACACTTGAGTCATGACATTATTCCCGTTTCCTCATGTTCGATACAATATGAAATGTTTTCAGAGATGAACCTTATTATGACTCCATCATTAAACCCAACCTTTGCTAATAAACATATGAGTAGGAATGATGCTCATCAAAAAATTGTTGGGCCAGTCTGCAATAGACATTAAATGAAAGCAAGCGGCCGTGTATCGATTATGACACAAAGAAGAATAGCTAATATCAGACACTGAACCTACTCAGGATCAGATTCTGATTTGGAGATTCTTGTGAAACTTTTCCAAAGTCTTTAGACAGATTTTTTGCTGTTCATTTTTCTTAAAGGAATATATTGAAAATGACTGAATTTATAGACTACAGTCATTTTGGTTCCATGTCTCCCCTTTTCTACCTGCCTTATCCTTCCTGTTCAGTCTGCTCTGCTGATATGACTGCATTTGTATCCCAGTGACAGGACTCATTAAGCCACATCTCCATAATAACAGCAGCAGCAGTGAAATTAAGGCAGTGTATGTGATTGTGCTCTACCGTGCAGACTAAGTATGACTGGATACAAGAAGAAAAGCCGCTCTCTTTAAATTTCTTCAGTGTTGCACCTGAATCTAGCTTGGTGAGGTTTCCAGTTCAGTTTTATACCTCACATTTCTATCTGTAATCACTTATCCACGTTCTCCACATATATTGAGGTAATGTATTCTACTGATATGCTCTATGGCTGGCTGCAGGGGACATATCTACTGTGAAGATGAAGTCACCTACCCCCTAAAGCTGGCCCTGTATTCTAGTACCAGCATCAAACACACTGCACTTAGGGAATACCACCACAAACTATAGCTACTCAAAGCCAAGGTTCCACATTAGGAGTCACTACCCAGGAAAAGGGCCTAGGCATCAGTGTGGATAGTATGTTGAAATGCTCTGCTCATATGCAGCTGTTGTTGTTAAGTGCCGTCGAGTCGGAGTCGACTCATGGCGACCCTCTGGATAGCTATCCTAAATTGTGTTCGGTCTTCAGTCAGGCGGCTCATTGTTGACAGACTGGTACCCGTAGCTGCTGTTATTGTATCGATCCATCTCATTGCTGGCCTTCCTCTTTTGCAGCAGGGGCTGAGAAAGTTATGAAGAATGGAGATAAAAAAAACCTGTATCTCTCCATGGTACAACTGCACCTTCATTGTGTCATTGTGTGCGAAAAAGTTTGTGCCATTGCATCTAAAACAAAAAAAAATAGGAGAACTACAAAAAAAGATACAGAGAAAGGCATGGAAGGATACCCCTATGAAGAAAAGCTTTAAAAAGATAAGGCTATTCAGCTTGAAGAAGAGACAGCCGAGGGGTGATACAATCGAGGGCTATAAAACAATGAGTAGGGGTGGAACAAATAAACGTGAATCAGCTGTTTACTTTTCCAAAAAGTACAAGGAGCAGGGGACATGCAATAAAACTACAAAGTGGTACATTTAAGACTAAGTTGAGAAAATATGTTTTTCACTCTGTGTGAATTGAGCTCCAGAATTTGTTGTCAGAGGATGTTTGTCTAAACTTTTTTTTTTAAGTCAAGTTACACTAATTCCTAGAAGAAAATTCCATAAGCCATTATTAAAGTGGACTGTGGGAAATCCACTGCTTATTTCTGGGATAAGCAGCAGGGAATCTGTCTACCTTTTGGGATCTTGCCTGGGTTGGCCACTATTGGAAAGAGGACACTGAGCTTGATGGACCTTTGATCTGACAAAATATGGCAGTTCTTAGGCTCCAGATCTGGTCTCAGGGAAGACATTTTGTTCATTAATTTCAAGGTAGTATCAACAGAAAAATGAGGAGAGATTGATCTTTTCTGGAAAGTATTTTGGGGATAAAGTACTCTACACATACAAACTGCTTGCGCTTGATGTTCAGGTAGACTTATGTTTGTACCGCTTGTACATGTGCAGGTTTATCTGCTCTTTGAGGGCAGGGTTTGCATTTACGTGCACCCTTTGGAAAATTCAAGTATCTGTATGTAATTTCATTTAGAAAAATTTTGCACTACAAAGACCAGATGTAAATTTAAGTGCAGGGTTGGCCCAAGAGTTTCTGCTGCCCTAGGCAGGCCCACCTCCCTCCTCCTCGATTGCCTCCTCCTCGATTGCTCTTTTTAAAACTGGTACAGCTTGCTGCGGCTGGCCTTACAGCACATGCCCACATACGCACTCTCACAAACTGACGCTCCTGCCCCTTCCGACAGGAAATTGTATTGAAGGGGCAGGAACGGCAGGCAATGAATGCACGCACGTGAGTATGTGCTTTAAAGGCTCGCTGCGGTGCTGAAGGGGTTTCAGAAAGCTGCTATTTAGAAAGGGCCAGGGGGTCGTTGTGCCACTCACTGGAGCCTGCCACTCTAGATGGCCGCCTAGTAGATGGGCTGGCCTTGTGTAAGTGCATAGTTTGCTTGGGGTAAATTTTCAAAGTTGAATTACATGTACCTTCACTTTGAAAATGTGGCAAAGTATGTAAAAAAGAAAGTATGCAGGTACTAAAGGCCTGCCAGAAGTCCAAATACTGCCTTTTTAAGCCTAAGGCAACATAGGTATAAGAACATAAGATATGCCATACTGGGTCAGACCAAAGTCCATCAAGTCCAGTATTTTGTTTACAACAGTGGCCAATCCAGGTCACAAGTACCTAGCAGTTTCCCCAAAAGACACAGGTTCCACAATGCTTGTATTAGGGCAAGCAGTGGATTTTCCGGGTACTCTTTAATAACAGTTTATGGACCTTTGCTCCAGGAACTTGTCCAAACCTTTTATAAGCCCAGCTACACTAACAGCTTTTACTACATCCTCTGGTACTGAATTCCAGAGTTTGATTACGTGTTGAGTGAAAAAAATATTTTTTCTTATTAGTCTTAAACAAGTTACACTGTAGTTTCACTGCATGTCCCCTAGTTTTTCTACTTTTTGATGACGTAAACAATCGATCTACGTTTACTCGTTCCATTCAGCATAGTTGCTCACCTGTAACAGGTGATCTCCGGGAACAGCAGGAAATTAGTCCTCACATATGGGTATCGTTGGTACCGACAGAGCCTGCATGGGAACGCTCCCCAGCGTCCAATTAGGAAGCTTTTGGGAACATCGCACAGCACCTGCGTGCTGTCTTCCTGCCTTTCCCAACTGCCTCTCTTCAGTTGAGTTTTAAAGCTGAGACACAGAGAGAGAGGGGGAAAGGGAAAGAGATAGAGAAAATACAACTCCTAGGGGAGGTGGGTGGGTTGTGAGGACTAAATTCCTGCTGTTCCTGGAGATCACCTGTTACAGGTGAGTAACTATGCTATCTCCAGGAACAAGCAGGAATGTAGTCATCACATATGGGGACTCCCTAGCTTTAGATGCCAGGGAGAGACCCCAGAAGTTGAGTGCCCCTGAAAAGGCCTCCACTTCCCCCCATGGATCTCTGGCATCCTACCAGAGATGGTGGGTAGGAGTTGATTAGGTATGGAACAGGTGTTGGAGAACAGCCTGACCAAACAAGGCATCCCGGCAGAAGTCCTTGTCCAAGCAGTAATGGGCTGTGAAGGTATGAACCGAGGCCCAGGTGGCTGCTCGACAGATGTCGTCGATAGACACAGAGTGCAGCTGAGCCATTGAAGCTGCCATGGCTCTCACATTGTGAGCCGTGACGTGGCCCTCCAGAGGAAGATTCTTACTCTGATAAGCAAAGGATATACACTGAGCAATCCAGTTGGATAGTGTTCTCTTGGAGACTGGAAGTCCCAAATGAGAAAGATCAAAAGCAACAAAGAGTTGAGAGGACTTTCTATGTTGCTCTGTTCTTTGTAAGTAAAGGGCTAAAGCTCTTTTACAGTCCAAGGTATGAAGATTCCCCTCTGCATTTGATGCATGAGGCCTTGGAAATAAACACAGGTAGGTAGACCGCTTGGTTTAGATGAAAAGGCGAGACCACCTTTGGCATAAAGTGTGGATGAGTCCTAAGGACTACCTTGTCATGATGGAACCTTGTATAAGGTGGATCAGCTACTAGCGCTTGCAACTCACTAATGCGACGTGCTGATGTGATTGCAATGAGAAAGATAACCTTCCAAGAAAGGAATTTCAAGGAGGTAGTAGCTAAGGGTTCAAAAGGTGGCTTCATGAGCTGCCCAAGAACCAGGTTTAAGTCCCATGCCACCGGTGGTGGCCTAATGGGAGGCTTGGTTAGAAGAAGGCCTCTCATAAATCTTGCTATAAGAGGATGAGAGGAAATAGGCTGTCCATTTAGAGGCTTAAAGGAAGCTGCAATAGCACTCAAATGGACTCTTACTGAGTTAGTCTTAAGACCTGCATTGGACAAATGAAGGAGATACTCCAGCAATGATTCCAGAGGTATCGCAAGGGGGTTAAGACCCTTCTGCGAACACCATATGGCAAACCTTTTCCACTTGAAAGCATAAGAGCATCTCGTGGAAGGTTTCCTGGAAGCAAAAAGAATGTCTTTTACTTGCTGAGGGAGATTAAGATTATGGAGATCTAGGCCTTCAGCAACCAAGCCCTGAGACGCAGAGACTGGGGATTGGGATGACATAACATTCCGTCCTCCTGGGATAGGAGATCTGGAGCAGACCCTAACTCCAGGGAGGGAGCTTGAGAGAGGTGTAGAAGCAGAGGGTACAACACTTGCCGTGGCCAATGTGGAGCTATGAGAATCATACGGCCTCTGTCTCTCTGAAGCTTGAACAGGGTTTTGGGAATTAGGGGAATGGGTGGAAAGGCATACAGGAAGTCTTGACCCCAGTAAAGGAGGAAAGCATCCCTGGCATGACCGTTCTGAGCCGGAATTCTGGAACAGAACCGGGGAAGTTTGGCATTCCACGGACTTGCAAAGAGGTCTATGTCCGGGGTTCCCCAAATTTGAAAAAAATCTTGGTCACCTGGTCTGCATGCAGAGACCACTTGTGTGGAAGCAGAACTCGACTGAGTCTGTCTGCCCAAGAGTTTTGTATGCCTGGAAGATACACTGCCAGGACATGAATCTGATGCTCTCTGACGATGCCCAGAGTCGCAAAGCTTCGTTGCAAAGCGACAGAGAGCCTGTTCCCCCCTGCTTTTTCACATAGAACATGGCTACTTGATTGTCCGTATGAATGAGGACTGTCTTGTAGCTGAGCAGGATGTGGAACACTCGAAGAGCAAGGAAGACTGCTCTGAGCTCCAAGAGATTGATATGTAGATGAGTCTCCTGTGGAGACCAGGTGCCTTGGGTGGAGAGGTCCTGCAGATGAGCTCCCCAACCCATCGGAGAAGCATCTCTTGTGAGAGTTGCTTGGGGTAAGGGTTGTTGAAAAGGGGACCCCAGCAACAGGTTTTGAGTGGACTTCCACCATTGGAGGGACAAAATAAGGCGATTTGTGTTTGCTATTTTGTCTGACAGGCATCCTGATGCCTGGGTCCATTGAGTGGATAAAGTCCACTGGGCTGCCCTCATATGAAGGCGAGCATAGGGAACCACATGCACGAAGATGCCATGTGGCCTAGTAGTTGTAGCATTTCTCAGGCAGTGAGATGAGGCTTTAGCTCTGCTTGAGAAGCTAACTGCACAATGCGAAGCCAGCGGGCCTGGGGGAGATAGGCCCTTGCCTTTCTGGTATCCAGCAAAGCTGCTATGAACTCTAAGGACTGAGTGGGAGTTAGACTGGATTTTGGGATGTTTATTACCAGACCCAAATACTGAAGGATACGCATTGTGCAGGATAGAGAAGTCCTGGCCTCTGACTCTGTTGGGGCTCGAATGAGCCAGTCGTCTAAGTAGGGGAAGACGAATATCCCTCGAGTGCGGAGAAATGCTGCTACTACAGCCATGCATTTCGTGAACACCCTTGGAGCTGAGGCCAGGCCAAAAGGAAGCACCCTGTATTGGTAGTGCTTTCCTTGAAAAAGGAACCGAAGGAACCTTCTGTGAGTTGGATGGATGAGAACATGGCTGTGCGCATCCTTGAGATCTAGAGAACAAAGCCAATCCTGACTCTGAAGGTATGGCAGCAGAGTTCCAAGAGAAATCATCTTGAATTTCTCTTTGACAAGGAATTTGTTCAATTCTCTGAGGTTCAAGATAGGTCTGTATCCCCCTGTTTTCTTTGGGATAAGGAAATAGGGGGAGTAAAATCCTGTACCCGGCTGATGGATGGGTACTTCTTCTATTGCCCCTTGGGCAAGAAGCATAGTGACCTCCTGACCTAAGAGGTTGATGAGAGAGGTCGGAGAATTGAACTGCCTTATTATTGTGGGAGGGGGCATGCTCGAAAAATGAAGCTTGTACCCCTCCTTTATGATGGAGAGTGTCCAATGCTCTGCTGTTATTTGCCCCCATCTGTGGGCAAAGTGACATAACCTTCCTGGAATGGTGAAAGGCTCTGGTCCCACGAGAGCCAGGAAGGCTAAGTTCTCTAGCTGAAAGTGAAAGGCCTTGTGGAGGCTGAGACTGCTGAGACGGCTGAAGCTTAGCAGTCTTTGCTTTCTTCTGTTTGGGTGGTTGCTGACCTTTCCTGACAAGCTGACCTGCAGAACGTCCCTGCTGAGCATAAGCAGGATAATATCTTTTCTTCTTAGAAAAGAATGATTTCTTGAAAGATTTCTTTCTAGCAGGATCAGCTGTGGACTTGGATAATCTATCCAAGGTGGAGGTGTCAGCATCCAACTCATTGGCTTTTTCCTGCCAATCTCTACCAAACAGGTTCTCACCAGTACAAGGGATATTTCCCAATTTGTCTTGTACCCAGAGTTCCAGATCAGATGCCTGGAGCCAAGCAATTCTACCTGCACCTATGGCAATGGCAGAGGTTCTGCTTATGCACTCAAAACAGTCAAAAGCTGCACGGTTGACAAATTTAGAAACATCTTGGGCATGTTTGACCAATGTGAGAAAATCCTGTCTTCTATCCTCAGGAAGAAGAGGACTCAAAGCCTCTAAATCACCTGTGACCTCCTTCAGGAACATTCCCATGTATAGACTATAGGAACTGATCCTGGCAGAAAGCATGGAAGCTTGGAAGACACGACGTCCAAAAGCATCCAGAGTTCTGCACTCACGTCCTGGAGGATTAGAGGCATGCCTCTTTGCACTCTTGATCCTTCTCATAGCTGATTCCACTACAATAGAGTGGTGAGGAAGCTGAGTTTTTTGGAAACCAGGACAAGGAGGGACTCGATACAGAGTATCCAGTCTACGAGAATGAGGAGAGGTGGTAAGAGGTGTCTCCCACATTCTTAACATGAGATCATGCAGAATCTCATGAATGGGCAAGGTAGCTGCCTCCTTGGGAGTTTTGGGATATTGTAAAATTTCCAACTCCTTTGCTCTGGGCTCTGTTTCAGGGCAACAGTAATGGACAGACCCCGAGCCACCTCCCTGATAAAATACTGAAAGGAAATATCCTCTGGAGGAGACATCCTACGCTTAGGGGAGGAGGGCTCCTCTGGGAGAAGCATTCCTGCATCGACAGAACTGTCAGAATCCTCAGATTCTTCTGAGGACTCGAAGTACCATCTGTCCGGATGCTCTTGAAGAGCCCGATACCCGTACTGACCGAAGTCGGTACTGGGAGTAATCGGTACCGGAAGGCATCGGATGACTGGGTACCGGCAATGCAGACACCAATGTCGATGTTATCGGTACCGGTACAGATACCGGTGCCGGTACCGGTTGAATTGTCTGTCGCGGTTCCGAGGGCGTCGATGCCGCAAGGAGAGCCGCCAGACTGCACTCAATAGCCAGGACTCTCTGGTCTATCGATGCTGCCAATGCCTGGATGTCGGTACCGGAGAAGATCGCCGGTACCCCAGAGCATGGCACCAGAAGTTCTGTTGAGGTTGAGGCCTCGAGAACATCCTGGAGCCCTGATAATGCTTTGGAAGCCGAAGCCTCCCGCCAGGGCAATTTTGCTGGTGCAGAATCCTCAAGGGCAACGCCAGAGGCATCTCGATGCTTACAAGGAGATCTACCCTTTGGGGACCAGCTAGACTTATGTTTAGTTACCTGAAATCCATGGAAGGAAGACGAAGCCCTGGAAGACGTTGATGCCACCAAAGCTGCATCATAGGGAAACGGGGTACTGAGCTTGGCAGCTTGGTTCTGTCGACCTCTCTTGGACATCATGGCACAGGCCATACATTCCGAGATGGAATGGTCAGGACCTAAACATTTCAGACACCACTCATGGGTGTCGGTGACGGAGATGGTACCACCACACTTGGTGCACTTTTTAAAACCCGAGGAGGGTTTCTCCATTATGGAAAAAATCCTGGGCCTAAGGCCCAAAATGGTGCGTGCACCTAAAAAGAAAAGGAAAAAGTACTAAGATTTTTTTTTTTTTTTTAAAGAAAAGAATGAAGAAAGAAAAAAACGGCAGTATTGGTAAAGCATCGAGGAAGGCAGACGCGACCACAAAAGAGAAGAAAATTTTCTGCGGTGACAGGAACACGACCTGCTGGCTCCACGGAAAACGAAGAACTGGAGAGAGGCAGTTGGGAAAGGCGGGAAGGCAGCACGCAGGCGCTGTGAGATGCTCCCAAAAGCTTCCTAATTGGACGCTGGGGAGCGTTCCCGCGCAGGCTCCGTTGGTACCGACGATATCCATATGTGATGACTACATTCCTGCTTGTTCCTGGAGATTATTTATGTCTCTATGTGCCTTTATAAAATATGTTCACAGATCTAGCCTTAAAATTGCACAAATGTTGATGCACAAATTTACATTGCTTTAAATGCATATCTTCTATGCATGTACAGATGTATTTAATAAGATGCACCTTTACATTTCAGCTCTGCCCCGGGAACACCTATATGCAGCTCATGTAAAAATACACACCACACCATACAGTTGTGCAATCTTAAGGTTTTTTCCATCTGTAAAGCAGATTTTACGCATAGTAAAAGCTTTATAGTATTATCCTTTAAATGAATGTAGGGATAAAAACTCATTCATCTGCCAGGAAACTGACAAGATTTTCAAGTCTCAACTCATATGCTCTCTTCTGTGCAGCCATGCATGAAATCTTTCAGACAATTCTTAGGACTAACACTGTTCACTGGCCCTTGGTGAGGATGGTTGACTGAACCACGGCCACAGTTTTGGATACAAATTAGTCGAAAGGAAAAGCTATGTTTCGTTTGACTGCCTTTATGCAGTTTAATACAACACAACATAGTCCATATCCGAACCCTGAGCAATCTAAGATTCATCCTTAGAGATTTTACTTCTCCTAACACAAAAATAACCAACCTGTTAATGGAATTAACTATCAATAATAATATAGGGGCTTGTTTACAAAGCCGCGGTAGCGGTTCGCGGTCGTTATCGGAGCCGCGGCCCCATTGAAATCAATGGGGCCGTGGCTCCGATAACGATCGCGAACCGCTACCGCGGCTTTGTAAACAAGCCCCATAATGTATCTGAATTAGACCGGTTTCAGCAATTGTAAAAAGCTGGCACCAATAACAAATTTTTATAACCTGCAAGTACAAGTTATTACATTTGGATTCAGATCATGCCTTTTCAGTAGACAAACAGAATTTCAACAAGCTTTATAATCCTAGGAATGTACAAATGCACGGCTATTTGCCTTCAACCTTTTTTCATCTAACAAGCTGAGCATTATGATCAAACCAGATCAGCCTTGAGCAATTTTAGAAATATGGTGGACTTATCCACTGTCTTTAATGGAGAGAATTAACCCTTGGTCATATTCCTGAGATGGCTATTATCTTCTACAAATGTTGCCCTTGAAGCTATTGAAAAAAGACCTTGGGGAAATCTCCAGTTTCGGGGGGGGGGGGGTCGGGTCAGTCTTCTGCTCTGCATACTCCATTTGGGGATTGGAAATATGGAGGACTGAGCCTGCTGGACCTGCAATTGTATAACTGGACATGCTCAACTTGGCATTTGCAAAATTGATTGGACCTCCAATGGTGATTACACTCCAGTATGACAACAGAGCCCGCACGGTAACACTCCTCATTGTCCAATTGGAATATATATATATATTTATTTGCATATGCAGTTTGACTGAGTCACAAAACTATTGCGATCTAGTCATATTTCATGTCCCCTGATGACAGCATGGTGTTATTGGTGTCAACCGTTTGATCAAGATCTATGGTCTACATGTTTTTGACCTTCCAGGGTAATGAAGACTTTATACAAGGGTGGCAAACCAAATCTTGGGAACATAAGGGTTACTCAGGTGGACCAACTGTTGGAAGGGCAAGGCCAAATGATGTGTTTTGTGGAGCTGCACAGGAAGTTTGGTTTGCGACAGCAGGATGTTTTTGCATTCCTCCTGCTCCAGCATTATATAGCGATACTGCTGAGGACCGGCTCCAGTCCGACTTTGTTGAACAGTTTCACCAGTAATGTAAAATACTAAAAGGGAAGCAATGTGGGAATACAGTTCAAAGTTGTTTTTGACGTATTTTGGAGGGAAGCTGTGTAACTGTATACTAGTCACAGCTTTGTATGCAAAGAGATTTAAACATAAAATGGCTATTAACTATACTCAGCTACCTGGTTATGCATTTAAGATTGGTTTCAAGCTAAATGTTTGACTAGGACACATGATAGAGCTTTTTCAATATGTGGTCCAAGATTATAGACCACCTTGCCACTGTTGGTGAGAAACAGCAGAATTTGCTTCCTTTTCAGAGATTTATTAAAAACCTTTTCCTTTGAGAAGGCTTTTTCCTAATGAAAGGAAACGCTATTTTAAGGACTGTTTTAGATTAATTTTAGATGAAATCTTTGTGTCCTGAATGTATGTGTGTAATTTACATGCGTACATAATGAACAAGCATACATACTGTGTGGAAGAGGTACCAAGCTGATTCCTGCAGCAGTTCTTCCTGCTCAATCCAATGACTCCAGCAACTCACACCCTCAAAAGTAGTACTAAGATGTAAATTTCAGACTATATTAGGCCATACATTGCAGGCATCAATATGCCATACACTGTACCCAAAATGTTTATGAAGTATCACACCTGACTGCTGTAGGAGATCAAGAATGAACTGACAAAGAAAATGCCTACTATGTTAACTTTCCAGTTGTCAGGACTTTTTGGACAAAAGAGCAGTAATGCCTCTTTGTGCAGATTCACAAGAGCTTGGAGAAGGTCTCTGAAATTTTACATCAGCTTTGCCCACGCTGTAGAATTTCATGTAAGGTCTAAATTGTGTGCGTAACAAAGTGCACACAATCAGAGACCACATCGAGGACCAACACCCTGACATCCTCTGCATCACAGAATCCTAGCTCACCCCCACAGACATCGTCTTCCTCAACCAACTGGTCCCCCCCACCTACTCCGCCTTCAACAACCCTCGCACACTGAAAAGAGGAGGTGGAGTACTAATCATTGCAAAAGACTCACTACAGCTACAAACTCTCGCCTCGCAAAGCTCAAACCATTGTAACACGATTACAGTGGGAAACAAGCATATAGCCATTTGCCTCATATACAGAGCCCCCCACGCTCCAACAGAGGAACTGACCGCCACTCTAGAAACCATCTGCGCAATCAACACAAACCACAAACCCCTAATCCTACTAGGCGACTTCAACCTCAGCTCCTCTACCAACAAGGACAAGGATACCTTTCTGCAAGCAATGGACTCACTACAATACATGCAACTTATAAGCACCCCAACACACAGACACGGATCCATGTCGGACCTCATATTTGTCCCCAACCACATCATAGACAAGGGCAACATCTCTTCACCCACAGTCACACCAGTACCCTGGTCAGACCACCACAGCATCAAAATCCAAATCTCAGAGCAAACAGGAAAACCCAACAAGACACAAGCCGCAACTCTTGGACTAAGAAGATTCAAAGCTTTCAACAAAGAACAATTCCTACAAGACACACTACCCTACCTCAACACAAACGAACTCAATCTGGACAAACAAGTGGACAATTGGAACGGCACCATCAGTGCAGCAGCTAAAACCAAAGCATACACAACGACGAAAACCAGGAGACAGCACGCACCATGGTACTCCAAAAACATACGCAAAGCAAAACGAGAGCTAAGGAAATCAGAACGCCGCTGGAGACGCGCCAAATCTCCATCCACACAGGCCTTATACATGGCTCAGCTAAAGAACTACAACGAACTCATCAACAAAACAAAAAGAGAGCACCACACAAACACCATCCAGAAAGCACACAACAAATCCATGGAACTCTTCGAGATAGTGAAGAATCTAACCAACGAACCAAGCCCCGACAAAGACATACAGATCGACCCACAAACCTTCGCAGATCATCTTCAAGGGATACTGGGCCGCTCACCACCACAAATACCCACAGAAACCAACAGCCCAACCACACTCATCACAAGCTGGGACAAGTTCCACACGCCTTACACACAGCAAATCTCAGATATCATCTCCGCTCTCAACACAAGCACCGCACCCACTGATCCATGTCCAGCCCCATGGATCAAAGCAACCAAGCAGAGCTTCATAGGCCACATACACAACATGGTGAGCAACTCCCTAACCCAAGGAACCATGCCAGAACAGCTGAAACTAGCCACAATAAGGCCGATCCCCAAGAAAAACAACCTAGAAAAGAGCAACCCAGCAGCCTACAGGCCAATCTCCAGCATACCACTTCTGGCTAAAATCATAGAGAAGTCAGTGCAACAACAGCTCCAGGACCACATCGACGAGCACGCCCCGCTGGATATACATCAACATGGCTTCCGCCCAAACCACGGAGTCGAAACACTGCTACTATACCTATTCAATGACATCATCCAAACCATGGACCACTACAATCAAGGAACACTAATGATCTTCATAGACATATCAGCGGCCTTCGACACAGTGGACCACAGAATCCTCCTAACCAGACTACGGAACATCGGAATAACCGGCACCGTCCTAAATTGGTTCAACTCCTACTTAACCGACAGACAGTTCCAAGTCAAAATCGGAACCAAAACGTCACAACCCATGAAGATCAAGCAAGGAGTACCACAAGGATCTGCGCTATCCTCACTACTATTCAACGTATACATACAACCGATCTGCCACATCATCTCCGCCCACGAAATAAACTATACCATCTACACAGACGACATCATGATTTACACGCCAATCAACCTCAACAGCCCCGACTACAACAGGATAACAAACTGTCTAGACGACATTTCCACATGGCTTAAACGCAACAACCTAGCAATCAACTACAACAAGACAGAAGCACTCATCATCACACGAAACACTGACTTCAGCCCCCCAACATTCATCACAACCAACAACACGACAATCCCACTAAAGGACGAAGTAAAATACCTCGGAATAACCCTCGACAAAGAGCTGAACCTACAATCTCACATCAAAAAAACCACCAGAAACGCATACTACAAAATGAAAATAACCAGACGCCTCAAGCCTCTACTCTCCTACGAACACTTCCGCACAGTCTGCCAAGCGCTCATAACCCCCATACTGGATTTCTGCAACCCGATCTACAACAGAATACCAAAACAATCACTCAAACCACTTCAAATGGCCCAAAACACAGCAGCCAGGATAATTACCGGTGCAACAACCCAAGCACACATCACCCTCATCCTCAAAGACCTCCACTGGCTCCCAATCAGCCACCGCATCAAATACAAGATGATCTTAAACATATTCAGAATCAGACACAAGAGATCAGCACTCAGCCTCCAAGCCCTCATTCTCCCTAACACCAGCAACAGACCAAGAAGAAAAGCCTCAACAGACACTCAGCACCCCAAACAACTACACAAAAGCATGCAAGGCCACCACACAAAGAGCACTCTCCCTGGCAGCCCCATCAATATGGAACTCACTCCCGCACGACCTATGATCAACTGAAGATCTGAAGAACTTCCGGAAACACCTGAAGACCGTACTCTTCACAGATCACTACGGCCCAAATGCTTAACCTGAATCCACAAACCGGATCCAATCTGGACTAATCACAGCTCACGGAAACCACCAAGCCTGGACCCAGAAACCCATGTATATACTGTACATAGCGCATATGTAATTAGCTCACCCAAATCAAAACACTCGCACACACGCACCCACACTGTACATAAGGCTCACATGACACACAACACTTACACTGATTGCTTGCTGTGCTCACCGCCTTGATTGAAGGATAAGGCGGGATACAAATACCCTTTAAATAAATAAATAAATGGAACTCAAAGTTGATGCTTTGCATCTCTCTTTCATAGACATAAGTCTTCTCCACATCTTTTGTTTTAAGTTTAACATTTTTTTTCACTAAATGCTTCAACAAAATAAAATAGAAGGAAAAAAACCCTTTCATACAGGAAAGAAAGTGCTGTTACTCACCTGTAACAGGTGATCTCCAGGAACAGCAGGAATCAGTCTTCACATATGGTTATCGTTGGTGCCAACACAGCCCGCACAGTAACGCTCCCCATTGTCCAATTGGAAAGCTTTAGGGAGCAATCCACTGTGCCTGTGCATCTGCCTTCCCAAATCCTCTCCTCAGTTGAGTTTGTAGCTGAGAGAGGAAAAAGAGAACACCCTACAATCCTAGGGGAGGAGGGTGGGTTGTGAAGATTAATTCCTGTTGTTCCCGGAGATCACCTGTTACAGGTGAGTAACAATCCTATCTCCAGGGACGAGCAGGAATGCAGCCTTCACATATGGGATTCACTAGCTCCGAGGTACCAGACTGGCATTGTAAGCAGTGGTATCTCCGACTAGAGCCAAGAAGGTATGGATACAAAGCAGCCCCACTGGACTTGATTGCAGTTGGCAAGAGCATCGCCAGGGAAATCTGGTGCCAGAAGAAGTTTGGTATGGAGGGTAGGAGTTGCAGTTAAGTCCCATAAAAGTGCTAGAGGACAGCCTGGCCAAAAATAGCATCCCGACGGGAGTTCCTGTCTAGACAGTAGTGTGGAGTGAAGGTGTGAATGGAAGACCAGATTTTGTCAATGGAGATGGAACGTTGGCAACTGAGGTTGCCATGGCTCGCACATTATGAATCGTGACATGACCCTCAAGGAAGAGTCCCGCTTGAGCGTAAGCAAAGGAAATGCAGACCACAATCCAATTGGATAGGGTGTGCTTCATAACTGGCAGTTCAAGGTGACTAGGATCAAAGGAAATAAATAATTGAGAGAATTTCCTGTGATTCATGTTTCTGTCCAAGTAGAAAGCCAGAGCGCACTTGCAATCTAAAGTGTGTAGCGCTGCTTCAGCCCTAGAAAGGCATGTGGATGGGGTATCACTGATCAGCTGAGGTGGAAGGGTGAGACAACTTCGGAAAGAAGTGTAGATGAGTATGGAGAACCACCTTGTCATGGTGGAACCGGGTGCACGGAGGATCCGACACTAAAGCCTGCAGTTCACTGATGCAGCGAGCTGAGGTGAGGGTGATAGGGAAGATAAATTTCCAAGACAAGAATTTTAAAGAAGTAGTGTTTAAGGGCTCGAAAGAAGGCTTTAGAAGTTGTGCTAGGACCACGTTGAAGTCCCAGGCCACTGGTGGTGGTTTTGATTGGTGGCTTGGACAGCAGGAGACCCTGCATAAATCATTGCACCAAGGGGTGTGAAAAAATAGGATGCCTGTCCACTGGCCTATGATAGGCTGAGATGGCACTCAAATGAACTCTGACTGAGATAGTCTTGAGACCAGCCGAGGACAAGTGGAGGAGATATTGTAACAGACATTCCATCAGGCAGGCAGAGGAGTCAATATGCTTCGGGGTACACAAGAGAGTGAACCTTTGTCATTTGAAGGCATAAGAACATCTGGTAGATGGCTTACAGAATGCAAGTAGGATGTCCTTAACCTGTTCTGGGAAGTCAAGGTCTGCAAAAATTATGCTTTCAGTAGCCAAGCCATGAGATGGATGGCTTGTGGATTGGGATGGAGAAGTGTCCCATGAACCTGAGAGAGGAGGTTAGGTGCATGTCCCAGGCTGAGAGGTGGAGTCTGCACCAGAAGAGTCAGCAGAGGAAATCACGGCTGATGGGGTCAGTAAGGGGCTATTAGGATCATAGAGCCCATGTTGGCCTGCAGTTTGAACAGGGTCTTAGGTATTAAGGGGATGGGCAGGAATGCATAAAGTAGACCCTTTCCCCAATGGAGAAGAAATGCATCCATTGCCTGGCTGTGCTGGGAGGGAAGCCTGGAGCAAAACAGTGGAAGTTGTGCATTCTCCTGGGTAGCAAGCAGATCTATTCTGGGGGTCTCCCACATGTGGAAGATCCAAGATGCCATATCCTGATTTAAAGTCCACTCATTTGGATGTAGGATTCGGCCAAGTCTGTCTGCAAGGATATTGAGTTTGCCCAGGAGATACACCGTCCTGAGATGGATGGGGTGTGCAATGGAGAAGAACCAGAAACAAAGGGTTTCCTAGCAGAGGGGATAGGAACCCATTCCCCTCTGCTTGCTAACACAGAACATGGCCACCCAGTTGTTCGTTTGGACTAAGATCTGTTTGCCCAAAGGTTGGGGTGGAAAAATCCGAAGGGCATTTGTGAGAGCACGTAGCTCCAGAAAGTTGATCTGCAACTGAGATTCCTCTTGTGTCCACTGCCCCTGTGTGATGAGACTATCCAAATGGGCTCCCCTCCCGAGTCTGGAAGCATCCATTGTCAGGGTGCACTGAGGTGGAGACATCTGAAAAGGTGACCCTCCGAGTAGGTTTAGAGAGGAACACCACCATTGAAGGGAGTTGACAAGGGGAAGGGTGATGCAGATTTGTCTGAGACGCGTCTGGTTGCTTGGGTCCATTGAGACGACAGAGTCCACTGGGCTTGCCGCATGTGCAGGTGGGCATAGGAGACGACATGGACTGTGCAGGCAATGTGTCCAGATGACGCAGTATATCTCGAGTTGTCACAGCACTGTGACTCCTTATGCTGTTCACTAGTTTGATGAGGTAGGCAGAGCAATCCTGAGGAAGGAAAGCTCGGGCCTGGCAAGTTTCCAGAAGTGCTCTGATGAATTTGAGCTGCTGGGATGGGACCAGGAGCGATTTTTGGAAGTTTAGAATGAATCCCAGATCTTGGAGCACAGTGATAGTTTTACCTCTTGTGAGGATTCTCCCCTGATTAGTCAGTCATCTAAGTAGGGGAATACAAAGATTTCTAAAGTACGAAGGTAGGCAGCAACCACTGCCATGCAATTTGTGAACACTCGTGGTGCGGAGGCTAAACCGAAGGGGAGCACCTGGTTTTGGTAGTGGATTTGTTGGAACAAAAAACACAGATACGGTCTGTGTTGAGGGTGGATCAGCAAATGCGTGTATGCCTCCTTGAGATCTACAGAACATAGACAGCCATTCCTCTGAAGATATGGCGGGAGTGTGCCAAGGGAAATCATTTTGAATTTTTCTCGAACGGGGAATTTGTTTAGGTTCCTTAGATCTAAAATGGACCATGGGAGGCAGCAGCAGTCGTGTGAGTCTGTCTTCCTGGGGATAAGAAAGTAAGGAGAGAAGAAGCACCTGCCCTTCTGGGTGGGTGGAACTCTTTCTACGGCCCCCTGAGCTAACAGAGTGGACACCTCGACTGATAGGAGATTTATGTGCAAGAGGTTTGCAGAATAATCCCTTTTGGAGGTGGTGGGGGCAAGTTTTCTAAATGAAGCAGATAGCCCCTTTGGACAATGCCGAGAGTCCACTGCTCTGATGTGATGCGGTGCCACCTGTGGCCATAGGAACACAGTCTGCCTGCTATGTGTAGGAGTGGGGGACCCTGCAGAGGCAGAGTAGCTATGCTCTCTAAGAAGGAGTCAAAAACCAGGTGCTGGCTGTGGTTGTGCAGCTGGTTGTGGCTTAGGAGTCTTAGGCTTTTTGGGCCGACGAGGGCCCTGCTGCCTCTGCTGTTGCTGAGTTTGGTAAGCAGCTGCAGGTGGATAAGATAGATATCTCTTCTTAGTCTAGAAAGTCTTCTTTGGATTAGTCTTTCTCCTAGAGAGATCTGATGTCTTTCTAGAGAGGCATTTGAGAGTGAGATCATCTGTCTCAATCTCTCTGGCCTTCTTTCTCCAACCCTTTCCAAAAAGGTTTTCTCTAGAGCAGGGGATATTGGCCAATTTATCTTGAACCCACTGCTCAAGGTCAGATGCATGTAGTCAGGCTATTCTGCAAGCAACTTGCAGACTGTTGAAGCTCTGCTGGATGACTCAAAAGATGAAAGATGCTCTTGTAAGAAATTTGGATGTATTCTGATTTTGCCTGATTAAGGCCTGGAATGCATCACGCTTGTCATTAGGAAGAATAGGTGCAAGGCTCTCCAGATCCCTGGAGATATCCTTGAAAAGGAAAAAGAATACCAAAAGGATTTCTATATGTGTTTTATTGACTACAGCAAGGTTTTTGAGTTTGTTATATATGAGAAACTCTGGGCCACGTTAAGAACCATGGGCATACCAGAACATCTGATAGTTCTCTTGCATAACCTTTACATTGATCAAGAAGCAACTGTTCGAATGGAACACAGAGAAACACAATGGTTTAAAATTAGCAAAGATGTATGACAAGACTACATACTTTCTCCCTAAGTGTTTAATTTATATGTCGAATAAATCATCAGAGAAGCAGGACTGTATGAAGACAACAGAGATGTGAAGATTGGTGGAAGACTCATCAACAACCTTAGCTGTGCTGATGATTTATTTATTTTATTTTTATTTATTTATTTAATGATATTTTTATACCGCCTTATCAAACAATCAAAGCGGTTTAACAAACAAGAAATATAAAAGCAGTGATAATATGAACATGTAGTAATGATAATTACATGTAAAGTAACATAGTGTGTTTTACAGAAAGATATAAAGCGCTATTTACATTGTGTACTATAATACAACGTGAGCTATAATACAGCTTACTAAATGATTGTTTTTCTCTTAAACATTGAATTAATTATTCAGTTAGACCATAATGCTCAATAAACAGGACAGTTTTTAGTTGCTTTCTAAAGTCTTTAAGGTCCTGAGCTGCTCTTAAATCATTTGGAAGAGAGTTCCAAATCTTTGGTGCCGCAAACGAGAATGCCCTTTCTGTTGTTTCTTTACGTGCTTTTCTAAAGTCAAGTGATGTGTTGACTCTATTGGTAGATCCTAATCTTCTAGGTCTTTTGCTGACGTCTGATTGAATGAGAGTAGCCAGACTGTTTGCAGAACAGTGATGTTTGATTTTGAAAATGTATATAGTGGTTTTATATTTTATACGATAAGCTATAGGTAGCCAATGTAGCTCCTTCATAATAGGAGTTATGTGTTCCTGGCTTGATAATCCGAAGATTATTCGAGCAGCAGTGTTTTGCGCGAGTTGCAAAGGTTTTAGTGACTGCTTATGAAGGCCAAGATATATAGGATTACAAAAATCAAATAATGGCGTGATTAAAGCTTGGCAGACGTTACGGAAGTGGGTTGTTTCGAGTAGTGGTCTTAATCTTCTAATAATCTTCATTCTGTAATATGCGCTCCTGATTGTCTTACTTATATGTGTTTTCAGATTCATTTCTCTGTCAAGGGTCACCCCAAGATATTTTACTTCAGATTTAATGGGAATAATAGAATCTTCTATCAAGATGTCAGGTGGAGGAGGGAAATCAGGGTTTCGAGATACAAATAAGGCCTCAGTTTTGTTGAAATTGATTTCCATGTTATTACATTTACACCAATCAGACATTTGTAGGAGACAATCTGTAATTCTAAGATAGTCAGGGTTATTGATTGACACAGGTGTAAATATCATTATATCATCTGCATAGATGGTGTACTTAATGTCATTCTTTGAAGGGATGTTGCAAATTGGTTGTATGTAGATATTGAATAAAAGGGAAGAGAGGGCAGAGCCCTGTGGAACTCCTTGTAAAACTCTTATGGGTTGAGATGCTTTGTCACCTATCTTTACTTGTAAGTGTCTCTCTGTAAGATATGACTGAAACCATTTTAATGTGGTACCATAAAGTCCGATCTCCTCTAATCTGTTTAGTAATCTTTTGTGATCCACAGAGTCAAATGCCGCGGAGATGTCGATAAAGATCATTATGATGCCTTTCTTAGAGTCATCTATGGTACGGAGTATATTGTTGAAAAGGTAAATCATTAGGGTTTCTACTCCGTGATTTGGCCGAAAACCATGTTGATTATCGTCTAAAGGAGCGTAAATATCAATATGATCTTGAAGTTGAAGCTGAACAGTTTTTTCAATAATCTTAGCTAAAAATGGGATACTAGATATTGGCCGATATGCGGCTGGGTTGTTCTTGTCTAAAGTAGTTTTTTTGGGGATTGGTCTGACAGATGCAAGTTTTAATTGCCCTGGCAATAGACCTTGAGTAAGTGAAATGTGCACCATGTGTTGTATAATGTGAAGGAAGCTTGATTTAGTGGCTTTGATCCATGATACTGGACAAGGATCAGAGGGAGAGGTGCTTGTATTTATTGTTGAAATGATATGGGCTAGTTGATCCTTTGATGGAGGCATGAATGAATCCCAAATCCTATTATGCGAGACTGAATTTTTGTTAATTATAATTTTTGATTCTCTTTTAGAATGAAATTTGTCTTTTAAATAATCCGCAAAACTCTGTGGCTCAATTATTACTTCACTTTCTGTTTTTTGTTCTTTTGTTAGTGTCTTCACAATTTCAAAAAGCTCTCTGGGCTTGTTGATGGCTGAATCAATTAAATTTGTGTGGTATTCTTTTTTGTGTGTTTAATGTGTTCATCATATTGCTTTAGCGTTGTTAAATATAGTTGTTTTATCTCTGTTGTATTGTGTTTTCTCCATTTACGCTCTATCCGTCTGAGTGCTCTTTTCATTTGACGTATTGCTATTGAATACCAAGGCTTGTGATGAAGTTTATTATTCCGTGGTTTTTTTGGTCTCGTGTCCGTTGCTCTGGCTGCGTTAGAAATAATACCACAATACTGGATGAAAGTGAAGATGATCTGAAATATTTGCTTCTCAAGATCAAGGAACAGTCTTAAAATAGGCCTGTACCTTAATGTAAAGAAGACAAAGATCCTGGACAACTAGCAAAATCAATAAGCTCATCATTGAAACAGTTGACAACTTTAACCTGCTTGGATCAATGAAGAAACAATAAGCAATCAAGAAATCAGATGACGCATCGCTCTTGGCAAAATAGAAACATAGAAATATGACGACAGAAAAAGACCACATGGCCTATCTAGTCTGTCCTTCCATAACAACTACAACAGTCCCTTTTTACCTTTAGAGATCCTCTGTGTTTGTCCCATGCTTTTTTGAATTCAGTTACTGTCCTCATCTCTACCACCTCCACTGGGAGACTATTCCACGGATCCACTACTCTTTCCGTAAAGAAATATTTCCGCATATCACTCCTGAATCTATCTCCCTTCAACCTCATCCCATGTCCCCTCGTAGCAGAGCTTGCTTTCAATTGAAAGAGGCTCTCTCCCTGAACATTTATGCCACGGAGGTATTTAAACATCTCAATCATATCACCTCTATCCCGCCTTTCCTCAAAGGTGTACATATTAAGATCCTTCAGTCTGTCCTCATATGCTTTATAATGAAGACCACTAATCACTTTAGTAGCCACCCTCTGCACCGACTCCATCCTGTTCACATCCAGAATTGCACACTATACTCCAAATGAGGTCGCACCAAAGACTTATACAGAGGCATTATCACCTCCTTTTTTCTGCTAGCCATTCCTCTCCGTATGCACCCAAGCATCCTTCTAGCTTTTGTCATCGCCTTTTCTACCTGTTTAGCTACTTTAAGATCATAAGACCCACCACGCCTAGGTCCCGCACTTCTTTAGTGGACAAAAGTACTTCACCCCCTATACTATATTGCTCCCTTGGATTGCTGCAGCCCAAATGCATGGCCTTACATTTTTTAACATTAAATCCCAGCTGCCAAATTCTAGCCCATTCTTCAAGCTTAGCTAGATCCCTCCTCATGTTATCTACCCCTTCCTGGGTGTCTACTCTATTGCAGATTTTGGTATCATCCGCAAAGAGGCAAACCTTACCTGAAAGCCCTTCCGCTATATCACTAACAGAGATGTTAAAAAGAATCGGACCAAGGACAGATCCCTGGGGCACACCACTGGTAACATCCTTCTCCTCAGAGTGAGCTCCATTTACTTGTACTCTTTGTCGCCTCCCACCCAATTTCTAACCCAAGCAGTAACTTTAGGGTCCATCCCTAGGGTGCTCAGTTTGTTTATAAGTCGCCTGTGAGGAACAGTGTCAAAGGCTTTACTGAAATCTAAATACACCACATCTAGGGCTCTCCATCGGTCCAACTCCCTGGTCACCCAGTCAAAGAAATCAATCATGGCTATGAAGGACCTAGGTAAGATTCTCAAGAACAGAGATGTTTCTCTCCATACAAATATTCAACTTGTCAAAGCCATTGTATTTTCAAACACATTATATGGATGTGAAAGTTGAACAGTGAAAAAAAAAAAAGAAGAAAATCTATTCCTTTGCATTATGGTGCTGGTGAAGAATACTGCATATACTATGAACTGCTTGAAGAACAAACCAGTCAGTGCTAGAGATCAAACCTAAGTTTTTCTTTAGAAGCTCAGATAACAAGACTTCAACTTTCATATTATGGACACATCATGCAAAGAGAGAAAGATCATTAGAGAAAGACATCATGCTTTGGAAGGTTGAAAGTCAACACAAAAGAGGAAGGCCAGCAATGAGATGGATCGATACAACAACATCAGTTATGGATGCCATTCTATCAACAATGAGCCACCTGACTGAAGACTGAAAACAGTTTAGGACAACTATCCAGAGGGTCACCATGAGTTTATTTATGTGAGTTTTACATACCGCTTTTTCATCATAATCAAGGCGGTTTACATATAACATTAAACAAACTTACAATGGTTTACATTGTACAAAGGTGATATTAACAATGCAGTAAAGTGGTATGAGCAAAACATAACTGAACAATAAATACAAACTTATTTACATGTGCACTGTAAGTGTTGTATGATGATGTTGAACATGTAATTTGATTAGAAACAATTTTCAGTGGTCTTATTTACAGATGCGGTGAGAGTTTTGCATAAGGATCATTGATATATGTGTTCTTGATGTTGAGACAGCTATATGAAGGCTTAGGTGAATTGCTTGTCATTATGTGGGGAAAGTGTAGTTATTCATAGCAGGAATCAGTTCTCACATATGGGCAATATTGGTACTGACGGAACCCGCGCGGAAGCATTTCCCCAGCTTTTAAAGAAAGCCTTTGGGAGATGCAACATGCATGAGTGGTCCCCTTCCCGCCCAAGGGTGCCATCTTGCCCAGTCAAATGACATAACAGACGGCAAAAAGACAAAGTAGTAACTCCAAGGGGAATTTTCCGCTGGCAGTACATCGGGTATTTAACCTTGCTGGGGCCCTTTTTCTTCCATGGTTTCTGCCAGCGGCTTTAAAAAGTGTGATCAGTGCTCGCGCATTATGTCCCTCACAGACTCACATGACTGCTGCCTCCTCTGTCACGGGCTGGACCTCAACCCCTTGGACTGCGGACTCTGTAAGAAGCTGTCTGCCAAGACTATCAAGAACCAGCAGCAGCAAGACAAGATCTTTCACAGATCGCACTCTGCCCTGGAGAATCCGGTGGCATCTCGCTCCAAGGCCCCATCTTTTTAGAGTCCGCAGTCCAAGGAGTCATGGTCTGGCCCGAGATATGGGACGCAGCAGCAGTCGTGTGAGTCTGTGAGGGTCCTGTTGTACTGCCAGAGGAAAAGGGGCATAAAATCCACGCAGAGGAATAAAACTAAAAGAAACTGTTCCGAGACACGATGCCAGGGCAAGCGAACTCGTAGACGGGAAAAGAACCGGTTGTGACCAGAGAAAGAAAAAAAACCTTTTAAGTAAGAAAACTCTACTTTTTCCGGTGGGCTCCACAGGAAAAGGAGTCTGGGCAAGATGGCACCCTTAGGCGGAAAGGGGACCACGCAGGTGTGGTTGCGTCTCCCAAAGGCTTTCTTTGAAAGCTGGAGAGATGCTTCCATGCAGGCTCCATCTGTGCTGATGTCACCCATATGCGAGGACGGACTTCCTGCTTGTTCACGGAGAACATCTTCTGCCCTACTATTTTATTTTGAAAATATTCCATGAACAGGTATGTTTTGAGTCTTTTCTGGAAGGTGAGTAGTTTGTGTATGTTTCTTAAGCTTTGAGGCAGAGAGTTCCAGTGGATTGGACCATAGAAAGTGAATGCCCTGTTGCTTGTTGACTGGTTTGTTTTCCTAAAACTGTAGGTATTACAAGAGAGTTTTTAGTATCATCTCTTCTTTGTCTTGATTCAGGCAGGATAGTTAATAACGTTTGAGTTGACAGTGACTCAACGGTACTTAACAACAACATATCAACACTTTACATGCATAAATCATGACTGAACACAGACTTCCGAGAATGCTCACTAATGGACTCAAGTGGTGAAGATTTTTGAGGGAGACTGATCAGTTTGCTTTGGTTTTGGCTCCAACATGTGGTGGTGTGAATCCACTTGGGTAGGATGTTAATGGAACATTCTGTGAAATGGTGGAATTGCGAGTTATAGCCTCCTTAAATTAATTGGCTAACAAAAAGTATAAACAAAAGCTCTGCCCCGTGCAAGTATGCACCAGTTTCCACCGCATGTCTTTTTAGGCGTTATCAAATTTTATAAGAGCTGTTTTAGGCATGAAAACATTTTATAAAACATTACTCGGAGTACACATTAGGAAGGTGTATTTGTTAGTGTGCAGTTTGTTTTTAATGGGTCAAACATTTTTTATGAATGCAAAATTGAATTAATGCAGGCACAAATTGATTTGTGTGTATTAAATAGTTCTAGCATGTGTTAAAACGATTAGTAAAGCAAAGATGAGAAACACTGGGAAAAGATGCTCAAAAATCAGGGAAAAATAGCCAAAATGAACTGAAAATTTTTGGCTCATCTCTATACTCACACATTTACATCTTCTTCAGAAGAAGTGTAAAAATGTGTGCATGGGACTTTGGTTGCCATTAGGGACAGATCCGAATGCCTCTCTCATAAAGGCACATTTGCATCTATGTTGCTTTGTAAAACAGACATGAAATACAGTTGTGGTCAAATCTAGGAGGACTACCAAAAGGGACTGCTTCTGCTGGAAAGTCATCTGCACTTGTAAGTGTTTACTTCTGGAAAATTCTCTAAATCTTGGGGAAAAGGGAATTCTTTGGGCTAAAACTGATAAATCTGTGTATTTTAGAATCCATTGTATTTGTTAACTCAGTCAGGGCCTAGTATCAGCAGAGAGCCTTTTGTTTAAATTTAAAACCCAGCAGAGAGCTTGGAGTTCAAATTTAAAACTCAGTCAGGGTCTAGTATCAGCAGAGACCTTTTAGGTTAAAAATGTAAAACCAGCAGAATTCTTAGTTTAAATTTAAAACTCAGTCAAGGCCTATTATCAGCACAGAGGTTTTAATTTAAATCAAATCAGAGTATAGCTTAGCAAAGAAGGAAGAATAGGGGAAATTATTATTTGAGTTGAAAGCAATAAATTGTTTCTAGATACCTTTACAAAGAAGCCTTCCACTTAGGAGGCAAGAGATATGGGAACTTGTTTTAAAATAGATGTTAAAGCCAAGTGAAAGATCAAAGGGGCAATCTGAAAGGCTCCATCTATCAAACCAAGGGCTGTGTGAATCTGGAAGCACAGGTCTGGGACCGGTGTAACAAGCCAGCCGTTACTAAGCGTTAGTTCCCTCTTGCTCACCCCAGGCATCATCTTAGCTTTATGAGCTCTTAAATTTATTAAAGGGGAAGGGTGGTCAAAGTCACTTTCAGGTTCAGTTGGAATAGATTAAGGCCATGAAGTTAATTAATCTTGAGATGAACAAAGTCCCTTAAAGATAATAGGTATAGTTGTATCAGTACAAAGAATAACAAAAATGGTAAAGGGAATGTAAGGATATCCCTTTGAGGAGAGGCTTAAAAGGTTAGTGCTCTTCAACTTGGAAAAGAGAAGGCAGAGGGGGTATATGATAGAGGTCTATAAATTAATGAATGGAAGGGAACGGGTAAATGTAAATTGGTTGTTTATGCCCTCAAAAAGTAGCAAAAGTAGAGGACCCATGATGAAGCTACAGTGCAACCCTTTTAAGACTATTAAGAGAAAATATTTTTTTACTCAATGCGTAATCAACGCTGGAATTCGTTACCAGAGGATGTAGTAAAAGCAGTTAGTGTAGCTGGGTTTAAAAAAGGTTTGGACAAGTTCCAGGAGGAAAGGTCCATAAACCATTATTAAAGAGGACCTGGGAAATCCACTGCTTGCCCCAAGACAAGTGTTGTGGGACCTGGCGTGCCTCTTTGGGAACCACCTGTCAGGTACTTCTGTACTGGATGGGACACTGTTAGAAAGAGGATACTGGGCTTGATGGACCTTAGTCTGTTCAAGTAAGACATTTCTTATGTTCTTATTTACAATGAAGTTTGAGATTTATCAAATTGAATTTCTTCATCTGTTGGTGATGAAGATGGATGGGGAGTTACATACACTCTATCGTAAGTTGGTGGATCGTAACAGTTTGTTACGGTTTCAAAGCTTTCATTCTTCTCATTTAAAGAAGGATCTACTGGTTGGACAATTTCTTTACTTGAAAAGAATTTGTTTATTAACTGAACAGTTCCTGGAGAAAGTCAGGGAGTAGCAGTTACGCTTATGTCAGCAAGGTTACCCAGAGTATGTCATTCGGCAAGCTTTCAGCAGAACCAGGAATGTGCAACGTGATCATCTATTGTTGTATAAAAAACATTCACAATGTGAGCACATGGTGTGCATTTTACCTTATATGCACGATGTTGGAAAGGTAGCTCAGTTGATTCAAACTCATTGGAATACATTGTCCATATGTCCGTAATTTAGTGAACTGCCTTTGATGGCTTTTTGCCATGTGCATAATATAGGTGAATGGCTTCAGCTTCCTTCATCTGAGCTTAATCAAGAAGATTATAGTATGAACTGTGCCATCATTGTCAATGGTGCAGTAAAACGCTTACAGGACCTACTTGGATTCGTCCTGGAACAAATAAAATATACTGAGATCATCATCACTCTACGTGCACATCTAGTTTTGTTATTTACATTATTATGTGTGCCTGTTCTAAAATATATGTGGCACATACCAAACGACAGATTAAAATACGGTTTACAGAGCACTATTAGCAAGCTTAATACTAGATCGGCTAAAGCCCCCCCTTGTAGCTCACTTTGAAGAGGTTGCTCATTCCAACAGTGATTTTACTTGGAGAGTGATTGATGTGGTGCCGCACCACTAGAAAGGTGGCAATCGTGAGCAGTTGCTCAATCTGTGATAACAACAGTGGATACATTGTTTGCAATCAGTGGCCCCCAGCTGGATTAAATCAGGAAATTGAATGGTTTACGATAAATGCACTGCCTCTGTCACTAATTAGGGTTTCAGCCTGGTAGTCCTACTATAAATTCTGATGTCATTTCCGTGTTCTTCAGCATGCTGGAAAGATGTTTTGATGGAGGGTTGCTGATTTTTTGTCAAAAAGGTTTGTGCTTTTGAAATTCTTCCCCTGAAGCAAGGCTTGTTGGAGCCTGAAAAATGAATTCATGTCAGGTATCTTCAGGCAGATAAGTTCTTAAATGATTTATCTTTGGGGTTTTGCTATATTTTTAAAGAAACCCCTTTTTTTGAAATTTTCTACAATTTGAAAGTCATGATTAAAATAAAATTTGCACATATATTTGGAGACCGGATGATGGTGCTATGGGCATGTGTTAGTGCTTGGTGCACTGCAAAAGACTCACTCTGAGGGTCTCTTTAGCAATTTGATTGATAACTTGACATTTAGTAGTGAAGAACCTTCTGGATAGGATTAATGGCACCCTTCACTAATATTTGGTTTCAAACCCTTGGCAGTGATGACAGCCTCCAAATGTTTCTTGCAGACATCTATAAGTTTCGTTCATCAGTCGGCTGGTACTTTCTCCCACTCTTCAACTGCAAATTGTTCCAGCTCATGAATATTTCCAGGATTCATTTTACCAATGGCATATTTCAGCTCTTTCCAAAGGTTCCCCATTGGCCTGAGATCAGCACTCATTGCTGGCCAGTTTAATACAGTCCATTTGTTCCTTTTTAACCATAAGAACATAAGATATGCCATACTGGGTCAGACCAAGGTCCATCAAGCCCAGTATCCCGTTTCCAACAGTGGCCAATCTAGGTCATACGTACCTAGCAGTATCCCCAAGAGATTGAGTCAAGCATTGATATCCTGGGTCCCTTTTTTATAATGGTTTATGGACCTTTCCTCCAGGAACTTGTCCAAACCTTTTTTAAACCCAGCTACACTAACAGCTCTTACTACATCCCCCGGTAACAAATTTCAGAGTGAAAAAATATTTTCTCTTATTTGTCTTAAATAGTTTACCCTGTAGCTTCATTACATGTCCCCTAGTCTTTCTATATTCTGATAGCGTAAACAATCAATCTACCTTTACCCGTTCCACTCCATTCATTAATTTATAGACCTCTATATGATATCTCCCCCTCAGCCGTCTCTTTTCCAGGTTGAACAGCCCTAACCTTTGTAGCCTCTCTTCATAGGAATAGCCTTCCGTCCCCTTTACCATTTTGGTGGCTCTTCTCTGTACCTTTTCTAATAATGCTATGTCCTTTTTAAGATACGGCGACCAGAATTGCACACAATATTCAAGGTGCAGTCGTACCATGGAACGATACAGAGGCATTATAATATCCTTTGTTTTATTTTCCATTCCTTTCCTTATGATACCTAGCATTCTATTTGCTCTCTAGGCCGCCGCTGCACACTGGGCGGAGGGTTTTAATATGTTATCCACGATGAGTCCTAAATCTTTTTCCTGGGTGGTGGTTCCCAATGTGGAACCTTACATTGTGTAACCATAGTGTGGGTTGTTCTTTCCTAGGTGCATAACTTTGTCCACATTAAATTTCATCTGCCATTTGAATGCCCCGTCTTCCAATTTATCCAGATCCTCCTGCAGTTTTCCACAGTCCTCTTGGGTTTTAACAACTTTAAACCATTCTTTTGTACTTTTGGATGAATATTTCAGGTCATTGTCCTGCTGGAGGACTCATGACCTTCGACCGAGACCTAGCTTTCTGACACTAGATACCATATTTCACTCCAAAATACCTTGGTAGTTTTCTGACTTCATGATTCCCATAATAAGTTTCAGGCCTCCAATTCCTGAGGCAGCAAAACAACCCCACAACATTATGAAACCTCCACCATATTTAACTGTAGGAAGGATGGGGTTTTTTATCATCTTATAAGCTTCATTTCTTTGCCTGTAACTGTATCACTGGTCTACACTACCAAAGAGCTCAGGTTTGGTTACATTTTTCCCAGAAGGACTGTAGTTTCCCAAGGTGGGTTTGGGCAAAGATCAGGCGTGCCTTTTTATGTCTGTCTTTCAGCAGTAGGGTCCTCCTTGGCCTTCGTCCATGAAGCTCTTCTTTGTTTACTGCATGGCATATGGTGTGGGTTGAAACCACTACTAAATTGCCCCAGGTCAGCCTCAACTCTTTGGATGTTGTATGTGGTGTTTTTCCAACAGTTCACACTGACCTTCAAAGACTATTTGGATTAATTTTCCTCTTCCTACCACATCCTGGGAGGTTCTTGAGTTCCATGAGCAGAAAACTTCTTAACACAGGAGTGGAGGAGTGGCCTAGTGGTTGTGGCAAGGTAATTCAGGCCGGAAGGTCGGGGGCTCAAATCCCACTAGAGGACAGCAACCTTGGGCCAGAAGGACTGGGGTTTCTAGTCCCACAGGTGCTCCTTGTGGTCTTGGGCAAGCCACTTAACCCTCCATAGCCCATGTTCCCTGTAAAATAGTTATCTCCAAGTTATAATGCCCTGTTCAATGTAATTTCAGTTTGTGCAATGTAAACTGCACTGATGCAGAATAGCGCGGTATATAAAAGAATGTAAATAAATAAATAAAATAAATAAACACTGCGAACTGTGGACAAAGGAATCCCAAGGTCTTTGGAGATGGCCTTGTATCCCTTTGAAGTTTGATGATAATGGCTTTTCTGACGATCTCAGTCAACTCTCATTTCTTTACCTTTGTGAAAATGGAACAGGGAGTGAATGTGGTAATTTTAAACAGAGCCATCATTCATTGGTTGATTCAAGTCATGTGAGCACTGACAATTGATCACAGGTGCATCTAATTTTACTACAATGGGAATGTGGTTCTTCTGTTCACACTGATTTGAATTGTTTATAAGGGTGCCAATAATCATGTCCTGGCAGTGTCCCAGTTTTTATACTATTTCCAACTATTTCCTTTTTAATTGGTCTTTTTTTTATTCTTTTATGTGTAAAATGTATGTGCATATATAGTCCAAAGCCATTTCACTGGCCAAAATGTTTTTTGAGATATTGGACATTAAGGGGTTGAGCAGCGAAGGTGCCAATAATGTTGATCACAGCTGTAGGTGCTTTTTGAGAATTTTTATTAAGTAGCCTGTTATAAAATCACCCCCATTTATGTCTAGTGCAAACTACTAGAGGAATATTTAAAGGCATTCTCATCACTGATCTGTGTGGAAACCTCTCAACATGGAGGTCAAGTAGATTGACTGAGGGTCTAAAGGCAACTGGATTCCTGTTCTTATATATAAATAAGTTTAAGTTTAATATATATTTGTATCCCAACAATCCTATGTCCTTGGGAGGTTCCAAAACACACACACAATCATAACAAAATACCATGCCAATTAAAACTAACAGAAATTTGAATTAATCACACTCATAAAACCAGATCATAGATGATAACATACAATTATTTTGAGTTTCTTGCAGTAGAGGGTTTTTTTTAAACAGATTTCAACTTTCTCCCTAAATCAAACATATTAGACATCTTCCCGAAGTTCAGTTGGCAAGGATATTATTTCAGACTAGCAAATTTTAACCAAGGGGCATGTACATCACACGTGAAAAGAGATCTCCCTTTCCCCAGCTATGCCAAGACTAACAACATGATCTAAGGCAGGCTTCCACAAACATTTCTTTGAATTTAGAAGCTAGCCCGAAAATTTATCAGCTAGATGCTGACACCTTTCTTCCAATCTGTTATCGCTATCAACGTTGAAAAATGGAGGGGAGGTGGGGAGGAGGGGGGTGAAGAAATCCTCTCCGAGGTCTACCATATCTCCTTTAAAACCTGATGTACTAAGGTTGCTTTCTCATTCCATGTTTAGTAAATCAGACCCTTAATGTAACACTGCAGGCCAATGGCAGAAATGCAGAGCCAGAGCACCCCTTCCCCATCCAGACTCCCTTTCTCGTTCCACCACCCTGTCATCAGCCAGTCTCTCACTTATCCCTCTTTTCCCCATCAATCCCCGTCCCCATCCCACCATCTCTCTCCTCTCCTAGCTAGCCCCTACCCCGCCCCATGTAGCCAATTATCACCACCTAAGAAGCTAGTCAGCCATGTCCCTACCCTCTCCCTCTATAAACAAACTACACCCCCCCTCCCCCCCCAGCTAACCTTCATCACCCAGGAAGCCAGTCAGTCATCCCCCACCAGTCTCTGGGTCTCAGGTTCTACTTTTCCTAAGTAAAAAAAAAAAAGAGAATAATGAGCATATTGAGGTAAAACCAAGTTGGATGATAGGTCAGTCATAAGGAAGTCCTCCGTTTCATTTTAATTTACCAGTCTTATGAATTCACATTTTTCAGAACTCAATAAAAGCTGAATCATTTAAAACTACCCAGCTCAAGCCCTCCAACTTATTGAACTAAGAGATACATCTGTCAGCCAAAATCTAACCATTGCTACATGTGAGAAGTTTGCAAGCGAGAGCAACTAAGGGGAAATTTGATGTTCAGAAACTCTTACGCTGGTCTCGTGATGCTTGAAATCCTGAGACCGGTACTAGAGTTCCTCCACTGCACGGCTTAAAAACTCAAACTGCATGGCTAAGACCCTAAGAGAATTACAGAGAATGAAGACGTTATGATTACTTGCGACATTCCTATTACTACAGATAAGAAACTGGATGCGAGGAAAGACGGCATAGTGGTAAAGGATAAAAATACCAGAACAGCATTTATAATAGAGGTGTCTGTTCAAGTGATTATTCTGTGAATCGCGTGGAGAGGCAAAAGATCCTGAAATACCAAGAAATGAGGTTAGAAACCAAGAAAATGTGGCAGAAACATATATAAATAAATGATGGGAAATATTTCTGTATTTAGCTGCATTTATATCCCGCTTTTCACCAGGTCAAAGCAGTTTAACAAAAAAGGGGAGTAGGGGGGACAATAATCAATTCGAAAGAGAAGGGGGGGGGGCTGTCACCATGAGGGCCAACATTGATGATCTGAACAAAGTAACATATTGGGAGCCACAGGCTTGATAAAGAAGAATTTCCAAGCACATCTTGACAAACTACCTATGCATGTTACATCTTACGAACGCCAGTAGGAGGCTCTCTTTGGCATGATTTTATTTATTTATTTATTTATTTATTTAACAGCTTTTATATACCGCACTTTTGATATCAGCGCGGTTTACATTTTAACAAATTTTGTACTTAAACATAAAACAAATGTTAAGTTTACAGAGAACAGGGAGTAAAAACATGGATAACAGGGATTAACAATTAACAGAATCTTTTAATAATTTACAATAGGTTCTTAAATGCTCGAGCTCTAAAGGTAGGGTTTGTGAGGCTTGGTCTAGATCGAGTGGTAAGGTTTCGGGAGCTTATTTGACTAGCCGTGATCAAAGGTCTGTGTGGGAGGGGGGTCAGTATATTGTGAGAAGTGTTGTAGGAAGAGGTGTTTTTATGGATTTTCTGAACTGGGACAGGTCTTTTTGTGATCTAATACTAGGTGGAAGCGTGTTCCAGCATCTAGGGGCGAAGGAAGAGAATGCTCTTAAAGTGGTTGTTTGAGTGAGTTTTTTGCTGTCATTTGGGACTGTTAGCATGTTCTCTGTTACAGAACGTCTAGATCTGGTGTTCTGTGTGTGTTGGAGGAGATCAGATAAGGAGGATGATGAGATATGGTGGAATGCTTTGAAGGTCAGGATGAGAGCTTTGTATAAAGTCCTGCAAGTTAGTGGGAGCCAGTGGAGGTCAAATAGGATGGGAGTAATATGTTGGCTTTTTAGGGATCCATGAAGAACTCTGGCCGCTGTATTCATGGCCAATTGAAGCGGGTTTAGAGTGCTCTTGGGCAGGCCATGAAGAACGATATTTGCATAGTCAAAATGAGGAGTGACTAATGCCTGGAAGATTGTGCGGAAGTCAGATGGTTCAAGCATAGGTCTGAGGTGTTGAAGAGTCCTAATTTTGTAGTAAATGGCTTTTACAGTATTTTTTATGTGATCTTTGAATTCAAGTCGCTGGTCAAGTATAACACCCAGATAACGTATTGAGGTTTTGAGTGGTAGATCAGCATCTCGTGTTCTTAGCGTTGGTGGGGGAGAGAAGTCTTTGTTTCTAGTGACAATCAGGACTTCGGTTTTTTAAAATTGATTCTGAGGTTTTGTGAGAGTAGCCAATCTGATATCGAGTTGAAACAGGTGATTAGTGTAGTGTAGTCAGGTTTTAGTACATTAATTGGAGTGAATAAGAGCACGTCATCTGCGTAGATAAGACATGATATTCCGAAAGAGCGGGAGATGTTGCAGAGAGGTTGCATATAGATGTTAAACAGAAGGGCTGAAAGGGAGGAACCTTGCGGGACTCCTTGCTTCTGATGAAAAGGTTGAGATGTGGTATCACCAGTCCGTACTTGTTGCCAGCGCTCTTCTAGGTAAGATCTGCACCAATTCAGTGCCGTCCCTTGAATTCCTTTTTCGTGAAGCCTGGTGAGTAGTTGGTTGTGGTCAACAGAATCAAAAGCTGCTGCTATGTCTAGGAAGATCATAGCGACTCCATTTCTGATATTGTCTGTTGTATTAATGAGTGTGTTCAATAGGGAAGTTAGGAGGGTTTCAACTCCGTGGGCTTCCCTGAAGCCATGTTGGTTTGGATCTAGTGGGGCTTCGGAATCAATGTGTTGTTGAATTTGTCTGAGAACGACTTTTTCTAGGATCTTGGCTAATAAAGGAATGCTTGAAATTGGGCGATAGGAGTCTTCCTTTTTCGGATCCAGTTTGTTGTTCTTCAGTAGGGGACGGATGGAGGTGTGCTTGAGAGCTGTTGGAAATATCCCGGATCTAAGGGACTGGTCAGCTAAGGCTGATATGTATGGGCTAAGTTCTGTTTTCAGTGATTTGATCCAGAAGGCTGGACATGGATCATTTGGAGCGGTGGTGGCGTTGATAGATGTAATAATTTCTTCAATAGACTTTGGAGTTGGAGATGAGAAATTATTGAGTATGAATTGGACGTTGGGGGGTTGCTTGGTTACACTTGTGGTTGCTTCAGTGATCTTGATTGCCTTGGATTGGATGTAATCAGCATATAGTTGTGGGTGTATATATTCCTGTTGTGGTGAGGGAGGTTCAGTAGTTAGGGATTTTACTATTTGGAAGAGATCTCTTGGTTTGTTGAGGGAATGGCTAAGTAGCTTTGTATGTACACCGAGCATTTGGAAGACTGAGATCACAGTCCACATACCCTGGCTTAGAAGTGAGTTCACAACTGTCATGGTACAGTATACGCAAAACTAACCCATTTGGAGAAACTACCCCTAAGACATCAGCCCAAGATAGTTTAGCATGGGAAAGCTTGGTTGTGTGGCTGGTTGTAAATCCAAGCTCTGCTCATCAGTTTTGAGGGATCTCTTCTATTATAAGATTCATAGTAGCAGCATACCTACAGGTATTTACTAAATTTTTAACTAGTAACACTACATCAGAAGTGAAATAATCAGAATGTTGAAACAGAAGAATATTGATTTATTTTGCAAAATATGCTACATAAAACATCTTAGTGCTGTTTCAAAGAAAGGGCGGGACTAACTTTCAAAGTCTGACTCCCTTTGCCACCATCCTGAGTGTTTGTCATCGGACATGTTTTACTGCTCTTTAGATTTGTTTTTGGCATAAAACAACTTCTAAGTGCTTCCTTGTGCCTGAAAGACATTGCACAGAGTAGTATTAGCCCTCAGAGCATACCTTCCCTACCGCGGCTGCGCTAGAGGAAGGTGGGATTCCTTGTGCTAGCTGTACTCGCTTTTGTAAGTCACTAGTGCACAGTGGAAGTGATTTACTATTGCTCCGTCACCTTTAGATCTCTTCCTGCTTGGCCTCAGGTTTTCTGGGCAGGTTGCTGCTGTCATCGCTATTAACCCTATGGAAATTCTGGCCTTCTTCCCCTGGCTCAGTCACAAATGTCTGTTCACTGTTGTGCAGGTGGTGGTGGGAAACAGTGAGAAGAGCTATTGGAAAGAGTCCTGATAGCTGCTGCCACAACCGGTTTATGCGTAGCACCTAAAGGGAGGGACTTTAAAGCTTTTTAAACAAACACTGAAGGAAATGATGTAAGGAAATCCCAGGTGCCAGTTAGTAATTTCTAGTAGCCATGGCAACCTGGAACCTGGGATTTGGTCAAGCTCTGATCTAAGGCATATTCTGTTTATAATCTTTTAGGTATTTAATCCCACCAGCATATTTTGTTTGCTTTCTCTCTTGTGGCACATATTGAATTGCCTTTACATAAAGCATAGCTACTCACCTGTAACAGGTGATCTCTGGGAACAGCAGGAATTTAGTCTTACCGACGGAGCCTGAGCGGGAACGCTCCCCAGCATCCAATTAGAAAGCTTTTGGGAGCATCCCACAGCGCCTGCGTGCTGCCTTCTCGCCTTTCCCAACTGCCTCTCTCCAGTTGAGTTTTAAAGCTGAGACAAAGAGAGAGAGAGGGAAAGGGAAAGAGATAGATATAAAGATACAACTCCTAGGGGAGGTGGGTGGGTTGTGAAGACTAAATTCCTGCTGTTCCCGGAGATCACCGGTTACAGGTGACTAACTATGCTATCTCCAGGAACAAGCAGGAATGTAGTCTTCACATATGGGGACTCCCTAGCTTTAGATGCCAGGGAGAGACCCCAGAAGTTCTGTGTCCCTGTGAAAGGGCTCCACTTCCCCCCATGGATCTCTGGCATCCAACCAGGGATGGCGGGTAGGAGTTGACTAAGTATGGAACCGGTGTTGGAGAACAGCCTGACCAAACAAGGCATCCCGGCGGGAGTCCTTGTCCAAGCAGTAATGGGCTGTGAAGGTATGAACCGAGGCTAAAGTGGCTGCTCAACAGATGTCGTCGATAGACACAGAGTGTAGCTGAGCCATTGAAGCTGCCATGGCTCTCACATTGTGAGCTGTGACATGGCCCTCCAGAGGAAGGTTCTTACTCTGATAGGCAAAGGAAATACACTGTGCGATCCAGTTGGATAGTGTTCTTTTGGAGACTGGAAGTCCCAAATGAGAAGGATCAAAAGCAACAAAGAGTTGAGAGGACTTTCTATGCTGCTGTGTTCTTTGCAAGTAAAAGGCTAAAGCTCTTTTACAGTCCAAAGTATGAAGATTCCTTTCTGCATTTGATGCATGAGGTCTTGGAAAGAACACAGGCAGGTAGACCGCTTGGTTAAGATGAAAAGGCGAGACCACCTTTGGCATAAAGTGTGAATGAGTCCTAAGGACTACCTTGTCATGATGGAACCTTGTATAAGGTGGATCAGCCACTAGCGCCTGCAATTCACTGATGCGATGTGTTGATGTGATTGCAATGAGAAAGATAGCTTTCCAAGAAAGGAATTTCAATGAGGTAGTAGCTAAAGGTTCGAAAGGTGGCTTCATGAGCTGACCAAGAACCAGGTTTAAGACCCATGCCACTGGTGGTGGCCTAATGGGAGGCTTAGTTAGAAGGCCTCACATAAATCTTGCTATAAGAGGATGTGAGGAATAGGTTGTCCATTTAAGGCTTAAAAAAAGCTGCAATAGCACTCAAATGGACTCTTACTGAGTTAGTCTTAAGTCCTGCATTGGATAAATGAAGGAGATACTCTAGTAATGATTCCAGAGGCATCGCAAGGGGGTTAAGACCCTTCTGTGAACACCATATGGTAAACCTTTTCCACGTAAAAGCATAAGAGCATCTAGTGGAAGGCTTCCTGGAAGCATAAAGGACATCCTTTACTTGCTGAGGGAGGTTAAGATCCTGAAGATCTAGGCCTTCAGCAACCAAGCCCTGAGATGCAGTGATTGGGGATTGGGATGCCATAACATTCCCTCCACCTGAGACAGGAGATGTGGAGCAGACCCCAATTCCAGAGAGGGAGCTTGAGAGAGATGTAGAAGCAGAGGGTACCACACTTGCTGTGGCCAATGTGGAGCTATGAGAATCATAAGGCCTCTGTCTCTCTGAAGCTTGAACAGGGTTTTGGGAATCAGGGGAATGGGTGGAAAGGCATAAAGGAAGTCTTGCCCCCAATGAAGGAGGAAAGCATCCCTGGCCTGAGAGCCCTGAGCCGGAATTCTGGAACAGAACCGGGGAAGTTTGGCATTCAACGGACTTGCAAAGAGGTCTATGTCCGGGGTTCCCCAAATTTGAAAAATCTTGGCCACCTGGTCTGCATGTAGAGACCATTCGTGTGGAAGCAGGACTCGACTGAGTCTGCCTGCCCAAGAGTTTTGGATACCTGGAAGATATACTGCCAGGAGATGAATCTGATGCTCTCTGGCGAGGGCCCATAGTCGCAAAGCTTCATTGCAAAGCGACAGAGAGCCTGTTCCCCCCTGCTTGTTCACATAGAACATGGCTACTTGATTGTCCGTGTGAATGAGGACTGTCTTGTAGCTGAGCAGAGTGTGGAACGCTCAAAGAGCAAGGAAGATTACTCTGAGCTCCAGAAGATTGATGTGTAGATGAGTCTCCTGTGGGGTCCAGGTGCCTTGGGTGGAGAGGTCTTGCAGATGAGCTCCCCAACCCACTGGTGAAGCATCTGTTGTAAGAGTTGCTTGGGGTGAAGGTTGTTGAAATGGGGACCCCAGCAACAGGTTTTGAGTGGACTGCCACCATTGGGACGGACAAAATAAGGCGATTTGTGTTTGCTATTTTGTCTGACAGGCATCCTGATGCCTGGGTCCATTGAGTGGATAAAGTCCACTGGGCTGCTCTCATATGAAGGCGAGCATAAGGGACCACATGTACGGTAGAAGCCATGTGGCCTAGTAGCTGTAACATTTCTCGAGCCGTGAGATGCGACTTCAGCACTGCTTGAGAAGCTAACTGCACCATGCGAAGGCAACGGGCCTGGGGGAGACAGGCCCTTGCCTTTTTGGTATCCAGCAAAGCTGCTATGAACTCTAGAGACTGAGTTGGAGTTAGACTGGATTTTGGGATGTTTATGACCAGACCCAAATACTGAAGGATACGCATTGTGCAAAATAGAGAAGTTCTGGCCTCTGACTCTGTTGGGGCTCGAATGAGCCAGTCGTCTAAGTAAGGGAAGACGAATATTCCTAGAGTGCGAAGAAATGCTGCTACCACAGCCATGCATTTCGTGAACACCTTGGTGCTGAGGCCAGGCCAAAAGGAAGCACCCTGTATTGGTAGTGCTTCCCCTGAAAAAGGAACCGAAGGAATTTTCTGTGAGTTGGATGGATGAGAACATGAGTGTACGCATCCTTGAGATCTAGAGAACAAAGCCAATCCTGACTCTGAAGGTATGGCAGCAGGGTTCCCAGAGAAACCATCTTGAATTTCTCCTTGACCAGGAATTTGTTCAATTCTCTGAGATCCAAAATTGGTTTGTGTCCTCCTGTTTTCTTTGGGATAAGGAAATAGGGGGAGTAAAACCCTGTACCCTGTTGAAGAACGGGTACCTCTTCTATTGCCCCTTGGGCAAGAAGCATGGTGACCTCTTGAACTAACAGGTTGAAGACAGAGGTCTGAGAATTTAACTGTCTTACCATTGTAGGAGGGGGCAAGCAGAGGAATTAAAGCTTGTACCCCTCCTTTATAATGGAAAGAGTCCAATGCTCTGCTGTTATTTGCCCCCATCTGGGGGCAAATTGGCACAACCTTCCTGGAATGGTGGAAGGTTCTGGTCCACTGAGGGCCAGGAAGGCTAAGTTCTCTAGATGGAAGTCAAAGGCCTTGTGGAGGCTTAGACTGCTGAGACAGTTGAGGCTTAGCAGTCTTTGCTTTCCTTTGTTTAGTTGGTTGCTGAGTCTTCCAAACAGGCTGACCTGCAGAACGTCCCTGCTGATAAGAGGGATAAAACCTTTTCTTTTTGGAAAATAATGTTTTTTTGAAAGGTTTCTTTCTGGCAGGATCAGCTGTGGCTTTGGATAACCTATCCAAAGTGGAATTATCAGCATCCAACTCATTGGCCTTTTCTTGCCAATTTTTGCCGAATAGATTCTCACCTGCACAAGGAATATTGCCCAGTTTGTCCTGCACCCAGAGCTCCAAATCAGATTCCTGGAGCCAGGCAATTCTACGTGCACCTATGGCAATGGCAGAGGTTCTGCTTATGCACTAAAACAGTCAAAAGCTGCATGATTAACAAATTTAGAAACATCCTGGGCATGTTTAACCAGTGTGAGAAAATCCTGCCTCTTATCCTCAGGAAGAAGAGGGCTCAAAACTTCTAAATCCCCTGTGACTTCCTTAAGGAACATTCCCATATACAAAATATAGGAACTGATCCTGGCAGAAAGCATGGAAGCCTGGAAGGTACGACATCCAAAGTTCTACACTCACGTCCTGGAGGATTAGAGGCATGCCTCTTTGCACTCTTGATCCTTCTCATAGCTGACTCCACTATAATAGAGTGGTGAGGCAGCTGAGTTTTCTGGAAACCAGGACAGGGAGGAACCAGATACATGGTATCCAGTCGACAGGAGTGAGGTGAGGTTGTCAGGGGGGTTTCCCACATTCTTAACCCTTTGAAGGCCTACTTTAAATTTTTAATCCACATTCCGCAGCCGGGTTAATTTTTGCATATTTCAGGAAAATTGTACCCATCTTATTCAATATGTTCTAATGATTTTCCTTCTGCTATGGTCATGTATATATACCATTTGATAGGACTATTTAGTCAGAATTTTGGATCCCAAGAGTTTTGGGCTCGGCCTGGAAAGGGTTAACATGAGATCATGTAAGATCTCATGGATAGGCAAGGTAGCTGCCTCCTTAGGATCTTTGGGATATTGGAGAATCTCCAACTCCTTTGCCCTGGGCTCTGTCTCAGGAGCTGCAGCAATGGACAGACCTCAAGCCACCTCCCTGATAAAATCCTGAAAGGAGATATCGTCTGGAGGAGACATCCTACGTTTGGGAGAGGAAGGCTCCTCAGGGAGAAGTATCCCGGTACCGACAGAACTGCCAGAATCCTCCAAATCCTCTGAGGATTTGAAGTACCTTCTGTCCGGATGCTCCTGTAGAGCACGATACCAGTACCCACCGAAGTCGGCACTGGGGGGGAATCGGTACCGGGGGGGGGGGGGGGGGCATGGCTTGACTGGGTGCCGGTAATGCAGACACCGATGTCGATGCCATCGGTACCAGTACCGATACCAATTCTGGTGCCGGAGCCGGTACCGGTTGAACTGTCTGACGCGGTTCCGAGGGCATCGATGCCGCAAGGAGAGCCGCCAGACTGCGTTCAATAGCCAGGAACCTCTGGTCTATCGACACTGCTGATGCCTGGGTGTCGGTACCGGAGAATATCGCCGGTACCCCAGAGCATGGCACCAGTATTTCTGCCGAGGTTGAGGCCTCGAGAACATCCTGGAGCCCCGATAATGCTTTGGAAGCCTAAGCTTCCCGCCGGGGCAATTTTGCTGGTACAGAACCCCCAAGGGCAATACCAGAGGCATCTCGATGCTTAGAAGGAGATCTACCCTTTGAGGACCGGCTGGACTTATGTTTAGTTACCTGAGATCCATGGGAAGAAGACGAAGCCCTGGACGACGTCGATGCCACAGAGGCTGCATCGGAGGGAAAAAGAGTGCTAAGCTTAGCAGCCCGGTTCTGTCGACCCCTCTTGGACATCATGGCACCAGCCATACACTCAGAAATGGAGTGGTCAGGACCTAAACATTTAAGATACCACTCATGGGTGTCAGTGACGGATATGGTACCGCCACACTTGGTGCACTTCTTAAAACCCGAAGCGGGTTTTTCCATAATGGAGGAAACTTTGGGCCTAAGGTCCAAAATGGCGCATGCACCCGGGAAGAAAAGTTTGAAAAAGAATAGAATTTTTTTTTTTTTAAAAAGAAAGAAAGAAAGAAAAGAGAACCGGCAGTACAGGTATAGCGTCGGGGAAGGCAGACGCGACCACAAAAAAGAATGAATAAGGAAAACTTTTCTGTGGTGACAGGAACAACGACCTGCTGGCTCCGCGGAAAACGAAGAACTGGAGAGAGGCAGTTGGGAAAGGTGGGAAGGCAGCACGCAGGCGCTGTGGTATGCTCCCAAAAGCTTTCTAATTGGATGCTGGGGAGCGTTCCCGCGCAGGCTCCGTCGGTACTGACGATACCCATATGTGAAGACTACATTCCTGCTTGTTCCTGGAGATTCTGTTATACCCCACATCCCTCTCCCACTCTTGCTTACATTTAGTAAGACTACCACTGTCTGTGGCCCTCTGAACTAAGATCTTTAAACTAAAATGACATGAATTTATTGCAGTATAAGCCTCTGTCCTTGCAAGTTACCTGTATGGGGACACTGGAAAGACCTGCTATTCTTCATTCCAGCTATGTGTGGAGAGCCAGGCATCCAGGTCTCCTTAGTGCTGAGAACTGCTTTTGATGACCTTTGCATATGCAACATAGTATGGAACCAGGCTAAACTGTTATTGGGACTCAGACCATCTTCAGCTGCATCCTGTCTCTCATCATGGGTCAGGCCCAGATTTATGCACAGGCAACAGCGGCACTTGCCTCCAGCTCCAAGATTTAGAAAGCCTTTTGAAGTCCATCCCTCCTGCCGAGAATGCTATTTATTTATTTGTTTGTTTGTTGAATTAACTTTTGTATCGCTACACTTCCAATCAAATCGGATCAGTGTGGTTAACAATAATAAAAAAACATACATAATAAGAAAACAATACAAGAACTCAGAAAATTTAAAAGGGGAATAGCCAAACTTTCAATCTTTTCCTAAATAAAACAGATGAAACAGATTTCTTACTAACAATCCTCCTACTCGATGGAAAAAGGAGAGTTTGCGCTTCTGAGACATTTAGACATTGTTCCCAATAATGGTAAGAAAAGACTCTTAAAATGAACAGGAATATAGTCATTAAGAAAACCTGTACAAACAACACATAAAACTTAAACCATGTCCTCTCCAAAATCCTAAGCCAATGAAACTTTCTAAATAAAGGAGAAACAGAAGTAAATTTAGACACCTAGATGCTGTATTCTGACATACTTGCAACCTTCTAAGCTGTTGCTGAGAACAGCTAATGAAAACTAAGTTACTGTAATCCAAAAACGCCAGCACCGTACTTTGCACCAACAGCCGTAAAAACTGAAAGGCAAAATAAGGGCGAAGCCGTCTAAGACATCTGGAAAAAAGATCTAGAAATAACTGAACATGCATCCTCGGCGATAAATCATCATCCAGCAAAACTCCTAACACCCGCAACACTGGTTCCCTAAGAAGATTCAATTGGCCAATTGCCGTCAACAATGGACCCAGAATCGATCTGCCATTATTGAAATAGAGCACCTTTGTTTTAGCTACATTTAGTTGAAGACAAAAGAACTGCACCCACCCATACAATAATAAAATCATGCCATTCGGCTGGGAGAAATAATCTGTAAAATTCCCAGGGAAAGAAACCAATAATGAAATATCATCCACATAAACATAATACTTTACATAAACACTAGCCAATATCCAACCCAAAGAGATCATCAATATATTAAACACTGGTGACAAAGGTGATCCCTGATGAGCCCCACAATCCGATTTCCATGACCTTGAGCGTTCAGCATTAAGTTCAAGGCAATACATACGATTACGCAGAAAACCCGCAAACCTCTCAGGGACCACCCCCAACAGCCAGATAATCAAGAACCACCAGCATCTTATGATCAGCCACATCAAAGGCCGCACTCAAATCAAACTGCAACACCACTGCTACCTGCCTCCTAGTCAATACACTATTAATCTCTGAAACAAGAACAGCCAATAACAATTCCATATTATGGGATTTTCCAAGCCAAATTGTGAAGAATGTAAACAATCATAATTTTCCAGATATCGGCTAAACTGACTAGCAACCAAGGCTTCATATACCTTCGCTATTAACAGAATATTAGCTAGAGGGTGAAAATTTGAAACCTCAGTCAAACTAGCTGTGACATCTTTCGGAATAGGGATTAAAATAATCTCACCTATTTCTTCAGGATAACAACCCTCAGCCAATAAAGTAGTAATAAGCTCATAAAGCCAGAGTTTAAATAAAAATGGAGCAGAATGAAATATAGAAGGTGGACAGTAATCAGCATAAGAAAAGGTTTTAGTGCACTTCACAAAACAGAGACCAAATTCCTTAAAGGATGGAACCCTAAAGGTATCCCAACAATGAGCCACAGGACAAGAGGCTCCCTCCGCACACCCCAGAATTAGCATAAACACATTCTCTATATCTGACTTCACCATGGCAAAATTACTTCGTATCTTCTGAACCTTACCCTGGAAAAAAAATCGGCTAATTGTTGGTTGGGGTCCCAAAGAGGGAGCTGATAAACCTTTCATTTTTCCAGAGGAGTATAGAAGATAACTTAACCACCACCATGATTGAAAAGGTGCCTAAAGAAGCAGAGATTCATAATACTGCTTTTGGGCCTGATACATCACAACTTTATATCTTTGATACCTCCGTTTCCATAAACATTTATCCCGATCCCCCCTGGATTTCCTCCATCTAAATTCCAACCTCCTGCGTTCCCTCTAAAGTTCCGTAAGATCTTGTGAGAACTAAGGAGCATTCCTCAAACGTTCACAATTCCGCTTAAGAACAAACGGGGATAAATCATTCAAAACAGCCTGTGAGATATCTTACCACTCTGCCAAAGATTCTCAAGGTTCCACTTTTAAATCCAACATTCCTTTCGCCTCAACCTTCCAGCAATAAAATTCTGGCATAACATATTTATGCATCTTTATTTATTTATTTATTTACATTCTCTTATATACCGCGCTATTCTGCATCAGTGCAGTTTACATTGAACAAACTGAAATTACATTGAACAGGGCATTATAACTTGGAGATAACTATTTTACAGGGAACATGGGCTATGGAGGGTTAAGTGGCTTGCCCAAGACCACAAGGAGCACCTGTGGGACTAGAAACCCCAGTCCTTCCAGCCCAAGGTTGCTGTCCTCTAGTGGGATTTGAACCCCCGACCTTCCGGCCTGAAGTACCTTGCCCCAACCACTAGGCCACTCCTCCACTCCACTTTACATATTCAGAAGAGGAACAGGGTAATTTACCATAAGAGGGAACATGGAGCGTAAACTCAACCAAATAGTGATCTCACCAAATTAATGGAACCATTTGCACATTTGTAAGAGAATAACCTGACAGTGTTCAAACAGGGGAATATCCATCTCGTCCAAATGTAGATGAATATCTCCTAACAATATACAATTATGAAATGACAGAGTCCAGGATACTAATAAATCTAAATAAATATCAGAAATCCTAGATCAACAACACGGCGAATGGTACACTAAAATAAAAATACATTTCTCCACTAGATCCCCTAAGGAAGCTCACAACAAAAGGCCTCTAAATCTGATGACAAAATAGTATCCACTACTCTAAGATGATAAAAAGAGACTTATATAACAATAAAATCCCACCCCCCATCCACCCAATCCTAGGGACATTAAGAAATTTATACCCCGGAGGACATACCTCATACAGCAAAGGATCATTCTCCGATCGCAGACAGGATTCAGTAATAAACAAGAATCCTGGATCCTTTTCAATCCAAAGGTCTCTAATCAGAGATACCTTATTACAAATTGAACGAGCATTTATATTCAGACAGGGGACAGGAACATCTTCTAAAAGGTAAACGACACAAACAAGCACAAAGTAGAGGCCAGTTGTCTAATTTGCGGCCTCTCTATATCATAAAATCTATGCTTCCTAACTCTTGAAACACGGACCTCAATAGGAGGAACTGAACTATAACTCAGTTATATAAAAATTGTTGGTCATAAAAATAAACCCTCTCATATCCTAAGAACCCAGAAGAGACCCCAGAGCTACAATAATAATATGCCTCAATCCTACCAATAACCATGTAATGTAATAACAATAAGACCAAGAAGAACTAGCCCATCCTGACTTTGCAAATAACATCAAAACCATAAAGGCTACAACTAGCCCACATACAACACACACACCCAGGTACTGAGAAACAATCACCTACACACTCAACCAAATCAAACCCCTCCATGTTCCCACCCGACAACAAACTGCTGTTCAAGAGCGTTCCAAGTGGTATGCTAAGTGGCATGCCCTTTGACCATGCCCCGTCAGGCGAGACTTACCTGAAGGGCTTGGGATTTTAAACGGTGGGAAAGCACAGTTACTTACCTGTAACAGGTGATCTCTGGGAACAGCAGGAATTAGTCTTCACATATGGGTACGTCGGTACCGACGGAGCCTGCACGGGAATGCTCCCCAGCATCCAATCAGAAAGCTTTGGGAGCATCCCTCGCGCCTGCGCGCTGACTTCCCGCCTTTCCCACTGCCTCTCCTCAGTTGAGTTTCATAGCTGAGACAGAAGGAGAGAAAGAGGAAAGGAGATAGATAGATACAACTCCTAGGGGAGGTGGGTGGGTTGTGAAGACTAATTCCTGCTGTTCCCAGAGATCACCTGTTACAGGTAAGTAACTGTGCTATCTCCAGGAACAAGCAGGAATGAGTCTTCACATATGGGGACTCCCTAGCTGTGGGTGCCAGGGGAGATCCCATAAAATGCGTATCCCTGGAACAGGACGGCATTTCCCAAACCTGGATCCCCGGCATCCCCTGAGGGATTGGGGGTAGGAGTTGAATAGAGAAGAGCTGTAGAGGAACAGCGAATCTAAAGACTACAGAGAAAAAGAGTCTTTAGAATGTATGTCAAGTATCATTAAAATATTTAATGAACTAGTACAATATAGAGCTTACCTACTGTATTGTAGGAAGTAGAACTGTGATGGAGTGTACTGTAGATGCAGTAGCGGAATCCTCAAGGTAACTTCACAGCAGTGAGGATGAAGTTCCAAACCTGGAATGGGCAGGCGACCCAGGTGTCAACTGAGGTAGGAGAGGAACGGCAGGTCTTCAATGGAAAGCTTTATGGGAAAAAGCTGAAAACTCTTTTAGGTACAGAGTTATTAACATTGAGGACTAAAAGAAGACGACTGACCGATCTGGAGAATTAGCCCAGTCCTGAAGGGAAGAGGGGGTATGGAAAAAAGCCCCTATTCCCAGGGAGAACAGAAGTGTACTCAGAAATACTGAAGATGTACACTGTCTTTCCTAGCTGGTAAGAGATAGGAAGACATTGAAGTTTGATACTTCATAGACAGGGAGATCTATAACAAAAATAGAAGCTGTTGACATCACAGCAATAATTGTGTGTATAACCGCTCCCACTTGCTGAGCCGTATGAGAATAGGCAAGCGGACTGTCTGGACCCCTTAAGAAGGGATAGGCTTTATAGCACAGACAGTTAGGGAGATAGCTGGTAATACTTAGCGTCCTATGGACATCTCCCAATGGGTGGGTATATATATATATATGGAGAGACATACATATCTATATATATGTGCATGTATGTCTAGATATGTGTGATTATATATATATATATATATATATATATATATATATATATATATATATATATATATATATATATATATATATATATATATATATAGGCATGACTTATGCCCACACAGACTACAGAAATATGTATGTATAGGACATATACATACATGAATATAAGTCTGAGGATACATGCCTGCAACTGAGCCCCACAAAAACATTCACATGGGGAATGTGATGGGAGAAGATTCATCTAATAATGAGGGGGTAAAAACCACCTGAAGATATATAGAGAATCTATTTCTGCGGTGCAGGAATGTAGTTCAATGGAATAACCAGTATGGTTGCGTGAAAGAACAGAGGATAATAGCAATCTGGCAAGAGCACGTCAGGAGTACTTTGGGACTCTGACATGTCCAAAGGACAAAAAAAAAACGCATAGACTAAGACACCAGGATGACCCAGCCAAGGGACACAGGGTTATCATGTACAGTAAGAGAGTATGCGTTGTCCAAGTGGAGCAGAAAAACATAATGCCAAGCTGTAAGGAAAAAAGGGGTAGATTCCTGCAAGATTGGGAACTCCTTGGACATTCACGCCATGGAATGATTATATAAGCTTTTTCTACTATATGGAAAAAACCCTCAGAGACAAAGTTCAATGCTCTGTAGCAAGGGCCCATAGTAGAAAGCTTCTCTGAAGATTGCAGAGAGCATTGTGCAGGAGAATTATAAAATAAAACTGACAGAAGTCAGGTGTGTTGCCACATCCTAGGAAAGGATATGGCTAGAAAAAGATAACCTGCAGAGAGTAGTATTATGCAAGATAGTTGAAAGTAGCTTGCAATGAGCATTAAAGTAATCACTGGAACTCCTGCATACACAGCAAGTGAACAAAACAGCAGAGGGGATTCTCCTGTATAAAAACAGAGAGAAAACAGACAAAGGGAGCGGAGATATTCCCGTCCCTGTCTGATGAGTTGTTCAGAGCATGCATTGAAGGATAACAAAAAGTCTACACTGGAAAGAAAGAGAAGTGTTTCAGTATGGTACCAACCCAAGCAGGGGAAACCCTGGAAGAGAGGGGGTTGGAAGGTGACTTACCATATGGTAAGACAGCTGAAGGAAAAGATGTCCATGTGGGGACAGAAACTATCATGGGATAGTTGTAACCTCCCTTCGTAGTAGTAAGAAGGGGAGAATTCTGTAACCCATGGACAAAGTATCCTAAAAGCTTAACATACTGAAAAAGAAAAAACCAGTGTAGAGTTTCAAGAAAACAAGGAAATAAGAATTTTAAAGAAAAAAGTTTCTGCGGTGACAGGAGGACGTCCTGTCGGCTCCGTGGAAAAACGAAAACTGAGGAGAGGCAGTGGGAAAGGCGGGAAGTCAGCGCGCAGGCGCGAGGGATGCTCCCAAAAGCTTTCTGATTGGATGCTGGGGAGCATTCCCGTGCAGGCTCCGTCGGTACCGACGTACCCGTATGTGAAGACTCATTCCTGCTTGTTCCTGGAGATATGCCGGGTCACTCACTAATGTTGTCACTGGAGGGGGCGAGGTCAGCGTCCAACCAGGAAACCCTCTAGCACTCCAAGTCTGTGGCAGCAGGTGCAAAATACAGCAGAAGACAGACCATAGGTCGTGCCAGCAGCAGGTAAGAATGCAGAACTGTTCCACTGGCAGACCCGCCTGAAGTGCTCAGAATTTTAACACCAGGAGATGCAGAGTCGCAGACTGATGTCACAATTATTTAGTTGTCCTTTGTAACACAGAGGCAATACAAAGAACTTCCTTTCTTCTTGACACAAACACACCCCTCCTCATCTCCCCCACCATATTACTTGAGTCTTGTTTCAGTTTTAAAAGTTGTATCTACTGTTCTTTGTAGACTGGCCACCCTCTATGCTTTTGTTTATGGTTGTACTTGCTGTTCTATGCAGGTTACCCCCCTCTATTTTTTTTTTAAACAAAGCAAACTTAACTTTTACATTTCAAAAAACAAAACAAAACCCACCCCATACCTGCAGGTACAACCCCTTAATGAAAATATGGAGGAGGGCAACCTGTATTGACTCTTCCCCTCCCCCCAACTAAAACAAGCACTTCTAAATTTTGTGCCTATGGGAGCCAAAAACTAAGTTTGGCCCTGTCATGGACTATACTATGCACGTGACTGCAGCATAACTGCTTTCTGATTCGCTCAGCCAGCCTGATGAGCCCTAATCCCACTAATCAGAAGGATGTGCATGTGTCCTGCTAGCAGCTCAGAAGTCAAAAATGCATGCAGGGACAGACTGCAAGCATTTGCTGCCATTAGCCTTTTGCCATCTTTCCTTTAACTGAAGACACTGTGTTGTCACTGAGAGCTAGTCCTCCATTACTGAGTGACACACCTGAGAACTGTGTGGTCACCTCAAGTGCCCTGTGCTTTGTTCTCTCTCTGCATGCCAGTGAAGCGTAATTCTGAGGCTGCATGCTGCTCAGTCACCTGCACTGTGTTCATCGTAGGGCTTGAGCCAGCGTTGGGAATAATTCCTGCCTCACCTATAGAACAGTGTCATGCCCAGGATCCTTACCTGGAACTGGCCACCCACCTAACACTGTAAGGTTTTAGTTTTACCATTTTCCTTTTGGCTGGGGTTAGAGAGAGATTTATTTTTGTTATTGTGGTAGTTTGGTAATTAGATCTATAATATTAGGGAAACTCTAATTATATAAGAGTTTGCTAAGGACTTCCTGCTAAGAAATATATTCCTACCTCATTTTATATTTATTGGTGTTAGTTTTGTCTGATATATTATAATACAGAAAAAACAGCAATCATTATATACACATACATATACACATATATATATATATATACAGAACTTATTTCTTTGCTAATTTGTTACCAGCTGATCATAAGAGCCAAAAAAAAAGGAATGGTGCAGACAAACCTCCAGGCCTAATAAGCAAACTACATATATATCTTATGCTGTCTGCCCTACAAATTTACCCAGCATATCCTCAGATGTTTCAAAAGAAAAACATTTCATAGATTCTCAAAATACAGTACCTAAGTATCTCCATAAGCCATACACTTCTAAACTTGAATCATTTACAATATAAAAGATCTCTCCACAGGGTACAATTTGCCCGGGGTCAAATACTTTAACATCATTTCCAAAGTGGAAGGTGCAGAGAATATGTTTCCTCTCTCTGGGTAACTGTGCCATGTTTGCTTATAGCAGAAATGAATGGACGCAATGGAGACTTTCAATGCTAATTTATTCCCTCCCTATTGCAATGCAGTGTGTCCTCCTTGGCTTCTTGCATCATGTATAAAGCATTTAGGAAATAAATATCAAGTTGTCTATAATAGGACAGACTATGCATAGTTAATGGAGCTAACAGGAATGCTTTTAAAACTAATTGAAGGAAGTCTCTTTTCATCCAGCACACAATTAAGATGTGGAATTTGTTGCTAGAAGATGTGCCAAACAAAGTTAGCACAGCTGGGTTTAAAAAGGGTTTAGACAAGTTCTGGAAGAAAAGGTCATTAAACCATTATTAGCTCGATAGACCTGGGAAAGCTACTGCTTATTTCTAGGTTCAAGTAAGAAGGAATTGATCTATTCTTTGGGATCCTGCAGATTCTCTTGGAAACAGGATACTGGGCTCAAAGGACTTTTGGTCTGCCCCGTATGGCGTGTCTTGTGTTCTTTACTGCTCTCTGGTCGAGGTCCTCCCTGATCTGGAGTGGCAGAGCTAGGAGTGTCTTGGATGAGATAGCCCCAGGAAGAATTGGGAGTGCCTAATAGGGGTTAAAGGAAATGGAAAGGAGGGGGAGAGAAAAAAATTAGGAGTATCAGGGGCCTCAGCCACCAGGGAAATTTTGTGCAGTTGAGGTAGGGGCAGGGGCGGCCCAAGGGGGGTGCGGGGCCATGTGCGGAGACTCGGTGCGGGGCCTCATTTGCATAAGTGGCCTTATTTGCATAAATATTTCCATAATGTTACCATACACTAACTTTTTGGTAAACATGTCTCTTAATGAGGGTATGGCTAAAGAAAGACTAAAAGATTTCTACATTACTATAATCCAGTGCCAACCGCCAGGCACATTAGGAACTACTACAAACGCTGCCCATTTAGAACCCATAGCAAACCCGCCATATCCTGACAGCATTACCAGGACTCACAAAGCACCATACCCTACCTATCAAAAGGCAACACTGCAAATATTAAACCAATACATTTCAGAGAATACTGGGGAAAGAGAACAAGTGGCAATGTCAAATAGGAATTGCATAAACAGAATACCTCAGCTCAGTTACACATGCAGAACATAGACCATCATCAAACAAGGAATCACAATTTAGAAACAGGAAGGCAATAATTAAACTGGGAACCCCAAAAGCCAAACTTGGAATGTACAACAACACTGTAGAAATAAAACTATAAATTAATTTCCTCTTGTACCAAACAAAGCGCAGACGTTAATGATGCACATTTCCCAGAGCTTTCATATTCCAGTTAATAAATTCAAAATAAAGAGATATCTTTCTACCTTTGTGCATTTTTTTTCAGTTGCAATTGCTCCAGCCACTTTCTTCTGGTTTCTTCATGTTTTCTGCTAACTCTCCATCGTCTGCTGTCCATTTGTTCTTTCTTCTCTCTTCTAGTTTTTTTTTCCATTCTCTCTCTCTACATCTGCTTTAACATACTAATCTTTCTCCTTTTGCTCTTTCCTCATTCCTATTTCATCCACACAAATTTTACCCCTCCATCCTCAATCCCCACTTACTCTCCCAATAACCGGCCAATTGTAGATTTTTCATCCCTCCCACACAAAATATTTTTCCCCTCTCCATTTTACTCTCCCAGCCCCATCCCATTCTAATCCTCCCCCAACATCAGCTCCCTTCTAGTTCCAGTCTCACCCAGCATCCATTCCCTTCTAGTCCCTGCATCAGCCCATTTCCAGTCCTACCCCCCATCAACCCATTTCCAGTCCTAGCTCCCCCATCCATTTTCAGTCTGAGTCCCTTCATCAGCTCATTTCCAATCCTAGCCCCCCATCAGCCCATTTCTAGTCATTTCCTAGCCCCACCATCAGCCCATGTCAAATCCTAGCTCCCCTCCACTCAGCCCAATTCCAGTCCAAGCCCCCCCATGAGCCTACTTCCAGTTCTAGCCCCTCCATGAGTCCATTTCAATTCAAGCCCCCACCACAGCCCATTTCCAATCTTAGCTCCCCCCAACAGCCCATTTCCAGTACCAGTCCTAGCCCCCCATCAACCCACTTCCAGTCCTAACCCCCCATCACCCCATTTTCAGTTTAAGCCCCCCCTATAACCCATTACCAGTCCTAACCCCCCCATCAGCCCACTTCCAGTCTTAACCCCATCAGCCCATTTCCAGTCAGCCCCCCATAGCCCACTGCCAGTCCTAACCCCCTTCCCCATCAGCCCACAGCCCATTACCAGTCCTAACCACATCAGCCCACCTCAATTCCTAACCCCTCCCCATCAGCCCATGTCCTGTCCTAGCCCCCCCATAGCCCATTATCAGTCCTAATCCCCCCATAGCCCATTACCAGTCCGAACCCCCCATCACCCCATTTCCAGACAGCCCCCATCAGCCCACAGCCCATTACCATTATTTACCCCCCTCAGCCCATTACCAGTCCTAACCCCACATCACCCCATTTACAGACAGCCCCATCAGCCCACAGCCCATTACCAGTCTTAACCCCCCCATAGCCCATTACCAGTCCTAACCCCCCCAACAGCTCACAGCCCATTACCAGTCCTAGCCCCCCAGCCCATTATCTGTCCTAGCCCCCCCAGCCCATTACCAGTCCTAACCCCCCATCACCCCATTTCCAGACAGCCCCCATCAGCCCACAGCCCATTACCAGTCTTAACCCCCCCAGCACATTACCAGTCCTAACCCCCCCTCACCCCATTTCCAGACAGCCCCCCTCAGCCCACAGCCCATTACCAGTCTTAATCCACCCCATAGCCCATGACCAGTCCTAACCCCCCCAACAGCTCACAGCCCAGTACCAGTCCTAGCCCCCCAGCCCATTATCTGTCCTCGCCCCCCCAGCCCATCACCCCATTTCCAGACAGCCCCCATCAGCCCACAGCCCATTACCAGACTTAACCCCCCCCAGCCCATTACCAGTCTTAACACCCCCCCAGCCCAGCCCCGCCCAGCCCCGCCCCAGTCTTAACACCCCCCCCAGCCCCGCCCAGCCCAGCACCAGCCTTAACACCCCCCCAGCCCAGCCCAGCACCAGCCTTAACACCCCCCCAGCCCAGCCCAGCCCCAGTCTTAACACCCCCGCAGCCCAGCCCAGCCCCAGTCTTAACACCCCCCCAGCCCAGCCCAGCCCCAGTCTTAACACCCCCCAGCTCAGCCCAGCCCAGCCCCAGTCTTAACAGTCCCCCCCAGCCCAGCCCAGCCCCGCCCGTCTTAACACCCCCCCAGCCCAGCACCGCACAGCCCAGCCCCAGTCAACACCCCCCGCCCAGCCCAGCACCAGTCTTAACACCCCAGCCCAGCCCCGCCCAGCCCAGCCCAGCACCAGTCTTACCACCCCCCCCCCCCGCCCAGCCCAGCCCAGCCATAACACCCCCCCCCCCACTCGGCTTATGGCAAATTTAAAAAAAAACCTGGCTCTGGCTGCTACCGCTGCCGCCGCGGCAGCATTGAGTGTCCCGTGGGGCCCCCTCTCCTCGCTGAGCCTCTCTGCAAGGGCTTTCAGATTCGCGAAGGGAGAGTGTCTGTCTCCCTCGCGTCTCTGTTAAGCCCGCAGGGGCTAATGGGAAATTTCCCATCAGCCCCTCGCGTCTAAAGGGGCAGATGGGAAATTTCCCATTAGCCCCTGCGGGCTTAACAGAGATGCGAGGGAGACAGACACTCTCCCTTCGCGAATCTGAAAGCCCTTGCAGAGAGGCTCAGCGAGGAGAGGGGGCCCCGCAGGACACTCCATTTTGCCGCGGAGGCCGCGGCAGCAGCCAGAGCCAGCTTTTTTTTTTTTTTTAATATAATTTTTTAAAAAAGCAGAATGTTCTTTGTGCGGGGCCCCCTGAAACGTGGGGCCTTGTGCAAAGAACATTCTTGCTCAATGGACGGGCCGGCCCTGGGTAGGGGAGAGGGAGTCTATGAGGCTGGCAGGCCTGGCTTTTTATTTTAAGGTCTCCCTTCCACTGTTCCCTCTAAGCTGTGCGCGTGTGCGTGCGCACACACCTCGCCGAGCGAGCGCACACAACTTTTAAAGGAGCGCACAAAAATTACTGATTTCAAACCTTGGGTTTTTTAAGGCTGTGGCTGCACCACCGATCTACTGCCATTCTGCGAATCTCTTCTCTGTCTGAGTTCCCTGCCCTCACTCCTCTCACATGTGACCGGACAATTGACGAATCATGGCAGGCTAGAGGGAAATAAAAGGGAGGGGCAGCCAGCAAGCCAGCCTCATTCTGCTCTTGTGCCTGCCTGCCTGCCAGCCACGCACCTCCTTGGATCCCTCCCTCAGCTGGAGCAGGAGAAGCTTTCTGGCGTGGTGAAGAGCATTCATCGGCGGCTGCGCAGGAATTACCGGGAAGGTAAGCGCCCGGAGGCAGCTTCTATGGCGGCGATTCCGGGCCCTGGTTATGCTGCTGCTGGGTGGGAAGCCGAGTGCGACAGGAGCGCGGTTCCGACCGAGACTCCGGAAACCTTGACGAGATGGGGGTGAGGGAACCGTGAGCAGGCGGCGGTAGCGGGAGGAACGAAAGCTGTGCCTTAGATACGTGACCCGGGAGGGAGCGGAGCGCTGCACGGTTCCCGGTGCCTTACAAGCAGGAGGGATAGGGCCTTACGCTTTACAATTAAAGACATCAGGTCCTTCTCCATCGGCTGCTGGCTTCTGTTCCCCAGTCTGGAGATGCCACTATGTCTTTGCCGCACCTTCCCCTCTTGCCTGTGGGAATCCAATCACCCACGGGCAGACAGAAGGAGTTTGCCATGGGAGCAGCCATTCCCTTCTGCCTGTGAGAGATGGGAAGGCCTTGGAGGGGGCTTGATGCAGAGTCAAGGCAGTCTGCGATTGTTAACTGAAAATCAAAACTTGATGTATTTTGGTGTAATTTAACAAAACTGAAAGTCAACTGTGTGCTTGTGCTTAATTATACTTCTGCTTTTCAATAATGATAAGTTTGACAGCAGGAATTGATGGCTAATATTGGGGTTTGGTTTTAGCAGGTATATTGTTTTTAACAATTGAGTTTTCAACATATGGGTTGAGTATTAATGTAAAGAAAATGGAGGTAATGGCAGCGTGTTGAAATGTGGGCTATATGCTTCTTGCCACAATTAAGTTACATGAGGCTATTCTTTTCTGTGAAATCAGAAATATTACCTAGGTATGATTTTTCAGATAGCCAGCTTAGTATGCACTCTTGTGCTAAGGAGGTTATAAAAACAGCATTTTATAAAGATTTGTATATTATGTTGCGTGTATCTTTGGATATCAATTATCAGTTTTCTGGGCTTTAGTGTATTTGTTATGACTATTGTAGTAATATTTACATTAGGCTACAGCTATCAATTTTAAAAGCATTTCAAGTTCCTGGAGGAAAGGTCCATAAACCATTATTAAGGAGTGACCGAAGATATCAATGCATGACCCAGTACAAGCATTTTGGAACTTGTTTCTCTTGGGGAAACTGCTAGGTACATATGACCTAGATTGGCCACTGTTGGAAACAGAATACTGGGCTTGATGGACCTTGGTCTGACCCAGTATGGCATATCTTATGTTCTTATTTCACACGGTATTGGCGCGGTGATCACAATTTGCATCCGGAGCCCCTTCGGCACCGTTTACATTGGTCTTTATATGGTACAATTTTTAATCCTTCCTTTTTTTCCTTATGTGTTTTTATTGTATCACCATGCGCTGCTTATTTGTTTTTTGCCCCTTCATAATTTGTGATTGTTTTAAGCACTTTAGTTTGAAGTGCCTTTCTCCCCCCCCCCCCTTTTCTTGTTCTTGCCCCCTTTTTATTTCAGGTGGTTTCCCCATAGAGCTGGCGAGTACAGGCATAGGAACCCTGTGAAAGAGGGAAAATGTCCTTGACTTGCCCCCACTTTTCTCTTCTTTCAACCAGAGATGATCTTTCTTTTTGCCAAATGTGCTTATCATACTTTTGTACTTATCTTCAGAGATATCTTTTAATGCCAAAAGTATTTATTATTTTTACTACATATGCCATCCATCACCTTTTTTATTAGTGGTACTTTTTTAGTCCCATTTGTTTTCCCCCCTTTTCTTTTAAACAGATAGGGCTCTTACAATACAATGTCAGTTTCTTTTTCTTCCCCTTCCCCCCTTCCCTTCCCCCTTCCTCCCCCCCCCCCACCCCATGTTATTGATGCTTGTTATCCCTCGGTCGTCGATTTTTAGTGTTCAGCTATTTTAATGTCATTTTAATGTTTTGACCTTTTTGGTAAGTCACTATGCCATATGTTTTTTTTTTTAGTTGCTTTACATAAAATCTTGGTGTATGTTGTTTTTATACATGTACATACCTTATAGCAATGTTCCCTCTAATTTTCTGTAGGCTGTGGGCATTTCTTTTGAATAATAAAGCACCTGCTGTGACCACCACACCACTTTTAAAATGTCGAAACCAATAGCAATGAGAGGTGCAAAACGTAAGAGAACGGCCAGAGCTTTTAAGCCTGAATGGCTTGAAGAAATGATTGAAACGGAGACACCGAAATCTCGGGATAAAACGTGCGTTCAACTGCGTGAAATATTCACTTACGAAGAGGATGACGGAGTAGTCTGTTTATACTGCCGAGATGCAAAAACCATCGGAGAGTTTTCGAATGGCAAAATTTGGGATGATGTGTGGAAACTGGACTTTTTGAAACGACATCTGTCTAGTAAGACTCATGCTGAAAGTGTTAAGAAACTTAGAGCTAAAAATCCAAATTTAAGAGGAGGATTATTTAACTTGTTGCTTGAGAGCACCGCTGAAAAAGAGAAAAGGCAAATTAGTAATGAACGGAAGCGTTCTACACCAGAAGAAATTAAAATTCTAATTGATAGTGTTTTGCTGGCTGTTCGGATGAATATTTCCATGCTCTCTGTTCAAGATATTAATGAACACATGTCCAAGTACATAACCATACCTGAAAGCTGGAGAAGCAAAAACTATTCGTTTGAATTTCTTGAAATTATAAACATGAATGTCCAAGATAAGCTCATGGCAGATGTTGCATCAGCAGCGTATCATACATTAACTATTGATGAAAGCACAGACATTTCTGTCAACAAATACTTAATACTGTACTTCAAATATCGGCCAGTAAATTCATGTCTGTATAAAACTTCATTTGGTGGGATGCTACAGTTGGAAGCATGCGATGCTGCATCAATAGTCAGTGCACTCCGGGAATTCTATGGGAAATACAAGCTTGACCTTAACAAAATGGTCATGTTTACTTCGGATGGTGCCTCTGTCATGTCAGGCAGAATAAATGGTGTTGCTGCGCAGCTCAAACAAAATATTTCACATTTAGTGCAGCAGCATTGTGTTGCCCATCGTGAAGATTTGGGGATCTCTGAATCATGGAAGGAAGTAAAGTTGATGAAAGAAGTTGAAACTTTCATGAGAACTGTTTACACAACCTTTTGTCGATCTTCTACTAAAAGGTCACAATTTAAAGAATTAGCAGATGCTTCTGAATGCGAGTCAATTGCTTTTAGACCTCTGAACGAAGTGCGGTGGTTATCTAGACATTTTGCTCTTCAAGCAATTATTCAAAATTATGATCCATTATTAAAATACTTTGAAGAAGATAAGGATAATGATCCCATTGCAAAGTACTGTTATAAAAAGCTAAACAGCCATCAATTCCATATAACATTGCAAATTTTGAATGATGTTTTATCTGAACTAGCTTCATTGACAATGGCATTTCAGAAACGTGGGCTAACACCACTGGAAGCATATCATCTTGCACAGGGTAAGCTGAACAAAATCCGAATGCAATACTTGGGTGACACAGTAAAATGGACTGATAATGTTAAAAATCTTCTCGACAAGATACTTGGAGACGCTTCAGTGGATACTGGTTCCACACTTACTTTCATTAATATGCTGTGTCTGCATTTAGGGGAAAGATTTCCTGAAAATGAAATTGAGGAATGGTCTGCTTTTGATTTGACAGCAATAGCTGAGTGTGATTATGAATTTGGAATTGAAAACGTCCGATCACTCTGTTTAAAGTACAAACAATTTCTTATGGAGGAACATATTATTGTTCAGCAGTACAATGACTTCAAGTTTTTAGTCGCAGAAAAAATCAAAAGCAAACTGATAAACAGTTTTCCGGATATGGTGACTTTGGCATTTCAGAATGCTCAGTTTGCAGATTTAGCGAAACTAATCGATATTGGTGGAACATTTTTGGCTTCTAGTGCAGATTGTGAGCGTGGTTTCAGCTTGATGAACAGTTTAAAAACCAAAATAAGGAATCGCTTACATTTAGAACATTTGGAAATGCTGATGCGTGTTAAGAGTCATCTTCAAGATGGCGGATCAGTAGACCTTGATAAAATTTATTCAGACTGGGTACATTTGAAAGATCGAAGAGAGAAATTTTGAGAACATAGTAAGTGACGGCAGATAAAGACCAGCATGGTCCATCTAGTCTGCCCAGCAAGAGTAGCTGCACCTGTTGCTCTGTGCAGGCCACCTCTCCCCATGTCTTTGTTTAGGGGTGAACCCACCACTCCATGGAGGACACCGAACTCTTCTTCCATACATAAATTATTTACATGGAATAACAATGGCTTTCAATAAAAATTAACTGAAATAATACCACACTTGTGATTGTAATTACTAGAAATTTTCTGCTTCATTTAGTAATCGTCTATTTTCATTTAATTTGATTAACATCAATGTGGTGTACATACTGTATTCTAATGTGTAGTCAAATTTTAAAGTATATAACTCCAAGTGTCGTTATGTAGCGCACAAAAAATTTAACCTTCCTTCAAAAGCCGCACAGCTGGAATTTTATGCGCACACAGCCACAGAAAATTAGAGGGAACATTGCTCCCTTCCTGCAAGTGTGAGATCCAATCCCTGCTCACATACCGATAGGTAGGGGGACATTTTACTCGTGATGCAGCAAACAGCTGTGTATTACTGAAGCAGTATGTGCTGTTTTTTTCTGGCAGCATACATTTTAATGCATCAGTAATTTTCCTGCCATTAATTTATTGCATCGGCAGTAAAAATATATTTTAGCTTGTATGTTAGAACACTGTACTAGGTGTCAGCGTTCTAACAAAGAGCATACTGCATCAAGGCTATAGTGGGCAGAAGTGGCACTGGTTTAAAGATGGCAACATACATGTTCATGTATTCAGTGTGGTAGGAAACGAGAGAAAAGACAACTGGGCAGCATGAATAAGCTAATTAGATGTTATCTGCCTCATTTACTGTGTTACTATTTGGTATGCTGCACATCACAAGAACTATTAGAAATGTCTGCTCATACGATAATCATTATAAAGTATGGGACATTAGTTAAAGTATTTGGTTTGCTTGAATAGCCCAAGACACTCACTACAGACTTCAGATAGCATCTCGTGGAGTAAAATATTAACATTTCCTGGATTACTACAAAATTAAGAACCTGGCTCATGCTTGCAAAATATTAATGCCACACTGATTTACTTTCTAGCTAGTGGGAGAGACCACAAAAGATTGCAATAGCATCATGACTAAGATCCTACAATCAAACAGCATTTACAGTTTTTTTGGAGAGATCTGTTTAGTGCAGGGATTCTCAGGGAACACACGGCCAGTGGGGTTTTCAGGATAACCACAATGAACATGCATGAAGTAGATTTGCATGCACTGCCTCATTGGTGGGCAAAATCTCTCTCATGCGTATTCATTGTAGATACCCGAAAATCCCCATTGACTGGGTGTTCCATGGACTGGGTTGAGAAACACTGGTTTGGTGTGAAATCTTAAGCTAATTAACACACTCTAAAATTTACATAGTTCCATGTACCCAGGCATGATATAGTGTGTGGGTGTTATATTTGTTATTACATTGAGTTTATGTCTATTGCAATCCACTTTGGTTTCTTGTAGGAAAAGTGGAGCATAAAAAACGTTAACGTCATAGCACCTCTCCACCAACTGAATTACTGTATGCACTTTTTCTTGCTTATAATGATGTTCCCTTTGATATTTGTGAAGTTGATGGTATTGACATTTGTGGAAGTGAATCACAGGGTTAATGACAAGATGGGTCTACAAGACTCATTCTGGAAGTGCAAAATTTGATTTGTAGTACTTAAATTTACAAAAATGGTCATTTTTATAAGAGCATACTATTAAAGGCAGGGACCATTCTGATCTACATTTAAATTTCCATCCACTCCAAGTAGCAAAGGTGTTTTCAATAACTGTGAGACTGATTTTGACTCTGTTTGTAGCAGGCTTTTAGCATGGATTTCTCCCCTAGGAAACAGAAATGCCATGAGCCATATGATTCATAAGTCAGAGCTCTTCAGTTGATTTCTAAATCAAAACTACCACCAGGGAAAAAGAGGTTACAAAAAACCTGTTAAATAAAAATAAAGCGTAGTTACTCACCTGTAATAGGTAACCTCCGAGAACAGCAGGAATTTACTCTTCACATATGGGTATCGTCGGTACCGACGTAGCCTGTGCGGGAACGCTCCCCAGCGTCCAATAGGAAAGCTTTTGGGAGCATCCCACAGCGTCTGCATGCTGCCTTCCCACCTTTCCAACTGTCCCTCTCCAGTTGAGTTTATAGCTGAGACAAAAGCGAGAGGGAGAGAGAGAAAGAGAGAGATACAACTCCTAGGGGAGGTGGGCAGGTTGTGAAGACTAAATTACTGCTGTTCCCGGAGATCACCTGTTACAGGTGAGTAACTATGCTATCTCCAGGAACAAGCAGGAATGCAGTCTTCACATATGGGGACTTCCTAGCTGCAGATGCCAGGGAGATGGCCCCAGAAAGTTGTCAGCCCTTGTGAAAGGGCCCCACTTCCCCCCATGGATCTCTGGCATCCTACCAGGGATGGTGGGTAGGAGTTGATTAAGTCTGAAAAAGGTGTTGAAGAACAGCTTGGCCAAAGAAGGCATCCCGGCGGGAGTCCTTGTCTAAGCAGTAGTGGGCTGTGAAGGTATGTACCGAAGCCCAAGTAGCTGCTCGACAGATGTCGTCGATAGACACAGAGTGAAGATGAGCCATTGAGGCTGCCATGGCTCTCACATTGTGAGTGGCGACATGGCCTTCAAGAGGAAGGTTCTTACTCTCATAGGCAAAGAATAAGCACTGTGCGATCCAGTTGGACAGTGTTCTTTTGGAAACTGGAAGTCCCAAATGATTAGGATCAAAAGCAACAGAGTTGAGAAGATTTTCTATGTTGCTGTGTCCTTTGCAAGTAAAAGGTCAAAGCTCTTTTACAGTCCAAGGTATGAAGGTTCCTTTCTGCCCTGGAGGCATGAGGCCTCAGAAAGAATACCCCTCGGAAAGAATACAGGAAGGTAAACCGCTTGGTTTAAATGGAAAGGCGAAACCACCTTTGACATAAAGTGTGGAAGAGTCCTAAGAACTACCTTATCATGGTGGAACCTTGTATAAGGAGGATCAGCCACTAACACTTGCAATTCACTGATGCAACGTGCTGATGTGATTGCAATGAGGAAGATGACTTTCCATGAACGGAATTTCAAAGATGTAGTGGCTAATGGTTCAAAGGGCGGTTTCATGAGCTGCCCGAGCACCAGATTTAAGTCTCATGCCACCGGTGGTGGCTTAATGGGAGGTTTTGTTAAAAGAAGGCCTCTCATAAATCTCGCTATAAGAGGATGAGAGGAAATAGGTTGTCCACTTAGAGGCTTGTAAGAAGCTGCAATAGCACTAAGATGGACTCTTACTGAATTTGTCTTAGGACCCACACTTGAAAAATGAAGGAGATACTCCAGTATCGATTCCAGAGGTATCGCAAGACAGTTAAGACCCTTCTGCGAGCACCATATGGTAAACCTTTTTCACTTAAAGGCATACGAGCGTCTTGTGGAGGGTTTCCTAGAAGCATGAAGGATATCCTTTACCTGTTGGGAAAGGTTAAGATTCTGAAGTTCTAGGCTTTCAGCAACCAGGCCCTGAGATGCAGAGACTGGGGATTCGGATGCCACAGCATCCCGTCCTCTTGGGAGAGAAGATCTGGAGCGGATCCCAACTCCAGAGGTGGAGCTTGAGAGAGATGTAGGAGCGGAGGGTACCACATTTGCCATGGCCAACGTGGAGCTATGAGGATCATATGACCTCTGTCTCTCTGAAGCTTGAATAGGGTTTTGGGGATGAGGGGAATGGGTGGGAAGGCATATAGGAAGTCCTGACCCCAGTGAAGGAGGAAAGCGTCCCTTGCCTGACAACATCGAGCTGGAATTCTGAAACAGAACCGGGGAAGTCTGGCATTCAGCGGATTTGCAAAGAGATCTATGTCCGGGGTTCCCCAAATCTGAAATATTTGGGCAACCTGGTCTGCATGGAGAGACCATTCGTGTGGAAGCAGAACTCAACTGAGTTTGTCTGCCCAAGAGTTTTGAATGCCTGGAAGATACACCGCAAAGAGATGAATCTGATGCTCTCTGGCGAGAGTCCATAGTCACAAAGCTTCATTGCACAGTGACAGAGAGCCTGTTCCGCCCTGCTTGTTCACATAGAACATGGCTACCAGATTGTCCATTTGAACTAGGACTGTCTTGTAGCTGAGCTGGGCGTGAAATACTCGAAGAGCAAGGAAGACTGCTCTGAGCTCCAGGAGGTTGATATGAAGACAAGCCTCCTGTGGAGTCCAGGTACCACATCACGGAAAAAGGACATATCCTCTGGCGGAGACATTCTGCGCTGAGGAGAAGAGGAATCCTCGGGGAGAAGTACTCTGGTATGGCATAGTCTTCGGCGTCTTCAGACTCATCCAAGGATTCAAAATATCTCCGATCCTGGTGACCGTGCTTACCGGTATCGATCAAAGTCGGTATCAGGTTGTTCAGGTATCGATCTGTCGATTCCAGAGAGAGATGCATGACTCGGTATGGGTGGCATACCCACCGATGTCGATGCAGTTGGTACTGGTATCGGTTGAGGTGTCTGAAGCGGTTTCAACGGTACCGAAGCCGTGAGAAGGGCCGCTAGACTGCGTTCGATAGCAAGGAATCTCTGGTCTATCGACGCTGCCAATGCTTGGGTGTTGGTACCGGTAGAAGCGGCCGGAACCCCAGAGCATGGCACCAGTAATTCTGCCGAGGTTGAGGCCTCGAGAACATCCTGGAGCCCCGTTAATGCTTTGGAAGCTGAAGCCTCCCGTCGGGGCAGTTTTGCCGGTGAAAATTCCTCAAGGGCAACGCCAGGGGCATCTCGATACTTAGAAGGAGGTCTATCCTTTGTGGACCGGCTAGATTTATGTTTAGTTACCTGAGATCCATGGGAGGAAGATGAAGTCCTGGAGGACGTCGATGCAACAGATGCCGAGTTTGAGGGAAAAAGGGTGCTAAGTTTAGCAGCTCGGTTCTGCTGGCCTTTTTGACATCATTCCACAGGAGAAGCACTCTGAAATAAATGTTTAGGTCCTGACCACTCAGACACCAATCATAGGTGTCGGTGACTGAAATGGTACCGCCACATTTAGAACATTTTTTAAACCTGAAGTAGGTTTTTCCATTTTTAAGGAAACATCAGGCCTAATGCCCAAAATGGTGCCTAGCACCAAGGAAAAAAAGTTCCTGAAGTAAACCACTTCAGAAACTATAGGGTTTTTTTTATTATTAGAAGAAAGAAAGAAAGAACCGACGGTACCGGTATAGCATCGAGGGAAGGCAGACGCAACCACAAAAACAAAGATTAAAGACAAACTTTTCTGCGGTGGCAGGGTATGCGACCTGTCGGCTCCGTGGAAAACGAAGAACTGGAGAGGGACAGTTGGAAAGGTGGGAAGGCAGCATGCAGGCGCTGTGGGATGCTCCCAAAAGCTGTCCTATGCGACGCTGGGGAGCGTTCCCAAGCAGGCTCTGTCGGTACTGACGATACCCATATGTGAAGACTACATTCCTGCTTGTTCCAGGAGATGAAGCATGATCCCAGAACAGAGTGAGCTGGACTACTCAAAGCATCACAGTCCCTTTTGAATTTTGCAAACAAACATTTAGTAAGCATGCATTCTCCGGATTAGTGCTTGTAACTATTTAAAACAATTGCAGCATGAACTGTCCAAATAAAAAAGATCAGATGACGATTTTAAAGGTAGCAAACTAGTCTAAAACAAGTTGCACAGGGCAAGCCAGAAGCATTGATATAACAGGCCTGTTTCACTGTACGAGTGTGACACTGCATAGGTAGTAACTTGGTGGAGAAGGGGGTGTGAGAGCATAGTGTGATGTGTATGTATGGGTGGGATGCATATGGTACAGGAAGTGGTCTAGTGGTTAGAGCAATGGGCCGAGAATCAGCAAAGCTGGAGCTCAAATCCTGCTTTTGCTAAAACACTTCTGAGTTTCATCTCCTATTGCTTCAGCTACTCGTTTTATTCTAAGCTCTTTAAGGTTGGGACATTTTGTACTGCATAGTCCAGTGGCACTGTAAAAAGTGATAAAATGTATTAAGTATTTCATATTTGTGGTGTGTTTGTGTATTTTATATAAAGTGGGTGGGATTGTCTCTGGCTCACTCCACTCTCTCCTCCTACAACCTTTCCTCCCCTTCACACTTCCACCCTTGCAATTATTCCCCCCTTCCCTCTGCATAAGCTATGTCTCATCATCTTTGCCCCAGCCGACTCCACCACTACAGGCGTTTCCCGCCTCTTCTTGTCCCAGTAGGGGTTTGATTCTCTTCTAGCCTGCTGATCACTGTGTCGCGGTGGGCGTTGCCTCCTGTTCTGTTGGCAAGTGCTGGATTCCTACCAGCATACCCAGAACTGTACCACTGCAGGCTCTCTTTTGTTTTTCTGCCACAGGGTGAAGTCCCAGTGGCACCAACGTTTGATCATCACTGCGTGGCCTTGACCCCCGCGTCACCACACTGCTTTTCCTTCTGTTTTACTGGCATGCATGGGTTTTGCTCCGTCTGCCTCCTCAGTTTTATTGATATGCACAGGTTTGCTTGGGCATGCTCAGACCCATACATATGGATGCAAGGGCAGGAAGACTGACCGTTCCCAAAAGGCACTATTGCTTATACAAAACACACCTAAAAAGAGAAAGAAGCCAAAGCATAACGCTAAATTTTCTACAAGGTGAATATATCAACTCAACTAACCTAAGTCAAGGGCACCTGACATGTATAAAGTCAGTTAAATCTACCCTGTGTAATAGGACAATATTAATCCTCAGTCACCTATACATACGGACGAGGTCAATTTTCAAAGCAATTTACCGGAGGAAAAAAAAAAAGACTTTACTTGCATTAATCAACTGTCTGAAAATTGCCCTCCTTCAATGTGGCTAAAACTTTATGCCTTTAACAGCATGTATAAGGCATTATTCAGACCCAGACACTCAGTTTGCATGGTGGTGCAGAAGTGTACATCGGGGGGGGGGGGGGGGGTGTGAATGCAGGTGGTCATAGAGGACAGGAGCCGCAACGCAGCACTGGAGAGTTCAGATAAGTTGTTCTTCCGATTTAAATGCCGCTGCAAATCCTCGAAGGGGGCAAAAGCGACTGCAATGGGTTGCCCTGAGAATGTTGGTGCTCTAGACGACTACCTAATTTGCCCATTAGGTTACACCGACCCTGCCTCCATATGTCCCCTCTGTTAAGATCTTGTGTGTTCTCCTCCAGTATATTTGATTGAATGAGATCTGTACCTCTTCCTCAGTTTTATTCCTATATGGCTTAGATGTGTAGCCAAACCAAACATATACTGAAGCTGAAAAAAAAAGGAACTACATTTGTAGCTCAAGACCTCCTTGAATACTACTTTTGGGAATATAGCTTTTAGTCACGTGAGTAGTTAATGTATTCACAGGTTGAATAATCCATTTATGCACTAGATATAAACACACCTATTAAATAGCTTATTAATAATAAGCTAAAGCCAGAGGAGAAAGAAAGACAATCGCAGAACTCAGAGATTTCCAACGTGCAACAAGACAGGACAAGGAAAAGTACTACAATGACACTTGCAAGGAAATAGAAGCAGAAACTATTAGAGGAAGAACAAGATCGGCTTTCCTAAAGCTACGAGAGTTAAAGAAAAAGTTCCAGCCTCGAATTGGAATGTTACAAGATACTCAAGGTTCTATGTTGAATGATGCTGAGAAGATCAAGAAAAGGTGGAAGGAATATACAGAGTTTTTATATGGTAAAGATCAAGTGGACCAACAGCCGTTTCAACCTGTACGTTATGATCGGGAACCATTGGTGATGAAAGAAGAAGTTGAAGCAGCATTGAAAGCCTTATCAAAGAACAAAGCACCAGGCATTGATAGCATTCCTATAGAAGTATTGCAGCAATCTGATAAAGCTGTAACCATACTTACAAGGCTCTGCCAAGAAATATGGAAGACAACATCATGGCCAACTGACTGGAAAAGATCTGTGTTTATACCAAAACTAAAGAAAGGTGATCCAACTGACTGTGGAAATTATCGAACAATCGCTCTGATCCCACATGCCAGCAAGATTCTACTGAAGATTATTCCAAAAAAAAAAAAAAAAAAAAAGACTACAACCATACCTGGAACAAGAACTACCTGAAGTGCAAGCAGAGTTCAGGAAAGGGCGAGGAACGAGAGACATCACTGCGGATGTGAGATGGATCCTTGAAAAGACTAAAGAATACCAAAAGGATATCTATTTGTGCTTTATCGACTATAGCAAGGCTTTTGACTGTGTAAACCATGAGAAACTCTGGGCCACATTAAGAAGCATGTGTATACCAGAACACCTGATCGTTCTCTTGCACAATCTGTACATTGATCAAGAAGCAACAGTTCGAACGGAACAAGGAGAAACAGAATGGTTTAAAATAAGCAAAGGTGTAAGACAAGGCTGCATACTTTCCCCCTACCTGTTTAATTTATATGCAGAACAAATCATTAGAGAAGCAGGATTGTATGAAGACAACAGAGGTGTGAAGATTGGTGGAAGACTCAACAACCTTCGCTATGCTGATGATACTACATTACTAGCTGAAAGTGAAGATGATCTGAAACATTTGCTTCTCACAATCAAAGAACGTAGTCTCAAAATGGGCCTGCACCTTAATGTAAAGAAGACAAAGATCATGACAACTGGCATAATCAACAGGTTCATCGTTGAAGGAGAAGAAATTGAAATTGTGAACAACTTTAACCTACTTGGATCAACCATCAATAAAGAAGCAACAAGCAGTCAAGAAATCAAACGACGCATTGCTCTTGGCAGAATGGCTATGAAAGACCTAGATAAGATTCTCAAGAGCAGAGATGTCTCTCTCCATACAAAGATTCGACTTGTTCAAGTCATGGTATTTTCAATAACATCATATGGATGTGAAAGCTGGACAGTGAAAAAGACAGACAGGAAGAAAGTTGATGCCTTTGAATTATGGTGCTGGCGGCGAATACTGTGTATACCATGGACTGCCCGAAGAACAAACCAGTCGGTACTAGAGGAGATCAAACCTAAACTTTCTTTAGAAGCTCAGATGACAAGACTTTGACTTTCATATTTTGGACACATCATGCGAAGAGAGATCATTAGAGAAAGACATCATGCTTGGCAAGATAGAAGGTCAACGCAAAAGAGGAAGGCCAGCAATGAGATGGATTGATACAATAACAGCAGCTACAGGTACCAGTCTGTCAACAATGAGCCACCTGACTGAAGAACGAACACAATTTAGGATAGCTATCCAGAGGGTCGCCATGAGTCGACTCCGACTTGACGGCACTTAACAACAACAATATTAAATAGTCAAAGCAGAACTAAACTAACATGGAACTTTTCATCAAGTGTTTCTCTATGATCTAATACTGTTGATTTAGCATTGCACGTAAGCTTACAAATGGTGATTTCCATATTTTTTTTGTGTTCTCCAGGGAGGGGGGGGAGGGGTTACATAGGAACTACCATACAAGTCCATTGAGCTCTGTGTCCCATATCTGACAAAGGCCCCACTGATCCATTCCCTGTTGCTCACTTTCAGTAGTGAGAAGTGATGACAATAGTTATTGTACCAGTCTTCCAGAAACTGGTCCAAATCTGCTTTAAGCCCACCCTTACGAAGTACTGCTAGAGGAAAAACCTGTATTCTAGGTTCTATGATTGTGTTGGGACATGTCAAATAAGATATTTATAAATAGCATCACCTTGCTAAAATTCACATTTTATACATTCTAATTATAAAACAGACACAGATTTAAGTGAACTCGGGAGTTATGTCACAAAAATGGCACTGGCAATTTCCTAATAAGGAACCAGGTTAGGGCCAGGGAAGGGGAGAAGGGGGAAGGGGAGGAGTGCAGTTCTGAAAGGGTCTGGGTCAGTGACCTGGCAGAAAATTACCACTGTACATTCAAAAATCACTTCTCCATATATCTACAAAGCACATATAGCACAAAGTAGTCACAAAACACAGGTTTCTCATACTGCGTTGACACTACCCTCAACCTTTCTCTGGAGGGATGTTTAGTGGCAAGAGAGCAGTTTTAGTGCCTCAGTGGCCACACAATCACTGAATTCTCTGGCTTAAAATGTCAAATTTGTATAGAGTACTGGTGTGGACACCTGTCTACTGGCCATTGAATTGACACAACCATTTGAATTAATACAAGACATGTGAAGCTTGATCACTAGTGTCTCATTTTTTGGACTGTACGCATGTGAGTAAGGAGAACCATCATTCCGGTAACCAGAACAAGAAAGGTCAGAGGGTAGGAGTTGCCTAAACCCCAAAGAGATTACAGCGTATGGCCTGGCCGAAGGCGCTGCCCCATCAGGACTCCCTCTCCAGGCAGTAATGAGCTGCGAAGGTGTAGACTGAGGACCAGGTGGCGACCTGGCAGAGACTGTCATGGGGACAGAGCACAAGTTTGCAACAGAGATCGCCATAGCCCTGATGCTGTGTACCGTAATCTGGCACTCCATCAGGGGCCCTGCCTGCTCGTAGGAGAGGAGAGAGCAATGCAGTCCACCACCCAGGTGGACAGGGTCCGCTTGGTTACCACTTCCCCCAGCCGACTGGGGTCAAAGGAGACGAAAAGCTGGGAGGCTTTGCGGTGGCCCTGGGTTCGCTGCAAATAGAAGGACAGGGTCCTCTTACAATCCAGAGTAGGAAGGACGGCTGCCGCCTTGTCGGCATGAGGCCATGGAAAGAGGGTGGGGAGCACCACCTCCTGATTGAGGTGGAACGAGGACACCACCTTCGGAAAGGATTTAGGGTGCGTGCAAAGAATGACCCTGTTCTTATAGAACCTAGTGTAGGGTGGCTCTGCTACCAGGGCTTAAAGCTCGCTGACCCTGCGAGTGGATGTCAGTACCACCAGGAAGACAACATTCCATGAAAGGTACCCGTAGGCAAAAGAAGCCAGGGGCTCGAATGGCAGCCCAGCAAGCCATGACAATACCACATAAAGGTCCCATTCCGCCAGAAATGAGTGAACGGGGGGCTTCGAGAGCAGGAGGCCTTGTAAGAACCATGTAATAAGGGGCTGCACAGAGAGGGGTTTGCACTCGATAAGGTGGTGGTGCGCCAAAAGAGCACTCAGGTGCACCCTGACGGAGTTGGACTTTAGTCCAGCCTGTGAGAGATGAAGCAGGTGCTGTAGCACCATCTGCAGCAGGTAGGAGAACGGGTTGACCTATTGCTCTGTGCACCACTCCAAGAATCTGTGCCATTTGAAGGCATAGACCTGCCTTATGGAGAGCTTACGAGAAGGCAGAGCAGCAACGGGAACCAAGGCTGCCTGGGCCACCTCGATCAGCGATATCGTGTCCCGGAGAACCTCAAAAAGGGTCTTGGCAACCAGTGGCATGGACGGGAAGGTGTACAGGAGGCCCCCTGACCATAAGATGAGGAAGGTATCCGCTGCTACCTGGGATGGGTGAGGCTGGCGAGAGCAGAAGCAGAGCAGCTGAGCATTGGCCGAGCTGGCAAGAGATCCATAGTGGGATGCCCCACAGGCGGAAGATACATTGGGCTGCTCAGAAGTCTAGATCCCATTCATGTAGCTGTAGGACCCTGCTCAATCTGTCTGCCAGAGCATTGTTCTGGCCTGGCAGGTACAACACCCTCATGAGCATTCCTTGACTGATCGCATTTGAGCAGAGGGCTATTGCCTCCTGGCAGAGGGTGTCATATCTTGTGCCTCCCTGCTTGTTCAGGTAGAACACTGCAACCTGGTTGTCCGTCTGGACCAGCACTGACTGGTGCTATAGATTTGAGCCCCAAGAATATGGCCCTGAGCTCCAGTAGGTTGATCTGCTATTGGATCTCTTCCCTGGACCAGTTGCCCTGCATGCGGAGGCTCCTGCAATGGGCCCCCCAGCCCAAGAAGGAGGCATCCGTGGTGAGGACCTTTTGGAGCACTGGGTTCTGGAAAAGCATGCCTGACTGTAGGTGCTGTGTGGCTTTCCACCAGCTGAGTGACTCCGCCAGTGGTTCTGAAGCCGGCCTGTGACTTGTGTCCATGGAGACCATAGGCCCCACTGAGCTACCCTCATATGAAAGCGGGCATTGGGAACAACATGGACTGTTGATGCCATGTGGCCGAGTAGATGGTGCAGGGAGCTCGCTGACACAGAGCGGCGGCGTTGTATGTCTGTGGTCAAAGCTATGAGGCGACTTGCTCTGTCTAGGAGGGGCGGGGGAGGAAGGCCTTGGCCTGGAAAGCGTCCATGAACTCCGGATCCTGTGTAGAGGTCAGGTGGGACTTGGGGCGGTTGTAGGACACTGATGGTGCAACCCATGGCCTGCTGCACCTCTGCAGCAGTGTCCCCTTTTACGAGCCAGTCGTCCAGATGGAGGAAGGCCACCACCACTGCTAGGCATTTGGTGAAGACTCTGGGTGCGGAGGCTAGACCGAAGGGTAGCACCCTGTACTGGTAGTGGTCGCCCCTGATCATGAATCTGAGGTACTGCCTGTGAATGGGATGAATGAGGATGTAGGTATACTCATCCTTTAGATCCAAGGAGCATAGCCAGCCTTCCTGATGGAGGTGTGGCAGCAATGTTCCAAGGGAGAGCATCTTGAACTTCTCCAGCACCAGGAATCTGTTTAGGTTTCGCAGGTCTAGGAGGGGCCTTAGGTCCCCGGTTCGTTTTGGGACTAGAAAGTACCACGAGTAGAACCTCTTGTCCCTTAGGTGATGGGGTACTGGTTCCAAGGCTTTGTGAGGCTATGCCCTGGGAGTCAAAAATTCCCCCCAAGCTGTGCTGGAGCTGGCACTGGGGGCTTGGGGCCCTTCAGCTTGCATGGGCCCTGACCTGCTCCTTTGGCACGGTGGCCCTACTGAGGAGCCTGACCCTTCCTCGGTTATGGAGGCCTTTTCCCCAGGGTTTTCCTCCTGGGGAGCATAGCAGTCTTTTTGGTGAGTCGAGTCCTTCTAAGGAACTCTGCCTCTATCTCCACTGCTCTCTCTGCCATGGGTTTGCCAAAGAGATTCTCTCCTTGGCATGGGACATCGATGAGCTTGTCCTACACTCACTGCTCCAGATTAGATGACTGCAGCCTTGCCAGATGTTGGGCACTGATGCCTGCGGCAGCTATCTTTGCGGTTGACTCGAAGCCATCGTAGGCCATCTGAGTCAGATACTTCGAGCACTCCAATGCCCTTGGTCAGGTTCTGGAATCACTGGGGGTTGTCACCCCCAAGGCCAGCGGAGAACCCGATAAGCTCCATCTTCAAGTCTGGAAGGTACATGCCAATATAGAGCTGGTACACTTGGATCCAGCAGGCAAGCATCGAGCCCTGGTAGCACTTCCTACCGAGTGCGTTGAGGGAGGCCTCCCTGCCTGGGGGCACCGAAGAATGAGTCTTTGGCTCTTGAGCTGATGCATGGCTGACCACTACCAGATTCAGTACACTGCATAGAGTCGACGGCTGACTATGGGCACCGATGACGGCATCTCCCACATGCAGAGGAGAAGTCTCTCGAGGATGGCGGGGACCAGAATCAGTGTCTCCTTCGGCAGGGAATCATATTGGAGAATGTCTAGTTCCTTTGTGCAAGGATCGTCCTCTGACTCTGTGAAGATGACAAGTACCCTCAAAATCTCCTGCACAAAATCGAGGAATGACGTGTCTTTGGGTGCTAACTAACATCAGGTCGCTGGAGGGGACAGGCCCGATGGGACATTGCAGTGTTTGCAAGTGTCTGGTGACGTCTCATCCTCGGACTCCCAGTCGGAGTAGTCAGTGGAGAATTTGGTACTGGGTTGGGCCTGTGGGCTAGGACCCGGATTGGGGGGGGGGGGGGCAATGGATCACGGCAGCTTTGTGGCTAGAGCTGCGAGCACTCGCCAGTGACAATCTCGTTCCCAAGGAGTGGGACTGTAATCGAAACCTCTGATGAGGATCGACTCGAGGTGGTGGGCTCATGAGGATATGCTCGGCAACCAGGGAAGTTGTCAATGTCGAGGTCCCGGTGGCTGAGCAGATGCACCAGTGGAGCTGGTCATCGGTGCCTTCTGCATGGCAAGGAAGGCAGACAAACTGTGCTCCACAGCCATTATCCTGGTTTCCTACTCAGGGGATGTCGCAGCTTTCAAACCGGATGCTGGGATTACTGGTGTTGGCGAGGAGAGGGAGTCCTCGATGAGGATGGCCTCAGGTGTCGGATGCTGATTGCCAGATGTCTCCGAATCCTTCCGGGGGATTTTGGCTTGCCACTCTCGCTCAGACTCCTTGGGCCCTCTGCGTGGGTTGCGGGACTTAGCGTGGGGCTTGCCTATCTTGTTCGAGTCCTGAGAGGAGTTCCTCGAGCACTTTTTCTTCTTCTTCCATTCACACACCAGGGGAACTCCTGTGGGAGGCCCTGCGGCCCCATTCAGTAACTGAGGGATCACTGCACTACTCCGGGGATTCTGATGGGGGCCCTGGAGCGTGCAGACAATGGGGACGGACTATGACCTTTTGAAGATCTCATTGTGCTTCTGCTGACGGAGTTTGATGGCCTTAGTGGACATCTTTCTGCAAAGGCTGCAGGCCCCAGGGTCGTGGTCAGCTCCTAGACACTGGAGGCAGCAATCATGTGTGTCTGAGGGACATTATTTTTTGTGCACCGATCACACTTTTTAAAACTGCTGGCCATCAGGGAAAAAAGTACCCCAGCAGGGTCAAAGATTTGAGGAGCAACCAGTGGTGGAAAAAAGGTGCGACTGTGCACCAAGGGAATAACTACAAAAATGGGTCCAAGACGCGATGCCGGAGCAAGCGAGCTCAGGGGCAGGAAACAAACAAACCAACCAGTTGCAACCAGAGAAAAAAGGAAACATTTAACTGAGAATTTAATCAACATTTTCAGGGAAAATCAGACACACGTCATGTGGGCTCCACAGAAAAAAGGAGACCGAATAAGGTGGCACCCTTGGGCGGGAAGGGGACCGCGCATGCATGGCGGCATCTCCCAAAAGGCTTTCTTTGAAAGCTGGGGAGATGCTTCTGCGAGGGCTCCATCGGCAGCGATATCATCCATATGTGAGGACAGACTTCCTGCTTGTTCCCAGAGATAGTGGCAGTTATCTAGATAGCCTGGACCGCAGAAAAAAGCTGGCCTAAAGTGCTAACCAGACAGTGGCTGAAAATTGCCACTAGCCAGGAAGTGCTGTGATTATCTGGATAGTAGCCACATAATTTGGATATCTAGTGGTAGCCACCATCCAGATACTGTTGCTCAATATCTAACAGCAATTTAAATGCCATGGCCCACTGCTGTGGCATTAAATATCCAACCTTTTGAAAACAGACCCCTAAATTCTCATGCCCTAGGATAAATAACCAGAAGGTTTAAAACGGGCTCAAAAACAAAGTCATTTCTTAAACAGTAGAAAACAGCACTTATCTGCCTTCTGGTTGAATAAAAGGGATACGTATTGTGTTTTGGGGATGGTTCATAGTACCTTTCCTTCACAATCTATGTCCGACAAAAAATATTATAAAAAGTGTTACTGAGGGTCTCTACGGTATCTTGTTCATATCAAAAGCAATATTAAAGCTGTTGAAATGCAGGGGACATGGGGAAAAGAAGAAGTACTATGGATTGTATTGAAGAGAGGAGATGGCACTAATCATCAATACTGGTGTGGTCTACACGCCTCCAACTCAAACTGAAGAAATGGATGGCGAATTGATTGTTGATATTGCAAAGATAGCCATGAAGGGGGAAGTGATCATACTGGGTGACTTTAATCTACCCGATGTGGATTGAAGTGTTCCTTCTGCAAATCTGGAAAGTAGTAAAAAATTGTGGATGCCTTCCAAGATGCATTACTTAAACAAATGGTGATGGAACCGACCAGGAAGAGTTCTGTGCTGGATTTAGTGCTCACCAAAGGAGATAGCGTGTCGAATAACCAGGTGGGTGCCAATGTGAGCAGCAGCGATCACATGGTGTGGTTTGAGATAAAAGCCAAGGTAGAATCCAATCACAGCAAGCTCAAAGTCCTAGACTTCAAAAACACTGATTTAAGTAAAATGGCCAAGTACCTGAAGGAGGAGTTGACAGGGTGGGAGGGGATAAGGGAAGTGGAATTGCAGTGTGCTAAACTAAAGGAGGCAATAAAAGTGCAACAGATACATAAGGAAAGTAAATAAAAACAAGAGGAAAAGGAAACCTATTTGGTTCTCCAAAGAAGTGACTGCACAAATAAAGGCAAAAAACCACAGCTTTCACAAAATTCAAAAACTCGAACAGGGGAACACAGAAAAGAATACAAGATCAAACTAAAAGAGACAAAAAGACAAATAAGGATAGCAAAATCAAAGGCAGAAGAAAAATGGCTAAAAATGTGAAGGGTGACGACAAAACATTTTTCAGGTATATTTGGGAGAGGAGGAAAATCAGAGATGCAATTGCAAGACTCAAAAGTACTAGGAACGGATTCGTGGAAAGTGACATTGAAAAAGCGAAAATGCTAAACAAATACTTCTGCTCTGTTTTTACTATAGAAAATCCTGGAGAAGGACCACCTGTGATTGACAAATATACAAATGGGAATGGAGTAGACACTACACCATTCACAAAAGATGATGTGTTAGAACAGCTTGAAAAACTGAAAGTGGACAAGGCTATGGGATCAGATAGGATACATCCCAGGATACTGAAAGAGCTCAGAAAGGTTCTTGCAGAGCCGTTAAAGGATGTTTTTAATAGATCCTTGGAGACAGAAGTTCCACAGGACTAGAGAAGGGCTGATGTGATACCTCTTCACAAAAGTGGTAGTTGGGAAGAAGTGACAAACTATAGGCCAGTAAGCCTTACCTCGGTGGCGGGAAAAGTAATGGAGGTGCTTCTGAAAAAGCGAATAGTGGATTTTCTTGAAACCAACAGGTTGCATGATCCAAGGCAACATGGTTTTACCAAAGGACAATCTTGCCAAACAAATCCGATTGAGTTCTTTGACTGGATGACCAGAGAACTAGATCAAGGGCATGCGATGGATGTGATCTACCTAGATTTCAGCAAAGCATTTGATACTCTTCCTCATAGGAGGCTTATCAATAAACTCAACAGCTTGGGGATGCGTCCCAAGGTGGTGAACTGGATCAGAAATTGGTTGAATGACAGACGGCAGAAAGTGACAGTAAATGGAACTCACTCAGTTGAAAGGAAGGTGATTAGTGGTGTGCCCCAGGGTTTGGTCCTGGGACCAGTACTGTTCAATATATTTGTGAGTGATACTGCTGAAGGACTGAATGGAAAAGTCTGTCTTTTTGCAGATGACAGGAAACTTTGCAACAGAGTGGATTCCCCTGAGGGAGGGGAGAACATGAGGAAAGATTTACAAAAGGTGGAAGAATGGTCTAATGCTTGGCAGTTAAGATTTAATGTGAAGAAGTGCAGTGTCATGCACTTGGGAAACAGTAATCCAAGGGAATTGTATGTGATAGGGGGCGAGAGATTGATGTGCATGGACCAGGAGAAGGACCTCAGAGCGATTGTTTCTGAGGATCTCAAGGTGGCAAAACAGTGTGACAAGGCGGTGGCAAAAGCCAGAAGGATGCTGGGTTGCATACAGAGAAGAATTACCAGCAGAAAGGAAGAGGTACTAATGCCACTGTACAAGTCGCTAGTGAGGCCTCACTTGGAATATTGTGTTCAGTTTTGGAGACCATATTTCGCAAAGGATATAAAAAGGCTGGAAGCAGTTTAGAGGAAGGTGACCAAAATGATTTGGAGCCTGCGTCAGAAGACTTATGAGAAGAGACTTGAAGATGTAAATATGTACACTATGGAGGAGAGAAGAGACAGGGGATATATGATTCAGACCTTTAAATACTTAAAGAGTATTAATGAACAAACAAACCTCTTCCAAAGATGGAGAAGCTGCAAGGGGGTAAACCTAGAGGGCATAACATGAAGCTGAAAGGGGGTAAACAATAAAGGCAATGTCAGGAAATACTTTTTCACTGAAAGGGTGGTGGATGCTTGGAATGCCCTCCCGATGGATGTGGTGGGGGCAAATACACTGACAGAATTCAAAATGGCATGGGACAGACATGGATCCCTTTATAGCAACAGGATAAAATCAAAATAAACATAACATTCTCTTATATCTGAACAAATAGGGGTGACCTACATGGTACACCCCTAAACAAAGGCATGGGGAGGGGTGAACTGCACAGAGCGGCAGGTGCACCTACTCTTGCCGCCTTGCTTGGTAGACTAGATGGACCATATTGGTCCTAATCTGCTGTCATATACTATGTTGGTAAACCTTAAACCCTATGCCCTCTGGCTGTCAGAATCTATTGTTTAGCTCTGCATGCCCTGCTCTTTGCTGCCCCTTAGAGGCTGCTGCCCTAGGCGGCAGTCTAATTTGCTTAATGGTCATGTCAGACTTGCTCCTTCCCTAGAAGCTTCTGGGTTTCAAATAAAAGGTCTTGTCCTACATTTGTGTTGTGCCAGTGCAATCTGGCAACTCAAAGTTGATGCTTAAAGCAATTTAGTGGGCTGAAGATTCATAATAAATGGAGAAATAAATTTCCCTTAATACTCTCTCATCTTCTTTAATGGTCCATGATAATAAAATCAAAGAATGGTTTTATGCCTTTTTTTTATAAAGTCTTAACGCTTGGAATGGTAAAATAATTTGTGTTTGAAATTTACAGCAGGAATGCACAGACGCATACACAAGTTCCCTATTTCTGGCACAAATAAGTAAGTGGTAAGTGAACACAGCAGGAGTTACACTAACTAAATTGGCTGCTTTTAAACATATCCTTAGAAATACATTTTATTTGATTGAATTGTTTGGGGGGGATATCTTCTACAAAGACAAAGGACAACTGTATGAACTGAGAGCAGCTCTCAAGAGATTTGTTCAAGGTCATACTGTACATCAAGTGGGAATGAACTTGTGCTCCATGTTTCATAGCTCTGTGGTCCAACTGTTTAACTCAGGGGTTCTCAACCCAGTCTTCAGGACATACCTAGCCAGTCAGGTTTTCAGGATAGCCACAATGAATATGCATGAGAGGAATCTGCATGCACTGCCTCCATTGTACACAAATCTCTCTGATGCATATTCATTGTGGTTATCCTGAAAACCTGACTGGCTAGATGCGTCTCGAGGACTCGGATGACAACCTCTGCTCTAACTCAAGCCTTTGCATATTTTCTCTGAATCTAGGACCAGTTGAAGCGTGGAGGGGTGGGGTGAAGAGAAGAGATTCTGAGGATTGCCACAGCTCCTTAGGACCTGAAATATGGTTTTCCCATTCTGGAGTCGATGCAGCAAAATGGTCTATGCTCCAGCACGGCTTTTTGCTCAAGATTTTCCCGTACTAGTCTTGCTCGCCAGTGCAGACAGCAAGCTAGCATAGAAAAATTCTGAGCAAAACCACTGTGCTACAGCATAGCAGTGGGTATGCTAATACCATGCAAACAAATGAATCTGTAATTGCTCCCAATGTAAAAAGCTATGCTGAAACTTTAGTACCTTTTTTTTTAAAGGATCATCTGAGGCTAAGTGTCACACTTCACCTCAAATGATCCGCACAGTACCAGGCATACAATCCCCCAACAACCCTAGTGACACCCCCCATGCAATCCTCCAAAAACAAACTATGGGAGCCTCAGTGACCCCTTAATCCCCAAAAATAACTATTGGTAGTCCTCGTGGCTGCTAGACCCCCTCCAATATATATATTTTAAAAAAAAAGAAAAAAAAAGAGGAATTGGACCGTCCTATACTCCCTCCCACCCCTCCCAGTACGTCACATAATGGGAGACAAACAACATTGCCTACACACTCCTGCCTTTAAGCCAGCTTGTAAATTGGCAGTCCTGACCACCACAGTGCATCCTGGGATGCACCGGGATGGATCAGTCTGCCAAATAAGGCAAAAACTGCCTTATCTGGCCGACCTACGTCACCTCCTGCAGTACATCCTAGAATGCCCAGCACAAGGTCAGCAGACTGATCCCATGCTGTATGTCCCAGAATGCACCATGAGGGGGTAAGGGCAGTCTCCCAAATAAGGCCACCAATGTTTTACTTGTGAATCAGGGATAGGGCGTTCAGAGTAAGTCAGGAAGTTCTCGCCTGTTTAAACCATCTGAGGTAAAGTGTTAAACTTCAACTCAGATGACTTTTATTTTTTTTTTTTTAGGACAGCATGTCTGACTATCACACAAGATACAAAGGCTGCTAACACAGATCCCTTTGTGCATGTGCTTGGCTAGTTCTCCTTGTTTAGCGCAGATCTTTTGCATGCTGTTTGCTTATAGCATTTATGAGCAAAACTACTAAGTTAAACTTGGATTAGAAAACTCTGTGCTAGAGATTAAGCACTGGGCTCGGCCCACTCTGTGTTTGAAAGGGAAGGTGGCTTAGTAAATCAGGCCCTATACCAGGGGTCTGCAACCTTTAAGACATAAAGAGCCACTTGGACCCGTTTCCGAAGGGAAAAAAAAAACTGGGAGCCGCAAAACCATTGCGACATTTAAAACAAATCTAACACTGCATATATTGTTTCTTACCTTAATGCTATATACGACCCCCTACTTTTCCTGTTAAAATATAGGTGTTTGGCCTATACTCGCCGTATAAGACTACCCCTCTTCCTTCGCACACCAAAAAAAATACGCCAGAAAATATAACAACAAGAAGTAACAATATTTGATTTCAAAATTATGATGATTTTGTAGTCAAATCACTAATATGAAATAAAATTATTTTTTCTACCTTTGTTGTCTGACCAATTTATTCTTTGATCATGCTGGTCCCGATCTGAGGCTTCTGCTTTCCTGTCTTCTCTTAGCTCTCTTTCTGTGGTCTATGGTCCATCTGCCAGTTCTTATCTCTTCTTTCGTTTTCTTCACTTCTTTCCATCAGCCTATTTCCAGTCCCAGTAACCCTCCCCAATATCAGCCCCTTTCCAGTCCTCACTCCCAGTACCTTCCAATGTCAACTTGCATTCCCATGATTGCCACTGGTGTCCATTTCCTTCCAGTCCCCCTCCTTCCCCACTGACCAGTCCCTTCTAGTACAAATACCATGGCAGCCCCTCTCAGATCCAGTTCCATTCTCCCATCCCCTCATATCAGCCCATTTGTAGCCTTAGCCCCCAGTTATCTTCCAGGGCCAGCAGCTCTATCCTCCCCTCCCCACAATCAGCCCATGCCCAGTCAAAGCCCCCCAATCAGCTCGCTTCCAGTGCTAATCCCCCCTCAACCCCATTACCAGTGCTAGCCTCCCCTAATCAGCCCAATACCAGTCCTACCCCCCATCAGCTCATTACCAGTCCTAGCCTCCCCTAATCAGCTCATTTCCAGTGCTCGTCCCCTCAACCCCATTACCAGTGCTCCATCCCTCCATGTCAGCCCCCTCCCTCCCTCCCTCCATCCATATCAGCTCCCTCCCTCCATGTCAGCCCGCCTCCCCAATCCCTCCATGTCAGCCCCCTCCATGTCAGCCCCCTCCATCCCTCCATGTCAGCCCCCCTCCCTCCATCCATATCAGCTCCCTCCCTCCATGTCAGCCCCCCTCCCTCCATCCATCCATCCATATCAGCTCCCTCCCTCCATGTCAGCCCCCCTCCCTCCATCCATTCATATCTGCTCCCTCCCTCCATGTCAGCCCCCCTCCCTCCATGTCAGCCCCCTCCATCCCTCCATGTCAGCCCCCTCCCTCCTCCCTCCCTCCATCCATTCATATCAGCTCCCTCCCTCCATGTCAGCCCCCCTCCCTCCATGTCAGCCCCCTCCATCCCTCCATATCAGCCCCCTCCCTCCATCCATTCATATCTGCTCCCTCCCTCCATGTCAGCCCCCTCCATCCCTCCATGTCAGCCCCCCTCGATCCATCCCTCCATGTCAGCCCCCCTCCCTCCATCCATTCATATCTGCTCCCTCCCTCCATGTCAGCCCCCCTCCCTCCATGTCAGCCCCCCTCCCTCCATCCATTCATATCAGCTCCCTCCCTTCATGTCAGCCCCCCTCCCTCCATGTCAGCCCCCTCCATCCCTCCATGTCAGCCCCCCTCCCTCCATCCATTCATATCTGCTCCCTCCCTCCATGTCAGCCCCCCCCCCCTCCATCCATCCATTCATTTCTGCTCCATCCCTCCATGTCAGCTCCCTCCCTTCTTCTGCAGCCGCGGCTCCCTGCCTCTTACGGACCCGCGGCTGTGCTTTTAAAATCATCTCGGAGCCCTTCCTGTCTTGACGGGCTCCGTGCAGCATTGTCCCGCCTCCAAAACTTCCTTTAGAGGCGGGACAATGCTGCACGGAGCCCGTCAAGACAGGAAGGGCTCCGAGATGATTTTAAAAGCACAGCCGCGGTTCCCTAAGAGACAGGGAACCGCGGCTGCAGAAGAAGGGAGGGAGCTGACATGGAGGGAGCCCATAACGCGACGTTTAAAGCGGGCAGTGTGCTCCGGAGCCGCGGCAAAGGTGAGAAAGAGCCGCATGCGGCTCCGGAGCCGCGGGTTGCCGACCCCTGCCCTATACACACCATTACACAGAGTTGTCAAAAGGCCAAGGGCTGTAGTCCCCATCTCCTCCAATCTCTTTCAGTCCCTGTGCCTTTTCTGTGCAGACAACCCCCACTGACAAATGTAGATATCACATTTCAGTGGAAAAGATATCCAGGAATAGTACCTATGGTGTGAAAACTCCCATAAAACTATTTTTTGTACCCTTAAAGTACCCCTTGTTAGCTTGAATATAAAAACACTAATTTACAATTTACAATCTCCTGAGAATAGAAACCCTAATTATATTTGGAGTACTGCCAGATGGATAGCCATGTTAGTCTGTAGCAGCAAAATAGAGAGGAGAATGGTGGCATCTTGCAGACGAGCTGATTTATTGAAACATAAGTTTCTGAGAATCTCACATCAGGCTAAGTGGACTCTTATCTTTGAATACTTGTGTCTCAATAAATCAGTTCATCTGCAAGATGCCATCAGCCTATTTGTCCTTTCCTTTAAATTTACTTCTGAGAGAATGGAAAAGGCTATCACATTCTATGCTACCTAGAATACATATATTTGTCTGGGTAACTTTGGGATTACCCGGAAAAATCTTAATTTTAAAAACAACTGCACATCCTCCTTCCCTACTATTGACTGGGTAAGTTTTGTCCAGCCAAAATGTATCCATCTGAAGAAGTGGCGGGAGAGAGGAGTTGCGTTGCCTGGAACTGCGCCCAGGTCAGTGTGCCTATCAGCTGTGCGGGAGCTACAAATGCCTGTGGAGGAGGCCGATTTAGAGACCGCCCCCCTTATGGTGACATCATTAAAGTGAGCCTGCCACTGACTTAAATTCAGTCCATCTATTGATGCAATGGTGGGAATGTGGCCAAAGGGGCATATGGACACAGAGGTCCACCTCTTTGGTGCCCCTTCAGTGCCAATTGGGTTGCTAGCTATTAATATGATCTGCCTTTCATTTTTAAGTCACGCCAAAAGCTGCTGGTAAGAGGAAGACTAAAGGTAAACTACATCTTAATTCTAAGACAATGTTGGGTCTTATGGACAAACGTGATTGTTGGGTCCTTGCTATCACGGGTACCCTCTTTGAACTCATCTATCCTTTCTTCTTCCTCTCTTTCAGGGGCTTAAGTCCCATGGTTAAGCAACCACACACCCCAACCTGGAGATCGTTCTGAGCTTTCTTTGGGCCAGGCTCCCCACCATCCTGGGAATGTGGTGGTGGGTCGGCCTGAATTAGTAGATGGAGCCCATTTAGTGGAAGGAGGGGGTTTACTTAAGGTTATTTCATTGCCTTCATCGAGTTCCTCTTCATCAGTTCCCCAAACTCCATCTCATATTACTTTAGCTGATATTTGGAAAATAGTGTCCGAAAATAATTTGCTTTTAAGGGGTACCATGGAACAAGTGACCGTTTTTTCTCAGGAAACTTTTACCAAAACCACTTATCAGTCATGCGAATCAATTTGAACAGTTGGAACTTAAAAGTTAATAAATTAACTGATCAAGTTTCAACTGTTCAGAAAACAGGTATTTCTAATATCAAAGATAGTGCAATTACCCATAGGCAGATTGAGTCTAGAGAAAATGGGTTCGCAAAGTAGGACCTTGAGCTTTCTGAATTTTTCTAAGACTCACTACTTGTCACCTATGTTACTGCTTAAGAAATATATTCAGGACATTTTACTTTTTTGTAGTGTGGATCAATTGATTATTTCTAATTGTTATTTCTTGCCAAATAAGTTGTTGGCAGACACTGCTTCTGGGAAGCTCAAGAATTAGTGGAACCTGAAAATACTCTAGATACTGCAAATTTCTTGGAGTCATCTTTTGAGGATAGTCCTAAAGAGCAACCCTACTTGCAACCTTTGCCACCAAAAGAGACAAATTGATGGTCTTGAAATTATGTTTCAAGAAGCAGGAATTGTTCTTTAGCTAAAAACTAATGATCTTTCCAGATGCCTCAAGTGCTTCGTAGGAAATTATTTGTAGCATTAAAATGTAGAGTAATGGCTATGGGTGGAACTTGCTTTTTTTTTTTTTTAAGTTCCTATGGAAATGTTTGTTAAATGTATCAAGGTACATAATTTGTATTCTTTGATCCAATTCACTTAGAGGATTTTCTTAGGAATAGACTGGTCTTCACTAGTGCATTTGGCCGATCTCTTTTTCTTTATCAAATTTTTCTTTCCTTTTATTTCCTGGGAGGTATGTACCTAACCTGTATTTGTTATTTCAGTTCTGGCATGATAATTTGTAACTCCCTTCTCCCTTAATGTGGCACCACACATATATTAACACACACTTTTTTCTTTTTGGATGGATTGCTGTTTTTCTTTAATTTTTCTGATTATAAAATATTGAAATAAAAAAAAAAGGTGATTTGGGCATTCCAAGGACGAAGCTTTGATTTAGCCAGAAAACTCTGGGTTCTGGTAAGGACTGACCTAAAGCTCAAGTTAAGCAGGTCTCTTCAGTTAGCTTTGATCAAATGTATTCACTTGAATATATGGGGTGACTAGAAAGATATCCAGTTACATTTATAGCACAGTAGAGAGATACTGAAACCACTTAATGCTTTGCTTTGTGATGCTACTTTGAATTATGCTGGTTGCTTTTGTCATAGAGGATCTGCAGTCCAAGCTTTTCAATCAGCATGACTTAAAGACTTTACTCTCTTCTACAAAGTTCATCTTCAGTGCATGTGTCAAGGCAGTTTAAACAGACTGCTTGCAAGAATCTTAATGGGGGGGGGGGGGGATATTCAGTGACAGTGAGTAACGGTTTCAGCAGCTAGCTGTCACCGCTGAAACTTAAACCCAGATATTCAATGCTGAGGTCCAAATCCGTGCCTCAGTATTGAATATCCGGGTTGTCTAGATTATCAGGAAGCTAACCGGGCAGCGGTAATATTCAACCACTGCAGCGAACGTTAGGTCAGTGGCGATATTGAGCCACTGCCTGGTTATGGCTGGGTGTCTCTCCTGGAACGCCCCGAAGCTAACCGGTTAGTATCAGGGTGTGTAGCGGCAGCACCCGGGGATATTCAGCCGTACTAACCGTGTTAGTGCGGTCTGCTAACCATGTTAATCCCTTTAAAGACAAGAAGGGCTCCATATTCAATCAATCGGTTACTCAAATCTGTTTACTGGGAAAGTCTGAGTTCCACATGTATTTAGGAATTTCACAACATACAACAGATCAACTCAGATTCAGGACCAGAAAAAACACACAATAGATTACTGTATAGGAAAATGAAAAGAAAATGCGGATGCATTAAGTATAAGTAATCTATCGTCGTCTAGACATCAATATGATTTTTGCAAAATATTTTGTCTGAACAATAATTCCAGTCAGAGAGCAACATCACCAATACCATGGATTAAATCCACCAAAGAAGAATTCAAAACATTAATCCAAAAGATAGTAAGCACCTCTCTCACACAAGGCTACATGCCCAAAGCACTCAAGCAATCTACTATCCGCCCCATCCTTAAAACTACTTCATCAAATAGCACTGACCCTTCAAACTACCGCCCAATAACCAGCCTCCCTTTCCTGGCAAAAATAACCGAAAAAATTGTACAGAGACAGCTCCAACATCATATTGACGAATTTGCCCCACTTGATCCCCACCAGCACGGATTTTGTCCACAACATGGTGTTGAGACACTTCTCATACATCTACTCGACAACTTACTCAAAAGGAATAGACAAGAGAAAGCAAGGCTTCTTACTAATATTCATCGACATATCAGCCGCCTTCGACACAGTTTCCCATCACATCCTTTTGAAGTGACTAATGGAGATTGGGCTACAAGATACCACCATCAAATGGTTCCAATCATACCTCGAAGATAGACAACAGAAAGTAAAATCTGGGAACCTCAACTCAGCACCCTTCAATACCACTCAAGGAGTTCCCCAAGGCTCATCACTATCGGCGCTTCTCTTCAACATCTACATTCAGCCTATATGCAAAATATTCAACAAATACAAGATACAAAAGCCGATTTAGAGGAGCCATCTGCCGCCCAGTTTCTCAACCACAGGGACCTACGGGCGGCCACCAAAGAAGCCATACTATTAGCTAGAGCTCTGATCTGCCAAATAAGCCGACCCCAACTCCAACCGATCTAGCTCCCGCAGACTCTCCTGCTCCAGCTGTGAAGCCTGCCTTAAACACTGAGACCATCTGAGGCATGCTCTTGCCACCCATGCTCCACAAATGGAAGCCTGCAATGACAAAGCGTCGGCTTTGAAGGACTGTTTCAATAATCCATCCATCTTTCTGTCCTGTGCATCCTTTAGGGCCGCACTGCCTTCCACCGGAATCGTGGTCTTCTTAGTGACTACCGACACCGCCGCATCAATACGTGGAGACCGGAACTTTTCCTTGTCTTTATCTGCCAAGGGATACAGCCTATTCATAGTCCTAATCCCTCGTAGGCCTGTTTCCGGTTGGCCCCACTCATCCTGTAGCATTCTGTCTACCACTCGATGTACTGGGAACACCACTTGGGTCTGCCTGACAGCCTGGATAATAGGTTCTTCGCCACTTTCTTCCTCCGCTGGTTGTTCCGTAGTTAGATGTAGTGTCTGCAGGGATTCCGTAATAAGCGCCGTCAGCTCGTCTTTCCGGAATACCCGAATAATTTTCGCCTGATCCTCCGGCTCAGGAATCTCTCCCTCCTCCAATTCTTCCATTCCAATTTCAAGGTCCATCTCCGCCTCATCCGTCTCCTGCCACTTTAAATCTGAAGGCGAAGGATCTCGTGGCTGAGATCTTTTTGGAGGCCTCGGGACATCGCTGCTAACTCCCGCTATCCCAGCCTGTTGCAGCGGCGGAGAGAGCGTCAAGGGATCCGGAAATTTCCCCTGATGTCTCAAACAGAACGCCTGATGCATTATTAAAACAAAGTCTGGACAAAAGTCTCCAGGCTGTGGCTCCGCTCCCACCGTCGCAGGTACCCCTGACGGTCTGGCTTGAGTGTCCTGGCTAACGTCTGGTTGAGTGGGCAATGAGAGCCCCCCCTCGGCTCCCGCTGATCCCCTGTGAGGCGCGGGGCCTACGTTCACCTCCATCTGCTGCTCTATGCTGGTGGAAACTGCCACACAGCCTCCACAGATTCCCGAGTCAGCAATAACCCCTCTGCGGGTGCTGCAGACTACACACTGGGGGCGTGATGCCATCAAGCACCCCTAATTCCTTCCAAATGGACAATGGTAATCAGGAAAATGAGGCTTTATGTTTGTTTTTTTTGTTTGCTTTTGTAATAGGTAAGTCCCTTAATAAAGAAAGATACACTAAACTAGAGCAACCTAACTGTCTAGCATCCAGCAATCCTAGGGACCCAAAACAAAAGTATGAAAAAGTAGCTTCAAATAAAGGGTTCCCAAAAAGAAAATCAATAAAGAAATCAATACATTTCAATTTACAGTACTCAAAAAGAATAGTGTTTAGCAAAGTGCTGAAGTAAGGGCTTCCCCCGCGCTGTGATCTCCTGCTCCTGTCTCCGCCACGCGGTGTACATGCCGGCAAAATGTCTGCCACTAAGAAGAGCAAATGGCACCAAAAACCGCCGGGACAGACTGCTCACTTTTGCGGTCCGTTTCCCGTCTGCCGGCCTGATCCCCTTGCCCCCACACAATACCTTTTACTGCTGTTCTGTAAACGCGTGGCTCCAGGCAGCGCGACACCGCTCAGCTAAGGAGCGAGCGGAGAGCGGCCAGGCCCGCTTTATGCCGTTCAGCAGCTGTGCCAAGAATGAAAGTGTCTGCCGCGGCTCGTTGACAAAGGGATCGCACGGTGCAGAGCTCTCCGTAGTAGTATCCAGGAAGAGAGATCTGACCCCAGAATGTTCAGCCAAAAAGAACTCGAGGAAGGAGAGACCGGACCCGGCAAAGGCAAAGAGCTGGCTGTCTTTTTTTTTTTTTTTTTTAAAGACACAGTAACTCAATTTGAGTGAATTTAAGTTATAGGTCCCAATCCACTAAAACAAATTAAATCAAATTAAAGCCAATTAAACCATATCTACTCTAAATGCTCCTTATATGTCACTCAAGTGAGCCCAGCACTTAGGCTCACTTCCTCCTGCTGCATGGAGAGTGGACACACTGGGGCTGATGGGAGAGACCAGCAGGCTACATCCAGTGATGTCACGTTTTTGACATGCCCAGTCTCCAAGCTGCAGGAGAAGGTGCACAACCCAGAGGTAGAGGACTAAACTGGAGGAACGATAAGGAAGGAGTATTTTTCTGCATACTCTTTGCAACTGGCTTTCAAAGAGATATTCTTAATTCAATTTGGCATTTATATTCTGCTATTGCAAAAGACACCATGTTTAAGGCAGATAACCTTCCTCCCATCCAAATATGAAATACTGCCCAACCACCTGTTGCTATCAAGTCCCCTGTCATAAATATTCTTAATAGAAATCACAATATGAAATAGTTCAACATACAGAAAGTACATCGAGGCAATAAAATCTCCTAACGCAACATTAAATTGATGCAGGAAAAAACCTTCAAAATAAGCACACACAAAGAAATCCAGGTCAGCTTGGCATCTAACAGTTCTTTCAAAGTTAGCTAGCAAACAGGATACGCACTTTACGTTTTTGTTTTACAAATTTACTATATCATATCTCAAGTTTATAGTCCAACAATAAAAGACAGAAAGGAACTCCAAAGTTCCAAGAGGACGGCCTACCATAGAAAAAGACTAAAAAGAGCAGCCAAACTAAGAGAAGATTAAACTGCCAGGCACCCTGGCTACCTCCCTAGAAGCCTAGCGACAAGCCTAAATTTGTTCAACAGACACAGAACAACTGAACTCTGAGGTGGTTAACTAAATTTATATTTTTCCTCCTTTCGTTTATAATTTATCAAACATGGGCAACTAAATTAAAAGAATCACATTAAAGGGGGAGGGGAGGGGCTAAATAAGGCAATAAAAAACCATCAATAGACATTTTCAAGTGATTATAACAATAGTGAAACAAAATGGAGGAGAGAGTAGGTTAATGCGTCACAGGTAATTACTATAAGAACACTAAAACAACAACTTTAAAAAAACTAGTTAAAATGTGGCTATGTGAAGTTTCTAAGTGAATGTCAAGGGGGAGGGAGTTCCAAAGAGCTGGGGTGTTGTAGGAAAAAATGTGGAGTACCTAATCCATTCATATTGCAGCTGTCGATATGAAGGAACCATAGAGACATGACTGCAGAAAAAGACCACATGGCCTATCAAGTCTGTCCTTCCATATCAACTACAATAGTCCCCTTTTTCCTTTAGAGATCTTCTGTGTTTGTTACATGCGTTTTTTAATTCAGATACGGTCCTCGTCTCTACTACTTCCACTGGGAGACTGTTCCATGCATCTGCCACTCTTTCCGTAAAGAAATATTTCCGCATATTGCTCCTAAGTCTATCCCCTTTCACCCTCATCCTATGTTCCCAAAAAGCAGAACTTGCTTTCAATAGAAAGAGGCAAAATCCTTTCTCATGTTATTTACTCCTTCCTGGGTGTCTACTCTATTGCAGATTTTACATAGAAACATGATGACAGAAAAAGACCACATGGCCTATCTAGTCTGTCCTTCCATAACAACTACAACAGTCCCCTTTTTTCTTTTAGAGATCCTCTGTTTGTCCCATGCTTTTTTTGAATTCAGTTACTGTCCTCATCTCTACCACCTCCACTTTAGTATCCACCTCCATTTTAGTATCATTCGCAAAGAGGCAAACCTTACCAAACAGCCCTTCCATGTTTAAAAGAATCGGACCAAGGACAGATCCCTGCGACACACAGAGTGAGCTCCATTTATGTATACCTTTTGGTGCCTCCCACTCAACCAGTTTCTAACCCAGTCAGTCACTTTAGGGTCCATTCGTAGAGTGATCCATTTGTTTATAAGTCACCTGTGCAGAACAGTGAATCTCACCTTGGATGCAGAGTCCACTACCAATGCTGCATCCATAAAGCTTGCCTGGCCACCATCAAGGTCAAAATTGCTATTGTTCTCACAAGGTCGCATTGGGCATCTGCTAGGAAGCTATTTCAGACTCCAGTAGGCCCACATCCTCTGTGATGGGGACTCTTTATGATTTCTACATCCAGTGCAGTATTGCCCTATTGACCTACCCCATACACACCATTGCTTGACAGGACATGGTGGCTACTTTGTAAGCATGCTGAAGCAGGATATCAAAGCTTTTGATCCTGTTGATCTCTCAAGGCTGCCCTTCCTTTGACAGAACTGTGGTGCATTAGGTGATCCCTGGCACCAATGCATTTATTTTATATACGTTGAAGTGTTTTTACTGCTGCGTCAATGGCAGTACTGGTCCAAGGGTTTCTGCCACCCTAGGCAGAAGTCCCAGTCATGCTGTCCCCCCGCACCTACCAACCTCTCCCCCTCCCTGTGCTGAGCAGTACCACTGTCCTCACGGCTGCTGATTCTGGCAGCGGGGTCAGGGAGCAGCTCGGGGGCAGCAGCAAGCCATGTGCTTCGGCACATATGGCCTGGCACTTCTGACATAACTGTGGGGAGGTCAGAAGCGGCAGACCATGTGTGCTGAAGCACATGACCTGCTGCGGGCCACTGCCATCGATCTGAGCCTGCTACTGCTACTGTCAGTGGGCGGCAATGGCATGGCAAGCCATGTGTGCCGTGCTGTCAACGGAGGTCTTCTGCCCTAGGCAGCAGCCTAGCCCACCTATTGGGATGGGCTGGCACTGGTCCTAGGCAAAATCCAGTTTCATTATTGTCAGCAGCCCTCTTAGCCTTAAATCCAGAAAGAAATGGGTCCCCTACAGGTTGTTGCTGCATCTGAGGGTTCTCAAACTTCGGGGAACTAATAGCTTGCAGGATTAATTCCACTAACTTTTCCTTTGAGAAGAGGCATATTACTACTACGTCTTCTTCTTCCTAGAAAAGCTTCCCTTCTTCCTCACTAGATAATACAGCTATCTAGAGTCCTGGGTTGACCCCAAGCTAGACTTTCTAAAAGCACAGGGCTCTGACACCACTACCAAGTTCCCTCTCGGGGTTCTGGGTCTTTCAAGGACAGATTCTTCTCAGTCCATTCTCCTGCCATATAGAGCCTGTGGAGCATCCATATAAATCCAGGTAAAAATGGCATTATGCAACCTACTGCCTTCAGAACCTCCCTGGCACTCCTGCCTGGCTTGTAGGATGCTTATGTATCTACCTGGTAAAACTCCTGCACTTATGGCAGTAGAACTTTGAGGCTCTTCCCTATAAGCTCCCCTGATGCTGTGTCTTCCTTTTGTTTTACCCGCTGCAGCTCCTGGAACCTATCCGGATCTTGCTTAGGTAGTGTGGCAGTAGGGGGCATTACATCAGACAGATAGAGCCTGCAACCAGGCACTTCATCTGTTCCTGCAAGAAACATCACTGCCCATAGTCTGTGCCATCTGCCATGGCTGTCAGTGCCCCCCCCCCCATGCATTAGTCTTACTGGCACAGACTCGGGGGCTCACTGCAGTCAGTGTTTGAAGGCATCCCAACAGCAATGTTGCTGCCAACGTCAGCAGACCTCCATGATTTTCCCCATCTAACTTCAGGGTTTTGAGACTGTTTTTCTGTTTTAAAAACACACAGCTGAGTGCCAAACAAACCTTTTATGGATCTCAAAAATACAGCCCTTCCTTGTGAGCATGGCTGCTATTTTCTCATTAGAGCAGCCTGCTAATTAAGCTGCCAGGAGTTCATCCTTACCACATCAGTCCAGCCTTCCCCTCTGCTGAAGATAGAGAAAGTACTGTTTCCCAGGTGCACAAAATATCTTCAACATTAAAAAAAGTTCTGTCAGACCACCTCTAACTGAGCCTTCTCACTGTATGCCCCATCCATTTGGGACACACTCCCTGAGAGCAAACGAGCCATACCCAACCAGACCAATACCCGAAGGACTCTTAAAACTCATCTTTCCAATCAATACTTTGACAGCGAAGCCTAAATCTCCTTCTTACCCCTCCTATTCCCCTCCCCTAGCAATTCATTCTATTCTTCCACCTTCCACAGTGTATAGGACTATCATCCATTATTCCTGTATTTTAGATATAAATAACTTGATGCTTCAAAGTCAGTTGAATGTTCAATGCACCTTTTTAGCTTTGGCTTTCAAAGTTCTCGTTTCCACGTTCTATGTAATAGTTATGAAGTTCAGCTAAACTATAAACCACTTTGACTCCAAGATAATGCAATGCAATGTGTGCCTTCGAGTCAGTCCTGACTCCTAGCGACCCAGAAGCTCCTGGGATAAAGCGGCCTATAAATAAATATTTGGGGGGGGGGGAGGGGGAGGTTTGCAAAAAGATTTTTTGTTTCTGCCTACAGGAGGAAGACGACTAAAACTCTACTTGTCTGGTCTGGTCTGACATGAAGGATAAAGAGAATAGTATTCCCATTCCCCACCTGACTACAGCATTTAAACGGCATGCATGCATCTAAAGCCCTACCGGTTAATGCCTTTCTTCTCCTTTGTGTCTCATGCTGAAGTACTGTGTGTGTCCCAAGCCATCATAAATGATATGGACCAAAATTATACACTTGCCTGTTATTTCTCAGATCTCAGCTCAGTTCCATTGGTTTCAAGAAGGAACCAAAAAAAATCCCCAAACCCTTTATGACTGAACCTACTACTACTGATCATTTGTATAGTGCTACTAAGCATACACAATACATGTGAGAGACAGCCCCTTCTCAATAGATCTTACAATTTATACAAAACAGACAAACACAACAAATGGGGACTAAGGTAAAACTAAGGGGAAATGGTATAATACACGTGGGTGGTACACAGGAGAGTAAGGGAGTTAGAATCCAAAAACAGCCTTTAAGAAGTGGATTTTTAGCCTTGAATTCAATAGGTCCAGAGATAGTGTCTGACGTACTGACTCGGTTAGTCTGTTCCAGGCATACAGTGCAGCAAGGTGGAAGGAGTGAAGTCTGGAACTGGCAGTGGAAGAGAAGGGTAGAGATATAAGGGATCTGCCTGATGAGCGGAGTTCCCGAGGAGAGGTGTAAGGATTTTGATATTAGTGGTGAATGCTTGGTGGAGACCATCACATATTCCATTTATTGAAGCAATGTGATAAAATTTGAAGAGAAACCTGAAAAGAAAGCACAGTTACTCACCTGTAACAGGTGTTCTCCAGGGACAGCAGGAATCGGTGCTCACTTATGGGTGACATTGGCACCGACGGAGCCCGCGTGGAGCAATTCCCCAGCTTTCAAAGAAAGCCTTTGGGATTGCTGACACGCATGCGTGGTCCTCTTCCTGCTCAAGGGTGCCATCTTGCTCAGTCAGGTCCCATAGCTAGAGCCCTACTAAGCAGATGGCAAGGGAAGAAATAAATATTTGGCAACTCTTAAGGGGAGGTGGGGAGTGGAGGAGTAGCCTAGTGGTTAGAACACTGGCTTGGTAACCAAGCAACCAGGGTTCAATTCCCACTAGCACTCCTTGTGGCCTCGGGCAAGTCACTTAACCCCCCATTGCCTCGGAAGAAAGGCCTGGCAATCTACTTCCAGTGACACTGCCAAGAAAACCCAGGAGCTTCTGGGTCGCCAGGAGTCAGGACTGACTCGAAGGCACACACTGGAAGGGGAGGTGGGAGGGTAGTGAGGACTGATTCCTGCTGTCCCTGGAGAACACCTGTTACAGGTGAGTAACTACGCTCTCTCCAGGAACAAGCAGAAAGTCAGTCCTCACATATGGGACTCCCCAGCTACAGGCTACTGAATCTGTAGTTCAAAAACGCCTCGCGAGTCCATGAGCAGAAGCAGACGCCCGAAGGAGCCAGAGTCCTCGGGTCCCCGGGGCACGCTCTCGGTAGCTGCAGAAGAAGGGTAGAGGGAAGGAGTTGCTTATATCCCAAACAGATTACAGAGTACAGCCTGGCCGAAGGCGCTGTCCCAGGGGGACTCCCTCTCCAAGCAGTAGTGCGAGGTGAAAGTATTCGCTGAAGACCAGGTCGCAGCCTGGCAGAGGTCCACCAGAGGTACTGAGGGTAGCGAAGCCACCGAAGCCGCCTTGGCTTGGATGCAGTATGCGGTGACTCGCCGATCCAGCGGGGCCCCAGCCTTTGCCTGGGTGAAAGCGATGCAGTCCGCCACCCAGATGGAGAGGGTGCGCTTGATGACTGCCTGCCCCAGGCATTTGGGATGGTAGGCATCAAAGTGCCGATCGGACTTTCGATGACCCTGGGTGCGCTGCAGGTAGAAGACGAGAGCCTTCTTGCAGTCGAGTGTATGAAGAACCACCGATGCCTGGTCGGCATGAGGTCTTGGGAAGAAGTCAGCAAGACTATCTCCTGATTGAGATGGAAATCAGAGACAACCTTCAGTAGGAACTTGGGGTGGATACGGAGGACCACCCTGTTCCCATAGAACCTGGTGTAGGGGGCCTCAGCCATGAAGGCTTGGAGTTCGCTGATTTGCCGAGCCGAGGTCAGAGCCACTAGGAAGACTACTTCCAAGAAAGATGCCGATGCAAGCATGTCACCATCGGCTCGAAGGGTGGCTGCGTAAGCTGCATGAGCACAATGCTCAGGTCCCACTCCACCGGTGGAGGCCGGATGGGAAGTTTGGAAAGTAAGAGGCCCCGCATGAAGCAGGAGACCAGAGGCTGCCCCGAGAGGGGTTCACCCTCGACAGGGAGGTGGTTAGCTGAGATGGCGCTCATGTGCCTCCTGACAGAGTTGGATTTCAGTCCCACCTGTGAGAGGTGGAGGAGGTACTGGAGAACCCATTGGGTGGACCCGGAGAATGGGTCGATCTGGAGCTCGGAGCACCAGATCGAGAAGCACCGCCACTTAAAGGCATAGGCCCGTCTCGTCAAGTCCTTCCTCGATGCGAGGAGGACCTCCTTGACCTCCACCGGGAGGTACAGTGAGGCTAAGGAGACCCATTCAGCCGCCAGCTGTGAGGGACAATGAGGTTAGGTTCGGGTGAAGCACCCATTCCTCCTCCTGCGTTAGCAGGCCTGGGGCACAGCCCAGGGGGACTGGAGGCTCGGACGAGAGCTGGAGCAGGAGCGGGAACCAAGGTTGTCGAGGCCACAAAAGAGCCACGAGAATCACTGAAGTTTGTTCCCGCTGAATCTTGTGGAGGGTCCTCGCAATGAGAGGAGCGGGAAGGAAAGCGTATAGAAGCCCGGAGGTCCAGTTCAGGAGGAACGCATCTGGGGCCACCCTGCTCGGGTGTGGAACCAGTCCGCAGAAGTGGGGGAGCTGCGCGTTCGCTGGGCTGGCAAAGAGGTCCATGGACGGAGATCCCTACCAATGAAACAAGAGGCCAGCCACCTCTGGATCCTGGTGTCACTCGTCTGGGCAGAGGATCCTGCTGAGTCTGTCCATGAGGACATTCTCATGGCCCGGGAGATAGACCGCTCTGAGGGTCATGCCCTGGCATACGGCGAAGGAGCAGAGGAGGACCTCCTCCCGGCAGAGGAGGCGGGAACCCGTTCCCCCCTCCTTGTTTATGTAGAACATCGCTATCCTGTTGTCAGTCTGCATGAATACAGACTTTCTCCTCAGATAGTACTCTAAGGCTTCAGGGCCCACCGGATTGCCCGAAGCTCAAACAGGTCAATCTACTGCTGGTATTCTTCAGGCAACTATTGTCCCTAGCTGCGTAGGTCGCTGCAGTGGGCTCCCCAGCCCAGTAGGGAGACATCAGTCATCAAGATGAGCTCACTCTGTGAGGCCTGGAAGGGCATGCCCCGCAGGAGCTTCAGGGATCCTGCCACCAATCCAGGGAGCGGCATAGGCCATGGGTGACCCGTACAAGGTCCTGGAGGTGGCCGGAGGCCTGGGTTTATTGTGTTCCGAGGCACCAGTGAGTCACCCGCATGTGCATGTGGGCATGGGGAACAACGTGGATGGCTGAGGCCATGTGCCCCAGGAATCAGAGCCCTGCCTTGGTCCTTGGCTACCAGGGCACAGAGACGGTCCGCATGGTCTCGAGGTAGAAAGGCAGTCACCTGCTCCGTGTCATGGAGGGTGATGAACTCCAGGGTCTGCATCGGTTCAAGGTGGGAATTGGAGTAATTGACCAGGAAGCCGAGGCGTTCAAGGAGGAGGAGGACCGTGCGCGATGCTGAAAGGTGAGCTTCCTTAGCCGATGCCCCTATGACAAGCCAGTCATCTAGGTAGGGGAAGATGGGTATGCCCTGCCGCCAGAGGTAGGCGGTGGCCGCGGATAGGCATTTGGTGAAGACTTGCGGGGCAGACGCGAGTCCGAAGGGGAGCATCCTGTATTGGTAGTGCTCACCCTATACTCTGAAGCGCAGGTACCATCTATGCCTGGGTGGACCAGGATGTGAGTGTAAGCATCTGAGGTCCAAGGAGCATAGCCAATCACCCTGCTGGAGGAAGGGCAGCAGGACACCAAGCGATAGCATTTTGAACTTTTCCTGCACCACAAAAACTTGTTCAGGTTCCCGAGATCAAGGAGGGGGCGTAGGCCTCCCTGTCCTCTTTGGAATGAGGAAGTATCAGGAGTAGAACCCCCAGCTTCAGAGGTGCGGCGGTACCTTTTTGACTGCCTGCTGACTGAGAAGGTTGTTCAGCTCTTGTTGCAAGCAAGCCTGATGCGAGGGAAGCCGAGAAGGCTCTGCTGGGGAGAAGGGAGGAGGGCGCGTGTCCAGAAGAAGATGATAACTGTCCCGGACCACCCAGGTGTCTGATGTGATAGATGTGATAGAGGAAGTACCATCAGGGGCGAGAGGCTATGCATTCAGTGTCAAAACCCCTGTGCTGGCTGGTGTGGCACTGGCGGTTGGGCCTTGGGCCCTTTTGGCTTGCGGTGACCTTGCGTTCCCCTTTGCCCTGCACGCCGGTAGTCAGTGCGGGGGTGGGCTGTTAGGGTGTGTATCCCTGGGAAGGGAGTCCCTTCCTCTGGAAGAATGGCTTCTTCATGTACTGTTTCTTCCATGGAAGAAAAAAAAGAGGTCTTACATGAGAGATGGGTTCGAGTTATGAATTCCATCTCAATCTCATCTGACTTATCCTCCATGGGCTTGCCAAACAATTGTTTGCCGAGGCAGAGGACATCCAAGAGCTTTCTCCGGGACCCAGGTCCGAAGACTGGAGCCACGCCTGGTGTTGGGCTCTGATGCCGGCCGCTGACACCCAGGCGAAGGACTCAAACCTGTCATAAGCGGCGCGGGAGAGATACTTTGAGCAGTCTGCAACTGACCTCAGGAGGGTGTGGAATCTAAGAAGGTGTTCGCCCCCGAGGCCTGCGGAATAACCGCCAAGCTCTTTGGCTAGGTTGTGCAGAAACATGCCCATATACAGCTGATAGGCCTGGATGCGACACACCAGCATGGACCTCCGATAGGCCTTGCATCCAAGGGCATTGAGGGCTCTGGATTCCCTGCTCGGAGGGACTGAAGAGAGTGTGACTTTGGGCTCTTTTGCTTCCGCATCGCCGATTCCACTACCATGGAAGTGTGCGGAAGCTGGATCTTTCAGAACCCGGGCCGTGCTGGACCGTATACATGGCATCGAGCCTTTTGATCACAATGGGAACCAAGGCAGGCACCTCCCACATGCGGAGGAGCAGCCGGGACAGAATGGAAGGCACTGGGACCATAAGAGACTCCCAAGGTGGAGACTCATACTGTAAGTTGTCAAGTTCCTCTGTCCTCTGTGTTCCTCCTCAGTCTGCGTGGGCAGACTGAGGGCCTGTGCCATGTCCCATACAAACACCAGGAAGGAGGTATCCTCAGGAGGTGAACGCCTCTGGGAGGTGGGTGGGGATGGGTCCGAAGGAAGGTCCCTGTGGGTGCGGGTCTCAGGGAAGGTATCCCTGTCCAATTGCCAGCCCAAGAGGTCTGAGAAGGAGTAGAGTCAGGTTGGTCACCCTGTCCAGAGGCTGAGGTCCACTTGGAGTCAGAGGCAATGGCCTTGGAGGACCTCGCCCCTGAGGATTGGGATGGTGAGCGAGACAGGTGCCGAGGACCCTCACGAAGCCCACAGCTTTCAGGGGTTTCCAAGGCAGGTTTAGGTACCCCCCCTCGGGGGGCCCTTGGTCTCGAGGCGCGAGCCAGCCATGCTGGGCAGAAGCGCCTGCTGGGCAGCTAAGACGACAGAAACGCTGCGCTCTAGTGCCAGCATCTGCGATTCCCACACGGGCATGGGTCCCTGCGACGCTGATGCCGGGGTTAACGGGTCTGGCATGGAGGAAAAGAGGGGGGTCCTCACCGGGACGACCCTCAGGAAACCATTCGCCATTGCCAGAGGCCTCCGTGTCTGTATGAGGTACCTTTCAAGGCCGCTCCTTGTCCGACTCTCAGGAACGCAGGGGAGGGCTGAGAGACCGAGCATGAGACTGTTCACACTTGTCCGGAACCCCCGACAGTGACTTTGAGGTCTTCTTACATCGCTCCACCTCAGGGGAACCCCTATCGGCGTGCTGCCTTGGGCGCGGCACCTCTGCGGTGGACCCCATAAGTGGTGGGTCGGCCGAGGATGCCACTGGGGATCCCAAGGCTGCCTTACGAAAAATGTCATCGGATTTCTACTTACGACTTAGCAGGGCCTTGGCGGACATTTTCTCAGAGAGAGCAGAGCTCCAGGTTATGGTCAGCCCCCAGACACTGTAGACAGCAGTCATGGGTGTCTGGGAGTGACATACATTTGGAGCATGTGTCACATTTTTTGAAGCTGGTGACTACTGGGGCAAAATATACATTTTAAAAGCTTTTGAAGTGGATAATGAAAAAATCTCACTGAAAACTGCACCTCCCACCTCACTACAGGTAAAAAAAGTATCCATGTTGTTCACAGTGTAGCTATTTTTATCAGTCACAATAGGGGTGGGGTTAGTGGAGGAGGTGCTGTATGTACAGAGCTTTTGTTCTGAATGCTATGTATAGGAGAGGAACAGCAATGAGCAGACAACCAGGAAAGCAAGTATTCAGATCCTTCTCCTGTTGTCTCAGGCATCTATCTACACTATTAGCTCCTTGAGGAAGGAACATCTTATATATGAATACTTACTGTCACTGTACAGCACTATGCCTGTCCAGCAGCACCATAATAATAAGTATTATTGTTACTAGTATACCTACTGCAAGGTATCTAAGCTCCATGTATTTGTTTGTATTTAGCTCACGAGTTACATTCGGGTATGGCAGGCATTTCCCCGTCCCTGGAGGGCTTACAGTCTAAGTTTGTTTCTGACATGGAAGAATGTTTCAAAATTTCTCAGCCCTGATGGAGAAAGCATTTTTGAAAAACAGTTCTGTGTCAGCTTATTTCACTCGGGGGCAATTTTTCAAAATGGGTTAGTTTCGTGCATTCCATGAGAGTAATGAACCTTACTACTAAGCCAGGGTATGAGGAGTACGATCTCAGTCTCTCAAGTTTACCGCAAAAACAAATCATAATACTTGCAACATGCCAAAGAGAGCTTCCCTTCTGGAGTTCATAAGATGTAAGATGTATGGACAACTTGTCCAGGCATGGCCATACCAAGGGCTGTGTGAGCAGTGTGACTGCACAGGACAAAACACAGAAGAGGGTGCTGATATCACTGGTCTTCCAGGAAGCTCAAAAAGAGTGAGGAGGTGCTAGAATCGTTATTGGCACATTTCTAGCTAGGTCCTGTGTCAAAGTGCGACTGGAAATTCCTCTGTATTTTTTTTGCCACATTTTTTTTGTCTGACGGCATTTCTTGGTATTTTAGGTTCTTTTCCCTCTCCACACAATTCACAGAATAATCTCTAGGAACCGACACAAATCAATGCCATTCTGGTGGTTTTCTCCTTTACCATTAAGTTAGGTTTCCTCGCATCCAGCTTATCCAATCGGAATGGGAATGTCCCAGAGAAGTTTCCCTAGATGGATTAGTTTTGCACAGTCATGAACCTCATTTCTAAGCCAGGTAGCATGATTGCAACCTCTCAAATTCACTGCTAAGGCTTTGCGTAGTACTTGCATCGTGCCAAAGAGCCTCTTGCTGGAGTTCGTAAGATGCAACATGTATGGATAGTTTGTCAAGATGTGCTTGGAAATTATTCTTTATCAAGCCGTGGCACCCACAACACAATGGAAAATATTTCTGTATCTTTCTGCCACATTTTCTTGGTATCTGACAGCATTTCCTGGTATTTCAGGATCTTCTGCCTCTGTCCCATTGTGAGGAGACGTCAGGGATCATTCCGGCTTTATAAACCCAGTACTGGACATTGATTTTACTTATACAAATCTATGCAGCAATTACTTTTTCAAGGAACAGTGATTATATTTGTGCATGCTTGGCACTGAAAAACAATTAGATGCCATTTAAAGCTTATTGCTATAATGGTCTATTGAAATGTCTTGGGTGATTTTCAAGTGTATGAGGTCATCTTGATAATTACAGGAGATTATACACTACTGGCATAACACCTTTCCAGTTAAGCCTTATAAGTCTGGAATAGTGGCAACTCCTGATCTAATCTAGTGAAACATGCATGAATGCATACACCTAAAAATTTAATTTTCAAATATAATTGTTACAATTTATTTTAAAAAAAACAACCTAATTGCCAGTTCAATTCTGTGAATTTTTGTAACTCGTAAATGGACCTCTGGTAGGCGAAGGAAATTAATGCCGTCTCTTAAGAAGAAAAAAAGAAAAGTAAAGTAAATACACACACATACATGAGGAACAATAAATGAGCTCAGGGATGGCCGAAGAGGGTAAGTACGACTGGGGGGCACCAAATGTTGCTGCAAGCATACTCTATGCTGCAAGAGCCTTTCCAGAAACTGCTCTGTTCTTGAATGAGCTGAATTTAAGGTGAATTTTTACCATCTTGATGACATACTATTTATTGATTCTCCTCATATAAGTCCATCCTGACGCCGTGCTGCCTCCACCCACTTTTGCTGGCTGTTCAAATGCAGCGAGGGATCATTTTAAACATGACTGATGGGATCACGTGATGCAGTGAGTGAGGCAGGAGGGTTCATTGCCTTGCTCTGAGGACTCCCTCCCAAAAGACTGTAAATGGCTGTTTGCACCCTCTGGAAATATTGATTTTGGGGAAGCAGGAGTGGCTGAAGTGCTTTGTCGTTGCTCGATCGAGGTGGGAGCGGTGGAGAGCACATGGCGGCAAAGGTAGCGCGGAAGGACAGAGTGCGAGTGGTGGAGGACAAGATAGCGGCTAAACCAGTTTCTAGCCCAAGAATGGAGCGAGATCTGGACTTAGTAGAAGTTACGAGTGCAGTGGTGACAGCGTTGGAAAGCCGCTTTCAAGGACTGGCGGAACAATTAACGCAAGTGAACCAGTCGATTGTGGAGTTTGGCACGCGAATGGGGCAAGCGGAGCAGCGGATAGCAGAGGTGGAGGATATGCAAGCTTCACAGGCCCAGCGTGTGAAACAGCTTGAGGAACTGATTAAAAAGCACGAGGAGAAGATGGACGATTTAGAAAACCGTGGCCGCAGGAAGAACTTAAGGTTTGTGGGGATACCAGAGGCCATAACGGATAGGGAACTGAGAGGGTATTTGGAAACCTGGCTGACGACAAATCTTAAGCTGGACACTACCCTGGGCTCCGTTAAGATTGAGAGAGCACACCAGCTGGGAACAAAGAGAGGCCCCGGAGACAGACCTCGAGTGGTCATAGCTTGTTTTTTGAATTATGCTCAAAAATATGTTGTGACTAGAGCTGCGAGGAGACAGCGAGCGCAGACGACAGGAAATACAAAAATCTTGGTTTTCCAAGATTACTCTGCTGCTGTTAGTAAGAAGCGGAAAGAAGATTCAGGTGTGTGTGATGCGCTGGCTAAGAGGGGGATGCGCTTTGCTCTACTGTACCCGGCACACCTGCGAGTGGAATATAAAAATAGACAGCGCCTGTTTGAAACGCCCACTGAAGCTAATACATTTGTGGCAGAGATCGTACAGGATGTTGGAGGAGAAGTGTCCCAGAAGCAGCTGGAATCTGGTGGCAGTAGTGTTGGACTGAAGAGTGCTGCAGTCAGTGTTTGGTGACCCTTCTTTTGTCATTGGACAGAGACACTGGGTGATTCTTTTATCTGGAGCCGAGACTTTGGAGGTTTAAATGGGGTTGAAGCATTGCAAAGTAGGGGGAATGATGTATAGAATAAATGGAGAAGGGAAGAAGTTTAGGAAGGGACTAAGGAAGATGATAATTGTATAATTAGGGAAGGGGGAGGAGATGGATACAGTAAGGGAATGGGGGGAGGGAGGTGATTGTTGCAGTTGGGACGAATGGGGAGTAGAGGGGAGGGAGGGCAAATGGAAGTTTTATTGGCTAAGAACGGGGGGAGCCTCATGTGTTACTGTGATCAGGTAGGGAACTCCTTTATGGAGAGAGAATGATGGTATGTGGGGGGGGGGTTGGGGTTTGGGGGGAGAGGAGAGGGGAGGGAGGAGGGTTGGGTGGGGGGAGGGGGTATCGGGGGGTTGATCATGATGGTTCTAGTGGGAGGGAAGGTAGGCCTGGGGGGTGCATTGGACTGATTACTACAGGGAGACACAGAGAAGGCGATGAAGAGTTGGAGTGGTGTAAGACGAAGGGAGAGCACACGGGAGGAGGGGGGAGATGGGAAGGACCCTGAGCTGGGGGGGGGGGTCCATTTCACAGCAGGAATGCGAGCGGAACATGAGGATAAGGAGAATTAGAGAATATGATTATGGCTGATGTTCGGATGATTTCTTGGAATGTCTGTGGTATAGGGTCTCCAGTGAAGAGATATAAGATCCTGCGTGTGCTTGGAGACAAAAAAGCAGATCTGGCGTTTTTACAAGAAACACACCAGAGTGATGTAGAACATGGCAAGTTGGAGAGAGGATGAGTTGGGAAAGTCTATGGAGCTTCTTCAGGGGGGGGGGGAGGGGAGGAGAGCGGGAGTTGTGATTTTAGTAAGGAGAACGGTGGGATTGGAAGTGGAACAGACCATCAAAGACCCGGGAGGGTGGCATATTATTCTGGTGGGGAAACTAAAGGGTATCAAATTGGGACTGGTGAATATATATATGCTCCCAATGTCTATTACGTTTCATTTTATAAAAGATTAGCTAAATGTCTGAGTGATCTTGGACCAATTCCACTCATAATGGGAGGGGATTTCAATTGTGTTCTAGAAGAGGCCATAGATAGGTCAGGAACTAGAGGGGAAACTAGGGACAGGACATCCGAGTGGGTCCGGGCTGTTTGTGAAGGGTACGATCTGATTGATTACTGGAGAGTTTTGCACCCCTTAGATAGAGATTACACACACACACACGTTTCCAGAGCGCATGACACAGGATCGCGGATAGACTATTTTCTGGGGTCCAAAGGGCTTTTTATAGTGTGAGTAGAGCTGAGATAGGCCCTGTGCAGGTGTTGGATCATGCGTATGTTTGGGTGGATATCAGATGGGGGCCACGTAGAGGGGGGAACTTGTGGAGATATCCTCTTGGGTACAACCATGACAGTCATTTTAAGGCTTTTTTGCACACACATTGGGAGGAATATGTGGAATTCAATGGGGGACAAAGATAATCCCATCCTATTTTGGGAAGCAGCAAAGGTAGTGCTGAGAGGGAGAATTATTGAATATGAGGCCAGGAAAAAGAAGGCATATAATAACAGAATAATCCTCTTGGAAAAGGATGGCAAGGAGAGCTCTGTTGAAGAGGCCGATGTTGGAGGGAAAAGTGGAATTTGACTGATTGCAACGAGAGGTAAATGTCATGTTGCAAGAGAAAGCGACTCAGTCTGTTATATTATTAGTACAAGTTGTACAAATATGGTAATAAGGCGGGGAGGTTGCTCTCATGTCTGGTGAAGGCAAGTAGGGGACAGGCACATATAGGGGCGCTATGGGATGCCAAAGGTAAAATCCAGACAGGCCAGGCTAATATTGAAGAGGGCTTTCGAGAGTATTATCAGACTCTTTATGGCACTGAAACCGGAGATCAAGCTAAGGCGGAGAATTTTTTGCGTAAAGTTGGGTTACCTAGTTTGTCCGAGGAGGAGAGGGGGGTACTAAATGCTCCAATTGGAAATGAGGAAGTATTGGCAGTAATAAGGAAATTACATAACTGTCGGGCTCCAGGTCCCGATGGATACCAGGGAGAATTTTATAAACTAATGGCTGATCGGGTGGTGGGGTCTCTAACAGCATATTATACAGCCTTGGTAGAACTTCAGGGATTCCCGTATGAGAAAAATAGAGCGGTGCTTACCCTTCTTCCTAAACCGGGTAGGGATGGGTTACTGCCAGAATTGTATAGGCCGATTTCGTTATTAAATGTCGATATGAAAATCTTGGCCAAAATAATGGCGGAGCGGCTGGCAGAGTTTATTCCGCAGTTAATAAATGAAGATCAGGTGGGTTTTGTGAAAGGCAGACACATGGTTAAAAATGTACGTAAGATTATTTTGTCGTTATATATGACTGCAGAGGCAGGGGAACAGGCATTGTTGATAAGTTTTGATGCCGAGAAGGTATTCGATCGCGTGGATTGGCAATACATGTATCAGGTTCTGGCAGCTATGGGAAAAGGGGGGTTCTTTTTGGACACGGTCAAGCTTCTGTATGCCGATCCAAAAGGGCAAGTGCTGGTAAATGGCTTTGTCTCGAGAGACTTCCCGATCCGGAGAGGAACTAGACAGGGTTGCCCTCTGTCCCCACTTCTCTTTGTCTTAACTTTGGAACCATTACTGGAGAGAATACGGACCCATAGGGGATTGGTGGGGGCGAGGGTAGGCCAGGAGGAATTTCGTATTTCTGCATTTGCTGATGACATTTTGGTTTATTTAGGAACTCCTAGGAAGACACTGTCAGTATTGTTGCGCATTTTTAGTGATTTTGGTGCATTTTCGGGATTGAAGCTAAATTTAGACAAATCAGAGGCGTTGGATTTACAGCAGACACTCCAGAGGGACTGGGAAAATTTCCCGTTAAAGTGGGCGGGAAATGGGCTTCGGTATTTGGGCATGTATTTGCCAGCTGATGTGGATAAACTACAGAGCTATAACATTGGGGAATTAATGGAGCAAACTAAGGAGCGTTTGTATAGATGGCAAGATCTCCCATTGTCACTGGGGGGGCAAATAGCCTTATATAAAATGACCATATTTCCGAAATGGTTGTATATGCTACAAACTTTGCCTATAGTAATGACTAGAAAGGGGATAGCGAGAGTGGAGACGAGCTTAAACGTCTTTTATTGGAAGGGGAAAAGGCCCAGGATAAGCATTAGGAAACTGCAGAGGCCATGGAGGGGTGGAGGGATGGGGGCTCCGGATCTCAGGAGTTATAACATGGCATGTTTGTTGCGGAATTTGCAGGAATGGCTGGGAACAACAGCAGAATACACACCTCTTGCATATGAGCAAGAAGTAGCGCGGCCATTGGCCCTGAGATATATACTACATGCGACAACAGCAGATTTCACTCAAGAGGCTAGTGGCCATCCAATTTTAAGGTAATGAGGAAGACATGGCGGATGCTTTGTCAGAAATGTTCATGGAACCCTGGGGTGACTCCATTTCTGCCCTTATATGGTAATGAAAACTTTATTCCGGGGATGCAGGGAGGAGTGTTCCAGGGGTGGGAATTTAAGAGAATAGTGGCCCTAGATCAGGTAGTAAATGAAATGGGGCAGGTGTTGGAATTGAAAGACCTGCAAAGTAGATATGGGCTGACAGGCAATGATTGGTTTCCCTATCTACAAATGAGCAGTTATGTACGAAGTTTGGGTAGGAAGGTCAGGGTGGAGTGGAGGAGTGGCCTAGTGGTTGGGGCAAGGTACTTCAGGCCGGAAGGTCGGGGGTTCAAATCCCACTAGAGGACAGCAACCTTGGGCCGGAAGGACTGGGGTTTCTAGTCCCACAGGTGCTCCTTGTGGTCTTAACCCTCCATAGCCCATGTTCCCTGTAAAATAGTTCTCTCCAAGTTATAATGCCCTGTTCAATGTAATTTCAGTTTGTTCAATGTAAACGCACTGATGCAGAATAGCACGGTATATAAGAGAATGTAAATAAAAGGATCTGCATACAGGTATTTGCACTAAATTGGAGGAACTGATGTATTCTGGAAAGGAGTCACAGGCTCGGGTCACAATTTTACAAAAGGACTATCTTAATTTAGCGGGGGAACCCACGGAGAGGGATTTGGCTTCAGCATGGACTTATGATTTGGGGAAGGAGGGGTAGATATGGTGGGTATGTTAGCTGATATACCTAAGATGATTAAGACTGCAGATTTTAGGGAAATGCAGTACCGTATATTGAGAAGAAGCCACTTTGCCCCCTGCAGAGCATTTAGAGCGGGCAGCAGTGCTTCAGCGAGTTGCCCGCGGTGTGGGATGGATAGAGCAGATTTGGGGCACATGTGGTGGCAATGTGCGGGGGTGGTGAGATTTTGGAGGAATATGGTGAAATGTCTGGCATCCATTCTGGGGTGCTCCCTTAAAAGAGACCCTAGGGTGTTGATTTTGGGTATGACACTGTTGGTGGAGGGCTTGGGAAGGGGTCAGAGGGAATGGTTGGGCAAGGTTTTGTTAGTAGCGCGGAAAGCCATATTAACTTGGTTATTACCGAGAGGCCCTACTATGGGTCATTGGAGGAGAGAGGTATATAGACTATTACTCATTGAACAACAGGGAGCGAGATGTGGGGAGAGAGCCACTTGGAAATTTTTGGAGGAATGGGGCCCATATATACAAACGCTGACATCAAGGAACAGGAGTAGAATCCTTCATGTACTCTGCTGAAGGCTTAATAATCTGGGTAGTAGGTTCCACGTGTCTCTAAAGTGGGGGGAGGAATAAGGATTATTGAAGGGGGGATGAAGAAATTGGAGGATGAGGGGAAGGGAGTAGGTGGTGTGATAAGGAAGCTTATCATAGCTCAGGAAGGAGCTATAGAAAAGGTGAAGTGACTCTGAACAAGCAACCTGTCAGTTCTGGTAGAAATAAGAAAACAGAAGATTTCCATAAAAGACTACCAGTCCCAGAATGCACCAGGTTTCCAACAGCCATTAGAGGAGCTGAAGTGGGGAAAACGTGTGTTCAATCAAGAGGGCTATGAGGTAATCCCAAGCACTCATCTCAAAGGGCAGGGCCTGATTCAGCACAGCTGCGCTGTGCTAGGGTGGAGCACTCATCTAAGCAGAATAAAGGTAGAGTTTATTCTACAGAGAATCATCCTCAGTTTCATCTGGGAGATCCTCAGTGTCTTCATCTTGGACATCCTCAGATTCAGCTTGGACATCTTCATGATCTTGGACAGCTTCATCATCTGGAGGATCATCAGAAGCAGAAGCCAGAGCGGACGGACAGAGAGGGCAAGAAACCCTTTGGAAGAAAGAAGAGAAAAGCATTTGGGAGGTCTAAAGGAGTCCAGAGCAGTACGTATACTGGGAGACATTCAAAAGGCCAGCATAAACCATTGGACTGGGGAAAACCAGAGGAGTGGTGCTGCAGGGCTAGGAATCTCCAGACGGTACCTGTGAGGGAGACGGCTGCACTTGGAAGGGACCCTAGGACCCGTGCCAGAAGGTATGTGAAGAGAGATCCAGTGTCCAGGGATCTGGATTGGAAGGCTGGACATAAGAACTGGACTACATACTGGCCAGGCTATTTAGAGAGGAACACTAACAGCAATGGAAGCTCAGGTATGAACACTGATCTATGCCCTAGCTATACCCTTGAAAGACAGCAGGGAAACAAGTATTCTCCTGAGAGTGCTCCATTGAGAAATTCCTCTGTGCCAATCCATGATATTGAACCCATGATTGTTGAAGAAGGGGGAGCGGTTATAGATACAGGCTGTGAATACATGGATTGCTCTCTGTCTAAACTCCTTTGGGTAATTTACTGTTACAAAGTACAACAACCATCACAAAGAAATACAAACTTGTTCTTTAAATCTACTCAGAAAAGCTCCTGCGTAGGATTTGAGCCAGGCAGTAGAAAGTAAGCCAGCTAAGGGGTTTCAGCTGGATAACTGCTAGCAATTGAGCCTTACCTAATTGCTTGTGAGCTCTGAGGAAATCACTTTTGAGTCTATGTGTGAAGATATAAGAAGTTAACCTGAAAAGAACAGTTTTTCCCTTCTTTGTGGGTTTTGCTTGTTGTATGATGCACTGCTAAGAAAATATTAGCTAGAGCCTACAGAAAAGACCAGTTTGTTACCAACCAGGTCTTTATTCTTTTGATTTGATTGCCTGACAAGTTCAGCTGTTGTTTTCCTGATTTTGTTTTTCTAAGTTTAACACTGAAAGCAAGTATCCTGTTTTATGTGCTACCAAGCATATCTGTGTTGGGAGAAATAACCCCATAAATAAATATCTTATTGGCTTTACACTCAAGCACAACTAATTATTGTGAACGGCTGTGTCTGGTGTGAATGGACTACATTTCCCACAATCCCTTGCAAATCATATTAATATATGCCTTCGCCAAGACTGTGAACATTCTCACCCAGGCACCCGTCTGACAGTGGGGAGAGAGGGGTGGGAATCTGCTAAGGGGGGGGGGGGCTGTCTGACTGAAGTGGGGAAGGGTAGGAAAGGGAATTCGAGGAGAAGATTATGGTGTGGAAGTATATATGTTATAATGTTTTATTGTTAGGAATTTGACCCATGGGGGGAAAAAAAAAAAGAAAATGATGAGACAAAGTATTGTTTAGATAGATGCTAGTTGACTATGTTTGATAATGTTTTAGAGTATGTAAGTTGATGGAAGAGCATCACCAAGTTGAAATCGCAATAGAATGTAAAATGTCTATATTGATGTCTCAATAAAGAAAATTTAACATAAACATGACTGACATTTTAATCCAAGTTTTGAGAACTTTTCTTATGATCTAGGAGACAGCTAAAAACTTAAGAGAAAGCCACTGAGATCTCTCTTACAACGCACCCTCCTCTAGTAAGTTTTACTGTAGCCTTTAAGATGTGATTTACTGTGTCTATATGAAAAGAAAGCGTAGTTACTCACCTGTAATTGGTGTTCTCCTGGGACAGCAGGAATCAGTCCTCACATATGGGTGATGTCGGCACTGATGAAGCCCTCGCGGAAGCATTCCCCCAGCTTTCAAAGAAAGCCTTTGGGAGATGCCACCACACATGTGTGGTCCCCCTCCCGCCCAAGGGTGCCATCTTGCTCAGTCAGATGACATAGCTAAAAGATGGCAAAAATAAAAGATGGTACGGAAGCAATTCCAAGGGGAGGAGGGAAGGTTGTGAGGACCGATTCCTGCTGTCCCTGGAGAATACCTGTTTCAGGTGAGTAACTACGCTTTTTCCGGGAACAAGCAGGAAGTCAGTCCTCACATATGGGACTCCCCAGCTACAGGCCACCGAAAGTCCATTACCAAAATAGGGGCTCCTTCACGGGGGAGCCGCATGCAGCAGCAATTTAGTCCGTGTACACAGACAACAGTAGGACACCTGTGTGTCCGATGAACCAGCACTCCATTAGCCTGAACACAGAAGGATCAGAGGGTAGGAGTTGCCTAAGCCCTGAAAAGATTACGGAGCAAAGTCTGGCCGAAGGCACTGTCCTGTCAGGACTCTCTTTCCAGGCAGTAATGGGCTGCGAAGGTATGGACTGAAGACCAGGTGGCAGCCTGGCAGATGTCCACCATTGGGACAGAGCCCAAGTTTGCCACCGAGGCTGCCATGGCCCTGACAAGGTGCGCCATGATGCAGCCTTCCAGCGGGAGCCTTGTCTGCTCATAAGCGAGGGCGATACAGTCCGCCACCCATGTGGACCACTTTGCGGGTGGCCCCGAGTGTGTTGGCTATAGAAGGACAAAGCCCTCTTACAGTCCAAGGTGTGAAGGACAGTCTCTGACTGACTGGAGTGAGGTCTTGGAAAGAAGGTAGGGAGCACTACTTCCAGGTTGAGATGGAAGGGCGATACTACCTTCGGCAGGAATTTAGGGTGCGTGCCCGAAGCTCGCTAACTCTGCAAGTGGAGGTATGCGCGACCAGGAAAGCCATCTTCCAAGAGAGGTAGCGAAGGTGGCAGGTAGCCAGAGGCTCGAAGGGCGAGTGTCTGAGCTGCCCCAAAACTACAGTGAGGTCCCATTCAGTTGCCAGAGGGCGAACCAGGGGCTTCGATAAGAGGAGGCCCCGAAGAAAATGGGTCACCAAAAGGTTGGACTGAGAGGGGCTTACCATCCACCAGATGGTGGTGTGCCGCCAGGCAACTAAGGTGCACTCAGACGGAGTTAGACTTCAGCCCGGATTGAAAGAGGTGGAGAAGGTACTGTAAAACCAGTGCTACCAGGCAGGAGAAAGGGTCAGTCCTATTTTCAGCGCACCAAACTAAGAACCTGCGCCATTTGAGGGCGCAAGCCTTTCTAGTAGAGGCCTTGCAAGAGGCCAGCAGAATGTATTCCACCTCAACCGGAAGGTTGAAAGGGGCCAGAGTGATCCTCTCAGCAGCCACGCCGTCAGCAACAGGGACTCCAGGTTGGGGTGCAAGAGAGAGCCCCCCTCCTGAGATAGGAGTCCTGGGGTGGTCCCCAAGGGATTGGGGGTCTCCACTGTCAACTGGAAGAGCAGCGGGAACCACGTTTGCCTAGGCCACCAAGGAGCTGTCAGGATGAGCGAGGCCCTGTCACGGAGGGTCCTGAACAAGATCTTAGTGATCAGCAGCATAGGAGGGAAGGCATACATGAGGCCTTCTGACCATGAGACAAGGAACGCGTCCGCTGCCACCCTGGAGGGGTGGGCCTGCCGGGAACAGAAGTAGGGCAACTGAAAGTTGACCGGGCTGATGAACAGGTCCATCACGGGTTCTCCCCAGAGCTGGAAAAGCTGACTGGCTACCCTAGGGTCCAGCTGCCACTTATGCGGCTAGAGGACTCTGCTCAGCCTATCGGCCCAGATGAATAACTAATTCACCCTATAAATATCAAACCCCTATCGATAGTAGTGGGTAACAGTAATTAGAATAGTAAACCAACTTCACTTGTGAGAGTTTGGAAATGGTCTCAGACTCTTCGGCGCTATTTTTACTGACTTTCAATATGTCAGAACTCGCAGTGCCTATTCGCATCAATGACCAATCCACTCCTATGTAATCAATCCTATTTTTTCTGATCTAATATAGTCCCATATAAGAAGATGCTTATCTTAATATGCAATATATCCTCTTCCCAAGGCCGTCTATCGGCACCTCATCGCGTTTCACTTGCTTGAGTTTCATCAGGGGATGATTCTTCAAGATGTTTGTTTAAATATCTTCCAGGGATCATTCCTAGAAGGATTCTAAAAAAGTGAAGTAATGTATCAAATAGTTTCCCAATGATTTAATACAAACAAATTATTTTTCTTATAGGGAAATAATCCATAAAATCGGATCTTGCATATACATAAAAGTTTACATACTATAATGTTCCACCCAGGAAACAAAACGTAATGAAGTTTTCATACCTTGATGTTGCACATGTCTTACTCACAACCAATTAACTGCTATCCAAGTTGAAACAACGTCACGCATTCGGACCAGTTCCCACTATCCATTATTAAGTGGTACAACTCCTCCTCCTTTAATGACGTGGTTGTACCCTGAAGTATCCCCTCTAAAAGCCCAGACACGCCCCCCCATTCTATTTGATTGTTTAATCCTGTCGGGGTTGTAGACTTTAATTTAAATATCCATCGTTGTTCTTGCACGGGCAAGGTTTGTTCACGCGACCTTCCAGCTCTCCCTACATTAATCTGTTCTATCGCGAAACTTCGCAATTCAGAAAATAAGTGTCCAGTATCTACACAGTGTTGCACTAGAGGAGCCTCTTTAACCCGACATTTGATACGACTCGGCCAGCAGGTTGTCCTTGCCTGGAGGGTACACTGCCCGCAGGTGGATACCCTGTTGAATTGCATACAAACAGGACCAGAGCCTCCTGACAAAGGGTACAAGACCCCCTGCCCCCTTGTTTGTTCACATAGAACATCACCACCTGGTTGTCCGTCTGGACTAGCACCAGCTGGTGATGCAGGTGGTGAAAGACGACTTGCAGGGCAAAATGTATGGTTCGGAGCTCCAGGAGGTTGACCTTCTGGGTGCTTTCATCTGGTGACCAGATGCCTTGGGTGCAGAAATCTCCGCAGTGAGCAGGGAGGCATCCGTGGTGAGGACCCTTGAGGGGCTTGAGGCCTGAAAAGGCATGCCCGCCTCGAGATGCTGGAGAGACGGCCACCAGACCAGGGAGTCCGCCAGTTGGCAGGTCACAGAGACTGGCCTGGAGACACCACTGTGCCACCCTCATGTGGAGGTGAACCTCAGGGGTGATGTGGGCCATGGAGGCCATGTGCCCGAGGAGGCACAGAAGAAGCCGAGCGGGCATCGAGGGACGGTACTGCATGTCCCGAGCCAGAGTCTTAAAACAGTTGGCCAGGTCCCTGGGCAAGAATGCCTTCGACATGAGAGTGTCGCTCTTTGCTCCAATGAGCTCCAGACACTGTGTCGGGAGGAGGCGAGACATGGGGTAGTTTATGACAAACCTCAAGTATTGCAGGAACTGGATGATGCGTGCGGTGGCCTGCTGCACCTCTGAGGCCGTGCCTCCTTTTATGAGCCAATCGTCCAGGTAGGGAAAGACAAAGACCCCTGGAGATGGAGGAAGGCTGCCATTACTGCCAGGCATTTTGTGAAGACTCTTGGGGCAAAGACCAAGCCAAAAAGGAGCACCCTGTACTGAAAATGCCTGCCCCCCACTATGAACCGCAGGTATGGCCTGTGGTTGGGGTGAATAAGGATGTGGGTATAAGCATCCTAGAGGTCTAAGGAGCATAGCTAATCTCACTGCGGGAGGTATGGCAGCGATGTTCCAAGGGAAAGCATCTTGAACTTCTCTCTCACCAGGAATTTATTGAGGTTGCGCAAGTCAAGGATGGGCCTTAGGCCCCCTGTTCTTTTTGGCACGAGGAAGTACCTGGAGTAGAACCCCTTGTTCTTGAGATAGTGGGGCACTGGTTCCACTGCTTTGTCCTTGAGAAGACCTGCCAACCCTTTCAGTAGAAGGTCCCAGTGGAGGGGAGACCTGAGGGGCTCTCTTGGAAAATAAGGGGGAAGTGTCCGAGTTAGATGGAGGAGGTAACCCTCCCTGACTACCCAAAGTGCCCAGGAGTAGGTGATGATGGTCAACCACCTCTGGGCATAGAGGGCCAGACGCTCCCCTGTGGGCTGCTGATCTCCTTGGGGTAGATAGGCTATGTTCAAGTAGTCAAAAACTTCCCCCTGGCTTCACCGGAGGCGGTACCTGGGGTTTTGCAGCCTTTTGTTTACAAGGGCCATGCCCATGTCCCTTGGCCTGCTGAACCTGTTGGGGAGCTGGGGAGGCCTGAAAAGGTGGATAGTTTCTGTAAGCAGCTCCCTTCCTCGGGTAAAGACTTTCCGTCGGGGAGGGGCAGTAGTCTTTTTGGAGAGCCTGGTCCTAGTCATGAACGTGGTCTCCAGCTCGGCAGCCTTATTGGTCATGGGTTTGCCAAAGAGGTTCTCTCCTTGGCAGGGGACATCGACCAATTTGTTCTGAACCCACTTGCTTGAGGTCGGAGGAGTGTAGCCAAGCTTGGCAGCGTGCACCAATGCCAGCCGCTGCTACTCGAGCCGCCGACTCAAACCCGTCATTGGCCACTCGAAACATGAATTTGGAGCATTCACGGACTGCCTTGGCCAGGTTCTTGAACGTTCCTCGAAAATACCAGCTGAGGGTTCCTCGGAAATACCAGCTGAGAACTCAGCGAGTTCCTTCGCCAAGTCTCTCAGGTACATGCCCATATACAGCTGGTAGGCCTACATGCGGCCGATGAGCATTGAGCCCTGGTAGCACTTTCTTCAGAGGGCATCCAGTGTGCGGACCTCCCTGCCAGGGGGCACAGGGGAATGTGTCTACTGGCTTTTCAGCAGACATATGGCAGACTCCACCACCATGGAGTTATGTGGCAACTGTGACTTTTGGAAGCCCAGGCTCCGGCAGACCTGATACATCGAGTCAAGTCATTTGCTCACTACTGGTACCGAAGCTGGTGTCTCCCACATTCGGAGCATCAGCAATTCTAGGATGGGAGAGATGGGCACCGTGAGCGATTCCTGCAGAGGAGCTTCATACTGGATGATTTCCAACTCATCTGCCTGAGGATCCTCCTCTGACTCTGTAGGGAACGCCTGGGCCTTCAACATATCATTGATGAAATCAAGACGGGAGAATCAAATGGAACGTCGTGGTGGTGATAGGTATCAGCGGACACTTCATCCTCCATCTCCCACTTGGAGTAGTCCGTCGAGGACCCGTAGGAGGGCTGCTCCATTGGCCTCAGGGCTCCTGATGCTCTGCGGCCGGTGCCCAACATACTTGCTGGGGATGACCGTGGTCCCATCAAGCAGGACTTGGATAACCTCGGCCGAGGATCGGCTCGGCCTCCGGGGATGTCTTGGATGTCAAGGGCCTGGTGTCGGGGCAGATGAACTGGTCGTGCCCGACAACAGCGCCCACTGCTGGTCCATGAAGGCAAGCAAATTGTACTCCAGGGCCGCCATTCTGGACTCCAGACCAGAAGGCTCCGCAGCCTTTGGCGTGGGCACTGAGGAACTCGGGCCCGACGCTGGCTCCCCTGAAGGGGAATCTGACAAGGATGGTGTCTAGGGATGAGTGTCTTGGACTGCGGGACCGTGCCGGGCGGCACCCGGCTGGTCAGAACCATCCAAAGATGCCACCTTCGAGGGTTTCTTCTTCCTGGGTTCCCTCGAGGGAGACTCCCTTTCTGAGGGCCCATGATGGGGCTTGGGTTCGGGAAGTTCCACCTAAGGCGTCAAGGCTTCAGACGAGGTCCTGGCAATTGGAGGCGCCGGGGACTTGGGGAAAAACTTATTGTGCTGCTGCTGGCAGCTCTTAAGGGCCTTACTGGATATACTTTTGCAGAGACCATAGGCTGCCGGGTCGTGGTCGGGCCCAAGGCAGCAGACACAGCAATTGTGTGTGTCAGTCAAAGACATAATTTTAGAGCACCGATCACACTTCTTAAAGCCACTGGTAGCCATGGGGGGAAAAATGTACCTATGCGAGGCTGCCAGTTGGAAAAAAAGGCACGAAGGCACCAGGGAAAAAAAGAATGAAAACTAAAAAAAAAGGACCCGAACTCGACGCCTAGGCAACGAGGTCGGGTGGTGGGAAGAGTACTGGTGCGATAGCGGAGGAGTGTATGAAACTCAGAGAAAAAAAAAATCAACTTTTTCCAGGGACAAGCCAGACCAACGTCTGAAGGGCTCCACAGAAAAAAGGAGACTGAGCAAGATGGCACCCTTGGGCGGGAAGGGGACCATCCATGTGTGGTGGCATCTCCCAAAGGCTTTCTTTGAAAGCTGGGGTGATGCTTCCATGAGGGCTCCGTTGGTGCCGACATCACCGATATGTAAGGACTGACTTCCTACTTGTTCCCAGAGAAAGCTTAATAAATCAGTACTGGCAGAAGCCATCGGCGTCCCTCTACTACCTATGCTGTCAGCAGCATGCCAGCAACCACTATGACCCAGCTGCCCATGCATCTCTTATGCCTCTGCAGTTCAGATAAATGCAGGATGTGGAGGAATATGAGAGAGGCTAGGGAAGGCCATCACCAGATCTCTTTCCTCAGCAGTCCCAAACCACTATCCTCTAACAAGACGGGCTACTGCCCCTAAGCAGTTAGCTATTCTACCTGCCCTCTCCCTGGCACTCCCCTCAGCCTGAGCGCTGGCTTGGCATACCTTCCCTTCATACTGCTGTGGCATCTATTGTTGCCACTGAAGAAACAAACGCTCTATCTACACCTGAGGCTTTCATGAGGTTTAAGCTGTGCACTGCAGTTCAAGCATCTCCGGGGCCTAAATTTAATGAGAGCCCTGTCAGTAGGTGTAATCTCAGAGCTCATTTCTTTGGAGGCAGCAGCCAATTCAGGCTATGAAATCCTCCATGGAAAAATTCAGTTTTTAGGCACTATAGCGACCTGATGCCTGGGCTCTGTTGAGCCCAATACTGTACGTAGGGATTGGTCTAAATGTTTCTCTGGCCACATAAACAGCAGCAAAATTGCATTTGATCCATGGATGAATACTAAATAGAAAATATAAATAATGTTGCCAAAGTACTATAAAGAACACTGTAGCATGAGTACTCTTAGCATTCATATTAAATCTGCCCTTGAACACAGTCACAGAATGGAGGCACAGAAGAGCCACTTTCAAACTGTTAGAGAGGTTTCCTGCAATGCTAAACAGGAAAAATGAATTAGTGCTAGTCACTTTCCATATAAAGTTGCCCTGGAAACCCATTTCAGAATAGGTGAATACAAACTAGCAAAAAACTTGTCTTCTGCTATAAAGGAGCAATACTGCTCAAGGCTTTAAAATATAAATGTGAATCCTTGTTGGGTCTTAAACTGCGATCTTTGATTTCATGCAGCAGCCTCGAGGTTGGAGCACTGGCTTGATAACCAAGAGACTAGAATTCAATTTCTACTTAACCCTCCATTGCCTCGGAAGAGAGACCTGGCAATCTACTTCTGGTCACACTACCAAGAAAACCCAGGAGCTACAGGGTCGCCAAGAATCAGCACTGACTCAAAGGCACACACACAGTATACTATACTCTTTGGAAATAGCAGGATGCATCTCTTGCTACAGGTCAGAACTCTTACTAAACAAGTGCCAGTTTCCAGCGTAAAACAAAGTAGGTACAGTACATTTCATTTTATTTAATTTATTTATTTATTTATTTAACAATTCTTATATACCGCACTATTAGACATCAGCGCGGTTTATATTAAACAGAAAACATCTGACATTTTACATATGTCTGGTCATTACATTTAACAGGAGGTATAACTTGGCGAAATAGGGGAAACTAAATACAATGGTGGTTTATCTATTAAGGGATATCATGGTTAACTATATACAAGGTGTTACCAACAGAATATGGAACTGCTTGTTATCTACAAAGTAAAGTTGGTCTGTTGCGGAGGTCTATCCATTTGGCCACTCCTGCTATTCACCTGATGGTTGTGATCGGAGCTGTCATTGAGATATTTGAGGAAAAGGAAATGTTTTAGCGCCTTTCTAAACTGACTCAAATTGGTCATTGCTCTGATTTGTGCTGGTAAGGTGTTCCATAAATTTGGGGCGCAGAGTCGGAAGGCTCTGTTAGATGTTGATCTGGAGCATCTTGTGGTTTCATTTGGGATGACCAGCGTATTCAATTCTGCTGTTCTTCGCGGCCTGTTTGGTGCAAGTGGTTGTATGAGGTTGGAGAGGGAGGAAGAGGTGAGTCCCATAGCCGCTTTGAACGTTAGCAGCAAGGTCTTGAAACTAACCCTTGCTTGGATGGGGAGCCAGTGTAGCTGTTTTAGAAGGGGTGTCACGTGGTCTCTCCTGGATGCCCCGAGGAGTACTCACGCTGCACTGTTCATGGCCAGCTGCAGGGGGTTCAGGGTGGACTGGGGGAGTCCTTGTAGTATGGAATTTGAGAAGTCGAAGTGGGGAAGTATAAGAGCTTGATAAATGGTCCGGAAGTCTTCCGGTTCAAGTAGTGTGCGTAGGTGTCTGAGGGATCTGATTTTAAAGTAGATTGCCTTGACTGTATTGGCTATGTGGTTCTTCATGTTAAGGTGTTGGTCTAGCGTTACTCCATAGTCTGCGTTTAAATATTTATTGATTTTCTATAAAAGCTCAAATACTGTGCTTATTAAAATTTGATTAACCATCCTTTATAAAGTTAGTCACAGATTGGAGCGCTGGGTTTATTTATTTATAAATGTTCTTATATACCACTTTTAAGCAGTTTACAACCACATAAAAACACCTTAAAAACACAATATAAACATAAAACCACCACTGATTTAACATAACTGAGGCGGTTACTGTTGAGAGTAGGGTACTGGAGATGGAAATTGCAGGAGGGACAGGAGGGCAAGTGAAAAACTGGACTGGAGTCCAGGTAAGGAGCCAGCCTGGAATCTAGACCCACAGAAATGGAAGGACTACAACTGGAAGCTAAAACAAGAGCTTGAAGCTTGACAAAGTGGAACAACCAGGGTGTCAGACTAGGAAGTAAGCAGGCCTGGAACCAGGAGCCATAGATGAAACTGGACTTGGAATGAAAACATGAACCAGAATTAGAGCTGGAGCTTAGTCAAAGCCAGGAACCAGAGTATGAACTTAGAGCTGTAGCTGGAATTTGAGGCAAGAAGCAGAGCTCTGCCACAAAAGGGAAAGGTAAAACTTATTAGCGAGTTGTGGTAGCCTTTTGGTTGTGAACGATTTCATATTCCCAGTGACACCATTTTAGCCTGGTTTTGGCAAATAAGGTTCACCACAGTGAATGGCTGCCATCTCCCTTTCTGGGCTCTTGGAAAGTAATTTTATAACCGAGTGCCTAGTTTATGGCAGCCTAACCAAGCTTATTTTTAACCTATTTTGTTAAGAAAAAGTAGGTATCTACTTTTATTTATAAAAAAAAAGAAAAAGAAAAACTAGGATAAGAGATCAAAAACTTGCCTTAATTTAAGGCATGATCAGTTACACCAGGCCTAGGGACTGGTGCAAATGCTCACACATAAATTATAATACTTTATAATTTCCGTGCGTAAACTACTGCTGTATCCCAGCTCCACCCCTGGTCACATCCACATCAAAGTACACACCATTGGCCTGAATAGCACCTCCCTAAAGAACGCCTGTAAAGACCCCTCCGTGCATGTAAGTCATGGAAAATACACTGACAGTCATAACTTTACATGCCTCCTTATAAAAATCATCTTCTTTGTGTCCTTGGCCCTGCTTGTCTCCAACTTCAGGCTCTGGTCCTTCATCTCCCAGCTGTTAATGATTTAAACCCCCCACCGGTGCCTTTCCCTGGCATGGAGCAGTGTATGGTGGGATAGAGTCCTGGGCTAAAACAATAACATCTGTAGGGTGTAAGCAGCTTTGAGTAGCACTGGGATGTAGTGTGCAATTTTCCATACAATGCCTAAAGTCCACAGCTACTCTGCACCATGTCTGGAAAGGGAATTGCCTGCATCTTTTCCCTTAAAAAAACTGCATGGGGAGGGGTGGAGCCTTTTCAAGATGGCGATATCCAACTAACCATGGCTGCACGCTTTTTCTCGATGGGTAGGAATCGTAAAGGGAGAGGTCGGTCGGTACCCTCCCAGCCCTCTACCCCGGTTTCTGTTGGACCTTTAGATTCCTTTGTGGTACGTGTCGCCCGGGACCCAATGGAGGGGGAAGAACGCCGAGCTACTTCTGTTTCGGAGTTGGGTGACTCAACGGGAGCTTCGGCTATATCTATCTCCCCCTTGAGTCCGGTGCCGAAAATCTCCCGACAACTCCTACCTGAGAAGTTCCTGGAGTTGGACCTTTCCCTTGGATAAAGGTGAAGTTTCAGGCTTGCGAGGGTCAGGCATGGAGGAGTGTCAACAGCAGGAGAGTGCAGCTCTTGAGCAGCATAGCCCAGTTTTGGGCTCTACGCCGTTGAGTGGATCTAACATGGGTCGAATTGTGCCTGTGCTATTTGGAGACCAGTCACTAGCGCCTATGGAACCTCCTGCCGTAGCTGTGTCTTCGGCTGTGTTTTCCTTGCAACGTCCTGAGAGTTTTACCCTAGAAGCCATTTGGCAGGCGATTGTTTCGTTGGGAGAAGCTTTGGTTCCTAGAATTTTTTCGTTGGAGTCCAAGGTGACTAACACTGTTTCTTTAGTGGAGGATTTGGAACGGCGTGTGGTGGAAGTTCGTTCTGAAGAGGAGGAGGATCGAAGAAGAATCGTGGAGTTGGCTGAACAATCTGATGCTTTCAGGAAAAATTTAACTTCTATCCAACTAAAACTGGAACATTTAGAGAATACTTCCAGAGTAAATAATTTAAGGATAATACATTTTCCTAAATTGTCTACTGTTTCCCCTAGGGAGATGTTTCGTCAATATTTAGTGGATGTCCTGGGGGTTGCTTCGGAGCTTCTTCCACCTATGGTAAAAGTTTACTATTTACCTAAGATTAAATTGCAACCTGATTTATCTCGGTTGGGTGGGGAAGGGGAACAGGGGAAGTTGTTAAATGTTTCTGCATTGTTAGAACAGTCTGATTTGGAGACCCCAGTTCCTTCTACTCTCTTAGTCACCTTTGCACTGTACTCTGATCGTGAATGGTTTCTAAAGCTTTTCTTTAGAAAACTTAACTTATTGTTTAGGGGCTTGATGGTTCGTATCTATCCTGACTTAGCGAGAGAAACACAGAAGCGCAGAAGGGATTTTCTTCTTCTGCGTCCTGGAGTATTGTAATTGGGGGGGCTTTTCTTTTTGAAACACCCATGTAAGTGTTTGGTTAAATATCATTCTGTTTCTTATGTTTTCTATGATCGCCCTCAATTGACTTCTTTCATTAGTGCTAGGAGGTCCGAGTCCCCTGCTGAGGGTCCACCTGTACTCATTTGAATTAATATCGGGTTAATTGGTGTTTCGCTTGCTGTTTTCTTTGGATGAGAATAAGAATAGTCCCCCCCTCTATCTTCTTTTGTGGTGGGCTAGTGTGAGCAAACACTTTGTATTTTTGCTTTTGTGGATTAGGATGTTTCTTCTGTTATTTGCTTGTGTTGTTGCTCTATTTCTTTCAAGAATAGTTTGTAACTTTCTTGGATTAAATTGTAAAATTTTTCATAAATTTAAAAAAAAAAAAAAACCCTGCATGGGGAAAAAGCACCTAGAAAGATCTGAACCCTTTTCCCCTACCTAACAACCGGGTGCATTTACTAACAGTTGCATGTGGTACAAGCATAGGATTTGTTTTGTGTTTTTATCTAACATTTTAATTTGGAAGTTTCTTTATGGTTTTATTTTTAAAGCTATGTAAGTTCAATTGTAATCCACCTGGTATTTTAGATAGCCTAAGATATAAATCATTTTAATAAATCAATCAATCTCTCACATTCTGTGTAGTTTTGGGTTAATGTCAGACCCCAGACCGCATTCCCATAAAGTAGGATGGGTTGAATGATGCTATCAGATTTTAATTGTCATTGTATTTCTTTGGCAGCTTGACCCTTAGCAGTAGTACACAAGACTAAGCACTAGGGATCTGAGACATCACTTTGAAATGACATGCCTGACTGAGAAGAAGCAACTAGGGATTTTTCCCACTCATCACGAAACCACCAGGGAAACGCGTGGTAAAGTCCAGGGATGCATGTATTTGTGTTGGGGAGAGGGTGTCCAGATAGGGCCTGTACTTGTTTCAGGGGTGTTCAGGTTTGTATCTGTGTAGGGGGAGGGGGGGGGGAGGGAGAGGTTCTATTGGTCTTTCCACCTACTCCTTCAAGCTGCCACTTGTGCATGCCTTAGGCAGGTGCAGAAGCTAGTGGAGTTTTTTTTTTTTTGGGGGGGGGGGGGTGTTGTGTAAATATAGATGTGGTCTTTCCATTGTAAAATGGGAAGGCCATGCCTAGTTTTTTGGCCCTTCCAAACATTACCCCGTCACTCCCCCATGATGGAGAAATGCACCTATTAAGTTCCTTTCCTTGAATCCTGTTAGACCAGTCAAGATGAGTGGGTTAAGCTCCCTAGTCAGCAGGTGGAGGCAGACCAGAATAACTTTCAGTGATGTCATCACTAGTATATCTGCTAGTGCAGCACTGAGAGAAGCAAAATATGACACTTCCCAAGTAGTAAACAAGACTGAAAAACTCAGAAAACACTCTGAAGAGAATTAAGCAACAATAACCTCATGCAAACTATTGGCTTTCTCTGCATTTTTAACTGTGCATCAGGCACAGATATTGCAAATGCGGCCACAAGGCAGGAGGGTTCCCCAACTTGTAGGCAGTCTTCTCAAAGGCAGGCTCTGGACCATCTAGCAGGATTTAAGGAAAGAATATTAACAGGTATGGAAAATTTCTCCTTCCTTATCCTGCTAGACCAGTCAGGAGCTAGAGTGAGTGTAAGACGATACATCGGAGAGGACTGCACTGTCAAAAGTGACATTCACCAGCTCCCACATGCAACCTGTAATGCTTCACAAAAAAGTGCTCAGTGAAGACCAGATGTCCTCTGGGTACACCAAGGCAGACTCAGCACAGGAGGCAGCTTGTGCCCTGGTGGAATGAGCTCAGACCCCTTCCAGCACCCACTGCCCACATACAAGTAGGAAGTAGGCTGAACTTAAATCTAGCAGGCAATTGAGGACTTCACCACAGCCTGTTCTTTCCTCAGAGGACTGAATAGGAAAGAAAATGGTCCAACCATGGAAGGAATACATACTCTCTAGACAGGGCTGGCCCAAAGGTTTCTGCCGCTCCAGGCAGAAACCCTGGCTGTGCTGTCCCCCTCCCCCCACTGCTGTCGATTCCGTCTTGGGAGGGGGCAGGCAGCAGTAGTATTTCAAAAGCAATGGCTTTGTGGCATCGCTTTGTTGCTCGTGGCAGGCCATATGGGTGGATAGCTTTGGGTGGAACTGGGTGGATAACTTTGGGTGGAACTGGGTGGATAGCTTTGTTACCTGTGGCAGGCCATATGCTTCAGCACACATGACTTGCCACTTTTGACCCCCCCTCAGACAACAAGTTGCATAGGAGAGAGCTCAGAAGCAGCAGGTCATGTGTGCCGAAGCATATGGCCTGCCACAGGTAACAAAGCTATCCACCCAGTTCGGCAGCCCTAGGCGGCCACCTAGTGGATGGGCCGGAGATACTTCATCACCGCCCTCCTCACATCAAACAGATACAGCAAAGAGCCTGCTCAGAGATCCTCCTCTAAGAAAGAGGCAGAATCAGTCTGATTCAGAATTAAATGACAACAGCACTTTCAGGAGAAAGGAAAGAAATGTCCTCAAAAGATGCAGCTGCTGTTGAAATGATTAGGAAAGTCTCCCTGCAGGACATAGTCTGTAGTTCTGACATGCTCTTGGCAGACAATGGCCACGACGAATACCACCATCAGGATCAAATACTTGAGAGAGGCCTGCTCAAAGGGGAACCTTTCAGTGTCTTAAGTACCAGAGACAGACTGCTCTGTGGTACAACTAGGCACATGGGTAGACATACCTGCTTCATCCGCTTGAGGAAGTGGGATACAGAATGCATTGCTAAAAAATCTCCCTGAACTTGTCTCTGGTAGCACACTAGGGTCGCCACCTGAACCTTGAGAGAGTTCAACACAAAGCCCTGGACCAACATCGACTGTTAAGAATAATATGGTGACTATGTCCACCTTTCTGACATCCAGGGCCTGAGAGGTATACCACCTCTGAGATTCTCCAAACTCTGACAGGCCGGGGATGTTGAGGACCTCCTGGCCCTGGGAAGGGTGTCAACTACTGTTCCCAAGTATCCTTTCTTAGATGGTTTATGTCTGTTGCATTAACCGAGTGGAACCTGCCAAAAGGCTCAACAGATCCACATATCAAGGCCTCTGCAGCCAGTCTGGTGCTACCTGAATGACCAAGCCCAGTGAGACATATTCTGTTCAAAAGATGTTTCAGCAAGGGCCATGGGGGAAACGCATACAGAAGCCCCTCCTGTGGCCATGTCTGCAGAAGCTCTCCACTTTGGCATGCTCCTTGGCATTCTCTTGGGTAGTGTGATGAGGAGAGTGTGGCTGAGCCCATGGAAATAGAGGAAAATCAAAAATCTACCTTTAAGGAAAGAGACAGGCAGCGAATCCATAGCTTGCAGAGTGCAGGAAAAGAGAAAAAACACGCAGTTGCTGAAGGCAGGCCACACCAAAGCTCTGCTAACCTAAGGGCAGGCTTGGAAACTAATGAAAAACACCTGAGCAGGGGGCAGTGCACGATAGGAAAAAAACAGCTATATAAACCCAGAGGAACAGGAAGGAAAGGGAGCTCACCAGGGAGTTCACCGGGGAGTTCGACCAGGAATTAGATCGGGGATTCGATCAGGGAATTGACCGGGGAGTTGACCACAGAGACTGCTGGGGAGAGAAGCACCCAAGAAAGACCCAGAGTTCACCAGGGAGGAGACCGGTGGAGACTTCCGTGGGGACTTCGGAGGTGACGGCAACACCCCAAGAGAAAGTCAGGCTTGCAGGAAAAGTACAAGTAGTTCTGAAGCCAGCAGAGGTGTGGCTGGGAGAATTACTGGCCAGCAGCAGAGGGCAGTTTCTACAGTTCGTGAACCAGCTCTAAGGGTTCAAGCTCCCAGAAGGTGGGTGAACAAAAGTACAGCTAACAGTGACCTGAAACAGTTAGAGGCACTGTGGCATTTAATTCAGAAAAAGAAGCTTCACCTTCCAGGTGAAAATCTTGCTCGTAGTGGAAAGCCTCAGTGGAGAAAAGTTCAGGAGCTTTTGGAGTGCATTGAACCAGAAGCGTTGCATGGAGCTTTCGAGTCAGACGTACCAGCAGGAGATCCAGAGGAAATGCAGGTAGATTGTTCTGAACCTGTTTCTATGTCTGAAGATTCATTAATGGACTGTTCATGGTGTCAGAGAGCTGAATAAAAGCTTCTGGAGAAAGAAAACCCTGTAACTTGAAAACCCCAAAGCATTAAGGAAACAGGGAGAGTTACTCTAGCCAGGAAAGCTAAGAACCCTGTTTAATGCAGAGAAGACATTTACTTTTGTTTGGAAAAAAAAAAGGGATGTATTAGTTTGTTATATATTGAGAGACAGCTGCATGTGTTAAGAGAGCCTTCTAAAGCAGTTTCAGTCTTTGGTTTCATGGAATTTCCTGAGGAATATTGTTTGGAGAAGAATCCTGTTACCTTCTGTTAAGCCTTCGTGTTTTTGGAAAAAAAAAGAAGAAATAAATTCCTGTTTGCCTTTGAAAAAAAACCCTTCAGTTTCCATACTTCTGTTTTTGAACAAACACCACAACTACAAGTCCCAGAAGCCCAGGCTCTGGACGACTATAACAATCTTTATTTAAAGACTAACAAGGGCAGCCCTACACCTATAGGCCGCGGCCTGGGCTAGGGTCCCCCACAGTAGCCACCAGGTTGCATACTAACAGGATCCCACTTCTGAACATGTGTGGGCTGAACTCTCACTCATTTGGATTCATAGTCTTTCAGCTTAAAAAGTCAGCCTGCACAATGACTCCCACTATGTGGGCTGCCGATAGAACTACCAGATGAACTTCTGCCTAAATGTCAAAAGCTCTACAACCTCTACATTCATTACAGAGCTGTAAGTGATGCCTTGATTGTTTACATATACCACTGCTGTGGTACTGTCTTAGAATACACATGCCGCTTTGCCCTCCAGGAGGATCACTTTGGCCTCTAAGCCTGTTGATCAACTAGTAGGCTTCCTGAGAGGACCAGCACCCCTGCATGAAGTGATCACCCAATTTGGAACCGCCAGAGGCATCCCCATCCATTAAAGGATGAGACTGTACCCACCAGACCAACCCCCTATTGATCCTTTGGGTGACAGGCAGACACCGATTGAATAGTTGGGAGCCAAGAGACCAGAGAGACATACTATATGGCTCAAGACACCTGGCCCAAGGTACCTGCTTCAAGGTAGATGCCATTCATTTTAGGAGATAACTCCCGGGGTCTGGGACTACCTGCAACCTAAGAACAGAAACTTCTGAGTTGAAGCCTCAGCTTGTCCACCCTCTCCTTGGTGAGAAACACCCTGCGCCTAAGCTGGTGTCTAAGCGAGCCCCCAGATACTCCGATTCTTGAGAGGGCACTAGGTCATTCTTGGGGTAGTTGATGACCCAATCCAGCCTTTGCAGCCACCAAATCACCTGGCTCATGTCCATCCTGGACTCCTCCATGGATCTGGACTGAATCAGCCAGCCAGTCATTCGGGCAAGGACTGGACCTGGATCCCCTGCTTGCACAGAAAGGCCACCAGCATCACCATGACCTTCAAGATGGTGTTGAGTGCCATAGCTAAACCAAACGGCAAGGCCTGAAACTGGAAAGTCGCAGCCTAGGATACAAATGTGGAAGAATGCCTGGCACATAATGAATTTTGGATTCACTCCTTTGTATGCTTGGCGTCTGCTTACAGCTGATTGAGGAGTGAGGCATATGAACCATTTGTTTTGAGTCTGTTTGGAAGAAGATATCCCTGATGCAGATAAGTTCTTTTGAAACACAATATTGTGTCTGATATGCTTATATTTTTTAATGATTTGATATATTTAAAAATTCTTATAAAATATTTTTGGACTATAGAACTGCCCATAAGAATAAGACATAAGATTTGGGTTTTATGGACCGATGATGATAGAGCAGAAATAACGTTGTAGCCTTGAGTTGCTTAGGCTCTATTTCTAGAAACATTGTTGCTCATAGTATTTGAGGTCCTTTAAATCAAATTTGGGATTATTCAGGGTATTTTGTTTTTCTATAACTTTATAAATCAACATACTTCACAATCCTTTTTGTAATGCCAGACCCTACAAATGGACACTCAGAGGCTTACCATACCATAATAGCACCAAGTCCATGAATTCAAACTGCATCAACCCTATCTATGAAGATTCAGCACTGTAAATATTCCAGAACACCAACTCACCTCCAGGTGGGAAAAGAGAACAAGCTAAACTGCTACAGATTCCTACACAGGACCAATATGTTAACAGACTCCCTAACCTTTGTTATGCATGGAAAACATAGACTATCACCTATTAAACCATAAGACATTACAAATGAGCATTAGATAGGCAAACAGAAAATGAAATGGAAAACCCAAGAAACCAGACTGAGCTGTGGGACACTGAAGAAACAGAAAAGCAATTCCTCCTGTACAGAACAAAATAAAAAATAAAATAATTTCAAAGCTGATAAATTTCATTTTCTAAAAAAAATAAAAAACAAAAAACAACTTAATACATTTTTGAATTTTTGCCTAAGCATTTTATTTTTCCCAATAGGGTTGGTCTTTGTCTCTTTACCGTTTCCTCTGGTTGATTCTTTTAAGTTCTTTTCCAGGTTCTCCTTTCCATTTTCTATTTTTTCACGCTCTCTGGCATCTTCCCTACCTCAGTTTCCTCTATCTACCTTTTTATCTACCTACAGTTGGATTTTATTCCTCCTACTCTCTCTTCCTCCAGACCTCAGTCTCCCTCTTTTCACCTTTCACCTACTTACCACCTCATATGCTTACCTCATCTACCTTTTTATCTACCTACAGCTAGATTTTATTCCTCCTTTCTTCACCACCATGGGGACCTTTTCAAAAATTTGCATTATATTGGCCAGTGGATTAAGAATGGCAAACAAGTCACTAGAGATCAGTTCTGGACTTCTCCTATACAATATTTCAACATGGGATATTTTAAAACGTCCTATCCTTTTTGGCAGAGATAGGGGTCCAGAAAGTCAATCTTTGACAGCCAAAACTCCAGTCAACCCAAATTTTCCTGCACTGAACATGCATATGGTATCTGCATAGAAAGAGGTAGGGAACATGATGTCAGGCAAGAGTATATAGGCCCTTATTTGGGACGGAAAATTGTCTTTGCCCCTTTCTGCCAAGTGTTCCAGAAGGATCACAGGGCTCCCGAAGAGTTGGGTCATGGGTACTGGCCTAGTTCAAGGACAAAAAGAAAAGAAGCCATGGGTCTTTTGCCCTTTTCCTGCCATGATAAATCAGATGGAGATCTCAAGACAGCCCAGAGCTCTGGACCGTGAGGAAATGGATCTTGGAAATCAATAAGTTAGTGTAAAGGAAAAGAGAATAAAAATTCTTCATTTGAGAGAGGGACATCCAGAGTGAATAACTCTCAGAATCTGGGAGGTGAGATTTCATGGTTCTGAAAACTTCCCTAGGTAGAGTTAGCACTCAAGAGTGAGAGTGGCTGGACTATCCAGATCAGGGTGCTGGCAGTCACATATCCTGCCAGATGGAAGAGACCAGATGACAACTACCCATTGGAGTATTGAACAAAACGGCCAGGGAGACTCATGGAGCCTTTAAGAAAATAGGGGATAGATGGAAGTATACCCAATCTCAGATGTCCTCTTGGGTTCAAGGAACCCTGTGAAACAGCCAGCGTAAAGAAATGCTCTTATGGGCCAGAAGGGTGAATTATGGATGTAAGAAGGTACAGGAGAAGCTGTGAAATGTCTTGCAGGTGAGAAGAGTGAGGTCTTGACTACGAGACTAAGAGGGAACATCCTGGATCACAGACTAGGAGGAGTTCCTAGATGAGGAGAGAGAAAAAAATGGTTTGTGAAGAAAACAGTTCTTTATTCTGCTTTTAGTCACTAGTAAATACGATCCTGATATTTATAGGCAAAAACTGAACTGAACTGAACCTCATTTGGGCATGTCAAGGAAGGGAGAAATACCAATTCTATATAAAGTGTCAACTGAACATAGGGCTTTGAATCTTGTCCCCCTCTCAGGATCCAGAAGGATAGTTGTCTCCTCCTTCACAACTGCAGCCATTGGATATATCGAGAACAAGACACATGCTCAAGTGGTCCACTGCACTAATTTATGGAAATTGCCTTTTTCTCCCTCCTACATTAGGAAGCATGAATAGGACTTTTGATTCTAGGTTTTAACTGAAATACCACCAGTAAAAACAGTCTTTGTAAAAAAGCAACCCCCCCCCAGCTTTTCATTAAACAGTGGGGGGGGGGGGGACCCCCACTTCCTTTAGTACTTTCACCCTTGCCAGTCTTGGCTCTTCAACTCTAGTTTTGTGCCGACGACTCATCAGTTGCAGAAATATATGTATTCCACTCCACCGGAAAAGGTACCCAGCCATGGCACCTACACTGCATGACCACTTATAAAACACTGGTATTTTGTGGTCTAAAAAACACCCAATCAGCTGGAAAATAGATACCTAAATTTAGAATTTATAAGCCCCTAAGAATAGAATGAATGTGAGGGCTAAGCAATGTGAAAGGGGATTTATTTTTTATTATTTTATATTGTATATAACTTACATCTTTCCAGCAGTAGTTCAAGGCAAGTTATACTGTAAACCCTCTGGGGACAGGGAAATATCTACTAGGCCTGAATGTAAGTTTGCTTAACCCACCATTGTCTCTTGTGCAATTTGCCTAAGGCCAGCCACAGAGAGCGTCAATGAAATTTGAATTCTCACTTTCCTGGTTCTCAGCCCACTGCTCCAGGATGTGATCTAGGATCTCTGTGGGGATGCTGGATAAAAAGCAGGACAAGTGAAATAGCAACCCCACACACAAAACAAAACACTACAAAATAATAATGGAAACCTCTTTTCTTAAAAAGACAGAAATGCAAATAAAACCAGAAATATGTAAGCATTTTCACCACCTTTTGGCTAAGTAGCCTGACTCATCTCTATTCAAATGTGGTTCATAAGAACAAAATCCTCACCCTGGCCCACAAGGCTTTATATCCTATTTATCCTCTTTGATCACCTTCCATGTCCCAACCAGAGCTCTGTGCTCAGTCCATGACAACCAGCTTGATGTTCCCCCAGTTTCCCATGCCAGACTGGAAAGCACCAGACACACAGCATTCTCTCATATACCTCCCATCCTCTGGAATGCCCTTCTCCTTGCTCTGTGCACAAAATCCTCTTACAAAGCTTTTAAATCTGCACTAAAATGCACTTGTTTAATGAGGCATTTCAGGATAGCTCGTACAAAGTGTGACAGTGGGCCAACACCTGGAGCTTACAATGAGGTAATTAGATCTTACCTGCTAATTATTGTTCCTGAAGGAACGACAGTCCAGTCCCTTACTTCAGGGTTACGCAACCCTTCCAGCAGCTTGGAGGCTGAGCCCAACCTTTTTGGGGTGGAGCGGTATATATACCACTGGTGCCACCCACCAACTCCAGTAAACGACTGTCAAAGCAGATATAACCAACCTAGATAACTCAGAAAACATAAGTAAACAAACTCAAATCTAAGTAATTTTTTTTTTTTTTTTTTTTTTTTTAAACCAGGAGAAGTTAGTAGGAGAGGAGGTCCAGGGAGAAGGTAGGAGAACTGCCATGGTGCGTGCCTTTTCTCCAGCCTGACCCACCAACACACCTGAAACCGCCCTCAGGCCGCAGACCCATAACAAAGAGAACGGCCGGAATGGCTACAGAACTAGGGAGGGTAGTAGGGACTGGACTGTCGTTCCTTCAGGAACAATAATTAGCAGGTAAGATCTAATTACCTCTTCCTTATCGTCACTCCAGTCCAGTCCCTTACTTCAGGGAAGTACCAGAGCAGTACCAGCCCGGGCGGGATCCGCCATTCCGGAACGTAGCACTGCCTGTGCAAACCTAGAGTCCGACGAGCTCTGCACATCCAGCCTGTAGTGCTTGGTGAAGGAGTGCAGAGAGGACCAAGTCGCTGCCCTACAGATATCCAGAGGAGGAGGTACTAGACTGAACTCCGCCCAAGAGGTAGCCTGTGCTCGAGTTGAGTGAGCGCGCAAGCCCCCTGGGACCTGTTTCCCCTTGAGGATATAGGCGGAAGCGATCGCCTCCCTGATCCATCTGGAAATTGAGGCCTTGGCTGCCGCCTCACCCTTGTGGGGCCCTCCGAACTGTACAAAGAGTCGTTCGGATTTCCGAAAGGGCGCCGTGCGGGAGAGGTAGCGCTTCAAGGCTCTGGGGACGTCTAGCAGATGGAGCTTACTGTCTCCCCCTACTGCCCCCTCCGGTCGGAGAGTCGGGAGAGAGATGGACTGGTTGACATGGAAGGGGGAGATCACCTTAGGCAAAAAGGAAGGAACCGTCCTAAGTACTACCTTATCCCTGAGGAAGGACAGAAAGGGAGGCCGAGAAGACAGGGCTTGTAGTTCGGAGACTCGTCTGGCTGAGCAAATGGCCACCAGGAACACCGTTTTCAGCGTCAGATCCTTCAAGGAGGCCTTCTTCAAAGGCTCAAACGGACCCGTGGCTAGGGAATTCAGAACTAGGTTAAGGTCCCAAGGGGGTATGACCGATCTTCGTTGTGGTCGGAGCCGCTTGACCGCTTTCAAGAACCTTGCAACGTCCGCGTTTGTTCCCAAGGCTTTTCCGCCCACCTTGCCCCTATAGCACGCGATGGCCGCCAGTTGTACTCTCAGGGAGCTGTGAGCTAAACCCTTGTCGAGGCCCGCTTGCAAGAACTCCAGCACCTCCGGGACCGAGGCCGACAGGGGATTCTTCCGGCGTTCTGTACACCATGCTTCAAAGATACGCCAGACTCTTACGTAGGAAAGACAGGTGGAGCGCTTCCTCGCGCTCAACATGGTCGCGATTACTGCCGGTGAGTAGCTGCGCTTCAAGAGCCGCGCCCTTTCAATAGCCATGCCGTAAGCGAGAATCGATCCACGTGTGGCATCTGAACTGGTCCTTGCTTGAGTAGGTCCTTCCTGACCGGAAGGTGCCATGGTCGGTCGGCGATCATCCTTACCAGATCCGCATACCAAGGACGGCGAGGCCAATCCGGGGCAATAAGGACTACTAGACCCCGGTGAGCTTCCACCCGCTGGAGGACCTTCCCGATTAGAGCCCAAGGGGGGAAGACATAAAGGAGCCCTTCCGTGGGCCACCTTTGAGACAGGGCATCCAGGCCCTCGGACATCCTTTCCTTTCTCCTGCTGAAGAATCGGCTTGCTTTGGCGGATGTGAACCGTGCCATGAGGTCCATTACTGGGGGACCCCACCGGGCCACTATCTGGTCGAAGACCTCTTGATGCAGTTCCCACTCGCCGTGATCTATCTTGTACCTGCTGAGGTAATCGGCCATGATGTTGTCCGTACCTGCCACGTGCTGTGCTGAGAGCGCCTCCAGGTGGACTTCCGCCCACTTGAACAGGGAGTCCGCCTCCTTTTCCAATGCCGGACTGCTGGTGCCCCCCTGGTGATTGATGTACGCCACGGCGGTGACATTGTCGGAGAGGACGCGAATCGCTTTCCCTCGCACTGAAGGCTGAAGAGCCCTGAGCGCTCGTGTGACCGCTCTCAATTCCAGGCGGTTGATAGGCCAAAGGGATTCTACTGCCGACCATTGCCCCTGGACAAACTGGTCCTCGAAATGAGCCCCCCAGCCTGCCAGGCTGGCGTCTGTCGTCAAGAGTACCCACTGAGGAGGCTCTAGGGGCATTCCGCGACTCAAGTTCCTTGGGCACCTCCACCAGAGAAGAGAGTGTCTGGTCCGAGGAGCACAGGGGAGCAGTCGAGACAAGGGGTGCTGTTGCGGAGACCACCGCCGCAATAGAGACCGCTGTAAGGGGCGCATGTGAGCTCTGGCCCACGGAACGACTTCTATTGCCGCCGCCATGGTACCCAAGAATTGCAGGTAATGCCTCGCTGAAGGAAGCCGTCTGACCATGAACTGTGAGACTAGAGTTCTCAGGTCCTTTAGCCTTGAGCTGGACAGAAAGACCCTGCCCTTGCCTGTGTGGAAACTTGCTCCGAGATATTCGAGCTCCTGTGATGGAACCAAACTGCTCTTTGCTCGATTGATGACCCATCCTAGTTCTTCCAGAACTTGAACTACTTCGGCTGTTGCTTGGCGACTTTCCTCCTCTGACTTTGCCCGGATCAGCCAGTCGTCCAGATAGGGGTGCACTAAGATTCCCTTCTTTCGTAGGGCGGCCGCTACTACCACCATCACCTTGGTAAAGGTTCTGGGCGCTGTTGCTAGCCCGAAGGGTAGCGCCTGAAATTGAAAATGACCTCGAGGTACCGCGAATCTGAGGAACTGCTGATGGGCCCTTCTGACCGGGATATGTAAGTACGCTTCTGTCAGATCCAGCGATGTTAGGAACTCTCCGGCCCTCACGGCCGCTATCACTGACCTTAGGGTCTCCATCCGGAAGTGAGGTATCTTGAGGCAGCGGTTGACCTGTTTTAGGTCGAGGATCGGGCGAAAGGATCCCTCCTTTTTTGGGACGACGAAGTAAATCGAGTACCGACCCGTACCGCATTGGTCTGGGGGCACCGGGACTACGGCCCCGAGAGCTATGAGGCGGGAAAGTGTCGACTCCACGGCTTCTCTTTTTGCTGCGGAGCCGCAGGGAGACTGAACAAAAGCTGGGAGTATTTGCTTTGCAAATTCGAGGGAGTATCCTTCTCGAATCACTTCCAGCACCCATTGATCTGATGTGACTCGGGACCAGGCGGGAAAGAAACTGCCTCAGGCGACCGCCTACCGGCAATCCGACCTCCCGGACCCCCTGTATCTCATTGTTGCTTTCTGGGACCCGAGGAGAAGGAGGAGGAAGAGGATGAGAAACCTCTGCCCCGAAACCCTCTGGCACCTTGACCCCTAGCGTTAAAACGACCCCTGAGGAAAGGGTTAGGTCTGTTCGAGCGGAACCTCCGGGGTTCTCTGGATTGGTTCCGAGAAGGGGCAGAAGATCGTGTTTGCTTGATCCTGTCCTCCGGAAGTCTGCCGCCCTTGGACTCGCCCAGGTCCTTTACCAACTTGTCCAAGTCTTCTCCGAACAAAAGTTTCCCTTTAAAGGGGAGGCGACTCAGGCGAGCTTTGGAGGAGGCATCCGCGGCCCAATTCCGGAGCCACAAGTAGCGTCTGGCTGCCACCACCGAGGCCATGTTCTTTGCTAAGCTCCGGATGAGGTCATACTGGCTATCTGCCAAGAAGGCCGTACCTGATTCCAACCTTGCCGAGGTGGCTAGGACCCCATCGGAGGAACCCTCCTCCGCCTGGAGTTGCTGCGACCACCTCAAACATGCTCGTGCCACCCATGCTCCCGAAACTGAGGCTTGTAAGGCAAGAGCGCTCACGTCGAAGGCTTGCTTAAGGAGCGTGTCCAATCTTCTGTCCTGGGCATCCTTCAGCGCCGCGCTGCCCTCCACTGGGATGGTGGTTTTCTTCGTTACTGCCGAGACTGCCGCATCCACTCTGGGGGACTTCAGAAGTTCTTTGTCTGCCTCAGGGAGGGGGTAGAGCCGAGACATGGCCCTGACTCCTCTCAACGCTGACTCTGGTTGATCCCACTCCTCCTGAATCATCTGACGTACCACTCTGTGGACAGGGAAGACCTTCTGGGACCTTCTGACGGCCTGAATCAAGGGATCCTCCAAGGCTTCCTCCTCTGCGGGAGTATCCGAGGCTACGTTGAGAGCTTTCAGGGAGTCATTAATTAAAGCGGGCAACTCCTCCCGCCTGAATACTCTGATTATGCGAGAGTGGTCCTCCTCCGGGATCTCCCCTTCCTCCAGCTCCTCCTCTTCCTCCTCCTCCTTTTCCGAGGGCTCCTCCTCTGGCAAGTCCTGGGAAAGTGGAGTGAGGGGCTCTTCAACTGCCAGCCTGGGACGCTTCGAGGAAATCCCCGAGTCCTGGGAGTTAGATCTCATGGGTCTGACCAGTTTGCCTTCAGACGACGGACCCGCTTCCCCTGGGCCAAGACCCCTCTTACGCAGGCAATAGGCCTGGTGCAGCAGGAGAATGAAATCAGGGGAGAAGAAGTCCCCTGCTCCCCCTTCTCCTGCCGGCAGGGAGGAGGAAGGAGCTGGGGGAAGGAGGGTCTCTGAGTGCGAGGGAGGGGACAGCTGAGGCGCTGCTTCTCCCTCTAAGGGATCAGAAGACCCCTGCGAGGCCTGGGACATGGCCAGGCTGATTTCCTGTTCCACCGAGGAAGCGACAGCGGCGCAGCCCCTGCAGACCCCTGCCTCAGATGCAGTGCCCCTTCTAGTGCCACAAGAGGGACACCTCTGTTTGGCCGTCATGTTCTTGGGAGAGATATCCTAGTTGCCTCCCCCAACACAAAAATACTGTTCCCCCTCAGACTAAACACAATCAATAAACAAGATTAAATCCAATTTAATTACATTAAAATCAATAAAAATAAATTAAAATAAATTAACTAAACTAAATTAGGCTAATAACCGGCCCCCCCCTTACAATATTAGACCCAGCAAGTTCTCCGTGGCTGGGGGGGGGCTATGTTGCAATATTTCCCCCTCAATATCTCATTAAACGCCAAGAAAAGCTGTAGCAGGAAAACTTCTATAAATTTGCTAACAGCTTAAGCTGTATACTTGCGGTTCAGGAGCTCTTCAGTTCCAGGCCCGAGACCGCCGTTCTCCTTAGGGGCTCAACACGTGCTAGGCCGCAGCCACGTGGAGCCCTAGATGAATCGCCTGCAAACGCTGGCCTCTGCTGTCCCCCGCGCTCCGGGGGAGAGAGGAAACTGAAGCCCGAACAATTTCGGAGCTCCCGCTGCCCGCCGCACTTCTCTTCCGCCGCTGAAACAGCGCGTCGCCGTAAGAAGAGAAGGGGGCTGAAGAGGATTCGGCTCTCCCCGCGTGCACGGCGCGTCCTCCAGCGCTCAGCCGCCAGCTGGGCTTCGGCGCGAGGACGGGCCGGATCTGAGGCAGGCAGACCGGAGAATAGGCAGCACGGGCAGTGAGAGGAGCTGTGGACTTTCCTCCTCGCTGCTGCCCGATCCGCAGAGAATCAGTCTCAGTACGCTGCGGGGAGGGAGGGAGGGAGGGAGGGAGGGGGGGGGGGGAAAGAGTACTCCGGAGAGAATCAAATAGGATATCAAAGATCCTGTAAATCAAATGAGTTAAATAAATCAAATCCAACTAAAATTAAATAAATTAAATAAATTAAATTAAATAAAAAGGAATTTAAGAGGAAAGAAGGACTCCAGTAAGCCCTAGGCTTACGGGACCCTCCAGCTGCTTGGAGGCTGAGTATACTGGAGTTGGTGGGTGGCACCAGTGGTATATATACCGCTCCACCCCAAAAAGGTTGGGCTCAGCCTCCAAGCTGCTGGAAGGGTTGCGTAACCCTGAAGTAAGGGACTGGACTGGAGTGACGATAAGGAATCATAAATCTCCTTACCCATGGCCTGCAATGCATGCTTGCTGTCTACCTAGCCCTGCTCTCTCTCTCTCTTTTTTCTGATTTGTAGTTCCTTTCTGGTATTTCCAAGCCAATGATTTTTATTGTAAACCATCTTGCTGCACGAAACCAAACCATAACAAAAAAACCCATACTCTGTCAAACTACCATAGAGCCCCATGTCTTGTCTGTCACCAATCTGGATCACAAATATCCGTCAGATCTCCAAAAGGAGCTCTATGTATTAATATTTTAGTAGCTTAATGGTTAGAGCACTGGCTTGGTAACCAAGAAACCAGGATTTGATTCCCACTAGCATGCCTCGTGGCCTTGGGCAAGTCACTTAATCCTCCATTGCCTTGAAACAAAGGCCTGGCAATCTACGTCTGGTCATACTGCCAAGAAAACCAAGGAGCTGCTGGGTCGCCAGGAGTCAACATGGACTCGAAGGCACACACTGCTGCTTACCTCACACCTTTCCAGGGATAATTCAGGATGAAGTACACTAGGGATTTCCCAGTCCCCAGAGGGCTTACAATCTAAGTTTGTACTTGAAGCAACAGAAGGCTAAGTGACTTGCCCACAAGTAGTAACATTGGATTTGAACTCTGGCTTCCCTTGTTCCTAGCCTGCTGCTCTAACCACTAGGCTACTCCTCCTCTCTTAAGAACATAAGATATGCCATAATGGGTCAGACCAAGGTCCATCAAGCCCAGTATTCTGTTTCCAACAGTGGCCAATCTAGGTCATACGTACCTAGCAGTTTCCCCAAGGGACACAGGTTCCACAATGCTTGTATTGGTTCAAGCATTGATATCCTGGGTCCCTTCTTAATAATGGTTTATGGACCTTTCCTCCAGGAACTTGTTCAAACCTTTTTTAAGCCCAGCTACACTAACAGCCTTTACTACATCCTCCGGTAACAAATTCCAGAGTTTGATTACACGTTGAGTGAAAAAATATTTTCTTTTATTAGTCTTAAATAGTTTACCCCCCTAGTCTTTCTATATTCTGATAAGGTAAACAATCGATCTACGTTTACCCGTTCCACTCCGTTCATTAATTTATAGACTTCTATCATATCTCCCCTCAGCCGTCTCTTTTCCAGGTTAAAGAGCCCCAACCTTTTTAGACTTTCTTCATAGGAGTATCCTTCCATCCCCTTTACCATTTTGGTGGCTCTTCTCTGAACCTTTTCTAAAATCGCTATATCCTTTTTAAGATACGGCGACCAGAATTGCACACAATATTCAAGGTGTGGTCTCACCATGGAACGATATAGAGGCATTATAATATCTTTTGTTTTATTTTCCATTCCTTTCCTTATCATACCTAGCATTCTATTTGCTCTCTTGGCCCCTGCTGCACACTGGGCCGAGGGTTTTAACATGGTATCCACAATGACGCCTAAATCTTTTTCCTGGGTGGTGGTTCCTAATGTGGAACCTTGCATCGTGTAACCATAGTTTGGGTTGTTCTTTCCTAGGTGCATAACCTTGCACTTGTCCACATTAAATTTCATCTGCCATTTTGATGCCCAGTCTTCCAATTTATCAAGATCCTCTTGCAATTTTCCACAATCCTCTTGGGTTTTAACAACTTTAAATAGTTTTGTGTCATCTGCAAATTTGATAACCTCACTCGTTATTCCACTTTCCAGGTCATTTATGAATATGTCAAAAAGCAGCGGACCCAGCACAGATCCCTGGGGTACACCACTATTCACCTTTCTCCATTGGAAAAATTGGCCATTTAGCCCTACCCTCTGCTTTCTATCTTTTAACCAGTTCCTGATCCACAATAGTACACTGCCTCCTATCCCATGACTCTTTAGTTTTGCCAAACGTCTCTGATGAGGGACCTTGTCAAAGGCTTTCTGAAAGTCCAGATACACAATATCAACTGACTCACCTTTGTCCACCTGATTATTCACTCCTTCAAAGAAACATAACAGATTAGTAAGACAAGATCTTCCTTGTCTAAAGCCATGTTGGCTGTCTCTCATTAGGTCATGACTATCTACATGCTGAGTAATTTTATTCTTTATGATGGTTTCTACCAATTTTTCCCGGTACTGATGTCAGGCTCACCGGTCTGTAGTTTCCCGGATCACCCCTGGAACCCTTTTTAAAAATTGGTGTTACATTGGCGATCCTCCAATCTTCAGGTATTAGAGATGATTTTAATGATAGTTCACAGATTACTAATAGCAAGTCTGCAATCTCATATTTCAGTTCTTTCAACACCCTTGGATGTATACCATCCGGCCCAGGTGATTTGCTACTCTTCAGTTTATCTAATAGTTGTAATACATCCTCCCGATGTATTGATATTTCCTTCAATTCTTCCGCACCTTTAAATACCACTTCAGTCATGGGTAACATCCCTACATCTTCCTCAGTAAAGACCGAAGCAAAGAATTCATTCAGTCTCTCCGCTATCGCCTTGTCGCCTCTTAGTGCTCCTTTAACCCCTTTATCATCTAATGGACCAACTGACTCTCTCACAGGTTTTTTGCTACGAATGTACTTGAAAAGGTCTTTACTTCGCGTTTTTGCTTCCGCAGCAAGCTTCTTCTCAAATTCTCCCTTTGCCTGCCTTATCAATGCCTTGCATTTGACTTGCCAGTGCTTGTGCTGTTTCCAGGTTTCGTCGTTTGGCTCTTTTTTCCATTTCCTGAAAGATGCTTTTTTGGCAACAACAGCCTCTCTGACCTCACCTTTAAACCATGCTGACAGTTTTTTGGACTTCCTTCCACTTTTCTTAAAGCGTGGAATACAGCTGGTCTGGGCTCAATTCCAGGAAGCTCAATTCCATGAATAAGCAATGGCTCTCCCCGCTCTATCTAGCTAATACTTTCCTCCAGAAATTGACCAAAACCTCTTTAGAGTTCTATTAAGTTCGTTAAAAACCTTGACCATATCCTTCAACAAAAGATTCCACAGCTTAATTATGCGCTGTGTAAAATAAAAACTCTTGTTTTTCAACTTGCTATTAGTTTTATGGACTGTCCTCTTGTTTTAGTATTATTTGAAAAAGAGGGGTTCCCTATTTAACCATTCCACCCCACTTTTATAACCTATCATATTCCTTCTCAGTCATCTTTTCCTCAGGCTGAAGGAGCCTTAACCTGCTCAACATTTCTTCATAAGGATGGTATTCTAGCCCCTTTATCATTTTTTCACACTTCTTTGACCATTTTCTATTTTCACTATATCATTTTTGAGACGTGGCCACCAGAACGGTACACAATACTCAAAATGTCCTAGACCTATAGAGGCGTAAAATGTTATCTCCAGTTTTGTTCTTCATTATTGTCTAATAATCCCTAACATTCTATTCGCTTTTTTGGCAGTTGCAGCATACTGCGCTGAAAAGTTTTGACATAATAGTCACAAGGACTCAAAGATCTTTTTCTTGACTGGTGACTCCCAACTCAATTCCAGCTACAAGTACAACATGCTGGGCCCTATTTTTCCCTATGTGCATTACATTGCACTTATATAAATTAAATGTCATCTGACATTTAGATTCCCAGTTTGTAAAGTCTTTTAATCCTCTATTGTTTTTATTCTTTCCAGTTGGAAAGGATTATATAAAAGGGGCTGAGGATGTCTGTCTGTTCATCCAGGGAAAAAAATAAATCTCAGAAAATTTAACAAACCGGGATGAAACTGGACAAGAGAGAAAAACTGGTAAAATGACACGTCAAGTTTGAAAATGGGCCACAACGGAACGAGAGATCCAGAGATATAAGCCACACCCTCAAAAGATTATAGCATTTCTATGGGAGTTTCACTCTACATTATTACTGAGGCTGCCCTCTCCCTGTTCTCTACCCCTTCCCCCCCCTTCCCCCCCCCCAAAAAAACTCTGCTCCTCCCAACTGCCGAGATTACAATAGTGGCCCATCACGCCAATGAGTGAGACACTGAAGCCCAAATGGAGTTTTTTCTTACAGCACATTTGCGGTATAAAATTTGAAAAAATCTGTTGTATTGCTTTGCAAATGAAAGGAGCACCAAAAAATGATATGTAACTTTCTATGGTTTTATTTTAACTTGTAATTTTCACTCTCTCCGTCCAGAACAAAAAAAAAAAAAAAAAAAAAAGTTTGAAAGTAACAACAATCTTTCTTCAGTATCAAGACAGACAGACAAAAACTTACAAAAGTTAGTTTGGATAGAATAGACCTACTATTGCATAACAGCATCAATGTGGAACTACCTAGGAAAAGGTAGTACTGTAACCACATTAATACCACTTACTGGGAAAGTTAAAACAAGCCAGATTGCTTCAAACCCCTACACAGACACTCGCAGCTAACAGTCACACATTCTAAACACAGATAGACCCTCACCAAATACAGAGCAAATTACCACAAACTGACACTAGAAATATGTAGACAAAAAGTAAATCCCAAGAAACCAGATTCTGCATGCAGTGCAACACCAGAGAAATAGAAACAGCAATACATTTCCTCCTGTACTGCGCCAAACATTAAAACAACAAGATGATAAATTCCAAAAACTGACCTATTCCGATCATTAAATTAAAACTAAAATTCTATCTTTATTATCTGGGCATTTTATTTTTTCTAATCATGTTGGCCTCAGTCTCTGGATTTTGCTTTCCATTTGCCCTCTTATTTCCTCCTGTCTTCTTCAGTTCCTCCTCTACATCCATCTCTGACACTGATCTTTCTCTTTCAGTTTTCTTCCACTTATTTTTCTGTCTCTCTATCCACTCAGCCTGCAAGTTCATGCATGCCACTCACAGCTCTGCCGTCCAGCCCATTCCAACGTAAACCGTCTGTTTTGTAGGGTCGGGTCCAGTAGAGCTATCAGCTGCACTATGAACGTTCAGGTTCCAGTCTTCTTTTGTTTTATTACTGCTACTGCGGGTCCCGACAAGCAGCATAGTTGGGCACTGGTGGGAGGGGGGGAGGAGGGATGAACAATAGCAGAGATATACTTTGGAGGACTGAGCAGTGTGGTAGCAGAAAATGTGTGGGGGAAAAAGGGGCAGGGATATTGAGTGGCGCCGAATGTGTGCGACTTGGCATATCTGCAATTTCCTTACCACTCCACACATTGCCCAACTCTGAAAAACACTCTCACCCTACAAACCAGCCAAAATGCCCCACCATAAAAAAAATATACCTACACACAACTGCCCCACCTCCACAAAGTACATCCCAACTGCCCTACCATACTGCAAACTTCCAAGAAACAACCACTCGCAACTGTCTAATCATCCAACGAACCACCTGTCTCCAAAAGCTAGACCCCTGTAATTGCCCCACCACTCCACAAACTACCCCACTCTCAAAAACTACTATCCTACTATCCAATTGCCCCACCCCCAAACACCACCCCCAACCTGCACACTGCCTCTACCCATAATTTAAAAAACAAACAACTCTCTGAAGCAAAAAGTCATGCCACCCCCAAATTGCCCACCCTTAAAAAATACCCTTGCAACTGTACCACCATCTTGCTGGGACTTTTCGCTCCCCCACTGCTAAACCCGATATCGAGCAGACTAACAAGAGAGAGACTACACATGCACGCCAAGTTACGCCCACTAAGTATCATCATCGCTTGGCGACACAGCCCCTTTAAAATGGGGCTACTGCAGGCGACCAACCCTCTTTACCCACAGCCAGTGGATTGCAATCATCTATCACCAGAACTCATAGATCCATATTCCACAACCAGCCCAACCAACAGCACAGCTCGTGAAGAAGAGCAATAGGATTGTTGCTCGAGGACATCGATGGTGGCAGATAGTACCCTGAAGGATTACAGCTACTGGCACACAATACAGCCTCCGATCGTTAACGGAGGTGAGCAAATTACTGGCAGTCGAATCAGACTCCAATCACATTCCAGCACACATTGCGATTCTGCAAGGGTCTTTCCTCTCCCCCACTGCTAAACCTGACATCAAGCAGACTAGCAAGAGAGAGACTACACATTCACACCAGCATCGCTCGGTGACACAGCCCCTTTAAATCAAGGCTACTGTAGGCGGGCCCGCACCATAGGGCCCTTGGAAGTGGCTTTGGAGTGGCTAGCCTATAAAATCTACCCAAACTGCTAGCAAACTGGAGGTAAGTGCTAACACAGCACAACAAGAAGGAAAGAGACCCTAGAAACCACATTGCAACAACCAAGACAAAGCCAACAAAAGCCCAATCCACACGAACACAAGGGAAACAACCCACATAAGGATCAGCCCAAGGAGTGATACACGAAGTGAATAAACTCACAGGACAATGGACTTACACGAAACAGTAAATATATACACAACATGAAACACCACTGCAATATCTTACAAATACTCCTGCCGTTACATCTCCTACTATACCACACAGGAGCCACATTCACATGAGCCACCACCCTCATAATTCCCATTCTCAATGAAATGCAATAAAAGCACCCATGCCATCGCATTCATAAACAATCAATCAAATAAAAGATCTCAAGGCTCATACAGATCAAAACCACCATTAAGATGTGCACTAGTCAATGCTCAATCAGTACACAACAGTTAACACTATAACTGACTTTATACAAGACCATCAGACGGACATCATATGTATAAATGAATCCTGGTTAACTTATATGGATCAAGTCATTTCGAATCAGGTCACTGCACCAATATAATCTGCCTACAGCTGCCCATGTACGAACAAAAGAGTAAAGGGGTGGGGGAGTACTGATACTAGCAAGAAGTAATTTCATGTTCAAAACTCTCTCAACTGCCAGCACAGCAATATCCTTATTACAAATATAATATCTCACCATATGCCTCACGTACATAGTCCAAAATTCCAGAGAAGATGAGCTATCTATGCTACTGGAGTCGATATGTGCATACACATCTCCGCATGTGCCACTGATCATACCGGGAGATCTCAACCTCAAATCAGCACCCACCACAGAGGCCAACACCTTCCTGGCAGCCATGGTATTGCTCCATTACAAACAAATAACTGCTCCAAACCAATAAGGACAATTCTTGACCTCATATTTGTCCCCAATCAACTTCTGGAAGACAATGCCATAAATCCCCCCCACATCAACTCCAATGCCATGGTCAGATCATCACATGATAACATTCAAGATGAGTATTAAACAGTCTGACCCCAGGCAAGAGCAGAAAGAAGGCAGGAGGTTCAAGCAATATGATAAACACACACTTTGCTGATTTATATTTGGTATGACTTCTTTAACAAACAGATGACCTTGATAAATTGATCAAAAAGTGGAACAATACCACTGCAAGAGCTGCAGTCGCAAACAACAAAAGGAACAAGTCAAAGAACCCACATCACACTCTGGTACCCTTAATGACATAAGAGGCAAAGAAGACACTAAAGAAGAAGATTGACCAAAGACACACATCAACAATACAGAGATAAACAAAATGAAAATAATGACTTAATCCATCGATGCAAGAAAGAATACCACACCAACCTCATCATGAAATCTACCAACAAGCCAAGAGAGCTATTTGAAATAGTCCGGACACTCACCTGAGAGCCTATACATATAAAAGAAAGCAACATACATTCACAACAGATGGCAGGCTTCCTAATGGAAAAACACAAAAGCACACAACCCAATACCCAGCTACTGGCACAAACACACATAATATGCCTCAAATCCAGTGGCACATGGGGAGAATTTCACATACCAACCACTGAAGAGCGAGCAAACCATCTCACACCTACACAAGGGGCCCAATTTTGATCTAGGCAGTGCTATGCGCCCTGACGGCACATAGCCCACCCCCTCCCACCTAACCCGAATTTTCCATGCCGAGGTCATATGCAGTCCCAGCATCAAAAATCCGGGTATCGCCTATCATCAAGGTGCATAAGGGGCAAACCAGGAAATTTTTGAAAGCACTACCCATGTAGGTGTCTTCAAAAATTCCCTGTTAACTATCCTGGTTACCCATGTAAAAGCCTTATCAGTGTAAATGACTTAGAAAATTGGTCGCTAGAACATCACCATCAGACCCATGCCTGGTATCATGGATCAAAGCAGCCAAGGAAGAATTCAGATCAATCATACACAGGATTGCACAAAATTTCCCTCACCAAAAGCTATTTGCTACCGCTCCTTAAACAAGCATCAGTAAGACTAATCCTTAAGAATGCTGCACTGGACCGCACTGACCCTGCATCATATCAACCAGTCTCTAGCTTACCATTCATTACCAAAATTATAGAAAAGACAGTACAACAGCAGCTACAGGACCATGGAAAAAAAAAACTCACATGTCCTCCTGGACACCCACCAACACGATTTTAAACCCAACCACATTGTAGAAACCCTACTATCAAATGAAAAAATAATAGAACCTAATCAGAATCACCAGAAACCCCAAAAAATCCAAAAATTCTGATTACAAAGAATCCCCGTGAAGTTTGAGTAAACGTTTTGTCGGAGTTAGTCAGCTCAGTGCATGGAAAGCATTCACAGCACCACTGTGACTTCTCCTTTTATTAAATAAACTTCATATAGTTAAAAATTCAAACTTAACTTTGTGTTTGTGTCCAAGCATCATAGCCAAAATACTGCCAAAAACGCCAAGACGACGATGCGGCTCACGTTTCGGGTTTGTATCTAACTCTCAAAAAACCCTGCTTCAGGTCCGTCCGTAGTTGGCAGTTGACAAATCTTCAGCAAGCAACCAAACAGGGATGTGCCTTGCCTTTTATTCTTCGGCGTCTGACGTCATTATTAACTGAGGATTACAGAGAGCCAATCAAAATGCACCTTCACCGAAACCCAAGAAAGCTCCCACTAAACAGGGAATCCCTCAATGGAATCGCAAGATTGTGAAATAGAACTGCACTAGATAATTGTATGCCAATCAATTTGAAGGTTCAAGCCTTGGGGGGCAACTGAGTTTAATGAATGAATCCATCGTTGCTCTTGCCATTGTAACTTCTGCTCTCGATCTCCACCTCTCAGATCAGCCGGTACAAAATCAAGCACTCTCTAGCGCAAAGTATCAAATTCATGACCTGCTGTTAAGCAATGTTCCACTATAGGAGCCGAAAGAGACTTGGTCCTTAATCGAGAGGCATGCTCAGAGAGCCGAATTCGCACCGCACACTTACTGTGACCGACATAATAAAGTGAACAAGGGCATATGATTAAATACACAACAAACGTAGAGGAACAATCCGTATGCCATCTAGTTGAAAAAATTCGAGATGTACGGCCATCAATCCAGTCAGGACCCAAAAGAGCCAATGGATAGTATATACAGTTGCCACAAGCAAAATGCCCTTTATCCATATGTGTCTTTACTGGGCGGTCTTCCAGGGAAGTAGTCTTCACAAGCAGATCCCGAAGATTTGCTTTTCTTGAATATGCAATCTGCAGGGTCTTCTCCCGAAAACAAGAGTGTAATTCTAATATCGGCCAGAAGCGACGAAGAAGCCTAGTAACCTGTGTGATGTCTTTGGTGTAGGGAAGAACACCTGTAACCACTGAATCTGTAGAGTTAGATTCATGTGGGATACAGAGCCATTCCCTATGAAGATGTCTTGCCCTCTTGTATGCCCGGTGAAACACAGAAAGGGGATACCCCCTCTGAGCTAAACGTAGTGTAAGCTCCCCAGCATGTAGCTTAAATTCCTGTAAAGTCAAGCAATTTCGTCTCAAACGCAAAAACTGCCCGAAAGGTAAACCTTGTTTTAAGGCCCATGGATGAAAACTATCGTACCGGAGCAGCGTGTTTCGTTGCACCGGCTTACGATATAGTGTCGTCTCAAAACCCTGAGGGGTCAGGGAAACCAAAACATCCAGGAATTGCAGACTTCGAGAAGCAATCTGTGCTGTAAATTGGATTCTAGTCACATGAGTATTTAACCTTTGCACAAAGCTATCAAGATCAATACGTGTTCCTGTCCAAAGAAAAAATATATCATCCAAAAAACGCTTCCAGAATGGAATAAATTGAAAGGCCGGATCAGAACAAACATATGATGTTTCAAAGTCAGCCGTATAAATGGTGGCAACTGATGGGGCTACCGTAGCCCCCATCGCTATTCCATGTATCTGCTTATAAAATTTTTGCTGATGCAAAAAGAAATTGTTGTTTAAAACCAACTCCAGCAGTTCAAGTAAAAAAGATCTCGGTATTCTGTCTGGAAGAGATAATGGATAATTTTGTAGACATAAGAGCACCTCCCGTTGATCAATGCTGGTATATAGCGCCTGTACATCGAGTGACACCAGATAAGTGTAGGTCTTCATGTCCCTACATTCCTGCAACTGATTTAGAAAGTCACCGGTGTCCCTGATAAAGGAGCGGACCTTGGCTGCCGCAGGTTGCAGAAAAATATCGCAGAACTTAGATAAGGGCTCCAATAAGGAATCCCTACAGGAAACAATGGGACGCCCCGCAGGGTCCTGCAGTGATTTATGTACCTTTGGAACCAAATAAAAAATTGGTGTTTTTGGATGCTTTTTCTCAAGGAAATCCATTTCATGCTTTGTAATCCAATTTCTAAAAAATGCTGTAGAAACTATTGAATGAATCCGCATCCTGATAGCCTCCGTGGGATCCATAAGTGAAATGGTATAATTGGTACAATCATTCAAGTGAGTATCTATTTGCCTCTGGTATTGATCCTTGGAAAGGAGCACTGTCGCACCACCTTTATCCGATCTCCTCACCACAATATCAGAATCTATTAGTTGTTTCATTGCCCGAAAATGATCCACAGATAAATTAGAATATACACGATGTTTCCATTGTTCCAATAAATGTAAATGTTGGAAAACAAGATTCTGATAAGTGGAAATGGTATTGTCAGGAGTACCCGGAGGAACCCATCTAGACGGATTTCTAATACGTGAATGGTCCTCCACCCCCGAAACACTAGAAAGATGTTGGATGACCCTCAACTTTCGGAAAAATTTATATAGAGCCACCCTGGTAGCAAAACTGTCATACTTTGGGGTAGGGACAAAAGAAAGATCCATTTCCAAAACTTGAATTTGAGATGTGGACAAGGATTGACCGGACAGGTTTATAACCGACGACTCTTCGTCCGGGATTGGGTGTCTGGCCCCTCCCAAAAATCCTGCTGGCAATTCCTGCGAGATCTCCGTCCTCTGTAAGAGTTGCCCTGACCACGTTCGACGGTGCCAGATCGTGATGTAACTACTTCCGATGCTCCAGAGTCACTGATTTCAGTGTCGGTATTTTTAAACTCCGAATATGTTCACGGAAAGTATCAAGCTTCCAGACTCAATGGATGGAATCGCAAAAACAACTTGATACTTTCCGTGAACATATTCGGAGTTTAAAAATTCACAAATTCAAGAGGGATAAATTGGATTATGACAACGACTGTGTTTATCATTGGCCCTCTATGAAGAAAATTACTTATGGTAAGAGAGTAACTTTCAATCTTGATTCTGATGACTCTACCGACACTGAAATCAGCGACTCTGGGGCATCGGAAGTAGGAATTTAAGCTACATGCTGGGGAACTTACACTACGTTTAGCTCAGAGGGGGTATCCCCTTTCTGTGGTTCACCGGGCATACATGAGGGCAAGACATCTTCATCGGGAATGGCTCTGTATCCCACATGAATTTAACTCTACAGATTCGGTGGTTACGGGTGTTCTTCCCTACACCAAAGACATCACACAGGTTACTAGGCTTCTTCGCCGCTTCTGGCCGATATTAGAATTACACTCTTGTTTTCGGGAGAAGGTCCTGCAGATTGCATATTCAAGAAAAGCAAATCTTCGGGATCTGCTTATGAAGACTACTTCCCTGGAAGAACGTCCAGTAAAGACACATATGGATAAAGGGCATTTTGCTTGTGGCAACTGTATATACTGTCCATTGGCTTTTTTGGGTCCTGACTGGATTGATGGCCGTACATCTCGAATTTTTTCAACTAGATGGCATACGGATTGTTCCTCTACGTTTGTTGTGTATTTAATCATATGCCCTTGTTCACTTTATTATGTCGGTCACACTAAGCGTGCGGTGCAAATTTGGCTCTCTGAGCATGTCTTTCGATTAAGGACCAAGTCTCTCTCGGCTCCTATAGTGGAGCACTGCTTAACAGCCGGTCATGAATTTGATACTTTGTGCTGGAGAGTGCTTGATTTTGTACCAGCTGATCCGAGAGGTGGAGATCGAGAGCAGAAGTTACAATGGCAAGAGCAACGATGGATTCATTCATTAAATTCAGTTGCCCCCCAAGGCTTGAACCTTCAAATTGATTGGCATACAATTATCTAGTGCAGTTCTATTTCATAATCTTGCGATTCCATTGAGGGATTCCCTGTTTAGTGGGAGCTCTCTTGGGTTTCAGTGAAGGTGCATTTTGATTGGCTCTCTGTAATCCTCAGTTAATAATGATGTCAGATGCCGAAGAGTAAAAGGCAAGGCACATCCTTGTTTGGTTGCTTGCTGAAGATTTGTCAACTGCCGACTACGGACGGACCCGAAGCAGGGTTTTTTTGAGAGTTTGATACAAACCCGAAATGTGAGCCACGTCGTCTTCTTGGCGTTTTTGGCAGTATTTTGGCTATGATGCTTGGACACAAACACAAAGTTAAGTTTGAATTTTTAATTATATAAAGTTTATTGAATAAAAGGAGAAGTCACAGTGGTGCTGTGAATGCTTTCCATGCACTGAGCTGACTAACTCCGACAAAAGGTTTACTCAAACTTCACGGGGATTCTTTGTAATCAGAATTTTTTGATTTTTCAGGGAAACCCTACTATCAGCATTCCTCGATAATATTATCAAAGGCTTACACAACATAAGAAACGGATTCATCCTCATCTTGCTGGACATATTGCGGCCTTCTACAGTCTCCCAGCACAGTTCTACTACAAAGGCTAACTGAAATAGGCCTCCAAAACACCACAATCCAATGGTTAAAATCATACCTTGACAACAGACAGCAACAAGTTAGACAGAAAGAACAAACCCACTCCTTTCACAATATACCAGGGCATCCCACAAGGCTCATCCACTTCCTCGCTACTCTTCAACCTATACATACAACACATCTGTACCATTATAGCGAAGCACAATATTCAATACCAACTATATGCAGACGATGCTATGTTATACACCCCAAGTGACACAGACAAACCTGAATACGCAAACATAACCGCATGACTAAATGGCTTGATGACAACAACCTAAAGATTAACTATAAGAAGAGAGAATCCCTCCATAATCACAAGATGCACAAAATCTATCTCCCCCCCCCAAATAAAACAACTTCTGCATGGAAACTTGAAAATAAAGAGAGTGTAGTAAAATATCTGGGTGTAACATTAGATCAAAATCTCAACCTGCAAACACATAAAACAGGACTACAAAGAATGCATATTACAAGATGAAGATCGTACAAAACCTGAAACCACTACTGAATCAAGACGACTTCTGGACTGTCTGCCAAGCCATAACAACACCTAGTCAGGATTACTGTAATTCAATATACCTTGACCTCCCAAAACATACCGTCCACCCACTAAAAATGGCACAGAACACAACAGCGCGCATCATTACAGGATCAGCAAGTCACAACCACATAACTCCCATTCTGAGCCACCTAAACTGGCTCCCAATACACTCATATGCTAGATTCAAGACAACACTCAACATATTTAAAATACTATACAACATATCAGCAGACATACTACAAAAGTTGGTCACTAGAGACCAAGACAACCAACCAAGAAGAATTAAATCACAAAAACATGATCACCACACCCAACACTCATACAAGAGCTAAGCAAATCACATGCAAGAAAGCGTTCTCCTTTGCAGCGCCAATGCTATGGAACTCACTCCCTGAAGACTTTAGAACCACCAAGGATAGCATAGACCAGGAAAAAGCTAAAAACCTTCCTATACCACTTTGGAACCATCACATAACGCATCATAATTTGCTCTCACCCAACCAACAATCCTCAATTATCATCAAATACACACCACGCTACATACTAGGTTAACACAAGGTTATACCAACCCCATAACTACCATGGACATAATTTAATCATATTTACAAGACACAATGTAAATAAGTTAACATGTATATAAGTTATAATGTAAACAGTTACTATATATTCTGTTATCAACGTTCTATGTTTACTCTTCTCTGTTTAATGTAAGTGATTACCAAGTTGGAATGTAAACCACTTTGACTTAAGGATAAAGAAGTTTACAAATCCTGTTAAATAAAATAAACTGCCCCAGCATCTGCCACCAGCCTGCAAACTTACCCACTCCAAATAAATACCACCCTACAATTGTCCTACCCTCAAAGGAGTATCCCCTGCAACTGCCTGACTACCAAAACATACTCCTGACAACTGCCCCATCTCCCAAACCTACCTCTCCAACTATTCCACCCCCCACAAACTGCTCCTGCCCCAAAAACTATCACCACCACTGTGCCACCATTTGCCAAGTGCCGTTTGCATCTACCCCACCACCTCTCCCCTTCCTACAAAACTACTGCACCACAATTGCTACATCCCCTGACACATACATACAAATGCACAAAGTGACACGCAAACACACGCGCATTCATGCAAATCTGCACAGACATACCAGCCCACAAAGATGTACACCCAGGCAGTATATACACAGATTTAGTTTAGTTTATCTGGATTTTTGCTAACACCATCTGAATATTCAAACAGACCATACCAACTGGATTACCATTATCCACTTGTTTACATCTTCAAAAATAACTATAAATTGGCAAGGCAAGATTTGCCTTTGCTGAGCCCATGACGGCTCATTTCCATTAAGTTGCCTCTAATTATGTGGTCAGTAATATTGCTTTTTTAGTATAGCTTCAAAACAACTATTTTTGCCTGGCACCAATGTCAGGCTCACCAGTCTATTTTCCAGGATCACCTCTGGAGCTCTTTTTATTTTTTCCCAATTCAATGGAAATAGAAAATAATTATATAAAAAGGGGTTGCAAATATCTGCCTGGGAACAAAGTAAGTCACCGAAAATGGAATGGGATGGAAATTGGCAGATGAGAAAAACTAATATAAAAGACATTAAGTTTATAAATGGGCCAAAATGGACTAGGGGTTCCAGAGATATATGTTCCCCATAAAAATAGCCCAATGAATTTCTATGGGAGAAGGAGTTCCAGCTTCCGTAGCATAGGAGCTTGCATTTTGCAGCTAATGGTGAGCGATGGCTGCAAAAAGCTGGCATTAGCTGCAAAAGACCTGTGGTATTTGCAGGGGGCATTCCCAGCATTTCTCCTGCAGATACTGTGGAGAAAATGGTGGCTGCTTTGTGGATGCACCTAACACCACCTATGGAGGTGGTGTTAGATGCACCCACAAAGCCTGCAGACTTTGGCAATTACCATGCAGTGATAACCTCTGCGGTAATCACGCCTTGCGGGCATGCCTACTCTCTGCCCTAAACCCACCCAAGCCTGCACCTACCGTGCAAAATGCAGGACATTGCGTAAAAATATCACTATGTCTACATTTTTCCTGCCGTGTGCTATTTCCACTTTAGTCCCACGGTAGCAGCTAATGCCATTTAGTAAACATACCCCCGAGTGAAACATAGTTAGGGACTAACTCCCTCTTCCAGTTCTCTACTTTCCCAACCTCTCAAACGGCCCCACCCCCAAAATTGTCCCAAAGCCCAAAAATACTCCATCCTACCAACTCACCAAACATCCCCACCACAAAGAAACCCACACATAATAAAACCCCCAAAACAATTGCCTCACCAACTGCAAACTGCCCCACTCTAAAAAACCAACTGCCTCCCACTCTACTAATCACCCCATCCCCAAAAACTACTACCCTGCAACTACCACTACCCCATCATACTGCAAACTGCCCCAACTCAAGAACCAAGCGCAGGCAAATGTCCCCCCCCCCCCAAAAAAAAAATAAAAATAAAAATCTGTCTTACAAGTGTCCCATCATTCCACAAACTGCTGCACCCTCAGTCCTATTGGCTTGTAACTCCTCTACCACTCTACAAATTGCTGTGTATTCTTGCTGCTGCGCTTTGACCAGCCATTTCCACCCCTCAGACGCAGACTTCCTGTCTGCACAAGTTACACTGAGGTACTGCAAGTGACGTTTGCCTGTCCACAGAGGACTGAGGAAATGGAGGGTTAAGTGACTTGCCCAAGACCACAAGCAGAGTCAGTGGGATTTGAACCCTGGCTTCCCTGGTTCCAGCACACTGCTCTAACCAGAGCTTAATAGTTCTTTTGGATGAGCAGACTAGGTAGGCCGTATCGTCTATCTGCTGCCATTTTCTTTGTGCCACTGTCCGTCATGCTGCCCAGTACCAGATAGGAGCCTGTTCACTGTAGAACGTATGGTATTAAAGATGTAAAAGACACAGATTTGTGACCCTATATTTTTCATTTAATGGTACAGCACTTACATTTCTGGATTCTTCAAAGCTAAGTGTTTTGTATTTCACCTGACATGAGAGACATCTACAATACAATCTTGCCCATGTATACTTTTTCCTCAGAGGCTCTCGACTTAAAAATAAATTCCACGAACCAAATGGCAGTGATGGAGAAGAGATGCAGCAGGAGTGCCTAAGGGACACCCTGAAAGGTGGATCCACCTTGGGAGAAATGTGATTTCCTGGTAAGCAATCCTGGTCTTGTGAGTCTGCGACAACCATATTCAAAGATAGGCATTAATTCTCTTTAGGAGTAAGGGAAATCTAACAGCTTCTTCACATCTTCTTTTAATGTTTATATTTAAAATTATTAGCTTCTTTTGAATCTGTGCTGTGAAGTTATATGAAAAACCCTGAACAGCTGCAGATGGCTTTTCAAGAATCTATTTATCTCTGAAGGAACAGTGTTATATCAATGGTTTTGTCTGGAAACAGCTGTAATTAGACAGAGGATTTTAGACTTTTTTTTTTTTTTTTTTTTTTTTACCATTAGCCTTTTGAAACGTTGCACTATATACGAACCTATACGTACATATATTACAGGACGCTTATGTGGAAAGTCCAAGATAAACACCTATTTAATCCCTTTTTCATAAGCCTATAGGCCTTTATAAAATAAGGCACCTAGAACCAGCACCTGTGGTGTGCAGACTGAAGCATACACATTTATACCCATTCCAAAAACCGTGTGAATGCATTTGTGTACTCTGTGTGTTTACCTGTGTATCTTATATAAGTGTGTACATTGCAACTCCACCTTTGCTCCACCCAAACTATGCCTGCTGGAACATATGCACAAATCTTTTTGCACATACACATGCAGCGCCATACAATTTGATATGACACCTTCCTGCATATAAAGAGGATTTACATGTGAAAAAACCTTTGCAATATTACCCCTATAGGGCCCGATTCCGTTCTCGACATCTATCTTCTTTGTACATCTGGGCTCACTTAGATGTACAAAGGAGATCGCGATTCTGATCCCGCGGGGCACGTCTAGCCCCGCAGGATCAGAATCGCGAACAGCACTGTACATGCAGGGCAGGACTGTGATTCAGTCCCGGTCTGCACATACAGCAAAGCCCGACTAATTCAATCAGGGTGTTTAAATGGAGCCACGGCGCCATGACGTTATGTTGCCATGGTACCACGGCTCCATTTAAAGGCCGTGATGCCGGCTACCAATGAAAAAGTTAATTCCCTGCAGCCCAATCCCTGATCCAGCCTCCTAAGACCAGCGTTGGGCAGCGGGGATTTAACTTTCCCCCCCCCCCCCAGCCCCTTCCGCACCCCGGAGCTGCCGAAACAAAACATCCAGGGACGTTATTCCACCCTGAGGGTGGAATAACTTCCCCAGCCATTTCAACAGCCTTGGATGTACAGGACCAACATTAGAATTGGCCCTGTACGTGCAGGGCCAGCGACCATCCATTGCCCGCCCACTCTCTGCCCCCGGGCCACCTGTTCCTCGTCCCTACTAACTTCCCTGCACAACTGGCAGGGAGGTTAGTCCGGGGCCTGCAGCCACCACAACTAGCAGGGATGGACGTTCCATTGGGATGTCCATCCCCACTATTCGTGGTTCAGAATGACCCCCATATTGTATTGAAAAAAAGCTTGTTTAACTGAATGAGTAGCCTCCAATAGCTTTACACAGCTAACTACCAACATTTGAAAGTATTGTATTAATGAAGTGAAGCTTTAGTTTAGTTTATTTAAAATTTGATATACTGCCAATTGAAACATCAAGGCTGTTTAAAATAAAAACAATAGCACATGAAACAGGAAAAGAACTCCAATATCAGATAGGAAAGGCCATTCGAACCAGAAAAGCAGAGAACAGAGCCAGGTGACCCTACTGTCCAAGAGAAGGAAATGCTCTTAAAAACAGGTGCGTTTTAAGAGAAGCCTTAAATCTGATATAAGAGGGTTCAATCGAAGGAGGAAGCAAGGCCACCCCCCCCCCCACCCAAAAAGTCACAATGCATTTCTCTAGAAAAAGAGCAATTGTACTTATCTTCTCTCCTGATCACAGACAAAGAGACAAAGAGACACACACACAGGGTGGAAAGAATTCAATGAGTCATACTCTGCATGCTTTCTCTGCTTGTTAGAAGACTTTCAGAAGGTGCTGTGGCAGGTTTAAACCACTTAAGAAACCTAGACATCAAGGAGTTCCTCAATGGTCAGTCTTATCACCGCTGCAGTTTAATATCTACATGGCACCTCTGGCTTCTTTGATTAAGACTTCTAAAGTGGACTTCCACCTCTTTGTGGATGGTATTCAGTAGATCCTTAAGAACATAAGAAATGCCAATCCGGGTCACACCAAGGTTCATCAAGCCCAGTATCATGTTTCTAATAGTGGCCAATCCGGGTCACACCAAGGTCCAACAGTGGCCAATGTGGGTCACAGGAACCTGTCAGATTCCACGATGCTTATCCTGGGGTAAGCAGCGGATTTCCCTGGTCCTCCTTAACGGGTTATGGACTTTTCCTCTAGAAACTAGTCCAAACCTTTTTTAAACCCAGCTACACTAACAGCTTTTGCCACACCCTCTGGTGATGAATTCCAGAGTTTGATTACACGGTGAGTGAAAAAATATTTTCTGTTATTACTCTTAAATGGGTTACATTGTAGCTTCATTGTGTTTTCTCTACTCTTCCTACTTTTTGATGGAGTAAACAACTAATCAACATTGACCTGTTCCACTCCATTCATTAATTTATAGACCTCTATCATATCTCCCCTCAGCTGTCTTTTTTTACCAAATTGAAGAGCCCTAACCTTTTAAAGTCTTTCTTCATAGGGATATCCTTCCATCCCTTTTTACTATTTTGGTGACTCTTCTCTGTATCTTTTCTAATTCTGCTATATCCTTTTTAAGATATGGTGACCAGAATTGCATACAATATTCAAGGTGCGTTCACACCATGGAACGACACAGAGGCATTCTAATATCCTTAGTTGTATTCCCTAATCCTTTCCTTATGATTCCTAGCATTCTATTTGCTTTCTTGGCCACTGCTATACACTGGGCGGAGGGTTTCAATGTGTTATCCAGGATGACGCCTAAATCCTTTTCCTGGGTAGTGTTTCCTAGTGTGGAAATTTGCATCATGTAACTGGGTTGTTCTTCCCTAAGCGCATAACTTTGCACTTGTCCATATTAAATTTAGCCTGCATTTGATGTCCAGTCTCACAATTTATCAAGGTCCTCTTGCAATTTTTCACAATCCTCTTGTGTTTTAACAACTTTGAATAGCTGAAGATCAGGTTTAGTCTATTCTGAAGTTAAATGATACTTGCAATATGTAACTTCTTGGCTGACAATATGTAAATTGAAACTTAATCCAGGGAAGTCTGAGTTACTTTTATATGAATGGTAGACAAGCATTTTACATTATATCCCGAGGCTGGAGGAATAACTATTTCCTAGGAACATAATTACTACACCAGGTGTCAGACCTGATGCTAATTAACTATGGGGCTCAAATTCCCAGAACATTTTTCATGGCTTTGCACGTGATTCCTCAGCTACAACCACACTTAGGGAAAAACAACAAACAAACCATAGTTCACTCAACAATTCTAAGGTGCCTTGATTTCTGCAGCTGCCAAAATACAAAGATGTCGGCATTTAGAGGGCATATCAACAAAGCTGCTATACAGAAAAAGAAAAATTGACCATGTTACAGTTACACTGTCTGTCTAATGCATAAGTGTTTATGGATGAGCAATAATAGGGGGGGGTTTGCAACTTTATACTAAAATTGGGACTGATCTTTCTACCAAACTCTTGTGTGTTTCAGAGTACTATTAATACTACTGATCATTTGTATAGGGCTACAAGGTGTATGCAGCACTGTACAGAGACATGTAAGAGATGGTCCCCGCTCATCAGAGCTTACAATCTCATCAAGACAGACAACACAACAGCTGGGGGCAAGGATAATGTCTAGGGGAATGGTAAGGAAACACATAGTTGGAGAGCATGAGATTATGCGGATCAAGATTCAAAACTGGCCTCGAAGAGGTGTTTTTAGCCTGGATTTGAAAAAGACCAGAGATGAAGCTTGACGTACTAACTCAGGTAGTTTGTTCCAAACATAAGCAGCAGCAAAAGTCTGGAGTTGGCAGTAGACGAGGAGGGGTGTAGGGAGAGAATAGAGGAAAGGTAGTGAGGAGCAGCAGAATGAGTGCACTTATAGGTCGGCAGGAGAAGTTTGAACAAGATACGGAAACAGATAGGGAGCTAATGAAGCTATTTGAGAAGAGAGGTTATATGAGCACATTGAGATTGGCAGAAGACTAGCCGCACCGCTGAATTTTGAACAGAAGTTACTAAACCACTCAGCGAGCAGCTTTTCAATGTTTTGCACTAGCACTGTGGAGCTGTCTCCCCTCCGACTTATGCCTAAAATCATACCTAAAGTTTAGGAAGCTTTGTAAAAGGATTTTTTTTGGGGGGGTTTTTTTTAATACACATATATGTAATGAGAAAGGCTTAGAATCCCTGTAGTATTATTCTTGGTAGTATTTTTTATTGAATTTTCTTTAAAATTGAGCTGTATATGTTTTTATTATATTTTATGTTGTAATTTTGGATTATATGCAATTTATGTTTGTAAACCATTTAAGGACTGTTATCATGAGTGGTATGTCAAGTTAAAGAAAGAAAGAAAGAAAGAAAAATGAGGTTGAAGTGAATCTGCAGTATAGCAGCAGGAAAAGAATTAGGCACTTTAAAGCTGTAATATTTGCATAGGCCTTGCATTTACCCGTGAAATCCCACCAAATAAATGAAAAATGTTGTTAACTTAAATGTGCATAACCAACCCAGAAGGAAATAGCCGAATCCTTGTTTTTCATGTAATACGTCTGTAGAATATGCTATTCAGAAAACTGGTTCTCTTATAGTTCAACAGCATGCTATTTGTGAAAATTCAATATAATTGGTTAAGTGCCGTCAAGCCTATGTCATCTCATGGCAACCCTGTGGATAATTGAGCTAAACTGGTCCAGTCTACAGTCAGATGGTAACTGATAGAATGGCATTCATAGCTGCTGCTATTGTATTGATCCACCACACTGCTGGCTTTCCTCTTTTGCGTTGATCTTCAACCTCGCCAAACATGATGTCTCTCTCGAATGATCTTCTCCTCGCAAGATGTGTTCAAAAAAATGACTATCCACTGGGTTTTCATGGTAAGATATGGAAATAGATTACCAGGCCTTTCTTCCAAGCAGGTAATGCCAGTGTTGTCGCTGTTGTCATAGAAATGTGATCCTCCGCAGTCAACACCATTCCATAAATAAATTCATACTGCTGCCATCCAAATGGGTAGTTAGTCTTAGTCCGGGACCTCAGCTAAGACCTGTCTATCTTGGGAAACCCTGCCAGTAGTTAAGCTACCTATAACATAGTTCAACATCACGGATGCACACAAGTCCTCACAGCATGACAAGCTGCAAACAAAGTCATGGGAGAGATAACATATGTGCTTTAATTGTCTTAAAGCCCCATTTTGCATAGCACATTGAGGGGGGAGGGGTGGCATTTGGACATCCAGGCTAGGATGCTCACACTGATACTTTACAAAAGGCTCTGCTGGATGCAGAACCTTTTGGAAAATACATAAGGAAGAGCAGGAGTGCACATGTATTTGCCGGCAAGTCCAGAGAAAACAGACATTTTGCATAAAAAGAGCAACATCAACTTGGCAACTTGTGGATTACGAACTGGTTAAAAGATAGAAAACAAACCAAGATTAGGGCTAAATGGCCAATTTTCTCAATAGAAAAAAGGTAAATAGTGGAGCACCCCCGGAATCTGTGCTGGGCCTGCTGCTTTTTATCATACTGATAACTTCACTTGTTTCCATTTGCAGATGACACAAAATTATTCAAAGTTTTTAAATTAAAAGAAGATTGAGAAAGTCAAGAGACTGGGTCTCCTAATGGCAGATGAAACTTAATGTGGACAAGTACAAAGTAATGTGGAGCAATCCAAAAGCATAGTTACTCACCTGTAGCAGGTGTTCTCTGGGAACAGCAGGCATCAATTCTCACATATGGGTGACAGCAGCATCGACTGAGCCCATGCAGTAACCTCTTCCCAGTTTTCAAAGAAAGCCAATGGGAGATCAGCCATGCATGCGCGGTTGCCTTCCCACCCAAGAGTGCTATCTTGCCTCAGTATGACGACATAGCTCAAGACAACAAAAAAGAAAAACAACTCCATGGAGGGAAGGTTGTGAGGATTGATTCCTGCTGTTCCTGAAGAACACCTGCTACAGGTGAGTAACTACGCTTTCTCTGGGAACAAGCACAAAGTCAGTCCTCAAATATGGAGCTCCCTAGCTAGAGCTACCGAAAAAACCTGTAAGTCACAGGTAACCCAAAAAGCAAATCATGAGAAACAGCAGAGAGTACAGTTTGGTCGTAAGACCTCAGCAGCAACCCCAGAATCAACCAGGCAAACCAGATCTCCGGTAGCCTGGACACACAGAAAGGCCAGAGGGCAGGAGTTGCCTTAAACTCCAGATGACGGAGTACTGCCTGGCCGAAGGCACTTTCCCATCAGGACGACTTCTCCAAGCAGTAATGCACTGCGAAGGTATGAATTGAGGATCAGATGGCAGCCTGGCAGAACTCCAGCAAGGGAATTGAGTGGAGGTTTGCCACAGATGCCGCCATGGCCCGGACGCTGTGCGCCATGACATGATGCGCCAGCAAAAGGCCAGCCTGTCCGTAGGTGAACGCAATGCAGTCTGCCACACAGGTGGACAGAGTGCGCATGGAGACCGCTACACCCAGGCAATTAGGGTATTGGTAGGAAATGAAAAACTGTGAGGAGCGGTGATGAGTCATGGTCCGCTCCAAAAAATAGGCCAAGGCCAGCTTACAGTCCAGCATATGAAGAGTGGCCCTACTGGCATGTGATCATGGAAAAAAGGTGGGAAGCACCACCTTCTTGTTGAGATGGAATGGAGAGACAACCTTAGGGGGGGAACTTAGGATGCATCCTGAGCACGACCCTATTCCTGTGGAACCTGGTATAGAGGGCATGAGCTACAGAGCCTGGAGCTCACTGACCCTGCATGTGGATATGAGCACCATGAGGAAGGCCACCTTCCAGGACAGATACTTGAGGTAGCAAGAAGCCAGCGGTTTGAAGGATGGAGCGACAAGTTTCGAGAGGACCACATTGAGGTCCCACACCACCATCGATGGTCGAGTGAGTAGTTGAGAGAGTAGGAGGCCCCTCTGGAAGCAAGCCACTAGAGGCTGGATGGAGAGGGGTTTCCCCTCAATAAGATGATTGTGCACAGATAGTGCACAGAGGTGAACCTTGATGGAGTGTTGGACTGATGCAGCAGGTATTGCAGCACCAGCCAGATCAAATAGGAGAAGGGGTTGGCACCCCTCTCTGCACACCAAATTGAGAAGAGACGCCACTTGAAGGTGTAAGCTCTTTGGGTAGAATCCTTGTGTGATGCCAGCAGGACCTCGTCCACCTTCCTGGGCAAGTCGAATTGGGCCAGGGCTACCCTTTTAGCAACCAGGCCATCAGGCAAGGGACCTCAGTTTGGGGTGCAGGAGAGAGCTGTTCTGCAAGAGCATGTCTGTGGTGCAGCACAGGAGGACCGGGGGCATCTGAGACAGGCTGAGGAGCAGAGGAAACTATGACTAGCTGGGCCGCCTGGGGGTTAAGAGGATCAGGGTGGCCCGGTCAAACTGAACTTTGAGAAGAGTCTTGACAATGAGCAGCATGGGAGGATAAGCAGAGAGAAGGTTTTCAATCCATGGGATGAGAAACATATTGGCCGCCACCCAGGAGAGGTGCGGGGCTTTGGAACAGAAGCGGGACAGCTGAGCATTGGCCAGGCTGGCAAAGAGATCCATCACAGGAAAGCCCCAGCAATGGAACAGTTAATTGGCCACCAGTGGGTCAAGCTGCCACTCATGGGGCTAGAGAACCCAATCCAGTCAGTCCGCCAGAACATTGTCGTGGCTGGGAAGGTACATGGCCCTGAGGAGCATCCCACTCTCGCTGGCGAAAATGCAGAGATGGACCGCTTCCCAGCACCCGCTTCCCAGCACCCGCGCCCCCTTGCTTCTTGACATAGATCACCACCACCTGGTTATCTGTCTGAATCAGAACTGACTGGTGCTGAAAAGCTTGGAGAGCATAAGCAATGGCTGAGAACTCTAGGAAATTGATCTGCTGGAGGCTCTCTGATGCCAATCATAGGCCCTGAGTGAGGAGGTTGCCGCAGTGTGGCCCCCCCAGCCCAACTTGGAGGCATCCGTGGTAAGGGGCTGGGGCCTGGAATAGCATTCCCGCTGGTTCAATGGCAGTTGTCACCAGCAGAGGGACTCATTGAAGAGATGGGTGACAGTCACCCTGTCCTGCAGCGCCCCATTATCTGGAGACCACTGGGCCCAATGGGCTGGATACATGCGGAGATGGGCGTCGGTTGTGATGTGCATGGTTGAGGCCATGTGCCCCAGGAGGCACAACATCATGAGCCGGGCAAAGGCAGAGTTCATGGCCCAGAACAGTCCTTGTGAGGGCCAGTAGGTGCTGTGCCCTGTTGAGGGGGAGGATGGTCCTGGCACTGACCGTGTCTAGCTATGCCCCTATAAACTCCAGGTGTGGGTCAGCTGCAAGTGGGACCTGAGGTAGTTGATGACAAACCCCAGGTGCTACAGAGTGAGAATGGTGCGGTGTGCCGCCTGCTGGACCTTGACTGTGGTGCCGCCTTTGACAAACCAGTCATCCAAGCAGAGAAAGACAAACATCCCCTTCAGTCGCAGGTGGACTGTGACCACCAAACACTTGGTAAATACCCTTGAGGCCAAAGCCAGGCATCCTCCAATGACAAAGCAGAGGTAATGCTGGTGGCACAGATGGATGAGGCCGTGTGTGCATGTATCTTTGAGATCTAACGAGCATAGCCAATCTCCCTGTCAGAGGTAGGGCAGCAACGTTACAAGGGAGAGCATTTTCAACTCCTTTCACCAGGAACCTGTTGAGATCTGGAAGATCCAGAATAGCGCAAAAACCGCCAGTTCTCTTGGGCACCAGAAAGTACCGGGAATAGAACCCCTCACCCCTGAGGTGCAGCGGGACCAATTCTACCGCCCTGTTGGCTAGAACAAGGAAAGAACGAAGGAGGCATCTGATCGAAATGGAGGAGGTAGCCCTCCCCCACCTCCTGCAGGGCCCAGGTGTCAGTGGTGATGCTGGACCACCAGCTGGCATAGAACACCAGACACCCCCCCCCCCCCTCCTTGTGCTGCAGGGCTAGACCTCTTGGGAGAGGAGAGGCTAGGACCAAAAAGTCAAAAGCCCCCCCTCTAGGGTGTGGCTGGGGCACCGCCTTGGGCTTGGGGGCCTTAGGCTTACATGGGCCCTGTTGGGAAACTAGGAAGGCTGGGTACTGGGGGTACTTTCTGTAAGCCTTCCTCTTCGTTAGGCAGAGAGGCTTTTTCCCCCGAAGCCTTGCATTGGGAAATGTCAGTGGTCTTTATGACGAGCCTGGTCCTGGTCAGAATCTCGGACTCCAGCTGGGAGGCCTTGTCCGTCATGGGCTTGCCAAAGAGATTCTCCCCCTGGCAGGGAACATAAACCAACTTATCCTGAACCCATTAATCCAAGTTGGAGAACTGCAGCCAGGTCTGGTGGCAGACACTAATGCCCACCGCAGCTACTCTGGCCACTGACTCGAAGCAGTCATAGGCTGCATGAGTGATAAACATGGAGCACTCCTTGACCGTTGAGGTCAGGGTCCAGAACCGCTGAAGAGGTTCCTCCAACAGCCCAGCCGAGAACTCAGCGAGCTCCCTCACAGCGTCCCATAAGAACATGCCCATGTACCCTTGGTAGGCCTGGATTTGGCAGATTAACAAATCGAGCCCTGGTAGCACTTTCTGCCTAAGGCCGGGGGGGCACCGAGGAGCATGTCTTCTAGCTCTTGATCCTGCGCATGTCCGATTACACCACCATGGAGTTATGAGGCAGCTGTGCTTTCTGGAACCCGGGGGCTCTTGCGGATTTGACACATGGAATCGAGCCACCTGCTCATGACTGGCAGCTAAGATGGGGACTGACACATGGTTTATGGTTTAGGCATTTGATATACTGCCCTTTACTTACGCATCAGAGCGGTTTGCATGTATATACTAACAGGTACTTTTTATTCCCTTGTCCCCGAAGGGCTCACGATCTAAGTGTACCTGAGGCAATGGAGGGGGTTAAGTGGCTTGCCCAAGAACACAAGGAGTGGCCATGGGACTAGAGACCCCAGTCCCTCCAGCCTGTCTCTCCCCTCTGTCCAGCATTTATCCCCGTCTGTCCTTTATGTCCCCCTGTCTCTTCCCTCTGTCCATGTCAGCCCTCCCCTCCATCCATCCATGTCAGCCCCCCCTCTCCATGTCATCCCCCCTCTCTCCCTCCCTGTCAGCCCCCCTCTCTCCATGTCAGCCCCCCTGCCCATGTCAGCCCCCTCCCTCCATGTCAACCCCGTTGCAGGTTCCCTGCTCCCCTCTCCCCATGTCTGCCTCCTAATGCAGCCGCGGCTCCCTGCCTCTTAGGGAACCGCGGCTATGCCTGTAAAACCGTTGCAGAGCCTTTCTGTCTCTAAACGGGCTCCGTGCAGCATTGTCCCGCCTCCAAAGGAAGTGGTAAACAACTTCCTTTGGAGGCGGGACAATGCTGCATGGAGCCCGTTGAGAGGCAGGAAGGCTCCGCAACGGTTTTACAGGCATAGCCGCGGTTCCCTAAGAGGCAGGGAGCCATGGCTGCATTAGAAGGGAGGCGGTGAGTTTGCCACTGCCGAGAAGCGGACTCGGCAGCGGCAGCAATTTGTGTGCTTTTTTTTTTTTTTTCCTTTACGGCGGAGTGAGGCGACCCCCGCTAAATCCTGTGACCCACAGGTTGAGAACCACTGATCTAGACATTGGTACCCAAAGGCACACATAAGTGGCTGCTTGAAAGGATTCAAAAGCAGAGGCCAGCAGCACCCCCCTCAGACATCAACCCCTTCCGGCACCCCCCACAATAATCCCCAACCTCAGGCACACACCCCCCCCAGACAAGAATCTCTACCTTCCACAATGGTTCTCGAACATGACTCTCTGGACTTGATGGCCCCTCCCACAACATCATTTCCCCTACCTAAACCCCTCTGACATGGTTTCTGCCCATGCCTGGCCACTTGAGGCAGGAAATGGACCCAGGCTCCTCCATGCACTGCCACTGAACTAACTCCTTGCAGAGCTTTTAGAACATGATTTTGTTGGCGTTAAGTTTGTTATTTTTAGTAAAACTGTCTTTGAGACGTTGCATTCGATTAAATTCTTGGGGGAAAGAAAGATGTAGCACTTCAAAATTGTGCAGGCAAAAGGAACACAGCACTTCTTTTGACTGAAAACTAGATTTATTTTATTTATTTATTTATTTACATTCTCTTATATACCGCGCTATTCTGCATCAGTGCGGTTTACATTGAACAAACTGAAATTACATTGAACAGGGCATTATAACTTGGAGATAACTATTTTACAGGGAACATGGGCTATGGAGGGTTACGTGGCTTGCCCAAGACCACAAGGAGCAACCCCAGTCCTTCCGGCCCAAGGTTGCTGTCCTCTAGTGGGATTTGAACCCCCGACCTGAAGTACCTTGCCCCAACCACTAGGCCACTCCTCCACTCTATTTAGCCCTAAAACTACATTTCTTATAAAACAAAAACTAAATACCTGTCCTGCTCCCCCCAATTACATTTTCACTAAAGTTGAAGTCAATGTCAGAGAATATTCAGCTATTTACAGATTCAAACTAGACTGAAGAAGGTTTACTAGTTTCTACTGTGCAGACATAGGAATTCTTGTCTATAGATTTTTTTTAAAAAGCTGTTTATTTGCTACATTATTATTGCTCTGGACAAAGCAGAATGTTTCCTGACATTTTAAAATCTTCCGCACCTCCCACTACATCTTCAGTAATGACTTCCTCAAATTACTTCCATGAGAACCACATTGCAAAAGGAACTCAAAAACAAAACAAACTTATTTCCAGTTTGTGTTGTTGAGCTAGACTGAACAGGCAAATGTGTAGAACTTTTCCCGATTGTTTTTAGACCAAAAAAATCAACTTAAAAAAATTAACCTTGGATGATCCAAGATGGCGGTGGAGGAGTAAGACGCCAAGGTGCAGTGCTCTATGCCGGCTTTACACCTGCCTCTTGATGGGGAAAAAGAGAAAACAGCGCTCTCAGAAACTCCCTGAGTCCTCGGCCCCAGTGAGTAAATTGGTGCAGGCGTCTATTGCTGGATTTTGCACGACTTCTGGCGGTATGGCTTCGGCGGATCCACCGATGGTTTCGGCGGATCTGAGCATAGAGGGGGTGGTGTTAAGCCCCGAGCAGTTGCCTTCTCCTCAGCCTGGAAGTCATCCCGGGAAAGTTTGGCCTGGTCAGGTTTCACTGCAAGCCAAGGATCCGCAGGCTGTTGGGAGTTCGCCCGGGAGGCTACAATCATCGATAGCGGAACCTGGAGTGGAGCTCGGTGCTGCCGAAGAGGAGTTGCTGGTCTCTTCTCTTTGTGGGGGGGGGGGGGGGGCGGCGGGTGGAGCAGTCAACACCTAGTTCCTCCGGTGTTTTGGCGTTCCGGATTCCTGAGGTGGTGGAGAAACCTGCGCAAGTAACTTTGGATAGCTTGTGGGAGGCTATTTCGGCTCTCCAAAGATCTCTCCTGCCTTTATTTGGGGTTTTTTCACAGGAATTGGTGGATGTGAAAGCACGGTGTGACTCGACGGCTGCGGAGGCTGTGGTGCAATCAGGAAAAATTTCCTCTCTTGAATCTAAGGTGGAGGGCCTGGAGTCTCTTGGAACTGTTGGGGTTCAGGATCGGTTAGTACAGGCAAGGAAGATGGAGTATTTGGATAACCAGCTCCGAAGGAACAATCTCAGATTCCTGAACTTCCCTAGATCCCCTCTGATAGATTCTATTGACTTGGTCCGTAAGTTCTTTATAGATGTTCTTTTGATGCCTGCTGGTTCGTTGCCCCCGATAGTGAGAGCTCAGTATGTATCAATATCGGCTGGGGAGGCTGCTATTCAGCTGGGGAAGCCTGCTGATAGTGGCTCCCCTCATATGGACTTATCTGATTTCTTGGAGAGCTCGCTTGAGGTGGTCACCAGTAGGGCTACTTTATTGGTAAAATTTGCTTGAGTCCGATCAGAATACTGTGTTGCAATTATATTTCCGTCATATCTCAGATGCTATGTTCTTGGGTTCAAAAATATCTATATTTCCCGATTTAGCAAGGGAAACACAGAAAAGGCGAAAGGCGTTCCTGGAGTTGCGCCAGAGGACGCTCGCTTTGAGTTCGCAATTTAAACTTAGATATCCTTGTAAATGTGTTATTTGTTTTCAATCAAAGCAATACTTATTTTTTGAACCCAAGCAACTTTTGCTTTTTTTGTCAAGTAGGGAGGGGATTGGATCTGGGGCACCTTCCATACCGGCTGCCATATAATAATATTCATGCTCCGATAATGTTATAATTGTGTTGGGTGATTACCCTTAGAATTTCTTTTTTCTTGGGTCAATTTTGGGGGACTATTGTGGTCTGTACCAGTTTGTTTTGTTTATATTGCTGTAAGGCCGTCTTGGCAGCTTTTACTTTTCTTGTTCTTTATTGTACATTTAATTCTGTCTCAGAATTTTTTCTGGATTGTTGTAATAAAATTGATAAATATTAAAATAAAAATAAAAAATAAAAAATTAACCTTTTGGAGATTTGCAAGGTGATGCTTCCTCTTGCCTGGCTTACTTGCAGTCATTTTATCACATCAGTAACCGCCTGCCGATGTTAACAGAACGCTGCACATTTTGCCTGTTCGAATGGAACATACAATTGCTTTTTCATTCTGGCCTGTGATAATAAGTATGTCTATAGCCCAGTGCTTTCCAAACTTTAATCCAGTGTGACCCCGTTTTAACATTTTAAAAAACATGTGATCCCAGATAGCATGAAAACAGATTAGCAGACTCCAGTCCCCTCCCCTTCCTCATCCACCATCTCCTCCCTCACTTCAAAGCACGAAGAGAGCAACAGCAGCAGGAATGGTGACTGTAGCATCAGTTGGCACAGGGCCCTATATGTCATTGTGCATTCACAAACCCCAGTACTCGGAACGGGGTTCCAATCTAACAGGAAGCCCTCACAGGAAGACGATGCAGAAATTGTAAATATTCACCAACTCACAATCTCCATGCTGACTGCCTCTGCTGTGCATAGATCACAGTTGAAATCCAGAAGGAAGGGAAGCAGTCCACTTTTGGTGGCCCCATCCACAGATGTGATCCTATTTAGGGTCCTGACCCACAGTTTGGGAACCGCTGGTTTAACTAGCTTTACTTCACTAGGACAGATTGTTAACATTATGGACAAGAACATACCCTCCTGATCTAGAAACAGGATGGGTCACAGAGGGATCAGAAAGCAGTCTCTAGTAAAGACACTAGAGCAGGGCTAGAAAAATTCCAGATGCCAGATCACCATGGTGACTAGAAATATTGCGGAAGTCTGGGTTCTTTGTGCCCTGAAAAGATGACATTTTACTTACCAGATAATGTCTTTTCCTTGAGTCCTGCTAGACCAGTCCAGATAAGTGGGTAGTGTTCCCCTACTAGCAGATTGATGGAGGCAAAGAACCAATGAAATGCCTAGGTTTCAATGACATCACTCCCATGCCTCTATCAGCCTGGGCCGCTACAGGGTTCCTTAGTATTCGTCCAAAAGCATGTGGGAAAGCATGGCAAACCTCACACAACTTCCAAGTGGGCAACAATGATGATGCAAGCAGTAGAGAAATTACATACAGGGGAGATTAAACAGCAGGCTGTCACTAGGATAAGGACCTGCAGAGCCAGGCATATATATTATAGCGGACCAAAGTACTGCTGCTACATAACAGACCAAACAGTGGATTGTGCTAGATGTATATGTATATGTATTCCAGCTTCACACATGCATCTACTATTGTTGCTGTGCAGAGCCAGATTGCTGTTAACTATCCCTGCATGTTAAAGCACCCTATACAGAAGACGAACACAATCCACACTGAACTTTAATGAAGGGAAGTGCCTCCTCCGGACAGGGTTGTCAGCCATTTTCATGAGGTGAGGGAACCCTATCTTCTCCAAGGTACTTTCTGCTGGAGGGACATCTGCTGAGTCCTGAAGAGTTAAGCACGATGCTTAGTGTGACCTACTTTCATACATCCCCCTTGAACTATAAGTATGTACATCAGGACTTTGCTGTCATTGCCCAATAACTCCAATGGTATTTGACTAGATGATTCTCAGGACAGGAACGGGTTCATTCGCATAGGATGTTATATTAAATCAATGCCCTAGGTTTGTCCCCTTCTGCTTATTTCCTTCTAACAGCCTCTCCCTTCACATGGGTGCCTCTTTCGGTCACACGCCAAGAAAACCCAGGAGCTGCTGGGTCGTCAGGAGTCAGCACTGACTCAATGGCACATATTGCATTGTTACCACAGACTTAACTGATTTCCTGTTTCACCCTTGCTGCCACACTGCCTGTATGCATAATCAATTGTTTAAACAAGTACAGCAATTTGCTGTTTATGGCTTTACATATATGGAACTTAATTGACTTATGAAAATTTGTTTTCTTTTGTGAATTAGTTAAACGACAATAGAGAATAAATAAAATACTTCCTTTATTACAGTAAAGGGAAACTTTGGGGGAAAAACCGTTCATCTTCTCTTCCTGGCAGAAGGGAGATAGGAGTTCAAGCCAACAAGAGAGTGTTCAGACCCAGAAAAATAATATCTGGGTACTTTTGGAAGCAGAGACACAACAAATAGGCATTAACTCTACTAAAAAATAGCTTGATGATTACTTCCATAAAAAAGATACTTTTGCAAGCATACAGTTAGCAGCTCTTTCCAGGGCTTCCTCTAACATGAGATTTGGATGTTGGTGGATCTATTGTCTCTCATAAGTGGATTAATTTCTCTGTTAGCTGCCTTAACACTGTCTTGGCCACTTCAACTCCAGTATTTCATTCTATATCCTTCAGTTGATTATAGGAACCCCCTTGGACTTTCCCCTTTCTGTATGCTATGGGAGGTACACAAAGCCTGGTCCTGAATGGCAGCCTTAATTTTATCATAGGTAACTCTGCCCTCCAAATTGACTTCATGGAAGGAGGCTTGCTATTGCCTGTCAGCAGGTTATCCAGGTAAGTAGTCTAGGCCATATCCGTTCACCGTGCAAGAAGAGTCATCTTCTCAAAATTCACCAAAAAAGCTGGATCCTCTTCAGGGACCATCTTGGACACCACAGGAGCCAGAGGGGTCAGTCTATCTTTAAATTTGCTGAATAACTTGAGCCATCTGTGTCAGTGTGGCCTGCAGTTGGTACTGGCCTTCTGCTTTATTGCTACTAGGTCTGGTTAGTACAGATTACTGTTCTCTTGTTCAGCCTCTGCTAATTGTGGGTTTACCAAAATAAAACCTTCCTGTCTGGCTCTATCATCTTCCAATACCTTTCTTCCAAGGGCAGGGTTAAGCCTTTTAACCCTATAACCAGTACTACCCTGTAGCAAGTCTTAGAGTTTCCCAAAGCAACAGTGGATTTATAGTCTTGGGCCTCCACGGTGGTCCTGGGTTACAGCAGAACCAATCACTGTCTCTTCAGTGCAAATACATCTATTTCTTCCAGACAGAACAAAATTCCCAGCATAGCAGCTACATGTTATCATGTGTGTGTCCTGTATAAGGTTCTATTTAGGCCTTTGTCTGGCCTCCTCCTTCCTACTCTGGGTGGGAGGTTTTTATGTTCTTCTGAGGCCCTGCCCAATACTTCTGGTTCCCTGCTGCCTTTAAGGTGGATTGAATTTTAAGGAGGGCTGGGAAATCCTTATGTATACTTTTTTTTTTTTTTTTTTTTTAGAGATCTCATTACTAATGTGGGTTTAATTTACATCATTACCCATTAACTCTCAGTAACACACTAGTGCATTTTATTAAATAAGCACTTAAGATAGCTTTTCTTTTGGTACAATTGTACTTGAATTTAAAAAACAAACACCTTTTTTGTTTATATATGGAATGCCTGGGTCAGCTGACAATTTAATAAATCGGTATTAATTGAAGAAGCTTCAAATGTTTTTGAAACTAAAAAGTGAACTATAGATTTTTGGAAATTACAGAGTTATTTTTGAGACCATGACCTTCCTATGCCCAGTAAGAATTATCTAGCAAGGCCATTTTTAGGCATGGGCAATATAAGCACATGCCCATGGTGCCAAATTCCAAGGGGGGGGGGGGGGAAAAGAGAACCTTTCACTTTTAATCCTCTGCTTACATGTTTTGTTTTGTTTTTTTTAAGTCAGATGAATACAATACTCCACATACGATCTAGAAAGTGTGCTGTATTAATTTCTCGACTTAAACTAATTACTCTTCTCAATAGAAAAAGCTGTGATATTACTGGCTGAAAATCAGTGGCAGCAAAGGTCTCAGAATTACGGGCCACCTCTGACTTTACCTAAACGCCAGATGGTGTACTGCCCTGCATACATCAACGACCTTAAAGATTTCTTTCAGCCACTATTGTTTTCTTATAAAAAAGTGTGTGCTTAAGTGCTTGGCAATTTACATTTTTTTTTTAGTGCCATCAAGTCAGTGTTGACTCATAGCGACCCAGCTACCTCTGGGTTTTCTTGGCAATGTATCACTGGAAGTAGATTATCCACCATTGCCTCGGAAGAAAAGGCTGGCAAAGTGACTTGCCCAAAGTCACAAGGAGCGTCAGTGGGAATTGAACCCTTGATCTTCTGGGTACTAGGCAGTTGTTCTAACCACTAAGCTACTCCTCCACTCCATGTACATGTACCATAACCTTAAATCTGGCTCTGTTATCCAGCTACTGTTGTGATAAAGGTTTAGCAGGAATGTCAAACAGACTGCATTAGGAAATTATGCTGCATGTAAAGATTACACCTGGGGGAATTCTGTGCAAAAAGTTTAAAATACTGCATGCAGAATTTTCAAAATTGTGCATGCTTATTACTAAACCTTTTGGGCATAATTCCCCCATCATAAAGCTTAACTCCTCCCCTAGACCGGAGGTTTCCCCTGCCTTTTTCCTCCTTAGTTCTCTTGCTCCAATTACAGTTCTGTCCCCAACCCATCTTTGTCCCCCCCCCCTCCTTAATACAGGAAGGCACACCTCCTTTCCACATCAATGAGCTGATCCCTCTACCCCTTTTTCAAAACTCCAGTAGCACCCTATCGAGAAGTCAGTCTCTCAGTCAAATTAAATGGTGGGTTCTAATAGACTATATTGCTTTAAGACTGACAATCCAATTTGACCACTCTGTTTCAGCCACAGGCTACATCTTTATTAATATTGAGGCTCATGTACTAACAGCATGCGCTTATGTCATTAACACACATTTATTTGCTACATAAAATGGGCCTTGAGGGAAATAATGCACATTAGCATCATCAGCACGTGCTCCTAGTGAATCACCCAGGTCATGTACTATTGGCCTACCTTTGAATGGTGCAGCTCACCAAGTAAATGATTTGACTTATGGCCCTTGTGGTCAGATAACTTGGATACCCCAGTAGGCTGCCTGTTTCCAACTGCTCTGCAGGTGTAAGGATAACTGCAGTTTGAATTTTACATTGTTGAAGTAAAAATGTACCTTTTTATGGAAGTAATCATCAAGTTATTTTTTTAGTAGAGTTAATGTCTATTTGTCGTGTTTCTGCCTCCAAACCAATAGGTCCACTAACATTCAAACCTTATGTTAGAGGATGCCCTGGAAATAGCTTGCTAACTGTATGCCTGCAATCCCAAGGCTGAAAAAAGGAAGACATTTTAAGATTCTAGAATTGCAAGTTCCAAGGGGATTGCCTTTAGTCAACTGTGGAGAAGGGACAGCCTCCTACTGGCCCCAGGATCTAGAACCCCAAACTTGAGGTGAAAAAGGTCATTTTGCAAAAGAATGCCCAGAAGTCCAGGATGAAGCTATAAATGTTCACTTACCAGCAATCCATACCAGCAATTTTAATGATGATCCACAATCTGGAACTCATAACATTTTGGTAGACGTTGATTCAAAGAGGGAGATGTTAAAGAGAATCCAAATTGATTATGAAGCAGAAAGTGACTGACTTGCGTCCAATAAGATCAGTGAGAGACTGTACCCGATTGCTTAGGTCTCAAAAAGATAATACTGGGGCAAAGAGTGTTACTTGGCTTCCCTATCCCAACCTTTTGGTACAGGATTACTCAAATTTCAGGGCTCTGTCAACCCAGCTGACTACTGGATTGGCAGCCACTGAAAGCGAATTGTTCCCAGAGGATACGTAAGCCCTGCTGGGCAACACCAACTGGAGAAGTTCCAAAATGCTAAGAATTTAGGCTCCGCAGTAGATTTCTCTAGGAGCCTGGAGCCAGCCAAACAAATGTCCCAGGAACCCTTAGCTGATTTATATGTATATGTATTTTTATGTGTGTATACACATCTATATATATATATATATATCTGTAAATAGTTTATTCTGTTATGTTCACATTGTTAGAATTATATTATGACGTTCCTTGTAAATTTATATTCGGTTAATTATACTACATTGACGTTCCTTGTAAAACAACTTGCGTTGTCAAGTGTTAAGTTTTGTTCTCTGTAAACCGCAACTGATCTGTGGAAGATGCGGTATATAAATGTTTATAAAATAAATAAATAAATAAATGTTGCTGATGCCAGCAATGTGTCTGCAGATAGGGCAATCAGATACCCTATGCCCAATTACATAACTCTGTGACCTTAACAGTCACATCAGCACTACAAATTTCACTCTGCTTGTTGATGTACGCATATCAGGAGAGGCTGAAATCTCTCTAGGGTTAGGCGGATCAACCTTGCCTCCAAGCAATTTACTTCCCAAGAGGCATAATGAGAGTACCAGAGACCCTGAGGCAACTGGCCCAGGCAGTGCGCACCCCAACCCTTCAGGCTGGCTCCCTGTAAAATAGTTATCTCCAAGTTATAATGCCCTGTTCAATGTAATTTCAGTTTGTTCAATGTAAACCGCACTGATGCAGAATAGCGCGGTATATAAGAGAATTAAATCAATCAATCAGAGTTGACAATTACCCACTCCGATGTCTCCAGTGGCATAATGGCCATCAGATGTCAGGATCACAACCAGCACTGTAACTGCTCCTTGATCTTCCATGGCAGAGGAAGGGTCTGCTCAAACAACTGAGAAGAGGGAAACTAGAGGGCCAGCAGATGCTCTGCAGAGGGCATATATGTACCCTGACCATGGAACCAGCTCCCTGGTCAATGTCATGGACCTAAAGGGCTACTGATAGCATTCAGACAGCATTACAATCCTAGCCCTGAGTGCAAAATACCCTGGAGTTGGCTCTGATGCTTGAAGACTCTCTGCAGTGGGAACAAGACTCACCCCAGGAGAGGGTTAAATTGAGCCCCTAGGTACTACATGTCCTGGATGGGAGTAGGCTGTTCTTGGATAGTTGATCACATAGTTACTCCAGCCAATAAATTACCAAGGCAGTATTGTTCCTGGACTTCTCCAATGAGTCTGACTGAATCAGCTATTTGCCCAGGTATGGGTAAACTCTTCATGCCTTTTTTGTTATTTACAGCTGCTACGACCATCATGACATACAAGGTGGTGCAAGGAACTGTGGTCAGGCCAAAGAGCACAGCCTGGAACTGTAGGCGACTCACAGGACAACAGAAGTGGAGGGACCAATGGGAATATGGGAAGTATGCCTCCATGAGATCCAGGGAGCTAAGAAACTCCCCTTGCCGAACAAATGACAAACCTGATGGTCTCCATGCGGAAATGGGGAACTCAGAGTGGCATTGATCACTGACTACTGTCAAGTCCAGAATAGGCAAGAAGGAACCTCCCTTTTTGGGCACCAGAAAGTAGATGGAATAAAGGCCTTGACTTTGCTCTGCGGAAGGCACAGGTACAATAGGCTACAACTGTAGAAGGCACCAATGAGTTTCCTTGATTGCAAATTCCAGCACATAACCTTGTCTCAGAACTTTGAAAACCCACTCATCTGAAGTAATTTGGGACCATGCTGACAGAAGCAGCCTGAATCACCCCCTCCTCTCTCCCCAACAAGCCATACCTAGGAAGGGACTCATTGGAACTCATTGTGAGGCCATACTGGCATTGGTGGCAGCTGATGAATCTCAGGATCACTGAACACTCTGAAAGGACTGCCCCTTTTTAGGCCTAGGACCAGAGAAAGAATAGACCCTAACTGGACTCCTAACAGTCCGAGAGCACTTCCAAGCCCCAGGTGAGAGCTTTCAAGAGGCAGAACTAGCATCCCTGCATCTATTTTCTGGAAGCCTTTGAGGATGAGACTCTCCTAGATCTTTCATTAGCTTGGAGATCCTCCCCAAAGAAGTTGCTTTTAATGGCTGCATCAGAAAGCCAATTCTGCAGCCAGAGCCACCGCTTCACCATAACCACTGATGCCAAGGACTTGAAGGAGATCTTGATCAAGTCATAGAAGCATCCTACTACTATTACTTATCATTTGTATAGTGCTACAAGGCATACACAGCACTTATAGAGACATGTAAGAGACATTCCCTTCTCATAAGAACAGTCTAGTGAAGACAGACAAGACAACAACCCGAGGACAAGGATATATCTAGGGAATGGTAAGGAAACACATAGAAGATGAACATCCACCACATATGCAATTCCAGACTCCAGTCTGGCTGTCTGGAAGATGCTGAACCCAGCGCTGGAGCACTTGGGAACCCAAGAACAAGGCAATAAATGTATTCTTAAGACGTGTCTTCACCTTGCTATCATGAGATTATTTGAGCACAGCTCCACCTTCCACTGGAATAGTTGTGGCTTGGTCAAGGCTGAGGGAGCCTGAACAACTGATCAAGCTCTCCTTGTGGCAGGGGATACAACTGATAGAGGACCTTAGGGCCCCTTAAAACCCACTTCTGGATTATTCCAGGAGCTGCTTCATGGACTCAGGCAAAGAGAAAAATCTAGAAGGATGTCAAATACTCTCTAAAATATGATTCACCTGCGATGCTTGATTCAGAGAAGGCTCCACAATGTGTAAGTCTGCCATAATGTCTTGAATCAGCATAGGCAGGACCTCTCTATGAAAAAACGTGAATCACCCAAGGATCCTCACCCTCTGCCAAGGGAAGCTCTCTCCTTCCTCCTCAGATTCACCTTCTGGTGAGATAGAATCCTCTTCAGTATCCAAACTACCCTCCGCAGAGGATAAGGCAGAGTTTCTGGAGGAATGCATGAGCAGAAGAGTGAAACAGTCCCTTGCTTAATCCTCTTACTGGCTATGGTGGAGTCACCCAAAGATCCAGGGTCTCCCCTTTAGGAAAGCCTTGGACCTCAGACCCCTGCAAAGGAGGGTGGCATAAGAGAGACAAAAAGACTGAAAACAGTCCATGAGCTGTTTCAATAACTGTTGCTCAAAGCCAGCATAGGTCCTCAATAGAGATTGCTGACCCGAACTGGGGGCCTGTCTCACCCTAATCTCCAATACCCGGCTGACCCCTGAAATGGCTGGCTGACTGCCTGCCTGCTGCAGGGAAGGAGAAGGGCCAAAGGCCTAGAGAAGGCCTCAGAATAGGCATGGATCTCCAATGCTGACAAAAAGAGGCCCTGGGCATACCCATCATACAGGGGGTAAAAGGGGCCTGCCCTGGAGCTGACCTGTTGAGAGCCACATAAAGCACCAGGCATGCTTGCAATGCTCCTTGTGACAAAAAGACCCACAAGAGCAGCAAGAGGGAAAGGAAGACTGCGCCCAGCTTACCAGCTCACCTCAACCACCTCCACTGGGAAACTATTCCACGCATCTATCACCCTTTTCGTAAAGAAATATTTCCGCAAATTACTCTTGAGTCTATCCCCTTTCAGGCTCATTCTATGTCCCCTCATAGCAGAGCCTGCTTTCAATCAAAAAAGAGGCTCTCTTCTGCACTTATGCCACGGAGGTATTTAAACATCTCTATCATATCATATCATAATTTTTCTGTTTAAGTATACCCAAGTTATTATACCTGTTTCACTGTAAGCACAAATCACGAAATTGAGATGTGCAACTCTTATGTTCATTGTAAACCGCACTGATGTCGAATAGCACGGTATAAAAGAGACTGCAAATAAATAAAATAAAAATAAAATATCGCCTCTATCCTGCCTTTCCTCCAACATATACATATTACGATCTTTAAGTCTGTCCCCAAATGCTTTATAACAAAGACCACTAACCATTTTAGAAGCCACCCTTTGCATATCCTGTTTATATCCTTTTGAAAATGTGATCTCCAGAACTGCACAATACTCCAAATGAGGTCGCACCAGAGACTTATACAGAGGCACTATAACCCCCTTTCTTCTGCTGGCCATTCCTCTCCCCATGCACCCAAGCATCCCTCTGGCTTTCGCCATCGCTACTTCCACCTGTTTAGCCACTTAAAATTATCAGAAACAATCACGCCTAGGTGTGCTCTTCTTTTGTGGACAGAAGTACTTCATCCCCTACACTGTACCGCTCGCTTGGATTATTGCAGCCCAAATGCATGAACCTGCATTTTTTAGCATTAAATCTCAGCTGCCAAATTCTAGACAATTCTTCAAACTTAGCTAGATCCCTCCTCATGGTATCTACTCCTTCGTGGGTGTCTACTCTATTGCAGATTTTGGTATCATTCGCAAAGAGGCAAAACTTACCGACAGCCCTTCTGCAATATCACTAACAAAGATGTTAAAAAGAATCAGACCAAGAACAGATCCCTACAGCACACCACTGGTAACCACCTCCTCCTCAGAGTGAGCTCCATTTACCTGTTTATTTATTTTATTTATTTATTTAACTATTTCTTTTATACCGCCCCTTCCAGAGATCAAGGGCGGTTTACATATAACAGATTAACAGTCCTGTACCTTTTGTCACCTCCCACTCAACTAATTTCTAACCCAGTCAGTCACTTTAGGGTACATCCCAAATACAGCATAATATTCAATACTAATTTAAATCAATTCCCATTCTAATCCAGCCACAGAATTTTAGACATCCCATGAAATCCAATAGACAGACAATGGAGATTCTTCACATGTAGGGCACATGGTCTCTTGTTCCTATATCCCCCGGGCTTATGTATTTTCTTGTAGCTGCAAAATCACCCCAGGGATTTCTTGGACAATCCTAAATCTGCCTACTCACATTTTAAGCAGGTCAATTTTTGCCAAAGATTCAGCCACAAATTTAATCAGGTAAGTGCAGCTGAATATCCATCCACACACGATAGCCGGGTAAATTTACCCATTATCTTACTCCCTCACGGCTCGGTGCAGAAAGGTGCACTGCCATTAGCGCAGTAATTTGCGCAGTGGTTATGTAGAATTTTCTGCACTAGTGTGGGCAATCTAACGCAAGCATAAACAATGCACAAATACCTGCGCTGCACACCATACATTCAAATCCACTTAAATGGATGGTAATGAAGCAATTAGTTATGCAGCAGAGAAGTATGCAGACGACCAGAAGGTTGATCTCAATGTGAATGTTTAATGCGAGGTCCAAGGAGGTATTACAGGTTAGCTCATAGATTACTGGACAGCACGGTGAGGAATTCTGCGTTTCTTCGGTGTACAGCACCCACAACCTTTTTCTGGCTTTGCTGAAGGAAGTGCTAAAAAAGAACAGCTTGGAAAGCGTGCTGGAACAATGTTATGCAGATGTGCTAGATCGCTATCTGGCGCATAAAATGGCAATATTATTCCCAGCAGAACCTTTGCTCAGAATATTGCCATTTATGCATCAGATAGCAATCCAGCAAATGCACACAAAAGCCAAACTGTTTGTTAGTGTACAGGATATAGGTGCTGCTAAACGCAGATCTCTGTGTGCATGTACTTGGCTTGCTCTCCTCATTTAATGCAGGCGTTTTGCACATAGCTCATTTGTATGCTGTTTACTTACAGCACCGCTGAGCAAAACCTGTCTGCTAAACTTGCGTAGCACGTTAGAGCTTTAGTGCTGTGCTTTAGAGCAGGGTTTCTGCATCAGACTGTCAGTGATGATATGGTTATTCATCCTTTCATAATTTGCGCAATGTCAAATCCAGGGGTCTGACTGGTTAGTGCAGGGTGCATGTGTGTGGGGGGCCCTGTTGTGCCACAGTAAATCGGCAAGCTGGGAAACGCCACAGGGTGCATGCACAGAGAAGCTGGGACCACCTGTGCTCTTGCCGTGTGGATGCAAGATAAAGAAAACAGGAGGAGAAGCATGAACGGAGATAAAAGGAAAAAATAAAGAGAAAGGAAGAAAAGAATCAGTGAACAGAAAGGAGCAGAGATAAGAAGGAATGAGAAAGGGATGCAAATCAAACACACGATCTCAGAATAGAGAAAATAAAAGATGATGCCATAGCTACAGAAATTTTTAAAACATGGAAGAGCGATGAGAAATAAAAAAAAAAGCAGCAACTTAATGAAAGAAAACAATGAATAAAAGCATAGAAGAGAACCAAAAAATATATAAAGGCGATACCTTTATACTGTATTAATATCACAGTTCTTTTGACTTGCTTTCAGGAGCCAACGCTCCCTTCATGATCTCAAAACAGAATGCAAAAGCTGACATCGACTTGTATGTTCAGGGCAATCACAGATTACATTACAATCTTTATAGAAGGATAAAAAGGTGACCGAGACAGTCGAGTTATGTCTGTTTGAGAGTTAAAATACTCAATTTTCTGTTAAGTCCTCTTTTGAAGTTAAAAAAAAATCAACACTTCAAAACTATTATACCTGAAAGGATAGCAAACTTCAAACAAGGGGCATAAAAAGACAACAGTGAAATGAAACGTGATCTGGGAGAAGAATGGAGGGAGGGTATTTCCAGTGTAGCATACTGAGAAGTGTTCTCATAATTAACAAGCCAAAATATATATATAAATGACCTCGGACCAAACTAAATAGTAAAGAAAAGGTGTCCACAAGTCAAATTAATTTTAAAAGTTTGTTTGATTTTTTAATCAAAACAAGACAACAAAGTGTAAAAAATGTTTTCCCTCCTCCTCCTATTCTGCGGCAGGCAGCAGCTGCTCTTATTCCCAAGGCCAGTTCTTCTCCTGATCAGAAGCATTTATTAGGAATGTTTCTCTTAAGCGATAGCACCTTTTGGAGAGGATTGGTCAACATGGGTCTGTCCATCCATAAGCAGTGAATAGTATGTCAGCAGGGACTCAACCCCCCTCCCCCCTATCCCCAGCATAAGAAGAGGATAAGAGTCAACCTGCAGGAAAAACAGCTGTGTGCCAGTGGAGACCCAACCCCTTGGCACAGAAAGGAAGAGGAAACCACAGCAATCCCCCCCCCTCCCATCAAACTACTTTTTTGAGTGCTGTCAAGTTAGTGCGGACTCCTGGTGACCCCAGCTGCTTCTGGGTTTTCTTGGCAATGCATCACCGGAAGTAGATTACCAGGCCTTTCCTTCAGAGGCAAGGGAGGGCAAAGTGACTTGTCCAAGGTCACAGGGAGTTTCCGTGGGAATCAAACCCTTGATCTTCTGGGTACTAGGCAGTTGCTCTAACCACCAGGCTACTCCTCCACTCACTCCAACTACCCTGCATTCCCACAAATAAAAACCTAGACTCTACCCACAGACCACTCCTCATCCATCCATCCTAGGGCCAATACAAGGGTATTTGATGCCCTAAGTGAACCTTCAGTCTTATGTCCTCCTCCCCCTGAGATTTTGATAACAGAATTCATTAATCATATTCATCAAACCACTACCCGTCCACAACTATCACGTAGAAGTACAGAACTGGACATCATACTTTTAAATATTAAAAACTGCTTTGTATGTGTGTGCCCGCTCTCCTTGGTGTGGAAAGCGAGTACTAATGACCGAGTGTGTGGCTACTGTCGAGATATTGTTTTGCTTTGACTGCTGATGCTCTTTACTGCCCCAGGCCACCGCTTAGTTTTGCTTAATGACTGGGCCAGCCCTGATCCATCCACATTCTCCCTGCTACCTTATCAAGATGATTTACAATGGCTCCTCCCACTTGGTCACTCCTTAGTATGCAAACATAGTAACATAGTAAATGGCGGCAGATAAAAGACCAGTATGGTCCATCTAGTCTGCCCAGTAAGATGTCAAGAGTAGTGCACCTGCTGCTCCATGCAGGCCACCCCTCCCCATGTCTTTGTTTAGGAGTGAACCCACCGCTCTGTGTAGGACACCCCTGTATGTTGAGAAATTAGACAAGTTTATTTTGATTTTATCCTGTTGCTGTAAAGGGATCCACTGTGTCTGTCCCATGACATTTTGAATTCCGTCACTGTATTTGCCCCCAACACTTCCATCGGGAGGGCGTTCCAAGCATCCACCACGATGCGTAAGCGTGCCACAGTATACATGTGCACTTTTCAACTTGTTCACTTTGTTGCCTTGGTTTATAAAAGTCTTTTTGAAATTCATTTGACCTGTGAACCACTTCTTTTTGTATGTAAGGAATTATGTATTCTATAGTAGTAAAATATACTCAGATAGGTTTATTTCAGATCTTCAAGTTCATCCAATCATTTCATGCCTTTATAGCACTACACGAAATGTTGACTTATTCCTTAAAAATAAAAAATAGAGATTTTTGATATATAGAAACATTTAAGGGTTAATTTTATAAAGCTTTTTCACTGAACAAGGCCAGTTTTGCACACACAAAGAGAGCTTTTAATAAAATTGCACAATCACACATACATGTAGACGTATATACATGGCACATGTGCACCTACGTTTATGCGACTTGTGCAAAGGCATTCCTGAAGGTGGAGTTTGGGCACAACAGGGGTGGAATTGCGATGTATGCACATATTTTATACACGTACAAATTTACATCTTTTTCTGAGCTGGTGTAAAATTTGTCTGCATCTCTGTGCTGCCGGAGCTGGATTTAGATGCCTATGGTGCCTTTATAACACAAGCTTAAAAGACAGATGCCTTTTTGGACTCCTCATATTGGTGTCCTGCAATAAAATGACCTTCATAAAGACCAAACTGACTGATTCAGCCTGCCCAGTAAGGCTTTTAGGGTTGTTACTGCTACTCCAAGCAGATTACTCTCCTCTCCCCCCCTCCCCAATGATATCTAATTATTTTGACGTATTTACACATGGTAATAAGTCCTTACATCTCAATCACTCAACTTTCTTGTTCTGTTGGTTCATGAGTCTAAGCAAAAGTTAAACTCAGATTCTCATGTATGCTCCACAGTAACCACCGATCTCCTGATTATCATGCTGTTTAAGTCTGGAAAAGTGAAAGTGCTTTCCAGACTGGAATCTAGGCCAGTTTGCATGGCTGTCACAGTGCTCGTATTGGGAAAGGGAGAAAGCGATCATTATATTAGCTTTCCCAGTACAGAGAAGGCACAGGATAGGAGTGACTAGCACTGGGGCAGAGTCTGGAAGGGGCATTAGGTCAGGTAAGTCTTCCTCTGCTTGCTTGGTCATCAGTGTAAACACTAGCAGGGCGGGGGGGGGACATGTGTTATTCAGATTTTGATGCAATAGTACATGGATTTATTTGGCAACATGAAGGATAGGACGTTGCAGGAAAAAATAGCAAAGAAAAATAAAAAAGAACATCCCGACAGAGAACTGAAAAGATCAAACTTTAGAGTGAAACCACTTCCTTCCTGTCTGCTCAAGAAAAATACAGTTCCAGCACAGGGTTTGGAAATCTCAGTACTCTGCTGTTTCTGACTGGTGGTCAGAGGAAGTCACTTTTTAAAAGTTAAGGGTTTCAAGAAAGACAAGTTGTTTTTGTACAAATGAATATGAAAAGCATGAATTAGAACAAGAATGACTCAAAGAGTAAGTCAGTTTGAATATCAGACTTCCTCGATTTCCAGATGTAACCCATTCCTCCTCAAATGAGAGCAGCTTATGACATGTCACAAATGAGGATTCAACTGAGGTGTACTTTGGGAATGGGAACTGCTGGAACATGAAATCATTGTAAGTTTACTTTTTCTACCTCTTTCAACCTCCAACTTTCCTCTTCTGCTCCTACTCATCAGTGTGTTCATTGCCTTGACTTAGTTTTCTCCTCTAATTGTTTACCCTTCAATTTCTGTGTCTCTGTTCTTCCCTTATCTGATCATCACCTCCTAAGCATCGCCCTTCATCACTCCCCACCTCAATCCCGCTCTGTCTCCTCCCACCTTTTTAGGAACCTTCATTGGCTCTTTCCATTATCTCATCACCTCTTTCTTCTACTTTGTCTTCTTGTTTATGAGGCTATAGTTTCCTACAATACTGTCCTCTCCTCTGCTCTAGAAACTCATGTTCCACCCATCCCACGTTCTGTAAGACGCACCCCAGCCCTAATTGTCCTCAACTACCCGCTATCTCCGCTCCTGTGCCTGCTCAGATGACCGTATTTGGCTCAAATCTCACTCCCTTTCTGACTGACTTCCTTCACTTCCAATTCATGCTTACCTCCTTAGTCAGCTTAATTACTATATCCATCTAATTCTCTTGCCACTGACCCCCACCGTTTTTTCTCTACACTTAACTCTCTCCTCAAGGTGCCTCCCCCCTCCTCTTTCTGCTCAAACCCTAGCCGACTTTTTCCATAACAAAATTCACGAGATTACTCACCAGTTCCCCACTAGAACAACTTCATTCCCTCTTCCCCCACCTCAATACCAACCTTTCCCATCAGTCTCTATTACCCTTCCATCCTTTTCCATGATCTCTGAAGATGAAACGTCTCATCTTCTTTCCTCCTCCAAACTTACTATTTGCTCTTCTGATTCTATCCCCACCCATCTCCTTAACTCCATTTCCTCCTCTCTCATTCCTTCCATCTCACATATTCTCAACCTCTGGCTCTCTACTGCTACTGTTCCTGCAGCCTTCAAACATGTTGTGGTTACACCCCTACTCAAGAAACCTTCTCTTGATCCTAGCTCTCTAATTATTGTCCCATCTTCTTTCTTCCCTTTGTTTCCAAACTTCTTGTGCGCGCAGTCCTCCAACGTTGTCTTGAATTTATTTCAAACCCTTCTGGATCCTTTTCATTCTGGCTTTCATCCCTTACATACTACTGAAACGGCACTTGCTAAAGTCTCCAATGACTTGTTCCTGACTAAATCTAAAGGGCCTCTAACTCTATCCTCATCCTTCTTGACCTTTCTGCTCCTTTTGATACTGTTGACCATCATCTTCTCCTTGACACATTATCCTCACTTGGTTTTAAGGGCTCTGTGCTGTCTTGGTTCTCTTCTTATCTCTTCCATCGCTCTTTCAGTGTTTGTTCTGGTGGTTCCTCCCCTACTGCTATCCCACTCTCATTTGATGTACCCCCAAGGGTCTGTTCTGGGCTCTCTCTTTTCTCTCTCTACACCCTGTCCCTTGGTGCTCTCATCTCCCATGCATTTCAGTATCATTTTTATGCTGACAATTCTCAGATCTATCTTTCTACACCTCATATTTCTCCGATACTCCAGGCCCGTATCTCGGACTGTCTCTCTGACATTGCCACATGGATGTCTCACCGCTGTTTGAAACTAAACATGGACAAAATCGACCTTATTTTTCCTCCTAAACCTTCCTCTCCCCTTCATCCTTCCTCTATCTTTGTTGATAACACTTTTCTACTTCCTGTTTCCTCAGCTCGTAACCTTAGTGTCATCTTTGATTCCTCCCTCTCCTTCTCCTCACATAGCCAAGAGATAGAAATGACAGGTTTCAGCTTTCTCAATAACATTTATAAAAAATTCACCCCTTCCTCTCTGAACACACTACTAAAACAATTGTCCACTCTCTAACTACTTTCCTTCTTGACTATTGCAACCTCCTTCTTGCTGGTCTCCCTCAGAGTCATCTCTCATCCCTTCAATCTATTCAGAACTCTGCTACGCGATTAATCTTTCATCAGCCTCAATATACTCATATAACCCCTCTTCTCAAGTCACTTAATTAGCTTCCCTTCCATTTCCAAATCCAATTCAAACTCCTCCTTCTGACCTTTAAATTCATTCATTCTTCTGCTGCTCACTATCTGGTTGCCGTATCTTAAAAAGAATATAGTGTTATTAGAAAAGATACAGAAAAGAGCCACCAAAATGATAAAAGGGATGGAAGCCTACTCCTATGAAGAAAGGCTACAAAGGTTGAGGCTCTTCAGCCTGGAAAAGAGACGGTTGAGGGGAGATATGATAGAGGTCTTTAAATTAATGAATGGAGTGGAACGGGTAAATGTAGATCGATTGTTTACGTTATCAGAATATAGAAAGACTAGAGGACATGTAATGAAGCTACAAGGTGATCTATTTAAGACAAATAAGAGAAAATATTTTTTCACTCAACGTGTAATCAAACTCTGGAATTTGTTGCCGGAGGATGTAATAAAGGCTGTTAGTGTAGCTGGGTTTAAAAAAGGTTTGGACAAGTTCCTGGAGGAAAGGTCCATAAACCATTATTAAAAAGGACCCAGGATATCAATGCTTGACCCAACAGAAGCATTGTGGAACCTGTGTCTCTTGGGGATACTGCTAGGTATGTATGACCTAGATTGGCCACTGTTGGAAACAGGATACTGGGCTTGATGGACCTTGGTCTGATCCAGTATGGCATATCTTATGTTCTTATCTTTTCTCTTGCCTCTCCCCCTACACAATACAAGCACTGTGGAACCTGTGTCTTTTGGGGAAACTCCTAGGTACTTGTGACCTGGACTGGCCACTGTTGTAAACAGGATACTGAGCTTGATGGACCTTGGTCTGACCCAGTATGGCATATTTTATGTTCTTACACCCCTCCTCGTGAACTCCGCTCTTCTACTGGCTTGCTCCTCTCTTTGCCCTTTTCTTCCGCTGGTAACTCCAGACTTTGGTCCTTTCACCTTGCTGCTCCTTATGCCTGGAATAAACTTCCCGAGTTAGTACATTAGGCTTCATCTCTGCCTCTTTTCAAATCTATGCTAAAGGCTCACTTCTTCGAGACTGCTTTTGAATCTTAATCCCTTTTCCTTGTGTCTCCTTACCCTTCCTTATTCTATCCTTCTTATCTTTTATCTTGTCTGTCTTGATTAGACTGTAAGCTCTGATGAGTAGGGACTGTCTCTATCTCTGTTTGTACAGCGCTGCATATGCCTTGTAGCACTTTAAAATGTTTAATAGTGGTAGCAGAAATAAAAATGTAAAATGCTAAAAAGGAATTTGTTTTGGGGTTTTTTTTGCTGGAAATGGATTGTCAAAGACAATCAACATACTAACAGTTCACAAAAAATGGAGGTATAGTTCCCTATGGAAAAGCTTTGTGAGGTGCATCTATTTACATATATTTCTAAATCATTTACGGGCTGATGCAGAAAGCTAGCGCAGGCTTTACAAGCCCATACTGTCATGTTTAAGCACACTTTACATTTAAATAGATTTAAATAAGTATTTTAAATTATTAAAATGTATTTTAATCAGCTGGTCTGGTATGCAAATTATGGCTATGCCCGATGCAGAGATAGGCGTAGAGGATTTCGCAACAAGACATAGCGCCAAAATTTTTAATGCAGGGTCTGAGTAGTCATAAACCTCTAAACTCGTGCTCTTGACAGTATTTTGATGGCACCAGATGCTTTTCCCAATGCCTAGAACATCTTCTCCTCAGATGATCAGGCATCGGGAAAAGCCCCCGATGCCATCAAAATACTGTTGGAGGCTGTGCCCGACAAAAAAGAATCCCTAGTGGCTAAGCGGCCCTGTCCCCATCCCCCCAACAGTATTTTGACGGCATTGGGGATGATCACAGCATAGGGAAAATCCCCTGATGCCATCCAAACACTATCAGGGGCTGGTACCCCAACAGAAAGTAATCACCCGGTGGCCTAGCAGCCCCTGTACCCTCTCTCACCCATCCCCAAGTAAAATAAAATAAAGTAAAAATTACCTGGTGGTCTAGCGGCCCCTAAATCCAACCCTCCCGTACCTTAAAATAGGTGGGAATGCTGCCTACGCGCTACCACTCTAGCCTGCCATCTTGTAAAATGGCGCATGATGCATCATGTGGGGCCAGGCGTCGCCATTTTACAAGATGGTGGGCCAGAGCGGGAGCACATAGGCAGTACTCCCACCTATTTTAAAGGTACAGGGGGGTTGGATCTAGACCACCAGATAATGTTAGTTTATTTCACTTGGGTTTTATTTTATTTTATTTTACTTGGGGGAGATTTTACTTTTACTTTGGGTTGGGGGGGTGGGGGGTGTTCAAGGGCTGCCAGACCACCAGGATTTTACCTTTTTTTCTTCTTTAAGCATTTTTAACATTAATTACTGAGAACCAGCAAAGAAAAATTTCCAAAAAAAACCCACCAAATAGTAATTAGATCTTACCTGCTAATTAGTGTTCCTGAAGGAACGACAGTCCAGTCCCTTTACTTCTGGGTTACGCAACCCTTCCAGCAGCTTGGAGGCTGAGCCCAACCTTTTTGGAGGTGGAGCGGTATAAATACCACTGGGACCACCCACCAACTCCAGTATTCGAATGAAAAAGCAGACATAATGAACTTCACTCAATAATCTTAACGAACTAATAAGCATTCCAAAAACAAATTTTTTTTTTTTTTTTTTGAATGGTATAGGACAGTGATGGCGAACCTATGGCACGCGTGCCAGCTGTGGCACGCGAAGGCCTTGCAGCTGGCACGCGGGAAGGTCCGCAAGTAAAATTAAAAAAAAAAAAAAAAAGCTGTCTTCTCCCGCTGCAGGGGCCGCCGCGGCAGAATCGAGTGTGCCGCGGGGCCCCCCCTGCCCAGCACAGCCTGCCCTCCCCCTCTATCCGCGCTCTCGTCGCAGCTCACAGTGACACGCGCCGGCTTTCAGAGCGCGAAGGGATTAGTTTCCCTTTCGCGGCTCTGTTAAGCCCGCGGGGGCTGATGGGAACTTCCCATCAGCCCCCGCAGGCTTAACAGAGCAGCGAGGGAGAAACTCTTCCCTCGCTCTCTGAAAGCCGGCGCGTGTCACTGTGAGCTGCGACGAGAGAGCGGATAGAGGGGGAGGGCAGGCTGTGCTGGGCAGGGGGGCCCCGCGGCACACTCGATTCTGCCGCGGCGGCCCCGGCAGCGGGAGAAGACAGCTTAAAAAAAAAAAATTCCCTCGGCTGGGCTGGGCTGGGCTGGGGGGGGGGGTTTAGGATTGCTGATGGGCTGGGGGGGTTAGGATTGCTGATGGGCTGGGGGGGTTAGGAGTGCTGATGGGCTATGGGGGGGCTGGGGGGGGGTTAGGAGTGCTGATGGGCTGGGGGGGTTAGGAGTGCTGATGGGCTATGGGGGGGTTGGGGGGGGTTAGGAGTGCTGATGGGCTATGGGGGGGCTAGGACAGGAAATGGGCTGATGGGGAGGGGTTAGGACTTGAGGTGGGTTGATGGGGTTAGGACTGGTAATGGGCTGTGGGCTGTTGGGGGGGTTAGAACTGGTAATGGGCTATGGGGGGGGTTAAGACTGGTAATGGACTGTTGGCTGATGGGGGCTGTCTGGTAATGGGCTATGGGGGGGTTAGGACTGATAATAGGCTATGGGGGGGGGGCTAGGACAGGAAATGGGCTGATAGGGAGGGTTTAGGACTTGAGGTGGGCTGATGGGGTTAGGACTGGTAATGGGCTGTGGGCTGATGGGGGGGTTAGGACTGGCAATGGGCTATGGGGGGCTGACTGGAAATGGGTTGATGGGGTTAGGACTGGAAGTGGGTTGATGGGGGGGGCTAGGACTGGTATTGGGTTGGGGGGTTGCTAGGACTGGAAATGGGCTGATGGGGGGCTAGGACTGGAAATGGGCTGATGCAGGGACTAGAAGGGAATGGATGCTGGGTGAGGCTGGAACTAGAAGGGAGCTGATGTTGGGGGAGGATTAGAATGGGATGGGGCTGGGAGAGTAAAATGGAGAGGGGAAAAATATTGTGTGTGGGAGGGATAAAAAATCTACAATTGGCCGGGTATTGGGAGAGTAAGTGGGGATTGAGGATGGAGGGGTAAAATTTGAGTGGATGAAATAGGAATGAGGAAAGAGCAAAAGGAGAAAGATTAGTATGTTAAAGCGGATGTAGAGAGAGAGAATGGAAAAAAAAAAACTAGAAGAGAGAAGAAAGGACAAATGGACAGCAGATGATGGAGAGTTAGCAGAAAACATGAAGAAACCAGAAGAAAGTGGCTGGAGCAATTGCAACTGAAAAAAAATGCACAAAAGGTAGAAAGATCTCTCTTTGACAAGTTATCAGCATGCATGCAACAACAAACATCACATTAATTTTTTTCATGTATAGATTCTTTGGGAATACACACCGAGTCCTGACACAGTTAACAGTTTTAAGAAGTTTATCTTTTTTTTACTCAGGATACATTTGACATGTTATGTGAATAATACATTTAAAATATATTGTGTAACTGAATCAAATTCTTCCTAAATTCATTAAATTGAATGAAATCATTAAAACATTATAAATTGCCAATAAATTTAAATGAAAACCAAAGGATTGTGAATCAAATTGATTCTCTGACAATACAAAGATTCCAACCTTTACAAATGATGTTACATAGTTCAGGCAACTTTATAAAGAGTTTTTAGATACTAAAATCTTGTTGTTAAGGTTTAATTGACGTGCTGGCACTTTGAGGAAATTCTTTGGTTTTGTGCGGCAGTTTGGGCACTCGGGCTCAAAAAGGTTAGCCATCACTGGTATAGGAGAAGGAGAGGAGGGAGGCAACGGGCGGAGGGACCTGAGACTGCCCGGGCCGGCTTTCTCCTGCACTCCTTCATGCCGAACCTGTCCTACGCTCGGTCCGATGCTTCTTCCATGAATAATAGGTCTTGACGTTCGCCGGAACCGGGTGGGATCAGGGACTGGACTGTCGTTCCTTCAGGAACACTAATTAGCAGGTAAGATCTAATTACTATTTCCTTATCGTCACTCCAGTCCAGTCCCTTTACTTCTGGGAAGTACCCGAGCAGTTCAAACCTGGGTGGGATCCGGCATACCGGACTGAAGAACCGCTAGACCAAACCGAGCGTCCGCTGCACATCCAGCCTGTAGTGCTTGGTGAAGGTATGCAGAGAGGACCAAGTCGCTGCCCTACAAATATCCTGCGGGGGAACTAGGCTGACTTCCGCCCAAGAGGTAGCCAGAGCTCGAGTGGAGTGTGCCCGCAGGCCCCCTGGAACCTGCTTCTTCCCCTTCAGGATGTAGGCGGAGGCAATCGCCTCTCTGATCCACCTGGAGATGGAGGCCTTGGCCGCCGCCTCCCCTTTATGCGGACCCCCGAACTGAATGAACAGCCGGTCGGACTTGCGGAAGGGCGCAGTGCGAGAGAGGTACCGTTTCAAAGCCCTCTGGACGTCTAGGAGACGAAGCTTGCTATCCCTGCCTTCCTGTCCCCCGGTCGAGAAGGCCGGGAGGGTGACTGACTGATTCACATGAAAAGGAGTGATCACTTTGGGTAAGAAGGAGGGAACCGTGCGCAGAACTACTTTGTCCTTGAGAAAGGACAGAAAGGGGGGTTGGGACGACAGCGCCTGTAGTTCCGAAACCCTCCTGGCCGAACAGATGGCGACCAGAAAAACTGTCTTCAGTGTCAAATCCTTTAAGGAGGCCCTCTTTAAAGGCTCAAAGGGTTCCCCGACCAAGGAATTTAGCACTAGGTTAAGATCCCACGGGGGAATGATCGACCTCCGCTGAGGACGTAGCCGTTTAACCGCCCTTAGGAACCTGGAGACGTCCGCGTGGGCCCCTAGGGGTTTGCCACGGACCTTGCCTCGATAGCAGGTGATAGCAGCTAGCTGAACCCGTAAGGAGCTGTGCGCCAGACCCTTGTCAAATCCTGCTTGCAAGAACTCCAGAACGTCCGGGACTGAGGCCGAAAGGGGCTTCCGGCGGTGCTCTGCACACCAGGCTTCGAAGATTCGCCAAACTCTTACATAGGATAGACAGGTCGAGCGCTTCTTAGCATTCAACAGCGTCGAGATTACCGCTCCAGAGTAACCTCGTTTCAGGAGCCTCGCCCTTTCAATAGCCAGGCCGTAAGCGAGAATCGATCCACGTGAGGCATCCGAACCGGGCCCTGTCTCAGCAGGTCCCTTTTGTGAGGGAGCCGCCACGGTTGGTCGGCGATCATCCTCACCAGATCCGCATACCATGGGCGGCGAGGCCAATCCGGAGCTATGAGGATTACCAATCCTTGGTGGGACTCCACCCGCTGGAGAACCTTTCCGATCAGGGCCCAAGGCGGAAAAACATAGAGTAGACCTTCCGAGGGCCACCTTTGGGCCAGGGCATCTAAGCCCTCGGACATTCTTTCCCTTCTCCGACTGAAGAATCTGTCCACTTTGGCTGAGGAGAAACGCGCCATGAGGTCCATGACTGGGAGTCCCCACCGGGCCACTATCTGGTTGAATGTCTCCTGGTCCAGTTCCCACTCTCCGTGGTCTATCTTGCACCTGCTGAGAAAGTCGGCTGTGACGTTGTCCGTGCCTGCCACGTGTTGAGCCGAGAGCGCTTGCAGCCGGACCTCCGCCCACTGGAATAGAGCGTCCGCCTCCTTCTCCAAGGCGGGGCTGCTGGTGCCTCCCTGGTGGTTGATGTAGGCCACCGCGGTGACATTGTCGGAGAGAACCCGAATAGCTCTTTTTTGTACTAAGGCCTCGAGAGCCTTGAGCGCTAGGGTGACGGCCCGCAATTCCAGTCTGTTGATGGGCCATTGGGATTCCAACTGTGTCCAGAGACCCTGGACAAACTTGTCCTCGCAGTGCGCTCCCCAGCCTGTCAGGCTGGCATCTGTCGTCAATAACAGCCACTGATGAGGTTCGAGGGGCATCCCGCGATCCAGATTCCTTGGGCACCGCCACCAGCGAAGGGACTGCTTGGTCCGCGGGGCGCAAGGTAACTGCATTGACAGGGGATGAATCTGTGGAGACCAACGATGTAACAGAGCCCGCTGCAGAGGCCGCATGTGGGCCCTGGCCCATGGTACAACCTCTATCGCAGCCGCCATTGTTCCCAGAACCTGAAGATAATGCCACGCCGAGGGATTCCTTCTGCCTAGAAACTGCGTGACTAGAAGCCTTAGTTCCCTTGATCTTGTCCGGGACAGGAACACTCTGCCCCTGTAGGTGTCGAATCTTGCTCCGAGGTACTCGAGCTCCTGGGAGGGAGTCAACCTGCTCTTTGCACGATTGATGACCCACCCCAACTCCTCTAGAACCTGGATCACTCTGGTCGTTGCCGAGTGACTTTCCTGTTCCGATTTTGCCCGGATCAGCCAATCGTCTAAGTAAGGGTGTACTAATATTCCCTCCTTCCGCAGAAAGGCTGCTACTACCACCATCACCTTGGTGAACGTCCTGGGAGCTGTAGCCAGACCGAAGGGTAGGGCCTGGAATTGAAAGTGGCCTCTTGGCACTGCGAATCTCAGGAACTGTTGATGGGGACTTCCTGACTGGGATATGCAAGTAGGCTTCTGTCAAATCGAGGGACGTCAGGAACTCCCCGCCCCTCACAGCTGCTATGACTGAACGTAGGGTCTCCATCCGGAAATGGGGTACCCTGAGACAGCGGTTGACCTGCTTTAGGTCCAGGATCGGTCGGAAGGACCCTTCCTTCTTTGGTACTACGAAGTAAATGGAGTACCGACCCGAGCCGCACTGGTCTGGTGGTACTGGGACCACGGCCCCGAGCGCTATTAGGCGAGCGAGAGTTGCCTCTATCGCCGCCCTCTTTGTAGATGAACCGCAGGGAGACTGAACAAAGGCTGGAAGTATTTGTTTGGCCAATTCGAGAGCGTATCCTTCTCTGATCACCTCTAGAACCCATTGATCGGACGTGACTCGGGACCAGGCGGGAAGAAACAGCCTTAGGCGTCCGCCCACCGGCCGCTCTTCCTCCTGGACCCCCATCATCTCATTGCTGTTTTCTAGGTCCCGAGAAGGAGGAGGAGGATGCTCCAAAGCCTCGACCTGCTCCTCGAAACCCTCTGAAACCTAGACCCTTCGAGGGAAAACGGCCCCTGGTAAAAGTGTTTGACCTGGCCGGGCGAAATCTCCGTGAGTCCCTCGACTGGGGACGCACTGGGGCTAAGGGGCGCCCTTGCTTTGGTCTATCTTCCGGGAGTCTGCCTCCCTTCGACTCACCGAGGTCCTTTACTAACTTCTCTAGATCCTCTCCGAATAACAGCTTCCCCTTAAAGGGAAGACGACTCAGGCGTGCCTTCGAGGAAGCGTCGGCTGACCAATTCCTTAGCCACAGATAGCGCCTAGCCGCCACCACCGAGGCCATGTTCTTGGCTAGGCTTCTGATGAGGTCGTACTGACTATCCGCCAAGTAGGCTGTTCCGGATTCCATCCTAGCCACGTTGGCCTGTGTTTCGCCGGATGAGTCCTCTGCCTGGAGCTGTTGAGCCCACCTTAAACAGGCCCGAGCCACTCAAGCTCCCGACACGGAGGCCTGCAAGGCGAGGGCGCTTACGTCAAAGGCCTGTTTCAGGAGCGTATCCAACTTCCTGTCTTGAGCATCTCTTAAGGCCGTGCTGCCCTCAACTGGGATAGTCGTCTTCTTAGTAACTGCTGAGACCGCTGCATCCACCCTGGGAGATTTCAGCAGCTCCTTATCTGCCTCTGGAAGAGGGTATAGGCGAGTCATGGCCCGGACTCCCCTTAAACTTGACTCTGGTTGATCCCATTCTTCCTGGATCATCTGACGCACGACCCTGTGGAGAGGGAAAACCTTCTGGGATCTCCTAATGGCCTGGATTAAAGGGTCCTCCAACGCCTCTTCCTGTGCCGGCGTGTCTGAGGCTACATTGAGGGCTTTCAGGGATTCATTAATTAATGCTGGGAGCTCATCCCGACGAAAAACCCTAACTATCCGGGATTGATCTTCTTCCGGGATCTCCCCTTCTTCAAGCTCCTCCTCTTCCTCGTCCAAGTCCTTATCAGAGCTATCCTCCTCTGGGGTACCCTGAGAGAAGGACGCTAGAGGCTCTTCACAAGCAAGACGGGGACGTTTAGGAGGGATACCGGATTCCAGATTGTTTGCTCCCATGCATCTAGATGACTTGTCGTCTGATGACGTGCCAGCCTCCTCTTTCCTAAAGCCCTGCTTACGTAGGCAGTAAGCCTTATGAAGCAAGAGAATAAAGTCAGGGGAAAAAAATTCTCCGGCCCCCCCTGCACCAGAGGGGAGGGACGGAAGGGGCAGAGGAGGAGTGGGCAGATCCGAGGGAGTAGAGAGAGGCAAATGGGACCCACTCTCTCCTTCTAGGGGGTCTCCTGACCCCTGAGAGGGCTGTGTCATAGTTAGATTAGTTTCTTGTTCCACGGAGGCAGCCACTGTGGCACAAACCCTACAGATCCCTGCCTCCGAGGAAGTTCCCCTGCGAGAGCCGCAGGAGGGACACTTAGATTTGGCCGCCATACCTTGAAAAGAGCTCCCGAAGCCCTTCTTACTCAGAGGCTTTGGAATAGCCGAGAGCCCAAAGTCTGCACTGCCCAGGATACGCGGATCTCTCACCAGAGTCTGGCACTCTTTTACACGGGCTGAGGGTTCTGTGTGCTCTCTCCCCCAGTAACACAACAGTTCCCCCTAACCGGGAATTAACAGGCCCTTTGTCCTTATTAAATTAAAAATTACCTTCCAAAGAAACAGGCTACATAACACAAAAAGCCAAAAAGAAACAAATAAACTAAAATTAAAATCCTCAAAATACAATGCTATGAAACTTAAATGTACTTGCGATTAAGTGCCTGATGTTAGCTGGGCCCGGCTCAGCGTTCACTGCCCGTTGGCTCAACACGTGGTGAGCCTCACCACGTGGAGCCTGAACGGGGCGCCGCGAGCCTGTCCTCCGTGCCGGCAGCCGAAAGGAGACTGGAGACGGGAACCACTCTTCCAAAAGGTGATCGCCGCTTGAAACTGCAGCCCCGCCGGTAAAACAGGGTACCCAGCACTCGCCCCCGCGTCCCTCTGCTCCGGGACGGGTCCGGCGGTGGGAGTAAGATGGCGGCGTTGCCTCAAGCGCTCAGCCACCCAGGGGGCTTCGGCGCGAGGCAGGAGGGCTCTCGGTGAAGAGTGCAGGAGCCAGCCGCAAATACAGCTGAGGAGATCAGCCAAGGAAGTCTCTTCGCTGCAGCCTGCAGGAAAAACGTCTCCGACGCCCGTGCCGACCCCGGGGGGGGGGGGGGGGGGAGGAGAGCAGGCAGGAGGAATTAAAGGTGCAGTACCTACTAAGTACTAAAAGAAAGGAAAACAGCAGACAAATAAGAAATAAATGAGAAATAAATAAGTAAGTAAATCCTAACTAAAAGGAAAGGCTCCAGTAAGCCCTAGGCTTACGGAACCCTCCAGCTGCTTGGAGGCTGAGAATACTGGAGTTGGTGGGTGGTCCCAGTGGTATTTATACCGCTCCACCTCCAAAAAGGTTGGGCTCAGCCTCCAAGCTGCTGGAAGGGTTGCGTAACCCAGAAGTAAAGGGACTGGACTGGAGTGACGATAAGGAACATACATAACACCAACATAAAACAATAAGGAATAGGAATAATATACCACATCAAGGGATCCATTTCTGAGCAAATACTAATCATAAAACATTCAAGAAATTAGGCTAAGCCACACGGAAGGTGAAAATCATGTCAACCATTAAACACCTTATTTCCTTCCACTCTGTCAGCTATATATTTTTGAAGATGGGAAGCATCCAAAAAGGAAAATTCTCATGCCAGGTGACCAAGCACAGACAAGGGAAATAAAAGGAAAAAAGTAGCACCCAAGGCCAAACCGTTGGGTTTTAAGTTTAAGAAATTGCTTCCTCCTAAGCTGCGTACTACAAAAAACATCAGGAAAAATATTTATACACTGACCACAGAATTGAACATCTTTGTTTTGAAAAAACGATTTAAGAACTTTTATCTTAGATTCTGATAATATAGCTCACCTTTCCACGTTATTAGTGACCTTATCAGTGGTACCTTCTACAAAAGCAGTGAGATTCTGAGTAATAGAAGGTGATAAAACATCAAGGCCCCCCCCTCAGGGAAGGCAAGAAGCAAACCAACACTGTTAAAGTTTCGCCGCTGTGTTGCCGAAGGGGCGCCAAAGGGGCCTGTCAGCCCCTTCAGATGGCGCCCCGCAGTCGCGTTCCGCATTCACGAAACAGATTTAAACAGTCCCAAAGGGGGTCCTTCCACCAAAGCTACCCCCTCTGTGTCGATCCAGAGACTCCGAGAAGGCTCCCTCCTCAGCACACTAGCATGAGTTTAGGCAGACCAAGTGCCGATGGTCTGGCAGGTCAAACACACCTCCTCTCACCCTCAAAAGTGGATGCCAGGTTTTACTTTTATTTTATTTTACTTGGGGAGAGGGTGGGGGTACAGGTGAATACTTGCTGTCGGGGCATTGGCCCCTGACAGTGTTTTGATGGTATTGGAGTCTTTTCCTGATGCCGCCATTGACCCCGATAAAAAACACAAAAGGAGCAAACCCTCACAAACCGAACAAGCAAACACAATGAGCGAGTGGTGGTGGTGGTCACAAGTGCTTTATTGAAACCAAGGAGCCCCGACGCATTTCGGCCAAAGCCTTCCTCAGGGAGCTAGGAACTGCAAGCAAATATTAATAAATAAAACTGTCAACAACAACAACAACAATAGTAAAACAATGTAAACATATCAGTGAAAAATAAAAAGTTAATACATTAAAAACAAATAATGAATAAAAACCAAATATAAATATGATAATTTAAAATCATATATATTATAAACAATCTAAAACGCAAAACATAGCACAACCTATGAATACTTAAAAACCAAGTGAACAGCAAAGAAAGAACAAGAGGAGATGAGGAGGCACAAAAACGAGGTGTATACAGAAGTCAAAGTGATACAAGTATGCACGATGGTTGGTAAACATCTAACAACACGTTACGTGAATGAAAACTAGTTTCAAATCACCTTTGAGTAGAAACTGATTCATAAACACAAAATATAATTGTATAAATATGTATAATAAATAAGAGTACAATAAAACGTGATGCATTGAAAAGAAATAAATAATATGAATAAATATTAAAAAGGAGACTAGAGCCAAACGAACAAACTAAAACATTGAATTAAAAAAACAGTACAATGCTGGGAAATAAAAGTAAGAACGGGAAGCCCACAAAACAAAAACAAAAACAAAAACCTTTGTATATGGAGGGGTGAAGGAACCTGATCTATTGGAACAACAATTAATAAACAATTAGTTAAAATTATGTGAAAATGAAATGTAAAAAAAAAAAAATTGTAAAAAAATGAAATGTAAAAAAAATGCGGGGTCACAGAAGACAACACTAGGTATAAAATACCAACAGCGACAAAAGTGTGTTAAAAGAACTGACTATTGCAGTGTTCGCTTCTGTAGCCTAATCGAGCATCACATAACTTGGCTCTAAAATGCCTTGTATACAATTTTCATGGTATTGGTGTCCGCCACATAACACTTCTGTGTTTGCAATAGTCAGTTCTTTTATTTCCAAGCATTGTACTGTTTTTTAATTCAGTGTTTTAGTTTGTTCGTTTAGCTCTAGTCTCCTTTTTAATATTTATTCATATTATTTATTTCTTTTCAATGCATCACGTTTTAATGTACTCTTATTATACATACCTACACAATTATATTTTGTTTTTATGAATCAGCTTCTACTCAAAGGTGATTTGAAACTAGTTTTCATTCACGTAATGTGTTAATAGATGTTTACCAACCATCGTGCATACTTGTAAGTATCACTATGCTTTCTGTATACACCTCGTTTTTGTGCCTGCTCATCTCTTGTTCTTTCTTTGTTGTTCACTTGGTTTTATGTATTCATAGGTTGTGTTATGTTTTGAGTTTTAGAGTGTTTATAATATGTATGATTTTAAATTATATTTATGTTTGTTTTTATTCATTATTGTTATTTGTTTTTAATTTATTAGCTTTTTATTTTTCACTGATATTTTTACATTGTTTTACTATTATTGTTGTTGTTGTTATTATTAACAGTTTTATTTGTTAATATTTGCTTGCAGTTCCTAGCCCCCTGAGGAAGGATTCAGCCGAAATGCGTTGGGGCTCCTTGGTTTATATAGAGCACTTGTGACAACCACTCGCGCGATCGACCCTGATGCCATCGAAATACTGTCTGGGCTGATATGCAAATTAGCCACACGGTTCCAGAAGAGCAAGCCAAACTAGCACAAACTTCTTGAGTGCATGTTTGACTTGCTCTCTCAGTTTAATGCTGCAGTGGCGCATTTGCATACCCTATCTTTCCTGCATTGCACATTAAAATGTGTGTGTTGTCAGAACATAAAAATCGAAGCAGCATGGGTCAAGCACTGGTTTTCTGCATAAGCCATTAGACATCATCTTCCTATTCCAGTCCATCCAGAGTCCATTGCAATCCCACTTGTTTCTCCTAAAAAGATACATGGGTGAATCACCTACTGGCCTTTATTAGCACAGGGGTTCTACTACTTCTACTGAACATTTGTATAGCGCTACAAGACATACGCAGTGCTGCACAGACACACGTAAGAGACAGTCCCTGCTCATCAGAGCTTACAATCTAGTCAAGAGATACATCTAGGGGGAATGGTAAGGAAACACAAAGGAGATCAGGTCAATCAAGATCTGAAAGCAGCAGCGAAGAGATGAGTTGAGTTTTCAGCCTGGATTTGAAAGAGCCAGAGAAAGAGCCTGATGTTCAGACTCGGGTAGTTTGTTCCAGGTGTAAGGAGCAGCAAGGTGAAAGGAGCGAAGTCTGGAGTTAGCAATAGAATAGAAGGGCACAGATAAAAACGATTTGCCAGAAGAGCGGAGTTTCCAAGAAGGGGAGTAGGGAGAGACAAGAGGAAAAGTAGTGAGGAACTGCAGAGTGAATGCACTTATAGGTCAGCAGGAGAAGTTTGAAATGGATGCGGTAATGGATATTAAGCCAATGAAGTGACTTGAGAAGAGGGGTAATACAGCATGACGAGGATGGCAAAAGATTAGCCGTGCAGCAGAGTGCTGAACAGATTGAAGGGGAGATGATTCAGAGGGAGACTAGCAAGGAGTAGGTTACAAACGTCTAGATGGGAGGTGACAAAGGAGTGGGTAAGTATCTTAGTAGTGTATTCAGAAAGGAATGGGGGAATTTTGTTGATGCTGTAGAGAATGAAATGGCAGATTTTAGCTATCAATTGGATGTGTGTGGAGAAGGAGAGAGAAGAGTCAAAGACGACCCTAAGGTTGCGAGCCAGAGAAACAGGGAAGAGCAAAGAGTTATCCACAGAGACTGAGAAAGGAGGCAAGGAGATTTTAAGAGGAAAAATAAGAAGCTCAGTTTTGGCCATGTTCAATTTCAAGTGGTGGTGAGACATCCAAACAGCAATGTCAGAAAGGCAGGCAGAGATCCGGGCCAGGATTGCCGGAGAGATTTCAGGTGTAGAGAGGTAGATTTGAGAGTCATCAGCATAAACATGGTACTGAAAACCATGGGAAGAGATGAGTGCACCAAGGGACTGGGTATATAGAGAGAAATATAGAGTGGGATAGGAGAGGAGAATCCACCAGAACAAAACTGAAAGAGCGATGGCAGAGATAAGAAGAGAACCAGGATAGCACAGAGCCCTTAAAACCAAGCGAGAATAAGGTATCAAGGAGAAGGTTGTGGTCAACAATGTCAAAAGTAGCAGAAAGGTCAAGGAGGATGAGGATCGAGTAAAGGTCCTCAACCCAGCCCTCAGGGTACACCAATCCTCATGTTTTCAGGATATCCATAATGACTATGCATGAGAGAGATTTGCATGCACTTCCTCCATTCTTTCCAAATTTCTCATGCATATTCATTGCAGATATCCTGAAAACCCAACTGGCTGGGTGTGTCCCAAAGACTGGGTTGAGAACCACTTCATTAGTGGTTACCTGGGACTTTTCCTCTAGTTTAGGAGTTTTCAAATCAGTACTCAGGACACTGCCTGCCTTGGATGCAAATCTCAGTCTCAAGCATATTCACTGTGGTTATCCTGACTAGGTGTGTCCCGAGGACTGGGTTGAGAAGTACTGCTCTAGTTTAGAAACATAGAATTATGACGACAGAAAAAGACCACATGGCCTATCTAGTCTGTCCTTCCATATCAACAACTACAACAGTCTCCTTTTTTCCTTTAGAGATCCTCTGTGTTTGTCCCATGCTTTTTTGAATTTGGTTACTGTCCTCATCTCTACCACCTCCACTGGGAGACTATTCTATGGATCCACCACTCTTTCCATAAAGAAATATTTCCACATATCACTCCTGAATCTATCCCCTTTCACCCTCATCCCATGTCCCCTCGTAGCAGAACTTGCTTTCAATTGAAAGAGGCTCTCTCCTTGAACATTTATGCCACGGAGGTATTTAAACATCTCAGTCATATCACCTCTATCCCACCTTTCCTCTAAGGTGTACATATTAAGATCCCTAAGTCTGTCCTCATATGCTTTATAATGAAGACCACTAATCATTTTAGTAGCCACCCTCTGCACCGACTCCATCCTGTTCACATCCTTTTGAAGGTGCGGTCTCCAGAATTGCACACTATACTCCAAATGAGGTCGCACCAAAGACTTTTACAGAGGCACTATCACCTCCTTTTTTCTGCTAGCCATTCCTCTCCGAATGCGCCCAAGCATCCTTCTAGCTTTTGCCGTCGCCTTTTCTATCCGTTTAGCTACTTTAGGATCATCAGACACAACCACGCCTAGGTCCTGCTCTTCTTTAGTGGACAAAAGTACTTCACCCCCTATACTATATTGCTCCCTTGGATTGCTGCAGCCCAAATGCATGACCTTACATTTTTTAACATTAAATCCCAGCTGCCAAATTCTAGACCATTCTTCAAGCTTAGCTAGACCCCTCCTCATGTTATCTACACCTTCCTCGGTGTCTACTCTATTGCAGATTTTGCTATCATCCGCAAAGAGGCAAACCTTACCCGACAGCCCTTCCGCTATATCACTAACAAAGATGTTAAAAAGAATCGGACCAAGGACAGATCCCTGGGGCACACCACTGGTAACATCCTTCTCCTCAGAGTAAGCTCCATTTACTTGTACTCTTTGTCGCCTCCCACCCAACCAATTTCTAACCCAAGCAGTAACCTTAGGGTCCATCCCTAGGGTGCTCAGTTTGTTTATAAGTCGCCTCTGAGGAACAGTTGAATCCCACTCCATCTTCTATGTGCCTAGGTCATGGCAGCAGCAATCATTCAGATAATAAACATGAGCCACAATTCCTCTAGTGTCCTGTCAGAGGTTTGCCTTTAACCTTTTTCCTGGCATTACCACAAAAACGCTATTAATTTCTTAACTGTTCTTTTCTTATTACATGTAATTTATTTATTATTTATTTATTTAACATCTCTTATATACCGCGCTATTAAAATCAGCGCGGTGTACATCGAACAAAATATACTGCAATGTGTACAGGTAACATCGAGTTTACAGAGAACAAGGGAATATAAAACATGGAATAACAGGGATAACTATGTACAATCAACATTATACTATATATGCTTTAATTATGTACCATATTTAAACTCGAGTGAATATTGAACATGTATTCATGGGTAGCATGAGTCTATAGTAGTAAGGTGGATTTTCGTGGGGACTAACCGTTTTCTGGTTGGATTAAAGTGCTAGGGTGTTTGGTGTGAGTGGGAGGCCTGTTGGCTGTGTGAGTGTCCATGGACACTTCTGGGTAGTATTTTGTGAATAAGTGATGCTTTACGGCTTTGCGGAATTGTAATAGACTTTTGATGCCGCGGATTTCATGGGGAAGTTTATTCCAATTCCTGGGTGCGAACAGTGAAAAAGCTCTGTTTGATGTAGCTTTAGTACATGATGTCATCATCTTGGGAACTATTAAGGTGTTCATAGTTGTAGTCCTTCTGTTTCTATTTTCAGGGGTGTTATGGATTAGTTTTCTGATTGGTGTTGGTGGGTAGATATTCATGGCTTTGAAGGTCAAAACTAGTGACTTGTATGAGAGTCTGGCTTGTAGTGGTAGCCAGTGTAGGTCTTTCATGATAGGCGTTATATGAGCAGACCTTGGTGACCCAGAGAGGACTCTAGCAGCTGTATTCATAGCCAGACGTAGTGGATTTAAGGTTGATTGAGGGAGCCCGTGGAGGATGATGTTTGCAAAATCTAGATGTGGAAGGACTAGTGCCTGGAAGGTTGACCGGTAATCAGTATAGTCCAGTAGTGGACGGAGGTGGCGTAGTGTTCTGATCTTATGGTATATATTCTTTGTCACATTCTTCACGTGCATTGTCATGTCCAGGTGTTGATCTAATGTTATGCCGAGGTATCGGATCGTGGGTTTGGACGTCAGTTCTGTGTTGTTGACCAGCAGTGACGGCGGAGGTACAAACTTAAGATTCCTTGTAACAAATAGGACATCAGTTTTGCTATGATTTATTCTTAGGTTTTGAGTCAGCAACCATTCAGCTACTGCTCCGAAACAGTTGGTTATTGGAGTAAACACTGGTTGGTCAGTTTTGAACGGCATGTATATGAGGATGTCATCAGCGTATGCCAAGCATTGCACGTTGAAGGATCTGATCAATTCACAAATCGGCTGCATATAAATATTGAACATTAACGCCGATAGTGAAGATCCTTGTGGTACGCCTTGAGACTGTAGGAACGGCTCTGAGGATTTCTGGCCTGTTTTAACTTGTTGCCACCTGTTGGAAAGGTAGGATCTACACCATTCCAGTGCTGTGCTTCGAATCCCCTTCTCTCTGACGTTGAATTAGTATATCGTGGTTTACAGAATCGAAGGCAGCAGAAATGTCTAAAAAGATGAGAACAAATCCTTGTTTGATGTTGTTTATTCCTGTGATCAGATCGTTGAATAGGGTTGTAAGGATTGTGTCGACTCCATGTGCTTCTCTGAATCCATGTTGTGATTTGTCTAGAGGTGCTTCTGTGTCATTGTGATGCTGGAGTTGTTGTTGGGCAGCTTTCTCAATGATTTTTGCAAGCTGGGGGATGCTTGAGATTGGCCTAAATGATTCAACTTTGGATGGATCAAGCTTACTGTTTTTTAGTAGGGGCTTGATAGAGGTGTGTTTAAGACTCTGGGGGAATGAGCCTGTTAGGAAGGATTGGTTCAGAATTTTGCATAGGATTTGGCTTAGATCATGTCGCAGATCTTTGATCCAGTTAGCTGGGCATGGGTCGTTAGGTGCCGTGCTAGGATTGATGGAGGCGATAATTCTCTCAATTTCACTAGATGATATAGTATTGAAGTTGCAAAATGGAGTTATATGAGATTCCTTAGGTGATATAATGGGGTTGATGGTATTTATGCATGTGCTGGACTTAATCATTTTTGATTGCAGGTAGTTTGCGTAGTCCTGTGGCCGAGGCGTTGCAGGTTGGTCCGAAACTGGCTCTCTTGTTATGGATCTTACTAAGTTGAATAGAGCATGAGGTTTATTGATGGAGCGCTTCAGTAGGTTTGTGTGGTATAGCTTCCTACTCAATGTTACCTTTTCACGGTGGGTAGCTAGGTGTGAGTTATATGTTTCAAGGGCTTCTGGTGAGTGGGTTTGGCGCCACTGTCTTTCAAGTTTGCATAGATGAATGAGGGATGTACGAAGGTCAGCAGAGAACCATGGTGCGTGTTCTCGTTTTCTTATTTTCTTATCCATGTGCACTGGACATGAGGCGGCTCTGAGGTTCTCGTCCCATTTGGATACCAGGTCATCTAAGTTGAGGGTAGTGTTGGTCAAGAGTGGATGGAGGTTATCTAGGACTTTGTCACGGTTGAGAGGTTGAAAACGGACTGCATGGGTTCCGGGTGAGTTAGATGGTATTTGACTCACATGTGTGGTATAGGTGGGTATATTGAATTGAATAAGATTGTGATCAGACCAAGGTACTGGTATAACCGATAGTTGAAGGGCTTGGTGTGTTAAGGTGTTGGAATGAGGTGCAAAGATGAGGTCTAGTTTGCCTCCTTTAGTGTGGGTGGGAGAGTCGACATATTGTTTGTAACCTAGATCCTCTAGTGCGTCTAGAAATGCTTCTGAATGGCTGTCATGAAGAGATGGGAGGTTGAAGTCACCAACTACCCAATTTGGAGAGCGTGATGTGGATGTTGTGCATGCAAGCTCAATTATTGTTGGAAGGTCATCCGGTAATGGGGATGGTGCTCGATAAAGCAGGTTGATTGAGCAGAGATCATTGGATATAGTGAGGGAGTCAAGGTGGGTTGAGCTGGAGGAGTTGCATAGCTTGAAGTTAAGATCTGTTTTAGCAAGGATGAGCGTTCCGCCTCCTTTTTGAGTGGATCTGTGGCATGTGTAGAGGTCAAATCCAGGAGGCAGCATCTGGTTCAGAAGGATGTTGTCGCAGTCAGATAGCCATGATTCTGTGACCATCAGGATGTCGAGCTTGTATTGAGGAATCAAGTCCATGACTACGGGCCATTTTGATCGTATGGATCTGGCATTTATCAATGCACATTTTAGGAGGCGTTGTCGATGGAGTTTCTCAGATTGGGCTTTGTTGATGACTTGAAGGGGAATGCTAAGAAGATGGGAGTGGGATGTGTGGTTGCGTTTTGCATTTGTGTGGTGGGAGAATTCAAACCATCTCCTTCCATATGTACGCAGTATTGGTATGTAGCTAGTATCGTGGTTGAGGGCGTTTGTGATGCAGGGGAGCCCAAAGGTAAGGAGGGTAGTGATCGATAACAGGACCTTGTACATTTTTAGGTTAGATAGAAATAATGCAATGCCTAGAATAGTGCAAGACGTGTATAGTGTAATGACTGCAAGACGTAAGTATAGTGTCAATAGATAAAAAAATACAAAGGCAAACTCTGAATCTATGTTCCTATACAGGAACATTGCCAAGAAATTGTACCCACAAAGGGTTGAGACACAGCAACATCTGATGTACCCTTGACTCGGCGACGTGCGGTTTGAAGTGGGTCATGTGTGAGCTTGTTGCTGGCAATGCAGACAACAGAATTGTCATGCCACTTTGTTACACAGACTGACCCATCACATCAGTAATCATAGTTTCCTTGTTAGCCACTCTTCTTCATTTCCTTTGTACTTCAAAGTTCTTTGTGTGCTCCGCCAGTTCTCAGTTCCTGAATGGTTCCTGTAGCTGCAACATTTCTCTCTGCGAGTTACTTGATCAGTGCGTAACTTGTAAAACAATTATCAAAGAACAGGTGGTGACGAATTACATCTGAATGCTTTTCAATAACATCAACCATATGGTTTATGACCCTGGAGCCCAGAGGTTCCATTGAATGCGTAGAACTTTCTCGTCTGGTGTACAGCTTAATGTTGTAAGGGTAGTCGTCGATGCCACACATACACCACCACTTAAAACCAAATCTAATTGGTTTTCCTCTTATAAACATTTTCATGCTGTGGCGGCCAAAGTACGGAGTCATAGACTTGTCAATACTCAATTCATGGTGGAAAAACCCAAACTGCACCAAATTTGCGTTGACAGCAGTAATAAGTGGAGCAATCTTAGCCGTCTTGTCGCCTGCTTTGAGTTCAGCATTGTCAGCCAAGTGAAAGTATTTTTTGATGGTCTGATACCTCTTGCTGCTCATGGCCTCACGGACAATAGGCATGCCTAGACTGCTCCAGTAGTCTGACTCCTGTGGCAGGACGTGATAGCCAGACAACAGCAGGATTCCCAAAAAGCGACAAATTTCATCCACTGTGACTTGAAACTGACTGTCGTTCTTATCTCAGTTAGCGTAAAGGTTACTTTGCGTTACAATTTACGTCAGCATTTTGTCATCGAATATAAGGCTCCATATGGAAAACGGAGAAAGTGACAACAGAACAGGAAAACTGTCAGGTAAATGACTTGGCACCAGCGATGAAATTACCTTAGTGAACTTTGTTGACTTTTTCCACTGAATTGCCTGTTTCTGCTTCAGATTCTTACACTTTTTTTTGCTGGAGGGCTGCTTTCATCTTCACTACTAACACTCTTATCTTCGTCTGTCTCCTCTGCTATCACTTCCAGTTTGCCAGCAGTTTCAAAGGGGTTATCATTGTTCAAATTGTCAGGAACATCTTCGACATCACTGTCAGCTGCAGAATCACCTGCAGACGGCGGCAACACAATGATGGTTGTCGGACGAGTTAAACGTTCCACAGTTGACATAGCATCTTGGACTGTAACTGCCTGATGAATTTTGCTATGTCTAGTGCCATAGAACCTTCTTTTATCCATTGTTTATCAAAACTGAAGGAATTATCTGAAAACAATGCGCATTGGCAATTATTAGTCGACTTTTGGATAATCCTGGCAGTGTTCCTATATAGGAACATGAGACATATACATAAAATTTACCCCCATCACAAATTAAATTAAATGTGAGTGCACCTGTGCAACACAACCAGGCATGCCTCGTACACAATGATCAGCATCAAAATGTAAAACAACCAAGTATCTCAAAATTATAACTGCTAAATTTGACTTACCCTCAAATTGTAAAAAATGTGAAACTTTAACCCTTTCAGACCGTATGTCTACTGTAATGGATGTCATGTTATTCATTGAATTCCATGTATAAAAATTCAGGTCTGAAAGGGTTAAGTGAAATTAAAACTGTTGTGCAACCGAGACCATTTAATGTTTGCACCGCTGTTAAATATGACGTCACCACTTGTCCACATTCTGCAAAGAATATTTGTATTCGAAAATTGCGTACATAAAAAATAGGTAATGTTTGTCATGTTCCCATACAGGAACATTGCTGGGAAAAAGGTTTTAAACTAGCAAGTAGGTGTCACAGCCGAATGATAGTTGAAACTCCCTCGGTGGAAACAAATACTGCCCCAGTCTCGGCCAGTCCAACCCCAGTCTCTCAAACAGTAATGGTGTCATCGTGCCCCCTAGAAGGCCCAGGGCTTTCTCACGTTCCTATAGCAAGGTGTGGAGCGGAACACTACCTGCTGAATTTTGCCTTAGCAGAGACATTATTTAGAACTTAATAAAGGCTTGGCTATTTTGAGTTTTTGAAGTTATGGCTTGTTAATTTGGGTTTCTCATTTTATATTAATTTTCATTATGTGCTGCCTTTATTTTTATTTTCTTGCTATAATGTTTAGGTTATTTTAGCAGTCTGATTGCCATTCTATTTTTGGTTAGTTTTTATGCCACTTAGAGCATCAATTAGGTTGCACAACTTCTAAATGTAATTCAAAAACTGTGTTTTTACTTTATTATGATTGCTTTTTCAGTCCGCTATGCATTTTGAGTTGCTCTTTGCTGAAGTTGTTGAAAACACTCAGAACATACTATTACTAGTACGTTTGTATAGCACTACATATTGTCTTGCTTACACTTGCCAGAGTATTCAAAATATGTTCTCATGTGGCATTTTCCCTAATGGGAAAATTTCATTGATAAAATCCAGAGTAATTCTGCACTGGATCACAAAACAGATACATTTGCCGCACAGAACTGTAGTGGTGTACCTACACATGTTGGAAAGCATCTGGACCCAAACTAACCTTTGCTGGAATGATTTAAAAATCCCGAGTCACAGGGGATGATTACTATTCACAAGGGAAAGAGAGAGAAACACGTTTCTGATTCATGAAATCAGATCCTCTTTTACAAAAACACTCACGCCATAGAGGGGCGTAGAGAAACGAGTCTGTTTTTCATACCTGTTTATCAGCGAACGTACTGCTGTACTTTGCTACGTGGTTGTTTTTGCATTTTAGTAGAGAAACTTACTGTCTAGCCCAAGTAGTTTCCTTTGGATAAACAATCAATTTATGATTAAAAAAGAACCGACAGTTTATTTAATTGCCATGTTGTTGCAATGCTAAACCAACGTCCACGTTTGTCTGGTGATTTTGCAGGACTGTGAATTGGATCAGTAGCCTGTCTGCTGCCGTCGGCGCCTTATTTTTCTATTGCTTTTGCTCTACCGTCTGTCCTTTGCTACATCTCTGCCACGGTCTTATTACAAATTCCCCACCATCACTGTGGTCTGCAGAAGAGCAAATCAGCTTTCCGGTTCAAAGTAAAGACAAGGCATCAATGCATATAATCTCCTAATTCAATTTTAAAAATGGTATTACTGAAGCTCCATTTCTCCAGTACAAATTAACTTCAACTAAAGCAAGATAAATACCATCAGATTTCCCTCTCGTACCCCGAAACAGATCAATATCTTTCCGTCTGGAACATCAAGGCGCATGAATTATCCCACCTTACATTTTCATATTCAGTTTTTCACTACATACTGTTTCAAAGTTTCCCCTTATAAAAATGCAACAGTTTCACGAAACAAGCCGAGAAACGTGTCGTTTATGTCTATAAACCCTCTACAACAATTATTATAAAGAGGCAGCCTTACCTCTAAAAAAAAATCCCACAGGTCTTCACAAAACCTCCCTTACCTCCGACACACCGAGCGTGTGCTAAAGGTAACGTTGACCTTGCAGAGTAATTTATCATCTGTGAACCGGCTCTTGGTGTTCATGCAGTGTGGCAACGAAAGCTTCATTTGGAGGGGGGGGGGGGTGGAGGAGCTAGTGAAATAATCCTCGCCAATCAGTGCCCCCTTAAGGCTTCCAGACGTGCCAAACGTTGGCTGAGGTGGGGAGTCCTGCAGCCCAAGCCAGGCAGATGTTATCTGGCCTTGTCCTTTTCAGGGCTGATGCACAGACACAAAAGAGGAGAGAAAATTATTCCACGTGATCTGCCTTCAGTTCGCGGTGTGCAGCAGTAGAAATTACTATGCAAGAAGGGGTAGAAGCCAGAGCGGCATCACGTCAGAAGCACGTAAGCAACTTCTCGGGCCGTTCAGCTAATAGAGGCTGCAGGCAATTAGGTGCTTTATCACTTTCACAACCTTCCTTTGCACTCGGGGTGAGCTGCTTCGGCGGGTGGGAGCTGTCGCTGTGTCTATTTAAGTATATGCTTCCTCTGCTTTAGGGGTAGTTAAGCATAGAGGCTCAACGAAATGAAACACTTTTAGCGTCCACCTTGCAAACTAGAGCGGTGCCTGCTTCTGAGAGTTTTCTTCGGCTGCAGTGTGCTTGTTTAAGTAGCAGACAAACTGACCTCAGCTGCTTACATGACTCACTTGTTTCCTTTTTGGGCCTTCAGTGGTTTTTTGTCCTACATTTTAAATAGATTTTTTATGAGTAAAAGTGTGTTGCACCTTTTTGGTGGAGAAGAGAACAGTATTCGATCCCAGGAAAGCATGGAACAAGTACAGAGGGAGAGGAAGGTACTGTAGAGCTTGTGGATGGGCCATATAGTCTTTCATCAGCTGTCATTGTGTCTGTTATTACTATTGATTTATTTGCATTTGTCTTCTCAGTAGAAGTTACATTCAAGTACGGTAGGTATTTCCCTGTCCTCAGAGATCTTGTTTGCACTTGAGGCAGTGGGGATTAAGAGACTTGCCCAAGGCAGAGTTGCCAAGTTACCCAGTTCCAGGAGTGAGAGTTTCTGCCACTTCTGGTTTTAAAATTGCATTGCAATATAGTATGATATTTATAGTCCCTGCTGTTACCCATTGGAATTAGTGTTGCGGTTCCCATAATGCATCGGAATGAGATATCCAGAACTGGCTTAAGATCTCACTCCTGAAACTGGGTAACTTGGCCACAAGGAATGGTAGTGGGATTTGAACCCTGATTCCCAGCCCGCTGCTCCTCCTCCAGCTGTCGCATTCCATTTTTAAAAGAAGAGTCTACTCCTCAACCATAGGTGTTAAATTCTTTCCAGTCTGATGAATACATGAAGTACTGATTAGGAGCAACAACAGCAGCAGCTGCACAGTTTCTCTGCATTTATAATGGCTGAGAGGCAGCAGGATGTGTTTTCAGTATCTTTAATTGTTAATATCAACTCAGGAGTAAAATATAAAGTACATTTATTATTAAAATTTGATTGACTGCCATTGCCGTTAAAGCCCATAGCAGCTTACAATAAAGCACAGTTACTTACCTGTAACAGGTGATCTCTGGGAACAGCAGGAATAAGTCTTCACATATGGGTACGTCAGTACCGACGGAGTCTGCGTGGGAACGCTTCCCAGCGTCCAATCAAAGAGCTTTTGGAAGCATCCCACCACGCCTGCGTGCTGCCTTCCCGCCTTTCCCAACTGCCTCTCCTCAGTTAAGTTTTAAAGCTGAGACAAAGAGACAGAGAGAGGAAAGATAGATAGAGATACAACTCCTGGGGAGGTGGGTGGGTTGTGAAGACTTATTCCTGCTGTTCCCAGAGATCACCTGTTACAGGTAAGTAATTGTGCTATCTCCAGGAACAAGCAGGAATGAGTCTTCACATATGGGGACTCCCAAGCTGAGATGCCTGGAGTCCGAGCATGGCATAGGTTGGAACATGCTATCCCCCACAACACCAGGCATCCTGAGGATGGAGGGTAGGAGTTGAAGAAAGAAGATGCTGTGGAACAGCTAACCTAGCACACGACTGCAGGAAAGGAGTCCATGTGTGTGGATAATGATTGTTATCAATGATATTGCAAAGAATATTGCAATATGGACCTCCGCCAACAGGATTTCATAGAAGTATGGAGGTTCATGGATCTACTGGAAAGCCAGTAGAGGAACCGTGAAGAGGACCTCACTGAAAAGTGGAGGTAACCTGTAGGAAAAACAGAGGAGGTCAGAATCCTGAAAGGTAACAGGCACCCCTGGTAGGAAAAACTGGGGTAGTACAAAAACGGTGGGCCTTCAGCGAAAGCTGTATGGTAAAAACCAAACTCTTTTGGCGGCAGAGTATCTCACTCTTGGGAGCAAAAAGAGAAAGGCTAACTGATTTGGACAAACAAGCACAGTCCTTGTGGGGAGAAAGGGTATGGGAACCCCTTGTATCCCAGGGTGAAGACAAATGCCTGAGGCGTTAAGCCTGTGAGTAACTGAAGATCCACAATATCTCTCCTAACTGTGGTAAGCTAGGAGAGATATTAGGTACGGAGAGCTTCAGAGGTACCTAAACCTGTTAGGTCAGCGATGGCGAACCTATGGCACGCGTGCCAGCTGTGGCACGCGAAGGCCTTGCAGCTGGCACGCGTGAAGGTCCGCAGAAAAAGAAAAAGCGGGCTCTGGCTGCTGCCGCGGACGCGGCAGCATGCAGTGTCCCGCGGAGCCCCCTCCGCCCGCTAAGCCCCTCTGCAAGGGCTTTCAGATTCGCGAGGGAGACAGCGTCTCCCTCGCGTCTCTGTTAAGCCCGCAGGGGCTAATGGGAAATTTCCCATCAGCCCCTTTAGACGCGAGGGACTGATGGGAAATTTCCCATTAGCCCCTGCGGGCTTAACAGAGACGCGAGGGAGACGCTCTCCCTCGCGAATCTGAAAGCCCTTGCAGAGGGGCTTAGCGGGCGGAGGGGACCCCACGGGACATTGCATTCTGCCGCTGCCGCGGCAGAAGCCAGAGCCAGCTGCTTTTTTTTTTTTTTTAAATTTGCCATGGGGGGTGGGTTAGGACTGCTAATGGGCTAGGGGGGGGGGTTAGGACTGCTAATGGGCTGGGGGGGTAGGACTGCTAATGGGCTGTGGGCTGATGGGGGCTGTCTGGAAATGGGGTGATGGGGGGTTAGGACTGGTAATGGGCTATGGGGGGGGGTTATTACTGCTAATGGGCTAGAGAGGGGGGGGGTTAGGACTGCTAATGGGCTACTAGGGGGGGTTAGGACTGCTGATGGGGAGGGGTTAGGACTTGAGGTGGGCTGTTGGGTGGGGTTAGGACTGGAAATGGGCTGATGGGGGGTTAACACTGGAGGTGGTCTGATGGGGTTAGGACTGGTAATGGGCTATGGGGGGGTTTAGGACTGATAATGGGCTATGGGGGGCTGGGACAAGAAATGGGCTGATGGGGAGGGGTTTATGACTTGAGGTGGGCTGATGGGGTTAGGACTGGTAATGGACTGTGGGCTGATGGGGGGGGTTAGGACTGGCAATGGGCTATGGGGGGCTGACTGGAAGTGGGCTGATGGGGGGTTAGGACTGGAAGTGGGCTGATGGGGGGTTAGGACTGGTAATGGGTTATGGGGGGGGCTTAAACTGAAAATGGGGTGATGGGGGGTTAGGACTGGAAGTGGGTTGATGAGGGGGGGATAGGACTGGTATTGGGTTGGGGGGTTGCTAGGACTGGAAATGGGTTGGGGGGCTGCTAGGACTGGAAATGGGCTGATGCAGGGACTAGAAGGGAATGGATGCTGGGTGAGGCTGGAACTAGAAGGGAGCTGGTGTTGGGGGAGGATTAGAATGGGATGGGGCTGGGAGAGTAAAATGGAGAGGGGAAAAATATTTTGTGTGGGAGGGATAAAAATCTACAATTGGCCGGGTATTGGGAGAGTAAGTGGGGATTGAGGATGGAGGGTAAATTTTGAGTAGATGAAATAGGAATGAGGAAAGAGCAAAAGGAGAAAGATTAGTATGTTAAAGCAGATGTAGAGAGAGAATGGAAAAAAAAAACCAAGAAGACAGAAGAAAGGACAAATGGACAGCAGATGGAGAGTTAGCATAATACACGAATAAACCATAATAAAGTGGCTGGAACAATTTCAACTGAAAAAAAATGCACAAAAGGTAGAAAAATATCTCTTTATTTTGAATTTATTAATTGGAATATGTCAGCTCTGGGAAATGTGCATCATTAATTTTTGCGCTTTGTTTAGTACAAGAGGAAATTAATATATAGTTTTATTTCTACAGTGTTGTTGTATATTCCAAGTTTGGCTTTTGGGGTTCCCAGTTTAATTATTGTCTTCCTGTTTCTAAATTGTGATTCCTTGTTTGGTAATGGTCTGTTCTGCATGTGTAACTGAGCTGAGGTATTCTGTTTATATAATTCCTATTTGACATTACCACTTGTTCTTTCCCCAGTAGGTCATGTATTGTTGTTCTCTGAGATGTATTGGTTTAATATTTGCAGTGTTGCCTTTTGATAGGTAGAGTATGGTGCTTTGTGAGTCCTGGTAGTGCTGTTAGGATACGGCGGGTTTGCTATGGGTTCTAAATGGGCAGCGTTTGTAGTAGTTCCTAATGTGCCTGGCGGTTGGTACTGGATTATAGTAATGTAGAAACCTTTTAGTCTTTCTTTATCCATATACTCATTAAGAGGCATGTTTACTAAAAGTTAGTGTATGGTAACATTATGCAAATATTTATGCAAATGAAGCACCTTATGCAAATGGAGCTTTAATTGACGTGCTGGCACTTTGAGGAAATTCTTTGGTTTTGTGCGGCAGTTTGGGCACTCGGGCTCAAAAAGGTTAGCCATCACTGTGTTAGGTTATGGTATAAGAATTGTTGACTACCACAAGACTGGTTGTGTGTGTAGAATCCCAAACCTGCTGAATAGCAGAGGTATGGGTAAAGTCCCTCTGTCAGAAACAGATAGCTATATGAGCATAGACAGTCAGATAGATAAGTATGTGGAGACAGATCTATCTATAATAAAATATCTCATCAGATACATACATACATACACATATATATATATATATATATATATAGTGAGATATGGAAGGGCATAACATACACACAAAGATTAAATATGAATATGTAGGCCTAAATATGGGTGTCTGTATTTAAACAGACAGATATATGCCTACAGCATGGTATTCCCATAGGACATGTGGAGAGGAAAGATTCATCTAATAACAAGGAGGTGCAACCTACTTGAGAAGATATATAGAGAATCTATTCCCCTTGGTTATGATCTGCAAGGATGCTAGCTAGTGAAATAACCAGGATGGTTATATGAACACAGAGGATGATATCAATCTGTAGCCAGCAAGTCCTTAGTCGTCCAAGACTCTAGCATGGTAAGTAGACAGAAGACAGATAAGGATGAGGTATCATGTTGACCTGCTTAAGGGCAAAAAGTATCATACGTTCTTACCATGAGGACGAGCTGCAAGGAGAAAGAGCATATCCCCGATTGGGAATGCTATGGACCAAAGCAGGGAATTGGCAACTCCTTAAGCCCTTAGGTAAGAGAAAGCCTATGTCCTTTCTGGCAAAAGGAGATAGTAAAAGAAGGGAGAACCTTCTAGTCATGGGAGACATGACTGAAAAGCCTTTTCTAACCATCTAAGATAGCTGTTGGAGAAAAAAACCCATGCTCTCTAGCAAGGGCCCATAGTGGAAAGCTTCTCTCTAGAATTCCAGAGAGCATGATGCAGGAGAATGAGGAGATAGAACTGGCTGCTAGAGAGCCAGTATCTCTGCCAACTATGCTGCCAAACCCAGGAGAATGGAGATGGCAGAAATAGAAGACCATCTAGAAAGCTTGTAGTGAGATAATCTCCAAGATAGATGGAAGCACTGACTTGGAGCCACTACTAAGACTAGACAGAATGTTAGTGGAGGACAAATCTGGTTGTTTGTGGACAAGAACCAGTGATCGAAACATTAAGGCTCCTGCATAGGCAGCTGCTAGCAAGATAGCAGAAAGAATCTTACTGTTGAAAAACAGAAAGAACAGACAGAACAGGAGTAGAAACTCTGGACATGTCTGATAAGCTGCCCCAAAGTAAGATTGAAACAAAGGAGGTAACTCAGAGAGGAAAACTCCACACTGGAAAGTGAGAAAACTAGAGAGGCTGAAGAAAAAAGCCCTCTGTAATTAATTCCGCTCTTACAGAGGAAAAAGCTTGGTAAGAGGGTGAAGAGAATGGAGCTGAATAAGACTTACCAGTAGTAAGTCTATAGAAAGGAAAAATACATGCTGGCACAGGAACTACCATTTAATAGTGGTCAGACCTCTTTCCTTAGCAGGAAAAGAGGAGAACATAAGAACATAAGATATGCCATACTGGGTCAGACCAAGGTCCATCAAGCCCAGTATTCTGTTTCCAACAGTGGCCAATCTAGGTCATACGTACCTAGCAGTTTCCCCAAGGGACACAGGTTCCACAATGCTTGTATTGGTTCAAGCATTGATATCCTGGGTCCCTTCTTAATAATGGTTTATGGACCTTTCCTCCAGGAACTTGTCCAAACCTTTTTTAAACCCAGCTACACTAACAGCCTTTACTACATCCTCCGGTAACAAATTCCAGAGTTTGATTACACGTTGAGTGAAAAAATATTCTTTTTATTAGTCTTAAATAGTTTACCCTGTAGCTTCATTGCATGTCCCCTAGTCTTTCTATATTCTGATAAGGTAAACAATCGATCTACGTTTACCCGTTCCACTCCGTTCATTAATTTATAGACTTCTATCATATCTCCCCTCAGCCGTCTCTTTTCCAGGTTAAAGAGCCCCAACCTTTTTAGCCTTTCTTCATAGGAGTAGCCTTCCATCCCCTTTACCATGTTGGTGGCTCTTCTCTGAACCTGTTCTAAAATCGCTCTATCCTTTTTAAGATATGGCGACCAGAATTGCACACAATATTCAAGGTGCGGTCTCACCATGGAACGATATAGAGGCATTATAATATCTTTTGTTTTATTTTCCATTCCTTTCCTTATCATACCTAGCATTCTATCTGCTCTCTTGGCCGCCGCTGCACACTGGGCCGAGGGTTTTAACATGGTATCCTGTGACCTATAGGCATGAACATCCTGACAGCTCATAGAAATATAGAAAAAATGGATGTCTTTTGGAAAGAGATCCACGTGTAGGGGTTAGAATGAAGCAGTGGATTGCCTCTATTGAGAAGAAGCAACTGTAGATTCTAACCCCAAGAGTCACAAGCATTTGATGATGAATGATCAGAAACCCTGCAGGTGCTGGGTTTGCTGAGCCTGGTGAGAGGTTGGATTCTTCAGACAAGGACGATGGCTCCCCTGTAGGGGAACATCTGTATGATGGGCAAGTGAGGAATAAAACCTTCTTCTCCTGTGGGAAGAAAGTTTGGTAGGACATTTCCTATTTACTGGGACAGAAGAAGGTGTAGAAGAACCCTTAGGAACAGGTAAATCAGTGGACAACTGAGTAACCTGACGTAAAGACTCCTTGTTGAAAAGATTTTCTCCAGTGCAAGGAGTATGTCCCAGTCGATGTTGTTCCCACTTGGCCAAATCTGAAGCTTGGAGCCAGGCTCTACGTCGTGCCCCTATAGCTATAGCAGAAGTCCTGCTAACAGACTCAAAAGAGTCTAGGGAAGCACGAGAAAGAAACCAAGAGATATTCTGGATATGCTTAAGCAGTGAGGAATAGTCTGTACTCCTGGAAACTGGAAGGAAAGGAGTCAAAAGATGTAATTGCTTTGTGACCTCCTCAAGAGAAAGACTCATATAAAATATATATGAGAGAATTCTTGCAGAAAGCATAGATGTCTGGAAGGTTTGATGTCCAAAGGCATCTAGTGTCTTAGACTCACGACCTGGCGGATAAGAAGAGTGCTTTTTCTTACTCTTTATCCGCCTCATTGCTGATTCCACTACTATGGAATGATGAGGAAGTTGAGTCTTTTGGAACCCTGGAGAGGGGGGCACCTGATATAAGAGATCAGTTGCTCTGGGAGGTGGGGGTACCCTTAAAGGTGTTTCCCACATTCCTAGAAGGAGATCCTGCAAGGAATGATGCAAAGGAAGCATTATGTTGTCCTTTGCTTTGGTGGAAACAGAGCCTGGTGCAGGATCATGTCCTGGAATAGGAATGGCAAGGGATCTTGCTATATCCAGGAGGAAACTCTGAAAAGAGGGATCCCCAACAGGAATCTCCCTTGGACAGGTTAGATCTAAAGAACTAGCCTGAGCACCCACAGAGTTATCCAGAGATATAGAAATAGAAGATCCTGCAGGGTGCAGTTTGGAATGTTTAAGGGATGGTTGCTTGGACTGGTTGTCAGGAACAGCAACCGTCCATACCACATTGTCCATGCCAGGTATCGACTCCAAGCTTGGTATAGAATGGAGCGATGCTGTTGTAAAAAGCATGGTAGGAGTTTGCCACGATGCTACTGTGGATACCGGTACTAAAGTCAATACCGGTACTGATGTCGGAGTCGGGCTCGACAAAGACATCGGAGTAGTCATCGGTGATACTTCAATTGGTACCAAGGGAACCGAAAACCTCCGGCTGCTATCCTCGGTACAGAGCCACCAGTATCGATCGGTGTCGGTACCAAAATCTATTGGTACCCAGTCTTCCAGACTAGAAATGGATTCCAAACTCGGCATCGAGGGCAAGGAGCCTGAGAAGCGAAGCATGGAAGGCACCGACTGTGAGGGTAATGAAGACATCGGTACCGACTTCGGTACCGTGTCAGATACCGGTGAATGAAGGTCTACCAGTGGCAACTCAAGCAGTCTCAGGGGAACCGAGAGTTGCGGATCCGAGTCATCGGAACCGAGCCTTCGGTACCACCGCGAGACGGTACCAAGGTGAGTCGGTACCCAGTCCTCCAAACTGGAGATCGATTCCAGACTCGGCATCGAAGGAAGCGAGGCTGTCGATGCACATCTGGAGGGTACCGACGTCGGTGGCAGTATCGGTGTTGGAACCGATAAGGGAAAGACAATCTGGGACGTATCCATCGGTCCCGAAGGCACTGAGGAGGCCAGATGACGATCCCTGGTGAGGAGTGTTTCATCCAACACCAGTGCCGATGCAGGGGTATCGGTACCGCTCGAAGCAGATGCCACCACCGTGCACGGCTCAGGTATGTTCTGTGGGGGGGTGAACCCCAGGAACAACCTGAAACCCCTTATCCGCTTTGGAGACCAAAGACTCCTGCCGGGGTTTTGAAGCCAGGAGGCCATCGAGGGCAAAGCCGGATCTGTCTACATGCTGTGCATGAGACGTACCACTCGAGGACTGGCTAGTCTTAACAGACTGTTTGTGGGTTACCTGAATCAAAGTGGAAGAAGGGGACGGTGCCCCGAAGTTGGAGGGCAACCGTGTATCGAGGGATTCTCGATGTTGAAGATGTCTTCTCACCAAACTGTTGTCAGGACCCAAACAGGTTAGACACTAACTTCGAGGGTCTAAACATAAAGTTGTACCACCACAAACTGAACATTTCGTGGCCATGAAGGAAAAATAGGGGAGGCCTGAAAGGCCTAAGACCCCGTGACACTATGAAGAAAAAATATTCCGTTGAAAAGGAAAATTTTACAAGAAAGAAAAGAAAAACACTGGCGGTACCGGTGGCGTCGAGAAGACAGCCGCGACCACAAGAAAACTAAAAATAAAAAATAAGAATTTTCTGCGGTGACAGGAGGACGTCCTGCCGGCTCCGCGGAAAAACGAAAACTGAGGAGAGGCAGTTGGGAAAGGTGGGAAGGCAGCACGCAGGCGTGGTGGGATGCTTCCAAAAGCTCTTTGATTGGACGCTGGGAAGCGTTCCCATGCAGACTCCGTCGGTACCGACGTACCCATATGTGAAGACTCATTCCTGCTTGTTCCTGGAGATAATAGAATACTACAGCTACCTAAGGACTAAAATTATAACAAACCCATCTCCCAAACATAAAATCATGGGAAGTCACTAAAAAAAGCTGGAGGAAACACGACCAAGCCTTCCAAGACCTTTTAAAAATTAAGAGTCCCATATGCAAAGAATTCAAACTGTTAACTTTAAGAATCAGGCTCCCTATCCTATGTCTTTCCAACGTATCTATCCTTTAGCTACTGTCGCTGCTCATAAGTCCCCCCTCCCCCCCCCCTTGTCTTGTCCTTTCCTCAGCTTTCTCCTCTATCTGGCCTTACTGTCTTGCTGGTCCCTACAAAATCACCTGCCTTCTCTCATAACTGCCTGGGCAGAGCTTTCTGGCATCAAATGTAGATCACCTAAAGAGTACCAAAACTAAAAATACCAAAAATTCCCCAAAAATCAATTGGGACTCACAAACCCCTCACAGGACTGTGAAAGAATCTCATAAATTTTATTTTTCTTTAAACCTTCTCCAAATGGTATTAGAAATTATTCTTTAAACCTTTCTACTAATTAGACAACCATTTTTATTATTACTGTTTTATCAAAAATCTTCAGACAATTCTAAAACATGCTCTTAAAAGCTATTATATCTTCAGTCATGAGGTCTTCAAGCATATACAATGGATAAACAATCTTCAGGCATAAGTATTGCTTAAAAGCCCCTGAACTTTTATATATTCAAATATTAAGAAGCCGTTAACTTGCATATTTCAATATTTTCAACCCAGAATAATTCATTTCAGTGGGCCAACAAAATAACTATTTGGCGGTTATATTAAACCTGACCTTGGCCGCTGGTTTTGCTGTCTCAAAAACTGCTTTATCAAAGGAGACATTAACAAGAACAAACATAAAATAACATTTTGTTACTAGTTAATAACCATAGACTCTAAACTGCACATTCATATAAGCATTTAAACCATTTAAAAAAAACCTTTCAAATAAATAAACCTTGATTGCTCACAATCTCTTGATCAGTGCAGTTGCCGAACAGCACCCGGCTTTCCCCATTTAAAGATCTTACAACCTATCAATGTATCCTACATCATTCATTCATACCATTCAACCAATACCCATTCAGCTGTTATCCCTAAATCCACAAACTAAATCAAATACTCACTATATTCTCAATATACCACAACACACATTCCTATCAATAATATAAGACACCAACATATTAACTGTTTTTAATTGATTATTTCATAACTGTTGATTTAAATCCCCTCCATAAAGCGAGAGGTTTACGCCCTCTCTTGGTGCTAGTTATTGCATTCAAATATTACTCCAACTCAGCCCATGGGGGACTCCGTGCTCTAATCAACAAAACTCCACCGAGATAATGATGAATGCTAATAAAACCATTGCCACTCAATTGATGAATTAAGACCATCAGTTGTCTGCCAAAGATAGATAAGTGTTTGTTCCCTTTGTAAATGTTTTAACAATAAGTCCCCCTTTCCCTCCACTATAATCTAATACACAACACTTTAAATCCTGTAAATGATGTTCATGAGCCTGCCAATATTCAACTAATGGAGCTGTTAATACCCCTCTTTGTAGAGCAGATAAATGTTCAATAATTCTCGTCTTGAATTTTCTTATGGTCTGGCATATATGCAACTTATCACACAGGCACTGCATCACCTAAATCACACCTTCAGATTCACAAGACATGATCAACTGCAATTTATAAGGATGTCCAATTGATGAATGCCTAAATGCCAAGATATTCATAGTATATGGGGCAGACCACACAGCGACAATGATGCCCCCTGCATACTACTCCGGGGCCGTGGATGCGTAATGATAAGTTGTTCCCGCAAATCGTGTGATCTACTAAATGCAAAATGTAAAACATGATCAAATACCGAATGTACCTTCAACAAATGCCAGTGCTTACGAATGATATCCTTAATCAAAAACACTTAATATGGCAGAACACATATCTTTATAAATTGCAGTTGATCACATCTTGTGAATCTGAAGGTGTGATTTATGTGATACAGTGCCCATGTGTTAAGTTGTATAATGGCCAAACCATAAGAAAATTCAAGATGAGAATTATTGAACATCTATCCGCTCTGCGAAGAGGGGTATTAACAGCTCCATTAATTAAACAGTGTCAGGCTCATGAACACTGTTTTACAGGATTTAAAGTGTTGTGTATTAGACTGTAGTGGAGGGAAGTGGGGACTTATTGTTAAAACTTTTACAACGTGAACAAACACTGATTTAACATTGGCAGACAACTATACCTGGTGGTCTTAATTCATCGATTGAGTGGCAATGGTTTTATTAGTATTCATTATTATCTCAGTGGGGTTTTGTTGATTAGAGCACGGAGTCCCCCATGGGCTGAGTTGGAGTAGTATTTGAATGTGATGACTCGCACCAAGAGAGGGAGTAACCTTCTCACTTTATTCTGTCATTAAGTATGTGGAGCAAGTTCATACTAACAGGTGATTTAAGTCGGCAGTTATGAAATAATCAATTAAAAAACTGTTAATATGTTGGTGTCTTATATTATTGATAGGAATGTATGTTGAGGTATATGGAGAATAGATAGTGAGTATGTGATTTAGTTTGTGGATTTAGGGATAGCAGCTGGATGGGTATTGGTTGAATGGTATGAATGAATGACATAGGATACATTGAGAGGTTGGTAAGATCCTTAAATGGGGAAAGCCTGTGCTGTTTGGCATCTGCACTGATGAAGAGACTGTGAGCGATCGTGGTCTTAGTAAGTTTATATATTTAAAAGGTTGGGTTTTTTTAATGATTTAAATGCTTATATAAATGTGCAAATGAGACACTATGTACGAGGTGTGACAAAAAAGAAATGAGACTGTCCCATAAATGTTTTATTACAAAATCTACAGAAAAATTACGCATTGTCCCCCTTCAAAGTAATCCCTCCCAGAGTTAATACACTTCTGCATTCGCTTCTGCCACGTACGCAAGCACTCAGTAAAGTCCTCCTCCTTGAGGTCCCTCAGCTCCCTCGTCACAGTGGCCTTGATCTCTTCTACAGAGGCAAAATGAGTTCCTTTGATCACAGTCTTCAGCCTGGGGAAGAGCCAGAAGTCACACGGTGCAAGATCTGGGGAATAAGGAGGGTGGTCGAGAGCTGTGATCTGTTTATTGGCCAAGAACTGCCTCACACTGAGCGCGGTGTGTGCAGGTGCATTGTCGCGATGGAGCAGCCATGACTTGTCTCTCCACAGAGCCTGCCTGCTGTGGCGAACCCAGTCATGGAGGCGATTGAGGGCCTGCACAAACTCATGATGGACCACTCCTTTCTGGTCGAAGAATGTGATCAGCATGATCTTGATCCTTGATTTGGACATGCGCACCTTCTTGGATCTGGGTGACAAGTGAGTCTTCCACTGCAGGCTCTGTCTCTTGCTTTCAGGGTCATACTGGAAGACCCAAGTCTCGTCTCCTGTGATGACTTGGCCAACACACTTTGGATCTTCTCCAATCTTCTCTAGCAAGTCTCAACAAACATTGACCCGGTGCTCCTTCTTGTCGTCCGATAAAAGCTTGGGCATCATCCTGGCACACACCTTCCGCATCCCTAGCTCCTGCACCAAGATGGTCCACACTGACTCCCTGTTCAGGCTGAGCTCCTCAGCTATCATCTGCACTGTCAATCTGTGATCACTCCACACCAGCTGGTTCACTCTGTCAATGTTCTCAGCCGTCTTTGTCATGGAAGGCCGTCCTGACTTGGGGTCGTCTTCCACCTCCTCGCGGCCAGTCTTGAAGCATTTGTGCCACTCGAAGACTCGCGGCGTTGATATTGCATCTTCTCCATAAGCCTTTGGGAGAAGTTGGAGACACTCAGTTGGGCCCTTCTCCAATTTAACCAGAAATTTCAAATTGATTCTTTGCTCCATATTTCTGCCACCTCCAGTTGCGTGACAAAGCGATGGAGCAGTGTGCTACAAAAAAACCTGAAAAAGAAAACAGAGTGAGAGAGATGAAAAATATTATAGCAGAATAGTGGCGAGATATTGCATAACGCAGTGACATAAGCGGCTAGCCAATTGGCATTGAGTCATGGGCGTGGCTGCCACAGACTCGTTTCTTTTTTGTCACACCTCGTATATTAACTAGTAACAAATTTTATTTTATGTTTGTTCTAGTTAACATAAATGGATTATGTTGGCAGCAAATGTCCTTTGATAAAACCATTTTTGAGACCGCAAAACCTGACGGGGTCAGGTTTAATACAACCGCCAAATAAAGTCATTTTGTTGGCCCAGTGAAATGAATTATTCTGGGTTGAAGATATTGCAATATGCAAGTTAATGGCTTCTTAATATTTGAACACATAAAAGTTCAGGAGGCTTTTAAACAGTCTTCAGGCACAAGTATTGCTTATCATTGTATATGATTGAAGACCACATGTTTGAGGATATAAAAGCTTTTAAGAGCATGTTTTAGAATTGTCCTAAAGATTTTTGATAAAACAAAAATTGGTTAATTAGTAGAAAGATTTTAAGAATAATTTCTAATACCATTTGGAGAAGGTTTAAAGAAAACTCATGAGATTTTATTCACACTCCTGTGAGTTCCTTTTGTTTTTTTGGAGTTTTCTGGCTCCTTTTAGGATCACCCAAGCAGACAAGCAGATTTTATGTCCCTCCTTCAGAGCAGTCCCCTGAAGATTTCCAGTGACACTACCACTACTACTAAGCTCAGTTGAATCAGCTTAAGTGGAAAGGAGGACATGCTCTCTATGACTAGCAGGATGTTAGGTAGATGTTGTGCATTCATTGGAAGATCAACTGCTGAAAACATTTAGGGGGGGGGTGGATTTCCATTTAGGGCCTTATGCACTATAGTGTGAAGAGACTTTGCAACAGTGCACTTGATGCAATAGCAAAAAAATGCCTGTATTTTTGTATGTTTCCATCCTTTTTGTGCTATTTTTTTTCAGCAGTTGATCAAGACACTTGCTGCAGAGCAACTGGCATAAAGCGAACAAAGTCAGATTTGCACAGAATATCCGTACAAAAAAAGTAAGCAATAACCTAAGATACCCCGAGTAATCATCTAATAGCACTCACAGTACCTAGTCTTATATCAGCTCCACAACATTTAATAATCATAGCATTAAAAGTACCAGGAAGAAGAAATTAGACCTTACCTACTAATTGTCTTCCCTTGAGTTCTCTCCGGGCCAGTCCAGGAACTGTAGGGTAGTCAATCCTCTCCAGCAGCTGAGGACTGATTTCACAAAGTCTTACTGACAGGCTATCTCCCCCTGGTGTCAGAGACTCAGTCTACTATTGTCAAAGCAGTCTATATCCCTAAATCTACAACTAAGCTAAACCAAATTCACTTCACTACCCACATTAACTCCATTCCCTGGTATATTGAAATGTGTTTTCTTTCTTTCTTCTTCGTTTTTTTTTTTTTCTTCGATAGCAACTTATTTTCTCCTCTCTTTTTTTTTTTTTAAACTGGAAACAGTGCCGTTTTTCGCAGATACTTCTGGAGCACCCTGCCTAAATCCAGTTTCCGCAGTGACCCCCCCCCCCCTAGTTTTTTCCCCTTTACAGTTCCGAAACGTGGGAAGCGAAATTGGCTGGTTCATATGAAACCTCGACATTACTTTTGGCAGAAAAGAAGGGACAGGTCGTAACATTACCTTCTCCTCCGAAAACTGGATGTAGGGCTCCCTACACCACAGAGCCTGCAGATCGGATATCCACCGTGCCGAACACAAAGCTACCAAAAATGCTGCCTTCCATGAAAACTCTCTGAGTGACACCGCTGGTTCAAATGGCGATTTCGTCAATGCCTCCAGGACCAAGTTTAAATCCCAAGCCGGAACCACCGGCCTCACTGGAGGTCTTATATTCTTAACCGCTCTTAGAAACCTGAGCACATCTGGGTAGAAAGATAATCCCCCACCTTGTACCTTTCCCCGAAAAGAAGCTAGCACCGCCACCTGAACTTTCACGGTACTGAGGGCGAGACCTTTGTCCAGACAGCCCTGAAAGAACGAAAGAATGTCCAGTACCATTGCCACGAAAGGCCAGACACTAAACCTGTTGCACCAACTCCTCAAAAACCACCAAATCCGACCATACACCAACGATGTAGACGGCCTTCTGGATTTCAGCAACGTGGAAACCACAGCGGCGGAATAACGTCTATGCTTCAGCCGGTCCCTCTCAAGAGCCAAGCCATAAGAGAGAAGCGTTCCGCCTGTGGCATTAGAACTGGACCCTAGTACAAAAGATTGCTGCGGCCGGGCAATGTCCAGGGCATGTCCACTAGAAGACGTACCAGATCCGCATACCAAGGTCTCCTTGGCCAATCCGGAGCAATGAGGATCACCTTGCCGTTGTGCTGTGCTATCCTCCGGATGACGCGACCGATCATCGGCCACGGAGGAAAAACATAGAGCAGTCCGCTCGACGGCCAAGGCTGGGTTAAACCGTCGAGCCCTTCCGACATGGGTTCCCTGCCCTTGTTGTAAAACCGAGGTGCTTTGGAATTGACGAGGGTGGCCATGAGGTCCATGACTGGCCGCCCCCACCGTAACATAATGTCGTGAAATATGGCCTCATTCAATACCCACTCTCCTGGATCTACCACATTCCGACTGAGATAATCGGCCTATCGATTGTCTCGACCTGCCACATGAGCCGCTGAAATGCTATCAAATGACTCTCTGCCCACTGCATTAGCAGTTGACTCTCTTCCAACAGGGCTACACTGCCGACTGATGTATGATACTGTCACAGCATTGTCGGAGAACACTCGCATTGCCTTTCCTGTTACCAATCCTTCGAACTCTTGGAGAGCCATACGCACTGCTCTCATCTCCAAGCGGTTGATGGAACAGCCGCTTACTTCCGGCGGCCAGCAGCCCTGCACTATTTGCAACCGACAATGCGCTCCCCAGTCGGATAGGCTGGCATCTGTGGTCACCAGAACCCACTCCGGCTGATCCAGGGATATCCCTGCTTGAAGATTTCTGGTCTCCAACCACCACTGCAAGCTGGCCCGGACCGTCTCTTAAACATCTAACCTGATTCAGCGGATGATTCTGGGGCGACCATCTGGAAAGCAAGGCCAGCTGTAGAGGTCGCATATGCACCCTGGCCCAAGGGACCATGTCCAAGGCCGCCGCCATAGATCCCAGCAGCTATTGCCATGCTGTCGGAGCTTTCATGCACAAAAACGCGGTCACCTGTCATACAATCTTGCGAATTTGGTCCTCCGGTAGAAACACCGCCCCCACGGCCGTGTCAAACAACGCCCCGAGGTATACGAGGCGTTGCACCAGAGCCAGGTGACTCTTGGCCTGGTTCGCCACCCAACCAAGCTGTTCCAGGACCGCAACCACTTGTGCCGTCATGCTGATGGAATCCTGGACCGATGGAGCCGGAATCAGCCAGTCGTCCAGGTAAGGATGTACTAGCAGTCCTTCCCTTCGCAATGCCGCCGCCGCCACCACCATCACCTTCGTGAACGTGCGTGGCGCCATTGCCAGCCTGAAAGGTAGCGCCTGGAACTGGAAATGTCCCATGGGCACTGTAAAGCGCAGGAACTTCTGATGTTCCTGTCTGGGAATGTGCAGATAGGCCTCCGTCAAGTCTATGGCGGTCAACACCTCGCCCGGTCTCAAGGAGCGAATTACCGAACGTAGAGTCTCTATACAGAAATGCGGCACCCTTAAACAGCGGTTTACGTGCTTGATATCCAGGATAGGACGAAAGGAACCATCCTTTTTGGGAACTACAAAATAAATTGAGTATCGACCTAATCCGTACTGGTCCCGCGGCACGGGAACCACTGCTTGAAGCCGCAGTAGGCGCTGCAGAGTAGAGCGAACTGCGTCCCTCTTTGCCTGCGAACCACAAGGGGACACCACGAAGGCATCTGACAACAGACGCGCAAATTCCAAGGCGTAACTGTCACGGACGATCTCCAGAACCCACCGGTCCGACGTTATAGTGGTCCAGACAGAGTGGAAGCCCTGTAAGCGGCCTCCTACTGGAATCTCAGCCTGGACCGACCCGTTTCATTGTGTCTTTATGGAGGAGCTCTGCTGGGGACCGAAATAACCTCTGCCAAAACCTCGAGCTCCCTGAAAGGACTGCCCTCTTGTCGTAAAACGACCGCGCTGATAAGGTGCAAAACGCGCTCCTCTAAACCTGCGAAACTCTCTGCTCGGTCCTTTCTGCAGCCCCCTGACTTTGTGCTTTTAGGAGAGTCCTCTGGGAATCGACCCCCCCTTTGAGTCCCCCAGATCCTTAACGATCTTCTCCAGAGCTTCCCCAAAGAGCAGCTTGCCCCTTATATGGGAGCTTACTAAGGCGGCCTTTGGAAGAGGCGTTCGCCACCCAACCTCTCAGCCAGAGAAACCTTATGCCAATCACTGATGCCATGGTTTTAGCCGAAATCCGCACCAGGTCATAGAAGGCATCTGCCAGATATGCCGCCACCGATTCCAGCTTCGCACCTTCCGCGGAAGAGCCCTCGCTCCCCTCAGCCGTAGAATCGCCTTGGAGCCAGCGAATGGAGGCTCTTGCCATGTAGGCTCCACAAACGCATGCCTGTAGGGAAAGGGCACTGGTATCAAACGCCTGTATCAGAAGCGACTCTAATTTTCTATCTTGCAGATCCTTAAGAGCCGCTCCCCCTTCTACTGGAATCGTCTTCTTTGTCACTGCTGATACCAAGGCATCTACCTTCGGCATTTGCAGCAACTCCTTCTCTTCCTGCGGCACTGGATATAAACTACCAATGGCCCTAGCGCCCCTCAAAGTGGCCTCCGGACATTCCCATTCCGACTCCACCATCTGCTTAATTACCCTATGGACCGGAAAACACTGCTGCTCTGCTTTAAAACCTTGCAGCAGCGGATCCTCCAAGCATTTCTCTTGCACCATCGGCATCGCAATATTGAGGGCCGCTACCGAATGCTTAATAAGAGACCCCAGCTCCTCATTTCTAAATACTCTAAATACATTGGGGTCCTCTCCTGGAGGAATCTCCCCCTCTTCTAGGTCCCCTGTCCAATCCAGTCCTTCCTGGGAAAGAAGCTCCCCCTCTTCAAATGCCTGAGTCACAGGAGGCTGCTGACCGAAGCTATCGGCCGCAGCCTCTCCTAGCAATCCTCTGCTAGAGGTTCCTTCACCTGGGTCCACTGCAGTTGCCTCCCCCATCAATGGTCCTGACAGGTTAGGGGGAGAAACCTTGCCCTGCCCCTGCCCAAGCTTTAGACAGTAGGCTTTATGGAGTGAGAGGATGAAATCTGCGGAGAAAACAGACTCCAAGCCCCCCTGAAGCCCTGGTCCAGGCATCTGAGCAAGAGGCACGTCTGCACTAAGCTTTTTAGTCTTTGCCTTCTTTTCCTCCGGCTTCAGTTTAAGCGCGGGAGAAACGGCTGCCGATTCCAAAATGGCTGAAAAACACTTTATTCAATCTAGTAAATTAGCCAACCCGACACAGGCCGTGTTTCGTAACCTTCGTCAGGGGTTCATCAGGCTAACCGCTAAAACATAAAAACATAAAAATGAAATAAAAACAAATTATTAAAACCATATACAAGAACAGATGACTAAATTATGAATTCATATATAAGCACAATAAAATTATAAATATCATAAATAGTTACAAACAATGAAAAATGAAGGATAATAGAAACATCTGAAACTCAATGAATGATAAAACCACTCATAATCAAATCATAAATAATAAAAAAATCACTGTTAAAACTGTCAATCAAATACATATAAACAGTTAAAACAATAAAAGAATAAAAGAAGGGATTGCAGATAAACAGGTCATACATTAATATAGTATAATCTGGAGCTTAAGAGCATAACAACCAATATTCATTCATATAAGGTAACTTGAAATGGTGTATAGATACTCAAACAATAATTGTCCTACCATCTTTGGTAAGAAGTGAAGGGAACGCAGCAGGAGCGAAAGAAACATGGGATAAATATTCTACCATAGAAGGACAAACACATATTGAACATAATGTATTAGGAAACTGAACCCATTCAGAATGCACCACCTTAAAAAAGAGGAGATAGAAAATATTACCTAAAGTAAATGTATGTCAGTGTTATGTGAATCTCTCTGGAGGCCATTAACTTCAGTATTCTAACTTCACTGTATGTATTCAGAGAATAGTGTATATCCAAACGTCTAAATAACGCCTACCATCTGGCTTCAGAGGTATTGTATAAATTGAAAAGCAGACCGACAGTCAGCAAATTACTTCCTCTGTGAGACTTCTTCACGTGACGAAAATCTTTGCAAGTCACTGTTAAAGAGATCAAATGATATAATCTAAATTCTGTATGGTCCTCCATAACTAATAAAATCCTCTGGCAAAAAGAAAATCAAACCTCCATCCTGCCGTTATCGATCGTGAGAGAAAGTACATGCAGAGAAGCCTTCTTCATCTGTTCGCCGTAAAATCTTACAGATAGTAAACGCCGGCTCATGCGCACATGAATCGGAGCCAGCTCGGCGGGAAACAGGGAGGCGGAGAAAGGGCGGAGTTATAGCTTCTTAGCGCAATTCATAGGAATTCATTCTAATGCTTACAAACTAAAAACGGCCGATGTAAGGGGCTTATCTATGTACATTGGTTGGATCTATGATCAGAAAAGGGGGGGAAAAAACCATCTTCAATGGATCATAGAAGAGAAGACTTGCCTTGGCAAAAATAAGTGCTGTGCCAAAAAATGCAACGATGTTTTATAACATTAACAAGGAAAAAAGTGAATATAAGGAGGTGAATAGTCTGGACATATCAAAAATTGCATCAATATCTAAACGCTTCTGTATACAGACTACATCATTAAAATCGATGAACCTGAGCCAATAACTAAAAAACATCTCTATTGATGTAAAGGAAAAACGTTAATAAAAACAAAAATAATATACAATTAATTAATTAAAACCAATTAGGGACCATAAAAACAAACATATCTCTAAAAAACAGAGAATAAAAATCAAAGACGCATGAGATAAAAATGTTTGGACAATACTATTATAAAAAAACAGAATAGTCTATATCCAAATTTAAGCCATTAGGAGTCAGTGTATTCATTAGAAATATATATCTCTGTTCAAGTCTCAAAATAGTCTTTTTCCTTGTTAATGTTATAATGAATTCTATTGCATTAGACAGTTTTCAATCTGCCCCCTTTCCCGTTTCTTTGGTTCCCGCTGAGACGATATTTATTTATACATGTATAAGCTGGTGTTTGGAATCTTTGTACATTTGTTCCATCCTGTTCAATTACATGATTACATTTTAAATCACATACCATTTTTAAATTCACCTTTTATTTTTCAATATTCTTTGAAGTTGAGATAGGTTATGTTCTCATGGTAGTTTTTTGGAGGTACGGGCTATACACGAGAGTATTAAAACATCGTTGCATTTTTTGGCACAGCGCTTATTTTTGCCAAGGCAAGTCTTCTCTTCTATGATCCATTGAAGATGGTTTTTTCTCCCCCTTTTCTGATCATAGATCCAACCAATGTATGTAGATAAGCCCCTTACATCGGCCGTTTTTAGTTTGTAAGCATTAGAATGAATTCCTATGAATTGCGCTAAGAAGCTATAACTCTGCCCTTTCTCCGCCTCCCTGTTTCCCGCCGAGCTGGCTCCGATTCATGTGCACATGAGCCGGCGTTTACTATCTGTAAGATTTTACGGCGAACAGATGAAGAAGGCTTCTCTGCATGTACTTTCTCTCACGATCGATAACGGCGGGATGGAGGTTTGATTTTCTTTTTGCCAGAGGATTTTATTAGTTATGGAGGACCATATAGAATTTAGATTATATCATTTGATCTCTTTAACAGTAACTTGCAAAGATTTTCGTCACGTGAAGAAGTCTCACAGAGGAAGTACTTTGCTGACTGTCGGTCTGCTTTTCAATTTATACAATACCTCTGAAGCCAGATGGTAGGCGTTATTTAGACGCTTGAATATACACTATTCTCTGAATACATACAGTGAAGTTAGAATACTGAAGTTAATGGCCTCCAGAGAGATTCACATAACACTGACATACATTTACTTTAGGTAATATTTTCTATCTACTCTTTTTTAAGGTGGTGCATTCTGAATGGGTTCAGTTTCCTAATACATTATGTTCAATATGTGTTTGTCCTTCTATGGTAGAATATTTATCCCATGTTTCTTTCGCTCCTGCTGCGTTCCCTTCACTTCTTACCAAAGATGGTAGGACAATTATTGTTTGAGTATCTATACACCATTTCAAGTTACCCTATATGAATGAATATTGGTTGTTATGCTCTTAAGCTCCAGATTATACTATATTAATGTATGACCTGTTTATCTGCAATCCCTTTTTTTATTCTTTTATTGTTTTAACTGTTTATATGTATTTGATTGACAGTTTTAACAGTGATTTTTTTATTATTTATGATTTGATTATGAGTGGTTTTATCATTCATTGAGTTCCAGATGTTTCTATTATCCTTCATTTTTCATTGTTTGTAACTATTTATGATATTTATAATTTTATTGTGCTTATATATAAATTCATAATTTAGTCATCTGTTCTTGTATATGGTTTTAATAATTTGTTTTTATTTCATTTTTATGTTTTCATGTTTTAGCGGTTAGCCTGATGAACCCCTGACGAAGGTTACGAAACACGGCCTGTGTCGGGTTGGCTAATTTACTAGATTGAATAAAGTGTTTTTCCACCTTATCACGTTTTTGGACTGTGTACTTGACAGATACGTGAGTTTTTGCCTACCTTGAGGTAGAGTCCAAAATGGCTGCCATTCCCGTCTTTTCCCCCGCGCCCAAATGGCCGCCTAGCGGAGCAACTGGCTTTGACCTCTCCTCCATGCTGTTCCTAAGAGCTGGGTAACCCGGTCTACTTGGCGTGCACCGACAAAACGGCCCGAACACAAACTGACCGCCTGCAGTGGCTCACACACGCAGCGTATGCGTTGCAGGCTCCGGCCGTCTGCGCTGTAACTCCCACCGATCCAAATGCACCAGTGAATGCTCACCGCTCCTGAGGCCTCCTTCAGCCCCGAAACCAACCAATCTCCTTACCTAAAACTCCTTCGGCTTCTGCCACAGCCCTGACAATCTCTTTCCGCTGCTAGCGGCAGAGGTATGTCGGGGGTCTGAAACTTATGGGGGTGGACTCCGGGGCTCCCAGCTCCCCCCCTTGTAATCGGAGGTACACGCTGCTGCTAAACGAGGCAGGCTCTGCCTCTACTGATCCTCAGAGAAATATTTCCCCCGCAGCCGTGCCCTTCATATATATATATATATTTTTATTTTTTATTTATTTATTTTTTTAATCTTGTTAGTTACACTGTTCCTGTCTCCTTGAACCCTGCTAGGGCCCCTCAGGAAAATATCTCTTACTTTATCTCATAGGTCTCATTCCTCTTTGTGTCACCAGGAGCCTGTCAGAAACCTGTCCTATCCAGCTGCTGAGGACTGATAGACTGAGTCTCTGACACCAGGGGGAGATAGATAGCCTGTCAGTAAGACTTTGTGAATTCAGTCCTCAGCTGCTGGAGAGGATTGACTACCCAACTATTCCTGGACTGGCCCGGAGAGACGAAGAGGAACATGTTAAGCAATATTTACATGCTGCTCACCATAACATGCATTATATCCACTATCCTGCAGTCGGAATCCTGAACTCCATGCACTGCATCCCAATCATACCTACCTACCTACAGAAACCACGTAATAAGACACTCCTCTCAAAGAGTAAGGAACAAAGATCAGAATTTCTTGATAGTTTCAAATGCAAAACTTAACAGCACTGCAACCTCAAAATCATATCTCACGCAATCCTCAAAGCTTAAATGGCATGTTAATCAATGCACTTTCAGCTAGGAACAAAATTCCAATCATAATGGATTACATACAAGAATTTAATATTTAGCTTATGCCTTTTCAGAGGGAGATGAAGGCGAGTTACATTCAGGTACAGTTTGTGAGCCCTTTGGAGACAGGGAAATACAATCTAAGTTTTGCACCTGAGGCAATGGAGGGTTAAGTGGCTTACCCAAGACCACAAGGAGTGCCAGTGAGATTTGAACCCTGGTCTTTCTGGCTCTAGGCTGCTGCACTAACCACTAGGCCACTCCTCCACATTATGGGCCCAATATTCAGAATCAGCGGCTAGGCACGAGTACAGTACCTAGCCCTCAGCGCTGAATCTTAAAACTCGATATTCAATGCCGGGGTCATATAGAGTCCCTGCACTGAATATCCAGGGTCGCCCCACAGCCTCCGCAGCTGCAGAAGCTAACCAGGTAGCAGTGATATTGCACCGTTACCCGCGACGTTTGCCGCGTCTAGCTTTAACCGCAGGTCGCTAACTGGGTGGTGGTGCAATATTGCTGCTACCCAGTTAGTGACTGTCACCACCCACGACATCCCGGAACGCCCACAGCATGCCTCAATGCTAAATGGTTAGCATCAGATGTATAGCAGTGTTAGTTGGGGCTATTAAGTGGCACTAACCATATTAGTGCTGCTGAATATCGGTTTAGCAGCATTTACAGTTTACAAGTCTGTAAATGTCTCAGCATCGGGCCCTATGTATATGACCGAAACTTGGCTCACTGAAAAAATGTCCGCACAAATCTACTTAAAGTACTGCGCTATGAAATGGCCTTAGAAGCGGAGGCATACTAGTAATGACAAAAACAAATTCAAATTTTCCACGACATCAGCAGTTAGTACAGATGGACTTGACATGACACGCTATGGTAATAAATACATCTCATTTTGCTTTGTCTACAGATCATCCACAGCAGACGATGTCGAGTTGTCTACCATTAGAAGCAGAATGCTCAAACACCACATGAAACAAACAACTTCTACTCTTAGGTGACTTCAATCTCTCCTCATTACCTCCAAAACAAGCAGAAACATTCATAAAACCAATGAAATCATTAAACTACAGGCAAATTGTTAACAGTACTACACACAGAGGGGGAAACACTCTACACTTAATTTTCACACCAATGCAATTACTTAATCAGGGTTTCATCCTAATATTTCTAGATATAAAGGCCGCATTCAACTCTGTCTCCCACAAGTTACTACTAGCATGGTTACAAGCCATAAGAATTCAGAGTACTGATCTAGAACGGCTCTATTCATACCTAACAGGACGTAATCAGCAAGTGAAAATAGGACCCATCAAATCTGCCTCAGACACCGAGTCGCCCAAGGATCAGCACTATCCTCCCTCCTATTCAGTATCTATATACAGCCAATCTGCAATGTCATACAGGCTCATAACATCTTTTACCATATCTGTGCTGATGACATCATGATATATACTCCCTGCTACACCTCAATAGTAGATTGTTTTAATGCAATCTCTTACTGGTTACTGAAGCACCATCTAAGAATAAACTGCAAGAAAACATAAGTTCTGTACATGACCAGGAATCAAAGTTTTACACCGCCAACAGTTTTGAAAGTCAACAAAGCAGAATTAGAAGTGAAAACAGAGATCTGATATCTCAGAATAACACTGGATAACACTACAATCTCACATTAACAAAATAGCTAGAATAATTTATTAAAAAATTAAAACTCTTCAACAATTACACCTTGTAACTGAAGTGCATGATTTCAGAATGTTTTTCCAGGCATTATATTCCTACACTTAGGCTTCTGTAACGTTATTTACCATGGCATTCCCAAAAGTGACCTACATCCATTACTGTTGGCCCAGCACACAGCTGCGAGAATCCTTCAGGGTGCATCTAGAATAAACCACATAACAACCATTCTCAACTACACTGGCTCTGTCAAATTCCAAGCACCCATAGTTACACTTTTCCTGTTTTTAACCCCTCCCTTTCGTTACATGCTGTTCCAATTTATAGTTGCCTGTATAACTTCATGTTCTAAATTGTTCCATGTAAACCGATTTGCCTAGTAGAAAAACGGTTTATTTATACCAGTCCACGACCTTGGAATACCTACAAATCATCCTCAAACAGCCACTAGACAACAGAGCCAGGAGAAAATGCGCCCAGAATACATTCAGCGTACCTCTTGATAAGAGAAGAAGCAACCAACCAGCTTGCTCGCGCGTCTTCTCGCTACATGCACCAGGCCTCTGGAATAGCTCCCTACAAAAAAACGGAGCCATAAACGACATTCCACTCTTTCGTGAGGAAATAAAAACACTTCTTTTTAAAGAACACTTTGGTGAAAAACCATAGCATGACAAGGCCAGCCATGATCCAGCAGCTGCTAGAGAACCCTCTACATCATCACTCAAATGATACAACTGGACAAATGCATTATAGCTAGACACGACAGCCATGCCTCCCAATAAAATATATGCATGCTTTCACATAGCACAGCTTGTAAGTATGATCCTGTATTATAGGTTAAGTCTAAAACACCTACTGTTCAACATTCTATCTGTTTTGTTATCATCTGATATCATGTTTCTTGTACCTTGTAAAATGTTAGCTCAAATGTAAACCGCCTTGCTGTAAGGAAATGTGGCATATAAAAAATGTTAAATATATTTTTTTATTTTTCAGGCGTTGCCACAGCCTAGAACACGGAGCAGGAACCTGGCTGTGGCAATGCGTGACAAATTCCCGCAAAGGATGTAAGCGAGCCAGGAGCTCATTTGCGTTTTGTAGCTACGCTTCACACAAATGGGTTCTAACCTGTGAACATTTTCGCGGCTTAATACATAGGCCCTTTAATTTTAAAAGGTGCTTTTGGGTTCTGTGATAAAAAACATTGCCATTCTTCTTTACTGTGGCTCAGAGCTTATCAAGAGAGACCACTCTTCCCTCCCACATGACACACTCTATATATCATGATGCCCCGAGAGCGTCCTTATCTACTTCCTAGATTTCTTATTTTTAAAAACCATGCCTCATTTGCTGTGATGGAAAGCCCCACTGCAGTGCATTATGGTCATAAATGTGTCCTGGTAAGAAAGAAACTGGGACTGTTAATGCGTCATGCACACTTCTATCTGCCATATTCAATGAAAAATGAAATGATTTTAGCACCAGAAACAGTGTGGTACACTTCCTCGTCTTGATTTTTTTTTTTATTGAGAAGAAGATTTATCATGGCTAGAATTGCATAAATGTGTGTTTATAAATATTAAATATGCTCTTCCAACTCCAATGCTCATAAATCTTATGTTATCATAACACGACAAAAATGATCATCTGGCATGGTTTTTATCAATAAGATTTAGCATCTCTAGAGTTCTATCAATAACACAGTCATAATTCTCAACATTTTCTTTTAATGACTGATGATTTAAGCAGGTTATGGTTACTGGAATTTAACTACTTCCAGTACAGGATGCTTTCAGTTCTGCTTGTTGCTTCACTGTGTACTTTGTAAAGATGATGGGGCTAACCTTGGTGTAAAACGGGATTTGGAAGTTGCAGTAAAGAGTACAGTGCAATATGCCACACTCTGCTGATAGAAAAATCTTTCATAGTACATTGGCTTGGGACTGCTAAAAGCCAAAGGAGGATGGTGAGGATAAAGTAATTTAGTGGGATTGTCAAGACCTTCCCAATACTTAGAAGTGTTATTAAATGTTTGCTCCAGACACATGCATCTCAAAAACTAACGGTACAGCTTGTCACCATTTTAACTGAACAGTGAGTTTGAAATTCTGGTCCTTAGTGTAGGAGACTGCAAGGAGTAAAGTGCACCAGTATATAACAGAGCAGGGCAAAGAATACTGGATTTTTTTTTCATGCACTAAAAATGCATTAGGGAAGACCTTGACAAATTTTGTTTGGATTTAGGAGCCAGTGGCTGTGACCCTTCCCCCATACCCCCTTGCCTCTATTCTCCGCTGATGTTCCTCCACTTTCAAACTCCTACGTGTCTATGAATGGTGGAAGAGTTTGAAGAGAGCTGATAAAATGCATCTTATTATGGTAGCAGGGGTTGAGTGAAGCATCTTCAGACAGAAATATAGCTAACAGGGCCATTACAGGAACTGGAAGTGCCATAAGCAGGGTTGGTGAAAGGACTGGAGGAACTCTAGGTGTACCCTCCATCCTGCCGGCCCTCCCCCGCACCCACTGCCACCACTGGTGCTCTTGTTGGGCTGACAACAGCAGCAACTGCCCATGAAACTGTGACACGGCTTTTACCCTCTGTCTCTGAAACCACGACACAGCCTCATTCTGTCCGCTATGCTGCTTTGGCTATTCCCCGATGCAAACCTCTGGTTTATACAAAACCAGAAGTCAAGGGCGGAAATGGAAGACTGGACAGACATCCCCAGAGACACAGTGTAAGTGCTACGATTTCAGAGACAATTGCCACCGCTGTTGGTCCTGGAGAGCACCACCAGAGGGCTGGCACTCCAGATGATCGCTTAGTTCACTTAATGCTATCCAGGGCTGGCGCTACCAAGTATCATATGTATATGTGTGGTTTGCTTGTCTGCATGGAACATGGCGGTGGGTGCCTTTGTGTGGGTGGTGTTCAGGGCTGAGGTCCATGTGCTGCAGAGGTGGGGAGCCTCTGTGTATATGTGTGGTGCGGAGGTGATGTGCCTCTGTGTGTGTGTTATCTATTGTGAAGAGGTCAGTGCCTGTGCAGGTGGGGTGCTTGTCTGCATTTTTGGGAAAGGGGGAATACATCTTTTGGCATATACAGATTTGTTCTTTTGTCCTTGTGCATTCATCCCTTTAAGTCTTGCACTCTTCCTTCTCCCCTTGAACCCCTTCCCCACTCTCTCCCCTCTAGTACTCTCACCTCCTGCCCTCCATACGCCCATCCTCCTCCCCCTTTTTTTTTTTTTTTTTTTTAAAGTTATTGCCCCTTTAAATTATTGATGTCTCACTTCCCCCCTCCCGGCTAACTTTATTTTTCTACAGGTCCCCTATCCCCACAGTCAGCCAGCTGTCTCCAAGATGCGATCGCAGGTTTCCCCTCCTATTCTACTCACGGAAGACAGACAAAAGGGGTCTTTATTGCTATCACGGCTCTCCTCTGCCCACCATTGTAGAGGGTGGAAGGCAAGAAAATTCCCGGTGCCAGTTTGAAATTTCTGGTTGCCATGACAACCTGGCGCCTGCATTAAGGTAACATTATGGTTCTACTGTAAATTAACAAAAGTCAAATCGTGCAGTGTTATAGTCAATCCAACAACCTTAACTACAATTCCACAATTATGTGGCATGCAGGTTTGAATTCTATTTTTCTATTTAGAAAGCCCCTTATCCCCCAACCCTCTACCTTTTGGGGCATATTTACTAAGGCATAGCAGGAAGCTTGGGACTACTGTTCATTTAGAATGCAGTTTTACCATGATAGGGATGGAGCAGCTGTGGTAGATGCAAGAGGTATAGCTGCAGTAGGAAATGATGCCACCCTAGACTGTCGGTCATACACTAGTAACAACATGCGTGCTAACATCAATGTGACCCTCCCCTAGACAGCTATATGCCATAGGGGCAATAGCACAGTGCTGAGTGAAGGGTTGAGTGCAACCTGCACATGCCTGCAAGGTGAGAGAATACACAGCAAGATAGCAACATGCCATGGTACCAGAGGGGCTTGATAGCAGATAAGCTGTCCGTGGGACTCGGGGGATAGCTGCAGTATGAGTGTGTGCCAATGCATGCGGAGTCCATACCATACAAAGGCTGAGAGAGGAGCAAGAGCAATGTGGAGGCTGGAGCACAAATGCTGCATCCACGTGAGCCAGGGCCCCCGTATGGGTGCAGGCAGGGTGTCAGCAGTGCCTGGCATGGAGGACTATTTGATGAACCCTTCTCATCCTGACTCATTCAGGGTGCCTGATGACCTAGGCTGCAGTAGACAGCTTACCAGGCCTCTGGTGTGGGATGGCACCATTCCTTGCCTCTTGTCAGACGGCTGCCTGGGTGAGAACCTTCACAGTTTCGGCAAGTGCATATTTCTATATGATTTGCAAGGTATTGTGGGCAATGTAGTTCATTCACACCAGACACAGCTGCTGACAATAATTTAGTTGTGCTCTTGGGTAAAGCCAATAAGATATTTATTTATGGGGTTATTTCTCCCAACACAGATATGCTTGGTAGCACATAAATTAGGTTACTTGCTTTCAGTGTTAACTTGGAAAAACAAAGTTAAAATCAGGAAAACAACAAATGAAAAGCTACAAAGCAAGAAACAAACTGTTCTTTTCAGGTTAACTTCTGATTACTTCCCACATAAATTCAGAGGTGATTCTCTCCTAGCTCACAAGCAATTAGGTAAGGCTTAATTGCTAGCAGTCACCAGCTGAAACCCCTTAGCTGGCTTGCCTTCCACTGTGTGGGTCAAATCCTGCTTCAGGAGCTTTTCTGAGTAGATTAAAGAACAAATTTGTATTTATTTGTGATGGTTGCTGTACTTTATAACAGAAAGTTACCAACGGAGTTTAGATAGAGAGCAATCCATATAAAGACATTCTTCATCTGCAATCATTCCCCCATCTTCAACAAGCATAGGTTCAATATCATGGATTGGCACAGATGAATCTCTCAATGGAGCATTTTCAGGAGAATACTTGTTTCCCTGCTCTCTTTCAAGGTTATAGCTAGGGCATAGATCAGTGTTCATACCTGAGCTTCCATTGCTGCTAGAATTCCTCTCTATATAGCCTGGCCAGTATGTAGTCCAGTTCTTATGTCCAGCCTTCCAATCCAGATCCCTGGACACTGGATCTCTCTTCACATACCTTCTGGCACAGGTCTTAGGGTCCCTTCCACGTGCAGCCGTCTCCCTCACAGGTAGTGTCTGGAGATTCCTAGCTCTGCAGCACCATTCCTCTGGCTTTCCCCAGTCCAATGGTGTATGCTGGCCCTTGGGATACCTCCCAGTATATGTACTGCTTTGGACTCTTCTAGACCTCTCAAAGGCTTTTCTCTTCCTTCTTCCAAAGGGTCTCTTTCCCTCTCTGTCCGTCCGGTTTGGCTTCTGCTTCTGATGATCCTTCAGATGAAACTGATGATCAAGCTGATTCTCAGAATAATGAGGACAATTCTCTGGATATCCAAGGTGATCATGAAGATGGTCATCTGTAGAATAAACTCTATTCTTATTCTGCCTTGATGAGTGCTCCTCCCTAACACAGCGCAGCTGTGCTGAATCAGGCCCTGCCCTTTGAGATGAGTGCTTAGGGATTACCTCATAGCCCTCCTGATTGAACACACGTTTCCCCACTTCAGCTCCTCTAATGGCTGTTGGAAACCTGGTGCATTCTGGGACTGGTAGTCTTTTATGGCAAAATTCTGTTTTCTTATTTCTACCAGAACTGACAGGTTGCTTGTTCAGAGTCACTTCACCTTTTCTATAGCTCCTTCCTGAGCTATGATAAGCTTCCTTATCACACTCTCTCCCAATACACCTTGCACTGAACCCTCGTTAGGGAGGAGTGTGGACAACCCACCTGTGGGCGATGAGGTGCAATATCCAACACAGAGACCACACAGATAAGGGGGCAAGGTCAGGCCTATAGGACACCCATCCCCCAAACCACCAGTGTTGCAAGAGGAGGACACCCCTCTCCCCCCCCCCCCCAGGGCACACAACTGCCAGAGGGTGGGAGGCTATCCATAGAAGCCACACATGCTCCAAACAGGGTGGGGACATTCTACAGTACACACCAGCCACCACCATGGAGAAACGCACCCCCAATCAGTACCCAGTTCAGGCACACTTGCATTTAAGAAACACTTGCATCTGCTCCCCAGGTGGGAGGAACCCCCAAGTCCCTCAGCAATATGCCAGGAAGCTCCAATGGAACTATTCCACTTTTAATGGTTGATATGTAGGCAAGTGCATTGAGCCATTGGGTCACAAACATACCTTGCCATTGTCAGAGTAAGGGCCATGTGCCCCCAGAAACATCCCATGGCACCGGCACAGCCCCTCAGGTGCATGTATGCATTCATACATAAACACGCATGCAGGAGAGGTAGTGGATGGACAGCAGAATGAAGTACCAGTCCTACTATCTGCCAGTAGTTGCAACACCTCATTTTCATGCCTACCCCCAATTATGTTCAGTCATCTCTAATCCTGGCTATATGGGCCAGCTGAGGTTGCTTCACTGAGCATAAACTATCTTTCAACTCCTCACCAGCACTGGCTGGCCATCCAGTTTTGACTGTTCTGACATGCTCTCCCCAGCTACAGCTATATGGAAGGGATGGCACCCACATGCAGTCCTCATGGTGGGCATGGGGCAATGTACCCTATGAGCCACCCCCTTTATCAGTTTGCCACTTTCCACTGCTGAAGATGATGGCATGGGGTCTGGGTCCATAGGTGCATCACTGCTTCGGTTGTATGTGGGTCACTGCAGGGGTATTGGGCTCCCACCCCAGATAGCACTACAGTAGCTCTCCTGCAATGGTCCTATGCAAGTGACTACTTGGACAGCACACTCTGGATTCTTACCTTTGCCATGTACTGTATGCATATGTGTGCCCACTCTCCCTGCAAGTATATGTATCTGAGGGTGTCTGACTGTCATGATCTCCATATGCTCCCTCGGGGTCTGTCACCCTAGGTGACTGGCTAATTAGGCCCAGACTGGTGTTTCAGACTTGGGATTTGTGGGGTTTGGCCCTTTCCTACCCCTTCTCCTCCTTTCCTTTTCTCCCCTTCCCTCCATTTCCTGCTTGGCCTCACGCCATCTTTCTGTTTATCGTCACCCTTCCCCCTTTTATTTTACTTCTTCATCTCCTCCATCTCTAGTCAGGCCAGGGCTCCTTGGTTCTGCTTGGGCTGAGAGGATTGGGTCCCTGCAGACACTATCAGTTGTCTGTCTGTAGAAGGAAAAAGGTCACTTGTTGTGTCGGACCTGAAAAAAACTGGATATTTCCAAGACCGACCAGCCTCCCTTTCCTCTTCATCTTTCTGATGTTATAAATACTTCAAATCGTCCCATGAATATCCTTTTTCTCTCCTGAACTTCCTGCCTGTAATTTAACCTGCCCAAAATGTTGCTGCAGCTCTCCTCTTTCAGTCTCTGCCGTTGAAAAGTGCACACTTACAGTGTAACACAATGGTATGTTTCTCCAGGGCCATACTGAGCCAACATTGCGTCCTGTGCGACTTGCACGTCTGGCGCCCCCCTCTCCTCTCACCCATACCTCTGTCCAACCGCTGCCTGCTCTTGCCCTGCTGCTGCTGCTGCTCTGTTTTCTCTGTGGTGGTGCTGGCAGCAGCAGAGCAGACCTAACTTTAAAATGAAAAGAAAAAGAAAACCAAAACCACGCGGGTCTTTCGACTCCACGCTTTAAACAAATCTGATCCCTCCCTGCTCTGACGTCGCGTCAGAGGAGGGAGGGACTAGACCTGCGGACTGGCTCACGTAGTTTAGGGGGTTTTATTTTAGGTCTGCTCAGCTGCTGCCAGTGCCGTCGCTACTGAGAGAACAAAAAGTGGCAACAGCAGGCAGCCGAAATGCGCCCCTTAAGCCTTTCCGCCCTGTGCTGCTGCACCGCTTGCAGGGGGCTAGGTACGGCACTAGTTTCCCCCTTCCTCCATTCTCAGGCTCAGACGTGTGTAGGGGGGGGGAAGAGGGGGGACTCTGCTGAAACAAACAGCCAGGGTAGCAGCTGGTGTGGAATAGTGACGGATACATGTGAAGTGCGTGTATATGTGCATATTTATCTCCATGTGGCGAATGGCCTGTATATCTGTTGGGATATGTGGATAGAACATCAGGGGATGGCGTGGGTGCTGGGGAGGGGTGGGAGGATGTAGTGTTGGGGGGGTGTGAGTGTGTATGGGTCTATATATTGGGGGGAATGTAGTATGTGTACAGTATGTGAAGGGGTGTTTTATGTTGGGGGGGGGGTGAGGGTGTGTGTAGATGAAGGGAGTGAGCATGCATGGTTGACTGGAGGATTTTGTGAGCATGTAGGCTACCTCCCCTGTCCCTCCTGCACTCACTACTTGTCCCTCCCACTGTATTGCATTCTTCCCCCCTCCCTACTCTGTGCAACCTCTTTTCAGTTTCCTTCTCCTCTCCTTCCATCTTCACTTTTTCCCTTTCTGTAGCTGCCATGGGGCTCTTTTCGTGCAGATTTGCTTCTCTGGCATGACTAGCTCCTCTTCTCCTACTTTCAGGGGGAGGGCCGGCTTCCCTACCATCTGCAACATTTTCTTCATTCCCCATCGGCTTTTTTTCTCTTTCAAGTGGCGGGACCCGGGCTGCCCTCCACCTGCGACTCATAGGTAGCCTTCATACTGCTGACATACAGCCATATGCAGACAGACAGACGAGATAGATGGACCCTCCTCAACAAGTGCTATTGCCTAAAAAAACTCCAAAAGAAAACTCAACTGGGAAATCCCCTGCCTATCCCTGCTGCCCATTAAAGAACAGTCCCAGCTGGGGAAGCCCCTCCTTCCCTGCTCTCACAAATTGACATTTCCCTTTTTGGATAAGGAAGGAATATCTCCAGATGGCACTGTTATTTTACAGGCAGCAGGGACAGGCAGAGGTTTTTCTTGCAAGATTTTCTTTAATTTATATTTTAAACCATAGAGATTGAAAAGGACAGTCATGGCAACATGTCAGGCAGGTAATTTTACAAGCTGGCAGATCAGGAGGGAGGATGGTCCCAGGCTCCCTTCCTACGGTCTTGTTCATACCTCATGTACCTCTATCCTATGACAGACAGGGCTAGTTCTCTTCAAATTTTGCAGTCCCTCCCTCTTTTGTTGGACAGGCCTGCAGCTTCCTATCTATGCAGTTCACATTTCCTGACAATCTTGTTCCCAATGCCAAGTAATGGTGAGGTGATAGGCCCCTAAATTTGAATAGCCTGACCTTTCCTCATTTGCACAGAAAAATAGAAACAGATGGCAGATAAAAAGCATATGGTCTATCCAGTCTGCCCATCTACACTATCTACTAAACTTTACAACCCCTTTTTCTCTCGGAGATCCTATATGCTTATCCCATGCCCTCTTAAATTCAGCTACTATCCTCATCTCCACTACCTCCACTGGGAGGCTGTTCCACGTATCCACCATGTTTTCAGTAAACATATATTTCTTTAGATTAGCCCAGAGTCTATCCCCTTCCAACTGCATCCTATGACCGCTTATATTTCAGAGCTTCTTTTCCACTGATAAAGCCCATCTCCTCGGTATTTATACCTTGGGAGGTCTTTAAATGTGTACCACACTTCCCCTATCCCGCCTTTGATCCAAATATCCATATATAGATCTTTTAAGTCTGTTCCCATTTGCTTTACGATGAAGATAATTGACCATTTTAGTAACTACCCTCTGGACCGACTCTGTTCTATTTATATCCTTTTGAAGGTGAGGTCTCTAGAACTGCACACACTGAGGATAATTTTATAACAGATCACCTATGGCTGAAGGCCACATAGGTCCCTAGTTTAAGCCTATTTTGTAAAGACACAGAAGTGCTTATGTATCTTTATAAAGTACTAGCTTATATCCGGCAGAAATAGCAGCTAGATTAAAGCTGCAAACATTTTTGCCTGGTCAAGAGCAGGCATAAGTATTAGCATGTATAACGCATGTGTATATCGCAACTCCACTTGCATCTTTCTGGTTTTTGCCATCACCTTATCTGTTTGGTCACCTTAAGAACATCAGACAAAATCACTTCCAGATCTCGCTCTTCTTTTCTGCACAGAACTTTATCACCTATACTGTAACTGTGTCATTTTGCAGAATGACACGTTCCTGGCTAAAAAGTACAGAAGTACTTCATTTGTCAGAGTGGAGGAGCAGCCTAGTGGTTACAGCAATAGCCTTAGTCTCCAAGAGATCAGCATTCAATTCCCCCTGGCATTCCTTGTGGCCTTGGGCAAGTCAATTTAATCTCCATCGCCTCAGAAGAAAGGCCTGGCAATCTACTTCCAGTTGCACCTTGCCAAGAAAACCCAGGGGCAGCTGGATTGCCAGGAGTTAGTATTGACTCTGTAGTACAGACTGCATTGCATTTACTTGATTTGTCAGATATGATCTTGCTGGCTTACAATTTTTCCATGACTTAAACAGATAAACAAGAGAATTTATTTTTTGTATTGTTTGAGAGCATTTTATAACAGTTTACATGTCAATTTGATTTACTTATGTTTTACTATTTGTTTGTTTTAATGTTTAATTGTACGTTGCTTAGTATGATCAAAATAGGCTATAAAGAACTCAAATAAATAAATGACCCTGTATGTTTTAGCTCTAAATCTTAGCTGTCAAACTGTAGAGCATTTCTCAAGCATTGCTAGATTCCTCTTCATGTAATCCATACAGATAATAGGTTTGTCTCTTGCAAATTATACCATTCTTGGTATCCTTTCTGCAATACTGTTTAGAAAAATGTTGAAAAGGACCAAACCAATGACTGATTTCTGTGGCACAACAGATAAAGCCCCTTTGCTCAGCATCAACTCCCATTTACCATTGTTCTTTGTTGCCTCCCACTCAACCAGTCTCTATCCCAGCCACTTTAGGCATGCCCAATTTATTTATGTTTCCTGTACAAACCTGTGTCAAACTCCCTGCTGAAATCTAAGCACCAGATCTAGTGCTCTCCCCCTATCCAACTCTGGTCTCCTAAAGAATCTGATCAGATTTATCTGGCAAGACCAACCTCTAGTAAAATCATTCTGCCTCAGGTCTTGTAATCCACTGGATTCCAGAAAATGCACTATCCTTTAAGTAGTGATTGACTTTAGCGGTGTGTAAATCAATCTAGTCAACCAGTCTGTAGCTCCCAGCATCCTCCTTAATTCTGCTTTTTTGAAGAGAACCCACATTCATTCATCTCCGGACTTCCAGAACCACTCCAGACTCTAAAGCAGCATTGAAAATGCCAGGCAGTGGAGCTACCAGAACTTCCCTAAGTTCCTCAATACTCTTGGATGTATCCCATCCAGCCCTATCACTTTTGTCTACTTTAAGTTTAACTAGATCCTCATGAACAGTTTCTGAAAATCATTTGAGGTCTATCTAATGTCCATTTTCTGCAGTCTTACTCCCAACCCTTTCTCTGTGAACACAGAGCAAAATACATTAAGAAATTCCACTTTTTTCTCATCAGCCTTCTACATATTCCTCCCTTTCACCTTTAAGTCTCAATGCTACTTTTGCACCTATCTAAAAAGTCTTGTCTCCTTGTTTTACTGTATTAGCTAGTTTTTCTTCCATTTGCATCTTTGCTTTCCTGAATACTTTCCCAGCTTTTCTTAGCTTTTCTACTTATTACCAGTCTTCCTCTTTTTGTGATCTCTTGTAGTTTAATAGACTGCAAAACTAATTCCATATCATCTTACTAGACCAGCCCAGACAAGTGGGTTATGTTCCCCTACAAGTTGACTGGGAGAGGGGGACAAAGAACCGCTGACAAACCCAGGTTTCATTGACATCACTCCCATGCCTCTATCTGCCTTAGCTACCGGAGGTCTCTTCAGTATTTCTTTTGTCTCCAACAGATGGTAGATGGATTTTTCTCCTCTGAAGAAAATTCTGAGGATTTGAGAGGGAAAGATTGATTTAACATGCTCGTGAACAACAGCCTGCGGGTTGATCTCACTTGAGTGTGATGCATGAGATAGGAGGAAAGACAATTGGTTCAGCTCCACACTTTTACCCTGGATAAGAGCCTGTTGAGCAGCCAGAAATTGGAAGGATCTGGAAGAGTACAACGACCTCAAACTACCTCAACACCCCCTTCCTCCTCTATCCTCTCTGCTCTCTCCCGAAGATTGCAGAAGGCTCTCAGCAGGATCTGCCTGCCAGCCACCTTACATGTAGTGTTGCAAAGCCAGAGAAACGGTTCCAGGGGAGTAGAGCTGAGGCCAGCATGGATTTTCGGCCTGGAGCTCTCAGGGGTGAACACCAAGGCTTTACCTTGTCGCTGTCCTTGTTGGGAGCTCCTGATTCTGTTTTCCTGGGATGCAATTCGGGGTGGACCGCTGGTGACTTTTGGCATTGTGTAGGAGTTTTCCTGCTGTTTTCTGCACGTTAATAGTGCCTTTTCCTTTTGTGCCCCTGGCAGATGCACAGTCTTTGCATGCATTCTGCCCAAGTGGCTCCAATACGTGTTCTTTCCCTTGCGCCTATAATGTGCATTGTAGTTTAAACACTGTTAGCACATGTCCTTTGGGCCACCGCAACCTTAACGCACACTGTTGTATTGCTTGACTTAACTCTCTAGGTCTTCTTCCAGGAAACATTGGCCTGTGGCAAGCGTGGTGCCTCATCTCAGGCTTCTGGAATTGTTCTTCTTGCATGGTGGCTTTGGAGTCATCCCTGGAAGATCTTCTCTTCCTCTTCCTCTCTCAGCCAGAGGATATAATTAATCCGGTCTTGCTTGCCTCAGGGCAGGAAGTGGTGGATGGCGCTAAGGATATCCAGCTGGCTGAAGGGTCCAGCATCCAGATCGTGAGATGCTCCTTGTCCTCTAGGGGATCTGCGGTGGCGTTGCCCCCCTGGTGTTGGGGAGTCTTTTTTTTTGAGCGGTGAACTTCTGGACTCCAGATTGTCCTCCTCAGAATTGTTCTTTTCCTTTTTACAACAGTCCTGGTCCTTCTGGCATAGGAATTCAGACCCTGTGACCTCTGGGTGCCTACGGATGCAGTTTCATTGGGGGAGTGTTGAGAGTGCAAGCCCTGTTTGTCTGTCTTTGGCTAATCATACCCAGTGAGGGGCGTCCCCTGGAGATGGGTATCCTCTCGGCCCAGTTTGTGATTTCGACTGTGACTTAGTTTCCGATTTCTTGGTGCTGGGCTCTGGGCTCTGATATGGAGAGGAAGTGCTCTCACGTTCAGACAACTGTGATGAGGCTGGGGTGATACGCTTATTCCGAAAGGAGGAACTGGCGGTGTTGACTTTCAGGGTTTCATCCACCTTGAGCTTGGCAAATGTTCCAGGGATGGCACAGGGCCAGAAGGTGCACCTGCTTCTGCAAGGGGTGCAGACATCCACTACTGTCTTCCCATTCGCATAGGTAAACAAGGATATGATCCGGTCGGAGTGAGACTATCCCGGCTCCCCATTTTGGGAGTTAAAAGTGTGTAAGAAGATGTATGCTATCCTGGAAAAGTTATTCATGGTGTGGTTTGATATTCCCAAGGTGGATGCGCAGGTCACGGCGGTTACTAAACGGAACACCATCCTTGTGGAAGACTGCTCGACCTTAAAGGATCCTCTGGACTGAAGGGTGGATTCCTTGTTGAAGAGCCAGTTCATCGCAGTGACTGCTATTCTTCAGTTGTTAGTATGTGTGAACCTGACTTCTCAAGCTCTGCCTCAGTGATTCAGTCTCTTCCGCCGGATGAAACTACCCCTCTTTTGGAGTTGGCTGCGGTCTTCCTTTCTAATGCTATGTGTGACCTGGTCCAGGGGCAATGCCCTGTCTACTCTGTCACAGAATTAGCTCTGGTTCTGGCACTGGGTGGTGGATTCCTCCTCCAAAGCCCGGCTGGCCCAACTGGCCTTTAAAGGGAAGCTTCTGTTTGGAGCCGATTTGAAGAAGCTAGTGAAGGACCTGGGCAAGACAAAATCTTACTGCTTTCCGGAAGACAGGTCCAAGGGGCCTGTGGGGCATGAAGGAGCTCCTTACTTGTCGGCCTCCTCCGCCCATTGCTGGGTGCTAGACACCATTCAGTATAGCTATGTCTCGGAATGCAAGAGCCGATCCTAGTTGCTTTCGTCTTCTCTCCTTGTGGAGCTGTGAATAGCAGGGCTGCGGTGCAGATCCTCTGACAAGTTGCTTATTCTGAAGGCAATGGTGCCAATTCCCCCAGACAATCATGGAAAGGGCAAGTATTTCATCTGCACGGAGAGATCAGCGGCGGCAGAGTAAGGCAATCGGCCTCACAGAAGAGCCCACCGGAGAAGGTGATAGCGAGCTCCACCCACCCAGCGCATCACCGAGCTTCTTGACCCAATCGGGGCTGTCCTCTCACTTTTAAAAAGAGAGCGAAAGGCGCTTAAGGAACTCTCCAAAGCGGTATCGGTGACACGAAAACATCATATTCGAAACCCCAACTACATCTCTCACCCTCCGGTACTGCTGGAGCTCCCCTACGGTCGAGCTCGCGTACCTTCAACTGATCCACCAGCGTCTCAATCACAGCAAGTATTTCCTACCTGACTGTTACTAATGACTATTGCCTGTTTTACTGTAGCCAGTAATCCCAACCATTATAGCTATTGCCTGGTTTTACTGTAGCCAGTAATCTCAACCATTATAGCTATTGCCTGTTTTACTGCAGCCAGTAATCTCAACCATTATAGCTATTGCCTGTTTTACTGTAGCCAGTAATCTCATTTATGTATAACTATATTGCCTGATTTATTCACAACTGTCCGACTTTTACTGTTTCCATTACCTCCTGCATAATCTTTATTGCTTGTAATTACAGAAAACTACTGCCTGATCTATTCCTCCATAATCTCCCTAACCAAATAATCACCATCACCGGTAATAGAATCGGACATTATTACATTGAACTACGAAACTCACTCCACTACATAAAACTCACCAAGCAGTACCTTGACACTGAACATGACACTCACAAAAACTATGATTCTAAAAATAACCTACAACTTCATATTATTGACAATCCTAATCGATCTAACACTTACCTTATCTACTAAAAATCATATGGCAATCCCCATAATACGAACAACGCCCAGAAATAACTACCATATTGCCCACACAAACCCATACCACCAGGCAAAAATAAACTACCACCGACTTATACAAATAAAACAAACTGATTTACAACAAATAAAAGAAAACAACATCAAAAACACCAATTCACTGTCATGTATCCTTATCAATGCACGCTCAATGAAAAATAAACTTCCCATATTTAGTGATTTAACAACAGACCTAAAACCTGACATTTTATGTGTAACTGAAACGTGGCTATCTGAAACGGATACAGTCTACTTAAACCAGCTTAACACTGATGACTACGATATAAATTTTACCCACAGACCCAACAAAAAAGGAGGAGGTGTACTTATCATGACGAGAAAGATATTAAATGCCAAATCAATAAGACATAATATAACCAATAACATGGATACCCTCATCATAAAGATTAACAATCTTTGAATCTGCCTAATATACAGACCCCCTGACCAAAAAGCAGATAGCCTAGATCCACTTATTGAATTTCTGGGCTCATCTACCGATCAAGATCCAATAATCATGCTAGGTGATTTCAACCTCCCCTCACTTCCAGTATCGGAAGCCAACCTTTTCCTAGAAACAATAGCTGACATGGATTTTCACCAGATAATCACCAATACAACACACACAAAAGGAGGCACACTAGACCTTATACTCCTCCCAAACACAATCTTCCAACTATTCAACCCAGATACTATAGAATACACACAAATTCCTTGGTCTGATCACTACATCATTAAATCAAAACTCACATTCCATACCAATAGCACCAAAAACTACTCAAGAAGTGATTCCACCACAAAATTCAAAAGATTTAACGAAACTGAATTCCTAGATACAATAATACCCCACCTTGTGTCTCCCCCAATGGACTTAGATGAAGCTATCAAAAATTGGCATGACACAATAACCGATGCAGCTAAATCTGACCGAAGTAACAAAAAACCCACTAACTCAAAAAAAGCTCCATGGTTCGACAACACGCTAAAACAAATGAAGAGACAACTAAGAAAATCAGAACTCAAATGGCGCAAAACCAAACTAACTATACATAAGGAAATATATAATACCATTCTTACAAAATACAAAGACACTATAGATAGCACAAAAAAGACTTACTATGCTGCAATCTTATCAAAATCCTATAATAGACCACGAGAGCTATTCTCCATTGTTAGAAATCTCACTAATAACCCTCAAACACATAACAATGAAATTACTGAATATCAGTACAAACTTTAGCTGACTACTATCAAAATAAATCCACACAACCTATAATGTCCATAGACAAACATAACGTAGCCTCAAATTGCGCAAATGAATGGTCAGTTTTTCACCCCACATCCAAAGAATCACTAAAGAATATTATTTCCAACCTCAACACTACCACCTCTTTCCTTGATCCATGCCCTGTAACATGGATAAAAAGCACACTTCCAATACTAATCTCTTTCATCCTCCCTATAGTCAACCTCTCATTACTCCAAGGTTACCTCCCTCCTAAACTCAAACATGCACAAATCCGCCCAATTCTCAAAAATGGTACTATGGACAAAACATCCCCAAAATCGTATCGACCTATTTCAAGTATCCCTTTCTTAGCTAAAATAATAGAAAAAGTGGTACAGATCCAGACACAGGAATACCTAGACTCTTACTACCCACTTGATGAACACCAATATGGTTTTAGACCTCAGCATGGAGTAGAATCACTTTTAACAGTCTTAATTGATACACTCCTTAAAGGGATTGATAATCACAAAAAAGCATTCATACTCCTATTTATTGACATATCAGCTGCATTTGATAGTGTACATCACACTATAATGCTTAATAACCTAAAACAAATAGGTATAAATGCCACGGTACACAAATGGTTCACCTCATATTTACATAATAGAACGCAAAATGTAAAAATAGCTAATCAGACATCCACCACATATAAACAAGAAATTTGGTCTCCCACAAGGCTCAGCTCTATCAGCCCTCCTATTTAACATATATATAAAACCAGTTTGTGACATTTTCAAAAAATTCGGTGTACTCTATCATCTATACGCAGATGATATTATGTTATACATTCCATTCACCATCCCTGATGTACCGATAAAACTCTTAACAGATTGTCTTAACGAAATCGCAACCTGGCTAAAAGCGAAAAACCTCCACATAAACCATTCAAAAACAGAGGTATTAATTGTAACAAAAAACCATTCATATGTCCCTCCAACCCACATAACAATACAAAACCATGACATCACAATAAAAAACGAAATAAGATACCTAGGAGTCATTTTAGATACACACCTTACGATGAACACCCACATTAGAAACACTATAAAGAAAATCTACTTCATACTCAAAATACTCAAGCAACTACGCCCCTTAGTTCACTTACAAGATTTCATTAACATAATACAGGCAACCATAACCCCACACTTTGATTTTTCCAAGCTAATTCTCTTAGGTATAACGAAACAAAACATTAAAAGAATACAACTAGCACAGAACGCAGCAGCTAGAATTGTAATGAAAGCACACTCATTCCAGCATATTACTCCAATATTAGCAACCCTGCATTGGCTCCCAATACAAAGCAGGATAATATATAAGACCACAATAACCACATTTAAAGCTCTCAATGGCATGGCTCCAATCCCATTAAGCAATCTTATAAGCAAGGAATCTCAAAAAGTCACTCACAGAAAAGGACACTCAAATAAATTAAGGACTCCAAATGATTTTATAAAAGCAACCAAACTAACTAATAACAGAGCCTTCTCACATGCGGCCCCCTTCATTTGGAACTCCATCCCAGAGGACCTAAGATCCACAACAGAAATTATAGAATTCCGCAAAAAACTGAAAACCTACCTCTTTGCCATGCACTACAACAACATTGATAATACACTAATCATCCCAGAAAAAGGCTAAATAACACCCAACTGAGTAAAGCTAAACCTCATAATTAACAGATTTACACCCTTTTGTAAATAACCATGATTTAAATCTAAGGAACCTACAAACCTGTATCTGTACATAGTTCTTAAATTGTTCTTGTTCTGTTATGTATTTAACCATTACATTGTTCTGTTATGCATTTAACCATTCACCGTTCTGTTACGTATTTAACTATTACATTGTTTACTGTCAAAAATTGTTCCATGTAAAACAAGCCCTTGCTTTGTTGACTGTTGTTCAATTGTAAGCCGCATCTGAACTCTGGAAGATGCGGGATATAAATGATTGTTAAATAAATAAATAAATCTGTTTCATGATGCTGACATAGAAGGAACATCCTGGATCTTGTATGTGTTAATGATTGCTTGCATATCTGTGCTTTTGAATGGAAATTTTGTAATCCATGATTCAAGTGGTTCTCTGGATTTGGCCGAGGCATATTTTCATATCTCAGTCCAGGGGATCAGCAAAGTATCTGTGTCTTGCCATGCATGGCTCTGAACTTCAGTTCGCCACCCTCCCATTCAGATGCTCCATTGCCTCAAGCATGTTCTCCAAGGCCATGGTGGTGGTGGCTGCAGTGCTATGGCACCAAGGGAATTGTATACACCCATATCTGGTCTACTGGCTCATCCGAGTGGTGTCCTTCTGATAAGCCTTGGCTGGGTGATCAGGTGGGGAAAGAACAAGTTGTTGCATTCCCAGTTCCTGGGAGCATGCTTTGATACTTGAGTGTGCAGTGTCTTACTATAAAAAAAAAAAAGTCCAAGGCTGCTGCATTGCCTAGCACTGTTCTGTTCGTAGCAGGCTCCCAGAGTTCTGGATTGATGACGGTGACAATGAAGATGGTGCTGTGGATGTTTGCTCTTTTGCAGCTGCTCCAATGGTCCTTGCTGACTTGGTGGTCCCCGAGTTCTCAACTGGTTCGAGCTCAGGCTCTCACTCCCAGTGATTGTGTGGCCAGCTTGCAGTAGTGGCAGCAGCCCAGTCTTCTGAGGAAGGGCATGCCGCTGGACAATTGCTCATGGACTCTTCGATTGATGGATGTCAGTTTCTTGCGTTGGGGAGCCCATTGCCAAGGTCAAATGGCCCAGGGCCATTGGAACCATAGGGAAGCGGTGTAGTCCATCACCTGCTTTGAGGCGAGGGCCTTTAGGTTGGCTCTTCTCTGTTTCCGGCCCTAGGTTGACGGCTGGTGGTTCAAATGTTCTCAGAGAATGCCTCAATGGTGGCTTATGTCCATCGACAAGACAGCACGAAGAGTGCCAGGGTGAAGATGCCTCTCCTGTTTGCCTGGGTGGCAAAGAACCCCCTAGTTTGTTGGTTCTGCACATTGCTGGGGTGGCTTTTGTGAAACAGATTTTCTCAGCTGGCACTCTCTGGCTCCAGGAGAGTGCGAGTTGAGTCAGGAGGGGTTTCCATTGTTTCTGTGCCGCTGGGGCCACCCTGAGAGGGATCTGATGGTGACCTGCTCCAATGCCCAAGTGTGTTGCTTTTTTAGTCACTGCACAGAGACGGATCCGAGGGCGTCTGCACCCTGGCTCAACCTTTGACCAAGTCAACACCTGCTGTATGTGTTTCCTTCATGGCCCTTGGTGGGGCATGCAATTCCATGTATAGAGCACCACCCGAGAAGGATTACTCTGTCAGCATCAGACTGATTGATGGGAGCATGATTCAGAGATCTGATGCGGCTCCTGCAAGCACCATTTCCTCATTTGCCTCCATCTTGAGGCCTATTGTGTCAGGGACTGCTTGTCCTGCAGGACCTGGATCCCTTCTCGCTTATGGCATGGCTCCTATAAGGGGATGGTTAGCACATACAGGCTACTCTCCAGCAGTGTTTTTTTTTTTTTAATGCAAATTTTACAATATAAGCCCAGAACAATTCTTCTAGGCTTATATTGTACAGAAGATGTATTACAACTATTAGATAAGCTGAAGAGTAGCAAATCACCAGGGCCGGATGGTATACATCCAAGGGTATTGAAAGAACTGAAATATGAGATTGCAGACCTGCTATTAGTAATCTGTGAACTATCATTAAAATCATCTCTAATACCTGAAGATTGGAGGATCGCCAATGTAACACCAATTTTTAAAAAGGGTTCCAGGGGTGATCCGGGAAACTACAGACCGGTGAGCCTGACGTCAATACCGGGAAAAATGATAGAAACCATCATAAAGAATAAAATTACTCGGCATGTAGATAGTCATGAACTAATGAGAGATAGCCAACATGGCTTTAGACAAGGAAGATCTTGTCTTACTAATCTGTTATGTTTTTTTGAAGGAGTGAATAATCAGGTGGACAAAGGTGAGTCGGTTGATACTGTGTATCTGGACTTTCAGAAAGCCTTTGACAAGGTCCCTCATGAGAGACTTTTGGCAAAACTAAAGAGTCATGGGATAGGAGGCAGTGTACTATTGTGGATCAGGAACTGGTTAAAAGATAGAAAGCAGAGGGTAGGGCTAAATGGCCAATTTTCCCAATGGAGAAAGGTGAATAGTGGTGTACCCCAGGGATCTGTGCTGGGTCCGCTGCTTTTTGACATATTCATAAATGACCTGGAAAGTGGAATAACGAGTGAGGTTATCAAATTTGCAGATGACACAAAACTATTTAAAGTTGTTAAAACCCAAGAGGATTGTGGAAAATTGCAAGAGGATCTTGATAAATTGGAAGACTGGGCATCAAAATGGCAGATGAAATTTAATGTGGACAAGTGCAAGGTTATGCACCTAGGGAAGAACAACCCAAACTATGGTTACACGATGCAAGGTTCCACATTAGGAACCACCACCCAGGAAAAAGATTTAGGCGTCATTGTGGATACCATGTTAAAACCCTCGGCCCAGTGTGCAGCGGCGGCCAAGAGAGCAAATAGAATGCTAGGTATGATAAGGAAAGGAATGGAAAATAAAACAAAGGATATTATAATGCCTCTATATCGTTCCATGGTGAGACCGCACCTTGAATATTGTGTGCAGTTCTGGTCGCCATATCTTAAAAAGGATATAGAGTTATTAGAAAAGGTTCAGAGAAGAGCCACCAAAATGGTAAAGGGGATGGAAGGATACTCCTATGAAGAAAGGCTAAAAAGGTTAGGGCTCTTTAACCTAGAAAAGAGACGGCTGAGGGGAGATATGATAGAAGTCTATAAATTAATGAGCGGAGTGGAACGGGTAAACGTAGATCGATTGTTTACCTTATCAGAATATAGAAAGACTAGGGGACATGCAATGAAGCTACAGGGTAAACTATTTAAGACTAATAAAAGAAAATATTTTTTCACTCAACGTGTAATCAAACTCTGGAATTTGTTACCGGAGGATGTAGTAAAGGCTGTTAGTGTAGCTGGGTTTAAAAAAGGTTTGGACAAGTTCCTGGAGGAAAGGTCCATAAGCCATTATTAAGAAGGGACCCAGGATATCAATGCTTGAACCAATACAAGCATTGTGGAACCTGTGTCCCTTGGGGAAACTGCTAGGTACATATGACCTAGATTGGCCACTGTTGGAAACAGAATACTGGGCTTGATGGACCTTGGTCTGACCCAGTATGGCATATCTTATGTTCTTATGTAGAAATTAAGAACCGATTGAGAATCATAACAAGTGATCTTAAAGTAGCTAAACAGGTAGAAAAGGCAACGGCAAAAGCTAGAAGGATGCTTGGGTGCATATGGAGAGGAATGGCTAGCAGAAAAAAAGGAGGTGATAGTGCCTCTGTATAAGTCTTTGGTGCGACCTCATTTGGAGTGTAGTGTGCAATTCTGGAGGCCGCACCTTCAAAAGGATGTGAACAGGATGGAGTCGGTGCAGAGGGTGGCTACTAAAATGGTTAGTGGTCTTCATTATAAAGCATATGAGGACAGACTTAAGGATCTTAATATGTACAACTCAGAGGAAATGCGGGATAGAGGTGATATGATTGAGATGTTTAAATACCTCCGTGGCATAAATGTTCAGGGGGAGAGCCTCTTTCAGTTGAAAGTAAGTTCTGCTATGAGGGGACATGGGATGAGGGTGAAGGGGGATAGATTCAGGAGTGATATGCTGAAATATTTCTTTACGGAAAGAGTGGTGGATCCGTGGAATAGTCTCCCAGTGGAGGTGGTGGAGATGAGGACAGTAACTGAATTAAAAAAAAGCATGGGACAAACACACAGGATCTCTAAAGGAAAAAAGGGGACTGTTATAGTTGTTGATATGGAAGGACAGACTAGATAGGCCATGTGGTCTTTTTCTGTCATCATAATTCTATGTTTCTAAGTAAAAAGAGACAAAAAAACAACATCATAAGAAAAATCATTACAATCAGTTCTACTCTATTCCTCAATATAGGAGAATCCAAGTTAGGAAAACATCCATACCATAAGTGTGAGGATAATCAAGTAGGTGAAAATAAATATCTAGTATATCAACCATCTCACGGCGGATCTGCTGAAGACCCTGCTAGGTTCTCCAGGCGGCGAGCGTTAATGAAGGCCAGCAACTGGGATGGATTATAGAAAATATAAGAAATAGATAAGTGCTTGACCAAGCACTTGCATGAGTGTTTCAAAAAGAAGGGCGCACCCAGTTGCTGGACTCCAGGGCACAAAATAAGAAATTGACACCTCCTTCGCTGTGTATCACGAGACACATTAGGGAACATATAGACGAGGAGGTCCTTGAACCTCAGGTTCCTTTTATTAAAGAATGGTTGATGAAAGTTTTCTTTATCAGATATTAAAGCAAGAGTAACAATGTAGCAGAATTTATAACTTCTTTTTGAGAGTCTTCCAGTACCACAGATAAGTTAAGAACATCAACTTGCGTCAATCCAGGAATAGCCTCAGGAGTAGTTGACTCTGTAGTGGTTTTCTACTCTGCTCAAAGCCCGGAGGAGGTCTACCAACCTGGCATAAGTGCAGATCTGGTGCCTTAAGTGCTGGTGTGGCGCACGGCAGCTGACTCCTGAGATGGCCAAGGTGTTATCTCTGTTGACCTTTTCTGCAGGACAGTCTGGAGTAGGGCCTTTTTTTCTTAGCTCCCTGAAGGTTCAGGTGGCAGCTTTGGCCTGTTTCAGAAGTCGGTTGGCTGGCAAGTCTCTAACCTTACACCTAGATGTTTTGCGCCTTCATCAGGGAGTTTGATATCTGCGTCCTCCTCTCTAGTTGGTGATCCCTTCCTGGGATTTGTCTGGTGTTTGGGGCCCTGATGTTGGAGCCCTTTGAGCCATGGATGTTCACTACTCTGAAGGCTTTTGACACTCAAGATGGTCTTTTTGCTCAAGATTTGTTCTACAGGACATATTTCTGAGCTGTAGGCCCTGCCTTGCTGAGATTTGTATCTGTCTTTTTCAAAGGAGGCTGTTTCCATTTGGCCTGAGCCTTCCTTCTTGGCTAAGGTAATTTCTCCCTTGCATGTAAACCAGGTGGTCTTCCTGCCCTCCTTCTCTAAGATAAAACCAAATCAAAACAAACCCAAGGGCCTCAAAGAACACAGCCTGCCCCGCAGAATCAAAATAATAGATGGTTAGCTCAGAATGTAGCAGCTCCCTGTTAGAAAACAAAAATCTTTTTGTCGGACAATAACCACCAGGCAAGGGCTCTGCTGTAACTGGAGGTTGCACCTTTTCAATCACTTTCAGTGAGAGTTAAAACTTATCCTCACAGATATGCACTTATCTGAAAAGCTGGCAAAGCGGAGTCCAAACAATTAGGAAAGTCAGCATGACACAGTCCTGTGTTTCAGGTTTCACAATTTACAAGCCCTGGTTCAGGTTTCTTTTCCACCGTAGCTGCACTCTGTTCAACACTGAAAGCCAGAGTCCTCAGGGAAGCCATTTAATCACACAGCGTCTGATGTCACTACCAAATCACCTGCTGAGTGCTCAGTCAACAGGGGCAGAAAACAACCATGTAGACGTCACCCAATCAGCTGTCGGAACCAAAATCAGAGTAAACTATACCAGTCCAATTCCAAGTTCAGACCATTCGGGGCAACAGAATCCAAATTGAAAATCCATTGTTGTTCTCGAAATTTATGCAAAATTGTGAATTTATGTAATCATGAAAGTCCGTCTCCACCCCAAACCGAAGGGAGAACCCAGTCAATTATTCTCCACAAGAATTGAGAGAAAAATGATCAGTGACTGGCATGTTGCACAAGCAGAGCCATCATAGTTTTTGTGTGGCTCCATGAAGCATGTTCTACCAGCCTCTCTTAAAACAGGCGTATAATGCGGCCAACATACTTAAGTCCACAAGGACAAAACAATAGATACACCACATGAGTGATATCACACGTGGTATGATATCTAGAACACCACGTCTTCATTGATACAGGGTCCGTCCAGGAATCCCCCACCAGAGATCCAGAACAATATGTGCACCGCCCACAAGGGAAATGCCCAACTTGCTCCATCTCACTCTGGGTATGGGGAAGAACCTGTACCAGCCAATCCCACAAATGTTTGCCTCGAGTAAATGCCAAATGGAGGTGCTTATGAAAACAAGGATGGAGATTAAGCACATGCCAATGCTTTCAGAGAATGGCTTGCACAGTCAAAGCTCTTGTACTGAATGGTAAAATCCCCACCAAGGCATCCTCCTGAGATTTTTGTGGATGGTGACAACCAAAGGGGTCAACAGCCACTTCCTGTGGTTATATAGTGCCTTTTTATAAGCTTTTCTAACAACAACCCTAAGGTAACCCCGGGAATATAGACGCTCACACAATTCCCAGGTGTGGAATTTAAAATCCTCCAACAACAAACAAATTCCCCTTAGCCGTAGAAATTGGCCAAATGGGAGACCACGCTTCAATATTGGAGGATGAAAACTACCAAAGCTAAGAAGGGTATTACGCTGTACTGGTTTATGAAAAAGGGACATGGACATAATGTTGCCCATACATTTAACCAACACATCCAAAAATTAAACTGAATGCATGTCATATTTCACTGTAAACATAATGTTACAATCAACCCAATTCAACCAGTCCACAAACTGGTGTAGTCGGGGGATTCCTCCTGTCCATAACATAAAGACATCATCCAAAAACCGTCTCCACAATAGGACATCTTGAAACCACATGGAAGGATATATAAGATGATCCTCAAAGCTTGCCATAAATAAGGTAGCAATGGATGGAGCCACTGTTGCCCCCATAGCAATCCCAAAGGTTTGCAAGTAGAAATTGCCTGCATAGTGTTGACAAAGAATTATTTTTACTATCTCCAAAACAGACAGTACAAATTGCTTTGGTAATCATCTCGGAAGTGTCAGGTGAGTCTCCAAGATAACCTTCAATGCTTCAGTCTGCGAGATGTAGGAATATAATGCTACCACATCCATAGTAACTAATACAATATGAGAATCAGGCAAAGTGATCAACTCATGTGGTGTATCTATTGTTTTGTCCTTGTGGATTTACGTTGGCTGCACTTTACGCCCATTTAAAAAGAGGCTGGTAGAGGAAGTGACGTCACCAACCGGGATGGCTGCCTGAACGCTGAGCTCTCATCAGGACGGCGGAATTTTAGTGAGCAATAGCGCACCGGGTCTTCCGATGTAAGCAGTGTAGGTGGGAAACAATACGTTACTCTCGAGCACTTGCACTCTCCGTTAGAAAGAAACTGGAATGTTATCGGTCTCCCTATGCAAATAAATCACAACAGCAGATGGCAGAGAGGGGAGAACAGACTGATATGGAGACAGATGAGGAGCTGGAACATGCTGAGGAACAGTGTGCGAGGGGCAACATGGCACTGGTGCAGAGAGAAGTCATAGTGGTTAAAAAAGGACATGAAAAAGATGATGGCTGAGTTACGTGCAGACTTATAGGCTCTGGGACAGTGAGTAGAACATCTCAAGGAGGAGGCAGAAATGGTGGCATAGAGCACGCAGGAGAAGCTGCAAGCGTAGCAGAGGGCGCATGAAAGCCTGTGAGATAAGATTGAGGACCTCGAGAATCGCTCTCGGCGCTGCAATATTAGAGTCCGTGGGGTCCCAGAGGAAGAGCATTTTAAACAGGCAAGCCAGATAGTAAAGGATATTTGCATGGCCCTGCTGAAAGATGGTGAACAGGGGGCCGAGTTGGGCAAGCCTGAGATAGCATTGGAGAGAGCGCATAGGGCATTGGGGACTTCACCGGGCTCCAGACCTAGAGATATTGTAGTGCGTTTCACCAGTTATCAACAGAAAGAAGAGATAATGAGAGCTGCTGCTAAGAAAGGCAAGATGGTATGGCAAAACTATGGGATTGAGATTTATAAGGATTTGGCACAGTCCACACTGCAGAGGCGTCAAGCTATGTGGCCAGTGACTTTGTATTTAAAACAGGAAAAGTTTAAGTATAAATGGCTTTTTCCTTTTGGATTACAGTTGGAGGTGCAGGGGCTGATGAAATGGGAACGGACTGTGACAGATGCCTGGGACCTGCTCGGGAAAGCCGGGGCACCAAATCTCCCCTCTTTTCAGTATAGTCCTCAGGGATCGCATGGGGATTGAGCAGCTCAGCCGGAGCGACTGAAGTGGCAACGCATTCTGGAAAAGGGCCAGCGTCTGTGACGCCTTTCTAAGGGATTCCAACAACATGGAGAGGGCAAGCCTAGTATGTCGGCATCTGCACCTTGAATCTTCGGAGAAGAGACAGAATGTATGTTTTATAAGGTTCTGAAAAGTCTTTAGCATTGTGAGAAGGAAACGGAGAAGAGGAGGAGAGATTTTTCCAAATCTTGGCTCCTCCTTTCCCTCTGTATAGATGGGATGGCATATAAGAAGCTTGATAATTGTGGGTTAAATTTCACATCTACAGTTTAAAGGTTATAGTTCCTGTTGGGGTAACGTGTGTTGGTGGGGAGGTGAGGGGTTGGTGTTACATGTTGGGGAGTAAGGAGGAGGGCCACCCTTTACTAGTGAGGTATGAAGGTGGGGTTAGCTGGGGAGAGGGGTGAGGAGGATAAGAGGAAGAGAGAGTGCAGAGATGGGGGGGGGGATAGCAGGGTGGCAGGTGAGTTGGGGAGAGGAGGAAGGTGGATAGATACGGATGCTGTAGCAGAAGATACTGGGAGGCCTGAGGTGAGTCAAATTCTCAAGCACAGGAGGCACAGAAAGGAGGTCTGCAGGGAGATGGGAAGTTGGAAGGGAAGAGCGGGGAGGTTGGAAAGGAGAGGGGGAAGTAGGGGTTCAGAGAGTGGATATGGGAAGGGGTAGGAGGAAAGGTTTGGGAAATGGCAGCTCTTAGGGTTGGGACTTTAAACGTACTGGGGCTGAATACACCACAAAAGCATAAATCTTTATTTCGGGATGTGCAGTGCTGGCAATGGCAAGTGATTTTTTTTGCAGGAAACACACTTGCTCCCGCGGTTGCTACGGCATGGGGCATATAGCCAGTATTTTTTTTAATGCGGAAGGTAAACATAAGAAGGCAGGAGTGGCGATTATGATTAGAGGTGATGTTCCCTTTCAATTAGGAGGAGTGGTGAAAGGTTTCATGGGTCAAGTTTTTTTTATTAGTATGGGGGGAACTGTAAAGCCAGCAAATTACTTTTTTAAATGTGTATGGTCCTAGTGATTCTAATGTTGCGTTTTGGGAACATTTGGTAGTGTGGATGGAGGATAAGGTCCATGGGGCACTATTAGTGGGAGGGGATTTTAACAAAGTTCTTGACCCAGGGAAGGATAGGACAGGGGAGGGAGGCGGCGAATTTGGGAATTGATGAAACGATATGGACTGAATGATTGGCATCAAACGCACCCTCAAGAGAGAGATTATACATACTATTCGTTGGTACATCGGAGCTATAGCCACATAGATTATTTACTGGGGGATTCGAGCTGGCTTCAATCAGTCAACCGGGTGAGGATTGAACCTATTACATGGACGGATCAAGGCAGAGGGTGGGAAGAAGCTTCGGGCCAAACTTGAGCAAGCCTGCACAGAGCTAGCCGTGTTGCAGTTGGAAACAGTGCAATATTACCTGCAGCATGTGAATCATAAAGTGAGTACGCTGCTAGCTAGGAAGTTGAAAGACCAAGAACGGTGGTCTACTATAGTGAAAATCAAGGGCCCAGGGGACCAGCTCCTGTTCAGGCCTAAAGAAATTTGAAAGCAATTTGTACAATATTATCAGAATTTATATAAAAGTGACAGTCCCAGTTCAGGGACAGCAGCAGATGAGTATTTGAGAGGGAAGGGCGAATTAAATCATATTAGACCCCCAGTGTAAATAAGATATAGATATGTTCTACCTGAAATCAGGTACCAGTGTAATACAATGTATATAGTTATACAATGTACATAGTTTCCCCCAGTTACTTCCAAGTTGATCTCCCTGTTTATTGTAAATACAACTCAAAGTTCCCTGTGTTGTATAGTTGATGTTAAATGTAAACCGCTCTGATCTAAAATAGAGCGGTATAGAAGAACTGTTAAATAAAATAAATAAATAAATATTAATGAGAGGGATAGGGAAGCACTTGACCAAGTTGTCAGCTTAGAGGAGATTATTAAGGTTATTAAAGGACTGGCTCCTAGCAAATCTCCTAGTCTTGACAGATTGGCACCGGTGCTACAGAGGTTGTTTAATGGGGTTCTGGAAGAGAACCCATTGGCCCCTTCTATGCAACAGGCAGGATATGCGGATCTTACAGGCCTAGATCCCTTTTAAATACTGATGGGAAGATCTTGGCGAAAATACTGGCGAACCTTCTAGGGCAGGGGTCTCAAACACGCGGCCCGCGAGAGACCTTTGTGCGGCCCGCAATGCATAGGGGGAAAAAAAAAACACCCCGGCTTCTGCTGCTGCTGCCGCCGCTGCCGTGGCCGGCAATAGCAGCAATATCGCAAGTCCCGCGGGCTCCGTTCCCCCCCCCTCCCTTCCTTCCTTCCTTCCTGCTTGCCTGCCAGTTCTCCGCTTCGGCTTCGGCTTCGCCTTTCAGAGCCGCAAAGGGAGAGCTTCTCCCTCGCGACTCTGTTCAGCCCGCTGGGGCAGATGGGAAATTTCCCATCTGCCCCAGCGGGCTGAACAGAGTCACGAGGGAGAAGCTCTCCCTTCGCGGCTCTGAAAGCCAAAGCCGAAGCGGAGAACTGGCAGGCAAGCAGGAAGGAAGGAAGGAAGGAAGGGGGGGGGAGCGGAGCCCGCGGGACTTGCGATATTGCTGCTATTGCCGGCCACGGCAGCAGCGGCAGCAGCAGCAGAAGCTGGGTTTTTTTTAAAGTTTAATTTTCCCGGGGGAGGGGGGGAGGGAGGGAGGGAGGGAGCGGGACTTGATGGGGGGAGCAGGACGGGGGGGGCAGGACTTGATGTGGGGGGGCAGGACTTGATGGGGGGGGAGCAGGACTTGATGTGGGGGGGGGAGCAGGACTTGATGTGTGGCTGGGGGGGGGTAGTACTGAAAATGGGGTGATGGGGGTTAGGACTGGTAATGGACAGATGGGGGTTAGGACTGGAGGTGGTCTGATTGGGGGGCTAAGACTGAAATGGGGTTATGGGGGGGCTAAGAATGAAGATAGGGCGATGGAAGGGTTAGGCCTGGAAGTGGGCTGTTGGGGGGCTTAGGACCGATAATGGGCTAGGGGGGGGCTAGAACTGGTAATGGACTGGGGGGGGTGCTATGACTGGAAATGGGCCGAGTAGAAGGGGGAGCTTGAACTGCAAATAGCTGATGGGGACAGGGTCTTGGAATGGTAATGGGCTGAGTGGAAGGGGGCTTGGAATGGAAATGGGCTGATGGGGAGGGGGGCTTGGAAAGGAAATGGGCTGTGAGGGGAGGGAGCTAGGACTGGAAATGGGCTGATGATGCGGGGACTAGAAGGGAGCAGATGCTGGGTGGGGCAGGAGCTAGAAGGGAGTTGATGTTGGGGGACGATTAGAATGGGATGGGGCTGGGAGAGTGAAATGGAGAGGGGAAATATATTTTGTGTGGGAGGGAAGAAAAATCTACAATTGGCCGGGTATTGGGAGAGTAAGTGGGGATTGAGGATGGAGGGGTAAAATTTGAGTGGATGAAATAGGAATGAGGAAAGAGCAAAAGGAGAATGATTAGTATGTTAAAGCAGATGTAGAGAGAATGGAAAAAAACTAGGAAAGAAGAAAGGACAAATGGACAGCAGACGATGGAGAGTTAGCAGAAGACACAAAGAAACCAGAAGAAAGTGAATGGAACAATTGCAACTGAAAAAAAAATGCACAAAAGGTAGAAAAATATCTCTTTATTTTGAATTTATTAACTGAAATATGTCAGCTCTTGGAAATGTGCATCTTTAACGTCTGCACTTTATTTAATACAAGAGGAAATCAATGTATAGTTTTATTTCTACAGTGTTGTACATTCTAAGTTTGGCTTTTGGGGTTCCCAGTTTAATTGTCTTCCTGTTTCTAAATTGTGATTCCTTGTTTGGTGATGGTGTATGTTCTGCATGTGTAACTGAGCTGAGGTATTCTGTTTATGTAATTCCTATTTGACATTGCCACATGTTCTCTTTCCCGAGTAGGTCATGTATTGTTATTCTCTGAAATGTGTTGATTTAATATTTGCAGTGTTGCCTTTTGATAGTTAGGGTATGGTGCTTTGTGAGTCCTGGTAGTGCTGTTAGGACACAGCAGGTTTGCTATGGGTTCTAAATGAGCAGTGTTTCTAGTAGTTCCTAATGTGCCTGGCGGTTGGCACTGGTTTATAGTAATGTAGAAATCTTTTAGTCTTTCTTTATCCATACACTCATTAAGAGGCATGTTTACTAAAAGTTAGTGTATGGTAACATTATGCAAATATTTATGCAAATGATGCCCTTATGCAAATGAGGCCTGCGTCTTGTGCGGCCCCCGGGTTACTCTACAAGTCCTCATTTGGCCCTCAAAGCAATTTGAGTTTGAGACCCCTGTTCTAGGGGGTATCCTTCCAGGACTGGTGCAGCCTTACCAGACTGGCTTTATTGAGGGCCAGCATACAGGTGATAACATCAGATGAGCAATCCAGGCGATCTGAACAGTTAAAAAAAGGAAAGCAGGATATGTTGTTCCTCGCCATTGATGCTGAGAAGGCGTTTGACAGGGTGGAATGGAGCTTTCTGTTTGTGATGTTGAGGAATGTTGGGATAGGACCTGGGTTGATGGCATGGATAAATGCATTATATGCGAGCCCAGAAGCTACCATAAAAATTAACGCCCATTATTCAGAGGTTTTTTTCGCTTGGGGAGGGGAATGAGACAGGTGTGCCCCTTATCACCTCTTTTATTTGCCTTGGTTATGGAACCTTTGGCTGAGAGGATAAGTAGTAATCTTGATGCGACGGGGCTATGGATAGGCCAGGATGAACATAAGCTGGCTCTATTTGCTGATGATATTTTGCTGTTTGTGACTCGCCCATTGTTGGCTCTGCTGGTGTTTCTTCATGAGTTAAAGCAATTTGGGATGGTATCGGGATTTAAAATTAACTGGGTGAATGGCGCTGAGTATTAACCTGTTGGATGCCTTGGCCAAACAGCTACAGGAGAGCTATCCATTTCGTTGGGCTACACGGTCAGTTAAATATTTGGGAGTGCAACTCACTTGGGATCCTGAGAGACTATACGGGGCAAACTATCCAAAATTAATAGCGCAGATAGAAAGAGATTTAGAAAAATGGAATAGAGAAGAACTGTCCTGGCTTGGCCGTATAGTGGCTATCAAGATGATGATCTTACCTTGTTTGCTTTATTTTTTTCAGGTTCTCCCACTTCGGATACCGCGTGTGGTGCTTCAACGCCTTCAAAGGAAACTGTTATTTGTGTGGCAACATAGGCCACCATGGATAGCACGGAGAGTTTTGTATGCATCAAGGCACAAGGGGGGGCTAGGGATGCCGGACATAGCAGACTATTATTTAGCAGCTCAAATGAGACAGGGTATGGCATGGCTAGAACAGGGGAAAGATAAGCGTTTTTGGTCCATGGAACAATATTGGGTAAGGGATTATAGGCTTCATCATCTCCCATGGGTGGCGAAAGGTACGTTGCAAGGGGAGTGGACTGAGAATCCTTATATCCACCACCTGTGCGGAGAATGGAGGAGGAGATGGAGGAGAGTGGATCCATCCAAATGGTCTCGATGCTAGCCCCAATAGGAGCAACTCGGGATTTTTGTCCAGGAAGGGAGGGTATTTTTAAGCGTTGGGCCAATCAGGGCTTGGATACTTTTGAGAAATTATTAGAGTTGGGGGTAAATAAAATCCTTTGAAAAGCTGAAGGAGGAGTATGAGTTGGGAACGTGGGATTATTTTGCTTATATGCAGGTGGTTTCTTTTTTGAAGCAAAAGAAATACCGGGAGAGGATTGAGGAAGGGTTTAATGAACTTGAAGCCTTATGGCTGGGGCATCATCAATCTAGAGGGTTGATTTGCCTGCTATATGCCAGCCTGCATGGCTCGAGGGGGGGGGGGATAGAAATTTGGCTACATGAAGGAATGGGAAAAGGATTTAGGGGTTTATTGGGAAGAGGGTGAATGGCAGTCCATATGTACGGGGGCTGCAAATTCAGCATTATGTGTAACAATAAAGGAGAATGCCTATAAATTGCTGATGACATGGTATTATACCCCTGTGAGGCTCCAGCAGATGTTCCCAGCAGCCTCGGATCACTGTTAGTGAGGCTGTGGGGCTAAAGGTACTTTCCTACATATGTGGTGGGAGTGCCCAGCTATTGGGGCTTACTGGAAACAAATCAGAGGACAGATACAGACCATCTTTGGGGTGGTGCTGGATGTATGCCTCATGTTCTTCCTACTGTGGGTTTGGCCAGCAGAATTACAACACAGGTGGTGTAGACTGATACGGGCATGTATTATAGCAGCTCGTTGTGAGATTGCTTGGAAATAGAAGCAGACATGACCCCCGGAGTTGGAGCACTGGATATACTGACTCTGAAAAGTGACCCTCATGGAACGCTTGACAGCGCTTCATAGAAATAAGGGGGGAACTTTTGATCAACAATGGAAATCCTTATTGAACTATATACGGACACATTGAACCCTGTTGGGGTAGGGAGGGGGGGAGAGGGGAGGGCGGGATCAGGGTATTTGTATAGAAGATTATTTGGATGCTGTGACCCCTCTCAGAGGAAGGGCAGATTTGAGAGCTATGTTGGATGTAAAACTTGATTATAAAAATAAAATATAAAAAAAAATAAAATAAAAAAGGAGGCTGGTAGAACATGCTTCAAGGATCCGCACAAAAACTATGGCAGCCCCGCTTGTGCAATATGCCATTCAATGTGATCATGTTTTCTCTCAATTCTCATGGAGAATAATTGATTGAGTTCCCTCTTTCTAACAGGGAGCTGCTTCATTCTGAGCCAACCATCTATTTGGATTCTCCTTCTCTAAGAAGCAGTGTCGTGAAAAGGCCAAGGTTCTTTGTCTTGTCGATGTCTAGAAGGTGCTTCTCTGGTACTTGAAGGTTATAAATTCTTTTTGTAAGTCTGACCATCTTTTTAAACTGTTTGCTAGCCTGCGCAAGGGTGACACAGTGGCTAAGTTGATTTTGGGGTGCTGAATTAAGGAAGCCATTGCCTCAGAGTATCTGTTGCGGAACCGGCCGGTTCTGGAGGGTTTGCGCATCCATTCCATCCGAGTGCAAGAGTCGTCGTGGGTGAAAAAGAGCTCTGTAGCCCCTGCAGACACTTGTCAGGTGGCAACATGGGCATCACTTTCCACTTTTATCAAACATTACCGCTTGGATGTCCAGATGCGAGCAGACACGGTGTTTGACTCCAAAGGGTTGTTTCAAGCTGCTGTGTCGTCTTCCTGCTCAGTGGCGCGATTGCTTTGGTACGTCCCACTTGTCTGGATTTGTCTAGCAGGATGATATGGAAAGTGACATTTTAGTTAACAGTTAATGTCCTTTCCTTGAGTCCTATTAGACCAGTCCAGGGCCCAACCCTAAAACTGTATTTGCTCTGTTCTTCTGCTGTGGTACCCTTGGGTCTGCTGTGATTTTTATACTTGGCTGTGCAAGTTCATCTTCTACTGACAGCTTTCTGTTTATGCTTTCCTTTACATAGTATTCTACTTTTGATTACTCATTGTTGCCCACGATTGAGATTGTGTGAAGCTTGCCATGTTTCTCCCATATGCTTTGGGATGAATACTGAAGAGACCTCTAGCTGAGGTGGATAGAGGCATGGGAATGATGTCATTGAAACCTGGGCTTTTCATTCGTTCTTTGTCTTCATTAATTTTCTGGTAGGGAAACACAACCCACTTGTCTGGACTGATCTAGCAGAACTCAAGGGAAGGACATTAATTGTCTGGACTGATCTAGCAGAACTCAAGGGAAGGACATTAACTGGTAAGTAAAATGTCACCTTTCAAATCATTCTGTGGTTTACATAATTAACACTCAGAATAACTAAGCATTAAACCACATAAATCAACAAACTGAGACCGAGATTGACAGTCGGATATAACAAATTAAGCAGGTAACATGGAGAATGCTTCCATAAACATTGAAAATGCTTAATATCATGCTTTAACCATATTGTTAAAGGCAAACTTTTTCAAAGGCCCTGTGATTGAAATAGATATTTGAAACATGCTTGGAATTCATAGACACAGAGCACCATGGTTCAAATGGAGCATCTTTCAATTGCATGACCATTTGGCCATGGGAGGAAGGGAGAGAACAGGTGTCCATGTAATGCATGCCTAGAACCAGAGCAGCTGCTCCAGCCAGACTAGCTTTTAGAGGTACTGGTCAAAGGAAGAAAAAGCAGAACATAACAAGGATGGGACTTGGGGCCTGGAGATTTTGGGGGGGGGGGGGGGGGGGGGAGAGAATCAGAACAGAAAATGGACAGGTCATGGTCCGACCAGCTTGGTGATAGGGGGGGAGAGCAGAGCAGAGCAGAAGAATGTGATTTGGGGATTAGGGGGTGGGTAGAGCTGAAGAAAGATGGGACAGGGTGGGGAACAGAGCGAACTAGGAAGGACAGAATAAAAGAAAGATGGACTTGAGGACTGAGGAGGGACCAAGGGTAAGTGCATGAGACTTGGGACTACGGGAGGGTGGGGGGGACAGAGCATGTTATGGGAGCTGGAGGGAAGTGAAACAGAAAGATGGAACTTGGGGCTGGGGAGGACAGAGTGGAAGATTGGATTTGGGGATTGGGATGGGAAGACAGTGCAAAGAATTGGGCTCAAAAGAAAAGGAACTTGGTAATCAAATAGGGGAAGCAGAGCAGGGAATTGTGGATAGGAAACTGAGTGGGAATTTTCAGGAGACGATGAGGACCTGGCAATTGGTAGGTATAGATGGGTGTGTGTTTAGATGATCTGGGACTACAAGTGAGGGTGTGAAATGTGGGTATGAGAAAGGAGATGACGAGAATGGTAGAGACATGGTACCCTGGAGAGAGGATGAGAGGCAGTGAAAAGGGAAGAGTGCTGTGGAGGTGGTATTTATTTATTTATTTACATTCTCTTATATACCGCGCTATTCTGCATCAGTGCGGTTTACATTGAACAAACTGAAATTACATTGAACAGGGCATTATAACTTGGAGATAACTATTTTACAGGGAACATGGGCTATGGCGGGTTAAGTGGTTTGCCCAAGACCACAAGGAGCACCTGTGGGACTAGAAACCCCAGTCCTTCCGGCCCAAGGTTGCTGTCCTCTAGTGGGATTTGAACCCCCGACCTTCCGGCCTGAAGTACCTTGCCCCAACCACTAGGCCACTCCTCCACATGAGAGAGGAATGAGGATGGGTTTCTGAAGGGGATGAATGAAGATGGAAATAGGGCTGAAAAGATGGTGAAAGGGCGATAGGAAGCTGAATAGAGGATAGGAGACAGAAGAATGGCAAGGGAAGGAATGAATGACAGGTATAGCGCTGGAGATGGCATGGGGATGAAAGACAGTGGAGGGTAGATGAGGACTGAGGGTGGCTATAAAGCATGGAAATGGGGGACTAGGGAGTTGGCAAAAGAGAAGGTATATTTGAGAATGAAATCACAAGGGACAGAGGAGACGAAGAAAGTACTGAAGAGGGAGTAAGGAGGAGGCGGGAAAAATTTGTAGGTAGATGAGAGGTGAAAATGAGGCCAAAGACTGAAGGGTGAGAGAAAGGGAGAATGACAGGTAAATTGGATATGAGTGGATACTGAGGCAGAGAAGAGAACAATTTTTAAAAAGTGCCATAAGAAATATCGGTGCCAGACAGATGCAGAGAAGGAAAGGAAGAAGACAAGAAATAGACAAGAAAATGTTGTTCGCACAGGGCCCGCACTTCAGGGGGCCCTGCACATGCTGTTTGGCTCCCGTTAAGGCTGGCTTCAGAGGGAGCCGGGTAGGCCCCGGCTCATCTGTGTACAGCTGCCAAAGTGAAGAACACCATTTTTATTCACTCCGGTAGCTGTGTTCTAATGTAGGCCACTGGCACATCAGAGGTTAAAGGGCATTTCCTGTTTCCTATCACTTGGCACGCCAGCAGCCTACATTGGAACACAGCCGCTGAAGTGAAGAAAAACAGCGCTCTTCACTTCAGCAGCTGTACAGAGGTGAGCCCGGGCTTGCCCAGTTCCTCTGAAGTCAATCAGACAGGCGCGGGGCTCTTTGGAGAGGGGGGGGGGGCTAGGACTGGAACTGGGCTGATGGGGTGGGGCTTGGATTAGAAATGAGCTGATGGGGGGGCTTGAACTGGAAGCGGGACTGATGGGGGGAGGCTGGGACTGGGGCTGATGGGAGAATGGGACTAGAAAGAAGAGGATGCTAGGTGGGGCTGAACCTAGAAGGGAGCTGATGTTGGGGGAGGACTAGAAGGGGACGGGGCTGGGGGAGTGAGGATGGAGAGGGGAAAAGATATTTTGAGTGGGAGGAAGAAAAATCTACAATTGGCCGGGTATTGGGAGAGTAAGTGGGGATTGAGGATGGAAGGGTGAAATTTGAGTGGATGAAAAAGGAATAAAGAAAGAAATGGAGGAAAGACCAAAGGGTAAAGATCAGTATGTTAAAGCAGATGTAGAGAGAATGGGAAAAAAAACTAGAAGAAAGAAGAATGGACAAATGGACAGCAGATAATGCAGAGTTAGAAGACACAAAGAAACCAGAAGAAAGTAACTGGAGCAATTGCAACTGAAAAATACAATGCCCAAACAATAAAAGGTAAAAAAAAAATTGTTTTGTTTTTTTAAAATTTATTAGCTGGAATATGTCTGCTCTGGGAAACGTGCATCATTAACATCTTTGCGTTTTGTTTAGTACAAGAGGAAATTAATTTATAGTTTTATTTCTCCGGTGTTGTACATTCCACGTTTCTTTTGTGGTTCACAGTTTAATTATTGTCTTCCTATTTCTAAATTGCAATTCCTTGTTCTTTGTTTGGTGATGGTCTAGGTTTTGCATGTGTAACCGAGGTGAGGTATTCTTTTCCTGTGACAGTGCCACTTGTTCTCTTTCCCCAGTAGGTCATGTATTGTTATTCTCTGAGATGTGTTGGTTTAATATTTGCAGTGTTGCCTTTTGATAGGTAGGGTTTGGTGCTTTGTGAGTCCTGGTAGTGCTGTTATGATATGGCAGGTTTGCTATGGGTTCTAAATGAGCAGTGTTTGTAGTAGTTCCTAATGTGCCTGGCAGTTGGCACTGGAGAATAGTAATGTAGAAATCTGGTAGTCTTTCTTTATCCATACACTCATTAAGAGGCATGTTTACTAAAAGTTAGCGGACATTAACATAATACAAATATTTATTCAAATGAGGCTCTGCAATGAGTCTCCGCACATGGCCCTGCATCCTCCTTGGGCCACCCCTAAGACAGACACAAGAAAAGTGGCAAAGAGAGAGAATGACAGAGACTGGGACCAACCCAATCAAAAAATTAAATGCTCAGACAAAAAGGTAGAAGAAAAGAAAGTTTATTTTCAATTTTCATTGATTGGAATGTGTCAGCTTTGGGAAATGTGCATCTCTCCTTTCTGCATTTTCTAAAAACCCAGGAGGAACTGCATTTGTTTCTCTTTTTCCAGTATTGCACTGCTCAGAGAGCCTAGCTTTTTGGGGTTTCTATTTCAGTTCTTGTTTGCATATTTCTAACTTGTGGTTTCTTATTCTATATTAGTTGAGGTTCTGTGTGTATGTCCGAGGTAAGGGTTTCACTAGCATGTAAGGATCTGTAGCTGCCCTGTTTCTTCTGTTTCCCACTAGGACCTGGTGTAATATTTGCAGTGTTTCCTTTTTATAAGTAGGTTATTACACTTTGAGACCTAGGAGTTCGTACTGTTTTGGTATGATAATCAGCTAAGTAAGCTCCGAGTGTCTTTTTACAGGGTACTTCACAAAGTATCTGACAGTGGATCACAAGTGTATTTCTGAAATGAATACAGTACTACTGTTTTAATATTTATATATTTCTGAATGGTGAGTTGCAATGGAAAGTGTCCTAGCTCCATTGCTGGGAGAATATGAAAAATATGTTTCAGAACAGGTGGGTGTAGGGTTTGTATTGAGATTCTGTTCCATTCTATACAGTGCCTGTGATGGGGTGCAAACAGGGCAATTGCCCTGGGTCCCCATGGTATAAGGAGCACAGGCCTGCTAATAGCAGTCTTTGGGGCCCCCTTCCAAATTTATGCCTTGGGCCCAGCATGTTTAACACCAGCTTTGTTATTATATAGAACTCCAGACTTCACTCTGTTAGTAAAATTCATTGAATGGTAGTTTTACAGAATGACTACTTTTGGAACCTTTTGTATTTTTATAGATAATTTTAAATGTGGGGAGGTGAAACTTGTGATGTGCAGATGTACTACTTTGGTTTGCCCCTATACTGGTTTACCAGAGGCAGGTCTTGTCAGACAAATCTGATTGATTTCTTTGAGTGGGTGACCAGGGAGTTGGACCGAGGGAGAGCCCTAGATGTGGTGTATTTAGATTTCAGTAAAGCCTTTGACACTGTTCCTCACAGGCAACTTATAAACAAACTGAGCACCCTTCTGCTTGTGTTAGAAACTGGTTGGGTGGGAGGCGACAAAGGGTACAGGTAAATGGAGCTCACTCTGAGGATAAGGAGGTTACCAGTGGTGTGCCCCAGGGATCTGTCCTTGGTCTGATTCTGTTTAACATCTTTGTTAGTGATATAGCAGAAGGGCTGTCGGGTAAGGTTTGCCTCTTTGCGGATGATACCAAAATCTGCAATAGAGTAGACACCCAGAAAGGAGTTGATAACATGAGGAGGGATCTAGCTAAGCTTGAAGAATGGTCTAGAATTTGGCAGCTGAAATGTAATACTAAAAAATGCAGGGTCATGTATTTTTGCTGCAGAAATCTAAAGGAGCGGTACAGTGTAGGGGTGTCCACAAAAGAGCAGAGCCTGGTTGTAATTGTGTCTGATGATCTTAAAGTAGCTAATCAGGTAGAAAAGGCGATTGTGAAAGCCAGAAGGATGCTCGGGTGTATAGGGAGAGGAATGGCCAGCAGAAGAAAGGAGGTGATGATGCCTCTGTATAAGTCTCTGATGCAACCTCATTTGGAGTACTGTGCATAATTCTGGAGACAACGCCTTCAAAAGGATATAAGCAACTTGGAGTCGGTGCAGAGGGTGGCTACTAAATGGTTAGTGGTCTTTGTTATGTAGCATATAAGGACAGACTTAAAGATATTAATATGTATGCTTTAGAGGAAAGGCGGGATAGAGGTGATATAATAGACATTTAAAAAACGCTGTGGCATAAATGCACAGGAGGAGAGCCTCTTTCAATTGAAGGCAAGCTCTATTATGAGGGGACATAGCATGAGAGTGAAAGGGGATAGACTCAGGAGTAAAATGCGGAAATATTTCTTTACGGAAAGAGTGGTAGATGTGTAGAATAGTCTCCCTGTGGAGGTGGTGGAGACGAGGATAGTATCTGAATTCAAAAAATCATGGGACAAACACAGAGGATCTCTAAAGGTAAAGGGGGCCTATTGTAGTTGATATGGAAGGGCAGACTAGACAGAAACATAACAGCGGAAAAAGACCACGTGGCCTATGTTTCTTTTGCCTCCCCTAGAGATGCTTCTGTTGTTTTCTCATTGCCTTTTTAGCTACTTTTCTAAAAACATAATAGCCTTTTTTCCTCTTATTTTCTTTCCTAGCAAAGATGTCTGTTTTCCTTACAGTTTTTTTTAAATAACTTTTTTTTATTTAAATGTAAATATAATTGGTACTTGTCTAGTTTTGTTTGTATTTCAAAAAACTGGACGAAAAAGAAATGTTTTTTTGGGATCAGTGATGAGCACAAAAATGTATGACAGCACTGCAGCCTAGTGTTGTGCTAACTCTTCTATCTAATGGTCCTAAATTATCCCTTTTCTGGAAAAATTCTAAGGGGCATGTTTACTAAATCACATTAGCTGCTAATGCAGTGATAGTATGGGAAAGGTGTGTCACGGTAACAGTTAACAAAAGCCAAATGTGCAGAAAATCGCATTGCTTTCTGCAGACTGCACGTTAGCAGTGCCAGTGGGCAGGGCACAGGTATACCTGCAATGTATGGATACCACAAGTGTTGACAGTGTGCGGTAACTGCACCTTTTGCAGATATCATGGGTGGCATTAATTTCATCCGCAATGCTGCTGCTCCACGTCCTCTGCTTTTCCCATGTGTCGTCAGCCGGGGAAATATTGTGCACACCCCCCAACAGATAATGTGTGGTTGTTGCAGCTAACGTGGCGCTATTTGCACTAATGTGCCGCATTAGCTGTGACAGCCTAATGCAGCTTAGTAAACATGCCCTTAAGTGTAAAAAGCCAAGAAAGCATAGTTACTTACCTGTAACAGGTGATCTCTGGGAACAGCAGGAATAAGTCTTCACATATGGGTACGTCGGTACCGACGGAGCCTGCGCGGGAACGCTCCCCAGCGTCCAATCAGAAAGCTTTTGGGAGCATCCCTCAGCGCCTGCGTGCTGCCTTCCCGCCTTTCCAACTGTCTCTCCTCAGTTGAGTTTTATAGCTGAGACGAAAGAGGAAAGGAAGAGAGATAGAGAGATACAACTCCTAGGGGAGGTGGGTGGGTTGTGAAGACTTATTCCTGCTGTTCCCAGAGATCACCTGTTACAGGTAAGTAACTGTGCTATCTCCAGGAACAAGCAGGAATGAGTCTTCACATATGGGGACTCCCAAGCTAAGATGCCTGGAGCCCTAGCATGTTGGTGATTGAAACATGCTCCACCTCATATGCCCAGGCATCCCGAGGATGGAGGGCAGGAGTTGAAGAAGAGAGGAGCTGTAGGAGACAGCTGACTTAAAATAGGACTACAGACAAGGAGTCCCTGTATATATGATAAGCATCATGAAATGTATTGAAATGAACAATCACCATATGGACCTCACCTACTGGATTGCAGGAAGTGGAGAGGCTGATGGAATCTACTGGGGATCCAGTAGAGGAATCTTCAAGATGACCTCACAGAAGTGAGTTGAAGGTCAAAATCTGGAACTGACAGGTGACCCCAGGATTCAACTGGGGAAGAACAAAAACGGTAGGTCTTTAGTAGAAAGCTTTATGGAAAAAGCTGAAAACTCTTTTGGCTACAGAGTTAATTATAGTTAGGAGCAAAAGAGGAAGACTGACCGATTTGGACAGAATTGGCTTAGTCCTTGAGGGAAGAAGGGGTATGGAGAAAAACCCCATAATCCCAAGGAAGGACAGATGTCTGAGGAGTTGGAAACCTCAGAGCTACTGAAGATCCCCCATGTCTGTCCTAACTGACGAGAGGTAGGAAGATAAAGGAATAGGGAGCTTCAGGGATACCTGAACCTAAGGTTATGGTAAAAGCTGTCAGTACCACAGCAGTGGTTGTGTGCATAAAACCGAAACATACTGTGAAATAGTATGAACATGTGAAAACCCACTGTCTGGAACAGAGAGGAAGGAAAAATCACCTTTATGAGCACAGACAGTTAGAGAGATAAGTATGTGAATACATATCTACCTAAAAGAAGTATCTCGACAGATAAACACATATGTATATATATATATATGTGTGTGTGTGTAGATTTGTTTATGGCAAGATCCAGGGGGTATAGTCTATGCACACATGGCTGACAGACATATGCATCTAAAGAAAGCATATAGACATATGAACCTATATGAATATATATATATAGGTCTAAAGAGAAATGCCTGCAATTAAGCAGAAAGAGATGTCTACAGGAATCGTCACATGGAAGATGTGAAGAGGAATGATTCATCTCATAACAAGAAGGTGGAACCTACTTGAGAAGATATAGAGAATCCATTCCCTCTGGTTAAGATGGAGTAGAATGCTACCCAGTAAAATAACCAGGCTAGTTGCGAGAAAACAGAGGATAATATTAGTCTGTAAACAGCAAGTCCTGAGTCCAGTAGAACTCTAACATGGTGAAGGGACAGAATACGCATAGGAAGAGACACCAGGTAGACCCACTTGAGGACAAAGAGGTGGGGTATCATGCGTTATTTAGTTAAATAGGTGCTGTCCATGAAGGATAAGGACACCATGAGGACAAGCTGCAAGGAAAAAGAGCATATTTCCTGTAGGAATTTGGTAACTCTTTAGACTGTCACGTAGCAAAGGCTTATATCCCTTATTAAAAGGAAATAGAAGGGTGTAAAGAACCCTCACAGTCATGGGAGGTGACTGAGGAAGCCTTTTTCAACCATATAGGATAGTCATTAGAGAAAAAACCCTCATGCTCTCTAGCAAGGGCCCATAGTGGAAAGCTTCTCTGTAGGATTGCAGAGAGCATTATGCAGGAGAGTTGGGAAAGAAAACTGGCTGTTGGAGACAACCAGCCGCCAGCTCAACTATGCTGCCAACTCCAAGGATTTGGAGATGGCAGAAAAGAAGTTATAAGGATTATCCAAGATAGATGAGCACTATCTTGGAAGCACTACTAAGGTTAGACAAAAAGTAGTGGAAGACAATACTGGAACTTATAGAAAAGTACCAGTAGACCAATCAATGAAGCTCCTGCATGGGCAGCTGCTGAATGGCAGAGCAGAAAGATCTTTCTGTTTTTAACAGAGAGAACAGACAGAACAAGAGGAGAATATCCTGTCCCTGTCTGACAAGCTGCCCAGATCAGGAAAAAAGGGGTTTACTCAAGAGAAAGAACTCTACACTGGAATGGAAAGGAAGACTGGAAAGGCTAAGAAATCCTTCCATTGGTATGATACCACTCTTACAGGGGAACCCTGGAAAGAAGGTAAAGAAAAAATAGGAGCTGAGGTGAGACTTGCCATATGGTAAGTCTGTAGAAGGAAAAAATTCATGGTGGTACAGAAAAACTATCATGAGATAGTTGGCAAACCTCTCTTCAGTGTAGGAAGAGGAGGAAAATCCTGTGACCCATAGACATGAATATCCTGACAGCTCAGCATACCTAAAAACAAGTGGATGTCCTGGAAACAGGAATCCAAGTGTAGAGGTTTAAATGAAAAAAACAGTGAAAAAACTTCTAATGAGAAGAAGTGAACTGTATGTTATAACAGATTAATTGGAACCCTATAGAGGGTTAATTTTCCTGGCTTGAGTTTGGATTCTTCAGACCAGGGCGAGGTTTCCCCTGTTTGGGAACATCGGCATGATGGGCAGGAGAAGAATAAAACCTTCTTCTTTTAGGAAAAGGAGGTTTGGTAGGGCATTTCTTACCTGCTGGGGAAGGAGAAGGTTTAGGATGGCCCTCAAAAGCAGGGAAGGCAGTGGAGCAATGAGCAACCTGACGCAAAGACTCCTTGTTGAAGAGATTTTCTCCAGTACAAGGAGTGTTAGCCAGTCTTTATTGTGCCCATCTGCTCAAGTCTGAAGCTTGGAGCCAGGCTCTACGTCGTGCTCCTATGGCTATAGCAGAGGTTCTGCTAACAGACTCAAAGGAGTCTAGGGAAGCACGAGAAAGAAACCTAGAGATATTCTGGCTATGACTAAGAAGCAAGGAAGTCTGCAGCCTTGGACTCTGAAAGAAAAGGAGTCAAAAGAGAGAATTTCTCTGTGACCTCCTGAAGGGATAGATTCATATAAGAAATATATGAGAGAATCCTTGTTGCCAGCATAGATGTTTGGAAGGTTTGACGTCCAAAGGCATCTAGTGTTCTAGATGCACGACCTGGCGGGAAAGAAGAATGCTTCTTCTTGCTTTTTACCTTCCTCATTGCTGATTCCACTACAATGGAATGATGGGGAAGTTGAGTCTTTTGAAACCCTGGAGAGGGGGGCACCTGATACAGAAGAGCAGTTGCTGTAGAAGGTGAGGAAGCCCTTAAAGGTGTTTCCCATATTTTCAGAAGAAGATCCTGTAAAGAATGATGTAAAGGAAGCATTATATTTTCTTTTTCCCCAGAAAAGCCTTGTGTAGGATCATAGCCAGGGATAGGAATAGCCAGGAATGTTGCCATGTCAAGGAGAAATTTCTGAAAAGAAGGATCTCCAATGGGAACAATCCCTGGACAGGCTAAACTCGAAGAACTAGTCTGGGCACCAGAGGATGTACTTGTCCGGTGCAAAACAGGATCTCTAATGAATGGATACTGGGACTGGTGGGTATGACCTGAAACTGTCAGTACTGTATCGTCCATGCTAGGTATCGACTCCAAACTAGGTATAGAAAGGAGCGATCCTGGTGAAAAAAGCATGGATGGAGCTGGTCCCGATGTTACTGCAGGTACCAGCATCAACACCGATACCGGTAGCTGAGCCAGAATCGGAGGCGATACCGACATCGAAACAGTCATCGGAGGCTGCTCAAACGGTACCGAGGAAACTCGAAAGTCTCGATGAATATTCTCGGTACCGCGCATCTGGAATTGGTGCATGTCGGTTCCGAGACGCGTCGGTACCCAGTCTTCCAGACTAGATATCGATTCTAGACTCGGCATCGAAGGAAGCGAATCTATCGATGCATGTCTAGATGGTACCGACGTCAGGGGTCGTATCGACGGAGCTGCCGATACTGGAAAGTCAATCTGGGTATCGATCGGTCCCAAAGGCACCGAGTACACCAGATGACGATCCCTGGTGAGGAGTGGATCGCTCAACACCAGTGCCGATGCCGGGGTATCGGTACCGCTCGAAGCGGATGCCACCCCTGAGCATGGCTCAGGTATGTTCTGTGAGGGGTGAGCCCCAGGAACAACCTGAAACCCCTGAAAGGCTTTGGAGACCGAAGACTCCCGCCGGGGTTGTGAAGCCAATGAGGTCTTGAGGGCAAGGCCGGAGCCGTCATCATGCTTGGCATGAGACCTACCACCCAAGGATTGGCTAGTCTTAACAGACTGTTTGTGGGTTACCTGATCCTGTAAAGAAGAAATGGTCGGTGCCCTTACACTGGAAGGGAAAACTGCATCGAGGGAAACTTGAAATGGAGAATTTCTTCTCATAAAATTGTAGCCTAGTGGCTCTGGAGGAAAGGGGTCAGGACCCAAACAGGTTAGATACCAGTTATTGGAGTCTAAAAAGAAAATTGTATTTCTACAGTTAAGGCACTTCTTAGGAGAAGAAGGCTCCATAATGGAGAGGCCTTACAGGCCCAAAAATTTAAGACAGAAACAGAGGGAAAAAAACTCCCTGAGTTTTAGGAAAAAGAAAAGAAAAAACCACCGGCGGTACCGGTGGAGTCGGGGAAACAGCCGCGACCACAAGAAAACAAAAAGTAAAAGATTTAAAGAAAAAAATTTTCTGCGGTGACAGGAAGACGTCCTGCCGGTTCCGCGGAAAAACGAAAACTGAGGAGAGACAGTTGGAAAGGCGGGAAGGCAGCACGCAGGCGCTGAGGGATGCTCCCAAAAGCTTTCTGATTGGACGCTGGGGAGCGTTCCCGCGCAGGCTCCGTCGGTACCGACGTACCCATATGTGAAGACTCATTCCTGCTTGTTCCTGGAGATATAAACTCACTGTTCCACTATGTCTATAATCCATAAAAGGCCCTGGCTTTGTGTCAGCTACTTAAAATGTTTAGCCAGGATACTAACCATGAGAATACATGACTACAAATTTTAAAAGCATAGTAAACTATAAAAGGTAATTAGATTATATTCTGGGATAAAGAGCTTCCATTTACTTTCTTTTTTTGCAGCAGTAGCTTTTAGAGTGAAATTTGATATTATCCTTGTTCTTACAACTTGTAACTGCTTGCTTGGCCGACTCCTGATTGTCCAAATGGTTTTCTCAATCCTGTGGCCATGACAGAAATCTTTTGGAAATAGTGACCAATGGCATTCCAGGAACCTACTGCGAGTGCTTGTTTATACTGTGATGAAGCAGACGCCAGTAAACCCATGGAGGTAGAAGAAAGCACAGTTACTTACCTGTAGCAGGTGATCTCTGGGAACAGCAGGACTAAGTCTTCACATATGGGTACGTCGGTACCGACGGAGCCTGCGTGGGAACGCTCCCCAGTTTCCCAAAAAGGAAAGCTTTTGGGAGCATCCCACAGCACCTGCGCGCTGCCTTCCCGCCTTTCCTAACCATCTCTCCTCAGTTCGAGTTTAAAGCTGAGACAATAGAGAGAGAGAGGAAAGGAAAGATAGAAAAAAGGGATACAACTCCTAGGGGAGGTGGGAGGGTTGTGAAGACTTATTCCTGCTGTTCCCAGAGATCACCTGTTGCAGGTAAGTAACTGTGCTATCTCCAGGAACAAGCAGGAATGAGTCTTCACATATGGGGACTCCCTAGCTAAGATGCCTGGGAGATCCCCAAGGATATGAGACCCTGGGTATGGGTCTACCTCCTCCTATGGATCTCAGGCATCCATCCAGGGAAGGAGGGTAGGAGTTGTTTAAGAATGGAACAGGTGTTTGAGTACAGCCTGACCAAACAAGGCATCCCGGCGGGAGTCCTTGTCCAAGCAGTAATGGGCTGTGAAGGTATGAACCGAGGCCCAGGTGGCTGCTCGACAGATCTGGTCGATGGACACAGAATTGAGATGAGCCATAGAGGTGGCCATGGCCCTCACATTATGAGCTGTGAAATGGCTCTCCAGAGAAAGGTTCTTAGTCTGATAGGCGAAAGAAATACACTGAGCAATCCAATTGGACAGTGTTCTCTTGGAGATTGGAAGTCCTAAATGAGAAGGATCAAAAGCAACAAAAAGCTGGGAAGACTTTCTGTGTTGTTGTGTCCTTTGTAAGTAAAAAGCAAGAGCTCTTTTACAATCCAGAGTATGAAGATTTTTCTCTGCATTGGATGCATGAGGAGCTGGAAAAAAGACAGGTAAATACACCTCTTGATTAAGATGAAAAGGTGAAACCACTTTAGGCATAAAGTGTGGATTTGTCCTAAGGACTACCTTATCATGATGGAACCTTGTATAAGGTGGATTAGCCACTAATGCCTGCAGTTCACTGATGCGGCGAGCTGAAGTGACTGCAATGAGGAAAATAACCTTCCAGGAAAGAAATTTCAAGGAGGTAGTGGCTAAGGGTTCAAAAGGTGGCTTCATAAGCTGACCAAGAACCAAATTTAAGTCCCATGCCACCGGAGGAGGCCTAATGGGAGGTTTAGTTAAAGTTAGGCCTCTCATGAATCTTGCAATGAGAGGATGAGAGGAAATAGGTTGTCCATTGATGGGCTTAAGGGATGCTGCAATAGCACTCAAATGGACTCTTACTGAATTTGTCTTAAGGCCTGCATTGGAGAGATGCAGGAGATATTCCAATAGAGAATTCAAAGGTAGTGCTAGAGGGTCAAGACCCTTCTCAGCACACCAAATGGAAAACCTTTTCCATTTAAAAGCATAGGAACGTCTAGTAGAAGGTTTTCTGGAAGCATGGAGGATATCCTTCACTTGTTGAGAAAGATTCCAGTCTTGAAGGTCTAGGCCTTCAGTAACCAAGCTCTGAGGTGTAGGGACTTGGGGTTTGGGTGCCACAAAGTCCCTTCCTCCTGGGACAGAAGGTCTGGAGCAGCTCCCAAGTCCAGGGAGGGGGCTTGGGAGAGATGTAGAAGTAGAGGGTACCACACTTGGCGTGGCCAGCGTGGAGCTATGAGGATCATAGATCCTTGATCCCTCTGGAGTTTGAACAGAGTCTTGGGAATCAAGGGAATGGGTGGAAATGCATACAGGAAGCCCTGACCCCAATGAAGGAGGAAGGCATCCTTGGCCTGAACTCCCTGACACGGAATTCTGGAACAGAATCGGGGAAGTTTGGCATTCCACGGACTTGCAAAGAGGTCTATGTCTGGGGTTCCCCATTCTTGGAAGATTCTGAGTACCTGATCCATGTGCAGGGACCATTTGTGTGGAAGCAGAACTCGACTGAGTCTGTCTGCCCAAGAGTTTTGAAGTCCTGGGAGGTATAATGCCAGGAGATGGATTTGATGCTCTCTGGCAAAGGCCCACAATCTTAAAGCTTCGTTGCAAAGCGACAGAGAGCCAGTTCCTCCTTGTTTGTTTATGTAAAACATGGCTACCTGATTGTCCGTATGAATGAGGACTGTCTTGTAGCTGAGGAGGGTATGAAAGACCTTGAGAGCTAGAAAAACTGCTCGAAGCTCCAAGTGGTTGATATGAAGAGAGGCCTCCTGTGGGGACCAAGTGCCTTGAGTGGAGAGGTCCTGTAGATGGGCTCCCCAACCTGTTTGGGAGGCATCTGTTGTGAGGGTTTCTTGGGGCAACAACTGTTGGAAGGGGGACCCCAGCAACAAATTTTGGGTGGACATCCACCATTGGAGAGACCAAAAGAGACGTTTGGTGGTTGCTATTTGGTCTGAGAGAGCTTCTGAAGCTTGAGTCCACTGGGTGGACAAAGTCCATTGAGCTGCTCTCATGTGTAGGCGAGCATAGGGTACCACATGCACTGTGGAAGCCAAGTGGCCTAGCAGTTGTAGCATCTCCCGGGCAGTTAAGTGGTTCTTTGACTGAATTTGGGAGGCTAACTGCACCAGACGTTGGCAATGGGCCTGAGGAAGGTAGGCCCTTGCAGTAGTGGTATCCAACCAGGCCCCTATGAATTCTAGGGACTGAGTAGGGGTGAGCTGAGACTTTGGGAGGTTTACCACAAGTCCCAGATACTGCAGAATGCGCCTTGTGCGGTCCAGAGAAATCTGGGCCTCTGACTGAGATGGAGCTCGGATGAGCCAGTCGTCCAGGTATGGGAAGACAAATATTCCCAGAGTGCGTAGAAATGCAGCCACTACTGCCATGCATTTGGTGAACACTCTTGGAGCAGAGGCCAGACCGAAAGGAAGGACTCTGTATTGGTAATGTTTTCCTTGGAAAAGAAACCGTAGGAATCTTCTGTGAGAGGGATGGATGAGGACATGTGTGTACGCATCCTTGAGATCTAGAGAACAAAGCCAATCCTGACTTTGAAGGTATGGAAGGAGAGTGCCCAGAGAAAGCATCTTGAACTTCTCCTTGCATAGAAATTTGTTCAATTCTCTGAGATCTAAGATGGGTCTGTATCCCCCTGTCTTCTTTGGAATGAGAAAATAGGGGGAGTAGAACCCTAACCCTTGATGAAGAAGGGGAACTTCTTCTATTGCCCCTTGGGCAAGAAGGGCAGCTACCTCTTGACCTAGAAGGTCGAGAAGAGATGTGGGAGAATTGAAGTGTCTCACCATGGTGTGGGGAGGAAGGTCTGAGAAATGAAGTTTGTAGCCCTCTCTTATGATGGAGAGGGTCCACTGCTCTGATGTTATTTGCTCCCATCTGGGAGCAAAATGAGCCAACCTTCCTGGAATGGCGAGAGGCTCTGGTTGCTTTAGAGCCAGAAAGGCTAAGTTCTCTAGCATCAAGTCAAAAACCCTGAGGAGGTTGGGTCTGCTGAGTTGCAGCAGCCCCTGTAGGCTTAGGCCTGGCCTGTTTAGGTTGCTGACGCTTAGTGGTAAAGCGACCTGTAGAAGATTGTTGGCCAGAAGTAGAAGGAAATCTGCCCTTTTTAAAGAAAGACTTTTTAAAAGGCTTTTTCTTGGCAGGAATGGAGGTTGACTTTGAAAGTCTATCCAGAGCAGAGTTTTCTGTATCCATTTGAGTGGCCTTACTTGCCATTCTTTGCCAAATAGGGTTTCACCTGTACAGGGAAGATTTCCTAAGCTATCTTGAACCCAGGGTTCTAGATCAGAAGCCTGGAGCCAAGCAATTCTGCGAGCAGCTATGGCAATGCCTGAAGCTCTGCTGGCACCTTCAAAGGAGTCAAAGGTTGCCCTTTTGGAAAACTTTGAAATGTCTTGGGTATGCTTAAGCCAAATGTGGAATTCCTCCCTTTTTATCCTCTGGAAGAAAAGGGAGGAAAGTATGCAGCTTTTCTGCAACTTCTTTTAGAAACATACCCATGTAAAGACTATATGAGTTGATTCTGGCAATAAGCATACTGGCTTGGAAGATTTTCCTACCAAAAGCATCCAAGGTCCTGCATTCTCTTCCTGGAGGAGCAGAAGAGTGTCTCTTTGTACTCTTTATCCTTTTCATAGCTGACTGCACCACAATGGAATGGTGAGGAAGCTGAGTTTTATGAAATCCAGGACAGGGAGGGACACGATACATAGTGTCCAATCTGCGAGAATGAGGAGAGAGAGTAAGAGGAGTCTCCCATAGATCAATCATGTGTTCATAAAGAATCTCATGAACTGGTAAGGTGACTGCCTCTTTAGGAGCCTTAGAATAGCCTAAAATATCCAATTTTTTTGCTCTAGGCTCTGATTCAGAGGTTACTGAAATAGAAAGTCCTTTAGCTACTTCTCTTATGAAGTCTTGAAAGGACAAGTCCTCTGGGGGAGACATTCTTCTTTTTGGAGAAGAAGGCTCTTCAGGAAGGGCTATGGATACTTCAGGAGACTCGTCTGATGTATCAGAATCATCAGAGGAATCAAAGTATTGCCTGTCAGGGTGCTCTTCCAATGCTTGATACGGGTATCGAGCAGTATCGACATCGGGCATCCCCGGTACCGGATCGGTACCGATAAGCAGCCCTGGACAAGGAACTGCTGCAGCCGGTATCCTGGTCGATGTCGATGCAGTCGGTACCGGTATCGGCGCTGGTGCTGGTACCGGAGCCGATACCGACAACGGAGTTTGTTTCGGTACCAGCGGCGTCGCAGCTTGAATGAAGGCCGTAATAGCCCGCTGCATGGACAGAACATTGTGATCCATTGACGCCATGAATGCCTGGAAGTCGGTACCGGGAGATTGTGCCGGTACCCCAGAGCATTCTAACAGGTGATCAGTCGAGGCCGTGCCATCGATGTCAACCTGTAACCCCATAGGAGGAGCTTTGGAAGCCGGAGCTTCCCGCCGGGGTTGTTTTGCTGGTGCAGGATCCTCGAGGGCAAGCCCGGAGGCATCTCCATGCTTAGAGGGAGATCTACCCTTCGAGGACCTGCTAGGTTTATGTTTGGTTACCTGAGATCCATCAGGAGAAGAAGACCTGGAAGATGTCGATGCTACTGATGCTGCATTAGCGGGAAACAGCATGGAGCTTAGCTGCTCGGTTCTGTAAACCCCGTTTAGACATTAGAGAGCAGGACGGACAATCCGGGATGGAGTGTTCAGGACCCAAACATTTAAGACACCATTCATGGGTATCTGTAACAGAAATAGTACCGCTACACTTAGTGCATTTTTTAAACCCGGAGGCTGGTTTTTCCATGAGGGAAATTTTCTTGTAGGCCCTGAGGCCCAAGAGGAAAAATACACTAAGTGAAGAAAAATAGATTCATTTTATTTTTTTTTTTTAAAGAAAGAAAGAGAAAAAGACCGTCGGTACCGGTCCGGAGTTGGGGAAGGCAGACACGCGACCAAAGAAATAAAATAAAATAAAGAACTTCTTCAGCGGTGACAGGGCTCGACCTGCCTCCGCGGCAAAGAAGAACTGAGGAGAGATGGTTAGGGAAGGCAGCACGCAGGTGCTGTTGGATGCTCCCAAAAGCTTTCCTTTTTGGGAAGCTGGGGAGCGTTCCCGCGCAGGCTCCGTCGGTACCGGCGTACCCATATGTGAAGACTCATTCCTGCTTGTTCCTGGAGATAACACTGATCTCTTTAAGGGAAATGATATACATGGAGTGCAGTTAGTTGGAAGTGCAGCTAGAGGGAGCATGCACAGAGATTCAGAAGGTAGGCTGACATGACCAGGTTGGGATGATGCAAGAACTAATTCAAAGCATAATCAGATATACCTGGTCAGAGGGACAGAATCCTTACCTAAGAAACAGCTTTATAAGCAAAGCATAGACAAGCCAGAGGAGAGAGGAGCGGCACGAGCCGCAGCAGCTGCTGATAGAGAAGAAAGAGAAAGGAGACGGCTCCAAAGAGGAAAAAAGGCAGTTGAACTTGTAGCCCTTACAGGAAAGGAACAAGTTCCAGGAGAGCCAGTTTCAGGCTGGGAAGCTCCAGAAGGAAGTCTTCAGGAAGGACAGAAGGAGAATCAGGAGAGTGCCTGGTAGGGAGAATACCAGAGACACAGACCCAAGAGTTCAGAGGTACCTTCATGCTTCTTCCCCTGTATGTGAGCCCCAAGGAGTTCAGAGGTGGGTGAACCAGACTCAGCCCAGGAGTCTAAAAGACACAGATCTGAACCAGGAACTGAGGCCGGGTCACAGAAAGGCCTGGAAGCCAGGGAGCCGTAAGAGCAGCCAAGGCAGCTGGAGAAAGGTTTGGGAACCTATAGAAAGAGTGCTTACCAAAAATCCTGTTGCATATTTGCCAGACCGGGTACAGCCAGGCTGGAGAGCCTTAGAAAGACGTTCTGAAGTAAAACCAGGAATATATGGGGAAAGCTCAGGGGCCACAGATATCTCAGCAGAACAAGAGGCTATGCAGATAGACCCTGCTGAACATGACCCTTTGCTAACTGAATGCCCTATGGACTGTACGTTTTGTTGTACTGGGAGTTTAGAAGCCTTGAGAGAAATATAGCATGCACGATATACTTTTGAAACACAGTTTTGTTTGATAAGCTGAAAGACGAAGCATTGCTTTTGTTTGTATAACCTGTTTTGTTTTGAACCCTGCATAACTAACAAAGACTGTGAAGCATATCCAAGTTTTTGACCTATGTAAATACCTTATGTGACAATCCTGAACAAGGTAGAAATCCTGTTGTCTTCGTTTGAACCTTTTGTGCATTAAGGGAATAAAACCCTATACTTTACCATTCACATGGCTTACACAACTATTCATTATGAAGAAAGGGACTACTAGTACCAGAAGGCTTCTGGGCTAACAAATGTTTCTACCTTCAATACAACAATAATGTCCACCCTGACCTTTAAGCACGTGGCTAAAGGGATGGGGTTGTGACAATACCTCGAGAAAATCTTGCAGTATGACTTTTCTGGTACTTTTCAAAAGGAGCACTGAGGTTACCTTGGGAGCCTCCATAGTGTGTGCCACTTGTACCTGAAATGAGGTTAGCTATGGAAGTTTATAATGGATGCAGATGCTGTGGGTTTGGATTATTAGGTTATGCTTATGATTTTCTTTGGATGGTGTATACTGAGAATAAAATATGTTTTAAGACATCTTATGGATGGCATATGTTGGGAAGAATGGCAACAAATTTCACTCAATTTTGCTTCATTACGAGGTCTGTTTGCTAAAATGCGCTTACTGGGGTACGTTTACTAAGCCCCACGTTAGTACAGCGGGTTTGGGCTGCATTACTACCATGGGGCACCATGCAAGATGGGGGGGGGGGGGGGACGACACGGAGAAACATACCTCTGAATTTAGCATGATCTGCTACATTACTACCACCGCGGGGAGCAATTACCGCCACCTATTGTGCTGGCAGTAGTTGCTGCCCGCCAAGTGCCAGAAGTGCTGGCTTTCAAAGACTGCACTAGCAACTCCGCAGCAGGAGTACCCATGCCCGCCCAGTTGCCACCCACACACTTGCTGCCTGGGTAGCATGGGCTTTTTAGCGCAGCCCTGTGCTACCTTTTAGCATGACACCAAAACGGCATGCTAACACCATACTACCTGGGTGGCACGCTCTAATAAACAGGGCCCACTATATCTTAGGTATGGTAACTGTTGGGGACATGGTCAGCATCTGCCTTGCAGTTACTGCAAAGGACAGACATTCACTGCATGGTAAACACGTAGGCAGAAAGCACAGTAAATGAATCTACTCTTATCTGCCAATGCCTGCTGCAGGAAAAAGACCAGATTCCCCCCGCCCCTCACCTTCTCAATCAATATCCCAAACCCTTCCCTAATAAAGCTCTAGATCCTACACCCACCCTATGACTGGACTGATTAGTTTTATTAACGGAAGTTTATTTTTCTGTTTTTAACAGTATTTCTAGGTCTAATATTTTTAGTCATCATGCACGTGATCTGATGTTTTGTGTGATGTTTTAAATGCCTTACATTTTTGTCTCGTGATTTGATGATTATTTTTAATTTGTTATGTTTGATGAAATTATACTATATGCTTTATTTAAAATTTGGTTTTAATGTTTAGATTATGTTTCTCTGCTTAATTACTTGAGATGTCTTATAGGTTCCTATCAGCAGGCCAAAATTATATCATTGGGAACCACTTTTGGCAGCCTGCTGGAAATGACTCTAAGAATCAGTATGCACCAAAATATCAATGGATTTGAGACTTAGGGATCTATATATCTATATCTATATATAATAGTATTTATTACAACAAAGAAGAGGGGATTTGATAGAAAGGAGAGAATGCTCTAGAATATGAGTGCATGATATAAAGCTTCAAGGAGATAGACTCTATAAATATTATAATGCATTTCTTTAAGCAAAGGATGATGAATGCATGGCCTGAACTCCCAGTTTGAGATTGAGATAAAAATGGTAACTGAATACAAAAAACTGTGATGAACACACAGGATGTTAGTTTTAAAGGAGGATGGTGAAGAAGCCCAGACCAGAAATATTCCATGCTTTAAGAAAAGTGAAAGAAGGCCAGAAAACTGTCAGCATGGTTTAAAAGCGAGGTCAGAGAGGCTGTTGCCAAAAACAGCATCCTTCAGCAAATGGAAAAAGGAGCCTAATGACGAAAGCCAGAAACAACCTAAACATTGACAAGTTAAATGTAAGCATTGATAAGACAGGCAAAGCTCAAATTTGAAAAGAAATTTGCCATAGAAGCAAAAAGGCATAATAAAAAACGTTCAAGTACATTTGTAGCAAAAAACCTGTGAGAGAGTCAGTTGGACCATTGGATGATAGAGAGGTAAAGGAGCGTTAAAGGAGGACAAGGTCATAGAGGAGAGACTGAATGAATTCTTTACTTAAGAAGATGCAGGGATGTTATCCCCTTTATATACCATTTCAGGCATGGGTATATAGGAAGAATTGAAAGAAATATCGATAAACCAAGAGTATGTATTACAACTGTTTGATAAACTAAAGAGTAGGAAATCACTTGGCCCAGATGGTATACATCCAAGGGTGTTGAAAGAACTGAAATATCAAAATGCAGACTTACTATTAGTTCACAGATTACTATCATTAAAATCATATGTAGTACCTGAGGATTGGAGAGTGGCCATTGTAATTCCAATTTTTAAAAAGTGTTCCAGGGGTGATCCGGGAAACTATAGGCCAGTGAGCCTGATGTCAGTAGCGGGCAAAATGGTAGAAACCATTATAAAGAATAAAATTACTGAACATGTAGATAGCTATGGTTTAATGGGATAAAGTCAACATGGATTTAGCCAAGGAAAGTCTTGTCTTACTAATCTTATATTTTTTTGAAGGTGTGAATAAACAGGTAGACAATGCTGAGCTGGTTGATACAGTGTATCTGGATTTTCAGAAAGTCTTTGAGAAAAGGTCCCTTATGAGAGACTCTTGGCAAAATTAAAAAGTCATGGGATTGGAGGCAGTGTACTATTGTGGTTCAGGAACAGGTTAAAAGACAGAAAGCAGAGAGTAGGGCTAAATGGCCAATTTTTTCAATGGAGAAAGGTGAATAGTGGAGTACCCCAGGGATCTGTGCTGGGACCACTGCTTTCTACATATTCATAAATGACCTGGAAATAGGAATAACGAGCAAGGTAATCAAATTTACAGTTGACACAAAATTATTCAAAGTTGTTAAAACATAAGATGATTGTGAAAAATTGAAATACTGGATGTCTAAATGGCAGATAAAATTTAATGTGGACAAGTGCAAAGTTATGCACCTAGGAAAGAACAACCCAAACTATGGCTTCACAATGCAAGGTACCACATTAGAAACCACCGCCCAGGAAAAAGATTTAGGCATCATTGTGGATAATATGTTCAAACCCTCCACCCAGTGTGCAGCAGTGGCCAAGAAAGCAAATAGAATGATAGAAATCATAAGGAAAGGAATGGAGAATAAAACCAAGGACATTATTATGCCTCTGTATCATTCCATGGTACAACCGTACCTTGAATATTGTGTGCAGTTTTGGTCACCATATCTTAAAGGATATAGCTGAAATAGAAAAGGTATGAAGAAGAGCGACAAAAATGGTAAAGGGAATAGAAGGATACTCCTAAGAGGAGAAGCTTAAAAAGTTGGGGCTCTTCATCTTGGGAAAGAGACTGCTGAGGGGGGATATGATAGAGGTCTATAAATTAAAGAATGGAGTGGAATGGGTAAACGTAGATTGGCGGTTTATGCTTTCAAGAAGTAGAAAGACTAGAGGGCACACAATGAAGCTACAATAAAACCCATTTAAGATTAATAAGAGAAAATATTTTTTTTACTCTATGCATAATCAAACTCTGGAACTTGTTACCAGAGGATATAGTAAAAACTCTTAGCGTAGCTGGGTTTTAAAAAGTTTGGAAAAGTTCCTGGAGGAAAAGGCCATAAACCATTCTTAAAGAGGACCCAGGCAATCCACTGCTTGCCCTGGGGCAAGCATTGTGGAACATGTGTGCCTCTTTGGGAATCTGCCAGGTACTTGTGGCCTGGATTGGCCACTGCTGGAAACAGGATACTGGGCTTGATGGATCTTGGTCTGACCCAGTAAGATATTTCTTATGTTAAGCACTAGCACAACATGGTGTGACTGCATCACATAAGTAGTCTGCATGGAACAGTGGTTACAGCACTAAGTAGCAGTGTTCTGACTGCATGAGGCTTCTAAGTTGGCGGTGGTACTGTGCGTAGGGGGACCGTGGCTAAAGTTTAACTATGGTGAGCATGAGTAGGTTGGATTCTTCTGCACAACATCCTGACTAATTTGTTTGGCTGTAGGGATTATTTCAAAACCCAGGCTCGTGTTTACCAAAGCACACTAGCTATAAGCAGAATGTTTAGTGTGTAGTAAGCGTGCATGCTAAAAGTTAGTGTGGGGGCCCCAAGCTAAGAATCCCATGCTAACTGGGTAGCACGAGACAGGGGAGATTGTGTAGGATGGGGTGGAATGTGGGCATTGATAGCACATCATAATTAATGCCTCTGTTATGGGCTCATGCTAACTGCCCTTTTCATATGTGCAGTTGTTAAATGCAACCACGTGCCAGATTGTGCAATGCCACACGCTAGCAATATGCCAACAGCGGGAAGACTAATACACACATCTCCAGAAGTTGGCCCGAACGCATGCTACCAGTGCATTCCTTAGTAAGCATGCCCTTTAATAAGAATGGAAGTATTACAAAATACTGGTGCATAAGAAAAAATTTTGATTGTTGCATTTCTAATGAGTTATACTGATGGTATTTTGTATTTTTTGCATGCCACTGAAAAACTGTAAAGCCTATATATACAGCCGCTATGTTACCTGGGAAAGCTTTTTGACGGATGTTAGAAAATACTGATAACATCGACATGAATTAAATCGAATAAATAGAGCATAGGGAGTCAAATTAAGGGTTACACGTGTGAAATGTAGTAGTGGAATTATTTCTATGAAACGATAGTCTACAGAGCCTATAGAATGGAGGGTGGCACAGTGCCAGTTTTTTAAAAAGTGTTTCAGGGCTGAGCTGCTTACGCTGGGGTGGGAGGGGAAACACACCCAGGGCCGGTGGGGGGCATTTTATTTTCTTACTTGCCACTGTCTGAAGCAAGATGCAGAACTTGATTGACACTGGTCTTCCTCAGCTTGGCACTTCTTAGCACTTTTTCTGTGAACAAATGTCTTTGCCTGTAAAGCAAATTGGCAGTCTTCGTAGACTTTGTGTTGGGCTAGAGATGTAGAGGGAGCAGTGTTCAGTCATAGGAGGAGGGGAGAATACCATCTGTCACACAGCACCAACGTCTAATACACAAATTCAGAGTGCACATAGGATGGCTTCTGCAGGAATTTCTAGCCCTAGCTCAAACAAGCCTTTCATTGGAATGATTTCATTAGAAAGGAGATAAAAAAGGATTAACACTTGTGGTGGGGAAACTCCCTGGGTAGCTGTCGGTGAGAAGTTGTCGGTGAAGGCTCACAATACCACAGCCCACAACTTTTGGCTGAGCGGGAAACTGCTGGGCCATAACCTGGTTATTTTGCAGCTAGCTATTTCCCAGTAATTTCTAAAATAAGGTGTCATTTGCAGTTCCAGAAAGGCTGGTGGGCAGTACTAATAAGCCTGCGGGGCTTGGCTGGTTGTTAGTCATAACTGCTCCAGCCTCTAATGTGATGCATGCAGCTTCCTCAAACCTTCCGTGACAGCTACTGTCAAACTTTCAATATCAACTGCTGATTTAAAATAGGAACAAACATTAAACCTAGAGCACTTTTTAACAGCACCACAAATGCTCTCAGTGCTATGAGTAAAATGTGAAGCTGCTCTTGACTGGTGCATCTACTCTCCCCCTCCATCTAACAGCAACATCAAAAGGCCCAAATGCATCAGGACAGGTGCTAAAAAATGGCCCAGGGTTCAGTCATGCAGCAGGGTAATTTTCACATGATACATAAGCAAGTCTATTAAAGCTGAGGAAAATCTCCAAAATGGATAGATTGTGCTGCATAGTATGAATCTGACTTGCCTCCCCAGTGCACGATCCGGCTTCTTTGGTGCACCTTTGCTAGATGGGAAAGAGGCCCCTCAACTAGCCACTCTGAGGTCATAAACATTTATGCGATATCGGTCACCAGCTGTCACAGCCACAAAGTTCTTAAATTATCATCAGGGTTGGTTTTCTGCAGCCTTTCGTAGTAGGTGGGCCAAGCTTTGGTTTTAGCCCTGCCACTCCTCATTTCCGTGTACATTCTAGCCTGGTGGTTCTCAACTCTGTCCTGATGTATCCCTTAGCCTGTCAGTTTCTCAGGATAGCCACAATGAATATGCAGGAGACAGATTTGCATACAATCGAGGCCATGCATGCAACTCTGTCTCCTGCATAATTCATTGTGAATATCCTGAAAACCTGACTGGCTACAGACTACACCAGGAAAGGGTTGAGAATCGCTGTTCTAGCCACTGCTTGTTGGGGGTTAGCACAAAAACAATTGATTTCACTTGTACCCTTTATCCTGAATGCCTTTTTTCTTCTGTACTATATGAATCATAGCTTTTAGTAGTAACAAAGTCTAAATTTTCCTGGGCAGATGTTCCCTGCATCATGTGCTATAAAGCAATGCATAGGAGACATTAAAGAAGGACTTGGAGAGCAGTGGGCCGGGGATCATGGAAACCGACTTTCTTCATGACCTTGGACAAATCACTTTATCTCATTTGTTGCCTCAGCTACCCACTTTCAGGATAGGTTTATTAAAAGGAGTTACTAAATTAGGCATGCTAATATGCATTAACGAGCGTTATTTACCGCATGTCCTATTCCCTGTTATGTGATCCATTTATTAATAACATTAGCATGCACTAACGCAGTAGCACCCTTTAGTAAATCTTACCCTTAGATTGTAAGTTCTTTGCGAAGAACATTTTGCACCTGAATTATAAACAAAAAAAATACTGTAAGCTGCCCTGAGCATTATTTGGAAAGGTAGGGCCAGGATTCGAAGATGCAGTAGATGGGGCGGCGGAGGATTGTGGCATGGTGACAAAGTGAGATGAAAGATGCTGAATGGGTGTGACGGGGTAGATAGCAGGGAAATGCTGCACAAGGGGCAGGGGAAGAGAGATGCTGAGCCCTGGAGAAGGAACAATGCTTGGGAGATGAGATTTTGGAGGGGGGAGCAGAGAGATGGAGAGATGCTGTGATGAGGGAGAACTGCTAGGGGATAGGAAGATGATGGATGGAGGAGAAAGAGGGGGACAATTGGTGAAAGTCTAAGGAATAAGAAAGTTGGGAAGAAGAGAGAGGTGGCATAATGGGAAGGCTGGGGGTAAGATATGAGTGGGGAAATTAGCTGGAAAGGAGTATGAGAAATAGATGGAAAGTTGGTTGGTAGATGCAGCAGAAAGAGGAACTGGATGCAGGGTAGGAGAGTTGAAATCTTCAGTTGATAGAGAACTGAAAAACAAATTAAAGATCAAAATCTGAGATGGAAGTGAAGAAGACCGGAACAGAAAAGAAATGGCAAATGGATAGGAGACCCTGGAAAAAGAGTTAAGACAGAAGAAAGCAGAAAAAAGACTGGAACCAAGATGATTCAAAACATAAAATGTCCAGACAACAAACTTATGAAAAAAACCCTTTCTATTTTGCATTTATTTATTACAGTATGCAACTCTGAACGTTTGTATTTTGCTCAGTACGAGAGGAACTGCACTTGTGTTTCTCTTTCCTATTGTTGCCCTGCATGCAGAGTCTGATTTCTTGGGGCTTCCAGTGCAATTTCTATCTTGACTATTGCTGTTTCTAATCTGATCTCTTATTCTGCATTTGGTGAAGACTTATCCGAGTTCTGTGCTTGTGTGAACAGAGCTTGGTAATTTGCGAGTGTTTCTTTCTATATAGGAACCTGAAGCAGTCCAGTGTGTTATATTTTCCCAAAAGGAGGTATACTGGAGTTCCAGGACCTGATGTAATATTTACAGTACTGCTTATAGCATAAGGAAGGTGGTTGTTGTGTAAGTTCTGGCAGTTGAATTTGCCTATCATAATTCTGAATGCATTTCTTGAAGGTTTCCAATTACTTCCTAATGTCAAAAAGCTCTATTGCGGTTAATGGTGCATAATGTCCAATTATGTGTTTGTACAGAATCATTCTTGAAGGGGAAGTGGGTTGTGATCAATGCTTTAGTAATCTGTTTCGTGGGTGGGAACTCTATGGCCCCAGCCCTGATGCTTTTAAATATCTAGCAATTCCTCCACCCACTGCTCATAAGAATCATCTTTTAGAATAAGTCCCCCCTCTTCCCCCCCAACATCTTCCTGGTTGTCTCCTCGCCTGCCGTGGCTTGATCCTAGTTGATACCAAGAGAGTAGAGGCAGTGGCATCATGGCCTAGACGCTCTTTAACCTGCCTCTCCTGTTACCAGCACCTCAGTTGTCACAGTCAAAGCTTTTTCAACCACATGGGGAGCTGTTTATTTATTTATTTATTTATTTATTTAACGTCATTTATATACCGCCTTATCCTACAATCAAAGCGGTCTCACAGCAAACAATCAAGGGGTGGTCATGTGTTATCATGCAGTGGTGGGAGTTTGAGTGTTGGTGGTGGGGGGATGATTAGGGGTGATCTCTACCTAATGCGCTATATACATTGTGAGCTATAATACATTCAGAATATAATACATTCAGAATATTCTGACCATGCAGCGTGCCATTACGGCATTCATACAAGCAGTGACGCCTCCGGTACCGCAACAAACTCCGTTGTCGGTACCGGTTCCGGCACCGATATCGGTTCCGGTGCCGGTACCGATTGCATCAGCTTCGGTGTCGACTGCAGCGGTACCCTGTTCTGTGATGCCCATCGGTACCAAATCGGTACCAATCACTCCCCATGTCGATACCACTCGGTACGCATATCGGGCTCTGCAAGAGCATCCAGAGAGGCGATACTTCGATTCCTCCGAAGACTCTGATCAATCAGAGGCTTCTGTCGAAGCATCGGTACTCCTTCCTCAGGAGCCCTCTTCTCCAAAAAGAAGAATGTCTCCTCCAGAAGACTTGTCTTTTCAAGACTTCATTAGGGAAGTGGCCAGGGGCCTCTCTATTTCAGTGGCCCCTGAACCAGAGCTTAGAGCCAAGAAATTGGATATTTTACAATATCCTAAGGCTCCTAAAGAGGCAGCTACTTTACCAATTCATGAGATCCTTTATGATCACATGTTGGGCATATAGGAGACACCTCTTACTACCTCCCCTCATTCTCGCAGGTTGGACACCATATACCGTGTTCCTCCTTGTCCTGGCTTTCATAAGACTCAGCTTCCTCACCACTCTATTGTGGTGGAGTCTGCTATGAAGAAGATAAAGAGTGCAAAAAGACATTCATCTAATCCTCCAGGAAGAGAATGCAGAACCTTGGATGCTTTTGACCGGAGAATCTTCCAGGCCAATATGCTTACTGCCAGAATCAACTGCTATAGTCTCTATATGGGGATGTTTCTAAAGGAAGTTACAGATCATCTGCTAACTTTATCTCCTTTTATCTCAGAAGATAAAAGGGAGGAGTTTCTCACCTGGCTTAAACATGCCCAGGATGTTTCCAACCGTGCAGCCTTTGACTCTTTTGAGTGTGCCAGCAGAGCCTCGGCTATTGCCATAGGTGCACACAGACTTGCTTGGTTACAAGCTTCTGATTTGGAACCCTGGGTCCAGGATGGATTAGGAAATCTTCCTTGTACAGGTGAAAACATTTTTGGCAAGGATTGGCAAGCAAAGGCCACTCAAATGGATGCTGAGAATTCTGCCTTAGATAGACTTTCAAAGTCTACTTCTGCTCCTGTTAGAAAAAGGTTATTCAAAAAGGCTTTCTTTCCCAAAAAAGGGAAATATTATCCTGGTTATGGTCACCAGGCATCTTCTGCAGGTCGTTTTGCTGCAAAGCGTCAGCAACAACCTAAACAAGCCAAGCCTAAGGCTGCAAGGACTGCTACGGCCCAACAGCCTCAGCCTCCTCAGGGCCTTTGACTTACAACTAGAGAACCTAGCCTTTCTGGCTCTAGAAGAACCAGAGCCTCTCACCATTCCAGGAAGGTTAGCTCACTTTGCTCCCAGATGGGAACAAATCACAGCAGAGCAATGGACCCTCTCCATCATAAGGGAGGGGTACAAGCTTCATTTCTTAAACCTTCCTCCTCACACCATGGTGAGACAGTTCAATTCTCCAACATCTCTCCTCGACCTTCTGGGTCAGGAGATTGCTACCCTTGCTACCCTTGTGTCTCTTGGGGAAACTGCTAGGTACATGTGACCTAGATTGGCCACTGTTGGAAACAGAATACTGGGCTTGATGGACCTTGGTCTGACCCAGTATGGCATATCTTATGTTCTTATGTTCTTTTTGCCCAAAGGGCAATAGAAGAAGTACCCCTTCTTCAACAGGGTTCAGGGTTCTACTCCCCCTATTTTCTTATCCCAAAGAAAACAGGGGGCTACAGACCCATATTAGATCTCAGAGAATTGAACAAGTTTCTATGCAAGGAGAAATTCAAGATGATTTTCTCTCGGTGCTCTCCTTCCATACCTTCAGAGTCAGGATTGGCTTTGTTCTCTAGATCTCAAGGATGCGTACACCCATGTCCTCATCCATCCAACACACAGAAGGTTCCTTCGGTTCCTTTATCAAGGAAAGCACTACCAATACAGAGTGCTTCCTTTCGGTCTGGCCTCTGCTCCAAGAGTGTTCACAAAATGCATGGCAGTAGTAGCTGCATTTCTACGCACTCTAGGAATATTTGTATTCCCATATCTGGACGACTGGCTCATCCGAGCTCCATCCCAGACAGAGGCCCAGGCTTCCCTAGCCTGCACAAGGCGTGTTCTTCAGTATCTGTGATTGGTAATAAACATCTCAAAATCACATCTCACCCCTACTCAGTCACTAGAGTTCATAGGGGTCTTGCTGGATAGCACAACTGCAAGGGCCTATCTTCCCCAAGCCTGTTGCCTACGATTGCTGCAGTTAGCCTCACAAGTTCAGTTAAAGTCCCATTTAACTGCTCGAGAGATGTTACAACTGTTAGGCCACATGGCATCCACCGTGCATGTGGTTCCTTACGCTCGCCTTCACATGCGGGCAGCTCAGTGGACTCTGTCCACCCAATGGACCCAGGCATCAGGGTGTCTGTCAGACAAAATAGCAACCTCCAGTCGCCTCTTTTGGTCTCTCCAGTGGTGGAAGTCCACTCAGAATCTGTTGCTGGGGTCCAGCTTTCAACAGTTGCTACCCCAAGCAACCCTTACAACAGATGCCTCTCCAAGGGATTGGGGAGCTCATCTACAAGATCTCTCCACCCAGGGCATCTGGTCTCCACAGGAGACATCTCTACATATCAACCTCTTGGAGCTGAGAGCAATTTTTCTAGCTCTCAGAGTCTTCCACACCCTGCTCAGCTACAAGACAGTCCTCATCCACACGGACAACCAAGTAGCCATGTTCTACGTGAACAAGCAGGGAGGGACTGGCTCTCTGTCGCTTTGCAACAAAGTTTTGAGATTGTGGGCCTTCGCCAGAGAGCATCAAATTCATCTCATGGCAGTGTATCTTCCAGGGGTTCAAAACTCTTGGGCAGACAGACTCAGTCGAGTTCTGCTTCCACACGAATGGTCCCTCCATGGGGACCAGACAGCCAGGATCTTTCGAATTTGGAGAACCCCGGACATAGACATGTTTGCAAGTCCGTGGAATGCCAAACTTCCCCGGTTCTGTTCCAGGATTCCGTGTCAGGGAGTTCAGGCCAGGGATGCCTTCCTCCTCCATTGGGGGCAAGACTTCCTATATGCCTTTCCACCCATTCCCCTAATTTCCAAGACACTGTTCAAGCTTCAGAGAGACAAGGAGACTATGATCCTCATAGCACCACGTTGGCCACGCCAAGTGTGGTACCCTCTACTTCTTCATCTCTCTCAAGCTCCCTCCCTGGACTTGGGATCTGCTCCAGACCTCCTGTCCCAGGAGGAGGGAACGTTGTGGCACCCAAATCCCCAGTCTCTTCATCTCAGGGCCTGGTTGCTGAAGGCCTAGACCTTCAAGATTTGCATCTTTCTCAGCAGGTGAAGGATATCCTTCATGCTTCCAGAAAGCCTTCCACTAGACGTTCCTATGCTTTTAAATGGAAAAGGTTTACCATTTGGTGTGCAGAGAAGGGTCTTAACCCTCTTGCAATATCTCTGAATTCTTTACTAGACTATTTGCTGCATTTATCCCATGCAGACCTTAAAACAAATTCAGTAAAAGTCCATTTGAGTGCTATTGCAGCATCCCTTAAGCCTCTCAATGGACAGCCTATTTCCTCTCATCCTCTTATTGCAAGATTCATGAGAGGCCTTCTTTTAACTAAAACTCCCATTAGACCACCTCCAGTGGCATGGGATTTGAATTTGGTTCTTGGCTAGCTTATGAAGCCACCCTTTGAACCCTTAGCCACTACCTCCTTGAAATTCCTTTCCTAGAAGGTTATTTTTCTCATTGCAGTCACCTCAGCTCGCCATATCAGTGAGCTGCAAGCCTTGGTGGCTAATCCTCCTTATACAAGGTTCCATCATGACAAGGTAGTCCTCAGGACTAATCCACACTTTATGCCTAAAGTGGTCTCACCTTTTCATCTGAACCAGGAGGTGTATTTACCTTTTTTTTTTTTTCCAGGACCTCATGCATCAAGTGCAGAGAGGAATCTTCATACCCTGGATTGTAAGAGAGCACTTGCTTTTTACTTACAAAGGACACAGCAACATAGAAAGTCCTCTCAACTATTTGTTGCTTTTGATCCCTCTCATTTAGGACTTCCAGTCTCTAAGAGAATTCTGTCCAATTGGATTGCTCAGTGTATTTCTTTCGCCTACCAGAGTAAGAACCTTTCTCTGGAGGGCCATGTCACAGCTCACAATGTGAGGGCCATGGCAGCCTCTATGGCTCATCTAAACTCTGTGTCCATCGACCAAATCTGTCGAGCGGCCACCTGGGCCTCGGTTCATACCTTTACAGCCCATTACTGCTTGGACAAGGACTCCCGCCGGGATGCCTTGTTTAGTCAGGCTGTTCTCAAACACCTGTTTCATACTGTGATAAGAAAGCTTATCATAGCTCAGGAAGGAGCTATAGTAAAGGTGAAGTGACTCTGAACAAGCAACCTGTCAGTTCTGGCAGAAATAAGAAAACAGAATTTTTCTATAAAAGACTACCAGTCCCAGAATGCACCAGGTTTCCAACAGCCATTAGAGGAGCTGAAGTGGGGAAACGTGTGTTCAATCAGGAGGGCTATGAGGTAATCCCCAAGCACTCATCTCAAAGGGCAGGGCCTGATTCAGCACAGCTGCGCTGTGCTAGGGTGGAGCACTCATCAAAAGCAGAATAAAGGTAGAGCTTATTCTACAGAGAATTATCCTCAGTTTCATCTGGGAGATCCTCAGATTCATCTTGGACAGCTTCATCATCTGGAGGATCATCAGAAACAGAAGCCAGACCGGACAGATAGAGAGGGTAAGAAACCCTTTGGAAGAAAGAAGAGAAAAGCATTTGGGAGGTCTAAAGGAGTCCAGAGCAGTACGTATACTGGAAGGCATTCCAAAGGCAAGCTTACACCATTGGACTGGGGAAAGCCAGAGGAATGGTGCTGCAGAGCTAGGAATCTCCAGACGGTACCTGTGAAGGAGACGGCTGCACGTGGAAGGGACCCTAGGACCCGTGCCAGAAGGTATGTGAAGAGAGATCCAGTGTCCAGGGATCTGGATTGGAAGGCTGGACATAAGAACTGGACTACATACTGGCCAGGCTATTTAGAGAGGAACTCTAACAGCAATGGAAGCTCAGGTATGAACACTGATCTATGCCCTAGCTATACCCTTGAAAGACAGCAGGGAAACAAGTATTCTCCTGAGAATGCTCCATTGAGAAATTCCTCTGTGCCAATCCATGATATTGAACCCATGATTGTTGAAGAAGGGGGAGAAGTCTTAGATACAGGCTGTGAATACATGGATTGCTCTCTGTCTAAACTCCTTTGGTAATTTACTGTTACAAAGTACAACAACCATCACAAAGAAATACAAACTTGTTCTTTAATCTACTCAGAAAAGCTCCTGAGTAGGAATTTGAGCCACGCAGTAGGAAGCAAGCCAGCTAAGGGGTTTCAGCTGGGTAACTGCTAGCAATTGAGCCTTACCTAATTGCTTGTGAGCTCTGAGGAAATCACTTCTGAGTCTATGTGTGAAGATGTAAGAAGTTAACCTGAAAAGAACAGTTTTTCCCTTCTTTGTGGGTTTTGTTTGTTGATTAAAGCACTGCTAAGAAAATATTAGCTAGAGCCTACAGAAAAGACCAGTTTGTTACCAACCAGGTCTTTATTCTTTTCATTTGATTGCCTGACAAGTTCAGCTGTTGTTTTCCTGATTTTGGTTTATCTAAGTTTAACACTGAAAGCAAGTATCCTGTTTTATGTGCTACCAAGCATATCTGTGCTGGGAGAAATAACCCCATAAATAAATATCTTATTGGCTTTACACTCAAGCACAACTAATTATTGTGAGCGGCTGTGTCTGGTGTGAATGGACTGCATTTCCCACAATCCCTTGCAAATTATATTGATATATGCCTTTGCCAAGACTGTGAACATTCTCACCCAGGCACCCGTCTGACAATACCTAATCAACTCCTACCCCCCATCCCTGGTTGGATGCCCGAGATCTATGGGGGGAGGTAGAGCCCTTCTCAGGGACTCACAACCTTAGAGATCTCCCTAGCATCTCTAGCTGGGGAGTCCCCATATGTGAAGACTCATTCCTGCTTGTTCCTGTAACAGGTGATCTCTGGGAACAGCAGGAATAAGTCTTCACAACCCACCCACCTCCCTTAGGAGTTGTATCTCTCTATCTATCTTTCCTTTCCTCTCTCTCTCTCTCTTTGTCTCAGCTTAAAACTCGAACTGGAGAGAGGCGGTTAGGAAAGGCGGGAAGGCAGCACGCAGGCGCTGTGGGATGCTCCCAAAAGCTTTCTTTCTGGACGCTGGGGAGCGTTCCCGCGCAGGCTCCATCGGTACCGACGATACCCATATGTGAAGACTTATTCCTGCTGTTCCCAGAGATCACCTGTTACAGGTAAGTAACTGTGCTTTACTGTGAGAGGAGTGTTTGCAAATACAAACATTGGCCCTTGGGTACTGGATACCCTCGCAGTGCCACTGCTTGCTTGCTTATTTATTTATTTAATAAACATTTTTATACCGTGCTTTCCCAAGATCAAGCACGGTTTACAAATAACAGGATATGAAATGCAGTAAAGAGCATATTCGTTTACATAGAACTAAAAACTGTATACATAGAATATAAACGAGTACAAATAGCAAAAATATCATTACAAACTATATACAATAGGGGGTGAACCAGATGCTCGAGAGGAGCTGTATGGTCAGGAGTATGGTTGTGATGGTTACCATGAGGTTGGGTCAATGTCATTTAGCATTGGTGAGAGGGTATTCTGGTTCTGGGATGTTGATACCGTATGCTTGGGGGAGGTCGGTTTTGATAATGTGTATGCAGGGGAGTTAGGCTTTGAACCATAGTAAGTAGCGAAAAAGTGTGTTTTTAGGCTTTTACGGAATGTTCTGAGGTCATTAACTTCTCTGAGGTCATCCGGTATAGGGGCAAAGTGTGAGAAAGCTTTCTTGTTGGCTAGCTTCTTGGCTTTTCTAAAATCCAGTTGGGTTATAAGTTTGTTTTGTATTTGTTCCTTTGGTTACAGTTAGTTGTTTCAGTATGAATTAGGGAGCTGATGGTAGAGGGTGCTAAGTTATTAATTATCTTGAATGTAGTCACTAGTATTTTATAGTTTATTCGGCAGTGGATGGGTAGCCAATGTAAATTGTAGAGAATGGGTGCGATATGTTCAATGGTGCTGACATTCATGATTGATCTTGCAGCCACATTTTGAGCTAGTTACAGTCTTCTGATAACCTGTTTGAAGGCTCCATGTAGAATGGAGTTGGCAAAATCAAAGTGAGATGTAATGATTGCTTGTATTACTGAGCTGTAGTCTTGGATGTGAATTAAAGGACGGAGGTGTTTTAAAAGTTTAAGTTTTATAATGAATTTTTGTGGCTGTGTTCTTTATGTGGGATTCCATACAGAGGGCGTGGTCTAGAATGACCCCTAGATATTTTACCTCTCTCAGTCTCTTGGAGCTGAATTTCATTTGGGTGTACGAAAGTTTGATTTCTGGTGACAAATAACACTTTGGTTTTTGAGAAATTGATTAGTAGATTACGTTTTTTTGAGCCAGAGTGAAATGTCTTTAAAACAGTTTGAGATCCATTGAGTCGGAGGGTTTGGTCATTTGAATGGGAAATAAAACATGATGATATCCGCGTAAATATGGTAATTTACATGGTGCTTTTTAAGGATAGCTTACCTGTGACAGAAGATGGTCTGGCACAGTAGAAGGTGCAGGGAGAGGCAAGAAGAAATATCTCAAACCAAAAAGAAATTAAGCAAGTGTGAAAAAGTAGATTAGGAAAGGAATAAATGAAAGGCTTTCTCTGGCTCCTAAAAATATTTAGAGCATTTGTGTCTGTATCTATCTATCTATATATATGAGTGAGACTGAGAGACACACACACACACACAAAGGAAGAATATCTTAATTTTTATTTAGCAGCAAGTTTTTGTTCTGTTTTGATCAGCTAGGTACTCTCCTCAGTTATTATGTGTTTTAGCTCACTTCCATCTTTGAATTGCGAGTGACAATGTGTAAATTTTAGATAAGTACTAGGCCATATAAAAAACTATGTTTTTTTGTACCACTACCAAATTTCTCTTGAAACTATAAAAGCAGGAGTACCTTATTGGCTCATTGTAACCTGAAGCCAAGTGCCATTTTGGGGCTAATTTTATATGGGACGCGCAGAAAGGAATACACTAATTACACACACATTTAAAGGACTTATGTGCCCGCTTTAGGCAGTTGCTATTTTGAAAGCATGCGCTTAATTCTTGTTGCGCGTACTTTTCAATGTGAGTAGGAACCAGGGCGGAACCTAAATTTACACATGCTATAAAATGATATAACTTAGATGCATTTTTTTGAAGAATTCCAAATATGTGGATGCGCTTTAATTACACAGACGTTTATGAAATTACCTTCTTTACATAAACTGCTTCAACTTTCAGACTGTACTGTTTGGGAAATAATAAGTTATAACAAATGGGTAAAGACATTAATTTTGTTGCCTAGGGATCTGTGCTGGGCCTGCTGCTTTTTAGCATATTCATAAATGATTCATAAATGATCTGGAAATGGGAATAGCGAGTGAGGTAATCAAATATGCAGATGACATAAAATTATTCAAAGTTACTAAAACACAAGAGGATTGTGAATAATTGCAAGAAGACCTTGATCAATTGGAAGGTTGGATGTCCAAATGGAAGATGAAATTTAATGTAGACATATGCAAAGTTATACACTTACGGAAGAACAACCCAACCTACGGTTACACAATGAAAGGTTCCACCTTAGGAACCACTACCCAGGAAAAGGATCTAGGTGTCATCGTGGATAATATGTTGAAACCCTCTGCCCAGTGTGCAGTGGTGGCCAAGAAAGCAAATCGAATGCTAGGAATCATAAGGAAAGGAATGGAGAATAAAACCAAGGATATTATACTGTAATGCCTCTGTATCATTCCAAGGTGCAACCACACTTTGAATATTGTGTGCAATTGTTGTCACCATATCTTAAAAAGGATATAGCAGAATTAGAAGAGGTACAGAGAAGAGTCACCAAAATAGTAAAGGGGATGGAAGGATACCCCCTATGAAGAAAGACTTAAAAGGTTAGGGCTCTTCAACTTGGAAAAAAAGACGGTTAAGGGGAGATATGACAGAGATCTATAAATTAATGAATGGAGTAGAACAGGTAAATGTAGATTGGTAGGAAGACTAGGAGACACACAATGAAGCTACAATTTACCCCAATTAAGACTAATAAGAGAAAATATTTTTTCACTCAAGGCGTAAACAAACTCTGGATGTGGTAAAAGCTGTTATTGTAGCTGCATTTAAAAAGGTTTGGACAAGTTCCTGGAGGAACAGTCCATAAACCATTATTAAGGAGGACTAGGGAAATCCACTGCTTACCCCAGGATAAGCATCATGGAATCTGTATACATTTTTGGAAACCTGACAGATGTGTGACCTGGATTGGCCACTGTTAGAAACAGGATACTGGACTTGATGGACAGTTGTCTGACCCAGTATGTTTACCTTTAATAACATAAGAATTGCCAAAGTATGAAAAACAAATTAAATGTACGTCAATAGGCTTTTATGCTGTCGCTTACATGGATGACACCACCTCATTCTTCTTAGTAGCTGACAATCCATTTTTAGCTTGCATCGTGACCAAATATTTGTGCACAGAGCGTTCTGGGAATAGTATTAAACAATCTATTCTTAAACATTGATTGCTTTTATATTTTAAAGATCTATATTTAGCAAAGATGTGTCATACAAAAATTAGGCCAAGTGAGCACAGACATCCACAATGTACACTGATACATGACTGATATACAGTTTTAGATGCAATCAGTAAAACCAAAAAGAACACATCATTTTCTTTTTCACTGCTCCTACATTATGGGGGAAAAAAAGTTGACTACGAATTTTGGCCTTCAAACCAGCCTCAGCAAGTTTCATGAATATAGGTCAAGAGAAGACAGTGAAGTATCTCCAGGTTCCAACTCTAAGATCAAGTCATCGACCCTCCCTTTACTGAACTGGCCTCTGCAGGTCCATATCCTATTCAGATTATCATAATTTGTATGCTCATGTTAGTTTTCATTTGACAAAATTCAACAAAAGTTATTTTTTCCTCTTCATGCACCTCTTAGAGAACCAAAAATAAAGATGTCATATCCACTGACCTAGATAACACTAAAAATTGCAGCGCAACTGAACAGTATAACTCCCTGGGATATAAAGTCTAGAGCCACTTAAACCAAATCTCACACCAAATTCTCTCAGAAACATCTTAGAACCCTACCTCAGTGGTTCAAGTCGTAACTTGGTGGTATACAACTGGACCTGATTGCAAGAGTTGTACATCTAGGAAATTGTGTCTTTACAATAGTATTGAATGAGATGATTTACTGTTTTGAGGTTACTGATGTTGTGGTATTCACTTCCCACCTGACTTGGATTTGTTATGCGATTATGGAGTTCATTGTCTTGTTTTTAATCGACTTTTGGCCTCATACTCTAACCAGCCATGATGGTACTACTTGGACAGAATGATGATATATCAAATCATTTGAATAAAATTAAAATATAATATGTATCACAAAAGAAGCCAACAAACTACACCACATCCAGTGTGTATAAAATAATCTTAGCCCATGCCTTGCCATGCTCTCGGGAATTACAGCACTACTATTTGCCATCACACTATGCTCTTAGCTTTACCTGTCTGTACGAGTATCTGCATTCTGCATGCATGTATTAGGCATGTGCCATTTAAACATAGAATGAGTATACCTACCTTCTGCTATGAGGCTAGGGTGCAGTTAAGAACATAAGAGATGCCATACTGGGTCAGATCAAGAGTCCATCAAACCCAGTATCATGTTTCCAACAGCGGCCAATCCAGGTCACAACTCACAAGTGCCTGTCGGGTTTCCAAAAAGGTACACTAATTCCATGCTGCTTGTCCCAGGGAGAAGCAGTATTTGGTTTATGGACTTTTCCGCCAGGAACTTGTCAAAACCTCTTTTAAACGCAGCAACACTAACAGCTTTTACTACATCCTCTGGTAATTAATTCTAAAGTTTGATTACACATTGAGTGAAAAAAATATTTCTCCAGGAACAAGCAGGAAGTCAGTCCTCGCATATGGGTGATGTCATCGCCAACGGAGCCCTGCGCAGAAGCATCTCTCCAGCTTTCAAAGAAAGCTTTTAGGAGATGCCACTACGCATGCGTGGTCCCCTTCCTGCCCAAGGTTGCCATCTTGCTCAGTCTCCCTTTTTTTGCGGAAGCACTACAAATGTTCATCTTGTGCCCCTAGAAAAAAATGTTTTCTTTGTACACTTTTTGTACTTTTCCAGCCTGCGCAGGCTCCTTTCCCACCTGAGACCCGTTGCTGTTGCACCGGGCCTTGAAAAAAACTTTGTACAGATTTTTTCCATCGAAGCGCTATTCGTGCCTTTTTTCAACTGCTGGCTGCGCCAAGGGCCTTCAACCTCGCTGGGGTCCTTTTTGCCCCAATGGCCATCTGCTTTAAAAAAAAAAATAAATGTGATCGGTGCTCAAAAAACATGCCTTTCACAGACACTCATGACTGTTGCCTCGGTGTCTGTGGGCCAACCATGATCCGGAGGAATGCTCCCCGTGCAAAAAAAATGTCCGCTAAGGCCATACAGAGCCGTTAGCTTAAGCAGGATGACCTCTTCCACAAGGCAGACTCAACCCCAGTTTCCCCGGTAGCCTCACATTTGAAGGCCCTGCACGGATCCTCAGACTCGTGTAATGCTTCTGCAGGTCATCTGCGGGCTCACAGACACTCCGAGCAAGGGTCCCCGGAGCGTGAACGTAAGAAGAAGACAACCTTGAGGGCCTTGTCTGAGGAGGCGAACAAGCATGGGAAGTCCCGTGCCTGGTCCCAGAGCCCCCGAGGAACCGGAGCAGAAGCGTCCTCAAACTGCTCAGGATGGATGTCGTGGCCTCTGGTGACTATCCACAGTTTCCTGAGGCCCATCCCATCGCGGATCCCCTCTCCTCTTCTACATCCGACCCGGTCACTCAGGTGTCTGTGTCCATGGGCGTTATCCCCAAGTGGGAAGCACATATGCTGGACTTAGAGAGTAGCGTTTTCTGCTTTCCTCGCCTCCTAGCAGGTGCCGATCCCCTGCCCTGCCGAGACCACTGAAACCTAGACATCAAGGACTCCCTGGCCCGCCGAAGTGATCGCCGAGAGACGGACACCTCGGGCAGATCCACGGTAAGGGTCTCGTTCTCGCTCCTGGTCATCGGGAGCAAGATCTTTGCAGATGAGTGCCTCTGGCTCAGGCCATGCCCTAACCTTGAGGCATCCAAGACCAGAGCTACCAGCTCCCTTGCATCCAGAAGACCTCGAATCTAACTCTGATTACTCTGACTGGGAGTCCATTGTCGAAACATCCCTGGAGACTCAGGATCACCGACACCTTCCCTCGAACATGTCTCCACCAGCTGCCAGGCATCGATCCCCTCCCATGGACATCTCTTTCCTCAAGTTTGTCAGGGACATGACCCGGTTGCTCTCCCTTACAACAGAGTCTGAGTTAGACCTTCGTACGGAAGAACTACACATACTCCAGTATATGAGGTACCATTGAAGGAGACCCTCACAGTCCCTGTCCCCTCCATCCTTACCCAGCTCTTCCTCCGCATGTGGGAGACCCCGGCCTCTGTGCCTTTCGTGAGTCGATGATATACCGGATCAAGTGGGGATCAGGCTTTCACAAGGCGCAACTCCCCCCACACCTCCATGGTGGTTGAGTTGGCCATGCACTGGGAAAAAAGCCCAAAAACACACTCCTCGGTGCCCCCGGGCAAGGAATTGAGAGCACTAGATGCCCTTGGGAGAAAATGCTACCATCGCTTGATGCTGGCCTACCACATTCAGACTTACCAACTCTACAACGGCATGTTCCTTTGGGACCTGGCCAAGGAGCTCAGGAGATTCGCCACTGGCCTCGATGAAGACCACCTCTGACATTTCCAGGCTCTTTTGAAGTCTGTTGCAGAGTGCTCCAAATACCTGTCCCAGACTGCTTATGACAGCTTTGAATCCAGTATAAGAGTGGCCACCACCAGCATTGGCGCCCGACGCCAAGCTTGGCTCCAAACGTTGGATCTCGAGCAATGGGTGCAAGAAAAATTTCTTGACATCCTGTGCCTCGGCGAGCAGCTCTTCGGCAAGTTGATGGAGGATAAGGCAGCCAAAATCAAAACAAAGTATGTCACTTGGACTCGGCTCTGAAGGAAGACCTCTAGTCTACTCTTCCCAGGAAGAAGCCCCCTTTCCTCCAGAAGGGTCAGCTCTATGAGGGATACTCTTTACCCCGCCATTCAGACCCCTCAGCAGGGTCCCCAGAGCAAGGGAATGGGCCAGGACCCCCGCAAACCCAAGGGCCAGAAAACCAAGACACCGGCCCTAGCCCAGCCTGGGTCGGGGCTTTGATGCCATCAGCATAGCCTTTTGCCCACTGGATGACCAGCTTCCCACAGAGGGATACCTGATCCACTTTGCCCATCGGTGGACCTCCATCACCACCATCTCCTGAGCATTTCAGGTGGTCGGGGAGGGCTACCTCTTCCAGCTGGAACAGGCAACTCCACCCTCCTTTCCAAGGGAGCCCCCTCGGGCCCCCTGCACCAGGCCCTACTAACACAAACTCGCAAGCCTCCAAGATGGGGATGTGGAGCCTGTACCCCCCTCCCTCGAGAGGGAAAGGTTTCTACTCCAGGTACTTCCTGATCCCAAAAAGGACAGGAGGCCTGAGGGCCCATCCTGGACCTGAGAAACCTCAATAAGTTCCTTGTGTGGGAGAAATTCAAGATGCTCTCCCTTGGAACACTGCTGCCCTACCTCCAGCAGGGAGACTGACTATGCTCCTTGGATTTAAAATCATGGCTATCTGGTTCACTTTCGGTGGTACCACTCCTTCTATTGCCCCCCTGCTTTTCTCCTCCCCATCCCTCTTGTCCTCTCCCTGTGCTACATCCTAGACTCCACCTTGACATTCTGAGAATACATATCCTCCGTTGTCCAGCGTTCTTTCCACTCCCTAAGGCAAATCCGCGCTATCCAACCTTTCCTCCCTACCCCTTCCCTAACTACATTGCTTCTCTCCCTTGTTATGTCTCGTTTAGACTACTGTAATGTCTCCCTGGCCAGCCTCCCCCTAAACCAATTGCTCAGACTCCAGTATGTCCAAAACACAGCAGCCCGTATTCTTATGCCCCCATTCCATTTCAGGTCTCTTCCTCTGTGTTCTCTTCTCTAAAACTATCCTTTTCCTGTTTATTTACTGGCATTCTGTTTCCTTTCCTAGCAGCGTTGGCATTTTATTGTAAACCGCTCTGATGCTCATGTGTGGGTAGTATATTAAAAACTGAATAAAGATAAAGAATAAAGATACACTCGCATCCTTATCCATCCAAGTCACAGAAAATACCTGTGATTCGTGGTTAGAGGCGACCACTACCAGTACAGAGTACTTCCCTTTGGCCTCGCCTCCACCCCAAGGGTCTTTACCAAGTGTCTGGCGGTGGCGGCGGCCTATCTCCGCCTCCAAGGGGGGCCTTCATCTTCCCTTACCTCGACGACTGATTGGTAAAAGGGGACACAGCCTCAGAGAACAGGCAGGCCACCAGCCGCACCATCCAGGTCCTACAGCACCTGGGCTTCATTTATTTATTTATTTATTTATAAATTTCTTCTATACCGCCCCTTCCAGAGATCAAGAGCGGTTTACATGGAACAGTTAACAATTTTGTATACATCAGTATACTTTACATAGAACAGTGTTTAAACTATGTACAGGTAAGATTACATGGAACATTAACTGAACTAAATTACAGGAACTATTTACAAGGCGCAGTAAAACAACAGTTTGCATGAGACATTTGCAGTGAGTAAATGGATATTAATGAGAGAATTATTTACGTTAATCATTTGTTCTGTCTTGAGTCCTGTGGGGGTGTTTCGGTGGATGTTGGGGGGAAGTTTTCTGTTGGTGGGGGATTTCAAAGTGGATTGTGAAGAGGTAGGTTTTGAGTTCTTTTTTGAATTGATGATTCATGATAAATCATCCAAAATCCCACCTCACCCTGATTCAGGCAATAGAGTTTATCGGGGCCCACCTGGTCACTCTCCAGACCAGGGCTTTCCTCCCCCCTAGACAGGGCGGATTGCCTCACAGTTGAGCTGTCGGTCCGATCGCTGCTTCGCCTCCTGGGCAACATGGTCTCCACATTTCCATGTGGTTCCTGATGCACGCCTCCACATGCATGTGGCCCAGTGGTGCCTCCTTTTCCAGTGGTCACAGGCTGACTCTGGGAGAGAGTCACAGTGTCTCGCCAACTGGCAGAGTCCCTCAGCTGGTGGCAGGATACTCAGCACCTGCAAACGGGCATGCCTTTCCAGTTCCTGAACCCTCAAGAATGTTCTCACAATGGATGCCTCCCTGATGGACTGGGGCACCCATTGCAGGGAACTCCGCACCCAGAGGACCTGGTCCTTTGAGAAGAGCCAACAGCAAAACAATCTGTTCGAGCTCAGAGCAGTCTTCCTCACTTTTAAGGTTTTCAAGCACTGCCTACAGCACTAGTCGATGCTCATCCAGAGAGACAGACAATCAAGTCATGATTTTCTATGTGAATAAGAGGGCGGCACAGGTTCCTATCACCTCTGCCAGGAGGTCATGGCCCTCTGTTCTTTCGCGGCCAGCTACGGGATGCTCCTCACGGACCTTCAATGCCTTGGAGAACAGGCTTAACAGTGTCCTCCAGCTGCATGAGTAGTGCCTTGGACTGCAAATGAGCCCTGTCCTTCTACCTGCAGCAGACCCAGGGCCACCATAAAGCCTTGAGGCTTTTCATCTCCTTCGACCCCAGCCGTCTGAGGCAGGCTGTCACCAAACAGACCATATCCATCTGGGTGGTACCTTTGCCCTCAATCAAGCTGACGTTCTGCTGGAGCACCAAGTCATGGCACATAATGTGCGGGAGATGGCAACCTCGGTCACGAGTCTCCAGTCGGTGCCCATGGCGGACATCTGCCGAGCCACCATTTGGTCCTCTGTTCACACTTTTGCAGCCCACTACTGCCTGGAGAGGGAGTCCCGACAGGACAGTGCCTTCGGCCAGGCCATACTCTATAACCTCTTCAGGGTTTAGGCAACTCCTGCCCTCTGACCCTTCTTGTTCAGGCTACCGGAGCCATGGTTCTTCCTGGACACTAGGGTCCCTCGAATCTGTCATCGGCTTTGCTTGCGGCTGTGATTTTTTCATACCAGTCCTCAGTAGCCTGGAGCTAGGGAGTCCCATATGTGAGGACTGACTTCCTGCTTGTTCCTGGAGAAAGCGTAGTTACTCACCTGTAACATGTATTCTCCAGGGACAGCAGGAATCAGTCCTCAAAACCCTCCCTCCTCTCCTTGGAGTTGCTATTCATTTTGGCCATCTTCTGGTTGGGCTCTAGCTATGGTACCTGACTGAGCAAGATGGCACCCTTCGGCGGAAAGTGGACCACGCATATGTGGTGGCATCTCCCAAAGATCATCTTTGAAAGCTGGGGAGATGCTTCCACGCAGGACTCCACCCATATGTGAGGACTGATTCCTGCTGTACCTGGAGAATACCTGTTACAGGTGAGTAACTATGCTTTTTCTCCTATTAGTCTTAAATGGTCTATACTGTAGCGCCATTGTGTGTCCCCTAGTCTTTCTACATTTTGAAGAAGTAAAACAATTGATCAATGTTTACCTGTTCTACTCCATTATTTTATAAACTTCTGTCATACCTCCCCTCAGCCATCTCTTTTCCCAATTGAAGGGCCCTAACCATTTAAGCCTTTCCTCATAGGGATATCCTTCCTTCTTGTTACTATTTTGGTCACTGTACCTTTTTAATTCTTCTATATCCTTTAAGATATGGCAACAAGAATTACACACCAACATCTTTAAACTATATATAGTTCTGGCATAAAGGCTAACAATGTTTCTACCATTTAAGGTGGAAGCCAAAAGAACTCTAGGTCCATATTTCTTTGAGTTCCTGGATTTCAAGAAAGTTCCTTTCATGATAGAGCTGCCCTGGTATTTCAGTTCCCCCAGTAAAGGAATGTGTGATCTAATACAGTACTTCTCAAACCTCTCCTGGAGGCATACTTAACCAGTTGGGTTCTAATGGGGGGAATGAGGGGCAGGGTGTAGGAGATATTATCAGTAGCAGATAAATACACATGAATAAATACTGGTCTGTCTTGGGGAAAAACTGCTACCCTCTTTATCCCAGGATTCCATAGCACTACCTGGCAAACAAACCACATGATAAAACCAGAACCAACCCTGTGTATGTATCAAATTAGACTTTATATCTGATAGCAAAAATAGTGGAAATATTAGCATAAATTAGTTTTCTGAGGTAGTATGTTATTCAGTCCTATGTTACAATTACTAAGAGACCTAATCTCTTTTAGGAACCCATGTCACTGATTCGCTCTGCACTCAGACGTACAGTAAATTATGTGTCTGTCTAAGCTAGCCCCAGCCTCAGGGAGAAATTAAAGACCAGTACCTCAGCTCTCGCCAGAATACTCATGGCTGGGTCCGG